>CP136060.1:398682345-400121175 GCA_032464435.1 Aegilops umbellulata | reverse complement strand
GAAGAAGAAGAAGAAGAAGAAGAAGAAGAAGAAGAAGAAGAAGAAGAAGAAGAAGAAGAAGAAGAAGAAGAAGAAGAAGAAGAAGAAGAAGAAGAAGAAGAAGAAATTTGTTTCTTTACTATACATGCACGCAACGATTTAATGGACATTGTAATCTCAACATGTGATGGGGAGCTCTAAATTTGAATTTGAAACTTACAAAATGAAAAGATTCAAAACAAATAAACTAGGAGAGAGGGAGTATATCATAGGATGTGTCCCATACAAAATAAGTCCCCTGGTTTGTCACCGCGAATATGCGGTTAGAAAGGAGCACTTCGTCTTCCTACTCGTACGGCAACAAATCGGCCACAGACAGCATGGTCCGCCTTTGACCGCCATGTGCAAGGTTCGTGCTTTCTTATTCAATCTCACCGTGGTTCCATCATACCAATTATGCGGTGGCCCATTGCATGGCTGATCCCAATGTTGGACAAAGGTTCTACGGGAACGGTGTCACCGTTGTAAATGTTGTGCAAATTGATGTTGGTACCCTCCCATACATATGCAAGCCAATCTCCACTCGCACCGAGCCTAACCTGTGAAACGGTGGGCAGGGGAAGAATTAGGAAATGTACACGGAAGTAGTCTTTAGAATGCATTTACTACGTGATCAAACTCATCTTACCTGCTCATCGGAGGAAATCCGAGTGCCCCTCAACGTCGGCATCTCAAGGGGCGTCAAATTGCAACTACGGCCACGCCGCGCTGGAGAGACCCCCAAGGAAACATACTCGTGCATTCCATGGAACATCAAGATGCATTTGTATGACTAGTTTATCTTGTGAGAGAAAAGGATGAATGAGGAAAGGCCTCTAGAGATAGAGATGAACACTACTACTACCAATGTGCTGGCCCGTGCGTTGCAATTGATCCAAAGTAGTAGAATAATACTTGTTCACGTGCTTGAAATATAAACACTCTAGTTTTGATATACATGTCTCAGCAGACATGACAGCTTGTCCATGGAAGTTGAACCACGGCGACCATCATGTTTCTTGTTTCTACCACTGCCACACCCACATGCGATTCCCACGATGTCGCTCCAACCCACGGCACGACGTCCCCCGACGTGGACATGGATCCTCTGACGTGGCTATCACCGCCTTGCCCTGCCTTTCCTTCGCTGACAGGTGGGACCCACGCTTATGGGTCCCACATGTCAGTGACATAATGGTAGGATTGTTCGCGTCAGGGGATCCTCATCCCCCCGACGTGCCCCTCATCCTTCTCGGCCCCACCGCTCCTCTGCCTTTGTGTGCATGATATACTCCTAATATATTACTCCCTCCGTACCTAAATATTTGTCTTTTTTGAGATTTCAAATGGACTATCACATACGGATTATATAGACATATTCTAGTGTTTATAGCAAGATGCCCGCGCGTTGCACGAAGTTGATGGAAAAGGTAAGCACAACTTATAAATTGACGGATCGAGTACTAGTTAAAGTGATGCATATAATTAAGCAAAGGGATCGCACATGTCGGTATTGACTGGAACGAGAATGCAATAGCACAATAAGAATTAAGGCCACGATGATGTGATCGCAGTGGTGGTTACAGAAGGCAAGAAGAAAGATGGATCCACGAACGTACGACCTCCTCCTCCTCAACTTAGTGCGTCGGGCCACCGACCGGCGGCTAAGGAGCGGCGGCTTCTGTGGCGAGGTCGAGGTGCTTCTCAGCAAAGGCATCCAAGGCTTCCAGCCGGTTGAGGAAGGCCAACCTCGTAGCGTCCTCACTGGCATTGTAGATACCTATGTACACGATTTGCTCATACACGTGGATGTGTAGGTCGACGAATTCTTGTAGGGCGAGGCGCCTCGCGGCGAGCGGGACCTCCAGGTGGAAATTCTTCATGGCGTCGGCGGGCAGTCGCAGGGCCACCAGTGCTTGAAAGAGGTTCCGGCCATGGAGGCCTATTAGGGTGGCAGGCAATGAGGATCCCGGGCGCGTGGGCTGGAGGAGTACGGTGATGTCGTCCGCGAGCTTCTTGATGACGGTGAACTTGTTGCTGGTGTCAACGATCATCTGGTCCAACTGAGAGTCATAGTTGGCATCGATGGCGGCCATCCACCAGCCGGTCTCCAACACCGTCTGGAGACGATCCTCGGTGCCATGCCACAGGCCGGCGTCATGGACCATCTGGCGCAGCCACTGGCCGCTCACGCGTATCGCCGCCATGGGTCTGGAGTGAGCTCTTTTGCGCTTAGTGTAGGTGCTTAGGCAAATGCTTAGGTGCGTACGATGTGGTAGATGCATTGGAATGGAGGGGCACCTTTATATGAGGGCAATGAGGGCAAACTGCGTTGCATTCACATCGTGCAGCCTCTTTTCCCGTACCTCCTCCCATTACTTCCCTCATGCATTAATTGAGGAGGATGCATTGGCCATTAAACATATCAGGAACCGCTACTCCCTCCCTCGTCTGCATTAAAGCCGTATCGTGAACTGCGTCGCCCGCTTTCAAATCGAATACTCCCTCCGTCTAGGTGAGTATTAAGTCATCTTACAAAAACCAAATAGTAAACACATAGGCATGGTGCATTAACTCTCACGTTGTTTCTTAGGTTAGCCATAGTGGGAGTAACTTGGGTAGTAACTTAACACATCCCAAGACAATTTTGCTTATGTGGCAACTATTTAATGAGGAAAGAGGTGCTTGTGGTAACATAATATGTTACTGTAACATAGCGCTTTAGTCGCTTCGACAGAGACGCGAGAAGACGAGGGAGTAGGCTGCTGCAAATGTAGGGCTGTGTGATTTGACAGCGAGTTACTGCTGGACAGGTGGGGCCCCGTGATTTGACTTGCCATTATCATTTTAATTCCGGCGCTACGACCGGCGTGAGTCTCCCAGATTCCTGACCACCTCCATACAGGTGCCTCTCCCAACGCTCCACCATGTAGTAGAGGCTGGCTCTTGCATGAGAGCCCACTTCTCCACTTTTTCCTTGCCTCTATTTCCTCCACATATGCAAAAATGCCATGTAAAGCACACTATTGTACTTACTTTTACTTGCTCCTACAGGTGCTTAAGCTTGCCACATAGGCATAAAGTCTGATGTGGCAAGTTATTGAAGAAGAGAGAGACTAGTTTGGTGACCCAAGGAAGAAACGGTGCTGAGCGCGTGTACCTACGTGAAAAGACAATTTTGAGTCTATAGCTAATTAAATGAAGCAAACTTAGCAACACCATTTCATTGGAAGAGGTCACTCCTTGCCAAATGCAATAAATACAAGCAAACTTAGCAACACCATTTCATTGGAAGAGGTCACTCCTTGCCAAATGCAATAAATACTAGTACTCCATGTGTCCCATAATATAAGAACGTTTTTGGCACTACACTAGTGTCAAAAACGTTCTTATATTATGGGACGGGGGGAGTACGAAGAAAGAGATAGAAAGGAGTAGAAAATACACTTATAGCCAACCTTTTTGTAGTTTGAGTGACTAAGTGATGACTATGTATAACATGCCAAACATTAGATAGCCTAACGCACCATGTTAAATCTCCAAGGGCGCGACCGCACGAGCGACGCGACGGTCGTGGTAGGCGCAACCACGATACGGGCTGCTGGCAGCCCTTGGATTTGAGATCAAACGGTCGCATGCTAAGTTGCCGAAAATTTGTAGAATAACCCTCCAGGATAGGATATTCACCCATAGGTCTAGAATCACGCCATGCAACCGTTCGATCTCAGATCCAAGGGCTCTCGGAAGCCCGTATCATGGGAGAAAGGAAAGTCACTACCCTACCGTTCGCACACTGGCAGTTCGCTCCTACTCGTCCCCGCACGTCCTTCAATACTATGGCGGTTCGCTCCTAGTCGTCCCGTCCATTCACATTACGGCAGTTCCACTAATCCTAACCCTCCTCCCAAATCCATGGCGTCCCAAATCTCCAGGTTCGGCAGTGAGTACAAGGTTAGAACCATCACCGGCGATGAGTTCGACGTCATCTAGACCTGTTCTTCCGCAACGGTGAAAGGATGCCTTTCTCGCTTCAGACGCATGTTCGAAAACTCAGATGATGAGTGGGTCGCTGGGCTAGATGTTGAGTACACCACAGTCCTGGGACGAGAGAAGGATCTAAAGGACGAAGAGAGGAAGAAGCCCGCCATGATCCAGGTTTGCGTGCATGACTTATGCTTGGTCTACCACATATGCCATGCCGACGTTGAGTGCCAGGATTTTAAGGACTTCCTCGGGAGCAACCTAGTCAAATTTGTTACTGTAAACTTTGGTAATGACAAAGAAGTCCTACGTCAGGTAGGCCTCATTGTAGGCAACACCTTCGACCTCCAGAAGAATCGGCTGGTGTCCTCTCTTCAGCCTTCAATGCTGACCCTGGCAGGAGCGATGGTTCATCCTTCGTACGGCAAACTGGAGAAACCTCCATACACGTTTCATTGTCATGCATGGCAGCAGAATGTACTAGATATAGACCACATCTAGTACGCTGCAATGGATGGCTACCTTTGCTTTAATATCTACAAGGGTTGGATGAAGAGCAACAGCCAAGTGTGCGGTTCAAGCAAAGAAGTATCGGCCAAGAGGAAGAGGGACAAGGACGAAGTCGAGGACGTGGACGAGGACTCCGAGTAAGGTGGCTGTGTCGTTGCTCATGGTGGTTCTAATGCAGTATCTACCGGAATAGTTGCAAAGTTTAATTTCAGGTGTGTTTAATTTAATTTGAGGGGTGTGTTGTGTTGAGCCCCCAGCAGAACTATGTTATGTTTCTTCTTGTTACTTTAACTCTTCTGTACGTACATACAAGTATTTCTTAAATTTCATCTTTTAGTTGGTACAGTACTACCACTCATTTCTTCACATTATATACGTACAATATATATGGCCAACATCATATAGCCAGCAGTTTAGTTGTCAAAGAATTTCAGGGTGCTTAGTTTTGCCAAAGAATTCCAGGGTGCTTAGTTTTATTTGAGGGGTGGGTTGTGCATTTGTGCTAGACACCATTATTGTGACAAGCCTTTTTAATAGTACTATATGCATAATTTGGCAACGAGCGCTCTCTATATGTACCACCTTTTTTTAATTTCAAGTTTTGCTCCATGGCGCAATCCATCGATACTACTACTATACAAAAGTGGAGTATATACATTTTTTTAAAAGGCTAGAGGGTGGGGCAGTCTAGCTCGGTCGGTTTCACGAGAGGCGAGGGCCTTTGTGATTTGACGGCTCATTACTGCTGTCAAATCGAATAGTACTACGCCGCCCGCTGCATGCCCGGCGCCTCCATTAAACCCCTCCGTTAAACCCGCATGCAAACCGAGAATCCTACTCCGGCCACACGTCCGTTCATGAGCGGGCCGGAATTAAACGCAACACCAGCTGAGCTCCTCCCGTCCGCCCTCATTTTAAACGAGGCGAGACGCCGGCCAAGCTCCTACCGTCCTCCCTCTATTTACACGAGGCCAGACAGACAGCGGGCAAGAATCGCACCCCTCCGCCGCTCCCCCATCTCCTCCTTCACCATTTTCTCCACTCCTCCGATGGCTTCCGATGAGCCGTTCTCCGGCATATTACCCGGCTGGGTGGCCCGCCGATCCCTCCAGATATGGGCGAGGCCGCTCCATGCTTCACCAACCTCGCTTGGCCCGACGGAGCCAGTTGCCGCCCCAAGCAGGCGCGTGGTTCAACAACTCGCCGCTCTAGTTCAGCTCGATGAGGAGTGGCGAGTTGCTCCACGCCGGCATGGCGGCGAGCACGCTGGTACGGGCGCCGTCACTGCCGCGTCGTACTGCGCCACCAGTGTCTGCGGTGGCCGCACCTCCCGTGTCTATGGGCGCGCCTCCCGTGCTTGCGGCAGCGCCATGCAGGTAGACACAGAAGCCGGGTGTGTGGAGAGCGACGAGTCGGTGGCCAGCTTCTCCGTGTCCGCTGCCATCATCGAGGAGAAGTAGAACACGGGAGGCCGCCGCCACTTGGGACCCATGAAGGCCACCGCTGAGGCGACGACCGCGGATTCAGGTGGTTTCTTTGCTGCTTCGTCTCTTCCGAGGACCTTCGTCGACCCCGCAAGTGTCTGACGGACATGAGGAAGACAAAGGGATCCGCCGGCGGCCATTTAGATTATGTACTCCCTCTCCAGCTGGCGGGGAATTTTTGTTCTAAGAATGGATAAATTGTATGTATCTATAACTAAAATAAGTCTAGATACATCCATTTCTAGGACAAGTATTTTCGGACGGAGGGATTATTAATTATACAACAGAGCCGGATTGGCACCTCTTAGTTCCTGTTAATGTAATGAAATACATGATGTTTATATGAAGATCTGGCTTTTTATACGAAATCCTTCATGCTTATATGAAATCAGTCCGTGTTTGCACGAATTTAATCTGGTTGGTTAGAGTTGTAAAAATGTATGCCGCTCGCGTTTGATGTCGCCCTCCGCTTAAGGAAGCGGGAAGAAATTTGCCGGCTGCCGTTGGAGATGCTCTTTATGCTGGAAATAATAGAGTGACATCCAATCCATTTGAGCTAATTGCATGTATGATTTTCCCTCTATAAAAACTTAATTGCATGCACAGTGTGCACGTGACTTGCAGGGTGGCTACAGCTTCGTACAGAAAGTTAAAAGGAAACAAGTCCATCCTTAATCTTGTATTTTAAGTACTCTGTGGGTTCCACTGTCAGTACAGTGGCGAAAGAAGTATATATCAAATAAGTAGAGTAATATATAATATAAAAATATAAAGTTAAAAGACAGAATACGAACTCTTGTCATCGCGTTGCGAGCATCCGGCGCTAACCAGCCCAGCACATTTTTGTTGTAGACCATGCTAGAGATATATCTCCATGTTTACTCTTATATATACTCCATTCGTTCCTAAATATTTGTCTTTTTCAGATTTCAAATGGACTACCACATATGGATGTGTACGTAGACATATTTTAGAGTGTAGATTCACTCATTTTGCTCCGTATGTCTTTTTAGGAAGGGGTCAGATTTGTCCTTGATTTATTTATGAGGTATCCAGATGGCACTGCACCGCCAAGAAAAGAGAGTAACATCAAAATTATGGACTACTTTTTTGAGTATGTTGGTAAGGTCCGGTCATAGTCACTTGTTGAAATCTCTAAAAAGACAAATACTCCCTCCGCCGGAAATACTTGTCATCAAAATGGATAAAAGGAAATGTATCTAGACGTATTTTAGTTTTAGATACATCTCTTTTAATCCATTTTGATGACTAGTATTTTCGAACGGAGGGAGTAGAAAAAGAGTTGGTGATGATGGTGTGCGTGCCATCTTGCAATATAGGTCGTCGGATTTATATCTAACGGATAGGAAAGAAACTATGGCAATTTTGCAAAAACATACCCACACGTCTCTCCACATTCATAAATAAGGCCTTCCCTCGTTCAACCTTTTCTCTCGCAAGATAAACTACTCATACAAATGCATCTTGATGTTCCGTGCAACGCACGGGCAGCTAGCTAATTTCTTTTAAAATAGTTGCCACGATAATTGGGTTGAAGTGATATATTTTATGTCTGCCCCGAATGACTTCAGATTCACTAGTAGTAACAAAGAAAAGGTTGCCTTGTTAATTAACAGAAAACAGGGTGAAAACTATCACATGAGGCCGGTAAAAACAAGCCACACTGGGTTCAGCGTCATCATCACTACAGCTGTGCGCGCGCGAGAAGTCTACATATCGAGGGGGCTACCGAGCGAGGCACCGAGACACAATGTTTGAGAGAGAAACCAATTGATAGATTATGATCAGATCGAGTTGTCACCCTTCTGCTGTCATTGTTGGGGGGAGGGAGAGAAAGACGTATTGTGAGTGTCTGCGGTAGACACAGAGGCACAACTAGCGAGTGTGTGTGTGTGTGTGTGTGTGTGTGTGTGTGTTTGAAAGAGGAGTAGATATATTATTATCAAGATCGATGTGCCACCCTACTCCTTCGGTGTCGGGTAGTGTGTGTGTGTGTGTGTGTGTGTTTGAGAGAGAAGCCAGTCGATAGATTAGTATCAAGATCGAGGTGTCACCCTACTCCTTCGGTGTTGGGAAGTGTGGGTGTGTGTGGGGGGGCAGTGACACTCACATATCTCTACTCTTATAAAAAACAGAGTTGGTGATGATGGTGTTCCTGCCATCCTGCAATATAGGCCATCCGATTTATATCCGACGGACAGGAACGAAACTATGGCAAGTTTGCAAAAAGATACCCACACCCCTCTCCGCATTTGCAAATAAGGCATTCCCTCATTCATCCTTTTCTCCCACAAGATAAACTTCTCATACAAATGCATCTTGATGTTCCGTGCAACGCATGGGCATCTTGCTAGTAGGGAGAAGGAGTTTGTGTGACACATATCTAGCTATATTAAGGGATAGGTAGATAGCATATGTGTGAGAGACATTAGTGGTTGTGGGTGGGCAGAATTAAAGGGGTGGGCGTGTTAGACATAGAGAGCGTGTGTGTTTCTGTGTGAGAGACTTGTAGGACGGGGTAGAAAGACGAATTTAACCCTGACGGAGGGAGAGAAATACAGAAGTGCACGTGTGTGATTCCGATGGCCACAGGGAAATGAGATATGTATGCGTGTGAGAGAGATTGAACAATTCATTGACGTATCACTATCTAGCGATCATGGACGTGCATCGCTTGAACATAAGTCAATATCTACTTCGTATCGTGGCCAAAGGTACAATATCGATTCAGCGCTATAAAGATTGGACACTCACATATCAAATTTTTTTCTATTTAAATAAGCCTTTTTAGTTGTGCATGCCAAAGTTACAGTGATGTTTCTTCAAACAACCAATGTAGCTATCAGGAACATGCACCATTGTTACTCTTGCATTCAAATTCACTAGTCTTGGATGATTTAAGTTTCTATTTTGAAGTAATATATGTAATATTCATATATGAATTCAACGGGTACACAATTTATGAAATGGAGGCTATGTAATCATATGAGGTAACACTTTTAAGTAGCTGACTACAGTATCCATTTCTTTTTGTGCGCCTCTACACTAACACGTCAATGCATTATGTTTAAAGTAAATAACCAATGGCACTAAATTATCTATTTACACGAGAAATACATAGGCTGATCGTTTGATCCTTTTTTGTGAACGCGCCACTACACCCGTATGATTGGCCGCGCCCGTGTGAACGTCCAAGTTATCGGTGCATCATCCCGAGTTATTGTCTTTTTTCTGGGGTGGACTTCACACCAGTTATTAACTGCTGACGCGTGCCCCGTGTACACAGTCTAGCATGACCTTCCCGCTAGCATGGTCCAAAATTAGTTGAAACTGGATACGATCGATCCCGCGGGTGGCAAAATCTCCCGCCTCCTTCTAAAATTTCCGCCACCTTAGTCTTTAGCATGCGAAATCCCCCTCTTGTCCTTGGTGCACGGAGACCAACAGTTACAATACCGCCCTCATCTACATGATAGGTCGGGGCTGCTTTGGTAACTTCCGGTGGCCCCACTACACGGCACCCCCATTTCCTCTCCCCCTCCCGGAAAAAAGACTAACTACATGGCACGCCGTCCGTACTTCATCCCCCTTTCTCCCCTCCCCTCTCGAAACCCTAGACTGCTCATCCACCGGCGTACCATAGCCCATTCACTGCCAGCGGCGTCCACCTCGCCGGATTAGCTTCTGCGGCCGCATCTACCCCTCCCACCTCCCCTAGAAACAAGTAGACTGCTCATCCACCACTGTACCACAGCCCATTCAGTGCCGGCCTTGTCCACGGCGCCGCATCTGCTTCGCCGGTACTCTCATCAACCGCCGCGCATCTACAGCGGCTCATTCGTACTCCCCACCAGAGACGCTTTGTCCACACCCCCCGGAGCCGCCCCACCGACGCCCCCGTCGACGGCCTCTGATCCTCTTCGCCGACACCTTCTTCAACCCTACCAAAGTAGCTTCGCCTATACCATTCTCAACCCTACCGGGGCCGCTTTGCCAACTCACAAGTCCACGGCCTCAGATCTGCTTCCTCGCACCCTCATCCAACCTACCAGAGCAGCTTCTGACGCCCCATCCACGGCCGCAGATCCGCATCGTCGACACCACCCTTAACCCAACAACCGGAGCAGCTTCTAACGCCTCGTCCATGGACGGAGATCCGCATCGTCGACACCATCCTTAACCCAACCACCGGAGCAGCTTCACCTACGCCCTCGTCCACGGCCACAGATCCACTTCACCCACACCGTAGTCCACCCTACCGGAGCCGCTCCACAAACACCCTACTCGACGGTTCTAGATCTCCTTACCGGACCCCGATAGCCAGAGCAGCGTCATCACCCTCGACGTTTCTAACCTGATTCCCACAGTCTGGAGACATGCTAAGCACCCTCCACGGCCTAGGTACTTGTCACCTTTAAACCCGTCCAACATCACCTGCCCGATGTACTTCAAATATACTAACCGGTCGCTGTTACCTGTTATGCAGCTGGCAAAAACTACAAGGACGATGTTTCTTCTGGATCTAACAACTTGGCCAACCAAGATCCTGGACTAAGGCATTGCTATAATCTTGTAAGCGCGTCTCTCTCTCTCTCTCTTGTATTGTTCTGTGCCTGCCAGCGTGCTTTGCTAGGATTTTCGACCAGTAATCCCTTTGTGCAGACAATCATTTCTACTGCTGGCTGCTAAATTAGATATGTAGATGGCATACATGATACTACCTCGTACCTCCGTTCCTAAATATAAGTCTTTCTAGAGATTCCACTATAGGCTACATACGGAGCAAAATGAGTGAATCTACACTCTAAAATGCATCTATATACATCTGTATGTGGTCCATACTAGAATCTCTACAAAGACATATGTTTAGGAACAGGGGCGGTACATTACACAAAATCGTAGATGGCATGTAGGAATTCCAGTGCACTACATTAGGCTCCCTTAGAGTGCCTGCTAGTCCAACATACAGAGTCATGGCTAGTTTATGGTAGGCACACAATCGTTACTTGGTGGTTTAAATATGCGCAAGGGATATGCAATGTAGTATCATGTAGAGATGTCTGAAATTAGCCGCGTCAACTTGCAGATAGGGTTACACAATGAAAAAGTACAAGATGTATGTGGCAATTTCATGGAACATCGGCAAAAAAAGGAGAGGCAGCGGTGAGCCTATACAGTGTGCTATGGTACGTCACTCCTCCATTGCAATCATCATGACATGTTATCTGTATGCCATTTCTATTAGCCAAGTTTCTTAGGGACAGTTATTACGAGTTATCCTAAGAAAATAAGCACCTGTGAATATAACCTCCATGTAATAAGCCAACCAGTTCTTTTCGTTGCGTTTTCAGCTTATCTTTGGTATGATCAGTGGAAAGTCTAGATTGCATTATATATTTTTCATTTTGCTACCCATATGGAAATTAATTTGACTTGTAAACATCACAAATTGAACCCAATGCAGTAATTAATATGATAGGAAAACAGACCATCACTATTTGCTCAAAATGCAAATACAAAGATACCATCTACTTGACACAATCTACTTTGGTCAATGTTTTCCACAGAGATCCCATTGCCTAATTTAAACGAAGAACACATGACCCACATTTAAATGAAGAACAATTATTTATTGAAATTCGATGGTCCAAGTGGCTGGTTATTATCGTATAGCAGCACCACCTGAAAGCATCATATAGCAGCAGCAGCTCATAGCAACTCATCATACAGCAACAGCAGTCTACAATTCATCATATACCAGCAGCAGCTCATAGCAATTCATCATATAGCAGCAATAGGAGCAGCTCATAGCAATTCATCATATAGCAGCAGCAGGAGCAGCTCATAGCAATTCATCATATAGTAGCAGCAGGAGCAGCTCATAGCAATTCATCATATAGCAGCAGGAGGAGCAGCTTGTAGCAACTCATCATATAGCAGCAGCAGCAGCTCATAGCAAATCATCATATAGCAGCAGCAGCTCATAGCAACTCATCATACAGCAGCAGCAGCTCATAGCAATTCATCATACAGCAGCAGCAGCAGCTCATAGCAATTCATCATATAGCAGCAACAGGAGCAGCTCATAGCAATGCATCATATAGCAACAGCAGAAGCAGCTCATAGCAATTCATTGTATAGTGGATCAGAATGAAAATTTGGCAAAAAATCTGAGGAGATCCTCACCTTGTTGGATGAGCTCATCCTTCAACAACACCTCAAGGCCATGGCCTAGGAGGAGGGGAGGGGAATAAGGTGCCTTCTACCGCAGTGTGGCATCAGCCGTAGTTGTGCAGCGCCCGCTGGAGAAGTGTGTTGGACGAACCACAGTGGAGCAGCTGCTGGAGACCATGAGAATGAGGGGCGGCGCCAGAGGGAGGACAAGCCAGGGAGATTTGCCACTACCCGCCGGCCATGTAGCCTAGCTGGACATAGCATTGTCGAGGACAAGGCCAGATAGGACCAGTGGCGATGGCTCGCTGGAGGAACCCTAGTGCTGCAGGCAGGGGATCGAGGTAGAGGGAAAGGGGAGAGGAGATGCAAGCGGGCAGGGCAATGAATGCTTGCGTGTTTGTTTTTACTTGAGGGTCAGGTGTGACACGGGCGTCAGCAGTTGCATTTTGAGTGTAATATAGGCAGACAACAGAGTCATTTCACTATTCCCCTTCCCTTCAATTTTTAGTGAGGTTCTACCCGAAACACCCCCTCCAAAGCGAAATTAGTTAAGCCCAAGCCCATAACTCAAAAATGACTTCTTTACATATTTTATGGCTTATTTTGACAATAAGCCCTGAAAAGGCGGAATCGAACTGGCCCTTAACTTGCAATTCAATTGTGCGTGCAATGATGAATCACTCCTGCCTGCTATCTGTACATTTAGGCATCATCATACATGGCATAACCTAATACATGTGCATTCCATTGTAGAATCTGGAATATGCAATGTTTATGTTAGTTCATACGTTGCACATGATGTTTAAATGCCCCTTAAATCTGGTCAGTCAAGTGATGGTCTTTAAGCCTCCTTCTTTGCTTCTTTTGTTGATATGTAAGATTTGCTCACACTTCTGTTCAATTGCTTGTTTGCATCAACCAGCCATACTAGGATTGTTTGCTTTGATTACTTGCTGTTCTTGACCTAACACTCTAACAGAGCTTGTCAACGATTTAAACACTAAGGGTTGCTGTAGTGGGGCCTTGTCTAACTCATAGGTGACATAAAGGTTTGGCTGTACACTACATTTGGCTCTCCAAGAGTACCTGGAGATCCAGTTCGAAGGTATGCCTAGCTTTTACATAGTGCAGACATAGTAAATGCTCACTTCATTGTGTGCAAGTGCAAGAGATGCGGCATGTTTCATTATGTGGTGTTGTTTTGTTATAATCTCATCCTTTTGTGTTCACAGACTGGAAAGTATGCATATTTATCTTCCAAGGAGACGAGTAACTAGTTTGTGTCACCTTGCAGAGGGGGTGCAATGAAGATAAGATTAAGGATTTCTAAGTACAAGATGTTAGGAAGGAGCCTTGCAAGAGAAGTAGGATCTGCGCTGAGCCTCTTCAACCTGCTAAGGTAAGTCACTTTATGCAACTCAACAGTTGAATTCCTTGTTTGTTTCAGGCATAGTTAATTTTCTCTTTTCAATTGCTTTATTTGTCCTCAGTTAATGAGATGCCCAAATAATCATGCCTGATGTTTGGTACTTGTATCACTATTAGTTGACATAATTAAAGGCCTTACCATTTAATTACTCTGTCGAAGTGTGCCTGAAGCTTTGAAGTCTATTAACCAACTATTATTGCATGAGGCTCCCAATCTAGTTTATACTACGCTAATGATTGCATAGTTTTGCCTGCTGTAGTATGTTTGTATGAAACCCTCTGCTGTTCATTATGCTCCCTAAGACTTTAATTGAGGCACAGAATGGCCAACTGCTTGCTTACTTATACGCAACATGCTGTCTAAATTTGTAACTTGTCTGTGTTTTCGATTGGGCCCCAACATCATGCTCCTCTGGTGAGCTAAGATGGATTTCTATATGCAGGCTGCACAGACTATCTTTTTTATAATTTTTAAAATATCACCTGCTTAAGCTTCATGACGTGTAACATTTTTTTAAAGTGACATGTAACATTATTGTTAGTCCTGTTTTGCCATGTAGTACAAAATAGTGTCTTGTTCGCTTCACTGTTGTAACTATATTTTTGCCCTAGTCATGTGTACATATAGAAACATTTCAGGATGAAGTGACAACAACACAAAGATCTGCGAGCAGTGCGGCATGGCCGTTACAAAATGATTATGGATTGGAATTAGAATGTGCTGATGTTCTCGAGCATCAACTAGAGGTGGCAAGACAACGTGTACATGATTGTCAACGTATAATCAACAAGTTAAGACTGGACATGCAGGTATTAGATGCAGGAGTCCAAAAAATGAAAGAAGACACTGAGGTAACCATGAAGGAATTGGAGATTTTGCAGGCTGAAATTTGTGCTATCTGAATCCGGCCAATCCTATTTTCTGAAGAGATTATAGTTCAAATGGAGTTAAGTTGATGCGCGTCCATGATGTATGAGCTGTATTTGCCGAGTGTATGTAATTTGTTGTTTGTGTATCTTTATTATCACCTGTGCCAAACCATAATGCCCAGTGGGTATAATCGGCTGTAATTTCTTTATTGTATAGTGTAGGATTATTCTACCTTTCTATGCCTTGATCTCTTTGTTGTAATAGTGTAGTCTTTTTAGAGGTGATAGTATTGAGTAGGATAATTCTTTGAATATGCTATATCGTTCAAACGGGGGCCAATACGCCCGACCATGGCCCTTCACGGGCCGTCGGATCCATGGGCCTTCTACGTCTCGTAGGTTCCATGGGCCTTCTACGTCTCGTAGGATCCATGGGCCTTCTACGTCTCGTAGGATCCATGGGCCTTGTACGTCTCGTAGGATCCATGGGCCGCCGGCTCATTTATGGGTCTTGTACGGGCCTTTAATATAAATCGTACATTTTATGGGCTGACCATAACGGGCCGTTAATAGGCCGTATTTGGTGATGCTATGAAAATGGCCCAACAGACTAACGGTCCACAAACGGGCCGACTGTAACGACGGGCTGAATTTGGCCCACAAGCAAAAAATGACAGTAACGGGTCATAAGTAACCGAATGCTGCAAATGAGCCCAAGAATAAATGGGCCCTCAGAAGGCCGAAAGTTAACTTGGGCTGGAAACGGCCCAACAGAATAACAGGCCGTTAATGGGTATAAAGTGATACACTATTCATTATGGGCACTACAAGGATTCGGGTCTATTGCAACAAAATCATTCGTCACAATAAGTGCCCAATTGTCGCAATAGGTACCTATTGCCACAACATGATGTTCGTTGCCGGCCGTTGCGACAGGACACATGGTAATAGGTTATTGCCACAAAAAAAGAAATGTGGCAAGAAAGTGTGATATTGCAACAACCATGTGACAAGTTGCCACATTTTCCCTCGTGGCAGCTCGCATTTTATGCCACAATTTGGTTTGTGGCGATAGCTTAATGCAACAGGTGCCAAATCGTGCCGGGATTTGTGGCAATAACCTTTGCCAACAACTCTTTTCTCGTGGCGCATGCTCATCCGTGGTAATAGTCAATTGTGGCAATACCCTAGTAACGTAAGGCAACGACTCTCTGGACGTAGTGATACTAAAATTGCAGCATAATCATTTTGGTGGTGATAAATAGTTGTCACAACAGACAAGACATTTGTGGTGAAAGGCTGTTGCGACAATACAGACTTTTCGTGGCGAAAGGACTATTCCAACAAGACTGAATTGGTTGTGACAACTAGTTATCTCAATGGACTGTCTGTTTGTAGTGATAAGTTATTGCGATAATATAAAGTGTATCGTCGCAACAGCCTAGTGCAACAAAATAGGTCGGCATGGCAACTAAGATTTGATGCAACGCAACATTCTTCGTTGTGCCACCATGATCCAACCAAAAATAGGTTGTGGCAATAGCCTATTGCAACCAGAAAAAATATACATGGATTCAATTACATGATTCAGATAATACATATATGATGTACATTCATACAATGTCAATATTTGCATAGCCAATATCCATCAAATGAAACTGAAATATAATTTAGCACGCATTCAACATACTGAATGTGCCAACCTAATTAAGAGCGAAGAGTAAATTGTCCGTGGTCTAGAGTCCATTCTAGTTAAATCTTTGGATCCTTCAATGAAGAAATCAAAATTTTAGTTAGCTCAAGTTAACTGATAATAGAAAATAATTAGTCAAGAAAATAAATAAACAACACAACGACTAATTAGCATAAAGATATAACCACTGTCATGACAATTGTATAATTACTATATTCATGCATGCATAGTACCTTTCTGCCCAATTGTTATGACTACAACAACTAGCAAGCAAATGCCTGTGCCTGATGTACCACTCCATTAACAATCAGGTGCTATGCAAAAAGAATTGGATAATTTCACAAAAGAATTTGTAGTTCAAACACAAGAATAATTACCTAAATTAATAAAACATCTAAACTTCTACAAAACAACTACATGCTGGCGCAAGTTCACAATTTCTAATGGTGAGAAAACTGTTCTATTTCTGGCTTCCCTACTTTATGTGCTTCAACAACAACAAAATACAGTAGTGCAAGCAAGTAGACAATTGCACATTATGAATGCTATTTGCGTATCAAATAAAGGTCAACATGAAGACAAACCAAGCTTGTGACTTACCATTGCTCGAAACATTTGAATTGTTGCAGCATGTATGAGCGTATTCGGAGGAATTACATTGTGCCTTGTACCTAGAGTCCCAGTAGTACTAGCGGTCTGTAAAAGAGTATTTTGCAAGTTTGGATTACTATTTTCTGCCAGTCCTTTTCTTATTCATCTGCAAATAGAAGTGCACTTTTAGCAATGCAAGCAAGCAAAATAAATCTTACAAATTTGCAAGCATATGCCTAATCACCTGATGTGTTTGCGTCTGCTGGGACAACTGTGCAAACTTTGCCATCATGTTTTTCTCAAATTCCAGTGTTGATCTTCGCTCCTCTTCCAACAATCTTTCCGTTTCAGCACGCTCTTCTTCTAACCTCTCCTCAAGGTTTTCTCTCAACACGCTCCAAGTTAATCCTCTCTTGTGTGCTTTCACGTTCAGCTTGTAATTGATCTTGTAATTTGGTGACCTAATGGCTGAGCTCAGAGTTTACCTTTTGGATCTCTGCTGTAGCACATGCTTGCTCTTCAAATTGTGATTTAATCATTTTCAGAACCACTTGGTGGTTTGGCCATGTATCCATACCCATGAGGCTGTGATGAGTTGCATTGCGGAGTGTCTTTCTATGTGGTCTGGAAAATATTGCTTCTATGTTCACTGGAAACTGGACCTTCAGTTTCATTTTCTTTGTTTTGAACCTCTTTAAATGCTTTGTCCTAAATACAAAAAGTACACCTCGCCCTTTCTTCTTCTGTCCATCACTTTCTACAACCCAAACCATACAAGAATTATTGCAGTAATCAGTATTACATTGTAAGAAACAAGGACACAAATATAAACAAAAAAAGTACCATTCTATAGTTGTGCACGGTTGCGGCGAGCATGGGATGGCCATTCGTACAGTGCACACATGTCATTAGCAGCTACATGAGTACCAGGTTGTTCTTGAGTTCCTGTAAAAGAATTAACAGTTTTGAAGATTAAGCGATCCAGGATTTTCCATATTATAGCAAATGTTAGAGGTAGCTTAAATGGCATAAACTTTTTACAAGATCTGTGTTGTCCATATTGGTTTTTGTAAGCTGTTATACTTTCCATCCTTGTTATGAGAACATATCCTTTCTTTACTGAACACAGAAACAATTAAGGGACTTAGCATTATCAATTTGCACCATTTAGATAAGTGATAAAGATTTAAGGTTGTTGTGTACCTTGCAGAAAGGAGTAATGTGCATCATCTCTTTCCTCTGTAGCGAGCATGTTGTGTACCTTGCAGAAAGTCTTAAAAGATTAAATGAAATCAAATTGTGTTATACCGTGCAGAACAGGAGCATGCAAAACAGAAGTCTTTTAGCATAGCATATGTCTATGATTTTGATTTAGAAATTAAAAGCTAGGCGTTAAAGATCAAAGCAGAGCACATATAATCAAGTCTATACTGAAGCTGTGAAGCATAGACATGACACACCAATTAGAGCCCATCCTGACAAGGCTACTCCCAATGCATACACATGCAGTAATCTAGCCTGAATGTGGTAAGCAAACTACTAGTAGTCTACTACCATGGTTAAATAAGCTGAATGTGGCAGTATGCTTCAGTCTAGCCTGAATGTGGTATGCTTCAGAAAACATGGTAAGAACAACACGGGCACATTCTGGAACAGTACTAGCACACACACCTCCACCATTAGACTAGGCACCATCAGACTACGCATAACACTCCAAAATACAGAAATTACTGGAGTCGTGGTTGTGGTCGCGGCCGCCGGCCATGGCTGTGGTCGTCGTGGCCGAGGCCGTGGATGGCATCGACGACAGCAGGTCGACCGTCTCCCAGCTCGGCGTGTGCGCCGCCGCCGCCGGCGAGGGAGCATGTTGCATCTCGGGGGTTGTTGTAGTACGAAGGCGAGGCGGGCTATTGCATCCCGGCGGCCATGCCGGAGGCGAGACCGAGGAGTGCTGCACGGCGGCCGGCGGCGTGGTAGTTCTACGATGGAAAGGGGGCGCTGCGCTGCACATCTACGAGGAGGAGGATTTGGGACAAAGGAAAAACCTGTATGTTCGATGGACTCCGTTGTGATCCGCGGTGTCGACGCCGTCATGACGCCGTGAGGAGGGAGGAACCAGAACGAGAGAGCTCAGATCCAATCTTCACGATATGGTGAAGAGAAATAATCGGGAGCACTTATGAGGGGCGTTTAGCGGGGATGTTAAGATTTTTTTTTGGCGCAAGACACGACCAAATTATTTGGTGGGAAATTAAAAAAAATTGGAGGGAGACTGAGGGCTTTAGCGGAAAGGTTAAACATTATTTCAAAGTACATGCTTAATTATTATTTTAGAAAGTAATTTTTAAGAGAACATTTAGAATAATGAAATAAATTAGGAAAAAATCGAATCAATATGGAATATATCTGGAGCTAAAAATAATATTACTAAAATTTGTTCATAAAAAGGTTATTTCGCTGACTGGCCGAGATAGATGTCCTCGTCGTTCGCAATCGTACATGACGGTTGTCGTGGCGGGGAGACTACGCAGTCGACACAAGAACAACAGACGAGGCACCGAGCCAGCAAGGGTAATGGAGGTGGTGTGTGCTACACTCATTGACAGAAACCTCATATCACCCTCGCTTTAAAACTATTATGTTATACTCCCACAAAAAAACATAAGTAGATATGGGGTGATGAGACGATCAATCTATGTCGGTCCCGATCTCACGGTTCAATCTTGAGATTGGGTGATAAGACGGGAGATGATAAAGAAAATGAAGGACGTGATGGAAAACCGCTGTCAACCGCTTTCTTCTTATCGGCCAGCCCGTCGATCTAATATAATCGAATCCAAAGAAGGCCCGATGGCCAGGGAGGTCATGTGGTTCCCACGGAGGTCCCGATGGAAATATCTACACCAAAAACATATATAGATCATCTTCATCGGAGGTCTTGTGGTTTCCACACAGATGGCGAAATATAGCCATAGCTCATCTATCTCATCATCATCTTTGTCCCAGATCAACAAGTAGTTTATACATACATATATAGCGGGTCATCATGTTAATCATGCAACCAAAATTCAATGCCACCACATACGTTCGCATTTTCCAACTAGCAAAACTTAGCTAATCAAGCGATCTAGCTAGCTAACAATAACTGGCACTCCCGGGCTAGCAACTCACCGGGGCTTCTAGTGCGAGGATGACACCGATCCAATATAACCCAATCCAAGGAAGACCCGACAACCACGCTGATGTAGAATCTTGCAAGGGAAAGATTGGCGTTGTGCATACTGGAATCACATGGGAGAAGGAGTAGCTATCAGGGCATACTAGATCCTTGCATGGAAATACCTAAACCAAGAACATATATAGATCATCTCCATCTAACTTGTGGTTTGCGCACATGTGGGGGAATAGAGCCATAGCTCATCATCATCTTTGTCCCAGATCAACAAGTAGTTTATACCTACATATATAGGAGGTCACCATGTTAATCATACAACCAAAATTAAATGCAACCACATATATTCGACATTTTCCAACTAGCAAACCCTAGCTAACCGTAACCGGCGCTCCCAGGCTACAAACTCACCCGGAGCTTTTAGTGCGAGAATGACACAGATCCAATATAATCCAGTCCGAGGAAGACACGATGGCCTGGACTCGGATGGAGATCCATTTGCAGAGAAAGAGGCCATGTACGTCTAGTTTGTCTACATAAATCATGTTTGAATTGAATTTCTGCACTCATCAAAAGGTCCGGGTAAAGAAAACACTTTAGTTCAGTTTGGAAACAGTCAAAACTCTATTGACCCGGAACTCTGTCCCGACCTCCATTGCGATCTCGCCGAATTGCTAGGTCTGAGCAGATCCTATTTTGACGCGCGCGTGCATCAAGGACCGCGGCATCGCTGAAAGCGCGCAGTCTCGATGCCCAGTTTGGACTAGCCCACTCTCGAGCTTCACTGGTTCTACATTTTTTCTGTTTCTATTTCTTATTTTTCTTTTCTTTTCAGTTTTTTTCTATTTTTGTTTATTTGTATTTGTATTGTATTTTTTTTCCTTTTCATTTTTTCACATTTCAATTTTTTGGTATGATACAAAAGTTCATTGTGTAAAAAGATGTCCAATGTGTATTACAAAAAAGTTTATTCTATATTAAGAAAATGTTTATGGTATAGAAAAAACTTAATACGTATTATAAAAATATTCATTGTATAATAAAAATGTTAAGTATGTATTTGTTTTTTATTCAGCATATATTAAACAAAATGTTCAATGTGTATTTGCGAACTAATCAACTCATGTTATGAAAATATTCAATGCATATTAAAAAATTATTCAATATACATTAAAATATGTTTAATGTGTACTTGAAAATTGTTCATCGTATATCTATTGGTATTTTCAAAATTAGAACAGAGTAAATAGCAGGCGGTACAGTGAACCGGGATAGTGAACCTTTACGAAGTGATTTTTAGTAAAAGGCAAAAAACAGGACGACGGGAAGGAATCGAACAATCAATCTCTCGTGTAATGTTCGATGGCAACAACCACACCACCACCTCCTTTCTTCTTTCTTCTAGTTTTTTTCCTTGGAATGGGTTTTGTCAGCTTTTGTTTTCCTTTTCTTTTGCTAAATGCGTGAACTTATTTTAATTCAGAAATTATTTTTAAAATTTGATGAACTTTTATAAAAATTGATGAATTTGTTTTTAAAAAACGATGAAGTTTTTCAAATTTAATGAACTTTTTCCAAGTATGAGAATGTTTTTTTACAATTAATGAACTTTTTGCGAAATTCGATGAACTTTTTTCCAAAGCAATCAACTTTCTTTGAAAATTCTGATTTTCTTAAAATTGAGAGACTTCTTTTAAGAAATAGATAAAAAAATTATGAACTTTTTGCAAAATCGGTGAACTTTTTCCAAATTTGAGAATGTTTTTTTAAACTGATGGAACATTTTTCAAAATTCGATGAACTTTTTCCCAAAATCAATGAACTTTCTTCGAAATTGCTGATTTTTTCAAAATTGATATGCTTTTCTTATAAAAAAAGATGAACTTTTATCAAATTTGATGAACTTTTTTTCAAAATCAATGAACTTACTTCAACTTTCAGAATATTTTTTAAAATTGATGAACTTTTTTCGAAATCAACGAACTTTTTAAAAAAGCCGTGAAATTATTCCTCAAAATTACGTGAACTTTTCTCTAATTCAATGAAGTTTTTAAAATTCGTGCAAAGCTTTTTTATATAATTTGTGAATATTTGTTGACATTCATGAACTTTTATTTTTTGAAATCAGTGAATTTTCAAATCCATGATTTTTTGTCCAATTGATGATTTTTTAAAATTTGTGAACTTTTTTTTTGCTAAATCCAGCTTTTTCAAAATCAATGAACGTTTAAAATGTTCAAAATCTTTTGGAAAACAGATGAACGTTTTCCAATTTGTACGAACATTTTCAAATATTTGAAGTTTCCTCAAGTTCAATTTTTTATTGTGTATTATTTTTTATCAGAAAATAACACACATAATAAACTGGGTATATATCCTACATGATAATACCAGAAGAACTGTAAATTACCGTGTTTTCTAAAAAATGAACAATGAAAAGAGCTGGCGTAGTTGTTATTCTGCCGGCTGCGGATGTGGGCAGGCTGGAATCGAATCTTGCTTCTCCAAGAAATAATTCCTTGCTGTTTTTCGCGGTACACAGGCAGATATTTTTTTCTCCTCGCCGCGTTTGCTGGCCGGCCCGCCACACCGGCCTGCTACGCTGGTCTGCGGGCGCCAGTAGCGGTAACCCACGGAGCGGGCGCTGAAAAGGAGCCCCCCCCCTGTTAGCATCAAATCGTCGCTCCTTCAATGAGAGCGAGTAACCTCCTCGCTTCCACGATTCGGCTTCGCTCCGTTTTCTTCATTGCGGGGTCCTTGTTTCGGGAATTTTCTCGAAGGTTCATGACCGGTTTTAGGAACCATGCACGGGTTTTATTCTTGTGTGTGTCTAGGGCTCATCCAGATGTGAGATAACTATTTCACATCTAAGTATGACATAAGCCCACCTCATCCAAAAAACATCCCGCTCTGTTTTTTGCCTCAATTGTTTGTTTGTTGTTTCCTTTTTGTTTTTTTACTCATCAACTAAAAACACACATAGCCCAAAGGTGCCCTTTGACGCCGTCGCGTGCGGCTGTTGCAACTCGAACCTGGAGACTTCCTGCTGGTGCACTGATTATGCTAACCATCGAAACCGACAACTTCTACTGAGAAATAATCAGCACAAAGTGTAAAGAACTAACAGAAGCGGCGTACCTGAACATTTTTTGAATTTCAAATAGTTTTTCAAATTGCGAACCTTTCTTCGAAATTACAACCTTTTTTTCAAAAGCGAGTAATTTTTTTGAATTATGAATATTTAAAAAAACTGTGAAGCAATATTAAAATCTCCAAACTTTTTTGAAATTCTAAACAAAACAGAGAACATCTTTAGAAATTCTGTACAATTTTTTTAAAGGGCGGTCATTTTTAAATTTCCAGAATATTTTTCCAAAACAAGAATATTTTTCGTACTGGTAAGCACAATTTTTTAAACCGCGAACATTTTTTAAATTCCAAAACATGTTTCGGAAAAGCGGATTTGTTTTTGAATTGGTGAACAAAATAGTCTTATATACAAAGAATATGACTCAAAGGAGTGTGTGTCATTTGTATACAAGAATGAGATTTCGAAAAAAAAGTAGGGAAACTCTCTCAATGGGTTGGGAACCCTGCATCTGCTCCCATCTAGGGTGTATTCTACAAATTCTTCATCAGGCCACAAAATGTGCACAATGAAAATGAACAAAAATAAACAGCCCCGCCCCCCTCCCCAGCGACGACATATATGAACTCATGTGAAAAGAAATGCGGGAACTGACCGACACAAAACAAACAAGACAAAAAGAACGAGCTAACATGGGTGTGCATAATTGAGTTTGTGCGAATATTAAAGCAAACAAATTAGATGGTTATAGACTTATTAGACGAGACATCACTACGATTTAACAAATCCGAAAATAAAAAAAACCAGTTCCCTGTTTTTTATTCTGTTCGCGAGAACAGGTCAACAAATAGACATCAGACAAAGGACGCGCGCAACAAAAAGAACCCGCAATAAACATTTGCACAACATTTAAAGTTAAAAGAAGAGAGAGTGAAAACGGTTCGTGAATTTAAAACAAATAAATAATGACGAAAGAAAGGAAAAGAGAAAAGAAAAAAATGGTAAAATAGGAAAATATAAATAAAACAAAAAACATGAATTTAAATAGTTCATAATTTTAAAAAATAATGAAACAGAAAAAATAAAACAAAAAGCAAAAAAAAAACAAATACAGGGTGTCGAATGAAAGTGTCAAAAATAAGAAAAACTTGAAGTCAGTCATAGCATAGACTTGAAAAGGAAATGAAAATCGCAGCCGGCCGCCAAACAAACAAAAGCCCACAATAAAAAGGCCCAGGCCTAGACACGAGGGTATATGTCCTTGAACGGACAAGCGAACAAAAAAAGCCCAGACTCACGAGACACATCGAACAAGATCGACATGTTATTTATCTGAACAAATCATATAGATGTGACTTAGACAATCCGTTTATTCTTTTCTTGATTTCTTTGTTCTTTCTCTTTTTCTTATTCTTTTTTTCCGCTTATTTCATTCTATTCATTTTTCGTTTTTTTGTGGTTTATTTCCTCTATTTTGCTTTTTACCTATTTATTTTCTCTGTTTTCCTTTTTGTAGTATATAAAAGGTTCACCGTGTATTAAAAATATGTTCATCCTATATTAAGAAAATATTCACTTGATATTATGAAAAGGTTAGCCATACATTATAAAAATATTCATCGTGTACTACAAAATGATCATCGTATATTAAGAAATTGTTCACCTTGTATGTGAAACTTGTTCATCATATATTAAGAAATTGTTCAACATATACAACAAAATATTCATGGTGTATTTCAAAAAATTGTTCAGCCAATATCACAAAAATGTTCAATATGTTTTTAAAATTGTTCGGCGTATATTACAAAAATATCAATGTATATTTAAAATATTTACATCCTATATAAAACATTGTCCATATTTTTCTTTTTTTTAATGTACGCTATTGCGACCAATCCATATTTTGTTGCAATAGGTAGCCTAGTTTTTGCAACGATATTTGCAACTAACGCAACGTCTCACAGATGTCGGAATATCTTTCCGAATATTACCACGAATAGATATTTTGTTGAAATACCTAGTCTCTATTACAACAAAACGACTGTCTCACGCAACATAATTTGTTTGTTGCAATATCACTACCATGTTGCAACGATGATGTAGTTTGTTGCAATACGGGGCCTCTATTGCAACAAAATGAGTATTTATCGCGAGCAGACTCAGTTGTGGCAGTACGTGTATCCTATTACCACAACCGGGGAATTTGTGGTAATATTGTGTTCTATTGCAACAAAAGATATTTGTAGCAATAAATTTTGTTGCAATAGACTGGAATCCTTGTAGTGGGGCCAGTTTCACCACGGGCCGTTATTGGGTGTAAAGTAATACACTGTTCATTGCGGGCCAGTTTCAGCACGGGCCGCTAATGGGCCAAGAGTTACAAAGGGCCTCATATGGGCCGAAAGACGTCATGGGCTATACATGGGATAGAAGTGAAAACGGGCTGGAATCATAGTGGACGGTCGAGATGACGCTACTGGGCCTAATTCGGATAGGGCGTAACGGGCCTTGGGTTAGCGGGCTGTAAATGGGCTATATGTGAACAGGCCGTTAACAGGCTTTCCATGGGCCGGCCCGCCAGCTTTTGACCAAGTCAAATGGGCTGGCCCGCCAGCTTTTGACCAAGTCAAACGGGCCAGCCCGCCAGCTTTTGACCAAGTCAAATGGGCCGGCCTTTTCACAGGAATGGGCCACTGTTGGGCATGCCACGTGTCGATGTATCATAGGCGCCTATCTGATCCGCTGACGAGCTGACACGTGTTTCGTCCGGCCAATAAGAATTTTACACGTGGAAATTTCCCATTGGTCGTGGCTGTTAACGGGTTATCGGATCCAAAACCCGACCCGATAGCTTAACGGCGTTCTGTTACGATGGATGCCACGTGTCGGTCACCCTTGACGAAAGCACTTCTGTGACACGCGATTTATCGTCATGGAAGTGGACACGTCCGTGATGATAATTTTGGTAATGTCATGGAACACTTCTACGACAGCACAGGTATGACTATCTTGATTCTGTCATAAATTTGTCATGGATGTACATGCATGACAAAAAAGCGGCCTACTGTGACAAACACGTATCATCACGGAAGTGTATTTTTTTTGTAGTGCAAGGCGCCATCTTGGGGCTGTGGTGGTGGAGGCACACCATGAGCCCCGTCACCCGCGGCTGGTTGAGGGGGAGGCAGAGATTGGGACGGCGCCGGAGAGCCCCCTGCGGCGCGGACGAGCTCGGCGACGCGGTCGAGCCACTCCTTGTAGAGGTCGTCGACGTGGCGGTAGCGCAGGAGCTCGTTCGCCGTGAGGAGCGTGGCACGTGCCTCCATAGGGGCGCGGTGCGCGTGAGACGAAGAACCGGCAGGGGTCAGTGATGGAGTAGCGGTGCGGCCGTCCTGCCGCACCGAAGGATGAAGCGAGGATGCCTGCTGCTCGTTTCCTGTCGGGCCGGTGGCAGCGTTGGCGGCGGGAGACGGAGAACGACGTGGTGGCCCGCCAACGGGAGCCGTCTGAGTGACGCGGGCGGTGAGGGCAGCCCGACGCTTAGCTCAAGCACGGCGAGCGTCCGCCATGGAGACGACGGAGCGACGAACTTACGAAAGGGAAGCACCTGGCGCCAAATGTCGGATGTGGGGTTCCGGCAAACCCTTAAGGTTCAAACACTGGGGTGCGCGCGAAGTCTTTCCCTCCTACCGATCTACGCCCTAGCTCACTAAGATCTCGTGGAGGAACTCGACGAACTCGCAACATAGAAAGACGTGAGGTTTATACTGGTTCGAGCCACCGTTGTGGTGTAATACCCTACTCCAGTGTGGTGGTGGTGGATTGCCTCTTGGGCTGATGATGAACAGTACACGGGAAGAATAGCCTCCTGAGGTTGAGGTGTTCTTGTGAGTACGAGCTTGTGTGCGCCTCTGGATCCGATCGCTACTACTGTGGTGGCTAGACCTATTTATAGAGGCCCTGGTCCTCTTCCCAAATATCGAGCGGGAAGGGAGCCAACAACGGCGGGCAAATTTGAAGGGGGACAGCTAGTATAAGCTATCCTGATAAAAGCGGTCTTCGCCTGCGAAAAGCTCTGGTGATGACGTCGTCTTGGGCTCCATGATGACCTCCGCCTTGCCATCCTCCTGGTCTTGGTCTCATTGCACCAATATAGCAACCTTTTGCCTGATGCCTCTGTACTCTTCGCCTGAGATGGTCTCCTTAGCACCAAAGAGGAAATAAGGACACTGCGCGCTCGCGCCCGCCTGGCGCCCGCCTGGTGCCGTTCGTCATGGCTCAAGTCACGAGAGCCTCTGAGGTTTGCCCCGCCTTGATATCTCCGGTCCTCGCGAGCCTGCCTGGCTAGGCCACTCCAGAGGAGGTCTTGCATCGTTCGCCTTGCGAGGCTTGGACCCTCGCGAGGGTCTTGGATGCCTTGTTGATGAAGATGGGCCGTACGGCCTGCTGGCTTAGCCATGCTGTGGGCCGCAGGCAGGCAAGTCTGGGACCCCCGTTCCCAGAACGCCGACAATATTATATATATATATATATATATGTATATGTATATATATATATATAGGGCTGGACTATTCTGTTACTACTAACAGAATATTATTTTGTTACCCCTCGCCCCTATAAGGGCCCGATCCATTTTTGCAAAACCCGGTGCTGCAACCCCACCCGAAAACTGAGAAAGGCGACCCCACCCCCCAGCATCTTCTCGAACCACCTCTCCTCGATGGCTCCTCCCCCCTCCCACGCGCCGTTGGCAGCCTCCCCTGCTCCAACGCGCCGTCGACCGCCGCCCCTTGCTCCACTAGTAGAAAAAGGGTCATACGTGAAGCCCATTAGTGCCGGTTTATATTTGAGCCGGCACTAATGTATACATTAGTGCCGGTTCCAATGGCTAGCCGGACCGCTTTCATTAGTACCGGTTCGTGGCAAACCTTTGGCACCGGTTCGTGCCACGAACCGGTACTAATGAGGGTGGTGGCAGTATGTTGTCAGACTGGGGCCCCTCCAGCCCCTTTAGTACCGGTTCTTGGCACGAACCGGTACTAAAGGGCGTCGTACATAAACCCTTCGTCCACCCGAGCTCGCTCTGTTCTTCCCCTTTCCCCTCTCTCCTCTCGGTTCTTCCCTCTTCCCTCTCGAGCTCATCACACATTTTGCCCAAATTTTGTCAAGATTTGAAGGCCCCCATCCATTGAAATGATCACAAAGGTTAGCAACTTTGTCCTTTCATCTCTCATTGCTAGATTTACTCTTGCAATGCTTTATATAGTGATTAATTTGTGAGTTTAGTAATTTGGGAGGAAATATATATATGTGCTAGTATTTGATTTATATGCAATTTGAGGTCAAAAATAACACTTAGTTTGCATATGTAGGTGTGCTTTACTTAGTGCCTTCTAAATCTCCGTCGGCACCACCGTCGATCGCCCGCACCGTCCAGTCGCCGGCACCACCTTGTGGTGAGCCTCTTTGTTCATGAAATTTTATATAAAAAATGATGTTTGTGTGATTTGGATATATAGTTACTCGTATAATTATCTTACCCGTATGTTGTTTGTTATACATATAGTGCCATGGTTTTGATATCCGTCCGCGTCGGCCCTCGTCCTTGTTATGATTCGGATGTGGTATATATATTCTCTTTTAAAACTAGTTGCATTTCGTGTTTATAACAAATTATGCCCATCAAGTTGACATATAAATTTTTTCTAGGAGGTATGTGAACCGGAAATTCCAACCGACCCTATTGTCGAGAGGTTAAATTTAGTTGAAAGAGAAAACGAGTACTTGAAAGAAAAATTGAAAAGAATTGAGGGGGAGAAGATGGAATTGGAGTTGCATGTTGCCGATGTCGTCGATGATCACAAGATCAAGATGGAGAAAATGCGCTTGAAGATTAGAAATATTAGAAAATATGCCATCGATAGTGAGGCTTGGTATCATTATGCTGTTGGATCCATTGTTACCTTAATTGCGATCTTGATCGCATTTGTTGTTGCATTTAAATGCTTTAGCTAGAGAGTTATCTGTTTGTTGCATTTAAGTGTTCTATGAACTTTATGTATGAACTTGTATTAATTTGGTCTATTCGGTGTTGTGTAATGAAGATGAGCCGGCAATGGATGTACGATGACCGATGCTCTCCCCAGTTCATTGAGGGCGTGCATACTTTTCAGATTGCGGCTGAGGCAAACAAGCGGGCGGATGGTTTTATGCCTTGTCCATGTGCTGGCTGTAAGAATGGTCACAATTACTCTACGTCAAGAACCATTCACGTCCACCTGTTTGAGTCCGGTTTCATGCCCCACTATAATGTTTGGACCAAGCACGGAGAAAGAGGAGTTATGATGGAAGACAATGAAGAAGAAGGGGACGACGACAGCTATCCTGGCCATGGGTTCCCTGAATACGATGATACAACAATGGGGGAAGAAGCTGAGCCGGTAATGCGGGAAGAAGCTGAGCCGACAATGCGGGAAGAAGCTGAAGAAGAGGCATCAGATGAGCCCGTTGATGATCTAGGTCGGGCCATTGCCGATGCAAAGAGAAACTGCGCAAGTGATTTGGAGAAGAAGAAGTTGCAGCGCATGTTAGAGGATCACAAAAAATTGTTGTACCCGAATTGCGTAGGTGACAAGAAAAAGCTGGGCACCACACTGGAATTGCTGCAATGGAAGGCACAGAATGGTGTATCTGACAAGGGATTTGTAAAGTTGCTGGTAATGATAAAGGATATGCTTCCAAAGGACAACGAATTGCCCGAGAGTACGTACGAAGCAAAGAAGGCTGTCTGCCCTCTAGGGTTAGAGGTGCAGAAGATACATGCATGCCCTAATTATTGCATCCTCTACCGTGGTGAGTACGAGGATTTGAACGCTTGCCCGGTATGTGGTGCATTGCGCTATAAGATCAGCCGCAATGACCCTGGTGATGTCGAGGGCGAGCGCCCCAGGAAGAAGATTCCTGCCAAGGTGATGTGGTATGCTCCTATAATACCGCGGTTGAAACGTTTGTTCCAAAACAAAGAGCATGCCAAGGCGATGCGATGGCACAGAGAAGACCGTAAGAAAGACGGAAAGTTGAGAGTACCCTCTGACGGGTCACAGTGGAGAAAAATCGAAAGAAAGTACGGGAAGGAGTTTGCAGATGACGCAAGGAGCGTATGGTTTGGTCTAAGCGCAGATGGCATTAATCCTTTTGGGGAGCAGAGCAGCAACCATAGCACCTGGCCTGTGACTCTATGTTTGTATAACCTTCCTCCTTGGTTGTGCATGAAGCGGAAGTTCATTATGATGCCAGTGCTCATCCAAGGCCCTAAGCAACCCGGCAACGACATTCATGTGTACCTAAGGCCATTAGTTGAAGAACTCTTACAACTGTGGAATGGAACAGGTGTACGTGTGTGGGATGAGCACATGGGGGAAGAATTTGACCTAAAGGCGTTGCTGTTCATGACCATCAATGATTGGCCTGCTCTCAGTAACCTTTCAGGACAGACAAACACGGGATACCGCGGATGCACGCACTGTTTGGATGATACCTATAGTACATATTTGAATAGTTGTAAGAAGAATGTGTACCTGGGACATCATCGATTTCTTCCGAGCAGGCATCCCGTAAGAAAGAAAGGCAAGCATTTCAAAGGTGAGGCGGATCACCGGACGAAGCCTGGCCACCGTACTGGTGCTGATGTACATGATATGGTCAAGGATTTGAAGGTGATATTTGGAAAGGGTCCTGGCGGACAACCTGTTCCAAAGGACGCTGACGGACGCGCACCCATGTGGAAGAAGAAATCTATATTTTGGGACCTGCCATATTGGAAAGACCTAGAGGTCCGCTCCGCAATCGATGTGATGCACGTGACGAAGAATCTTTGTGTGACCCTGCTTGGCTTCTTGGACGTGTATGGGAAGACAAAAGATACACCTGAGGCACGGGAGGACCAGCAACATTTGCACGGAAAAGACGGCATACATCAGGGTCATGCAAGTTACGCTCTTACCAAAGAAGAGAAGGAAATCTTCTTTGAATGCCTGCTCAGTATTAAAGTACCGCCTGGCTTCTCGTCGAATATAAAGGGAATAATAAACATGGCAGAGAAAAAGTTCCAGAACCTAAAGTCTCATGACTACCACGTGATTATGACGCAACTGCTTCCGGTTGCATTGAGGGGGCTTCTACCGGAAAACGTTCGATTAGCCATTGTGAAGCTATGTGCATTTCTCAATGCAATCTCTCAGAAGGTAATCGATCCAGAAATCATACCAAGGTTACAGAATGATTTGGTGCAATGTCTTGTCAGTTTCGAGTTGGTGTTCCCACCATCCTTCTTCAACATCATGACGCACGTCCTAGTTCACCTATGCGAAGAGATTAACATTTTGGGTCCTGTATTTCTACACAATATGTTCCCCTTTGAGAGGTTCATGGGAGTCTTAAAGAAATATGTTCATAACCGTGCTAGGCCAGAAGGAAGCATCTCCAAGGGTCGTCAAAATGAGGAGGTCATTGAGTTTTGTATTGACTTTATTCCTGAACTTAACCCGATTGGTGTTCCTGAATCGCGGCATAAGGGCAGACTGGATGGAAAAGGCACGCTAGGAGGGAAACAAATAATATGTATGGACGGACATTCTCTCACTAAAGCACACTACACAGTTCTACATAATTCCGCCTTGGTGGCTCCGTATATGGATGAACACAAGATATTGCTACGCTCTAAACACCCGGAGCGGTCTGATGACTGGATTACACGTGAACAAACCAGGAGTTTCGCCAACTGGTTGCAAGCACGTACCATGCATGACACCTCTATTGAAGATGACCTGTACTTGCTGTCCCGGTTACCATCTTCGAATATAATGACTTTCAAAGGGTATGAGATAAATGGTAATACATTTTATACGATCGCCCAAGATAAGAAGAGCACCAACCAAAATATTGGTGTCCACTTTGATGCAGAAACCAAGACGGGAAAGGAAACATATTATGGTTATATACAGGACATATGGGAACTTGACTATCGACGTGGTTTGAAGGTCCCTTTGTTTCGGTGCAAATGGGTCGATATGACACGAGGCGGGGTAACGGAAGACCCGCAGTACGGAATGACAACAGTGGATCTCAACAATCTTGCGTATGCTGACGAACCATTCGTCCTAGCCAATGATGTGGCACAGGTTTTCTATGTGAAGGACATGTCCACCAAGCCAAGAAAAAGAAAAGACAAGGAAGGGAATGCATCATATGATGAGCCAAAGCGGCACATAGTTCTTTCTGGGAAGAGAAACATCATGGGAGTGGATGACAAGACAGACAAGTCAGAAGATTATGAAAAGTTTGATGAAATTGCTCCATTCACAGTGAATATTGACCCGAGCATCCCGTTAAATGATGAAGATTTTCCATGATTACAGTGCAAAGGGACACACGCGAAGAAAAAGTTTCACACCCAAAGATCTGGGATGTGATCGGCTTCACTAGCTACCATCACTTTCTTCTGTGTTTCACACCCAGAAGGGAATCTCTGTAATAGTTAGGGTAGTTAATTATGTGTTTTGGCATTTGGAACGCGAAGAATTTTTATGTGCAAACAAATTCTTTCATGCCTTTACTGATTTTTAAAGTTAAGTTATTCACAAACTAGTGATTCACAGTAATTTCAAATAATTCAAAATTTAAACTATTCAAATTTGAAAACTACGGGCACTAACAGAAAGTTTGTAATTTTTTGTACCTAAAGCAAAAATATTCACAAAGAAACTCTAAATACACAAAAAAATACAACTCAAAAATAAATAAAGCAAAAAAAAGCCCGCCTACTAGGCCAGCGGGGACTGCATACGACCCAGTAGGCCCACAGGGCAGCACAGCACAGGTAGGCCCAGAAGGCCTGCATTTCAGAGGAGCTCGAAGGAGCAGCCGCGGCTGGGTTTATAAAATAGTGCGGCTGCCCTTCGCTAGGCGAGGTGGGACTAAACTTTGCGCCCCTCGCCTGGCAGCGCACCCCCCTTTAGTACCGGGTCGTGGCACAAACCGGTACTAAAGACCCCCCTTTAGTATCGGTTGGTTCCACGACCCGGTACTAAAGGGGGTGCGCTTCCCGCCGCTTGGCCTGGCCAAAACAGACCTTTAGTACCGGTTGGTGGCTCCAACCGGTACTAAAGGTCCATCCTATATATACAACACTTGAAAAAATTTCAGTTTCTCATCTCTTTTCTCTGCCGCCGCCCCGTCCCGCGCCACCCTGCCCCGATCGTCGCCGCCCCCGCCCCTCGTCGCCGACCCCGGCCGTCCCCGCCCCTCGTCGTCGGCCCCGTCGACGTCGTTGCCCCGGTCGACCCTGTCCCCGTCCTCCCCGTCGCCGCGCCCCGCCCCGGCCGTCCCCGTCCCTGTCCCCGTCGTCCCCGTCGCCGCGCCCCGCCCCGTCCCGTCACCGCCCCGCCCCGTCGTCGTCGCCCCGTCGTTGCGGCCCCGTCCCGTCGCCCCGTCGTCGCTGCCCCGTCATCGCCTCGCCGGTGAGCTCGCCCCGGCCGCCATGTCCACTCACACACACACACACACACACTACACACACACACACACACACACATTTTTCGTTTTTTAGTTATACAAATAGTTAGAAATTTTTCTGTTTTTTAGAAATTGTTAGAAATGTTTCTGTTTTTTAGAAATTGTTAGAAATGTTAGAATTGTTATAATAGTTAGAAATGTTAGAATTGTTAGAATAGTTAGAAATGTTAGAATTGTTAGAAATTTTTCTGTTTTTTAGTTATAGAAATAGTTATAAAAAAGTTAGAATTGTTAGAATTTTTTCTGTTTTTTAGTTATAGAAATAGTTATAAAAATGTTAGTTATATATATATTGAAATGTTATAGAAATTAATGTTATAATTTTTTTCTGTTTTTCAGTTATAGAAATATTAGAAATGTTAGAGAAATGTTAGTTATATATAGCATTGTTAGAAATGTTAGTTATATAGAAATGTTAGAAATTTTAGTTATCAAAATCCAATCATTAAAAAAATGTTACTTTTTGCGGGCAGATAGCTAGTATTTGTTCTCGACGATGCCCGGCCCGCATCCTCGCCGTCGACACGTCTGCGACGACGTCCGGCTGAGCCATGTCCGGGACTGGGCTCCGCCGGGCTGGCACTGGGAGGTGCTGCCTGGAGGGGCGCGCCGCTTGATGAGGAACCCGGCCCCGGGTCCCGTCGTCGACCCTGATCTCGTTTGGTGGCGTTCGCGTGGGCCAGTTTCGGTGCGGAGGGAGACGGCCCCGCTGGAGGTGGTACGTCATCGTGTCAGGGAGGAGGACGAGCACGTCCATCGCTACATGGTTGCGTTAGAGGGCGGCAGGTTCTCCAATACCTGGCAGTTTCTTCAGGGATCTCACTTCAGCTATGATCCTGCGAGGGTTCCTTCTCTTTGGGTGTCCACCGCCCGCGCCGCAGGAACCGCGAGTGTCCTAGATTCTTCTGTAGTATTCGATCTTTAATTAGCTACCTAGCCAGTGATGTACTATTCAATATTATATATTATTCGAGACGATGTATTCGAGATTAAATATATTATTCGAGACGATGTATTCGAGATTATATCTATTATTGGAGACGATGTATTCGAGATTATATCCATTATTTGAGATTATACTAAATTGTTTTATATTTCTTTTGGCATAGTTAAATAAAAGCTATGGCGGACAATACCGACAGAGAGAGAGAGAACAGACCATGTTCGATATGATACGCGGGACAGATGATGATCAGAATGAAGAAGATTATGACGGCTCCGAATTTCTAAACAACACCGGAGAGGGTGATATGATGTTCGATCGCGACGACCGAATTGATGAAGTCATGAACTACGATTATGACGATGATGAGGAACATGTTGATCCTGAAACAACAAACACCGGCGAGGTATATATATTTATGTTAGCAGGAATCTGGTGATCACCACATGTTTTAAATGAGTTGAAGATATATTAACGAATCGATCTTTCTTCTTTCAGCCATCCGGATCGAGCAAATCTTCAGGCAAAAGGACGAAACGAGGCCCGAACAAAAAGTTGAAGGAGGGCGTAAAGTACAATATCGAGGCATTCAAACCCAGTGGCGAACCATTAGCGCCTAAGAATATTGCAGACAAGTTCGTTCGTCAGTGCGGAGTTCTTGTGAAGGACCAACTCCCGATCTCCCTTCAAGAATGGAGAGAGCCAGCAAAGCCACGTCCAAATGTTACTTTTGTCGACAAGAGTCAAAAAGAATTGCTTTGGGATACTCTCATGGAACATTTCACCCTACCAGATCATTTCACAGAAGCAGATGTGCAGAAAGTCAAGAACGTTGCTTTCAGGAAGATGGCCAATGCATTCAAGAACCACAAGAGATGTGTATGGGAGAAGTACGTCAAGGGAGGAAGGAAGACTCCAGTATTCGAGGGGATACTAGAGAATCAAAGTGCTCATTGGGACGATTTCGTGAAATTCAAGGATTCAGAAATAGCTAAGGAACGGTCGAGAATAAACAAGAAGAATGCCGGAAAAAAGGATAAGTTCCATAAGCTGGGGCCAGGTGGCTACACGGTGGCAATGGCTAAGTGGGATAAGTCTGAGAAAGAGATGGAGGATGCAGGTGTCACTCCGGTTACTAGGAGCTGCCCCCCCCCCCCCCCAGGTGTAGGACTTGGTTCTATGCGCATGGGGGGAGTTGGACCCGAAGACAGGCAAAGTTTCGACGAAGGCATGTCTAAACGGAGCCGACGATAAGCTACTTGTTGCAATAGAAGAGGCTCGATCGGGGGCGTTCCTACCAAACTGAGAGAACGACGAGCTTACGCGTGCCCTGGGAAATCCTGAACACCCGGGAAGAACACGAGGCAAGGGCGCTATTTCGTGGTATGAGGGGTTTTCGGACTGGAACGCCGACTACAGAACCCGTGCGAGAAGGAAGATTGTGGAGGAGAAGCAGAGGAAGATGGAGGAGGAGAAGAGGAAGCTGGACAATGAACGCCTTCAAGGCCTAGAATCAGCGCACGCGGACTTGGCAGACAAATTCCAGCGGCAGCAGGAGCAGATCGACTCACTTAGCCAGCAAAGGGGGTCTCAGCAGCTGCAGCAGCTAGCGATTGATCCAGCATTGGATAGCACCGCCCCATCCATGCCGAGAAGCAGCGTGGGTTCCTCCCCGGACGATGCAATGCTGGATAGATACCCCGTGGATGACATCACGGAGAACACTAACTGCGAGCTACACGTCAAAATGAAGAACATATCCATGAATGTGGTGGACGCCATTGCTTATACAAATCCCCCCCAGGCAACCTTCCATTGCAGCCCGATTCCAGCGGGCTATGCTCGTGTCTTGGTTGATGAGGTGGTGGACCCATATTATTTGGAGCTACAGCTTGACATTCCTGGAGGTGACGACGAGCACTTTCTCGGACAGGCCAAACATCGTATCATCCTATGGAGAAAGGATTGCATCATCTTTCCAAGCCCACCGACACCGCGTCACCCTACTCCTCGTCGAAGTCCGCCACCGAGTCAGCAGAGTCCCGCTCCTCCAAGTCCACCAACGCGTGAGGCCACTCCTCCTCCTCCAAGTCCGGCAAAGTGTCAGGCCACTCCTCCTCCAAGTCCGACACAGCGTCAGACGTCCACTCCTCCTCCAAGTCCGGCAAAGTGTTAGGCCACTCCTCCTCCAAGTCCGGCACAGCTTCAGGCCACTCCTCCTCGTCCAACTCAGCCCCGTCAGCCGTCTCGGCCGCCTCAGCAACCGCAGAAGAGACACCCCGCAGCTATGGTGCGTAGCGGTACCAGTCGAGGTCATAGTACAGGAAGTACAGGCGGAGGCAAGCGATATAAATATGGTCCAAACCTCACTACTCTTCCTGAGAGGCCTTACGACAGGACCAAGGAGCAAACCAAAGCCATAGTGCGGGCAGAAGTCGATGCCCATTTTGGACCAAAACCGCCACCGCCGCCAAGGGAGAAAGTGCCTGTGGAAGCTATGGACCACTTCATTCGTATGGCTGAACCACCAGCTCCTAAGCCTGTTGACACAGACTATGAGCGCCACATCAGGAAGTTATATCAAAAATGTCTACAGAAGGAGGCGAGCTCGAGCTCGAGCAAACAACAAGCAGCTGTCAAAAAATGCGGGAGAACCGTTGCCCAGCTGGGAGAACAGTGGGCGCAACCGATCCCCCCGCTTGTTGTGCTGCCAACAACACGTGACAGTACGCGCGGCCAATATTATTGTGGGCAAACAGTTTACGTTCCCCAGGTGGGCGCTGTGGTAATAACCCAGGAGCATATAACGCAAGCTGAAGAACTCAAGATCACTGTTGGACAAGTCCTCGAGATCGAGGAAATGCCTATGCTTACAGAGAAGGAAATAAAATGGCAATTTGTCCGGGGCCAACCTTTGGTCAGGCCAGAACATGTCAAGAAGCTCCCAACGAGAATGTATGAATTGCATCAATGGTACATGGACATTACCAAGAGATTCGATCGACAGTCCCTCATGGTGAAAATCAACGAGGATCATTACTACCATCTGAAACCTGTGACCGTTGAGTATTCTGAACTGTTTCAGTTATACAATCAAGACGCACTCGACAAATCTATCGTCCGTTGCTATTGTCTGTAACTGATTTCTTTCTGTAATTTAAGTCTCAAGCTAGCTGTATTGATCCTTTTGATCAATCATTACCTGTAATTATCCTCACTATATTCTTTTATGTGGTATTATGCAGGATGAAGATGTATGAAATGACAAAAGGTGGACGCTATGGCATTGGGTTCATTGACCCAAACATCGTTAATGAATACACATGGAAAATAAGCAAGTATTATGAAAAGCAGGTAGAGGACAGCATGTTCGAGTTCTTGAAGCGCCTCAAATACAATGAAGATATACTACTTCCTTACAACTTCCAGTGAGTCACACTTTCTTGTACTACAAATTCTCTGTTTTTGCCTACTAGCTAGCTAGCTACATGTTTTTGCTTACATATGCCCGCTTAATTAAGACATGCAAACGTGTGTGCATGCATATTTCACAGGATCTTGTGTATCATTAAAGTTGACGATGGAACAGTTGAAATAATGGACTCACTACTCAAAAAAAAATAGTGACTATAAAAACTTGTTTGGGATAGTCAACAGGTAATTTCAATCATTATTAACTATATATCTCAGCCTATTTAGTTCGTCATTTCATGATATGAACTATTTAATAACCCCTTTATTCATTTTCTTTGTCGGCGGGCAGGGCTTGGGCAAGGTTCATCAGCGTCACGGAAGGCGAATGGAAACGACAGCTGAGATGGTTTCGACCCAAGGTAAGTAATTAAGTAGTGCTAGCTAGCTGCCATCTTTTTAATATTATCACGCTTGATTAATTATTATCTAATCAAATTAAATTCCATTCTCGTAAAGGCCATAAAGCAGGCGGAGGGGACTGATCTATGTGCATTCTGCGTTTGCGAGAACATTCGCATGATGACGTCCGAAAGGAGCAGATCTGAAAGACAGGAATGGGTACGCTTGTCAGAACACTATTCACAATTTCTGCATCATTATCGATATCTAGTCACACAACTAATACACATGCATATTGATCTCCTTCTTAACAGTTCACAGAGGTGCGGGACAAGCTCCTAGATACGGAGCGCGTAGAAGCACTTCAAGAGGAAATAGCGGGATTTTTGCTCGACCAGGTCATAAATCCGAAGGGAGAATACTATTACCCACTACCGCCCCCATCGACCAAGTCATGAACCACTTCCAATTTGTCATCGTGCTCCGAAGGCACCAATTAGGCTAATGCAACTGGCTCCGAAGGCAACATGCATATGTACGAGGAATTGTATATATAGCTATACATGTGTGTATGTGTGAATTAATATGGCGGTTTGTGAGACATTGATGATCTATATATATATATATATATATATATGATTGGTTCTACTAGCTACCATATATATGCATAACGTGTACAATGTGTAGTATCGTAAATTACCAACAAACAAAAAAGAATTAAAATGGAAAACACAAAATTAAATGAAAAAGAAATCATAAAACCCAAAACCCCCCAAACATTTTAGTACCGGTTGGTGTTACCAACCGGTACTAAAGGGCTCCCGGCCCCCGGAGCTGGCTCGTGCCACGTGGTTTCCCTTTAGCATCGGTTCGTGCTGAACCGGTACTAAAGGGGGAGGCTATAGTGCCGAAACTTTTGTGCCGGTTACGGAACCGGCACTAAAGGGCCTTACGAACCGGTGCTATTGCCCGGTTCTGCACTAGTGCTCCCACGCGCCGCCACCCGCCGCCTCCCTACTCCCACGCGCTGCCGCCCACTGCCTCCCTGCTCCCACGCGCTGCCACCGCCGGCAGCCTGCCCCTCCCTACCATGCGCTGCCCCCGTCGAGCCAGCCTCCTCCTTCCGCTCCGTCGCCCCCGTCGCCTCGCCAGCCACCTCTTCCCCCGCCGTCGCGTGCCTCCTGGGCGGTGCTCCTCACGGCATCGCGCGCCACCGTGCCCTGCCCATCTCCCGCGTGCCACCTCACCGGAGGACCTGCGCACCACCACACCCTCCCCCGCCGTGGTCGGCCGCTGAGATCCAAGGTAGAGGAGGACCAAGGGGTCTTGGGCTCGCCAGCCACCTCCCCCACACCCCCCCTCCGCCCCCGGCGCTCCGTCCACCTTCCTCCCTACGCTCCGGCCAACCGCATCCCTCCCTCCAGCACGGGTCCAGTCCTGCTCTAGCTGCATCTGCGCCAACCACCTCTTCCCGAGGTTCCGGTGCTCCATGGCTGGACTACACCTTGCACCGGCAGCCCTCGAAGAACCTCATCTCTCTGATTTGCTCCCTCTTTTTTGCAGGATGGGCAAGAACCAGATGAGGAAGATGCAGCAAGGCAGAGGTAGTATTCTAAAAAAAAATGAAATGCATTAGCATGGACAGGTAGTAGTTCATCTTCCAAAATTGATTTATATTATGTTAAACACCGGTGTGCTCTTCTTGTTAGTTCATGTGTGCTCCTGTTGTCATGTCGTGTGCAAATTGTTATCAGTTTTGTGTGTGTGTGTGAGTTGGTAAACCAAGTGTGGCTGCTGCCCACTGATTCCTTCCTACTCCCCCAATTTTTTCTTGCAAAATGCATTTTGTGGTATGATCTACTACTAAACATAAAACATTTAAGGATCTAAATATCTGATCAGAGACCTATTACATGTTGCAGCTAGCTCGAATTACATTTATAATGCGCAACTCAAAGGTCTGATGCTATTGGCAAGATAAGGTCACATGAATCCCAATTAAATGGGAAGCAAAGGGTGAAAAATGGGACCCTAGATATCACGATTTATTTCCTATATAAAAAAATCAATACAATATCATTGTTACTTATCATTGTCTTGGACATAAAATTCAAACATGAGGACTTGGTTTCTTTCTTTTCTAAAGTATCCTAACGCATGCTTTGGCCGTTGCTCTTTAGTTAAATGTTTTTTTGTTCAGACTATTGTCATCACTCAAGTGGTTGAACTGTAAGTTCAGAATTGGCAGTAAACCGTGCAATATCTTGATGCATGCTTTTTCTACACAGGCTTTACAGTAAATCGTGCATTTTCCCCTACCCACAAGGTGCTCAGCTTCTAATTAGTATTGGCATTGATCTTTTTAGAATTGATCGAGTAAAAAAACAACTTCAGCATGCCAATGAGACCTTTTCAGTATGTGCTTTGACTTTGTCCATGTGTGTAATAATTGCCAATGGTGTCAAAATTAAGCTCATCATGTGAATGAACAAGCAAATGTTCCCATTCAACTATAGATATATTTTTTCTATCTCTTGATGAAAATGTTCCAGTATCATGTGTTGGAAATATGCCCTAGAGGCAATAATAAAAGCATTATTATTATATTTCCTTATTCATGATAATTGTCTTTATTCGTGCTATAATTGTGTTATCCGGAAATCGTAATACATGTGTGAATAACAGACAACAACATGTCCCTAGTGAGCCTCTAGTTGACTAGCTCGTTGATCAACAGATAGTCATGGTTTCCTGACTATGGACATTGGATGTCATTTGATAACGGGATCACATCATTAGGAGAATGATGTGATGGACAAGACCCAATCCTAAACATAGCATAAGATCGCATAGTTCATTTGCTAGAGTTTTCCAATGTCAAGTATCCTTTCCTTAGACCATGAGATCGTGTAACTCCCGGATACCGTAGGAGTGCTTTGGGTGTGCCAAACGTCACAACGTAACTGGGTGACTATAAAGGTATACTACGGGTATCTCTGAAAGTGTCTGTTGGGTTGACATGGATCGAGACTGGGATTTGTCACTCCGCTTGACGGAGAGGTATCACCGGGCCCTCTCGGTAATGCATCATCATAATGAGCTCAGTGTGATCAAAGTGTTTGATCACGGGATCATGCATTACGATACGAGAAAAGAGACTTGCCGGTAACGAGATTGAACGAGGTATTGGGATACCGACGATCGAATCTCGGGCAAGTAAAATACCGATTGACAAAGGGAATCGTATACGGGATTAATTGAATCCTCGACATCGTGGTTCATCCGATGAGATCATCGTGGAGCATGTGGGATCCAACATGGGTATCCAGATCCCGCTGTTGGTTATTGCCCGAGAGCCATCTCGGTCATGTCTGCATGTCTCCCGAACCCGTAGGGTCTACACACTTAAGGTTCGGTGACGCTAGGGTTGTGAAGATATGTATATGCAGTAACCCGAATGTTGTTCGAAGTCCCGGATGAGATCCCGGACGTCACGATGAGTTTTGGAATGGTCTGGAGGTAAAGATTTATATATGGAAAGTCCTCATACGGACATCGGGACAAGTTTCGGGGTTATCGGTATTGTACCGGGACCACCGGAGGGTCCCGGGGGGTCCACCGGGTGGGGCCACCTATCCCGGAGGGCTCCATGGGCCAAAGTAAGGAAGGGAACCAGCCCTATGTGGGCTGGTGCGCCTCCCCCCCCCAAGGGCCCATGCGCCTAGGGTTGGGGGGGGGGGAAACCCTAAAGGGGGCGCCCCCCTTGCTTGGGGGGCAAGCCCCCCTCCCTGGCCGCCGCCCCCCTAGGAGATTCCATCTCCTAGGGCCGGCGCCCCCCCCAAGGGGTTATATAAAGGGAGGAGGGGAGGGGGGCTAGACACCCAATGCCCTGGCGCCTCCCTCTCCCTCTCCAACACCTCCTCCTCCTCCGTAAGAGCTCGGCGAAGCCCTGTCGGAGTACTGCGGCTCCACCATCACCACGCCGTCGTGCTGCTGCTGGATTCTTCTTCCCAACCTCTCCTTTGCCTTGCTGGATCAAGAAGAAGGAGACGTTACGCTGACCGTACGTGTGTTGAACGCGGAGGTGCCGTGCTTTCGGTGCTAGGATCTCCGGTGATTTGGATCATGGTGTGTACGACTACTTCATCCCCGTTCGTTGAACGCTTCCGCTCGCGATCTACAAAGTGGTATGTAGATGCAATCTCTCTCTCCCATGACTCGTTGCTAGATGAACTCATAGATGGATCTTGGTGAAACCGTAGGAAAAATTTTAATTTTCTGCAACGTTCCCCAACAGTGGCATCATGAGCTAGGTGTATGCGTAGTTCTCTATTGCACGAGTAGAACACAATTTGTTGTGGGCGTAGATGTTGTCAACTCTTCTTGCCGCTACTAGTCTTATCTTGCTTCAGCGGTATTGTGGGATGAAGCGGCCCGGACCAACCTTACACGTACGCTTACGTGAGACCGGTTCCACCGACTAACATGCACTAGTTGCATAAGGTGGCTGGCGAGTGTCTGTCTCTCCCACTTTAGTTGGAGCGGATTCGATGAAAAGGGTCCTTTTGAAGGGTAAATAGAAGTTGACAAATCACGTTGTGGTTTTCACGTAGGTAAGAAAACTTTCTTGCTAGAACCCTAATTCAGCCACGTAAAACTTGCAACAACAATTAGAGGACGTCTAACTTGTTTTTGCAGCAAGTGCTTTGTGATATGATATGGCCAAAGTTGTGATGTATGATGAATGATCTATATGTGATGTATGAGATGTTCATGCTATTGTAATAGGAATCACGACTTGCATGTCGATGAGTATGACAACCGGCAGGAGCCATAGGAGTTGTCTTTATTTTTTGTATGACCTACGTGTCATTGAGAAACGCCATGTAAATTACTTTACTTTATTGCTAAACGCGTTAGCCATAGTAGTAGAAGTAATAGTTGGCGAGCAACTTCATGGAGACACGATGATGGAGATCATGATGATGGAGATCATGGTGTCAAGCCGGTGACAAGATGATCATGGAGCCCCAAGATGGAGATCGAAGGAGCTATGTGATATTGGCCATATCATGTCATGTTTATTATTTGATTGCATGTGATGTTTATCATGTTTTGCATCTTGTTTACTTAGAACGACGGTAGTAAATAAGATGATCCCTCATAATAATTTCAAGAAAGTGTTCCCCCTAACTGTGCACCGTTGCGACAGTTTGTTGTTTCGAAGCACCACGTGATGATCGGGTGTGATAGATTCTAACGTTCACATACAACGGGTGTAAGACAGATTTACACACGCGAAACACTTAGGTTGACTTGACGAGCCTAGCATGTACAGACATGGCCTCGGAACACAGAAGACCGAAAGGTCGAGCATGAGTCGTATAGAAGATATGATCAACATGAAGATGTTCACTGATGTTGACTAGTCTGTCTCACGTGATGATCGGACACGGCCTAGTTGACTCGAATCATGTAATACTTAGATGACTAGAAGAGGGATGTTTATATAAGTGGGAGTTCATTAAATAATTTGATTAAATGAACTTTATTATCATGAACTTAGTCTAAATATTTACAATATGTCTTGTAGATCAAATGGCCAACGTAGTCCTCAACTTCAACGCGTTCCTAGAGAAAACCAAGCTGAAAGACGATGGTAGCAACTATACGGACTGGGTCCGGAACCTGAGGATCATCCTCATAGCTGCCAAGAAAGATTATGTCCTACGAGCACCGCTGGGTGACGCACCTATTCTCCCTGCAGAACAAGACGTTATGAACGCTTGGCAGTCACGCTGCGATGATTACTCCCTCGTTTAGTGCGGCATGCTTTACAGCTTAGAGCCGGGACTCCAAAAGCGTTTTGAGAGACATGGAGCATATGAGATGTTCGAAGAGCTGAAAATGGTTTTCCAAGCTCATGCCCGGGTCGAGAGATATGAAGTCTTCGACAAATTCTTTAGCTGTAAGATGGAGGAAAATGGCTCTGTCAGTGAGCACATACTCAAAATGTCTGGGTTGCACAACCGCTTGACTCAACTGGAAGTTAATCTCCCAGATGAAGAGGTCATTGACAGAATCCTCCAGTCGCTTCTACCTAGCTACAAGAGCTTTGTGATGAACTACAATATGCAGGGGATGGTAAAGACCATTCCTGAGGTATATGCTATGCTGAAATCAGCAGAGGTAGAAATCAAGAAGGAGCATCAAGTGTTGATGGTGAATAAAACCACTAAGTTCAAGAAGGGCAAGGGTAAAAAGAACTTCAAGAAGGACGGCAAAGAAGTTGCCGCGCCCGGTAAGCAAGTTGCCGGGAAGAAGCCAAAGAATGGACCCAAGCCCGAGACTGAGTGTTTTTATTGCAAGGGAAGTGGTCACTGGAAGCGGAACTGCCCCAAATACTTAGCGGACAAGAAGGCCGGCAAAACCAAAGGTATATGTGATATACATGTAATTGATGTGTACCTTACCAGTACTCGTAGTAGCTCTTGGGTATTTGATACCAGTGCAGTTGCTCACATTTGTAACTCAAAGCAGGAGCTGCGGAATAAACGGAGACTGGCGAAGGACGAGGTGACGATGCGCGTCGGGAATGGTTCCAAGGTCGATGTGATCGCCGTCGGCACGCTGCCTCTACATTTACCTACGGGATTAGTTTTAAACCTCAATAATTGTTATTTAGTGCCAAGTTTGAGCATGAACATTGTGTCTGGATCTCGTTTAATTCGAGATGGCTACTCATTTAAATCCGAGAATAATGGTTGTTCTATTTATATGAGAGATATGTTTTATGGTCATGCTCCGATGGTTAATGGTTTATTCTTAATGAATCTCGTACGTGGTAATACACATATTCATAGTGTGAATACCAAAAGAGTTAAAGTTGATAACAATAGTCCCACATATTTGTGGCACTGCCGCCTTGGTCACATAGGTGTCAAACGCATGAAGAAGCTCCATGCAGATGGACTTTTAGAGTCTCTTGATTATGAATCATTTGACACGTGCGAACCATGCCTCATGGGTAAAATGACCAAGACTCCGTTCTCAGGAACAATGGAGCGAGCAACCAACTTATTGGAAATCATACATACTGATGTGTGCGGTCCAATGAGTGTTGAGGCTCGCGGTGGCTATCGTTATGTTCTCACCCTCACTGATGACTTGAGTAGATATGGGTATGTCTACTTAATGAAACACAAGTCTGAGACCTTTGAAAAGTTCAAGGAATTTTAGAGTGAGGTTGAAAATCAACGTGAGAGAAAGATCAAGTTTCTACGATCAGATCGTGGAGGAGAATACTTGAGTCACGAATTTGGCACACACTTAAGAAAATGTGGAATAGTTTCACAACTCACGCCGCCTGGAACACCTCAGCGTAATGGTGTGTCCGAACGTCGTAATCGCACTCTATTAGATATGGTGCGATCTATGATGTCTCTTACCGACTTACCGCTATCTTTTTGGGGCTATGCTTTAGAGACTACCGCATTCACTTTAAATAGGGCTCCGTCGAAATCCGTTGAGACGACACCGTATGAATTATGGTTTGGGAAGAAACCTAAGCTGTCGTTTCTAAAAGTTTGGGGATGCGATGCTTATGTCAAGAAACTTCAACCTGAGAAGCTCGAACCCAAGTCGGAAAAATGCGTCTTCATAGGATACCCGAAAGAAACTGTTGGGTATACCTTCTACCTCAGATCCGAAGGCAAGATCTTTGTTGCCAAGAATGGATCCTTTCTAGAGAAAGAGTTTCTCTCGAAAGAAGTAAGTGGGAGGAAAGTAGAACTTGATGAAGTGTTACCTCTTGAACCGGAGAATGGCGAAACTCAAGAAAACGTTTCTGAGGTGCCTGCACCGACTAGAGAGGAAATTAATGATGATGATCAAGATGCTTCTAATCAAGATCCTACTGAAATTCAAAGGTCCATAAGGACACGTTCCGCACCAGAGTGGTACGGCAACCCTGTCTTGGAAATCATGTTGTTAGACAACGGTGAACCTTCGAACTATGAGGAAGCAATGGCGGGCCCGGATTCCGACAAATGGCTGGAAGCCATGAAATCCGAGATAGGATCCATGTATGAAAACGAAGTATGGACTTTGACTGACTTGCCCGTTGAACGGCGAGCGATAGAAAATAAATGGATCTTTAAGAAGAAGACGGACGCGGATGGTAATGTGACCATCTATAAAGCTCGGCTTGTCGCTAAGGGTTATTGACAAGTTCAAGGGGTTGACTACGATGAGACTTTCTCACCGGTAGCGAAGCTGAAGTCCGTCCGAATCATGTTAGCAATTGTCGCATTCTATGATTATGAAATATGGCAAATGGACGTCAAAACGGCATTCCTTAATGGTTTCCTTAAGGAAGAATTGTATATGATGCAACCGGAAGGTTTTGTCGATCCTAAGAATGCTGACAAGGTGTGCAAGCTCCAACGCTCGATTTATGGGCTGGTGCAAGCATCTCGGAGTTGGAACATTCGCTTTGATGAGATGATCAAAGCGTTTGGGTTTACACAGACTTATGGAGAAGCCTGTGTTTACAAGAAAGTGAGTGGGAGCTCTGTAGCATTTCTCATATTATATGTAGACGACATACTTTTGATGGGAAATGATATAGAACTCTTGGACAGCATTAAGGCCTACTTGAATAAGAGTTTTTCAATGAAGGACCATGGAGAAGCTGCTTATATATTAGGCATCAAGATCTATAGAGATAGATCAAGACGCCTCATAGGTCTTTCACAAAGCACATACCTTGATAAGATATTGAAGAAATTCAATATGGATCAATCTAAGAAAGGGTTCTTACCTGTGTTACAAGGTGTGAAATTGAGCTTAGCTCAATGTCCGACCACGGCAGAAGATATAGAAGAGATGAGCGTCATCCCCTATGCCTCAGCCATAGGTTCTATTATGTATGCCATGCTGTGTACCAGACCTGATGTAAACCTTGCCGTAAGTTTGGTAGGTAGGTACCAAAGTAATCCCGGCAAGGAACACTGGACAGCGGTCAAGAATATCCTGAAGTACCTGAAAAGGACCAAGGAAATGTTTCTCGTTTATGGAGGTGACGAAGAGCTCGTCGTAAAAGGTTACGTCGACGCTAGCTTCGACACAGATCTGGATGACTCTAAGTCACAAACTGGATACGTGTATATTTTGAATGGTGGGGCAGTAAGCTGGTGCAGTTGCAAGCAAAGCGTCGTGGCGGGATTTACATGTGAAGCGGAGTACATGGCAGCCTCGGAGGCAGCACATGAAGCAATTTGGGTGAAGGAGTTCATCACCGACCTCGGAGTCATACCCAATGCGTCGGGGCCAATCAAGCTCTTCTGTGACAACACTGGAGCTATTGCACTTGCAAAGGAGCCCAGGTTTCACAAGAAGACAAGGCACATCAAGCGTCGCTTCAACTCCATTCATGAAAATGTTCAAGATGGAGACATAGAGATTTGTAAAGTGCACACGGATCTGAATGTCGCAGATCCATTGACTAAACCTCTCCCTAAGGCAAAACATGATCAGCACCAGAACTCTATGGGTGTTCGATTCATCACAATGTAACTAGATTATTGACTCTAGTGCAAGTGGGAGACTGTTGGAAATATGCCCTAGAGGCAATAATAAAAACATTATTATTATATTTCCTTATTCATGATAATTGTCTTTATTTGTGCTATAATTGTGTTATCCGGAAATCGTAATACATGTGTGAATAACAGACAACAACATGTCCCTAGTGAGCCTCTAGTTGACTAGCTCGTTGATCAACAGATAGTCATGGTTTCCTGACTATGGACATTGGATGTCATTTGATAACGGGATCACATCATTAGGAGAATGATGTGATGGACAAGACCCAATCCTAAACATAGCATAAGATCGCATAGTTCGTTTGCTAGAGTTTTCCAATGTCAAGTATCCTTTCCTTAGACCATGAGATCGTGTAACTCTCGGATACCGTAGGAGTGCTTTGGGTGTGCCAAACGTCACAACGTAACTGGGTGACTATAAAGGTATACTACGGGTATCTCTGAAAGTGTCTGTTGGGTTGACATGGATCGAGACTGGGATTTGTCACTCCGCTTGACGGAGAGGTATCACCGGGCCCTCTCGGTAATGCATCATCATAATGAGCTCAGTGTGATCAAAGTGTTTGATCACGGGATCATGCATTACGATACGAGAAAAGTGAATTGCCGGTAACGAGATTGAACGAGTAAAATACCGATTGACAAAGGGAATCGTATACGGGATTAATTGAATCCTCGACATCGTGGTTCATCCAATGAGATCATCGTGGAGCATGTGGGAGCCAACATGGGTATCCAGATCCCGCTGTTGGTTATTGCCCGAGAGCCATCTCGGTCATGTCTGCATGTCTCCCGAACCCGTAGGGTCTACACACTTAAGGTTCGGTGACGCTAGGGTTGTGAAGATATGTATATGCAGTAACCCGAATGTTGTTCGGAGTCACGGATGATATCCCGGACGTCACGAGGAGTTTCGGAATGGTCCGGAGGTAAAGATTTATATATGGAAAGTCCTTATACGGACATCGGGACAAGTTTCGGGGTTATCGGTATTGTACCGGGACCACCGGAGGGTCCCGGGGGGTCCACCGGGTGGGGCCACCTATCCCGGAGGGCTCCATGGGCCAATGTAAGGAAGGGAACCAGCCCTATGTGGGCTGGTGCGCCTCCCCCCTCCCAAGGGCCCATGCGCCTAGGGTTGGGGGGGGAACCCTAAAGGGGGCGCCCCCCTTGCTTGGGGGGCAAGCCCCCCTCCCAGGCCGCCGCCCCCCCTAGGAGATTCCATCTCCTAGGGCCGGCGCCCCCCCAAGGGGTTATATAAAGGGGGGAGGGGAGGGGGGCTGGACACCCAATGCCCTGGCGCCTCCCTCTCCCTCTCCAACACCTCCTCCTCCTCCGTAAGAGCTCGGCGAAGCCCTGTCGGAGTACTACGGCTCCACCATCACCACGCCGTCGTGCTGCTGCTGGTGTCTTCTTCCCCAACCTCTCCTTTGCCTTGCTGGATCAAGAAGAAGGAGACATTACGCTGACCGTACGTGTGTTGAACGCGGAGGTGCCGTGCTTTCGGTGCTAGGATCTCCGGTGATTTGGATCACGGTGTGTACGACTACTTCATCCCCGTTCGTTGAACGCTTCCGCTCGCGATCTACAAAGTGGTATGTAGATGCAATCTCTCTCTCCCATGACTCGTTGCTAGATGAACTCATAGATGGATCTTGGTGAAACCGTAGGAAAAATTTTAATTTTCTGCAACGTTCCCCAACATCATGTACTGTCAGCATTCACTTACCTAGTAGAATAAAAACAGATGCAAGGTGTTTTTTCAAGTTAATGTCTGAGCCAAAACTGAATTATGTGGGGTTAAATTTTAGCTGAATGCAGCGGCAGGAGACACAAGATCACCTCCGGCGCCGCTGGTCACATGAAGGCCATCAAAAAATGGTATATTCTCCATAAAAAGGTGGTTGCTTATCTATATTCTCTACTGTTGAATTATAGCACAAATATTTGCCGAAACGGGGTGCTCAGGATGTCTATTTTAATTGCTTAAACACAAACTAGGTGCTCTCAGTTCAGTACGTGAACAATCATCAGTTCGTGAAAAATACATATAACATGCTTTGTTGTGTGGGATTTGGGGTGTGCCTATTCTAGCTAAGAATGCCTTAATTGCTGCTTTCTTTGCTCAGTTCAAGTGACAAAATAACCAGTTAGAGAATATATATGCAGGAGGTTGGGAGCAAAAAAACCTCATAATTTTTCTCAGTTCAAAGATTGGAAGCAAACAAACTGTAGCTAGTGGTTTCGATGTGTCAAAAGATGAACATTTCTGCTCAAATTAAGTTTGCATCAGAGATATAGCCACTTTCTTCTAAATAAAAAGTTTTACTACTACTACATCTCTGATAAAAACAAAGATGAAAACAGTGACTTATTTTCTTCCTTATTAACTTCACTTTTGTTAGTTTAGCATATGTTCTGCCTGTAGAAGTCTAGATTTCTTCTAAATCTGAAGTTTAACTTCCCTGGAATTTTGGTTTATAGATATGGGAGAACAATCCTAAATAGAAAGTTTCTTATATTAGTTCAGTTCAATATCTAATTTTAGTCCAGTTCGATTCTTATTTTTAGTTCAGTACATTCAGAAATCAAAACTCAAAGAAGTATTGACAGCACAACTACTGTATATTCAAGGAGTCGGTTTTGCAATAGTTGCTTTCTCCCCTTCCTGTACATGCTGCCGCTCACCTTTTTATCTCTCTGGTGCGTAGTGTTGCACTACTGCAGCTCGATCCAGGAGGTGCTAGCTCATGCTGGCTGGAACTAGGATGCAAAGGGTTGACAGATCCATGCCGCACAAGCACTAGTGCTCTACTTTCTTCTTACTTTGTGTTCTAATTTGCTTTCTTCTTTTTTTCAGTTTGCGAGATACAAAAAGATGTTAAAAAAATGTTCTGCCTGGAGTTCATATTATTTGCTACCCCATGATGTACGTCTATAGTTTCTCCCTCCAAATGTGTTGATCCATGTGGTAGTATTTTCTGTGTTTCTCCCTCCAAAATATATGCAAGTACAAAAGTTGCACACAAACAGAAGTTTGTTTTAGTGAGAAAAATGCATATTGTCTTCTATAACTCATTTCACTTCACAGTTTCTTCACCTGTTTGTTGTTTCCTATTTATCCTAATTCCTAAATGTTCTACTCAACTTCAGCGCCATGCTCAGTCCAACCCCGTGGCTTCGGGGTGGCCGAGTTCGTCGCGACCATCAGTTCGGAGACCTGCGTCACTGCCTGTGTCGCTACCATGGCCACCTGCATCACTGTGTGATCCGTCAACAGCCTCCTGCACAAGGAAAAGCAACAGGAGTAGAGGCGTATGAGATGCTCTGTTCTAGCGAGGTGGCTGATTATGTTTGTCGGTTTGTAATACTTTGGCCGCTGTGTACTTATGTATCTTTTTCTGGCCGGAGCATGACCAGAACTTATGTCAGTACGAACTTTGATTGTGATGGTACTACAAACTCTATAAAAACACCAGCAATTCATTTTTACTGGTACTTACCTTTTATACAATTCACATGGATTGTGCCCCTATTACCAACTGTGGTAACAAAATGCACTGTGCTCACCATTTTATTTTAGTTCGTCAGTTTGTAATACTTTAAAAGAGAGGAGGTAAAAGTGAACCATTCGGTTTTGTATTGTAAAAAGTGTTAATGTGAGAAACTTCAAAAACATCTTGTTTTATAAGTTCTGCTTGTTCTGTGTGTAGTATTTATTGAGCTAAAAGTGGTGTGGTTCATACATTCTCGTCGATCTTGTTGTAATCGTCCTTGTTTTTGTGAGTTTCCTGATGCAACTTTTGTGGTCAGTCCAGATGGGAGAAGGTGATCCGTCCAAGGTGTAATTCTGTGACGTTGACGTCCAAGTTCTACAACTGATCCGTACAAACATAAAGGGTGGTTCGTTCGACAAAGGAAAAATGGTTGAATTAAATATGTTGATCAGTACAAGTTAAAAATGGTGGTCCGTTCGGAATAAAAGAAATGACAGAAATTCAACTTGTAAAAGTTCAAGCAAAAAAGAAACCCCATGCAATTCAAATGGGATAAGTACAAGTCATAAAAAAGGGAAGTCTAGAACATCGTTGTCAAAAAATGTTTAGTTCAAAAAAAGAATAAAAAACATTTTATTTTTGAAAAAACTATCATTCAGTTCAATAATATAAACCATGCAAGTACAGGGGCGATGCTACAACAAACCGTTGAAAACATACGAGCAAAAATATTATCCAAAACAGAGCAAAGTCTAGTTAGTGAAAAACACGCTTAGTACAAACCCATGCAAACATCAGTTCAAGTACTCCTTTTTCGGAACCTTTCAAAATTACTCTACGGATAATACATCAGTACAAACGCACATGTAGATCAGTACAAGCACTCTGTTTTTTCTGATGAAAAAACAGCACGATGGGTCTCATCGTAATCCAAATTACTCTTCAACGGTTGCGAATTTGAGAAAACGTTCAACTTGACTAAGTTTCGTATTTTCGATATCTTTCCAACCATATATTATTTGCCTCATTTCAACAAACTTTTAAAAAAATCACGTTCGAAATCAAATTTGACCGTATTCGAATTCGTTTATAAACCGTAAGGAATTAGAAAAACATTTCAATACGAAAAAGTTGCGCATTTTTCATAGCTTTCAAAGCCGTATCATTTGCATCAATCCGACAAACCGTTTGAAAACAATCGCAAAAATACATTTCGCCAGAATTTCACCTTTTTCCAAATTACTTTTAAATTGTATAAAATTAGAAAAAACAATAGATATATGGAAGATGTGGATTTTCACCAGCTTTCCAACACCATCTTATTTGCTCAATTCCGAAAAACCGTTTGAAAATCGAGTCCAAAATACGATTCGCATTTTCAGTTTTGAAAAAAGGTTTTTCTTCAAAACTGTTCTTAAACCATAAAGATTTTGCAAAAAAATCCTATATATTTGTAATGTAGATGTCAAGAGCTTTCTAACGATATATTACACACCCCATTCCGACGAAAAGACGATCAGTTCGACGAGATGAAAATCATGAGTACAATCGCCTGAAACCATCAGTTCAAGTAGGATATATTCTGTTACGCGTAATAGAATAGCCCAGATGTGTGTATATATATATATTTATTTATATTTATATTTATTTATATATATATATATATATATATATATATATATATATATATATATATATATATATATATATATATATATATATATATATATATTCTGATCCCAGGATCAGAATAGTTATTTGGATCACCGCCAGCCCGATAAGGGCCCAACGAGATCCTCCGAACTCCCAACCGATACAGTGGAGGAAAAAGAAGAAGAAAAAGTCCATCTCAACACACCCGCACGATCCCCACCGGCCCCTCCCCTCCCGATCCCCACCTTCCCCACAGCGCTGCCGGTTCCTGATCCGCCGCCCACCATCGTGCTCTTCAAGCCACTGGAGCCGCCGCCCACCATCGTGTGATGCCGGCCACGGGAGCCGCCGCCCACACCCACGCCCATTGCCATCTGCTAGTCGCCGCCGTCCCTAGATCCCCTTGCGCCGCCGGGCTGTGGATCCCCGAACGCCGCTGCGGACCTCCACATCCATCATCCGCCATGGATCCCAGGTTCCCCATCGCCCCTATCTGCCACCGCCATGGCCCTCAGCTTCCCGGCGCACCATCCACTGCCGCCATTGCCATGCGTCGCTGCCGCCCGATATGATGAGGCGTCGCCGCCTCCCAAGCCACTGCCTAGCTCCAGCATCTCCGCGCGTCCACGCCACCGGACGGTGAGGGAGACCCGACCGGCCGCCCGCGTTCTGCTGTCCTTCTACGACCTGTTAGTTACCATGTCAAAACCGCACGGTTGGTTTAGGATCGTTCGGTGGCCTAGTTTGCTTGCCTCTGTCACCTTGAGATGTTGGCTGCTGCTGCTAACTAAGGTTTGTTTACTGTTGCTTTTCTGTAGGGCACACATCGTCTAACAAGTAACACGTGACATGGCGAGGTTATCTGCTGGCTGGCTCTACTCTTCTGAAGATGGAGATTGGTAGTATGGGCACACATTGTTCTGCTATCCTTCTACGACCCTGCCTCCACAGCCCACAGGGCTCAGCCGGGAGCAACTTCTCTAAATTTCCCGACGTGGCCGCATCACTTCTGAGACCCCGTGCGCCTTGACTTTCCCAACCTCATCCATTCTGCCTCCGTTGTACCCTATTGTTTTGTGAGGGATGCTCTCCCCTATTAGTTGAACTTCTCGCGAGGACCGCCTTGACCTTTCCTGGGACAGTTAGAGCATACGACAACCACAAAAATCGTCATCGACTGAGCAATGGAGCACCTAATTTTCCAGTTCCTGGTACGCATGTGCTTTCTCTAATGTATTCTTCATGAGAAGAGGAGGAATAAAAAAGTGGAATAAGTCTTGTGTCAGATGAACAACGTTTGCCAATACAATTTTGTTGTTGCTTGGTTTCTTATATCAAATGGGATTTTGTCAAAACTTTGAACTGAGGATTGTTTTGTCTCTTGCCTAGGTCTCTGTTGCTATCTTTATCTTCAAATATTTGCACCAAAAAACTGCTCCATGTTTCTATGTCTAAGTAGTGTTTGTGTTAATCCCTGAGAAGGGAGCAATGGTGTAGGATGAAGAAAATGTTAAAGCATGGTGCACATTTCATATGTTTACGCCTAACTAGAAACCTCATAATAGAAACTGTTGGTTGGTGGTTTCATACTTTCATGTGCATATACTTGTGCTCTTTTCACTAGAGAACAAAAATATGTTCTTTAAAATGCAAAAAAACATATTTCTTGCATTAATTGAAAAAGGCTAAGATCTTTCTTGTCCTGCAGGAAATCTTATGGAGTTTGTTTCTCGATTAACTTGCGTGGACCTTCAATCGTTCATCGTAAACCTACCACCTCCCGAGCCTGAATGGAAAATGTCTCAGTGCAAGTGTGTGCAGTACCAAGAAGTTCTACCATGGGTCTACGTCAAGTTCATATTTTGTGTTCAGTAAAAAAATCTTAGTGCGAGTGTGTGCAGTACATGTAAGTTCTACTGCAGGTCTACGCCAAGTTCAATGACATTGCCGCCGGCAAAATGTTCAGACAATGTGGGTGACTATGTCGTGTGTTCAAAGCAATTTGTTTCAGGAAGGCCGAAGTTTATCGTGTGTTCTTGGGTCGAAGTTCACATAAAGAAATGGCAGAAGGTGGATTGTGAATATGATCCCACCTTGTAACATATGCTCATACGCATGCGGTGATTCAGAAATGCTGCCGAGGACAGAGAGTGGAGACGCCAAGGAGCCACTGTTTGAGCTAGTTACATCACAATTTGGACCATGTTCCCAACGTGCATGCGATACATTGCTTAGCTGTCAGCAGCCACATGTTTACGTGGTTGACATCAACAAAAACTTCAGTTTTTTGTGGACGTTCTGTATTAACATGTTTTATTTGGATGTTCTAGACTAACTACCGATGTTACGTCATTGCTGCTCAATTTCCAGTCTATGTACACATGGCAAGCACACTGGTAGCACCACACACACATTTCTCCCTGTGCACGTGTGGGATTTTTCCCTAATAACTAGCATGTTTGGTGAAATGTGTGAAGTCCTACTACTACCAACAGAGAAGGAAAAATGGGATTTTCCCCTAATAACTAGCATATTTGGTGAAATGTGTGAAGTCCTGCTACTACCAACAGAGAAGGAAAAACGCTACTGCACCTCATTTTGAGATAAATAGAACGAATTTAGTCCATAGTGTGTCGCCACCCATTTCTTTTATAAAATCGTCGTGTGTGTGTGCGTTCGATGTGCTCGTGCTATGGGTATGTCTTTTCCTTTATTTTTTGAATAAACTGGAAGTTCATTGTCGGTGTACTAAAGTAGGGGTACCTTAGCACCCTGAACTTATGCACGGGCAGTCGCAGCGCCCACGGCAAGGTTTGCCAAAGCCAAGGAGACAAGGCCCCGACAAGAGGAGCTTGCCGGGAAGGCCATCCAGGGCACATGACCCCGGCAAGGAGAGCTTGCCGGAAGGACCAGCTAGAACCCCGGCAAGAGGAGCTTGCCGGGAAGGCTAGCCAAGACCCCGGCAAGAGGAGCTCGCCGGGAAGGACAAGCAAGGCCCAGAGAGCGGCAAGCCTCTGGGCGCGACAAGATAGCCACCGCGGCAAGGCACTTGCCGCGGCAAACAATCACCCAGCACCTGCGCTCCAGCTCATCCACCAACGTGTCGCCTTGAGGCCTTCCCAAGCGTCGTGGCGGGAGGCTGTGCAGCTAGAGGTATGCGGTGGCAGACGACGCTGACAAGATAGCCATCGTGGCAAACGGTGGCGCCCCTGACTGCCCCTCTTCACACTGTTCGGGCGACACAGACGGGCATTTAATGCCCTTGTCCCCTGCCGTCAGGGTTAGGTATGATAGACTGTACATCCACTGTACAGGTAGCTGTACCAACCACAATACATTTCCAACTTTGCCCTTACCTACGTTGCCAACTGTGGTGATCCCCTTGAGCATATAAAAGGAGGCCCATGCGCAACGTAGAGGAGGTTCGCAACCTTTCCAAGCTCGGTCTCGTTAGCTGCTGGAGAGTACTGTAGCTCCCGGCGCTCCCGAGCAAGAAGCAAATACAATCCACAAAGCAGCAGTAGGGTTTTACGCATCCGTGCGGCCCGAAGCTGGGTAAAAATCTCCCGTGTCCCTCGCTCCAATCCGCTCTTCGTGCGCTCTCCGCCCCCCGCCGAACCACAGGAAGGGGCCTCCAGTCCCATAGGTGTTCGAGGAGCCAGCATCCCCCGACATCTTTGGTGCGCCAGGTAGGGGGCATCGAGGGTGTGTGAACCTGATTTGGCGAGGGCACGAGCTAGATCTCCATCACCTTCATCGACATGCCGCCGAAGAAGAAGGCTGCGGAGGCAGCCGCTCCCTCCGCGTCGAACCCGCCACCCCCGGAGCAAACGGGTGGCGGGGTAGACGCCGGCGGAAAAACGGGCGTCGACGAGGGAACTCAAGGCGCCGCCAAGTCCAACGACAAGGCTGCGCAGACCTCGGCGTCCGCACATGCACCGCATCCATCTCTGGAGGCGCGAGGCCAGCAGCGTCGTGGTACTCACGGTACCATACGCTCGCTGGACCCGGATCGAGCTGGTGGCTCTCGGGACGTTCAAGGCCAGCATGCACATCAGCATGCCGGCACGAGCGCCATACGGTCCCCGGGGCGGGGTGCCGCTCCTTCTAACACAGTTAGAAGTCCGAGCGTATCCCGCTCCTCGCTCTGTTCGCCGCCACCGCTCACCACTCCAGCAGAAGCTCTGGCGAGAGCTCAATTGCTCCTAGATTACCCTCCAGCCACCGACAAACTCGACGACTGGAGAGCCACCATTCAAAGTCTCGTCAGCTTCGCCAATGGCGACAGACCGCACCAGGCGGGTGCGTCGCAGCTGCGGCAAGGCCGCCAGGCGCGAGCTGATGGCGACAAGACCGCCGGGGGTGCAACCACCGTGCACTCTCATCCCCGAAGGCCAAAGTCGCCGACTCGTCGGGTCCACCGCGAGGATGACTCCACTGCGTCATCAGATCCACGAGCTCGCCGCGATCAGCGCCACGTTCTTGACGAGCGACAGCAAGAAGACGCTCGTACCCGCATCGAGCGCCGAAGAGAAGCGCGGCATCAATCAGACCAGCGCACTGGGCCCGCTATCGACATGCATGCGCCAGGGGAACCAGGCGACTTGCCGTATGCGGTAGGTTGCCCTGCGTTTACTCGTGAGCTGCGGCAAGTCCAATGGCCCAGTACGAAGAACTTCAAACCAGGTATATCAGAGAAGTACGATGGCAAGTCGCATCCGTCGGAGTTCCTCAGCATCTACACCATTGCGGTGCAAGCTGCCGGGGGGCGAGACGATAAGATCCTTGCCAACTACTTCCCGCTAGTGCTCAAGCCCAACGTCAGGTCCTGGCTCATGCACTTGCCGGACGGCTCCATATCCTCCTGGGCAGACTTGTGTCATCAGTTTGTCGGCGCCTTCACGGGCGGCCACAAACAACATGGCCAAGCAAGCGACCTCCATCTGCTCATCCAGAAGGAAGGGAGCCCCTGCGCAAGTTCATCCAGCGGTTCAGTCGTGTGCACTACAACATCCCAGATGTCCACCCCGCTGCGGTCATCAGCGCGTTCCATCAGAACATGCGCAACCGCAGGATGCGGGAGGAGATGGCGATGAGCAATATCAAGGACGTCAGCGAGCTATATGCCCTGACCGACAAGTGTGCACGCGCTAAGGAAGGGAGGAAGTTCCCCGGAGAGAGCATAGGAGCAGGAGGATCTGACAGTGAAGATGCTGCCCCGGCAAAGAAGAACCAGCGGCGGAACAATAGAAAAGGGAAAGGCAAAGATGTACTTGTTGTAGAGCAGTCCGACAACGGAGGTGGCGCTAAGACAGCCAAAGATGGCAGCTCCGGCAAGGAGGTTGCCGCATGCGCCAACTGCCAGGCTGTGGCGGCCGCCGACAAGCAGGACGGCACCAACAACCAGTACTGCAAGATCCACCGCACCAAGGGTCATGATCTCCAGAACTGCAAGAAGGTTGAGCAGCTCGTCGAGCAGCAGAAGGCCGAGTACGAGCGGCGCGACAAGGAGAAGGCCCAAGGAGGAGATGGAGGATCCGGCAAGAAGCGTCCCGACCGAGGAGGACGCCGCGACAAGACCAAGCAGTGGCAAGGAGACAGACCTCCCCGTGGCCGCGACGATGATGAAGACGACGACGAGGATATGGATGATGCAGAGACCAGCGAGCAGGAGTTCCAGAAAGCCACAGAGGTTCTATGCGTTGACGGCGGTGCTTCTCTGCATACTTCTCACCGACAACTCAAGCAGTGGGTGCGAGAAGTCAATGCAGCAGAACCCCCCATTGAGTCACGCAAGCTTCTGAAGTGGTCCAGCACGCCTATCATCTTCGATATTGAGGACCACCCTGACCGCACGACTGCGGTCGGGTGCTTGCCGATGTTGGTCTCACCAACAATCCGCAACCTCAAGGTCACGAAGATGCTAGTTGACGGCGGGGCCGGCTTGAACTTGATCTCCTCTGCAGTACTCCAGAAGCTCCAGATCCCTGACAGCGAGCTCGAAGAGACCGGCACGTTCCAAGGAATCAACCCGGGAAGGAGCAAGCCAAAGGGAAAGGTCACGTTGCCGGTAACATTTGGCAGCGAGCTGAATTTCAGGACTAAGAGGGTCACCTTCGATGTTGCTGATTTCCCGTTGCCTTACAATGGGATCCTCGGCCGTCCAGCACTCGCCAAGTTCATGGCGGCCTCTCACTACGCCTACAACATGCTCAAGATGCCAGGCCCGATAAGTGTCATTTCCGTCCATGGCGACAAGAAGGATGCCCTTATCTGTGCCGACAAGATCTACCGGGAGGCAGCAGCCGCCGCGGATCGTGAGTCACTTGCCGCTGAAGCTCCCGGGAAGAAGAAGAAGGCCAAGTCCGGCAAGAGCTCTGGTGCCCACTTCGGCAAACGCACCTCTCCGGAGTGCTGCGCTACCGTCGAGGACACGCCATCGAGCTCCACCGGCAAGTGTAAGAAGACGATGGCAGCTCCGCCAGAGACCAAGAAGGTGTCCGCCAAGGAGGACGGCACTGGTGGTACCTTCACCATCAGTGCCACTTTAGACCCTAAATAGGAAAGCGCGCTCGTTGCTTTCCTGCGGGCGAATGTCGATGTGTTTGTGTGGCAACCGTCTGACATCCCTGGTGTTCCCAGGGAAGTAATTGAGCACCACCTAGCTGTCTGTCCTCATGCGCGGCCCGTCAAGCAGAAAGTCAGGAAGCAAGCAGTGGAGCGCCAAGAGTTCATTGCCGAAGAGATCAGGAAGTTGGAAGCAGCAGGCCTTGTCAGAGGAGTGCTCCATCCGACGTGGCTGGCCAATCCCGTGGTCGTGCGCAAGGCAAACGGGAAATGGAGGCTTTGTATTAACTTCACCGATGTCAATAAAGCTTGTCCCAAAGACCCATTTCCCTTGTCGCGCATTGACCAAATTCTTGACTCCATGGCCGGATGTGATTTGCTTTCATTCCTTGATGCATACTCAGGGTACCATCAGATCTACATGGCAGAAGAGGGTGAAGAAAAGACCGCGTTCATCACCCCGTGTGGCACCTACTACTTTGTACGGATGCCATTTGGTCTGAAGAATGCTGGTTCAACATTTGCAAGGGTGGTCCATACCGCTTTTGAGCCACAGCTACACAGAAATGTGGAGGCCTACATGGATGACATAGTGGTCAAAAGCAAAGACAAGGCGACCCTGATCCAAGACCTAGATGAAACATTCACGAATCTGCGCAAGATCAACCTCAAGCTAAACCCCGAGAAGTGTGTGTTTGGAGTCCCCTCCGGCAAGCTTCTCGGGTTCTTTGTGTCTCAGAGGGGAATCGAAGCCAATCCTGACAAGATCAGGGCCATTGAGCAAATTGAAGCACCCAAGCGCGTCAAGGACGTATGGAAACTTGCCGGTTGCGTGGCTGCTCTCAGCAGGTTTATCTCGAGGTCTGCTGAGCGCGCCCTGCCGTTTTTTAAAATTTTGAAGAAGGCAGGTCCAATGAAATGGACTCCGGAAGCGGAGGCAGCGCTGCAGGACTTGAAAAAATACCTGTCCTCCACTCCAATACTTGTCGCGCCTAAACCACAAGAAAAGTTGTTGCTATATCTAGCGGCAACCAATCAAGTGGTTAGTGCTGCGTTAGTAGCGGAAAGGGAGGCGGATGATGAGCCAGCAACCCCGGCAAGCGCACCCGGCGACAAGCAGGGGGCTTCGCCGACAAGCTCTGGTCCCGACAAGGGTGGATCTGTGCAGGCAAGCGAGGAGATACAGAAGAAGATGGTGCAGCGCCCAGTCTACTTTGTCAGCTCCCTCCTGCAGGGGGCTAGGTCAAGGTACTCTGGCGTGCAGAAATTGCTTTTTGGCCTTCTCATGGCCTCGAGAAAGCTGCGCCATTACTTCCAAGCACATGAGATCACAGTGGTCACTCGCTTTCCGTTGAAGAGGATACTGCAGAATCCAGAAGCAACAGGCAGGATTGTCGAGTGGGCACTAGAGCTGTCAAGCTTTGGCCTCAAGTTTGAAAGCACTTCAACTATCCTGAGCAGAGCATTGGCAGAGTTCATAGCAGAATGGACGCCGACACCAGATGAAGAGGTTCCGGAGACAAGCATACCCGTCAAGGAGGCAAGCAAAGAGTGGCTGATGTACTTTGATGGTGCCTTCTCGCTGCAACGCGCCGGTGCTGGCGTGCTGCTGATCGCACCCACCGGAGAGCACCTCAAGTACGTGGTCCAGATGCACTTTCCCAGGGAGCAAGCAACAAACAATACTGCAGAATATGAAGGATTGCTTGCCGGTCTCCGGATCGCAGCCGACCTTGGGATCAAGAAGCTCATTGTCAGGGGTGACTCACAGCTTGTCGTCCGCCAAGTGAACAAGAACTACCAGAGTCCGTTGAAGGCAGCATACATTGATGAAGTGAGAAAGCTAGAAGAGCGTTTTGACGGCCTGCAGATGGAACATGTTCCAAGAGATCAGAACGACATTGCCGATGGCCTGTCAAAATGTGCTGCACTAAAGTTACCTTTGGAACCAGGGATCTTTGTGCTCAGGCTGACTCAACCATCCGTCACGCCATCGACTGGACAGAGCAAGAAGAGAAAGTTGGTTTCTAGTGACTATCTTCCGGCAGAGCTTCCCGAAGCCGCCGCCAAGAAGGTCCCCAAGACCAACGCCAACAATGCTGGGGAGCAGTCTGCTCCGGCAAGCCCCACGGCTTGTCCCATTGAAGCAAACGCTCCCGACAAGTTTCGCTCCGACAAGCTTGCCGGGGAACATCAAGCTCCGGCAGAGCCGCAAGTTCTTGCCGTGGAAGCGGGTGTTCCCGCAGCAGCAGATGTGCCTTTGGTCCTTGTTGTCGAGCCCTAGGCTCCAGCATGGGCACAACAGATTGTCCTCTTCCTCCAAACAGGAGAACTTCCCGAAGAGTAGGAAGAAGCGGAAAGAGTAGCCCGACAGTCAAGTATGTACCAGTTTGTCGACAACGAACTGTACAGAAGGAGACTCAACGGAGTGAAATTGAAGTGTATTCCCCGGGAAGATGGACAAAAGCTGTTGGCAGAGATACATGGGGGCATATGTGGACACCACATTGGCGCAAGAGCACTTGCCGGCAAGGCTTTCCGGCAAGGTTTCTTCTGGCCAACAGCCCTCCAGGATGCAACTGCACAAGTAACCAAGTGTGAAGTGTGCCAGTTCCATTCCAAACAGATACACCAGCCAGCTCAAGCTCTCCAGACGATCCCTTTATCCTGGCCATTTTCAGTCTGGGGCTCGACATCCTCGGCCCTTTCCCCCGAGCTGTCGGGGGCTTTGAGTACTTGTACGTCGCAATTGACAAGTTCACAAAGTGGCCGGAAGTGGAACCAGTGAGGAAGGTGACCGCGCAGTCAGCAGTCAAGTTCTTCAGGTCGATTGTTTGCCGTTTCGGGATCCCTAACAGGATCATCACCGACAACGGTACGCAATTTACGAGCCGCACCTTCATGCAGTACGCCCAAGATCTTGGCACCAAGGTCTGCTTCGCTTCTGTTGCTCACCCGAGAAGCAACGGCCAAGCAGAGAGAGCAAACGCTGAAGTGCTGCGTGGACTCAAGACCAGGACTTTTGACAGGCTGCACAAGTGCGGTAGAAACTGGATCGAGGAGCTGTCGGTGGTTCTTTGGTCGATCAGAACGACGCCAAATCGAGCCACTGGCCAGACACCCTTTGCTCTAGTCTATGGAGCAGAGGCAGTTATCCCCACGAAACTCGTATACGGGTCACCTCGAGTACTCGCTTACGATGAGCTTGAGCAAGAGCAGCTGCGAGAAGATGACGCGCTGCTCCTTGAGGAGGACCGTCTTTAGGCTGCTGTGCGAGCTGCTCGCTACCAGCAAGCCTTGCGCCGCTACCATAGCCGCAAGGTTAAAGCCAGAAGTTTCGAGGAAGGCGACCTTGTTCTTCGGCGCGTTCAATCCGCCAAGAACACAAACAAGTTGACGCCAAAGTGGGAAGGCCCTTACCGGGTAAAACGAGTCACTAGGCCCGGCGCTGTCCTCCTGGAGACCGAAGATGGCATTCCGGTGAGCAACTCCTGGAATATTGAGCTTCTTCGTAAGTTTTACCCGTAAGGCGCGGTTGTCGGACCCGTTCCGGCAACCACCTTTTGTACAAGTCTTGCCGTCGTTGCATGTAATCCTTGGTGCAAAGCCGGGCGCAGACCCCGTGCATAAATAAAACTCATGTGCTTCGCACATCCTGTCAACTTCATGCTTTATATTAGTTTGCATGTATTATCTGACACTTTGTGCAGCACCCATCCCCGGTAAGCCATAACGAGCCGTAAGGCTCCATATCTTTATTTTCTCTTCTTTCTTTTCCAAGCAAAGGAAGGTCCCCTCGCCCACAAGTTTGCCAGGGGGGAAGGAGAAGATAATGATGTGGACCGGACGTCGTTCAAGAAAGTTCTGCCTTGCCAGGAAGCAGAGGACAAAAAAAGCTAAGTTGCCAGAGTCTGAGCATTTAGATTTTTAAATTTTAAGTTATTTTCCTCGAACGACCGTGCTTTGTATGGAAAACCTGTGCGCGAAGGAACTAAATCGTAGCTGGTTGCGCCCTTACTTTGTTTCGAGTCCGCTCAACAGCTTAAGTGAGCTGCAACTGGTTGCGACAAGGTTTCTTGTCGGCTGTGGCACCGCCAGCAGGCTGCTGAAGTTCCGCACTCAGCGCTCGCGTCTCGGGTGCCTGCGCCGGCAAGTTCCCTAAAAACACAGGGCGAAGACATGCAAAGCAAAGAATCAAGTAGAGGAAATAACATAGCAATTACCACCTAAGATGGAGTTATATTACAAATAAACTTGTCACAGCTCGAACTGACTGTTCTCGTAACGTGAGCAGCGACGACAACGAAAGAAACAGGCGAGCGGCCTAATCTACACGGTCGCCCTGGACTCTCTTGATCTCGGCCACCCTCTTCACAATGGGTGCGACAAGGGCATTGATCCTCTCAAGATCAGCATCCGGCGGCAAGTGCCGGAGGACGTTGGTGAGGTTGATGTTGGGGTTGCGGAAGACTATCTTCCCCAGCACTTTCTGAAGGGCCCCCACGCAGATGTCGCGCGACTCGTCGGCCAACTGCCTCGGGATATCATCCCGGAGCCGCTGGAGCGCCGTCGCCACGCCCTTGAAGAACAGAGTGAGCTTGGCGCTAGGGGGGAGTTTCTCGTCGGAGGAAAATCCAAAGCCCTCCATTCCCAGCTCCGCCAGCTCTTTGTCGATGGCCGCGGCGACATCTACAAGACCCTCTGTCCAGCGCTCCACGTTCTCCTTGAAGGTGCTCTGGGCGGCAACAGCGCTCTCCAACAGCGCTTCGTTGGCCTTGATCTCCTTCTTCAGGTCCGCCTCCTGCTTCTTGGCGCCGTCCAGCGTCTTGACCAAAGCGTTCAGCTTCAGCTCAAGATCGGCGTTGGAGTCCTTGACCACACCGAGCTCCTTGATCTTCTCCGCGAGGTTGCCCTGCAACTCACCAAAGGTGTAGGCGTCCTTCTCGCGCTCGTGCTTGAGCGCGGCAAGCTCCTCACCTCTCGCCTTGAGGTCGGCCTCTAGCTGCGCCACCTTCACCTCTAGTTCCTTCTTGGCGGTCTCGGCGGCTGCGCAGCATCATTGGCTTCTTGGAGAGCCCCGCCGATCTTGCCCTCGCGCACGGCGAGCTCCTCCTCGTGGTTGTCGAGGCTGGCCTTCCACTGCGTCAGCTCACCCTCCTACGCAGACAGCTTCTCCCCGGTGAGTCGCTGTTTTTCCTCGGCTTCCGCTTTCTCAAGGAGAAAAGCCTTCTGCTCCTCGGCAAGCTGCTCCCGCTCCTCCGCCAACGCCCGGAGAGCTTCATGATTCTGGCTCCGAAGCTTCTCCGCGCGTTTCTCCATGTCCGCTCCCGCCTTCGCGACAAGCGCTTCCCGGGACTCCACCTTGGCTTGTCGGGCGCGGTAGAGCGACACCAGCTTACGGAGCAGCCGCTCCTCCTCAGTCTCGCCACCGCTGCCGCCTGGCGCGTTGACGAGCGTCAGCCCAGCGGAGGCGAGCACCTCCCCATCAAAGGTCTCGCCCTCGACCGGCGCCCTGGAGCTTGACTCCCAGGGAAGTTTGATGAAGATGCCTTCACCAGCCTTCAGATAAGCGCCGGACTGGGGCTCCTCGGAGCCTGGCGCCGTGGCAGAGGCAGAGGGATCGGCGATCGATGTAGCGCCTGGAGCTCCTGCGGCCTCAAGGTCGTCAGTGCGATCGCCAGATCCCTCGCCGGCCTTGTCAACGGCGGCCTTGGCGGCTTCCTCGCCGGCCTTGTCAGCGGCGGCCTTGGCGGCTTCCTCGCCGGCCTTGTCAGCGGCGGCCTTGGCGGCTTCCTCGCCGGCAAGATCTTCAGCACCGGCCGCTTCTTCGGTGACGGCGACATCCTCAGTGTAGCCGCACGCGTCCTCCTCACCAGTGGTCTCGGTTTCCATCTGCTCCGTAGCAGACGGATCTGGCAGCCAGAGGAGGAAAAGAAAGTCAAGCCAATGCACAAGAAGGAGATCAAAAGAAGAGAAACCCAAGGGAAGTTTTCGGACAAGTGGATTACCTGCGCCAAGATCTGCGGTCGTGTTCTCCACCTCCGGAGGGATGTTGGTGCTGTCCCTTACCGGGGAGCTGTCCCTTGCCGGGGAGCTGTCCCTTGCCGGAGAGCTGTCCTTTGCCGGAGAGGCCTCCCTTGTCGGAGACTTCTCCCTTGCCGGAGACTGCTCCCTCGCCAGAGAATCCCCCCTTGGCGGCGTAGTTGAAGCAGTTAGCACGTCTGGGTTGGCCTCCTTGCGCTCCTGGTGAAGCTGCTCTGCTCCTACACAAACCAACAAGCCAGACATCATCCGAGAAGAAGCGCCCACGTGCACCAAACGACGTTAAGTAAAATTTTATACTTACGTTGGGGGCTGCTTTGGGAAGGATTGGCCGGGTCCGGCAAGGTCGTCTCGGGCGCCCCTCCTGACGGCGAGACGGAATCGTCCTCGATGTCGATCACCGGAACCTTGGCCCTCTTCGCCGCTCTCTGAGCCAAAGTTCTGAAAGGGCACCAGTTCAGGGAGAAACAAGTCAAGTACAAGGCACAACAACAAGAATTGAAGGATCACAAGTGCAGCCTGGGACTTACTCATCTTCTTCCTCCTCGTCGGAGCTAAACGCGGAGAAGTCAAAGCCCACCTCACCTCCAGTGCGGCGAGGCGGGGGAGTGGGTTCCCTTGGCCGCTTGGCGGAGACGGTGGCAGCGGGCTGGGACGACCCCACCCCAGTTGCCGCAGTGGTACGAGACGCTCCCGCGGCACCAGTGTCCGCTGCGGTGCAGCGTGTCATGCGGCGCGACGGTTGCTGACCCGTCTGCCGCTCTGCCACGTCCCCGATCTTGCGGAGGCGCTTCTTTTGTGGGGTTGGCCGCCCCACTTGCGACGAGCCGACGGTAGGCGCGGAGGAAGAAGGGTTAGCCTCCAATGAGCCGCCCGCGTCCTCGACGGGCTCATTCGACCCGGCCTCGGGATCGGCGATCTCTTCCTCATCGGAAGACTCTTCCTCGGCGGCGAGCTCCCCTCGTCCGGCAAGGCTTGCCGCATCCGCCGCCCTTGCCGCGTCTGCCTCAACCGTGGTGATTCCAAATTCACCCGCGGCAGCGGTTGCCGCCGCCTCCTCCAGCCTGGTGAAGATGCGCTCCGCCTCCTCCTCGGTGGTGTCGCGGGTGAGGCCTCTCTGCTCGTCGGCGCGGACAGGCACCTCCACCAGGTTGTCGAAGAACGCCTGCACAACCTCATCTTCAGGCTCTTGCCAAGTGGGGACGATCCCGTGCGAGTCGCACAACGGCATCATCGCGCAGATGCGGTCGCGCGAAGAGTTGTTGCACAGCGGGACGATGCCCTGCGGCAACCGGAACCACTCGGGGTGCTCGGAGTCGTGCTTGAACAACTCCTTGAGCGTCTCGTCAAGCTCCAGGACCGTGAAATTGAAGTTGAGGCCCGGGCGCAACCTCGTGATGTCTGCCGCATTCCTGAACTCCCAGACAGGTCTTCTCCTCTCCTGCAGGGGAGCGATGCGGCGGCGAAGGAAATCTGCACCGACAGCCCCCACGGTGAGCCCGGCAAGTCTGAGGCGTTGGATCCGGGTGACGGCGATCTTCAGCCTAGCATCTTCCGGGGCCACGTTACTCCAGTCATTGCGGCGCACCACCGGGACTCGGCGCAGAGCAGTGAAGGGCTGCGGGTTCTCCTCGACAATCCAACACCAGTCCGCTCTCCACTCCTCCCATTTGCTGCGGAAATCTCCCTCCAGATAAGCCTCTTTCTTGCTGGGCCTCGAGATCCAGGCAACTCCGCCGGACAGAGATTCTCCTTTCTCAGCTCGAGGCATAAAGAAATGGCGGAAGAGGGCAACGTTTGGGTGGACTCCGACAAAGTTTTCGCAGAGATGTGCGAAAACTGCCATTGTCAGGATAGCATTGGGGGTGAAGTCAAGGAGGTAGAACCCATAGGTGTTCATAATGTCACAGAAGAATTCAGAAAAGGGCGGGCAGAGCCCGCAGTAGAAGAACAGTGCGAAGAAGGGGTACCAAGTCGGACCAGCTGCCGGGTGGCGGCTGGGAGTACCCTCGTGCGCGGATGTGCGCGCGTCTCCGTCGACCAGAAGAGGTAGTAAAACTCCTTCAGATCCTCCGCGTCGAGCTGCGGAGGGAAGAGCGCCCGCTCCTTCCGCAGCGCCGCGAGCCGCTGCGCTTCGGCCGACTTCGCGGCCTTCCCGGTCTTCGGAGCCATGGCAAAGGTGGTGAAGGGGATCGGCGGCGTCGATGGTGCTGGCGGCGGCAGGGGGAGCGGAGCGCTGCTCTCTTTCGACTCAAAGGAGAAGGGGAGCAGCGGAGGCTTTTTGGCTGGAATAGCAACTGGCGAGGTGGAAGAACTACCCCTGTTTCCTCTGCTTATAAAGGGGGAAGTGGGCGGACGTTCCGCATTTCCGATTAAAGAATCCTCCCAAGATCTCCCCCACGATGCCGCGCTTAACGCGTGGCCTTCAGGGAGAGCGCGGTGGGCACGAAGTGGGGTACCGCATGACCCAGGTCGCGCGTGCCCGCGCACTGTTTTGGGTCTGGCCCAAAAGCGCTCGGCACCGTGTGTGGCCCAGGCCCGGGGGCTCCTGTCGGTGTACTAAAGTAGGGGTACCTTAGCACCCCGAACTTGTGCACGGGCAGTCGCAGCGCCCACGGCAAGGTTTGCCAAAGCCAAGGAGACATGGCCCCGGCAAGAGGAGCTTGCCGGGAAGGCCATCCAGGGCACATGACCCCGGCAAGGAGAGCTTGCCGGAAGGACCAGCTAGAACCTCGGCAAGAGGAGCTTGCCGGGAAGGCTAGCCAAGACCCCGGCAAGAGGAGCTTGCCGGGAAGGACAAGCAAGGCCCAGAGAGCGGCAATCCTCTGGGCGCGACAAGATAGCCACCGCGGCAAGGCACTTGCCGCGGCAAACAACCACCCAGCACCTGCGCTCCAGATCATCCACCAACGTGTCGCCTTGAGGCCTTCCCAAGCGTACATGGCGGGAGGCTGTGCAGCTAGAGGTATGCGGTGGCAGACGACGCTGACAAGATAGCCATCGTGGCAAACGGTGGCGCCCCTGACGGCCCCTCTTCACACTGTTCGGGCGACACAGACGGGCATTTAATGCCCTTTTCCCCTGCCGTCAGGGTTAGGTATGATAGACTGTACATCCACTATAGAGGTAGCTGTACCAACCACAATACATTTCCAACTTTGCCCTTACCTACGTTGCCAACTGTGGTGATCCCCTTGAGCATATAAAAGGAGGCCCATGCGCAACGTAGAGGAGGTTCGCAACCTTTCCAAGCTCGGTCTCGTTAGCTGCTGGAGAGTACTGTAGCTCCCGGCGCTCCCGAGCAAGAAGCAAATACAATCCACAAAGCAGCAGTAGGGTTTTACGCATCCGTGCGGCCCGAAGCTGGGTAAAAATCTCCCGTGTCCCTCGCTCCGATCCGCTCTTCGTGCGCTCTCCGCCCCCCGCCGAACCACAGGAAGGGGCCTCCGGTCCCATAGGTGTTCGAGGAGCCAGCGTCCCCCGACATTCATACATACAAAAAATCAAAGTCCAAATATCTTCGGTATATGTTTTGAAAAAGCTCAGCAGTTATTTCACCGTTTCTAAAAAACAAAATAAAAAATAAGAAGTTTGAATTTGAAAAATATAGTAGTTCAAAAATCAGAAAAACACTTTCAACGTTTCTATAATTAAAAAACTCTAGACGTTCATATTTAATACAAAACTAGGACATTTCCGTTACTAAAATAAATAAACTAAGAAGTCCAAATTACAAAAATAGAGAAGTTCGATATTTATAAAAACCTAGATTTTCCTTGTTACTAAAGAATAAAAATGACAAAGTTCAAATTTAAAAAGATGAGTAGTTCGAGGTATACGGGAAACTCAAATTATTACCGTTTCTAAGAAAAATAAAACTATGAAGTTCAATTTACAAAAAAAGTTTGATGCTTATGTAAAAACATATTTCCTTTCTAAGAATATGACTAAGAAATTGAAATCAAAATAACAAAGAAGGTCGAAATATATTAAAAATCACATTTGGTGCAAGAAATTTCACGTGCACCTTCGTGCACGGTTCAGAATTTATATTGCGGGACGTCCGACCTCCAATTACATGTTTTAAAATGGCAAAAATGACGTCTGACATTCAATTGTGTGTAATTCGACATACACACAAAAACGTGACAGAAGTTCATAGTGAAAACAACGAAAAGTTCAAGTACTGCAAGGAATACATTTCAGGTGAGAATAAAAGTATAGAAAAATAAAAGCTTAAAAGGTTTGTTGAAAGAAGCTCGAGTGCTCTGTCCGGGGAAGTTCAAAAATTCTTGCGAGACAAGTTCACCTTGTATTTCCATGTTTGATTTTTTTTGTATAAAAATCGAATACAATTCTTTACTCAAAATATAAAAAGGTGAACTTCAAAATGAAAAAATAGAGAAGTTCAGAGTTTATTAAAACCTGGGATTTACCTATTCAAAATAATAAAAAACACAACACCATTTTTTGCACTTTTAAAAACAACTCATAAACGAAAAAACGGTTGCTAGAAGTTCAAGTGCTCGGCGAGGAAAAGTTCAAACAATTCTTGTGAGAGAGGTTCACCGCGTATTTAGATGTCCAAAAAATACATAAAAATATGTAGTTTTTTCCATTTTAAAATAATTCTCTCAAGCGAGAGAGAAATTCAAAGTGATAAAAACCGGAAGTTCACGTACTACATGGTGTGTATTTCATATAAGAAAAATACAATAAAGTGAAACAGAGTGAAGTTCAAACAGACATGCCCCAGAAGTTCAACTACTTCACACAGTACAAAAAACAGCACGTCAAAAACAGAGTGAAGTTCAAACAGACATGCCTGAGAAGTTCAACTACTTCACGCAGTGCTTTTCCATTCACGATGAAGGCAGAAATCATGATCTCGTTATTTTATAATTTACTTCAAAACGGCAGGAATATCATTTGTGTAAGTTCAAGTCCTCGGTCGGAGAAAGTTAAAAAAAATTATTGTGAGAGAGATTTCTACAAAAGGAATATCATTTGTGTAACACTGACGAATGGATGAGAAAATTACAAATGAAAATACGTCACAGAAGTTTAACGTGAAAACAGTAGGAAGTTCAACTACTAAGCATCATGAATTTCAGATAAAAAACTTTTAAAATCGTCATGTGTATGAAAAAATGATCAACACGGGAAAGTTGCATGTTTACAGCAGCTTTCCATCGGTATATCACTTGCTCAATCCCGGTGAGTGGATGCAGCGCTACGAGCAGTGGATCGAGAGCTACGAGCAAAAAAAGCACGTGACAAATAGAGTGAAGTTCAAGTAAACATGCTAAGAAGTTCAAGTTCTTCACGCGGTGCATCTTTGAAGAATCTGTTTTGTGATAAAGGCAGAACGAATGATCCCGTTGTTTTCGAAATTAGTTTAAAACGGCTAGGAATTAGAGAAAACCATCAAAATGAAAAAGTTTTGCATTTTCCGTAGCTTTTCAATGGTATATTATTTGTCCCATTCCGATACAATTTGTAAAAATTGTAGCAAAAATACGTTTTAGCCATTTTCAAAGTTGACATAAAACCGTAATAAATTGGGAGAAACAATATATACCAGAAAGTTTCGCATTTCCTCAATCTTTCCGACGCCATATCATTTGTTGCATTCGAACGTAAGGTCAAAAAATGAGCTCGAAAATACGAATGCGGTGGAACTTGTACCGTTTTCTAAATTACTTTTAAACCGTTCAAAATTAGAAAAAACTTTCCACAAGAGAAAGTAGAGCATTTTCATAAGCTTTCCAATGCCATATCATTTGCCTCAATTGGATTAGCCGTTTAGAAATACCATCGTAAAATACTAACTCGGCTGTTCGGTTTGCGAAAGCTTACGATTTTCCATATTACTCTTCAACTATAAGGAATTAGAGAAAACTTTCAACATGTGGAAGGAGCGGTTTTAGAGCAGCTATCCAACACCATATTATTTGCCTCATTCCGATAAACAGTTTAGAAATGCGATCGAAAATACCATTCAGGACTTTTGTATCAAGAAAAAATGGTTTTCAAAACTGCTCTTAAACCGCTTACATTTTGCCAAAAATTTAACTTGGGTCATGATACTGGTGTGCATAGCTTTCCAACGCTATAAAGCCCCATTTTGGCAATGTTGGCGGAAGTTCAACCTAGCACTGGGAGAAGTTCAGGTCGAACAACTCACGCAGTAAAATTGCAAAAAATGCAATTTCATCACGACCCGGGAACAAAATCCGCCAAGGAGCGAGATTCCTATTTAAAACTGGTATTTAGTTGCTAAAAATCGTTTCTAGATTACACTAACATCATATGGAACGAGACTAACCAGAATAATTCGCGGGGGAAGCCACGGTTGCGAAGATAGCCCGAAGGTCGAGTTCGTATAGAGGGAAGTTTAGGCGCGTTACTCAGGTAGTTCAGGTTGTGATCAGAATATTATTCTGTTCCCGTGATCAGAATAGTGTTTATGTGTATGTATATATATATATATGTGTGTGTGTGTGTGTGTGTGTGTGTGTGTGTGTGAAATTCTGTGAAATTGAATGAATTTAAGAAAAAAAAAGAAAAAATAGGGGTTGTACAGGCTCTTTGCCATCAGCCAGCAGACGACAAAGCTGCCATGTGGCAGCTACTTGTGCAACCTGGGGTGCACTGGGCTGGCCTATTTAGCAGTTTTGCCGTCTGCTGGCAGACGGCAAAGACCTTTGCATCTTTGCCATCTGCCAGCAGACGACATAGCATGCCACGTGGCAGCTACAGGGGGGCATCTGGGCTGGCCTGTTTGGGCACTTTGCCGTCTGCTGGCAGACGGCAAAGCACGTCGTTAACCCCCTAACGGGCCTAAGCTACCATGTGTGCCGTCCAGGCTCTTTGCCGTCTGCTGGCAAAGTCCTTTGCATCTTTGTTGTCAGCCAGCGGACGGCAAAGTGCCCTTTGCCGTAGTTTGTTCAGCCAGATGTGTTGCCGTCTGCTGGCTGACGGCAAAGGCCTTTGCCGTTCGCCAAGCATGCCTTTTCCGTCTGCCATGCCAGACGGCAAAGTTCCTGGTTCCTGTAGTGGTTGTCCTAATTTTTTCAGAATTTTTGGAGTTACAAAAGTATTTGAGAGTTACAGATTACTACAGATTGTTCTGTTATTGACAAATTCTGCTTTCTATGTGTTGTTTGCTTATCTTGATGAATCTATGGGCAGTATCGGGGGGTATGAACCATGGAAAAGTTGGAATACAGTAGATATTACACCAATCACTAGAATAAAAGTCACATCCGTGACATTTTGGGCCGAACGAAAAAAAATTCTGTCATACATATGACACTTCTATGACGATAATTGTGACAAAACCCGGTATCATCATAGATGTGGTGGGCTCCTACTTCTATGACAAAAAATCATGACAGAAAATGGGCTTTTCGTCCTGGGCGGGCCGGAGACGCAGCTGCATGACATTCTTTGGGCTGTCCATGACGGAAAAAACCATGGTAGAAGCGAGGGCGAGGAAAATTTTGGGGAGTTCCCAGTTATGGTGGGAGGTCAGGGGCCGAGCGATGCGTGCTTCTCTGGTACACGTACGCGCGTGTGTGCGACGCGTTGGCTCTAACTGAACCCGAGCAAGGCGTTGGGCTCTAACTGAACCCGAGCGATTGCACTGCATGCTACGCGTTACTGAACCCGAGCGTACGATCGATGGCTGTTAACTGAACCTGGTCGAGCGATTCCTTCGCTGCTGCTGCTAACTAAAGCCGATTGATGGGATGAACAGTGAGTGTTGCGGGGGGGGGGGGGGGGGGGGTTGGATGAACAATGAGCGGTGGCGTTGCCTCTGGATGAATAGGACCCCGTATTGTGGTGGAGGGCTGGATGAACAGTAGATGGTGGAGGGGTGCCCGTGGAGGGGTGGTTGAACAGGACCCCGTGGTGTGGAGGGCTGGATGAACAGTAGACGGTGGAGGGGTGCCCATGGAGGGTGGTTGAACAGGACCCCGTGGTGTGGAGAGCTGGATGAATAGTAGACGGTGGAGGGGTGGTTGAACAGTAGCCAGTGGAGTAGCGCGCGGTGGAGGCTGGATGAACAGGAGCCCGTGGAGGCTGGATGAATAGGAGCCCGTGGAGGCTGGATGAACAGGAGCCCGTGGAGGCTGGAGGAGGTCGACGGTGGAAATGAACAGTATCCCGTGGAGTACCGTTTTGCGGTACGCCACACCCCTCCCGATGAACAGGACCCCGTTCCGACCGTAGCGCTCCAACACAAGTCTGTTTCCTCCGTTTTGCGGTACACCACACCCCTCCCCATCAACAGGACCCCCATTTCGATCGTAGGAGGTCCGTTTCCTCCGTTTTGCAGTAAGCCAGACCCCTCCCGACGAACAGGATCCCGTTTCGAACGTGGTCGGTCGAACACAAGGCCGTTTCCTCCGTTCTGCGGTACGCCAGGCCTCGTTTCCATCGCCTGTTCCGTCCAAGCCCTCCCAATGAACACGACACATTCCGTTTCCTCCCCATGAAGACGACGCACTCCGTTGCCTCCCCATGAACACGACGACGATGTTGTTTCTCTGTTACGACCCAGCCATGTACACGAGCCCTGGCCGTACGTATGCGAGAGTAGGCGTTCGAGACCCCGCTCGTATGTACACATACGTGGCCGTATTTTCTTTCTTGCACCCTGGCCGCTGTACGTACGTGTACATGCTACGTGTGCGCCTCTACTACGACACGTGTGCGCCTCTACATCGACCAGTATATATGTACGTACACGTTCGTGACCAGAATGACAACGCTACGTACGCTTCAACCAGGTGGGTCCCGACTGTCAGGCACTTCCTTGTGTGCGAAGATGTAGCTGGTGGGTCCCAACAGTCAGGGGCAAACGTTTTTTTCGTGAAATACGGTGGCCCGTCCGTTGGGTCTCCGCTGTCAGGTGCAGGAACAATTATTTTGCACGTAATAAGGAGGCACTTCCTTGCTGCAGCCGTGCACCCAGCTGTCAGCCTCTCCACGTACAGTCCACGTCTGATGGAAGCCGTTCCTTGACCACGCTGCGCCGAGAGCACCAGGGCGGTGGACGATGGCGAGGCCTAGGAAGGGGATGACGCGGAGCCGGGGAAGACGCGACAGTGGATGCCCACGCGTAGAGGAGTAAGAGGGTTCACTGGTTCGCTGCGGTGTGAGGCTGTCATCGCCGCAGAATAACAGGGGGTGTGGGTGAGTAGAGGGATGGCCTGGCCAACGGTGGGAGTAGTAGGGGGCGGTGAGGCCTCCGCCGCATTGCAGCCGGCCATGGGAGCCAGGAGCACGAGGCACGACCGGCGCTGGTTTGGGCGGCTGGAGCAAGAAGACCAGAGGTTGAAGAAGCACTACGGCCGTTGGATGGACATCGTACGGTCACTGGAGCTAGAATCATGCATATTGACTAAGTTGACAAAGCCCTCCATCCCTGTCAACTTAGTAGGCCCACAAGTCAGCCTGCCACTATACTGGGTCCCACCTAACAGGGGGAGTATTCATTTTTTTTGTGCGTAATAAGGAGGCACTTCCTTGTGTGCGAAGATATAGCTGGTGGGTCTGAGCTATCAGCAGCGGTAATGTTTTTTCGCGAAATACAGAGTCCCTTTCGGTGGGTCTCTGATGTGAGGTGGAGGAATCATTATTTTGCGCGTAATAAGGAGGCATTTCCTTGCGTGCGGCCGTGGACCCAGTTGTCGGCCTCTCCACGTAAAGTCCACTTCAGATGCATGTCGGTCGTCAACCACGTTGACCAGACCGCGCCGAGAGCACCAGGGCGGTGGACGAGGCGAGGCCTAGGAAGGGAATGACATGGAGGCAGGGAAGACTCGACAGTTGTTTCCCAAGCGGAGGGGAGTACGACTGTACGAGGGTTTACTGGTTCGTCTGCCGTCGCCGGAGAATAACAGCAGGTGTGGGTGAGTAGAGGGATGGCTAGGCTATCAATGGGAGTACAGTGGGCGGTGAGGCCTGCGCGGCAGGAGAGCCGACCGCGGGGAGGAGGGAGCAGGCAGTCCCGCCGGCGCCTATTTGAGCGGCTGGAGCAGGAAGAGCAGAGATTGAAGAAGCACGACGGCCGTTGGATGGCCATCCAATAGTCACTCTTGTGCGTCAACCTTTTTTTAGGAAAGCCTCAAATCTGTGGAAAACAGCATACAACCCATCTGCCATTATTTCTAATAATTTACAGCCCATTTGCTAATTATTAAGGTCTTTTTTGGAGCCCATATTCTTTTTGTTAGCATTACAGCCCATATTGTGGCCACGGTTAAAAAATTATAAGAAATTTTGCATATTTCTGTGCGGTCCGAACTGTTTTTAATCCCGAAATTTCGACTCACATTCAAACTGATTTTAAAACTAAATGTATATCAATATAATCCAACAAATTCTCCACGCATAAAAATTAATGTAATTTCAAATCTCGAAATGAAAAAAAGATATTTGAAACTAATTGCCTGTTTGATGTGTTTTAAAAATGTACAACCCATTTCTCATTACCGATTGGCCATTTTCTTGGCCAGCCGAATGAAAGCTCTCCTCATCTTGAAATATTTGCAGCCCAACAGGCCTGACAAAGCGACTTACTTGGCAAATCACAAAAAAACTGGGCTGTGGCTGTGGACCCAGCTGTCAGCCTCTCCACGTACAGTACTCTTCCGATGGAATGTTGTTGACCACGTTGACCACGCCGCGCCGAGAGCACCAAGGCGGTGGACGATGGCGAGGCCTAGGAAAGGGACGACGCGGAGTCGGGGAAGACGCGGAAGTGGATGCCCATGCGGAGAGGAGTACGAGGGTTCACTTGTTCGGCTGCGGTGTGAGGCTGCCGTCTCCGCAGGGCCTGGCTAGCGGTGGTAGTAGTAGGGGGCGATGAGGCCTCATCGGCAGCACAGCCGACCACTGGAGGCAGGAGCAGGCGGTCTCCCCGGTGCTGGTTTGGGCGGCTGGTGCAAGAAGAGCAGCGATTGAAGAAGCAGCAGGACCATTCGATTCAAATCCAACGGTTACTGCTGCTAGAATCGTTTGTTGACTAAGTTGACAAGAAATGCGTACGCGTCAACTTAGTAGGCCCACAGGTCAGCCTCCCAACCGGTGCGCCCCAGATGTCAGTGGGAGGAATCATTTTTTCACGTAATAAGGAGGCAGTTGATTGCGTGCGGCCAGGCTAGCGGAGGGAGTAGGCTGGGCCGGGGAAGCCTGCGCGGCATCATAGCGGGCCACAAGAGGAGGGAGCAAGCAGTCCCGTCGGCGCTAGTTTAGGCGGCTGGAGCAGGAAGATCAGAGATTGAAGAAGCACGTCGGCCGTTGGATGGACATCCAACACTAACTGCTACTTGAATCGTGTGTTCACTGACAAAGCCTTGCGTAAACAAGTCAGCCTCGAAATCTGTGGCGTGTACATCCCATTTTCTATTATTTTTATAATTTTTACTCATTTTCTAATTCATATGGAATTTATTGCAGCCCGTTTTCCATTTTTAGAATTGCTGGCCATTTTCTGGTCAGTATCAGGGTCAAAAAATTAACTAAATATGTGGGAAATTTTGAAAATTCGCAAATTTTTGCTAGGGAACAAAATATTCTTAATCCAAAAATTAATAGCCATACTAAAACAAATTTAAAAATAAATTAGTACTATGTCATGTTAAATCCAATGAAATACGTATAAGATATCAGTGAAGAACAAAAACAAAAAAAGAAACTTATATCCCATTTGCTATAATTTTTTTGGAATTTTCAACCCCTTCTGATATTACTTTTAACAGACATTGACCATACTCTTAAGCCAGGCCAGAATGCATCCATCCTCGTCTTGAAAGATTTGCAGCCCAGTAATTCGGAGAAAACAAATAGGCCTAGCTTGGGTATTCTTCAAAAAGACTTCAAAAAGAAATACTGGGCTACCTATTTTCCCAAAGAACTGGTGCATGAGCATTTAGCTTTATTTATTTATTTATTTACTTATTTATGTTTAGGGGACCATGAGCATGTACCTGGACCGGATTCATGCGAGAGCCTCCCTTCCAGTTAATTATGGGCTTCTCTATTGGGCCTTCCAATTATGTGTTCCGAGTTTCAAAAAAAAGGTGTTACGTACGATAAATAGTATGCGCTACATACGGTACGGGGCACTAAAGGATCGAACCGTGCAACGACTTCCAAAACATTGTGTTTGTCATTCTAACAACACATTTATTCAACCAACAGACGAAATATACTACTGATTGTACATTGAAAACAGCAGCAGCAACAACCAGGGTTGGGGGTGCAACAGAAGCAGTTAGCAGGCCAGAAGAGTGAAGACCCATCTCTCTCTTCCAAACCAAACATCAGCCATCATTACAAAAGGGCTACCAAAAAAGAACAAGTGTATGCATTAAACTAAATAAAGATCCTACTACACCAAGTGTACGCATCTAACTAACTAGCTCAGTTAGACGTTACTACTTATTAAGCTGCAGTGGAGTCGTAGATGGAGAGGAGTGGGAAACTTCACTGGTTTGGGTGCATGGCAGCACATCCACGGTGCCGCCCACGGGAGACAGGAGCAAGAACAGAGGTTGAAGAAGGAGCACGGCTGTTGAATTAACATCCAACGGTCCAGCTGCTAGAATCATTTGTTGATTAACTTGACAAAGCCGTGCGTACACGTCAGCTTAGTAGGCCCACAAGTCAGTCACCAAATCTGACGGGTCCCAGCTGTCAACGGGATGAATAATTTTTTTTGCAAAACAAGGAGGCACTTCCTTCCATGCGAAAATACAGCCGGCGGGTCCCAGCTGTGAGGTGGAGGAAACATTTTTTTTTCAACTTAATAAGGAGGAACTTTCCTTGCGTGCGACCATGGACCTCGTGGGTCCCAGCCGTCAGGCTCTCCACGTAAAGTCCTCTTCCGATGACTCCCGTTTGTTGACCACGCCACACCGAACGCAACGAGGCGGTGGACGATGGCAAGGCCCCGGACGGGAACGACTTGCAGATGGGAAAACGCGACACTGGAGTCGCAGATTGAGAGGAGGAGAAGGGTTATAACTGGTTCTGTTGCGGTGTGGGGCTGTAGTCTGTGGAGAATAATAGGAGGTGTCGAGGGGTGGAGGGATAGCCTGGCCGGCGGTGGGGTAGCGCTTCGCAGTGATGCGTTCTAAGCAGAGCCGCTAGCCGCCGGAGGCCGGACCAGGCGGTCCCAACGACGCTGGAGGAAGAAGACGAGAGATTTAAGGTGCATGCTGGCCATTGGATATAAATCCAATGGCTGTGGATGACACAATCATTTGTTGACCAAGTTGACAACGCCCTGCGTAGGCTTCGACCTATTGGCCCACATGTCAGCCTACAAAAATGTGGCATATATTTAACCCATGTTTTCTAGAATGTACAGTCCATTTGCTGGGCTGGGTGAACAAATAATTTCGCGTCAATCAGGCCCATTTATATTTTCTAAGAAATCCCAGCCCATTTGCACTTCCTTCAAATACACGTATTAGGTGGGCTCGTTATATAATGTTATGTTAGAAGGAGCAATTAATATCAAAGAATAAACGAAGAGGCACATTTTATATATATATATAATTAAGAAATTAGCGAGTTATTGCTCAAAATAAAAATGAGCGCGTTATTATTAAATTGGTCCTTAAAATCTTCGCAAGCTTTTGTACGCAATCACCAGGATTTTCCTTGCCTGTGAGTCAAAAACAACCAGGATTTTCCTTGCCAACTTCCGTTAAACATTTAATTTTATAAGTTGGGATGTTTTTATAATGTATATATAAGTCTCTATAAAATATACGATAATAGTAATAATATAAATATATATAATGTGGTTAGAAGGGAAAACATAAATTGGACACAGCATTACTTTTATAAGAGACCTGCGTTTTATACCCCACAGTAGGCATACTAACAAGTTCACACACAAATACAACAGAAAAGGTAAACATTCATATCAAACTCAGGTTCACAGGACACGTTCATATCCATAGCCAACATTCACAATCAACAACTCAAAAGATTTATATATACACATGCTCAGCATATCTATGCATCCAAATGATTGATAGATCACACGACAATATTCATACATAATTTACAAAAAGATTCAGATATACACATGTTCAGTATGTTTATGCATCCAAATGATTGAGACCACAGCCAATATGATCCATGGATGAACTTTAATTACCTAGGGTACAGACTGGTAAATGGTGTTCAATCGGAGGTACTTCTTGGTAAAATTAGTTCTTGTACGAGTAAACTTTCGAGTACACAAGAAGCAGCACAGACAATCTGAACTTTGCTTGTAGGTTTATCCTCAAATAGTGGCCTCGTGCCGAGGGAGGTTTGAGCAACTTGGCCACTACTTTCATCCAACCAGTTTACTGGCTCATCTTGGTCCTGTATCTTGCCAAAATTCTACATTGTAGACGAGAAAGGAGGCGGTTGAGAAAATGAACCACCCAAATTTTTTGTGCAGTTCAACTGAAATGGAGCATCCTTGGCGTGCAGACTAATTAAGTGCCAGATGAATATAAGCGTCAACCAACTTGACTGGAATCTTTAGACTCCATGCCATATAGTTCGCTACCATATGTGCCGATAACCAAAAGGCATAAGTTGGGACCAAAGACTGGACTGCGTTTTACTGGGCTATGCACCAAGCAACATTTTTGGCGTTCATTCTCCTAACACTTGGAGTTTGACAATTGGTTGACGCTGGTTGATACTTGAATGAATACAAGCACTTCTTGTCAACATCGATGCTTGTCTGAGTGAACTTTGGAGTACATAGTAGCAGCATAAGTACCTGTCCATCTAATCATTTTGTGCAGTTCTACTGAAACCACCCGACGTAATGATTTGCCTGCGAGTTCAGGCTCCAAATTACTCCTTTATGAAATCGGCACACAGTAGCACAATACCAAATTACCAATACATATGACAGGCACAATAATCAGGATAAAGACCAGTACCAACCTGTGTGAGGTAGCATATCAATTACTATTTCCTTTGACTGGAAGCCAAGATAAGCCAAGCGACTGACAGCAAAGGAAGAAAGCATGCGGAGTTTAGCGACTGATAGGAAAGGACGGAAGCTGTCGAGGCAATGAAGCACCCAAAGTTTTTGTGCAGTTCCACCAAAATCGAGCATCCCTGTTGGCACATATATTGAGAGAGTGAGATTACTGTAATAGTGGGACTAGTTTATGAAACATACACTAACAAATAGAAGCACCCTCATTATCTTAATGGGTAAAGTTAGCAACATAGTAGTCTTGCTTAAAGAGAGGTATTAGTTTATTTAATCAGTGCCAATTAGCTCAACTCAACACTCAAAGCATTGCCATTTATCATAGGTTGTAAAACTTTAACGTGCAAAGATAAAGGAGTTTCTCATGACAGTAGCATGATACAAATAGAGATGACAGCAAACTAATATGGATGAAGGCCTTAGGCCCGTACCAATCTGAGAAAAAAAAGCTTATTCATGTAGTCCCATAAGAGATGATAAAGCACTCACTGGAATCACACAATAGTATATATTTTTGTGCACTTCAAATGTATGGTTGAAATCACTCTTGTTTACCAGTGCTGAGATTATATCAAAAGATTATCAAGAACTTCCAGCAGAGTTAAAGCACTGGCTGGGATATAGTTCATTGTATTGTCTTGTGTAGTTCCATTTAATGTATGATTGGCACAACATGATCCCTGTTTGCACAAGTAGGAACAAGGTGAAACCTTCATTAGCTTAGTGAGAAAGGATAGGAAGACATTAGCATATTACTCAACCAGTAGCATCAAACTCATGATGGACAATACACAAAACATTGCCTCATTGAACCAATGGCAATAAATTGACATGCAAAACAATAGCACTATTATGTCATGACACTAACAATATTCCCTCCCTGCTCCACCACATGATTCACCTCCATAGACAAACATACACACGTACATGATTCAGCATAGGGTCTTACTAAAGATTTGTTTAACTCCAACTGGAAAATTAGGCAGTAATAAATTAGTGGTACTTAAGTAAGTGGTACTTAAGTACTCCTAATTAATTAAGTGAGACAGCAGAAGTGGAAGGGCTCCCTGGAGGATCGTCTCACATGTAAGGTAGTCGTTGCCGGAGCCCTTGAATGGCCTCGACTGAGGCCTCTGGCTTCAGCAAGATCGCCTTGGCACTGTTTTCTTCTTCTTCTTCTTCTTCTTCTTCTTCTTCTTCTTCTTCTTCTTCTTCTTCTTCTTCTTCTTCTTCTTCTTCTTCTTCTTCTTCTTCTTCTTCTTCTTCTTCTTCTTCTTCTTCTTCTTCTTCTTCTTCTTCTTCTTCTTCTTCTTCTTCTTCTTCTTCTTCTTCTTTCTTCTTCTTCTTCTTCTTCTTCTTCTTCTTCTTCTTCTTCTTCTTCTTCTTCTTCTTCTTCTTCTTCTTCTTCTTCTTCTTCTTCTTCTTCTTCTTCTTCTTCTTCTTCTTCTTCTTCTTCTTCTTCTTCTTCTTCTTCTTCTTCTTCTTCTTCTTCTTCTTCTTCTTCTTCTTCTTCTTCTTCTTCTTCTTCTTCTTCTTCTTCTTCTTCTTCTTCTTCTTCTTCTTCTTCTTCTTCTTCTTCTTCTTCTTCTTCTTCTTCTTCTTCTTCTTCTTCTTCTTCTTCTTCTTCTTCTTCTTCTTCTTCTTCTTCTTCTTCTTCTTCTTCTTCTTCTTCTTCTTCTTCTTCTTCTTCTTCTTCTTCTTCTTCTTCTTCTTCTTCTTCTTCTTCTTCTTCTTCTTCTTCTTCTTCTTCTTCTTCTTCTTCTTCTTCTTCTTCTTCTTCTTCTTCTTCTTCTTCTTCTTCTTCTTCTTCTTCTTCTTCTTCTTCTTCTTCTTCTTCTTCTTCTTCTTCTTCTTCTTCTTCCTCTTCATGTTGTGTTTCTCTTTCTCCTCACCGGTTGGTGAAACCAAGTACATGATTGGCCTTCTAATTCATAATTGGTTTTGTCAGTGAGGGAGTACAAGTGTACTAGTAAAAACAGCATTATTTTCTCATGGCAGTCGGAAAATAGAGATGAACACATGCATTAAATATCATTCTTACCTAAAGGAAGGTTATGGTGCCAATATGGATGATGAGGATTGGAACACAGATCTCCCTTTGTGCAGTTCTACCAAAATGAACCAACTGTTCCATTCTGACATTCCAGTTAAACATCACAAAAGTCACTTCTTTTAAGAAGAGTTTTGTGCAGTGCACCAAAAGGTCACAATAGCAACCAGGTGAATTGGATATCCCTATTTGCACAAAAAGGCACAGAGGAAACAGTCAGAGTCTCAAACAATTACAGGCAAAAACATTTGGCTAAACTTGTCATGGCTTATAATAGTGGCATGGCTTCATTTTTACCAGGGACATTAGATTAAGAACAGCTAAGGCTACATTCGGTTCACAGGTTTGGTGCAGGATTTTCTTAGGAACACAATTCCTACGGTATTCTTTCCCTTCCAACCGTTCAGAACACGCGAAAGGTGAACAGTGTTTCATAGGAAAGCTGGTCTGGTAGTACTGATTCCATAAGATTAGAAACATCCACGCGCTCTCATTTTTTGGGCGGAAGCACGAGGCAGGCGCTCGCTGCCATGCGTTAGACAGGTTGCTGTGCTATGTTGCCGGAATAAAAAATCAACCTATGTGTGGTACGTGAGGTGAGGACAAGAGTAGTCACTGTGCAGCTGAATAAACAAATAGCATCTCATACTGCCAAGCATGCTACTCTAAAAAAACAAATCTGTACGTTTCGTAGTCCATCCGAACACATTCTCTTGAGAGTTTCCTCTGGTTCGTTGTTCCATAGATTTATACCTACATTCCTTTCCAATTCCTCTATTTTCATCAAGACCTATGTTTTCTGCCCCTTTACTCCGAATGGAGCCTAAATATTTGGTATAAGGGCATGGGACAGTGGGTGCACCAGCAGTCCAGCACCATGTACGTAAACAGGGGCATAAAGTGGTGATTCATAGGTTGTTGCCCCGAGAAACAAACATCCAAGAAACATATCTTGGTTGGTCCCATTTTTGTTCACTCTAGCCACCTACTCCTATGTGTGGATAGCAAATCTAGTCCTGGTCATACCACTGTATTTCCCTTCTCGACCAAGAGACCGGTTGGATGACCAGTCTGTACTACTTTCACCCCCTTTCCTTCCTGTTTGTACCAAGTCCGATGTACATACTAAATTCCCCCACCCCCACTTTATTTCTTGTTTGAACCAAGTACTCCCTCCGTACGGAATTACTTGTCATCAAAATAGATGTGTCTAGAACTAAAATACATCTAGATACATCCATTTCAATGACAAGTATTTTCGGACGGAGGGAGTACAAGATTCGACTCCATGAAGTAGCTTTAACTCTAACAATAGAAGAAAAAAATATGTGACGTTGGACCATCCAATCGAGAGGGGCTGAGAGGTAGAAAATGATGCACATGCAGCAACGAAGCGAGCTGGGGAAGTAGAGCTAAGGCGGTTTCGAAAGAAGATATACCTGAAGGTCGTCGGGATGTGGATAGGTGGGCGGCGGGAGGCCGGATCTGCCCACAGGCAACGACGAAGGGATCAGAGGACCTTCCGCGCCGGCGCTTGGCCAGAGATAACGGTGCGGCCGGCAGTGGGTCTCCTCCCTCGCTGTCGACGACGGCCTAGACGTTGCCCCTCCTCCCCTTCATCGGCGGAGGGGGATACATCCGGATCTGTAACCAGCGGTGAGGATAGAAATCCAGTGTTTTTTTGAAGGGAGAAAGACAGTGTTACTACACCTATCTTGTTTAAATCTAGAGAGGATGAGAGTGTGTGAATATAGCAACCTTAGCAAGCAAGCGTGGAGGCTCCAGCCTATATATACGTAGCAAGCAACCCTAGCAAGCAAGCAACCCCTATCTTCGTCAACTCGTACAAGACCGAGAAATTTGATTACTACAACGCCCTCTCCCTTGCTGCCTGAGCTCCGGTGCCTTAACTGCACCTGCCTTTGGCTGCATGACAGGAGGGCCAACCACTTGTTGGTCACACCTGTCATAGACGCAAAGGCAGGAGCAGTAAGTTGAAGCTTTCGCTATCCCTCCCGCACGAGGTGGACGGACATGCAGCAGTGGATTCGATAATGTAGAAGTAGGAGTAACATCATTATTGTTCGTCTTCTCGAAGAGGTGAAGAGCCAAGCGCAACCCGAACGTGGCAGTTGCGAACGCTCGCATGGTGCGGTTCCTCGGAGTACTAGCCAGTCTCTTGCATGAGACAAAATTGCTATTGTTTAATAATTAAACTCCATTATCCATTGGTTGATACTCATTCTGCATAGGTCCACGCGCTTAGCACCGTTTCCTCCTGGGGTCACCAATGTTTATTTGCTAATTAATAGCATTGCATGCAATGAACTAGCCATTGCAAGTCATTAAAAGCATGCACACCTCTCATCTCTTATTGGTTGATATGTCAAGAAACAAGAAACAAGGTAGAAATTAATGCACCGTGCCTAAGTGTTTTGGGACTATTTGGTTTTCGTAAGATGACTTACACACCTAGATGGAGGGAGTAGTATAGCCCTGTAAACCGGAAAGGAGTATTTGCCTTTCTAGAGATTTCAACAAGTGACTAGACTACACCGTGTGCAGTACTCCCTCCCTTCCGGTTTATAGGGCTCAAATCTCAAATCTCATGAACCAAGGCATTTTGCGATTGGAGGAATGTATCTCGTACTTTACAAAACTACCCTAATTAAACTCATGCATTAATTACGTAGTTCTCTTGTTTTCCTCTCCGCCTTGGTCGCGGTGCACAATATTGAGCAATCCTATATGACTAGCCGCTCTATCTAAATGCAGGACATTTCAAAGCATCCGGGCCCGCGTGCCATCCACCAAATCACAACGAGGTGCTACAGTCGAGACTCACCTGTCACCCCTGTGTGGCCGTCATGACCCGTCATATCACAAAACCCACACCTTTACCAGCAGTGGTAAGGTGGCCTCCAAGTTGGACTGGACGAAGCAACCATCATTTCACTGGAACGCTCGTTCAAGCCCTTTCTTCCCTTTCTTGAAGAAAACCTCACTCCAGGCTACTCACTTCTGCCATTTTTCTTCTGTACCGATGAAGGAAAGGTGGGTGAATCAGTTATGCTGCTATATTTTCATTCCAAGAATCTTCTTTTTGTGAAGCACCGACCGATTCTCACATCCTATTCTTTTCCCGTTTTCATTGCGATTGTGGTTTCCTTTTGATTGCTTTTTGTTTGTCAGTTCATTGATGGATCCTGGAGCACTAGGCAAAGAGTTGCCAGCGGACAACCCACTGGAGACAGCGATCTCCAGGAAGCGAGCACCGACCAACGAGTTGACCATCTTGGCGGGCCAACCCATGGAGACGAAGTACTCCAAGAAACAAGCACTGGCCCAAGAGTTGAGGACGTTGGCGGACGAACTCCTCAAAGAAAGTTGGAAGAACAGCAAGGGCCCCACTGTGCCCACCCCAGGAACTCTGATTGCCACCTATGTGAGGCTCAAGACCGAGTTCGAGGAGATAGTCGCCGTTGAGAAGCAGTATTCCCCTGGCAAGGTGATGGCCCCCATCGAGGACGAGGAGATGGCCCCGGAGGGATGAGATCCCCCGGTGAGCTGCACAAGGTAAAAAAATAATGGCTTATTAGCATAGTTGTGGTTTTTGATTATTTGCAATGTGCTTGCTAATATGTTAGGGTTGTGCAGGTGCCGGTGGACGTCCTTGATGATTCCGATGTCGTGGCCCGTCCTATTGGCATCGCCCTAGAGATCGATTCCAATGCCGCTGTCCATCCTATGGACATTGCCCCAGAGATCGATTTCGATGTCGCGGTCAGTCCTGCGGACATCGCCCCAGAAATCGATTCCCATGCCGCTGTCCGTGTTGTGGTCATTGCTCAAGAGATCGATGACAAGAAATAGTTGGTCGCGCTAATCCTTCAGGGTAGTTTGCATTGCCCTATGTTTAATTACCAGAACGATGCGTGTTATCAAACCATCTTAGGGCTAGTGCACTGTCTTGTGTGGGCGGATCTTGCTACTTTTGTTTGATAGTGAATCATGCGATGAATCATGCGAACCCTCTCCGAGTTATGGAAACATATGTATCCTCACCAACTTTTGATGTAATATATGGCATGATTAGATGTAAGTTTGAACTGTTTATCATATCAGCAGAGCTTGTTTGATGATTCTTCGTGTTAGTAGGCTAGCTACTGTGCGAGCTATAGTACTTGCAAAACACTCACCGAAGAGAAACATTGGGGCTGATGAGCTCGTGGTACGCTTATACTTATCCCTCGTCGATCGACCAATAGCCCTAGCTCCTAAAATTGTAGGCTTAGCGATCGATGACCTAGGCGGGCTAGTTTGGCCTAGTGGGTTTCAGTGATATGACGTGTGAGGGAGTCCTGGATTAGGGGGTGTCCGGATGGCCGGACTATACCTTCAGCCGGACTCCTGGACTATGAAGATACAATATTGAAGACTTCGTCCCGTGTCCGGATGGGACTTTCCTTGGCATGGAAGGCAAGCTTGGCGATGCGGATATTTAGATATCCTACCATTGTAACCGACTTTGTGTAACCCTAACCCTCTCCGGTGTTTATATAAACCGGAGGGTTTTAGTCCGTAGGACAACCCAACACAACATACAAACCATAGGCTAGATTCTAGGGTTTAGACTCCCTGATCTCGTGGTAGATCTACTCTTGTACTACCCATATCATCAATATTAATCAAGCAGTACGTAGGGTTTTACCTCCATCAAGAGGGCCCGAACCTAGGTAAAACTTCGTGTCCCTTGTCTCCTGTTACCATCCGCCTAGACGCACAGTTCGGGACCCCCTACCCGAGATCCGCCGGTTTTGACACCGACATTGGTGCTTTCATTGAGAGTTCCTCTGTGTCGTCGCTTTTAGGCCCGATGGCTCCTTCGATCATCAACAATGATGCAGTCCAGGGTGAGACTTTTCTCCCCGGACAGATCTTCGTCTTCGGCGGCTTCGCACTGCGGGCCAATTCACTTGGCAATCTGGAGCAGATCGAAAGCTACGCCCCTGGCCACCAGGTCAGGTTTGGAAGTTTAAACTACACGGCTGACGTCTGCGGGGACTTGATCTTTGACGGTTTCGAGCCACAGCCGAGCGCGCCGCACTGTCACCACGGTCATGACCTAGCTCTGCCGCCGAACAGTGCCTTGGGGGCCGCACACGCATCGGTTCTGACCCTTAATTCGGAGCCCACTGCGCCGATCGAGGACGAGTGGGTGGACGCCGCCTCGGGGTCTGTGATCCCAAAGGCGATCGAGCCGAACACCAGCCCCGCACTCTGCAAGGCCCGCGACTTCGAGGAGCTGGACTCCTCTCCGGACTCCGAGCCCTCCGCGCCCCTGCCGATCGAATCCGATTGGGCGCCGACCATGGAGTTCACCGCCGCAGACATCTTTCAGCACTCGCCCTTCGGCGACATCCTGAAGTCACTAAAGTCTCTCTCTTTATCAGGAGAGCCCTGGCCGGACTACGGTCAGCAAGGTTGGGATACGAACGGTGAAGAAATTCAAAACCCACCCACCACCCACTTTGTAGCCACTGTCAATGACTTAACCGACATGCTCGACTTCGACTCCGAAGACATCGACGGTATGGACGACGATGCTGGAGACGACCAAGAACCAGCACCTATAGGGCACTGGAAGGCCACCTCGTCGTACAACATATATATGGTGGACACTCCAAAGGATGGAGATGGCGATGGAACAGCGGGGGATGACACCTCCAAGAAACAGCCCAAGCGCCAGCGTCAGCGGCGCCGCTCTAAATCCCGCCAAAGCAAAAACGGTGATTCCGGCACGGGAGATAATAATACTCCGGATAGCGTCGAAGAACACCCCCTCCAGCAAGATTCAACACAGGAGGATGGAGAAGCCAGCCCTCACGAGAGAGCGACAGACAGAGAGGTTGAGGAAGATAATTATATGCCTCCCTCCGAAGACGAGGCAAGCCTTGACGATGACGAATTCGTCGTGCCAGAGGATCCCGCCGAGCAAGAGCGTTTTAAACGCAGGCTTATGGCCACGACAAGCAGCCTCAAGAAAAAGCAGCAACAGCTTAGAGCTGACCAAGATTTGCTAGCTGACAAATGGACTGAAGTCCTTGCGGTCAAAGAGTATGAAGTCGAACGCCCCTCCAAGAGTTACCCAAAACGTAGGCTGCTACCCCAATTAGAGGAAGAAGCACCTAAACCTACATCACCAGCGCATGACATGGCCGATCGACCACCTCGTGGCCGCGACAGAGAGGCCTCTCGGCCCTCCACTCAAGCCGTGCCCTGGCGTCGCTCAAAACATAATAAGGCACGGGAAAATGCGCCAGACCTGCGAGACATACTGGAGGACAGGCAAGGCAAACAAGATCAATCTACGGATTGCGTGGGCACCCCATGGCACGTGACGGCGATCGTCACTCCGGATATAATAAATCCGGCCGGGCCGAACACAATAGACAAAGCTCGTTCGAGCTACGTCATGATATAGCCCAATACAGAGGCGCCGCACACGCACTATGCTTCACAGATGAAGTGATGGATCATAAAATCTCGGAGGGTTTCTAACCCGTGAACATCGAATCATATGATGGCACAACAGATCCTGCGGTATGTATCGAGGATTATCTCCTTCATATCCACATGGCCCGCGGCGATGATCTACACGCCATCAAATACCTCCCGCTCAAACTTAAGGGACCGGCCCGGCATTGGCTTAACAGCTTGCCAGCAGATTCAATCGGTTCTTGGGAGGACCTGGAAGCCGCATTCCTCGACAATTTCCAGGGTACCTATGTGCGACCACCGGACACCGATGACCTAAGCCACATAATTTAGCAGCCAAAGGAGTCGGCCAGGCAATTCTGGACACGGTTCCTAACAAGGAAAAACCAAATAGTCGACTGTCCGGACGCAGAGGCCCTAGCAGCCTTCAAGCATAATATCCGCGACGAGTGGCCGCCCGACACCTTGGACAGGAAAAGCCGAAATCTATGGCAGCCCTCACGACACTCATGACCCGCTTTTGCGCGGGAGAAGACAGCTGGCTAGCTCGCAGCAACAACTTAACCAAGAACCTTGGTAATTCGGATACCAAGGACAAAAGTGGCAGGCCGCGTCGGAACAAGCAAAAGCACCGCGTTAACAGCGACAGCAACGAGGATACGGCAGTCAATGCCGAATTCAGAGGCTACAAATCCGGTCAGCGGAAAAAGCCGTTCAAAAGAAATACTCAGGGCCTATCCAGTTTGGACCGAATACTCGACCGCTTGTGCCAGATACATGGCACCCCCGAAAAGCCAGCCAATCACACCAACAGGGATTGTTGGGTGTTCAAGCAGGCAGGCAAGTTAAATGCCGAAAATAGAGACAAGGGGCTGCGTAGCGACGACGAGGAGGAGCCCAGGCCGCCGAACAACAGTGGGAAAAAGGGTTTTCCCCCACAAGTGCGGACGGTGAACATGATATACGCAACCCACATCCCCAAGAGGGAGCGGAAGCGTGCGTTACGGGACGTATACGTGATGGAGCCAGTCGCCCCAAAGTTCAACCCATGGTCCTCCTGCCCGATCACTTTTGACCGAAGGGACCACCCCACTAGCATCCGTCATGGCAGGTTCGCCGCATTGGTTCTAGACCCAATTATTGACGGATTTCATCTCACAAGAGTCCTTATGGACGGTGGCAGCAGCCTGAACCTGCTTTACCAGGATACAGTGCGGAAAATGGGCATAGATCCCTCAAGGATTAAGCCCACCAAAACGACCTTTAAAGGCGTCATACCAGGTGTAGAGGCCAACTGTACAGGCTCGGTCACACTTGGAGTGGTCTTCGGATCTCTGGATAACTTCCGAAGCAAGGAGTTAATCTTCGACATAGTCCAGTTCCGCAGTGGCTATCACGCACTGCTCAGGCGAACCGCATTTGCAAAGTTCAACGCGGTACCGCACTACGCATACCTTAAGCTCAAGATGCCAGGCCCTCGAGGAGTAATCACGGTCAATGGAAACACCGAACGCTCCCTCCAAACGGAGGAGCACACGGCGGCCCTCGCAGCGGAAGTACAAAGCAGCCTCTCTAGGCAGTTCTCCAATCCGGCCATTAAACGGCCAGACACTGTCAAGTGCGCCCGGAGTAACCAACAACAAGACCGCCTGGCATGTTCTGAGCAGGCGTAGCAATGCGGCCCCAACCCCTGCCCTCGCGGAATAGCGAAACCAGTGCTTCGCGTACATAACTACGCTCTCAAAATACCATGGGCGCAGGGGAAGGGGCACCATCACGGCATGCACAAAACACGGCTTAAACCGTACTAGGGGCTGCCGAACCTTTTTTTAACTTTCTCCTACTTTCAGGACTCCATACTTCGGACGACCTGCTCAGCAATCCAACTGCCGCACAAACGATGCAAGAACCAGGGAAGCAGACAAGCCATGCCACATTATGGAACTCCCAGGTGGTCTCTATCACGAGCAGTATACCTGTTTTCCATACAACTCCACGGCCTGCCCCTGGACCGGACATGTTAAATAGTCCAACCTTTTGCGTATCGCGCTATTTGTATCGTTCTGCTTTGATCGCAGCCTTTTAAGCAATGCATAGTCTTTATCTATTTTTTGCATTACCTTTTTTACAAATATATGCTCATTAATGACATGTTGCACTCGTACACTGTGGTACGGCAAATACGCCAAGGGCTTCAGTACCCCACAATATGGTGTGAGAAGTCCGAACACTTTCACAAGTGCGGCACCCCGAACTTATAGCATTATATGCATCGGCTCCGAATCATGTCTTGGGTCAATAGTTGGGTTTGCCCGGCTCCTATGTTTTGGTACCTTACGTTCCGCTATATCGGCTAAGGTAGCACTAGGAGAACTACTGCGATTGTGCCCCAGTTGAGCTGGGCCGAGCACCTCAGTAGAGAAAGCTAAAACTGACTGTCATGATGAAGCGAGAGACCGGTCGCTGTTCGAGAGGTTTTTCGAGTCCTTAAAGACTTATGCCGCTTAGAGCGAGGAACCGGCTTTGTCCGGCCAAGGCATGGATAGCGCCCCGAACTCGGTCTTCCGAATACTAGGGGCTTCGCCAAAATTTAAAATTATAGAGTTCTATGGCTAAGTGAGAGTGTTCAAGCATTATAGTCTGATTGCCTTGTTCTTTGTGCTGAGCGCCTCCCTCGAAGGACCCAAACATGGGAAAAAGAGCGCTCAGGTTTATCCCGAACACCCCAGCACTAGTGGCATGGGGGCAGAAGCCGACGACTGGCCATCTCTCAATTTTTGATAAACGGCCGCACAGAAAGTAATATTTTAAATTCAAAAAGCATTGCTTAGCGCATATGAACAAGTTTTCAGCGCACAGGACAACACGAGCGAGTTTATTCAAAAATTACATCCTTGGTACATTCTTCCGCCATAAGGTGGGCACCCTTCATAACATCCTTATAATAGTTCACGGGTTTGCGATGCTCTTTCCCCGGCGGTGGCCCGTCCTTCACAAGCTTCTCACCGTCCAGCTTGCCCCAGTGCACCTTAGCACGGGCAAGGGCCCTCCGGGCACCTTCAATGCAGACGGAGCGCTTGATGACCTCGAGCCTTGGACAGGCCGCCACCAGCCGCTGCACCAGTACGAAGTAGCTCCCAGGCAGGGCCTCTGCAGGCCACAGCCGAACTATGAGGCCCTTCATAGCCTGTTCGGCCGCCTTGTGGAGCTCGACCAGCTGCTTCACCTGGTCGCTCAGGGGCACAGGGTGTCCGGCCTCAACATACTGAGACCAGAACACCTTCTCTGTCGAGCTGCCCTCCCCGGCTCGATAGAATGCGGTGGCATCGGATACGCTACGGGAAGATCTGCGAATGCCCCTGGAGAGCTCCGGATTCGGGTAAGTAACAAGTAGCTTACTTTTATATGTCTGCTTTGCATAAAGAATGCCTTACCCGCCGCTATCTTTTTCACCGCATCCAACTCCTGGAGGGCCTTCTGGGATTCGGCCTTGGCAGACTTGGCAGTTTCAATGGCCGCCGCAAGCTCGGACGCTTGCGTCTTCGAGTCAAGCTCCAAACTCTCATGTTTTTTCATGAGAGCCTGAAGCTCTTGCCGCACCTCGCCGACTTGCACCTCAAATTTCTCCCGCTCGATGCGCTCAGAGGCCGCTCTCTTCTTGGCCTCAGACAATGCCTGCTTGAGGGTCGCCACCTCAGTTGTGGCCCCTGCAATAAGCAGCATAATCCTGTCATTTTTTGCAATTGCGTCTTTTTATACATATTTTTATATAAGGTATCTCTCACCTTCTTTCTCCTCGAGCTGCCGCTTGGCAAGGCCGAGCTCTTGCTCGGACCGCTCGAGACCCTGCTTCAGGGTGCCCACCTCCGCAGTCAGTGCGGCGGTCGCAAGCAGCGAAGCTTGCATACGCATATTGACTCTTTTTTGTTAGACTCCTGCGAAATTTATTAGATCCTCTATTCGGCTTTTCTTTCCGAACGCCAAACAGGGCATCAGGGGCTACTGTCTATGCGGTAATATTTTTACATATCTTTTACTTACCTCGAAGCCTGTTAGAAGGCTGGCACAAGCTTCAGTCAGTCCGCTCTTGGCGGACTGAACCTTCTGGATCACTGTACTCATAATAGTACGGTGCTCCTCGTCGATGGAGGCGCCGTTAAGCACCTCCAGCAGATTGTCCGGCGCCTCCGGTTGGACAGGGGCCGCCGGCTCAGTAGGCTTGCTCCTCTTGGAAGGAGTTTGCCTACCGCAGTCCGGAACCATTGAAGATTCCGGCGCGGTGTCCGGCTCAAAGCTGGACTTGGAGCCCTGGGGGGTCTTGTCCCCTTTACTCCTGGAGTCCGGGAAGTCGCCTTGTGGCGCCTCCAGAACCACCTCCTCCTTGCTTGGAACCTGTTGGGACAACACTTCGGCATCGTCCGTAGGGCGGGGGGAGGTAGCCGTCGGAAGTGAATTCACATCCGACGGATCCAGGGAGCCGCTCAACGACTCGTCGAGCCCGGCCTTGGGCGGACTGCATAATTATATTCGACATAAGAAAAAGCTGTGCAACAAAGGAATATCATGAGTCACTCTGGTATCCGAATACTTACGATTCCGCCAGGCGCTTGGCCCTGTGCGGCCACTCCTCTTCGCCCTCGCCGGCGTCGGTGGAGTAGTCCGGAGGGAGGGTCTTCCCCTTCTTGGACCCTTCGGCCTCCCCTGCTGGGGTAGCCTTCATCTTCTTTCCTCCCCCCGCTGGAGGGGGAGAGGTTTCTTCTTCCTCCTCCTCGTCTTAACGGGAGGAGTGCGTCTCGGATTCGTCGGAAGATGAGTCCGACACCACCATATGCTGGGAGCTCTTTCGAGTCCCCATGGCCTTCTTCTTGGCCTTCTTCTCCGGCACCACATAAGGTGCCAGAACCAGCAGCTTCGATAAACGAGCATCGGCTGGGTCTTCGGGCAAAGGAGTCGGACAGTCGATCTGTCCGGACTTCACCTGCCAATCCTGTCAAAGGTAAGGGAGTTTAGATCCCGCATAGAGTCAAACTATGAAAAACTAACATCCTGTAAAAGGTAAAAATAGCTTACCTTGCCAGCGTGACGCTGCGTGCTGAATCCGCGGTCCTCGGAAGCGGATGCAGGAGCCTTGGCGCCTTTGAATAGCACCTTCTAGACATCTTCGTACGTCGTGTCGAAGAGCCTGCTCAGGATTGGGTGCTGCGCCGGGTCGAACTCCCACAGATTGAAATCCCGTTGTTGACATGGGAGGATCCGGCGGACGAGCATAACCTGGACTACATTGACAAGCTTGAGCTTCTTGTTCACCAGGGACTGGATGCATGTTTGCAGTCCGGTCACCTCTTCCTTGTCGCCCCATGACAGGCCCGTCTCTTTCCAGGACGTGAGCCGCATAGGGGGTCCGGACCGGAACTCAGGGGTTGCGATCCATTTCGGATCGCGCGGCTCGTTGATGTAAAACCACCCTGACTGCCACCCCTTTAGGGTCTCTACAATGGAGCCCTCGAGCCATAGGACGTTGGTTATCTTGCCCGCCATGGCGCCTCCGCACTCCGCTTGGGTGCCGCGCACCACCTTCGGCTTGACGTTGAAGGTCTTGAGCCAAAGGCCGAAATGGGGGCGGATGCGGAGGAAAGCCTCGCACACGACGATAAACGCCGAGATGTTGAGGACGAAGTTTGGGGCCAGATCATGGAAATCTAGGCCATAGTAGAACATGAGCCCGCGGAAGAATGGGTGGAGAGGAAAACCCAGTCCGCGGAGGAAGTGGGGAAGGAATACAACCCTCTCATGGGGCCTTGGGGTGGGGAGGAGCTACCCCTTTTGGGGAAGACGGTGCGCGATGTCGTTAGACAAGTATCCAGCCTTCCTCAGTTTTTTGACATGGCCCTCCGTGACGGAGGAGACCATCCACTTGCCTCCCGCTCCGGACATGGCTGGAGAAGGTTGAGGTGGGAAGTGCGGACTTGGGTGCTGGAGCTCGAGCGCGCGGAAGATGGATAGGCAAAGGAGGAAGAAGGCATAGGTAAAAAGGTGGATCCTTATCCCCTTATATGGGTGGATGCGACTATGCGTCCCCACCAGCCTGGTAAAACTCGCTTATCTCCCAAGCACCGTGATAAATGGCGCGGTTGGGTTACCCACGTCCGTATTGATGAGAATCCCGTAAATGAGGGGACATGATCTCTGCTTTGACAAGACGTGCCAAGGAAACCACCTCGCAAAAATGTGCTGAGGTGGGGAAGTTAAAAACAATTCGAATAAAGGCTTGGTCGTGGTGTGATGTCACGCTATGGGATACGTCGGCAGATTAGATTTGTGTAAATATTATTCTCTCTATGGCAATACGTGGAAACTTATTTTGCAGAGCCGGACACTATCCTTAGTGTTTACAATCTTTTATGAAGTACTTGGAGGAGGAACCCGCCTTGCAATGCCGAAGACAATCTGCGCACCGGACTCGTCGTCATTGAAGCCTGGTTCAGGGGCTACTGAGGGAGTCCTGGATTAGGGGGTGTCCGGATGGCCGGACTATACCTTCAGCCGGACTCCTGGACTATGAACATACAAGATTAAAGACTTCGTCGCATGTCCGGATGGGACTTTCCTTGGCGTGGAAGGCAAGCTTGGCGATGCGGATATTCAAATCTCCTACCATTGTAACCGTCTTTGTGTAACCCTAACCCTCTCCGGTGTTTATATAAACCGGAGGGTTTTAGTCCGTAGGACAACCCAACACAACATACAAACCATAGGCTAGCTTCTAGGGTTTAGCCTCCCTGATCTCGTGGTAGATCTACTCTTGTACTACCCATATCATCAATACTAATCAAGCAGGACGTAGGGTTTTACCTCCATCAAGAGGGCCCGAACCTGGGTAAAACTTCGTGTCCCTTGTCTCCTGTTACCAGACGCCTAGATGCACTGTTCGGGACCCCCTACCCGAGATCCGCCGGTTTTGACACCGACAACATGAAACACAAAATCAAAGCAGTGCAGAGACGTACTCCCTCCGTTCCAAAATAGTTGACCTAGGCGGGCTAGTTTGGCCTAGTGGATTTTAGTGATATGACGTGGTACAGTGACGTCCAGTCTTCACGTGCGGTAGCAGTATTGCGGGTACAGTAAGTTTTCTTGAAGAAGCGGAATTCAACGAAGTCATGATGGTTCCTTCGTCCGAACAACTTACAGTGGGAAAGGTTGGGCCTGCGATACGACCGGGGTAGACCAGGATAATTTTGTGCATGGCAGGTGGACCAGGATGGCCGACGTCCCACATGTCGGCGAATGAAAGTATTCTTTCCGATATAGAGGACGAGCAACGAGTATTCATTGTTTATTTTTGATGAAAGCTATTGTCTCCACTGTTACGACGGAGGAGTGTGAAACACGGCAGCCCAGTGAACTTGGCATGTGCACCACTCCCTCCTTCCTCATGTAATGCCCAGGTTACAACTTTTCCTCACTTTCTCTCTATCTATTTCCTCTCAAATGTTTTTTACCTTTCTTTTTTTAAGACACAATTATTTTTATGCCTTTTTTTAGAATTATTTTTTATACCTAGGAGCACGTGTAGAGACGGGCTCTTACAGAGCCCACTCCTTGAATTTGTCAATGCCTCTCTCTCCTCCACATACGGAGTACTACTTGCTATGCATGCATGCGGCGGGAAGCTGGCGTCTTGAGGGGCCAGGGCGGTGAGAGTGGGCTCCGGAAGCGGTCCGGACTCTAGCATAATTTTGGTTTTTACAGTATTTCTTTCTCCATTGACAGGTAGGCCCGCGTAGATAGATAAAGAACACGAGCTAATGAGGCGCATGCGGACTGTTTGACTCGTCATCCAGACAAATACGGAGCTATACGCTGAGCCAGTGACCGTATAATCACCATATCTCGTATACAATGATCAAAGTGAGCTATCAAGACAAGTTTGATGACCGTCGATGCATTTTACTCGGTAATAAATGACCAGGATTGAAGGGGAATCCAAATTTGCTTCGTCTTCTGTCCTTGAGCTCTTGACAAACCAATGCACTATATGGTTGTCCGGCCACTCCACCCCAGAGCTCTCATCAAGCGTCGTTCATGCCACCGCGCCGCGTACTAACCGGTAAGGCAGCGATGGCATCCCGCTGCGCCGAGTTCCTCGCCGCCCACGACCGCACACAAAATGGTAGGGAAGCGATGGCATCCCGCCGTGCCGAGTTCATCGTCGCTCGCGACCTCACAACTATGTGGGAGGAATTTGAAGATGCCAAGGCCGAATGGTCGGTAGAGCAAGAGGCAGCCAAAGCCGCACAGAGGGAGCGGAAAAGTCAGAAAGCACTCAAGAAAAGAGAGGCCCGCGGCCGCAAGAAAAAAAGGACGCACGCACTGCTGCGGAGAGGTCGGCGGAGATCCAAGCACGGTGGGGTGTCGCCGACAAAGCCGGGAAGGAGAACGACGGCGTCTGGCCAGCATGTGAGAAGTAGTAGTACTAGTAGTTAGTGTGTGTGTGTGTGTGTGTGTGTGTGTCTGAGTACGAGCATGTACCAGTACTACTAGTTACTACTGTAGTTTTTTGAGAAAATTCCTATCCTAAGCATCAAATGGCATCTCTTTCTCTATAGGAATTGAGATGCATGTCATCTCACTTCCTATGATTTTCATATTCCTATCCTATGAACGAAAGGAGGCCTCTGTTGGAGTAACTACTGTAGCTAGCAGTACTGCTGGTACAGTAGTTTTCTTCAAGAAGCGAAATTCAACGAAGTCATGATGGTTCCTTCGTCCAAGCAACTTCAAAGTGGGAAGTGGGCCTGTGATTTGATGGCTCATTAGTCATTGTTATTGCGGCGCGACGACTTGGGTGACTCCCTTGGAGTTCTGCGTGCATGGCAAGTGGACCAGGATGGTCGACGTCCCACATGTTGGCGAACGGAAGTATTGTTTACGATATCGAGGAGCAAGGAAACCGCGTGGTATAGTATCATTGCTGATTGGTTCGCAAAAAATAGTATCACTGCTGATTTATAATTATTTTTTATTTCTGATGAATGCTAGCATTTCAACTCTTACGACGAAGGGTGCCAAACACGGCATGTGCTGGATGTCCCACACGTCAGCGAAAGGAGTGGGACATGAACAGCGTGGTAGAGCCCAGCGTAAAGAAAACAGCGTGGTAGAGCGTCTCCACTTCTTCCACTTCTGGGTCGGAGACCACACGTAGTAGTACTTAGTGGTATGAACGATACAAAGTGCGACCTGGAGACAAAGACACGTCTAGTTGGAAGGTCTCGGGGCATACACGTAAACAAATATAAAAGTTAATATGTGCCTCCAACTAATATAGTAGTAGTAGAGTACTTAGGCACGTACTCCATAACATCACCGTGCATTGCACGTACAACATTTAGTGGTAGTACGTAGTAAGAGACAAATGCCGCCCAAGAGTTCCCTTCTCAACCAACTTTTGGGTGTTTTGTAGAGTGTATGGAGGGTGCATGAGTCCACACTAGTTTAGCACAAATACACTAGAAGCATGCATGAAGAGAGCATGCATGAAGAGGGGTGTTGAGTTGAGCATGCATGAAGAGGGAACAACTATGCTGAGACGAGAACGCAACCAAACACACCCTATATGCCACGCATGTTCATACCATTTGTGCCTTTCTACTTCACTTACTGCGCTACATTACTCAGGTTCGTATGTCCACTCCTGGGTACATGTTCGTCTCGTAGTTCCAGTCCCACGTGTTCTTCATATAGATGGAACGATCCTTGCATAACATGTGCACCTTGATGCTAGATGTCTCGCGTGTTGGCAAAAGGATGAACAAAGCTCACGTAAAAAAATAGAGTGGAAGAACATAGATTCCGGACGACCGAGAAGGAGCAAGGAACCTCGTGGTGGAGCGTCTGCACTCATAAATTTAATATTATTCAGCGATATAAAATTAACCAATCATCTCCACAGTGGACTAGAAGAGTACGAAACACGGCAACCCAGTGTAGTACCATACTAGTACATGGCTAACCCGCGCTATCACCATATTTCTTGGCTTCCGTGCGACACCTATCTCTAGTAATCCAGCAGCCTGTATCGCTTCTCCCTCCTCGTCTCTATCAAAGTGCGGCGGGCTGGCGTTTCTGTCGTCTATTGAGGTCGGTTAACTATCACATGTTAGCGACATGCCAAGAGCATTCTAAAAAAAATTCCTTTCACGTTCTGTTTTCAAAAAGAAAAAATCCTTTCACGTACGAATTTTCCTGTATGCTTTGAGCAACTTGCATGTCCTATACTGCTCATGTTTGATACTCTAACTTAGCTAGAGGTTAGACTAACTCATGACTAACCCTGAACTAACTGTATCCAAAGAGGTGTTTGGGTGACAGGGTTAGATTGACAATAAATGCACTTCATGGAGAGAGAAAAGTGATTTTTCAGTGGTCCCAATGAGAACTATCTCCAGATAGCACCTCTTGGGTGGGATAGTTTTTTTTGGTGGGTTCGGTGCAACCTGCTCCAATTTAAACCCTCATGCTTGGATAGTTAAGGGCTATTTGAGCCCCAACTAGCTCAAACTAACTCTAACCCATGGATCCAAACAGGGCCTATGGCCAGTCTCGACGCGGAGCAGTCGCGTGCACCGGGAAGCGGTGCTCTCTCGGTCGTCGCGCCACTTCAAAGCCGGCGCCAGTGAGAGGTCGCCTCCGCTCTGGCCGGGCATTAATGCGGCACTGACGCTCCAGGGCGATGCTGACCATTTCACGCGGGAAGCGCGCGCTGGCAAGGGAGTATAGGTTTTGAACCGTTTCAGGTGTAGTACTGGTAGTTTGCAAAACTACTCAATTATTGCACTCAGTTTCCTAAGAAATTGTGGTAAAAAACGTTACTCCATAGCCCGCTTCCCTTCTCCTTCCTCTTCCACCGCCCACGCACGTCCGCGAGAAGCAACCGGTCAACCCTTATATAGGAGTGCTAGCACAAAAAGATGCATGCATGACCACTAAAAATTCCATATTAAAGCACTGCTCCGGCGGGAGTATGGCGTGTGTTGTTACCCTCGGCCGGCCCATGGCTACCGGGCGACGGCGACCAGAGAAGAGGCGGCGGGAGGGGAATGAATGCAGCTATTGTTTGGGTTCGCCTTCCGGCTTAAATAAATGCGCAGCATCATGTGTACCCGCGGGTGCACAAATTATAACATACGTGTCTGCTTAAGTGGGCGTCACGTAACTGGTGTGTGTGTGTGAGAGATTCTGAGAGACAGAGTGCGTGTGTGCGACTCTACTCTTCGGACATGTACTCAACCTTTTGCATCGGGATATAAGTATAATGGTATTTAGTTTAGCTAGTGATTTACGTGGCCATGTTAACATGGTTGCGTCAAAAAAATGTCACTTCCTGCTCGTGATTTGCGTTATATAATTACAAGCAAGATTCTCGTGCATTGCACGGAACATCAATATGCATTCTTTTTACAGAACACCTATTGTGATTGACCCATGCAAGAGTAATCCCATGTGTAAAAACTAATGATATCTCGAGAATTTTATTGGAAAACTGGTATCTCGAGAACGTCATCGAAAAATGAAAGATGAGAGATAAGGCGAGGAGGAGTGGAGCGTGGTGGTGATTGGTGGTCGGAATGGGCAGAGGCATGGGAATGGACGGCGCCGGTAGGCGGCAGCGGCCACCATGCATGCTAGATTGTTCCAGAGACTTATTCCTTTTTTAATTGCTGAGCAATGAGGTTGCGGGAGATAATTATGTGGAGAGAGGTGTGGGTATCTTTTGTAAAATTATCATAGTTTGCTTTCTATCCTCAGATATAGATCATACGATCTGTATTACAAGATGGCAGGCACACCATCACCACCAACTCGTTTTTTTATAAGGGTACAGATGATAAGTTTGCTGACTACTAAAGTAAAGTGGAATCTGTCCATGTTATGCAAGTAAATAAAGGTGATTGTTTATCATACGGGTAAGGTTGGATGAAGGGTGGTAGGAACAAATGCTCCGTCTAGAGCATGTGTGTGTGAGATGGAGTCTTAGTGTGTGGGGTGTGTGTGAGAGAGAGAGAGAGAGAGAGGAGAGAGAGAGAGAGATGGAGTCTTAGTTTGTGTGTGTGAGAGAGAGAGGGAGAGAGAGGGAGTCCTAGTGTGTGTGGGGGGGGGGCGTGCGTGCTTGCGTGTGTGTGTGTGTGTGAGAGAGAGAGAGAGAGATGGAGTCTTAGTGCGTGTGTGTTGGGGGGTGCGTGTGTGTTGGGGGGTGCGTGCGTGTGTGTGTGTGTGTCGCGGGGTCCTCTGTGGCGGATGTAATTTAAGTGTGCATGGATTTCATCATAGAGAGGTGATGTGTATGGAAGAGGCCACCAACGATGGGGTGCGAGAGAGAAAATGCCCGTAGAGAGGGAAGAGAAGGTGTGTGCGCGTGAGAGGAGTCGACTTCGAGAGAACGTGTTTGTTCGAGAGACACCGAGGAAGACTACTATATATCGATGGTGCATGTAGGCGGGAATTAAACTAAGGGATGGTCTTATTGGTTTCGGGGATATAGGGGAAGAGTGAGAGGCGGGGGGGGGGGGTAGCTAGAAGGAGATTGTTAAGTGTGAGTGTGTGTTTTACCCATCCAGGCGAAAGTTATGTGCACAAAAGAGGAGAACGATTCGATGTGGCGTTAGGATTGAAGGTAATTAACTACGTATGGAGACATAGAAACCTTGAATGTGCATGTGTGAGAGGTATACATGTACGCGACGGATGTGTGTGTGTGTGCGCGCGCGCATGATCGAGTTAAAAGAAAGAAGACATAAGTCATAAGATCAACGACATGGGAGAGACGGATCGTTATGACAATATGCATGCATGTGAGAATGCATGGAAGAAGTCCCGACAATTGAGCATGTATATTTGTCTTTAAGAGATAGTGGCGTGGGCTGGAGCATGCATCTATGGCGAGCAGAGGGAGTGAGGCGCAATGATTGTGCAAAAGAGACCAACCTATAAATGCATATGTATGTAGAGACATAAATAGTGTGGGTGATAGGAAGCAAGACTCCGTGCGAGAAAGAAATGTTGACGGAGAAACTACAGATAGATACAGAGATGGAGATGCTAGCTAGAGGGACATCCGCTAGTTTGGGTGTTGGAGATGACCGTCGGGTGGTTCAAAGGGTGAAGTTATATATGTGTGTGAGAGGGCACTTGACTGCATGTAGAGAGAAACATATGTAGTGTGCGTGATAGGAATCAAGAGTGAGGGCGAGAAAGAAGGTTGATGGAGAAACAGATAAATAGAAAGATAAAGATGCTAGCTAGTGTGCGTTAGAGATAGGAGTCGAGTGGATCAGAAGGCTGGGTTATGTGTGTGGGTGTGAGAGAGATAGAGAGAGGGTGCGTGTGAGTCACATACAAACAAATATCAGAGAGAAATGAGATCCAGAGAGACGGAGTTTTGTGTCTGCGAGAGAGAAAGATATTTCACAACGAGAGTGATAGCTAGAGAGACATACGAGGGAACGCAAGATATCTCTAGGGGGAGAGGGTGTGTGTGAGCGACATACAAGAGAACAATGGATAAATATGAGACCCTGGGAGACAGAGTCTGTGTTTGTGTGTGAGAAAGAGATATTGAAGAGGAAGAGTCGTAGGTTCTCATATCTAAGGAGCAAAAGACATCTCTGTTTGAGGGGTGTGCGAGTGGCACACATGGGAATAGTAGAGAGAAATGAGACCCCGGGAGACAAAGTTTTGTGTTTGTGTGAGAGAAAGAGATTCCACATGGAGAATCATAGTTAGAGACACATAGCAGGGAGCGAGATATACTAGAGAGAGATAGAGTGATGAAGGTCGAGGGAGAGAGTACCGTCAGTGTGTTACGAAGATAAAAGATCATTGTCTACATACAGGTAGCACGAGAGATACCTGAGAGACGATGAACGCGTATAGGTCCAGAGAGATAGTCCTATATAAGCATGAGTGATATCTATATGAGACGAATATCTGGATTAAAGGGGATTCAAATATTTAAACTGGAGATCACGACATCGATAATATCAAATTGGTGTATCGAACACGCATATTCATTTGAATTTGGGCACACGTGTAATGTTATATAGTTTATCAATATTGGTGATCCATAGATTCTTCAATTACAAACAATGCATGGTTTTTATGCAATTAATGTCTAAACGGGATTACACTATATGTTGAGTGTGTGAAACACATTATACATGTTTGAGAAGTAAAAAAAACCGCATGAAACACACATTAATTGGAGACAGTTAGCGAGGAATGCATACATTGGATTTCAACATAAAGTGGTTTCAAATATTTGAAAATCCAAATTGATGGGTACAACCTTATGAATCTGAGATCATGCCATTTGTAAACCATATTTATGTATAAATGGTGTTGTGCTTTTGAAAGTATATAAAAAAATGATGTATATAGGATGTAATTCCAATTGAAAATGTATCCCGCCCGAAAAAAAATAGAATACAAACGGGATTCGAATTGAGTTGGCACGGTAAACGTGCACTCTGCAAAATTTGAATGAAGCGGGGAAAGTCGCAGTAACCGCCCGAAACCAAAATCTGTGAGCTGGAAATCACTACTGCCTATCCCTGCCACGCAAAGCCTATATGCTGGATTTCTATAGGTTTCGGTAGGGGTAGGTTTGTAATTTCACCCAAACATGACGTAACCGCCTCTCACCCGGATTCATACACGGTGGGCGCCAAAACACAGTGTGTCCTCAACCGAAATCGACTCCCTCCCCGATTCATATTCATACACGGTGGGCGCCAAAAACAAACTCTCGTCGGCAAATATTCGGTGTATGCGAGATTACCGTCCTATCCCCAACCGACTAGTGTTGCTATGATGTAGTAGAAATTTGAAACGGGGGCTAAGTTTGTAAATTTCCTCGCATTTGAGACAAGCGCGCCCTGAATACATGGTTCCCCCTTCCTCTCTACCTCCCTTTTCCCCATTCATACTCCGTGGGCGCCAAAACACCCTCTCCACCCCACCCTCCTCCGTCCGCCACCCCATCCACCGCCGTCCTCCTCCACCATGCTGGAGCTGATACCCCGACGCCGCCGTCCATTACAAGAGATCGACCTCTCTCATCCACGGCTTCGGACCGGGATCCTTGCATCCCGTCCTCTTGCTTCGTCCCCGCCGTCGACCACCTTGCCGGCGCCGCTCCTACGACCGTCTCGTCCACCGCGCCCCACCGCCACCGTCTACCCTCCTAGATCTGCTTCCACGCCGCCGATAGCCATCGCTACCGCAGCACCGTCAAATTCTCAGCAGATGCGTACATGGCGCCGCACCAGAGGCGGTACTCTTTTGTATATGGTCAACTTATTTATCGCAGCAAGAAAATAGATCGCCACTGCTTTACTCTGATTTCTTGTCTTGGTTGCGAAGTTGCCTTTGTCTGGTTTGCACCTTCAGATCCGCCATGGCACGCTCAACACCATACTCGCAATGCTTATGGTTTTCCCCTTTTATATTCCACACTAGTTAAATCACAGTAGACTAAATTTCAAAATTGGGTCAGTCGATTTTTTAGAGCTCGCCGGAGTTCGCCGGTGCGATCGAAGGGGATCGGGTGGGGACGGTGGTTATGGGTGGCGGTGGTGGGGCCTCGTCGAACGAAGAAAACTCGGCGCGGGTGGGGGCAGGGGTGGGGGTGGCGGAGGAACACAGGCGATGGGGCCAGTGGTTCGGCCGGCGGCCCGTGCGGTGTTCTGTATGGGAAGCACAGTATGTTCCTTGTCAGGAAGAGGAGCAGGGACATCTGCAGTCAACAACTGATAGAGCTGGCCTGTACATTATCGATAGGCTTTCAATTACTAGCGGCAATACAATAGCGTAATTTCCAGCCAGTTCCACTTTCCCGATTTATATATCCTGGTTATGGTGTACCCCTGTTATGTACACTATGATCTGCCAAGTTGTTGTGTGCTCTTGTTATCATGGTTTGGCAATAAACTCTCTATATAGTATATTGTGAACCTATCATCTGCCAGCTATCCTTACTTCTGGAGCCTATTTTTTTGTGTACTTGTGCCAGATTATATAAATGCACGCACCATATTATAGCACACATGAGCTCTCTCATCAAAATCCAGTGATAGCACACAAGTGTTTACAGGGGCGCCCCTATATTAGAATATCATCTACATTACAAAGATAATCTCACAACTATTTATGTTTTCATGGTTCTCAGATATTATACGCAATTACAGTGAATATCAGAATCCGCACATCAGAAGAATATTGTGGAACACTGCAGTGACTTACAAAATTGGCACCAAGGCATTGAGTGCCATTCTGGAAGCAATGAAACTCGTACGCTCCCCACCTGTTGATTCTTGTTTAGAATATCATCCTAATGACTATTCTAACCTCGAGGAGTCCAAGGCAGATGGCCTGTCCTGTTCACCCATCAAGGTGCCTGTTCTAATTTGGCAAGGTTTTATTGATTGCGCGTATCTTGCATATGTTGTCTTGCATTTCTTCTACTTTGTTGCACCGCCATCTGCTTAGTTTACTCATCATATATGTCAAGATGCCATGCCCATCCATTATCAATACATATTCCATCTGTCATCATACCATGTTTTTCCACTCAAATGTTGTTCTTGTGCATCAGACATCAAAAAGGAAGAGGGTGATTGCCGAACCTGAAGGAGCACCAGCAAAGTCCTTGAAAAACGTGGTGGTGCCGGAGAGATCAGACAGCACCCCACTTATATTGGTTGTACAACCAGTGACACAAAACGTAGGACCGACTCCAGCAGACTGTAGTCATACTTCACTGGCCACACCACTAGCCCCACCACACAGGACCTGCACTCCAGCAAAAGGTATACCGATTTCATTTGCCATAGCACCAGCTGTACCACAGAAAAATCCCACTCCAGCAAAAAGTACAGCAAGTCCATCGGCCGAAGATCTATCCCAACTGCAGAGACGGCCAATTCCTGCAGATTGGAACCCCAATCCATTTATTCCCAGTTTAAAAGACAATGCTTTCAATGTTGTTAGGGACTACGTGCATATGTTCCCATCATGGGAAGATTATTGTGAAGACAAACACCATTTTCACATCTTCCTGTCCAACTTACGTGTAAGTGCTATTATTCATGGTTATTATTTTCCTGTTTTCTACTGATTGAACACATCAATGATTTACATTACATTGTTGTAACTAGGCGAGGGTCAATCTGGATAGTCATGACGAGCAAAGCTTTCTTGTGCTTTTCAAGGAAGCATTGCAGCAGTATTTGAGGAAATCACACTTTGATGGCAAGTCTATAAACGAATTTCCGGTGAAGTCTCCTGTGCTAAATTTAGAAGACATTGAATGGAAAAACCTTGTTATGCACTGGTCTCATTCCCAGGATGAGGTACTGTCTATGAAATCACATGACAATTTGAACTTCTACTTTTCTGCACGTGCCTTAAGGATCTTTTTTGCAGGAAATCTGCTCGAAGAAGAATTCCGGTTTGACAAGAACGACAGGATATCGCAAATATGCTGCCCGCTGCTTTGCTCTTGTTAGTACCTGTTGTCATGTATCACTGTACTTGCATACATACCTGGTTCATTATGTGACAGCAGTATGAATGATAGCTTGCTTATCAATTGTTCGCTCCAAATTATCGGATCTGTATGAATGCTTACATTAGTGTAGAATATATCCAACGCCAATGTTTTTTTAGCTCTCCATTGTTCTTGTAAGTACATGTTGTCCTTTATCAGTGTACTTATAATGACAGGTAGTTGTTCATGTACCATCACTCTGCAGCTTATTTTCCTTTGCCCTCCATTTTCTACACATCAGATCTATATTTACTCTTACCATAAGGTTGGTATTGAAGAAGTTTAGCTGTGCATTGCTCTTGGATGTACCTTTTGCCTGTATCGCTGCACTTACATTTATAGCTACTTGGTTATGTAGCATCACTCTTCATCTTATCTTAAATATTCTCCATTTTTCGTATATTATCACATCTATATTTACTCTTAACAAAATGTAGAATAAAGGCAATGCTTTTGAAGAAGATTTTGTGGTAAACTTCTTGAATTGCCCCCCCCCCCATCAGCATGGACAAGGCCTTTATAGAGCATGTCTTCACCAATAATGTAAGTTTGTCCATCTCAAGCCTTCAAACTTTGTTGTATATATTTGGTTAGGCATGACTGCAACAGCTGTTTATTTTTTGTGTTTGCATCAAATTGCTTCTTTAAAGTTTATTATATGTAGTTCATAAACAAAAGTTTGTCCTTTCTCAATTTAAGTTTTCAGTTGTACAACCAAGTTCCTTCTTCATACCATGTAAATTAAACTATACAGAGCAAGTGATCTTCTTTTGCACTGCATGTATGCTTCTGTTCTTCATCCGTAATCCAGTGGTGTGGTGAACCTACCCACTACAGCACAATGTCATATTCTGCAATGTCTTAACTATGAACAATGTCATATCATTCTACTATTATTTAAACCATCTCTTTATTTGCCAATCTGAAATGGTATAAATTGACAGCACACTAACCATTGATACTTATGAGTTCTTGATCTGTAATCCAGTGGTGTCGTGAAGCTGCCAACTCCTTCACAATGTCATTTCCTGCCATGTCTTGACCTGAACAATACCATATTGTGTTAATGCAAATTTAAACTATGTCACTTTATTCGTCAGTAAGAAATGTGATGAATTGTCAGCATTGATACTTTTATGTGCAAAACCTGTCATCTGTCTGCTTGTTTATCTTTCAGAGGGAGGAGGATATAAGTGTTGAACAAGCGCAGTCTCATCATCTTGCTCAGCTGCTTGCGCTGCAGCTCCCCAGCAGGGCTAACCTTTCTTGAACTCTATTGAAGTGATGTCGGTTTTGTATATTATTTTGTCGGCGTGTTTATTTGCACTGGTGGCCATCTTTGATGCCAGTGTATGTAATCTGCTGTCTGCTTGTGCTTTATTATCATAGTGGCGAACTTTGATGCCCAGTGGATGTAATATGCCGTAATTTCTTTATTGTATAGTCTAGGTTTTTTCTTATTCACGATGCTGTAGTTATTTTACTGTATATATATCATGTCTTCACAGTAAACCGGCCAAACCGTAAAATTATGGTACATAATCGGGCCGTCATGCAATCACGATGTAGGTTGGGCCTAAAATGTGCCGAACAGCTCACGGGCCGGCAGCAGCTTGAAATGAACCCCGGCCCATGATTGTGTGAATCAAATCACGAGCTCTTAACTGGCCAAAAAATTGTCTTGGTACTTGTTTGGCCCAATCAGATATCGGCTGCGAGCAGGCCGGATGCAAACCGGGTCATAGTTAGGCCCAACTATATGACGGGCTTTTAACAGGCTGAAATTAATATAGGGCCGAAATGTTAAACGGGCCCTTAATAGGGCAAAACTAATATCAGGCTGAATTACTAAGTGGGCGTTTAGCAAGTGGGCCCAAAAGCATAGTGTCCAGTTGACGGGCCGAATCTGATATGGGCCATAATTGAGCCCAAAGCCTCTTAAAGGGTCGGACCTGATCTGGGCCGTAATTTGGCCCAGAACGTGGGAGGCCTTTAACGGGCCGGATCTCATATGGGCCACTATTAGGCCCGGAGCGTGGCAGGCCATTAATGGACCGGATCAAATATGAGCCGATATTTGGCCCAAAACATGGCAGGAAATTAATGGGCCGGCCTACTAGGGTCCTCAAAATCTTGTGGGCCTACAGCTGGCCGGCCCATTAATGTCAGCGAAATCTCGTGGGCATTTAACTGGGCCGGCCCATTATGATCCGCAAGAATCTTCTGGGCCTTTACCTGGGCCGGCCCATTACGGCACACAAAAATCTTGTGGGCCTTTACCTGGGCCGGCCCATTACGGCACACAAAAATCTTGTGGGCCTTTACCTGGGCCGGCCCATTATGGCCCGCAAAATCTTGTGGGCCTTTAGCTGGGCCAGCCCATTATGGTCCGCAAAATCTCGTGGGCCTTTAGCTGGGCCGGCCCATTATGGTCCGCAAAATCTTGTGGGCCTTTAGTTGGGCCGGCCCATTTAAACTTGTTGGGTCGTGCCACATGTCGGCGTATCATAGGCGCCTTCTGTCCAGCGACTGGATGACATCTGTCCCGACGATGAGCCGGCACGTGTTTCCTCTAGCCAATGATGATTTTACACGTGGAAAATCCCCATTGGTCGGGGCTATTAACGGGTTATCGGATCCAAAACCCGACCCGATAGCTTAACGGCGTTCCCTTACGGTGGATGCCACGTGTCGGTCACCCTTCACGAAAGCACTTCTGTGACGCGCGATTTATCGTCATGGAAGTGGACAGTTCCGTGATGATAATTTTGGTAATGTCATGGAACACTTCTACGACAGCACAGGTATGACTATCTTGATTTTGTCATAAATTTGTCATGGATGTACATGCATGACAAAAAGAGCGACCTACTGTGACACACACGTATCATCACGGAAGTGTATTCGTTTGTAGTGAATATAAATATAGAATGAGTTCACAACACTACCAAAAGTGGTGATTTATTTTCTTATACTAACGGAGCTTATGAGATTTTCTGTTGAGTTTTGTGTTGTGAAGTTTTGAAGTTTTGGGTAAGGATTTGATGGACTATGGAATAAGGAGTGGCAAGAGCCTAAGCTTGGGGATGTCAAAGGCACCCCAAGGTAATATTCAAGGACAACCAAGAGCCTAAGCTTGGGGATGCCCGAAAGGCATCCCCTCTTTCGTCTTCGTCTATCGGTAACTTTACTTGAGGCTATATTTTTATTCACCACATGATATGTGTTCTGCTTGGAGCGTCTTGTATGATTTGAGTCTTTACTTTTTAGTTTTCCACAATCATCCTTGATGTACACACCTTTTGAGAGGGACACGCATGAATCGTGATTTATCAAAATACTCTATGTGCATCACGTATATCTTTTGAGCTAGGCAATTTTGCTCTAGTGCTTCACTTGTATCATTTTAGAGCACGGCGGTGGCTTTATTTTGTAGAAATTATTGAACTCTCATGCTACACTTATACTATTTTGAGAGTCTCTAAACATCATGGTAATTTACCTTGGTTATGAATTTAGTCCTAATATGATAGACATCCAAGAGGGATATAATAAAACTTTCATATAAAGTGCATTGAATACTATGAGAAGTTTGATTCCTTGTGATTGTTTGAGATATAGAGATGGTGATATTAGAGTCATGCTAGTGAGTAATTGTGAATTGGATAAATACTTGTGTTAAGGTTTGTTATTCCCGTAGCATGCATGTATGGTGAACCGTTATGTAACGAAGTTGGAGCATGCGGTATTTTTTGATTGTCTTCCTTATGAGTGGTGGTCGGGGACGAGCGATGGTATTTTCCTACCAATATATCCCCCTAGGAGCATGCGGGTAGTACTTTGTTTCAATGACTAATAGATTTTTGCAATAAGTATGTGAGTTCTTTATGACTAATGTTGATTCCATGGATTATACGCACTCTCACCCTTCCACCATTTCTAGCCTCTCTAGTGCTGCACAACTTTCGCTGGTACCATACACCCACCATATACTCTTCCTCAAAACAGCCACCATACCTACCTATTATGGCATTTCCATAGCCATTCTGAGATATATTGCCATGCAACTTTCCACCATTCCGTTTTATTATGACACGTTCCATCATTGTCATATTGCTTTGCATGATCACGTAGTCGACATCGTATTTGTGGCAAAGCCACCTTTCATAATTCTTTCATACATGTCACTAATACGTCCCCAACGTATCTATAATTTTTGATTGTTCCATGCTATTATATATTCTGTTTTGGATGTTTAATGGGCTTTATTATACACTTTTATATTATTTTTGGGACTAACCTATTAAGCCAAGGCCCAGTGCAAATTGCTTTTTTTGCCTATTTCAGTGTTTCGCAGAAAAGGAATATCAAACAGATTCCAAATGGAATGAAACCTTCGGGAGCATGATTTTTTGAACAAACATGATCCAGAGGACTTGGAGTGGACGTCAAGAAACAACCGAGGAGGCCACGAGGCAGGGAGGCGCACCTGCACCCCTGGGCGCGCCCCCCACCCTCGTGGGCCCCTCGTGGCTCTCCTAACCGACTTCCTTCGCCTATATATATACTCATATACCCTGAAAACATCCAGGAGCACCACGAAACCCTATTTCCACCGCTGCAACCTTCTGTACCCGTGAGATCCCATCTTGGGGCCTTTTCCGGCGCTCCGCCGGAGGGGGCATCAATCACGGAGTGCTTCTACATCAACACCATAGCCTCTCCGATGATGTGTGAGTAGTTTACCTCAGACCTTCGGGTCCATAGTTATTAGCTAGATGGCTTCTTCTCTCTCTTTGGATCTCAATACAAAGTTCTCCTCGATCGTCTTGGAGATCTATTTGATGTAACTCTTTTTGTTGTGTGTTTGTCGAGATCCGATGAATTGTGGGTTTATGATCAAAATAATCTATGAACAATATTTGAATCTTCTTTGAATTCTTTTATGTATGATTGGTTATCTTTGCAAGTCTCTTCGAATTATCAGTTTGGTTTGGCCTACTAGATTGATCTTTCTTGCAATGGGAGAAGTGCTTAGCTTTGGGTTCAATCTTGCGTTGCTCGATCCTAGTGACAGAAGGGTAAACGACATGTATTGTATTGTTGCCATCGAGGATAAAAATATGGGGTTTATATCATATTGCTTGAGTTTATCCCTCTACATCATGTCATCTTGCCTAATGCGTTACTCTGTTCTTATGAACTTAATACTCTAGATGCATGCTGGATAGCGGTTGATGTGTGGAGTAATAGTAGTAGATGCAGGCAGGAGTCGGTCTACTTGTTGCGGACGTGGTTCCTATATACATGATCATGCCTAGATACTCTCATAATTATGCACTTTTCTATCAATTGCTCGACAGTAATTTGTTCACCCACCGTAATACTTATGCTATCTTGAGAGAAGCCACTAGTGAAACCTATGGCCCTCGGGTCTATTTTCCATCATATTAATCTTCCATCAACTAGCTATTTATTTCGCCGTTTATTTTGCAATCTTTACTTTCAATCTTTATCATAAAAATACCAAAAATAATATCTTATCATCTCTATCAGATCTCACTTTTGCAAGTGGCTGTGAAGGGATTGACAACCCCTTTATCGCGTTGGTTGCAAGGTTCTTATTTGTTTGTGTAGGTATGAGGGACTTGCGTGTGGCCTCCTATTGGATTGATACCTTGGTTCTCAAAAACTTAGGGAAATACTTATGCTACTTTGCTGCATCACCCTTTCCTCTTCAAGGGAAAACCAATGCATTCTCAAGAGGTAGCCAGAAGGATTTTTGGCGCCGTTGCCGGGGAGTCTACACACAAGTCAAGACATACCTACCCATCACAAACTCTTATCCCTCGCATTACATTATTTGCCATTTGCCTCTTGTTTTCCTCTTCCCCGCTTCACCCTTGCCGTTTTATTCGCCCTCTTTTTCCATTCGCTTTTTCTTTCGCTTGTCCTTGTGTTTGCTGCCATGATGTCTGAATCTGGGGAGGTTATCATCGATATGGGCAATAATAATAACATGGGAACTTTTGATAATTTCGATGATCCTCCTGAGGAACCTACTATCTTGCATACTAAAAGGTTTCAAATCGGTATCGGTAATATTATTGGGAAAGGAGTTATTCAAGATTTCTTTACTTGCGCCGGTGCTTTGACCATTGTGGGTGGTTCTATTCTCCATAGAACTAGCAGTCTTGCGGTTGCAATATCCTTGCTCGTATTTGAACTTGAAAGGCAATTTCTTCATATGCATCCTTGCATACAGAGAATTTTTCTAGAATTTTCCAATATTGAGCACTCTTCTATTAAGAGAGCAGCTACTATCTTTTTGGCTCATGAGTTCAGATTTATAATGAAAGAGGCCAAAGAAATTTTTGCGCATTATAAGGTGGACGCGGGTCGTCCTCCCATAGAAGCTATCGTTTTTAACCAAGAAGACATAATGCATTCACAATCCTTGGATCATGTTGCTTATAATGAAAACCTTAGAAAAAAGGACTGAGGTGTAAAGCTATTGGTGAGGAGGTGGCCCGGCTCTTGGTGGCCGGGTTTATTGTGGAAGTTTTTCACCCAGAGTGGTTGGCTAACCCGGTGCTTGTACTTAAAAAGAACGGCACATGGTGTATGTGTGTGGACTACACGGACTTAAACAAGTCTTGTCCGGCTGATCCTTTTGCTCTCCCCGTATTGATCAGATCATTGATGCTACGGTGGGTTGTGAGCGTTTGAGCTTTTTGGATGCTTATTCGGGTTATCATCAGATCAAGATGGCAGTTAAGGACCAGGAGAAGACGGCTTTCATCACTCCGCTTGGAGCCTTCTGTTATGTGCCTATGCCTTTTGGGCTTAAAAGTGCCCAAGCGACTTATCAGCGATGTGTGCAGAATTGTCTCCACAAATAGATTGGGCGTAATGTTCATGCTTATGTGGATGCCATTGTGGTGAAGTCCAGAGAGAAGGAGACCTTGATAGATGATCTGAAAGAAACTTTTGATAATCTTCGGGTTTATAAGATGATGCTTAACCCGGCAAAGTGCGTGTTTGGAGTGCCGGCAGGTAAACTTTTGGGTTTTTTGGTTTCTAACAGAGGTATTGAGGCTAACCTGGAGAAGATCAAGGCAGTCACCTCTTTGGCTAAGCCGGCGTGCGTCAATGATGTCCAGCGACTGGCGGGTCGTATTGCTGCTTTAAGCCGCTTCATAAGCCGGTTAGGTGAGAAGGCCATACGGCTGTATCAGATGATGAAGAAGACAGACAACTTTGTCTGAAGTGATGCTGCTAACACTGCCTTTGAAGATTTGAAGAGACAGTTATCTGAGCCGCCGATCCTTGCTGCTCCCATTGATAAGGAGCCCTTATTGCTATATGTGGCTGCTAACACACGTGTTGTCAGTGTTGCAATTGTGGTGGAGCGCAAAGAGGCTGGCAAGGAGCATCTGGTTTAACGGCCGGTTTACTACATCAGCGAGGTGCTTATTGAGTCCAAGCAAAGATATCCACATTGGCAGAAGCTCGTTTACGGGGTGTTCATGGCAAGCCGGAAGCTTAAGCAATACTTCCAGGGTCACCCCATCACTGTGGTAAGTTCTGCTCCTTTTGGAGATATCATTCAGAATAGAGAAGCCACGGGACGAGTCGCCAAGTGGGCCATTGAAATTGGGCCTCATGGCTTAAAGTATGTGCCACACACTGCTATTAAGTCCCAAGCATTGGTGGACTTCATCAACGATTGGACAGAGTTGCAGATGCCTCAAGAGAAGCCGGACAACACATATTGGACTATGCACTTTGATGGGTCCAGGCAATTGGAGGGCTCGGGGGCTGGAGTGGTTTTAGCTTCCCCTCGAGGTGATAAATGTTGTTATGTACTCCGGTTGATGTTTCCCTGTACTAACAATGCAGCTGAGTATGAGGCCTTGGTCCATGGTCTTCGGATGGCTAAGGAGATGAACTTAAGCCGGGTAAGGTGCTTTGGCGACTCAGATTTGGTGGCTCAACAAGTCTCAGGCAAGTGGGATTCTAAAGATCCTCTCATGGCGGCTTATCGTCGTGAAGTTGATGCAATTGCTGGACACTTTAAGGGTTACCAGGTAGAACACATTGATCGCAGAAAGAACGAGGTAGCCGATGCTTTAAGCCGGCTGGGATCTCAGCGCAAGCCGGTGCCACCTAACGCCTTTTTGGACGTATTGCATAACCCTTCTGTCAAGTTGCCTACAGAGGAAGACTTGGCTATTCCTGACCTGTAAGCACAACTGGTGGCGGCTCTTCACGTTATCCCATATTGGACAGTGCCATATTTGGCTTACATGACCCGGGGCGAGTTGCCGGAGGACGAAACTTTGGCTAGGCAGATAACCCGGCGGTCTAAGTGACGATTGCCAATGGGGAGTTACATCACCGCAGTGTCACTGGGGCGTTTCAACGTTGTGTCTCTCCTGAGGAGGGTCAGCAAATTCTTCGTGAGATTCATGAAGGAGATTGTGGCCATCATGCTGGTTCAAAATCCCTTGTGGCCAAGGCTTTTCGTCATGGATTTTATTGGCTGGCGGCTCATACTGACGCGGAAGATCTGGTCAGTAAATGTGACGGTTGTTAGAAATTCTCACGACGGGCTCATGTACCGGCTCAAGAATTGAGGATGATTCCAATTACTTGGCCGTTTGCAGTCTGGGGGCTCGACATGGTTGGGCCTTTCAAAAGGTCCAAAGACAAAAAGACCCACCTCTTGGTGGCAGTTGCCAAATTCACAAAGTGGGTTGAGGCAGAGCCAGTCAGTAAGTGTGATGCAGCCACAGCGGTTCAATTCATGAAAAAGGTGATCTTTCGCTTTGGTTTTCCACACAGTATTAAAACTGACAACGGTACTAATCTGTCCAAGGGTGCCATGGAGGAGTTCTGTCAACGTGAGCATATCCGGCTTGATGTTTCATCAGTAGCTCACCCCAATCCAATGGACAAGCTGAAAGAGCCAATCAGGAAATCTTGAAAGGCATCAGGCCCCGGCTTATGGTTCCTTTGCAGCGGACGCTGGGTTGTTGGGTAGAAGAGTTGCCTTCTGTGATATGGAGCATCAATACTACACCTAACAAATCTACGGGTTATACGCCTTTCTTCATGGTTTACGGAGCAGAGGTGGTTCTACCGAGTGACATCTGTCATGACTCGCCCTGTGTGGCGGCTTACATTGAAGCTAATAATGAGCAAGCCCGTCAGGACGCACTTGACCTGTTAGATGAGAAGTGCGACTTAGCAGCAGCCCGCTCGATGATTTACCAACAGGACTTGCGCCGTTATCACAGCCGTCGGGTTAAGTCCAGAACCTTTCAGGAAGGTGACTTGGTGCTCTGGCTCATCCAGGATCAGTCTGATGCGCACAAGCTATCCCCACCTTGGGAAGGACCCTTTGTGGTCAGCAAGAACTTGAACAATGGGTCATACTATCTTATCGATGTTCGAGAGCACAAAGACTCACGTAAGTCAGAGGAGGAGACCTGCCGGCCGTGGAATATTGCTCATCTTCGACCTTACTACACTTGAGCCACCGGCTCTCATGATGTACATATTTTGACAATGTATATATTATGATAAGTAATAAAGCAGGACCTCCGTCCTTTTCATCCTCAAGTTATTATGTCTTCATTGTTGTGTCTTACAAAAAACGACCAACAGGGGGCTGATCATATTTGAAACTGGTTTTCCTTTTGATCCGGCTCATGATCATATTCGAATCTAGCCGTTAAAACATCATGATCACCAGGGGGCTTCCTGTTCAAACATAGGTCGTATTCGAACCAAAGTGTCGGTGTACAAAAAGAGGGGTACACTTTTTGTACCCCTATAACTGTGCACGGGCAGTCTGAGCCACGGGCGCCACCGCACTAGGCACGGCAAGGGAGGTGGAACCAAGGTAGGACCGAAGCCGAAGAGGAGCAGAACGACGCCAAGGCCACGAAGAGCAGGGGGAACAAAGCGGACCCCCCCCCCCGGCGAGACCCTTGCCGGGGGGCGGCTTTAGTTAGCCCGGCAAGGTCCTTGCCGTGGCAGCTCGCCCCACACCAACGGAGCGAGGTCTCCTTTGAGTCCACTGCCCCCATGGGGCAAGGATTCAGGAGACATCCCCGTGGAGGCATGCAGATCTTTGTGAAGACATTCAAGACCAGACACCCATTTAAGAAGATGATGACCCTTGGCGGGATCCCAACCAAGGAGGACCACAAGGGCCCTGGCAAGAGCCTTGCCGGGGATGACAGCAAGCACCACGGCAAGACCCTTGCCGGGGCCCCGGCAAGGCCCTTGCCGAGGACACCCGCGGGGCCACCCCCGCAACCCGCAACCGCAGTAAGGGATTCCCGTGATCCCATAGGTGTCGTTTCCCACCGACATCTGAGGGCCATGAGCCCCGCCGTCAGGTGGTGGATGTGGGCAAACTTCTTCCACCCTCGATCAAGATACATCACAATAGGGGCCGGGAAGTAGACGCGGACTCGCATACCGCTGATCCCACAACCCCTCATGTGCAGCCTCAGTGTCTCGGGCGGGTCCAGATCCATCTCGCTCGCGAATGGGGTCGGGAGACGAAGGCGACGGCGGGGCGGACGGCGCAGCCTGACGAAGAACTCGCAAGGGTCAGGCCCAACATGGCCCTCCATGGGAGGAGGAGCTGCTGGCGGAGGCGAGACCGACGCACTGCCCCGTCCTCCTCTTCCACGAGTGTCGCGGCCTCTCCCACGGCCTCGCCCCCTTCCCCTTCCCCTTGCGGCTGGCTCCGCCACCACAGGGGCGGGAGAAGGAGGAACGCGTTGCCTGGCGGCGACCCGCGTCGCCACCGTTGAAGGACCAGGATTCCCTCTCTCCATGGCAAATGAGAGGGAGGGAAGCTGAAGCTGAAGAAGAAGTGAGATGGAAGAATGCAGGGCGCCGCCCCCCCTCCCGCTCCTTATAAAGGGGCGGGGTGGGGGCTCGGCCACCCCGTTCCGCCAATGAAGACGTGGATGGCGCAGGGGACTGGGACCGATCCGCCGCCCTATCCCGCGACGGCCTGGTTTCCCGCCTCCACCGACTGCCACCCCAGGCGCATGAGCGCCGCGTGGCGAACGTGCAGGACCGAGGCGACGGGTGAGGTGACTTCTCCCCACCCCGTGATTAAAGGGGGTGGGCGCCTTAAAAGACCACGCCTCGGCCCCGTCCAGTAAATGGGCCGCGCCTCCACGTCTCCCTTCGTTTATGGGGAAGGCGCGAGCCGCCCCCTTTTACTGTGATATGACGCATGCGCGCAGAGGTCAGCCCTGCGCATGCCGCCCACGTCACGCCCGCCTACCCACGCCGCGCCGTGCGCGGGAAGCGTGGGGGGGCGCGACGCGCGAAGGAACTTACCGCGGTAAAAAAACCGCCCCGCCTACCCGCGCACCGTTCTTGGGCCTGGCCCAACAACGCGAGGTGCTTATGTGTTGCCCAGGCCCGGGGGCTCCTGTCGGTGTACAAAAAGAGGGGTACACTTTTTGTACCCCTATAACTGTGCACGGGCAGACTGAGCCATGGGCGCCGCCGCACTGGGCACGGCAAGGGAGGTGGAACCAAGGTAAGGCCAAAGCCGAAGAGGAGCAGAACGACGCCAAGGCCACGAAGAGCAGGGGGAACAAAGCGGACCCCTCGGCGAGACCCTTGTTGGGGGGCAACTTTAGTTAGCCCAGCAAGGTCCTTGCCGTGGCAGCTCGCCCCACACCGACAAAGCGAGGTCTCCTTTGAGTCCACTGCCCCCATGGGGCAAGGATTCGGGAGACATCCCCGTGGAGGCATACAGATCTTTGTGAAGACATTCAAGACCAGACACCCATTTAAGAAGATGATGACCCTTGGCGGGATCCCAGCCAAGGAGGACCACAAGGCCCCCGGCAAGAGCCTTGCCAGGGATGACAGCAAGCACCACGGCAAGACCCCTGCCGGGGCCGCAGCAAGGCCCTTGCCGAGGACACCCGCGGGGCCACCCTCGGACCCGCACCATTCACACCTCCACCGCCGTTTGCACGCAGCCGCCGACCCAACCAGCTGGGCAGGCACCTGCGTGGCGGCGTGCAAGTCTTCATGAAGACCCACCTCGGCGCCACCTCAGCTGCGTGTCTGCCTACATGGCACCACGAGCACCGCTGGCCAGGACGCGTGTCAACACCCAAGGGAGCGGCGACGGACGGGACGGGGCTCTCTCCCGTCCCCGATAAAGCTAGGACACCTCAGCAGGGCGCATTAAATGCGCCTTGTCATGTAATGCAAGGGATAAACTCGCATTACTGTACCCTTTACACCTCATGTGTGCCGCTGCGGCAGCCCCTTCCCTATAAAAGGAGGCCCGAGGCGACCAGGAGGGGGATTCGGCTTTTTGGAGCTCCTCACGCCCCATAGCTAGCTCAAGAACACAAACATATAATCCACCAAAGCAGGAGTAGGGTTTTACGCATCTTCGCGGCCCGAACCTGGATAAATGAATCGTGTACTGCCTGCTCGATCCGCTCTTCTCACGACCCCCGTGCCCCGCAACCGCAGTAAGGGATTCCCGTGATCCCATAGGTGTCGTTTCCCACCGACATCTTTGGCGCGCCAGGTTGGGGGCGCGCAGTTGTGAGAATCGGCTCTAGTAGCTAGTTCGACGCTTCTTCATCATCATGGCGCCCATGAAGAAGACGACGGTGGCGGTTGGCCCGTCGGAGGTCGGGCATCCCGCCCCGACGCGGGCGAGCAGCGGACCGGTCACGGAAAGGACCCGAGGCGCTGCTCGCGAACACCAACGTCGTCCCAGCAGTCGGAGCTTGGGAGACGGCGGTGTTCGTGCGCCTGGCAACGGGCCGCACGCCGCCAAATCCAAGGATGGGGCCGGGCCCTCCGCAGGTGGCGCGGGGCCTTCTAGGCTCGCTGCCGCCCCGCCTGAGGGCGACGCAAGGGCTTCCAAGACTCCCACGCTGGCGCCGACGCCGTACTCCTCTCAAGCGGCACGCGACGAACGGTGTGCTCGCACCGAAGACCCCGGGCGTCGCCGTGGGAAGAGCCCCGAGCGCCACTCCCGGGATGTAGAAGACCTGCCCACTCGCCGAGGCGCTGGTGGAGATGGCTTGCGACTGCGCGATCGTGATAGAGCTCCTTCTGACATGGTCAGAAGTCGAAGCGCGTCGCGATCTGTGCAGGTTTCGCTGCCACCAACACCAGCAGAAGCCTTGGCGCGCGCATAGTTGCTCCTCGATTTTCCTCCCACCACGGGGAAACTCGACAAATGGAGAGCCACCATCCGAAGCCTTGTTGTAGTGGCCAACAAAGATGAGCCGAGCCCAGAGGAGACACCGGGTCGACGTTCCGACGGAGTCCCGCGTACCAGTGGCAGGAAAGTTGGCGGCGCCGCGACCACGGTGCATTCGCCTCCTCCTCGCCCGGTGCCACGTACACCTGCCCGTCGCGACGTTGCGGGCGACGAAATTTCCATAGCGTCGTCCGACCCGCGGACCCACCAGGTCCAACGCCAGGTACTTCGGGATCGGGAACATGAAGACGCTCGGACCACTATCGAGCGCCGGCGCGGAGCGCGCCACCAGTCAAACAGGCGAGCAGGGCCTGCTGTGGACCACCCAGCACCGGAGAGCCCTGAAGGCCTGCCTTACGAGGTAGGCTGTCCGGCTTTTACCCATGAGCTGCGGCAGTTCCAGTGGCCCACTCACCGCACCTTCAAACCTGACGTGGGCGAGAAATACGGCGGCAAGACCCACCCGTCCGAGTTCCTCAGCATCTACACCATCGCGATGCAGGCTGCCAGAGCCCATGACGATAAGGTGCTTGCGAATTACTTTCTGTTGGCTCTTAAACCCAACGCCATGTCATGGTTGATGCACTTGCCGGTAGACTCCATTTCCTCCTGGTCGGATTTGTGCCATGAGTTCGTGGGCGCCTTCACTGGCGGTCACCAAGCTCATGGCCAAGCAAGTGATCTGCACGTCATTCCCCAGAAGGGAGGCGAGAGTCTCCGCAAGTACATACAGAGGTTCAGCCAGGTATAGTACAATATCCCAGATGTTCACCCCGCCGCCATCATCAGCGTGTTCCATCAGAACGTGTGTAACCGCAAGATGCATGAAGAGCTGGCGATGAACAAGGAGAAGGATGTCGCAGAGCTCTATGTTCTCGCTGACAAATGTGCCCGGGCTGAAGAGGGAAGAAAGTACCCCGGCGAGGATGCCGGCGTGGAAACCGACTCCTCTGAAGAGGACACCACCGCCCCGGCGAAGAAAGGCCGACGCCGCAACAGGAAGCGCGAGGGAAAGGCTGTGCTTGCCGTCGAGGGGTCTGACGACACCGGCTCCACCAAGAAAACCAACGCAGGTGACCCCGGCAAGGAAATTGCCGGATGTGTCGCCTGCCAGGCCTTGGCGGTTGCCGAGAAGCCAGGCAACTCCGATAAGCGATACTGCAAGATCCATCGCACCAAAGGCCATGCTCTCCAAGACTGCCGACAGGTTGAGCTCCTCGCTGAGAAGCAGAGGGCTGAATACGAGAGGCGGGACAAGGAGAAGGACCAAGATGGTGCTGAGGGATCCGGCAAGAAGCGCGACGGCCAGACGAGCCGTCGCGGCAAGGATAAAAGGCAAGAGAGGCCCGCTCGGGGCCGTGACAGAAAGCCAGAAGATGACGATCACGAAGAGGACGACGAGTCCGGCGACCAAGAGTTTCAGAAAGCTACAGAGGCAATGTGTGTCGACGGCGGCGCTTTGCTGTATGCCTCTCGGCGCCGGCTTAAAGAGTGGGCGCGAGAGACTACAGCAGCAGAGCCGTCGTTTGATGCCCAGAGGCCGCTGAAGTGGTCCAGCACACCTATCATTTTCGACTCTGAGGATCACCCTGATCGCACTACTGCGGTCGGGAGCTTGCCGTTGTTGGTTTCACCAACAATACGCAACCTCAAGGTGACAAAAATGTTAGTTGATGGCGGGGCCGGTCTGAACTTGATCTCGCCTGCCGTGATCGAGAAGCTGCAGATTCCTGATGGAGACCTCGAAGAGACGGGCACATTTCAAGGGGTCAGCCCGGGAAGAAGCCAACCCAAGGGAAAGGTCACGCTGCCCGTGACTTTCAGAAGCGACCTGAACTTCAGGACGGAGAGGATTGTGTTTGATGTTCCCAAGATCCCCTTGCCCTACAACGGGATCCTTGGCCGCCTAGCGCTGGCCAAGTTCATAGCGGCGTCGCACTACGCCTACAACACCCTGAAGATGCCAGGGCCCGTGACGATCATCACCATCCCCTCCGACAAGAAAGATGCGCTGATCTGTGCCGACCAGCTATAACGGCAAGCAGCCGCAGCAGCCGCCGCTGCAGGGGCACTTGCCCCTGCTGCCGGGACCCCGGGGGAAAAAAGAAGAAGAAGGCCGGCGAGACCTCGGACACGCACTCCGGCAAGCGCACCTCCTTGGAGTGTAGCGCTGACGTCGAGGACGTGCCAGAGAGCTCCGCCGGCGGAAGCAAGAAATCCAGGGCCATGCCGCCGGGAACCAAGAAGGTTTCCGTCAATGAGGACGGCACGGGAGGAGCTTTCACCATAATCTCCACCCTTGACGACAAATAGGAAGACGCGCTCGTCACCTTCCTGCGGGCGAATGTCGATGTGTTTGCATGGCAAGCTTCCGACATCCCCGGCGTTCCCAGGGAGGTGATTGAGCACCACCTTGCTGTCTGTCCTCATGCACGGCCCGTCAAGCAAAAGGTCAGGAATAAAGCTTTGGAATGACAAGAGTTCATTACGGAAGAGATCCGGAAACTGGAGGCAGCGGGTTTGGTAAGAGGAGTGCTCCATCCAACGTGGTTGGCCAATCCGTTCGTGGTGCGCAAGGCAAATGGGAAGTGGAGGATGTGTATTGATTACACAGATATCAATAAGGCTTGTCCTAAAGACCCCTTCCCGTTGCCACGCATCGATCAGATTGTTGACTCCACCGCCGGATGTGATCTGCTGTCATTCCTCGATGCCTACTCTGGCTACCACCAGATCTTCATGACAAGAGAAGACGAAGAGAAAACAACATTCATCACCCCATGTGGTACGTATTGTTGCGGATGCCTTTCGGGTTGAAGAGTGCTGGCTCGACGTTTGCGAGAGCGATCCAGATTGGTTTTGAGCCCCAGCTCCATAGAAATATGGAGGCTTATATGGATGACATAGTGGTCAAAACCAAGGACAGGGCAACCCTCATATCAGATTTGCAGGAGACATTTGCAAATCTGCGCAAGATCAACCTCAAGATGAACCCTGAGAAGTGCGTCTTTGGCGTCCCGTCCGGCAAGCTTCTTGGGTTCTTTCTGTCGCAGCGGGGGATAGAGGCCAACCCGGACAAGATCAAAGCTATAGAGCAGATTGAGGCACCCAAGAGAATCAAGGATGTGCGTCGGCTTGCTGGTTGCGTCGCTGCCATGGGCAGGTTCATATCCATGTCTGCCGAGCGCGCCCTTCCCTTCTTCAAGATCCTGAAAAAGGCGGGCCTGGTGGAGTGGACACCAGAAGCCGAAGAGGCATTGCAAGATTTGAAGAAATACCTCTCCTCCGCACCAACACTAGTTGCGCAAAGGCCCCAGGAGCCGTTGCTGCTATACTTAGCGGCAACGAACCAGGTGGTCAGTGCCGCGCTAGTGGCGCAGAGGGAGGTTGATGACGAGGTAATGGCAGCAACAGAGCCCGACGCCACCAATGCGGAGGCAACATAGCTGGTCGAAGTGCCGCCAAAGAAGAAAGTGATGCAGCGCCCGGTCTACTTCGTTAGCTCCCTATTATAGGGGGCTAGGTCGAGGTACTCCGGTGTGCAAAAACTGCTCTTCGGCCTCCTCATGGCCTTGAGGAAGCTGCGTCACTACTTCCAGGCACACGAGATCACTGTCGTCACGCGCCTCCCTCTGCAGCGGATATTGCACAACCCAGATGCAATGGGGAGGATTGTGGAATGGGCACTGGAGCTGTCCAGCTTCGGCCTCAAGTTTGAAAGCACTTCGACGATTCAGAGCCGAGTCCTGGCAGAGTTCATTGCAGAATGGACCGCAACACCTGACGAAGAAGCCCAAGAGACTGCTCTCCCCGGCAAGGAGGCAAGTTGCGACTGGATTATGTACTTTGATGGGGCTTTCTCCCTACAAGGTGCCGGGGCTGGCGTACTGCTCGTCGCCCCCACCGGAGAGCACCTCAAGTACGTGGTCCTGATGCACTTCCCCAGGGAGGTGTCAACAAATAACACGGCAGAGTACGAAGGGCTGCTTGTCGGTCTCAGGATCGCGGCGGACCTCGGAATCAAAAAGCTCATCGTCAGGGGCGACTCGCAGCTCGTCGTCAAGCAAGTCAATAAGGATTACCAGAGCCCGTTGATGAAGTCCTACGTTGATGAAGTGAGAAAGCTGGAAGAGCGTTTCGACGGAATACAAGCTGAATACGTTCCCCGAGTGGAGAACGATATCGCCAACTACCTCTCGAAGCACGCTGCCCTCAAGCTACCTGTGGAACCAGGTACCTTTGTGCTTCAGCTCACTCAGTCATCCGTTGATCCATCAACAGAGCAGAACAAGAGGAGGAAATCAGGACCCGGCAAGTACTTTCCCGGCGAGCTCCCCGGAGCCGCCGGCAAGGATGTTGCCGAGGACACTGAGCCTGCCACAGGACGGCTAGCTCCGGCGGGGCGTCAAGCTCTTGCCGTCGAGACAGCCGCTCCTATGGCGGAGGAAATGCCTTTAGTCCTCGCCGTCGAGCCTCAGGCTCCGGTGTGGGCACAACATACCGTCCGGTTCCTCCAGACAGGGGAACTTCCTGAGGAGCAGGAAGAAGCGGAAAAAGTAGCCCGCCACTCTGCCATGTACCAGTTCGTCGACGACGTCCTATACAGGAAGAGACCGAACGGTGTGAAATTGAAGTGTATCCCTCGAGAGGAAGGACTGGGGCTGTTGGCGGAGATACACAGAGGCATATGTGGATCCCACATCGGGTCAAGGGCCCTTGCCGGCAAAGCGTTCCGGCAAGGTTTCTTCTGGCCCACCGCCCTCCAGGATGCGACGACACTCGTCACAAGGTGTGAGGTGTGTCAGTTCCATTCAAGAAAGCTTCATCAACCATCTCAAGCTCTTCAAACCATTCCTCTCTCCTGGCCCTTCTCGGTCTGGGGGCTCGACATACTGGGCCCTTTCCCCCGCGCTGTCAGGGGCTTTGAGTACTTGTACGTTGCTATCGACATGTTCACAAAGTGGCCAGAAGTGGAGGCAGTGAGGAAGGTCACAACTCAGTCGGCCGTCAAGTTCTTCAAGGGGCTAGTGTGTCGTTTCGGTGTACCCAACCGGATCATCACCGACAACGGCACGTAGTTAACAAGCCACACCTTCATGCAATACACTCAAGACCTCGACAGCAAGGTCTGTTTCGCTTCCGTTGCTCACCCGCAGAGCAACGGACAAGCTGAGAGGGCAAATGCTGAAGTGTTGCGAGGCTTAAGGACCAAGACTTTTGACAGGCTGCACAAGAGCGGAAGGCGCTGGATTGATGAACTGTCGGCGGTTCTTTGGTCGATCAGGACGACACCAAATCGAGCCACCGGCCAGACACCCTTTGCCCTGGTATACGGGGCAGAGGCAGTTATCCCCACTAAACTCATATACGGGTCACCTCGAGTGCTCGCTTATGATGAGCTTGAGCAAGAGCAACTGCGGCAAGACGACGCACTGCTCCTTGAGGAAGATCGTCTCCGGGCGGCTGTGAGAGCAGCACGCTACCAGCAAGCCTTGCGCCGCTACCATAGCCGCAAGGTTCATGCCCGGAGCCTTGAGGAAGGCGACCTTGTTCTTCGTCACGTTCAATCGGCCAAGAATTCCAACAAGTTGACGCCAAAGTGGGAAGGCCCTTATCGGGTAATATGAGTCACCAGGCCCGGCGCAGTCCGCCTGGAGACCGAAGATGCCGTTCCGGTGAGTAATTCCTGGAACATTGAGCATCTTCGCAAGTTTTAGCCGTAAGGCGCGGCTTGCCGGGCCCCCCGGCAAGCCACCCTTTTGTACAAGCATTGCCGATGATGCATGTAACCCTTTGTACAAAGCCAGGCGCAGACCCTGAGCATAAATAAATGAAGCGCTGGCGCCCTAAGTTATAGCATGCATGCTAGATCGAGTCTCGTCCTTGGTTAGGGTTGATAGTGCTTAGCGGCGGCTAACCCCTAGCTTAGAGGTCGAGTGTGCGTCCCCTCGCCGTTATTTCGTCTTCTTTGATTCGCAGGATTCATGTGTATCATTGCCGGACCATTTGAGGAAGAAAAGGAGAAGGAGGACGGGCCAGCATCCGGACCCCGGCAAGCCAGTACTACCGGGGGCTGCAAGAGCAAAGGTTCACCGGCGGCAAGCCAAAGTTGCCGGGGGGCTACAGCTTCAGATAAGTCCTTCACCCCTTATCATGCATTCCCTTATGGACTGAGGTATGTGAAACCTCGTTTTTTCCTAAAAGCTACCGTACTCCCAAATTCTAGGCCCTAGGACTCGTTCCTGGGGCCAGGTTTGGTCGCAGCCACGGCAGCGAAAGGATGAAACGAGGAGCCTGAACCCGCCTCATCCCTGCCTCCGCCAAAGGGCGTGAGAAAGGTCGAGTGAGGTGAGGGAACGGCAAGGCCTGTTGCCGGGCAAGGAAATGTTTATCTTAAGATATCAAGGATTCGCTCCTTGACGTGGGTTTTACCCGCGAAACAAGCGACCCGGCAAGCATCCCTTTTTCATTAAAAACATTCCACTCAGGTACAGTCCATGGGGAATGAAAAACATGAATAATGGGATTACAAGTTTTAAATTAAGACAAGGCCCGAAGGCTTACAAACTAAAAAGAGATAAGGTGCCCGTAATCCCTTTCTTGTCTCTCTCCTCAGGAGGCAGGTCAAGGAGGCGAAAAGGGCACAAGGAACGCCTAGGCACGCTACGGGTGGCAGAAGACACCAAGAGAACATCTCGGTGGCCGTCCGGAGGCTGGATGGTGATGGCGGCGCTGGAGGCAGAGCTCGAAGACGAGGCGGCAGGAACGTCAGCACGCATCGAAGGCATCATGCCTGCGTACTCCGACTTGACGGCCTTGCCGCCCGCCCTCTTCCTCTTCCGCAGCCTCCCAACGCCAGCCGCCCAAGGAGACGACCCCGAGAAGTTCAAGGAGCCGGCGGCATGGATGATGGGGTCACCGATGCCGCACGAAACGGCGCCCGACACCTAGTCGGACCCGTCATCCTGCCGCCCGCTGCCCTCGTCGTCGCTGCCGCTGCCCTCCTCGTCGCTCTCGCCCAAGGAGGAGTCTTCGCTATCTGAAGAGCTCTCCACGCAGCACCTTTCCCGAGTCCCGAAGCACCCGAAGACCTTGACGGAGAGGAGACCGCCCTCCATCAGCTTGAAATGGAGGGTGAGCCCCGCCGTCAGCTGGTGGATGTGGGCAAACGTCTTCCACCCTCGACCAAGATACATCACATTAGGGGCCGGGAAGTCGACGCGGACTCGTGTACCGCTGATCCCACAGCCCCTCATGTGCAGCCTCAGTGTCTCGGGCGGGTCCAGCTCCATCTCGCTCGCGAATGGGGTCGGGAGACGAAGGCGACGGCGGGGCGGCCGGCGCAGCCTGACGAAGAACTCGCAAGGATCAGGCCCAACATGGCCCTCCATGGGAGGAGGAGCTGCTGGCGGAGGCGAGACCGACGCACCGCCCCGTCCTCCTCTTCCACGAGTGCCGCGGCCTCGCCCACGGCCTCGCCCGCGGCCTCGCCCCCTTCCCCTCGCGGCTGGCTAAGCCACCATAGGGGCGGGACAAGGAGGAACGCGTTGCCTGGCGGCGACCCGCGTCGCCACCGTTGAAGGACCAGGATTCCCTCTCTCCATGGCAAATGAGAGGGAGGGAAGCAGAAGCTGAAGAAGAAGTGAGATGGAAGAATGCAGGGCGCCGACCCCCTCCCCCCGTCCCGCTCCTTATAAAGGGGCGGGATGGGGGCTCGGCCGCCCCGTTCCGCCAATGAAGACGTGGATGGCACAGGGGACTGGGACCGATCCGCCGCCCCAGCCCGCGACGGCCCGGTTTCCCGCCTCCACCGACTGCCACCCCAGGCGCATGAGCGCCGCGTGGCGAACGTGCAGGACCGAGGCGACGGGTGAGGTGACTTCTCCCCACCCCGTGATTAAAGGGGGTGGGCGCCTTAAAAGACCACGCCTCGGCCCCGTCCAGTAAATGGGCCGCGCCTCCACGCCTCCCTCCGTTTATGGGGAAGGCGCGAGCCGCCCCCTTTTACTGTGATATGACGCATGCGCGCAGAGGTCAGCCCCGCGCATGCCGCCACGTCACCCCCGCCTCCCCACGCCGCGCCACACGCGGGAAGCATGGGGGGGCGCGGCGCGCGAAGGAACTTACCGCGGTAAAAAACCGCCCCGCCTGCCCGCGCACCGTTCTTGGGCCTGGCCCAACAACGCGTGGCGCCTATGTGTGGCGCAGGCCCGGGGGCTCCTTCTGGTGTACAAAAAGAGGGGTACACTTTTTGTACCCCTATAACTGTGCACGGGCAGTCTCAGCCACGGGCGCCGCCCCACTGGGCACGGCAAGGGAGGTGGAACCAAGGTAAGGCCAAAGCCGAAGAGGAGCAGAGCGACGCCAAGGCCACGAAGAGCAGGGGGAACAAAGCGGACCCCCCGGCGAGACCCTTGCCGGGGGGCATCTTTAGTTAGCCCGGCAAGGTCCTTACCGTGGCAGCTCGCCCCACACCGACAGAGCGAGGTCTCCTTTGAGTCCGCTGCCCCCATGGGGCAAGGATTCGGGAGACATCCCCATGGAGGCATGCAGATCTTTGTGATGACATTCAAGACCAGACACCCATTTAAGAAGATGATGACCCTTGGCGGGATCCCAGCCAAGGAGGACCACAAGGACCCCGGCAAGAGCCTTGCCGGGGATGACAGCAAGCACCACGGCAAGACCCTTGCCGGGGCCCCGGCAAGACCCTTGCCGAGGACACCCGCGGGGCCACCCTCGGACCCGCACCTGTGCACCTCCACCGTCGTTCGCACGCAACCGCCGACCCAACCAGCTGGGCAGGCACCTGCGTGGCGGCGTGCAAGTCTTCATGAAGACCCACCTCGGCGCCACCTCAGCTGCGTGTCTGCCTACATGGCACCACGAGCACCCTGGCCAAGACGTGTGTCAATACCCAAGGGAGCGGCGACGAACGGGACGGGGCTCTCTCCCGTCCCCGATAAAGCTAGGACACCTCAGCAGGGCGCATTAAATGCGCCTTGTCATGTAATGCGAGGGATAAACTCGCATTACTGTACCATTTACACCTACTGTGTGCCGCTGTGGCAGCCCCTTCCCTATAAAAGGAGGCCCGAGGCGACCAGGAGGGGGATTCGGCTTTTTGGAGCTCCTCACGCCCCATAGCTAGCTCAAGAACACAAACATATAATCCACCAAAGCAGGAGTAGGGTTTTACGCATCTTCGCGGCCCGAACCTGGATAAAGGAATCGTGTACTGCCTGCTCGATCCGCTCTTCTCATGACCCCCGCGCCCCGCAACCGCAGTAAGGGATTCCTGTGATCCCATAGGTGTCGTTTCCCACCGACACAAAGAGAACATAGTTGTCGGTACCCTTTTGATTGGCACACTGACAAACCCACTAGGGGGCTTTTTGATCATATCAGAATCATAGCTCAACCCCTTTGGGTCCAACCTGGATCGTATTCGAATCAGGGTCGTTAAAAACCTCTCAGGGTCATTTGGGGGCTTCCTGTTCAAACATAGGTCGTATTCGAACCAAAGAGAACATAGTTGTCGGTACCCTCTTGATCGGCGCAACGCCAAAGCCACTGGGGGCTATATGATTGTATTCGAAGCTTAGCTTAACCCGTTTGGCCGGTTTTCTGATCGTATTCAAATCAGAAGCCCAAATTTTTTTAAGTCTTTTTGCAAATTATTTTTGGATTTTACTTAAGGCCTTTTTGATCATATCTAAAGTATATATGAGTGGTTTACATTTAACCCGGCTTGACTTTAGATGATAAGTCGCCAGCTTTTGACAATCATCATCTATGTGGAAGCACTGGTTTCTACAAGATTGGGTCATCACCCTTATTGTTCGGGTTATATAAACCGGCAGTACAAGTTAACGGATCACAGGTATGATATTATAGTTATGTTTTAAAGCTATGGATAACAAGTTTATCTATGATTCTTTTTCATGTTCCGGGTTTTATGTACGATATATAACCCGTCCTGCAGTAAGCCGCCAAGGGTCTTGTGATTTATGTCTATGCAGGACAGTTTAAAAGCGTTTTTCAGTGTAAGGAAAACGGATGATGTGTAACACGGGTGAATATAACATAGCGGCTTAAACACTGTTGAGCACCAAACACGTGCACGATGGCACGACAAAACCAAGTGTTTTTTCTACCCTATTACATGACTCCCCGAGTCCAAATGATTAACATTGTTTTTTAGCAAAGCATAAATATGAGCCGCCCGACAGATCAATTGCGTTGTTGGCCTGAAGCTTCCGGATCATCCCTTTCCGCTCCTTCATCTCGTTCCCTGTCTGGAAGGTTGATGATGACCATTCAATGCCACTCAAAGCTTCAAATTCAGCTTCATCATTAATTAATTCGGTCGGGTCAACTTCAGGGGCGAAGGTATGCTTACAAATTGGAGGGATCAGGCTGATCACTTCATAATGCGGCATTGGAATCCTCTGATTTTCAGTGTCATAACCCAGATGATACTTGGTAAGATCTGTGTCATCAGCAATCAGGGTGGCCACAGGGCGTATTTCCTTAACACAAGTGGTGAAATCCTCCTGTCCAAAAGGTGTGTCGTCCTCTTTTAGGCTTGGATACCCAATGGCGATGTCGGCCAGGTCTAGCTCCGGTAGCCACGCCTTGGCCCGGCTTAATGCAGCTACGGCTCCGGCTCTCGCAGAAGATCGCCTTAGTTCCTTAAACCGCTGAGGTAGTACAGCAAGCCGCTTTAATACATCTGACAGGAGGGTGGGAACTTCATTTGACAGGGCCACTGCGGCTAAGGCACGCTGAGACCAGGTGTAGAGTTGTTCCACCAACATATAAACCGCCTTCAGCTTTATCAACATACTCTAGTTAAGATTTGAGCTCCTGGGGCCTGCATTCCAATGTCAGGTGAGTGTATGACAATTGATATGCTTAAGATTCAAATATCTAACACTTGCAGAGTGACTTACCAAAGATTGCTGAGACCATCTGAGATACATGACGTTTTAAACCGGATAATTCGGCGGTCGCTTTTGCAAGAGTCGCCTCTGCCTTCTCAGCCCGGTTGATCAAAGCGATCTTTTCATCAGCCCAGGCTTTCTTTTCCACTTCAAAGCCATTTTCAGTTTTTCTTGTTCAGATACGCTGAACTCGAACTTGGAGTTGGCTTTTTGGGTTTCAATCTCCTGTGCATCCAGGCGATTCTTCAAGTCAGATATTTCTAATTCAAATTGACTATTGGTGGCATGTACAAATACCGGGTCAAAGTCAGGATTATCATGCTGCAATATTAAGTCCCAAGTCTTTTGCAAGCAATAACACTTGGCACTTGGGGGCTAATGTGTGCTGAAGAATTTTGTTTAAAGTGGCGGTTCATGATAGTAAGTCCCAATCACTTTGCAAGCAAGAGTATTTGGCACTTGGGGGCTAATGTATATTGCTGTTTAAAGCCTTTTCAATAGTTTGTTCTGTGCAACCATATGAAGAACCGGTTCAATCATACTGATTAAACCGCCCCTTGGGGACTACGTACATATCATCATAAACAATAGACTTGGGGGCTGGCATGGTAAGGATAGATGACTATGGAGAAAGGATTGTACCTCAAACTTCTGGTGCATCTGCTTCACCATATCAATTTCTATGTCACGGCTGTTGTGCACTTGGCTCATATAGCCAGAAAAGATATCTTTGATACTCATATGAGTATAATCAGCAACATCAAGCTTAGTTCTGCGGCGTTCAAGAAGTTCCTCCTTGGCAGAGCACTTGGCCAGCACGGTAGGCCTTCCCGGCTCAACAAAGTTGGTCTTGGTGATTTCGACGTCAAGATCTTGACGATCATCCGTCCTGGTCGGGCTAGGGAATTCCGGATTATCAGAACCATCGATGGCTTGTTCGACAGGCGGGTCAGCAGTGGGTGTTGGTATATGATGAGCTGTCTCAGGTGGCGGCTCATGAGTGGAGGCTTCAGGTGCAACTGTTCCAAGCTCCGGCTCTTTTAAGACCGGCTCTTCGGTCAGCTTGTTCTTCTTCACCCTCTTGCTGGGCTTTGCTTGTCCACTGCATAAAATCAAAAGGTCAGTACAAGTGTAGCAAATTGAAATGAGCACAAATTAAGCAGGTTATCATTACCCTGGAGCGGTTTTAAAAGACGGCAAATTGGACTGCATTGACTCACTGGAGGAAGGTGAAGTGTCCTGATAATTTGAGTCAGAAGAATTAAGCGGTTGACGAGTGAGACCCGCCAAATGATAAAAGGAATATAAATCGGAGGTGACCTCGTTCCGGCGTTTTCTTGTTACATTGGGTAAGCCGGAGGAGAGTACCGCATATTTACTGGTCCGGGTCTCCCTCCGGCTCTCATGCATCTGTTGCTTCAAAAGAAATTGAGGATCTTGGTAAGCTAAAGGATGTGAAAATCTTACTTTCTGGGTTACTCTTCGGACTTTCTGTCTTGGCAAAGGCTTGGAGTCGCAGGAAATAATAGTTACCTCTTCAACCACTGCATGACTTGCTCCTGTATCCTCCTGATGATAATCAGTGTTAATAAGATAGTTTAAAAAGGAGCCTAGAGTCAAGAGCTACCTCTGACTCAGAGGTGTCCTCTAGTCAAAGCATGTCTGAGGCGATGGGTTTATGTCCTTTCTTCTTGGCGGCGGCTTTCTTAGCTTTTCTGGCCTTCTTTGCAGCTTCATGGTCATATTTGGCTTTCCAAAATTCGTCAGTGGCCTGTGAATTTCAACAAAGGGTTTTGAGTAAAGGTAAAACCTCAAAGACGAGAGTAAAATGCTTAAATTGCTAGCTTACCGCTGGAGCCGGGTTGGCTTTGCATAAAGGACTCAAACCTACTTTGCCACGGTCTGCTAGGCTCTCATTCAGGAGTGACTTTGTCATATCATCAATGACGTCGTTAGGTAAATCATCAGGACTGTGCCGCAGAGGATCATTCTTTTGGCATGTATAGTCGCACATCAAACCAGGGCGGCGGCTCAATGGAATAACCTGCCAGGCCAGCCAAACCCGGACCAAATCGATGCCATTTAAGCCATTCCCCAAAAGAGCCTTGACTTTACTCATGGTGGGGGCAAGCTTCTAGCGTTCAACAGGAGACAACTTATCTGATAGAGGATGAGTGGACTCGAGGCGCAGGGCGCGAAAGCCGGGTAGAGGGTTCTCACCAGCCGGAGAAGTATCTTGACAATAGAACCATGTCTGGTTCCAGTCTTTGGGGTGACTCGGTGGATCGGCATACGGAAAAATGCAGTCTCTCCATCGTTGGATTGAGATCCCACCAAGTTCCAAGCTAGGCCCGTTGGCACGTTCATTCTGGCGGTTCAAGTAAAATAATTCTCTGAAGAGTAGCAAGTTGGGTTCTTCTCCAAGGTACACCTCACAGAACACTTGGAAGTTGCAGATGTTAGACACAGAGTTGGGCCCGATGTCTTGAGATCGGAGGTCAAAAAAGTGCAGGACGTCTCTAAAAAACTTTGAGCCGAGTGGAGAAAAACCCCGGTTCATGTGATCAGTAAAGATGATGACTTCCCCTTCTTTGGCTTGAGGTTTTTCCTTTGTTGGATCAGGAGCACGGTAGGACATGACTTCCTTCTTTGGCAGATAGCCAGTCTTCACAAAATCAGCAAGAGTGCTTTCTGTGACGATGGATTTGACCCAATTGCATGTAACGGGTGCTTTGGGTGCTTTGGGCGGCATTGTGAAGACGGAAGCTAACAAAGAGTGAAATTGCCAGCTCAAACTTAAGCCGGAGAACAAGTATTACCATACATATTCAAAATGGCGGCTTGCAAAGGGGCCTAATGGTATATGGCTAATTATGTCAGGTTATTTAAGCCACCACGAGAGTCATAAGCAGTTAAGTTATCTCAACCGCCATGGGTGATCAGGATTGTCAATTGAGCATTGCCTTTTTTAAACCGGTGATAAGAGTCGCCATGGCTAGGTGGATCTAACAAATACAGTTTTTTTCCTAAGTGTTGCACAAAAAAGTTTCACAGGTTGCAGCTATTATTTTGGATCAAATGGTTGTTCAGAAAAGAAAATATTCTAGACCTAAAAATCTAGTACAGATGAGTTCATGAGTTCTAATAAGGCCTCTGTACAAGAAAAAAGGGATTTGCTATGACCAAAAATGGACGCAAAACAACTACCACATGAGTTATATGTTACTTTTTGGCTCAGAAGAGGTTGCGGTGGAGGAACTACGAAGAAACTACGATGAACTATGAAGAACACAGAGGAACTTGAAAACCCTAATGCAGATCTGAGGTGCGGGAAGGCGAAGACTTACAGCTGCAGATCTACTGCGGAGGTCGCCGCCGTTCTCTGGACTGATTCAGGTTGATGCAGCGGCCAAGTTTGAGGAAGACGAGGTGCTCTGCGGCGGCGGCGGAGCTCGAGTGGCAGTAGGGTTGCAAGAGGAAGAAGACGAGGAAAGGGGAGAATGAGGAAAGACCTGGTCATGCCTATTTATAAGGGAAGACTGATAAGTGGGCGCGAAAAACGAGGAGGTCAAAATTTATGGGTATCGAGCTTGTCAGGACGCCTCGATTCTCGGGATGGTTGTTAAAGATAAGGATTTGTTGGGATATATTGATAAAATATGAATTAATGGCAGATGACGTCATGGCGGGTCATTGCGACTCCAGAAGATGACATCATGGCGGGTTATAAATTTCCGTTCGACAGAGAACAGAAGACTTTTTCTAAAGTGATGAAGATTGACATGAACCAGTTCAAATCAATCTGGGGCCTAATGTTGGCGATATAATTATTAGTACGACCCGCCCAGGAGGGGCCGGGTTATACTCATGACGACTCATGAAGCCCAAGACAGTTCCTGGAGATGGCGGGTTAGTTAAGGGCCCAAGGCCCAAAGGGCGACTTAAGGTCCGTAGAGATAAACCGCCATATGTGAGTAAACTTGTATTGTAAGGCAGGAATAGAGAGAAACCAAGCCGGACACTGTTTATGAGCCGACCGGGACTCTATGAGCCGCTGGGCGTCAACCTCTGTATATAAAGGAACGACCCGGCGGCGGTTCAGGGCAAGTAACATCAAATCGAGAGCTAGGTCAAGCGGATTCGCTCCCTGGTTATCGAGACATACATAATCCCACTCAAAACTGGATCGTAGGCTTTTACCTTCACCGCAAGGGGCCGAACCAGTATAAACCTCGTGTCCTTTGTCCCCATTAACCCCTTCTTGCTTCCTAGTTACGATGGCTCCACGACTAAGTCCTTTCACTAGGACATCTGCCGTGACAATTCCACGACACTACCGATGTTCTAGTTGATAGAATTTCCGAACTTAATGATGATTTTTCTATTGAGAATAATGGGTTAGGTTTTTCTCTTGAACAAAGGCTCTTGACTTTTTGCCAAAAGAACGCTTGCAATGATGAATTGATTGTGCAATATAAGGGGCCAAAGGAGGAACCCATACCTCCCGAGCTTGATCTTGGGGACTTTTGTCCCATTAAATTTAGCCTCTTTGATTACTTTTGCTTGCCACAAAGAAACTTACTGCTGAACATAGAGAATATGAGAAGATTTTTCACGACTTTCCTTACCATTATTATGACAATACCTAGATCTATCCTTGTTTTTATGCATAGCTAGGGGCGTTAACGATAGCGCTTGTTGGGAGGCAATCCAATTTTATTTTAGTTTCTTGCTTTTTGGTTATGTTTAGTAATAAATCTTTCATCTAGTTTCTGGTTAGATGTGTTTTTATGTTTTAATTAGTGTTTGTGCCAAGTAAAACCTATAGGATCTTCTTGGATGATAGTTATTTGATCTTGCTGAAAAAGTCAGAAACTTTCTGCTCATGAAAACAATTGTTAAAAATCATCAGAACGTGATAAAATACTGATTCCAATTGCAGTAGATCAATAAACAAATTATCTAGGTCTTCCTATTTTGGTAGAATTTTTGAGTTAAAAAAAGTTTGCATTTGATACAGATTACTACAAACTGTTCTGTTTTTGACAGACTCTGTTTTTCGTGTGTTGTTTGCTTATTCTGATGAATCTATGGCTAGTAATGGATTTTATGAACCATAGAGAAGTTGGAATACAGTAGGTTTAACACAAATATAAATAAATAATGAGTTCATTACAGTACCTTAAAGTGGTGGTTTGTTTTATTTCGCTAATGGAGCTCATGAGATTTTCTGTTAAGTTTTATGTTGTGAAGTTTTCAAGTTTTGGGTAAAGATTTGATGGATTATGGAATAAGGAGTGGCAAGAGCCTAAGCTTGGGGATTCCCAAGGCACCCCAAGGTAAAATTAAGGACAACCAAAAAGCCTAAGCTTGGGGATGCCCCGGAAGGCATCCCCCTCTTTCGTCTTCGTCCATCGGTAACTTTACTTAATGTTATATTTTTATTCACCACATGATATGTGTTTTGCTTGGAGCGTCTTGTATGATTTGAGTCTTTGCTTCTTAGTTTACCACAATCATCCTTGCTGTACACACCTTTTGGGAGAGACACACATGAATCAGAATTTATTAGAATACTCTATGTCTTCACTTATATCTTTTGAGTTAGATAATTTTGCTCTAGTGCTTCGCTTATATCTTTTTAGAGCACGATGGTGGTTTTATTTTATAGAAATAATTGATCTCTCATGCTTCACTTATATTATGTTGAGAGTCCTTTAGAACAGCATGGTAATTTTCTTTGGTTATAAAATTAGTCGTAATATGATAGGCATCCAAGATAAAAACTTTAAAGTGCATTGAATACTAAGAGAAGTTTGATACTTGATAGTTGTTTTGAGATATAAAGGTGGCAATATTAGAGGTGTTCTAGTTGAGTAATTTTGAAATTGAGAAATACTTGTGTTGAAGTTTGCAAGTCCCGTAGCATGCACGTATGGTAAACGTTGTGTGACAAATTTGAAGCATGAGGTGTTCTTTGATTGCTTTCCTTATGAGTGGCGGTCGGGGACGAGCGATGGTCCTTTCCTACCAATCTATCCCCCTAGGAGCATGCGCGTAGTGCTTGGTTTTGATGACTTGTAGATTTTTGCAATAAGTATGTGAGTTCTTTATGACTAATGTTGAGTCCATGGATTATACGCACTCTCAACCTTTCATCATTGCTAGCCTCTTCGGTCCCGTGCATTGCCCTTTCTCACCTTGAGAGTTGGTGCAAACTTCGCCGGTGCATCCAAACCCCGTGATATGATATGCTCTATCACACATAAGCCTCCTTATATCTTCCTCAAAACAGCCACCATACCTAGCTATTATGGCATTTCCATAGCCATTCCAAGATATATTGCCATGCAACTTTCCACCGTTCCGTTTATTATGACACACATCATCATTGTCATATTGCCTTGCATGATCATGTAGTTGACATCGTATATGTGGCAAAGCCACCATGCTTAATTTTTCATACATGTCACTCTTGATTCATTGCATATCCCGGTACACCACCGGAGGCATTCACATAGATTCATATTTTGTTATAGTATCGAGTTGTAATTCTTGAGTTGTGAGTGAATAAAAGTGTGATGATCATCATTAGAGCATTGTCCCATGTGAGGAAAGGATTATGGAGACTATGATTCCCCCACAAGTCGGGATGAGACTTCGGACAAAAGAAAAAAAAGGAAAAAAGAGTCCAAAAAAAGAGAAGGCCCAAATAAAAAAAAGAGAAAAAGAGAGAAAAAGAGAGAAGGGACAATGTTACTTCCTTTTTCCACACTTGTGCTTCAAAGTAGCACCATGATCTTCATGATAGAGAGTCTCTTATTTTGTAACTTTCATATACTAGTGGGAATTTTTCATTATAGAACTTGGCTTGTATATTCCAATGATGGGCTTCCTCAAATGCCCTAGGTCTTCGTGAGAAAGCAAGTTGGATGCCCACCCACTTAGTTTCTTTTGTTGAGCTTTCATATATTTATAGCTCTAGTGCATCCCTTGCATGGCAATCCCTACTCCTTGCATTGACATCAATCGATGAGCATCTCCATAGCCCATTGATTAGCCGCGTCAATGTGAGACTTTCTTTTTTGTCTTCTCACACAACCTCAATCATTATATTCTATTCCACCCATAGTGCTATGTCCATGGCTCGCGCTCATATATTGCGTAAAAGTTGCAAGAGTTTGAAAAGGCTAAGTATGAAACAATTGCTTGGCTTGTCATCGGGGTTGTGCATGATGAGAGCATTTTGTGTGACGAAAATGAAGCATGGCCAAACTATATGATTTTGTAAGGATAAGCTTTGGCCATGTTATTTTGATAAGACATAATTGCTTGGTTACCATGCTTGAAGTATTATTATTTTTATGTCAACATTAAACTTTTATCTTGAATCTTTCAGATCTGAACAGTCATGCCTCAATAAAGAAAAATTACATGGATAAATTTGTCAGGTGGCATTCCACATCAAAATTTCTGTTTTTATCATTTACCTACTCGAGGACGAGCATGAATTAAGCTTGGGGATGCTTGATACGTCTCCAACGTATCTATAATTTTGTATTGCTCCATGCTATTATATTATCTGTTTTGGATGTTTTATATGCATTAATATGCTATTTTATATTATTTTTGGGACTAACTTATTAACCTAGAGCCCAGTGTCAGTTTCTGTTTTTTCCTTGTTTTTGAGCTTCACGGAAAAGGAATACCAAACGTAATAAAACCTTCGCGATGATTTTTCTTGGACCAGAAGACACTCAGGAGACTTGGAGTGCAAGTCAGAAGAGCCACGAGGTAGACACAAGGATGGAGGGCGCGCCCTGGTGGGTAGGGCGCGCCCCCTACCTTGTGTGCCCCTCGGTGACCCCCTGACCTAGATCTTCCTCCTATATATTCACGTATATTCCCAAACCACCAGAGGCATCCACGGAAACACTTCTCCACCGCCGCAACCTTCTGTTCCCGTTAGATCCCATCTTGGGGCCTTTTCCGGCATCCTGCCGGAGGCGGATTCGATCACGGAGGGCATCTACATCAACTCTATTGCCCTTCTGATGTAGCGTGAGTAGTTTACCTCAGACCTACAGGTCCATAGTTAGTAGCTAGATGGCTTCTTCTCTCTCTTTGATTCTCAATTCCATGTTCTCCTCGATGTTCTTGGATATCCATCTGATGTAATCTTCTGTTGCGGTGTGTTTGTCGAGATCCGATGAATTGTGGATTTATGATCATCTTATCTATGAATATTATTTGAATCTTCTCTGGGTTCTTATATGCATGATTTGATATCTTTGTAATTCTCTTCGAACTATCTGTTTAGTTTGGCCAACTAGATTGGTTTTTCCTGCAATGGGAGAAGTGCTTAGCTTTGGGTTCAGTCTTGCGGTGTCCTCTCCCAGTGACAGTAGGGGCAGCAAGGCACGTATTGTATTGTTGCCATCGAGAATAAAAAGATGGGGTTTACATCATATTGCTTGAGTATATTCCTCTACATCATGTCATCTTACTTAATGCATTACTCTGTTCTTCATGAACTTAATACTCTAGATGCAGGCAGGAGTCGGTCGATGTGTGGAGTAATAGTAGTAGATGCAGAATCGTTTTGGTGTACTTGACACGGACGTGATGCCTATATTTCATAATCATTGCCTTAGATATCGTCATAACTTTGCGCTTTTCTATCAATTGCTCGACAGAAATTTGTTCATCCACCGTAATATTTGTTATCTTGAGCGAAGCCTCTAGTGAAACCTATGGCCCCCGGGTCTATTTTCCATTATATTAGTTTCCGATCTACTATTTTGCAATCTTTTACTTTCCGATCTATAAATCCAAAAAAATATTTACTTTAGCTTTTGTTTAGTTTTATCTATCTTTATCAGATCTCACTTTTGCAAGTGACCGTGAAGGGATTGACAGCCCCTTTATCGTGTTGGGTGCAAGTTGTTTGATTGTTTGTGCAGGTATTGGTGATCTGTGCGTTGTATCCTACTGGATTGATACCTTGGTTCTCTAACTGAGGGAAATACTTCTCTACTTTGGTGCATCACCCTTTCCTCTTCAAGGGAAAAACAACGCAAGATCAAGAAGTAGCAGCAAGCCGACCAAACTTTCCTTCGGCTCATGCACCATGTAACAACCGCCCCGCGCGAGACGCGTGTACATGGTGGGTCCCGCGCGACCGACCCCCTTCATTATGCCTTATCCTTTCATACTCTTCTCGTTTCCTCTTGCATCCACCTGCAGCCATCTCAGGTCTGCTCCTCCACAGTCTCCCCCCACGCCGCTCGCAATCTCCACAAGCTCTCTCACCGGCGGTGAAGTGCTCGCGTGCGACTGCGCTCAATCGGGGCGGCGGGGGAGCTGCAACCTGCGGTGATTTTTTGTTGGAACCATTCGTGGGAAAAACTGGAATCGTGGCCCGTGAGATATTGCAACTCTGCTCTACCAGTCGGTGAGGAGTGCAGAAAAGTTGCACCCCCTGTTGAAGGTGCTGGAACCATGGTGCAAAAAAGTTGCAACCCCCAAATCAACGATGACGACGGATAAGGAAAATAAATGAGGCAACCTACGACAATAACTTTGCTAGAAAGGGCCGGGTTTTTTTGCTACTACCGGCGACGGATTTGCTGCATCCATCACAGCAGAGCTATGACCTGCTACGGCAGTGGCTTTTTTTGTTGCAACCGTCCTCAGACTTTGCTACTACCGGCGAGGGATTTTGCTACATCCATCATGACGGAGTTGCGACCGGTGACGGCGGCGAGATGAATTATAGCAACTGTCGTTGGATTTGCTACATCCATCATGGCGGAGTCACGACTCGCGACGGCGATGACAACGAATTGCTGCAACCATCGTTTTTTGCTATGACTGGCGTTTTTTCTGTTACATCGATGAACACCATCGACTCTTCACGCAACCCCATGCAACGAGTTTCGATGGCGAGGGGGCGACGACGACGCATCGGGGGTGCTGCAACCATGGAGTTCGCCGACGAGTTGGCTCCGTCGCCACTGGAACGGCCACCGCACGAAGTTACATGCGTGGAGTCAGCAAGACATAGGCGACAAGCAGTGGCAAGGCGGCGACCGGCGGTAAAGGAAGACGAGGAGGCGGTCGACGCTTGCGGGGGCGGCAGTCTCCTTCCTCTCCCTTCCCCCCGTGCCAGAGGTTGAGGACGGGGAAAGATCTAACGGCTGTGTGTGTAGATCGAACGACTTTGGGCCGGCCGATCAAAAAATTAGGACGGCGCGCTGGCGGCGCCTAGCACTGAGCGCCGATGCGTCGATTCGATCCATTCTCAACATGGCACCCGTAGGGTATGGGTATGGGTAATGCGTGCCTAAACCCGCATCCGTCCCAATATTTTCTGCCCAACATACACGTACCCGCACCTCGGGTTTCAAATTGTTCCCATACCCGTACCCGATTGGGTATGGGTAATGTCGGCGGATAAAAATATCCATCTCGGTATTTATATTTCAGCATGTTCAAAGTTGACTAAACAATCATCAAAACATTCAAATAGTCCATTCATCATACACATTCGTCAATAGACCAATCATCAACTCACTCATGCATCATAGAAATTAAAAAAAATGTTAAGTGTGGGGTGCAAAATTATTCACCAAATTGGACGCTTGTCATGCTCCGCCCTTGTCATTGGCAGAGCACATGCGTTCCTCGTAGGAGTAGCTGGACGTTTCATAGGGAAGACTCGGCCACAACCATGTACCACCTTGTAGTTGTCATGGCACCCAGGCATTTTTCCTTTTGAAGGCGGCTGGAGGCGCGAGGAGGCAGATAAGAACAAATCTACTTGTCAAGTTGTACTTAGCACCTGATAACTTAGGTTTTTTTCTTAATCTAGTCAATGACAGATAGGACCTACCTACCTACCTGACATTGTGTAGTAGTATACGGGTTCACGGGTATGGGTATTGCCTTACCGCACCGTACCCGGATACAAACTTTTCCATTTAAAAACATATGAGTATTTTTATTTTCCATACCCATACCCTAATTAGAGTTTTTAACCACCGTTTTTTTTTGAAAATCTTTTTACCCATCAGGTTTGCGGGTAGCGGGTACCCATTGCCATAATGAAATCCATTCCAATCGTTTTTCCATTATAAAGAGAGAAAGCAATCGTCAGAGAAGAAAAGAACGCCGGCGCCGTGTGTTCAGCTATCATCCCCCCCCCCACCCACCCCCCAAAAAGAGGCATTTATTCTCCCCATTCTCAACGCCGGCACACCCCATCTCTCCCGCCGCCGCGCGCTGAGATGCCGATCCTCTGCCAGATTTTTCGCCTCCTCCGACGACCTGGCGTCGCCACCTTTCATGACCCAATGCTCCGCCTCTCCTCTACCTCGCGACCTCTCCTCTCTTTCACGGCCTCTGCGCCGCCTTGCTGGTCGCCACCACCGCTTGCACCACGAGTTTTCCCTCTCATGGCTCCCGATCTACTTGTCCGTCGTGTTTCCCGGTATGTTTTGATCATCTGATGCCCAAGTTTGCGCCTTTAGTTAGTTGCTATAGTTTTGGATCTGGATTCTGACCTTTGGATCTGGATTCTGACCAACTGTGGGTTTTTAATTACTCTTCATGAGTTGATTTTGGTAAAGGACTGTGCTAACCACCAGTCGACTGGTGGTTAGCAACAGATCCGCACGACCTTCGATCGATCCTTCCGTCCGTCCCGCTGCGTCGTTCCTCCCGCTTCCACTGATTTTTTCCTTCTCTCAAAAACCGTAGTAAACTGCTAGTGGTTTTTTCTGGTTTTTCGCTGCATAATATGAAAATAAAATAAAAGTGCTTGAAAGAGGATTCGAACCCAGGTCTATGTAATACCTATCGAGCCTAATAACCAACTAAGCCACCTTTTGTTGTTGTCTATTGTAGAATGACAATGTTATTTGAACCTTTCTTATTTCTGCCATATCAAAAGAAAAAATAAAGTTTGGCTTGGTAACTTTGGTAATGACCAGCGTGATAACTATGGTCTGCGTAACATGATAACTATACCATGGTAAGGCTGGTAACTACAGTACGAGAAGGTTAAAAAGCATGGGAAAGTATGGTAATTTAACATAGAAATTACTGGTGAAATGTTTCAAAAACTTTTTTCCCTTGGATGAAAGACACCATGGTGTTTACACATAAAATATTAGTTATCAAGTCTGCGATGATACATCATCATGTTATTTAGACAGAAATTATCGGGTGTATGTTTTTCAACAAAAAAGTTTCAGGTCAAAAGTTACAGTGGCATTTGTATGGGAGTTATCAATTTTGTATGTTTCTATTACCATGTTATTTACACAGAAATTAGCGGGGCATCACCCCCCGCCACAGTCGCCATATTACCAGGATCGGGTACATAAGTTATCAAGTCTGCGATGTGTGAGTTATCATCTTATTTGCATAAGAGTTATCGTGGTATGGTTCAACAACTCCTCCCGCCCCTACCACCACCGACAAAGTTACCAGGACTGGGTACATAATTTATCATGTCTACGATGTGTGATTTATCATGTTATTTGCATGGAAGTTACCGTGGTATGTTTCAACGACTCCCCCCACCCCTACCCCCACCGACAAAGTTACCAGGACTGGGTACATAATTTATCATGTCTGTGATGTATGAGTTATCATGTTATTTGCATAAAAGTTATCAGGACAGTGATGCGTAAACTATCATCATATTTACACAGAAGTTATCGAGAGTATATTTCATCAAAACCCCTCCCTCCGGCGGAGGGAAAAGTTATCATGTTTGCGTTGCGTAAATTATTGGGGGTATATTTTAGCACCCCTTCTCGCCAAAGTTACCAGGACCGGGGTGCATAAGTTATCGGGTCTCTGATGTCTGAGTTACCATGTTGTTCACATCAGAGTAACTGGGGATATTTCATCAACACCACTTCCCTCAAAGTTACCAGGATCGAGGTACATAAGTTTATCAGGTATGTGATGTGTGAGTTATCATGATATTCACACAAAAATGACTCGGGATATTTCATCAACGCCTCCCTCCCGATCGCCAAAGTAATCAGTACCGAGTACATTAGTTATCAGGTATGTGATGTGTGAGTTACCATGCTATACACACACAAAAATTACCAACGGTATATTTCATCAACCTCCCCCACCAAAATTACCATGGTATCATCAACTCGAGACAAGTTGGTAAAATAATCTACTTAAGTGCGGAAAAAATCGGACATTGCATTCACTTTTGTGCAAACATAGAAAAGGAGACAGGTTAAAAAGCCTATTTGCTTTCTTTTTTACAAAAGAGGAACGTAGGTGAGGTGGTTGGCTAGTGGATTACCTTGTAAAAGTTACAAGGATCGAATCCTGTTGGCACACTATTTTTTGACGAGAAAGATTAACGCGAGTTAATTACTCACCACCTAAAAATCGGGAATCAGAGAGATTAACGCGAGTTAATTACGCACCTGAGAATCGGGAGTCGGAGAGATTAAGGCGAGAATCGGGAATCAGAGAGATTAACGGAGTTAATTAGGCACCTGAAAATCGGGAGTCGCGACGCGGGAGAAAAAAAATCGCTCGATCGAACAGAATCGTCCGTGCCTGACGCTAACCACCAGTCGACTGGTGGTTAGATTTCTCGTTTGGTAAAATAAGGCAGGGGGTGAGGGTCTTATAGTTAATCCCAGGGGAAAGGGGGGAGCCGAAAAATAATTAAAAAATGTGTCGGGTGCTCAAATTTGCTCTTTATTCTATTTGGTGATAGATTTCCTCCTGGATCTCGGAGCATGTCCAGCAACAGTGGACTCGAAGACAAGCGATTGCTCATCTCTTCTGCCAACGATCACTCTGTCATCAGCCAAGGCACGAAAAATGTAGAGACGAGTGGCACAACCTTGGAAGTTATAGATGAAAAAGGAAGGAGTGCAACCAAGGATACAAAGAGCGCATTGATAGCAAGCGGTGACCAAGTATTCCCCATGGAATTGCTTCCAAAAAGCACACACCGTGATGGTTCTATATACAGAAGCACTCATGCGTGGAAAAAGAACTATGCTGTTGCTGACCGTTGTGAGAGTAAGTGATCAATATCTCGTTGCCTATTTCAATTTGTTATGAGCACCTTTTCCAAGCAATAGGGTCAATTGATGTGTTCTGTGTTAACATCTTGTGGCTAATTTTCTTTACTTTATTTATTACTTTTGATAGTTAAATATCAACGCATTGCATTCTGGGGTTACATTTGTTACGTTTTGCAAAAGAGGATTGTGTTCAATTCACTGCATAATGATTTTTATCTTGTTTGATGTCACCATGCCCTACCCTATAAAAATATGTTCAGTCAGTTTTTTAGCGCGTGTTTTTCTATCATGAGTGCTAAAATATGTTTAGTTGCTCCCAACTATACAAGATAGAAAATTAGGAATATATTATTATTACTATGGGTATGGGTATGATGTTACCTTTGATTGCAAAGAATAAAAAACCATCTTACAAGAGGACTTCTAGAAATGAAACAAAATAATATTTTCATTAAGGGTTGAATTGACCTGTTTTAGTAAATCTTTGGGTAAACGTAACCAATAAATAGTTTAGGGGGTTGTGAAATAATCTGGTAGAGTAAAAGGGACCTTTACTTACTGACGTGGTGAAATGTTACCCGCTTTTTCTTTGAGTTTCCTAAAACAAAAACTTTTGAGGGATTATAATTCCTAGTAAAAAGAACACCAATAATTTCCACTTAGATGAAAAGGAAAACATCCATTAGGACCATGGAATCCTCAAGTGACATGCTTACTTTTCATATGATGACTATTTGTTTCCTATATTGATCTCCATTACAATTTAACTTGTTTATTTTATGAAGCTCGGTTGGCAGATCCCAAAGATTGCGTCTTCCGCAACGGAAAATGCAAGCGGCATAATCCTAGTCGCGTCTTACAAATTTTCTCATTAAAGTTGGCTGAATTTACTGTGGATGTTGGCCCAGTAGAGTTGTATGGATACATAGCAGTGCGGGATTGTCTGGATACATTGCTTAATTATGTTGTCAATATAAGCAGGGATGATCCTGTCATCGTGAAACAGGTGCCAACCCATACTTACCTGCAATTATTTCAAGCAACACTTCTACTTAACCCCCTCAAGTATAAATAAAATCAGGTTTTTGGCCCCTTGAAGTATTCCATATGGTATAAATCACCCACTGGGGAAGTTCTCACATTAAGTGGATGTTGCAGCATGGGCAAAACCCCCCTGGGGAATGATTTATACGGAATGGAATAGGGGGATCAAATACCTGATTTATGTCAAATTTATTTACTTCACATTGTAAGACCAATCCTAGCGCATGCCTAGAACAACAAGCACTTAGGCCCTGTTCGGAGTACCTCCACTCCGCAACTCCACTCCCGGAGCTGGTGGAGTTACAGTTCAAAAACGCGCGGAGCACCTATTTCCTGGCTCCGCAGCTCCTGGGATTTCGCGGAGCCGGTGGAATTCCGAACAGGTCTTAGTCTCTTTTGCATCATTAAAGATGTGTCCATGTGACTTATCTGTCCAAAAGTAGCAAAATAGTTGTTTGGATTGTATAAGCCACTACTATACCAAGTTTATATTGTGGACAGGTGATTTACTATGAGAAACTTATAAATTATGGAACTGAGTGAGTATCATGTATTTGATGCAAAATCAAACAAAATAGTTCGGGCTCTTGGTTGCTACTTAACACATCACTACAAGTCATTTTATTTTCTCTTGTCATCTCAATAGGCTTATGTAAAAAAAAATTGGTATCTGAACAATACCAAATAAATACAAGGGCCATCCCCCTCCCCACCAGAGCACTGTTGTGCACTATGTAACCAATCAGTTTGAAACGTGGCAAAGATTTTGGTCTTCAATTGTAAACTATCGCTGAAGTAAATGGTGTGGCGAGTAAAACAGCTTAAGAGAAGTATTCATATTTTTAGATGTTTCTTACTTCCATGTGAAGAGCTACAAAAAAGTAACAATTTTGTAGGGTTCTCTCATCAACATGGCTGGCCCTAAGCGAGGCATAGATATGTATTGCGCTGTTCTAGTGGAATTTGACATTAGGATCAAGGCAGGCAAAGCAGAAAGGGATGATCACCAGCTGATTGATGGTGTATCAGGCATAGCCGACCTGTGGGGAGTATGGAATCAAGCATTCACAAACCGCATCTATGGTGACTGTGGCGCAGTTGACATAACCGTAGCACGTATTGATGACGCAGTCATGGCGAATGTAGAAGTTGCCGTGTCAGAAGTGCAGAGCAGTTTTGAGCTGTGTTGCAGTTGTTTTATCGGTGGTTATAACGAAGAAATCCGGCTGTTCGAAGGTGCAATTGGCGAGTCACGCCTCTTAAAGAGGTCTGGGGTTGCTGTAGCGGATGGTTCCACTCTGGATTTGAAGTTCAAGGTGGCCTCGGGGCCATCCGGTTCAGCGGAGCACTGTTGTTCCTTCAAGGCGGACACACATGGACTTGACACTCACGAGATAAAAACTGAATTCGGGTTGATGTCAGTGAAGGTGACTTGGTCGACTCTGCTTACCTCCCAGTAGGCTTATTACAGGCCTTGAATAAAGTTAATCGAAAAGTTGTGTCTGAGGAATGGGCCAAGACCTGGTCAACAGTCTAGAGTGAGTTGTGGACACTGTTGAACTGTTTCTGGTATCTTTACATGTTTCTAGTATCTTTACCTGACAATCCTAGCCATTTGGCGTACACTGTTTCTTCTATCTGTGAAAGGGTGCGTTTGGATGCAGCCTATTGGCTACACTGTTTCCCGTATCCGCTTGGTGAACTAGGGCTAGGATTCACCTGGGCCACTGCTGCCTAGTCCAGCTCTAATCCTAGTCTGAATCCTAATCCGTTCAGTTCGCTAGGAAATTAATCGGATCTCCTTCCTGTCGGACGTACTGATACTTTTTTTCGTCTTTTAACTCACAGTTGCTTTACTGAAAAGGAATTTGTGTTTAGTGCTTACTTTTATTTTATTTTACTTATTTTCGAAACAAAAATAGTGCTCACGTTTTGTGAGGCGTTTTTTCTAGACCTACAATCGAACAAGGTGTGGAACCAGAAAGATATTCAGGTATAGTGTTTAACGCTTCTTTTGAAAGTAAAAAATAATCAAAATTTAAAATATTTTTGTGAAGATGTTTTGAGGGTCAAATAACATCACTAATACAAGCTAGAGTAAATTAAACCAGGTTTTACAGAGCTTCTTCATGCAGCCTTCCCTGGCTACATTGTGAGACGCCTTGTTGGTCAATCTTCTAGACCAGATCACCAGATGTTCGTCAACACCTTTAAGCAGCTCCTTAATCTCCTCAATAAGAGGGCCAAAATGCGACCTGTCACGATCATTAAATTGAAGAGCTTGTGCCACTCCCAGATTGTCAGTCTCCAGACATATCTTCTCTGCACCAATTTTCGGACTGAGATCCAGTGCCTCGCCAGAGCCAAGTCACGGCGTGCCTCGCCCCCCTTTATCCATCGTCCAAATGGACGGCTAGCTCCGTTTCACAGCCAAACGACACACACACGCAGATAGACTGACAGAGAGACAGCTTCGCGAGCTCTGTTTGGGGGAGCAGGGAAAATTGCGCGGGACAGCTTCACGGGCTCTCCCAACAGAGGAAATTTGCGCGAGCTGGGTACCGGGCACCGCTCTCCCGCCGCCGCCGCCGCCGTGGGAAAGGGAGTGGACCGAGCTCCGGCGGCGGCCACCGAAGACAACGCCATCGGCAGCTTCCTCTGCCGCCACTTCGGGCTCCTTCGCCTCGCCACCTTCGACGGGCTCCGATCGCTCCATGCGCCAACTCCCTCCGCTCCCCCCGACCCCTCCTAGAATCCCCTCCGTCTAGCCGTTGTGCCCCCTCCGTCTGTGCTGCTGGTAGCCGCTGACATGGTGGCAGATTTGGTCCTGTAGCAGTGGCCATCAAGCTCCAGGCCGACTCCAGCAGGTAGCTTTCTTTGCAATAGCTGAATTTTGTGATGTGTTCTGTGCAAATGAGTGATGCACTGATGTCTTCCCTATTTGACAGAATTATTACTGATTGGGGTGATGTGCTGTTTAATTTGACAAGATTTGAGTGTTGTGCATTTGCAATTGTTGTGCAATGGGCGAAATTAACAAGGGAATACCTCAAGTTGGTATGAGGTTCAGAAATGCAGATGAAGCTTGGGTGTTTTGGGTTGCATATGGTGGCCGTGTTGGGTTTGATGTGAGGAAGAGAAACAAGCATGTAAGTAAGATGGATGGTCAAGTGATTTCATGCACATTTGTTTGCTCAAATGAGTGTATACGAAAGAAAGGGATAACAATGGATCATGAGACAAAACATGTTCGAGCTGAAACAAGGACAAATTGCAAAGCTCGCATGCTTATATCATTGGACCGAGTGCAAAGAAATTACGAAGTCACAAATATTTTGTTGGAACACAATCATTGCCTTCAATTGCCACAAACATGTCACTTGATGGCATCACAAAGGAAGATTTCCGGACTACAAGCTTTTGAAATAGAAGCTGCAGAGGATTCAGGAATAATGCCCCAAGCTGCACATGAGTTTGCTTGTCGCCAAGTTGGTGGACCATTTAACCTGGGATACACTTGTCGTGATCAAAAGAATTATTTGCGAACCAAGCGACAAAGAGAGTTGGCTTACGGTCAGGCTGGTAGTATGTTGAAGTATTTTCATGACAAAATGATCGAGAACCCATCTTTCCAATATGCTTTGCAGCTGGATTGTGAGGAAGATATAGCCAAGATATTTTGGGCTGATGCTAAAATGCTTCTTGACTATGCACACTTTGGTGACGTTGTCACATTTGATACAACTTTTGGCACAAACAAAGAATATAGGCTATTTGGTGTTTTTCTTGGGCTCAATCAGTTCAGAGAAACCACCATTTTTGACGCGGCATTGCTATTTGATGAAACATTTGAGTCATTTAAATGGCTTTTTGAGACTTTTCTAGCTGCACATAATGGGAGCCAACCTAGAACTATTTATACGGATCAAGATGCGGCCATGGGGAAAGCTATAATGTCTTCACGGAATGATATCATGGATTGTGCACCTTTCATATAATGCAGAATGCTGTTAAGCATTTATGTCCATTGAAGGGCGAAGAAAAAGATGAAGGAGGGAAAGAGAAAGATGGAGAGGACGGTGAACATGAAGATGAAGAAGAAGAGGAAGAGTCTCATATTATCACAGATTTTAGTGAATGCATGTATGGCTATGAGGACAAAGTAGAATTTCAAGAAGCATTTGATAATATGAGAAATAAAGTGCACAATCAAACTTGGTTAGATAGTATCTACAAGTTGAAAGAAAAGAGGGTTGAATGTTATATGAGAGATGTGTTCAGTTTGGGAGTGAGAAGTACACAACTTAGTGAGAGCTTCAACAATTCATTGAAAAACCATCTGAAATCAGATTTTCATATTGTTTGGTTCTTGATGCATTTTGAGAGGACAGTGGAGGTAAAAAGAACAAAGGAATTGCAATCTGAATTTGAACAAAGGAAGAAGTTGCCAAGAATCAAGATGCACACACCTATGTTGGTGCTAGCAAGCAAAGAATACACTCCAATTATCTTTGAATCTTTTCAAGGTGAATATGAGAGATCCATGGCTGCATGCACTAGAGTCTTGGATGGAAATAACAAATTTGGGGTTGCTATTGGGAGTTAGCATGGTGATTTACATTTTGAGGAGGAGCGCATAGTGATTGGTGATCCTTTGACCAAAACCGCTTCATGTAGTTGTGGAATGTTCAATAGGACAGGAATATTGTGTGGACATGGTCTCAAAGTTCTTGACTCAATGAATATAAAGACATTACCAACACATTATGTATTAAAGAGATGGACTAGAGAAGCATGCAATGAAAGCATACAAGATAGACAAGAAAGGAATGTGGTAGAGAATCCAAAGTTTGAGGCCCAACTTTGGTACAAGGGTGTGTCTCACAAGTTTCACACTATGGCACATAAAGTAGCCAACTCTCTAGAGTGTCGTTTGACATTACAAAATGCACTTGATTGCGTTGGTCCACAACTAGATGAGAAACTTGATGTAACTATGAATGCTACGAAAAAGCCATGTGATGACCAAGAAAATGTTGACCCAAATGTGCAACTAACTAGTGAGTTTCTTAGTGCGGCAAAGCTCAAGAAAAAAGAGGTTGCATCAAAAAATTTGAGGAGAAAGAAGGGTTGGCTTGATAAGTTACTCAAGGGGAAGCGCAAGCCAACTAAAGTTTCCTTGTCAAAAAAAAGGGAGCAAAGGTATGTTCCAAACTATACATGATATGTTGTTGCCACTCGTTGCTAAACTAAATGCTGAAACTTTCATGGCAGCAACAAAAGAAAAATGATGGTGGACAGCCTCAAGTGAGAGTGGAGAAGGATGATGGCGATAAAAGAGCAAATGTGGAGCTTCAAGAGAGCAACACGGTTGTCAGTTACACACAGCTCTTGATGACTCCCCTTGATGGTGTTTATGATGAAAATCTGTTCTAACGTGTACAAGCTTGTTAGATAGTATTTAGGACATTTTGACTAGTATTTGGGACAAAGATGACTGGCCTAATTTATCTACTTGAAGAATTATGTAAGAACATATTTTGTTGGTGCCGAATTTGAGTTGCAAATGCTACAAAGTCTGTATATTGTTCAATTCATTTTGAGTTTACTTTTTAATTCATTGTATAATGTATGCCTCAGGTTCAACTCTTCTTTTTTCAGTTCCTTTTCCAGTACTAAAGTCTTTGTATCAAACACTTTTCTACTGCAGGCTTGCTACACTGAATTTGTTCTCTGTCTGTAGTTAAATGAATTTGATTTGTCTTCAGTTAACTGAATTACGTATCTGTCTATAGTTGTGTGTAGTTAACTGAATTTGGTCTCCGTCTGCCGGCTGCCAGCTCCAGGACACCCGTCATGGTCGGAGGTATCATAAAGGGCGTCGGAAGGGTCGTGAGAACGGGCAGAGGCAGCCGACGGATGGGAGGCGGACGAAGCAGCCGAAGGTGGGCGGCCGTCGAGGCCGATTCCTCCCGTGGACGCCGCCGGAGTTCAACCTGGAGGACGAGTCCCCTGGAGGAGCAGTCGGAGCGCCTCATCCCCCTTTCCCGCAGCGCGCGGAGGAGATCCCTCGCTTTCCCGTTGAGGTGGTCGTCGGAGCTGAGGTGGGGCGCCGTCGCAATGGGGACGAGGACCTCGTCGGAGCGGAGCGGGGCAGGGAGGTGAAGGCATGGGGGCGGAGGGGATTGTCGGCGTCGTTTATCCGGTGGCCGTGGCGGGAGCTCCCATGGCTCCCTTCCCCACGGCGGCGACAGCGGCAGAGCTCTGCGTCGGAGCCGAGTTCCCGCCCACGAAGCCTCCGTTTCACGCGGAGCTGATTTTGCCTCGCGCGTGAGGAGGACGGGGATGAGTCGACGACCTGATTGTTTCCGTGTTGACTGATTCTGACTGTTGGATGCAGATGGAGGGTGGATTCGGAGCCTCAAGGCAATGCATGCCTTGCCTGAGGGAGGCACTGGATCTCAGTCCCCAATTTTCATCGCAAGTTGAGCACCCGCCTGCAAGGCAACAGGTCTGCATGTTCGGGACAGTGGCGGAGACAAGGGGGGCGAGCAGGGGCCTGGCCCCCCCATCGATCGACCAGACACTAATACAGAGTAGTTAATTAGCGATAGGATTCAGGGAATTAAGTAGTTGCCCCCCCCCCCCCCCCCCTAATATACGTTGACGTGAACTCTAAAGGAAAGAAATAGGCCCATGTACTAGCCCACGAGTGACTCATTTTAAGCCCTTGGAAGTCCAGATTGGCCTCCGCTAAGGGCTGGGCACTATCTCCGTGATTAGCGCGTGCGTGCAGATTAGCCTTACGCAGCCGCCGTCCTTTCCCCTTGCCGCCTGCTAGCCTCTAATCTTCATAGCTATCTGATTCACATGGCGACGCATGATGATTCACTAGCCAATCCTTCAGGTTGCAGCGTACGAAGTAAGCAAGGTTAATACAACACACTATCTACTAATCTCTCACGATTCAAATCTTGAATCTTTATACATCAGATTTTAGAAAAAAAATGTTGCATCGCAGCCCTAGGACCAAGGGGGCACCCACAATCGTTAGTTGCGGCATGCCAACGACGACCAGCCGATCTACTTTGAGTCTTCAACCAAGCAGAAGAGGGAACGAGCAAGGGCTGGATTTGATTCTCTAGGTATTTTTCCTAATACAACAACAAAATTTCAGAATATAGACAGTGTTGATTTGTCATCCAAACCTATATAAATGCAAGTTCAAAGCCAATCGTTAGGTTATACACTGATCGTTCTTGTTTGTATATTTAAATTTCCATATGCGATATTTTTAAGTAAGGTACCTCACTACCTCGTGTCATATTTCAAAGTAGTTTGATCACCAACTTCGTCTCATCAGCCTGTATGTGAAATTATTGACCAATATTAGCTATAGCTAATACATTGCCCCCAGCTGCAACAAAAATAAGTGTATGCATAGGCAAACTAAAATATGAAGGATATTTGGATACAAAACTATTGGGTAGTTTTTTTTCTTGAGAACACACAGGAGTTCTGCCCGCCTATACTATATATTAAGGTGAAAGCAAAGGCAATTTACAAGAGTGAGTTAGGGCGCCACGAAAACGGCGGCTTCCCATCCCTCAAAACCAATTGAACAGTAAGAGCTAAGTTAAAAAAAGCCCTAGTTATTGCACATCTAAATGACTCAATCATCAAGCATACAAATAATGAACAAAAGTAAACAATGCCTACGCGACTCTGCATTGTAAGATCAATGAGATAGGACTTACATGTGCAATACTTATGGCACATCTAGATGTGCCTTAGCAAAACTGAAAAAAAATTATGTGTAGTTGTGTGATGAAAAAAAAAATGGCTTCACTATGGTCGCCTGGCCCCCCCTATGCCTAAATCCTGGCTCCGCCCCTGGTTCGGGAATCCTGACATTAGGAAAAAAGTGACCAAGCCAACAGGTCTGCATGTTCGGGAATCCTGACATTAGGGAAAAAGTGACAGGCCCAGCATGGAAAATGCCATGATGGTCACAAATAACCACTCCTCCACCAGCCCAAGCTCCATCCTTCTTCACTGCTCCGTCAACGTTCACTTTGAGCCAATCAACTTTCCGGTCATCCGGTGGACTCCAAACCATGGTGACTGAAGTAGCAGCATTTCCGTCCTTCGGTGTATGGGCTGCCACCCTTCATTGGCATTTTCAATTTGCTTTGCATCCCTACAAGCATTCCTTGCTAGCCACATACTATAAAGTCATAATCACGACAGCCTTCTCCCCCTGTCTACCCAACCAATCAAGCAGCCAGAGGCTCAAATTGGCCTGGGAATCAATGTGTTTAGGAGGAATAAAATCGCAGCCAGTACCACGAGTTTCGAGCATCAGATTCCAGCATTGCTTGGGGCGAGTTTGGTTGCCTGCATCAAGGCCAATCAGGTCCACGCGGTGCAGCATTTTTTCAGACCTTGATTGTTTGGTTCCCCGCATACACTATTCAGCCCGCATAGCACGGTTCTTAAAGCACCCCTGGGCCTGGCCCGTTGGAAACGGCCGAATAGGCAGTTTCCCAAGAGCCAGGCCCGAGGGATGCTTCGAGGCGCACGTGGGTGGCTCTTTGAAGACATGTGTCTCCTGTTAATCCCCCCTCTCTCTCCCTAATCCTCAATTCCCTCTCTCTCCCTCCATGGCCCGCTTGTTCTTCTCCTCCGTGGCTAGCGTCACCCACAGCTCGTCGCTGACCCGCTGCAAGTCGTGGTTGAAGCGGCCCCTCGGCTTGGCGGCGGCGACGGCGACGGCGACGACGCTGGCCTCGACCAAGCCTTCGCCGGTTCCGCGCGGTGCTCTACTACCGCGACCGGCCGGTGCCGCGATGTCGGATGCGGAGCAGCGGCAAGGCGACCCGGCGGAGCAGCGGCGAGGCGAGGCGACCCAATGCAGCGGAGCCTGCGGCCAGCGTGGACGCGGCCGGGCACCTGGTCGAGCGACCGCGTGGATTGCCCCGTGGCGGCCATCGCATACCCGGCGTCCGAGCGGATGTGCTCGCGGCGGTCGCGCGCGCCAGCGCAGGCGGCATGCGGGTCAAGGCCGTCATCGGCTTCGCGCACACCACCCCGAAGCTGGCCTGCCCCAGTGGCGGGAACGGCATCGCGGAGTCTCTGCTCATCTCGACTCTCGACGGTTTTTCTTGCCTACAAATTGAAGATCGAACTGGTTGTAAGTGTGAAAATGCCTTCGTGTAGTCGATGCACATGCAGATCATGAGCTTGACCAGAGAATGGCTATGCGCGCATGGCACCGTTAGTGGCTCAGCGCAGAGCTTGGTATGCTCTGAGCACATCAAACAACGCAACAGGCATACGCAGAGGCGCGGACGGTGGCATGGACGCGGAGGCGAGGTACGCCGGCGTGGACGTGGTGGTGGAGCCGGCGGGGCGGCGTGACGTTTCCGCTGTTGCCGGCGACGACGACAAGAGCGCGGGCGGATCCAGCGAAGACGAGGCGGCCGACGCAGAAGCTCTTCGAGAGGTGACGGGCGCGGCAAGATTCTCAACAACGGCCAGCTCAAGCTCGTCCACGACCGCGGCGAGCCGGGCGCGGCCACGGCCACGACGGCGAGTCGGGCGCGCCCACGGTCGCCGGGAGCTGCTGGTGGGCACGATGGGCAGTGGAAGCTCCGGCGCGCTCAAAGTGTTTGACAAAATGTCAAGCCCAACCCGATGGCTGTTAAGTTTTGTTGTTAACGCTGGTAATCATATGCATGTATGCAACCAAACACCGGGTAAAAATTGCATCTCCATGACAAGACCTCCAATGCAGACAACCAATCAACTGGTCATCTACGTTTTTGACCATATTTTTGCTTACCCAGACCCTGCTTAGCCTGACTTGTTTTTCCTCTCTGAACCACGCCCGACAGTGAAAGCAACCAAACACGTCCTGGGCGAACGGATACCTCCAGAACCGGTGAAGAGTCGTCTCTTCCCAGTTACAAACGACACATTGTATCCCTGCATTCATATTTCTTCTTTGAAGCTCCGCTCCGGCAGCCAAGCCAGGGGTCGCCACACATGGATCTTGGCTTTGCCGTATTCCCATAGCTCATTTCATCCTTGTAAGGCTGCAAGTGGACACGGGCCGTCCGCGGGCCCCATTTAAAAGCCCATGTAATTTGTATTTGTGGACGCCCACGTAATCTAAGATCTAGGAAGTGGGATAAGTGAGCTGACCCACGGACGCCGCATAACCCACTTAATTCCTCGCTCTCCTCTTCCTCGTCCCCATCTTTGTAGGATTACGCCGCCATGCCGCCGCCCACCTTCCGCATGGCCGGCCTAGCGCCACCGTCCATCATCTCCATGGGCGCCGCAGCGCTGTGACGCCCGGGTAATCAAGCTACAGTAATCCCATACTAATGATGACACGTCACCTCTGTCATTGTAGTTAATCTCGGGTCATTTCGAAACCGTTTCAAATTTAAATCCTAAATAAGCCAAACGACAAAAGTTTTCAAAATATTAAACTAAAATGTTCGGGCTGTGCCAAAATTGGCATAGGTAATTATAGTGCAGCAAACACATTTTTATAAAATGCCTAAATGATTGAAAATGAAATAAAACAGAAAAGAAAATAAAGAAAAATAAAAAAATAAAACAGAAAACAAAACTTACAAAAAAAAGGAAACCCCCTCCCCCACTGGACCAGGCGGCCCAGCTCACACCAGGCCATCCCACCTGGCCCAGCCGGCCGGCCCAGCCGCGCCTACTAACCCACCTGGCACCCAAACCCTAGACGAGTCGCTCCCCACTCCCCCCCTCGTTCCCCCACTCCCCCACGATCCAGATCGGGGCAACTGCCCCGACCCCGAGCGCCGCCGCACGCCCAGAGGCGAAACGCCTCGTGCCCGACACCCCCTCGCACGCCTGTCCTCCCTCCATTCGCTCCCGCTCCGCCCGTCTTCGCCACCACTACGCGCCGGGGCACTTCCCTGCTGGTGCCTCGCCGCCCCCAATCACGCCGCCTCCCTCCCGCACACACAAGGCACACCCATGCTCGAGTAGGGCAGCGCATCGCCCCGTCTGCCTCCAACCTCCCGTCGCCGGCGCTCACCACGACCACCTTCGACACCACTGGACCGCGCCGCCAGAGCCCCTCACCGTCTTCGCCGGATCGGCCACCGCCCCGTCGCCCTCGAGTCCTCCCCGCCGGACTGCCTTCCTGTCACCGCGTCACCAGATCTCGCGTCCCCGTCCTCCTCCACAACTGCTCCGACGAGCCTCGTCGGCCACCCCTACTCGGCAACGGCCGTGAGCGCCCCCCCTTTTTCATCTTCCCCTCTCTCCGCCGCCCGCGCACGACCACCTCGCTCCGGCCGCGCACTGGGCTCGCTCGACCCACTGCCGTGCCTCGGCCTCCCCGTTCGCCCCCTGTTCCGCCGCGGACCCTGACCCGTCCAGCCGCACTGGCCTTCCCCCTGCACGTCCCGGGGCACGCCCCGACGCCTCACCGCCCGCATTCGCGGGGCGCACCAGCCGAGCCCGCGACCACCCCCTCCGTCCGTCGACGCCCCGCTCCGACCGCTGTGGCCTGGGTCTCCCCTGACCAGCGCCGTGGCCGCCGGCGCCCAGCCAACCGCGGCCCCTGCTACCATCGCCGCGGCCGGCGCACTCCCCTGTCCGGCGCCCGGTTAGGCTCGGCCTACGCTCGGGCGCCTACACGCCCCAGCAACCGAGCGGGCTGGTGCCCGCACCCGGCGCCCCACCTCCCGATAGCGCCCGAACCCGCTAGGCCCCCTGTGGGCCACTGACTAGGGGGGCCCGCCCCAGAACGTTTTAATAATAAAAAACATAATTAATTTAAAAAAAATAAAAATAAATAAATAATAATTAAATTAATTAATTAATTAACGAATTAATTAAGTTAATTAATCACAATTAGATTAACCTAATGACTGTTAGTTAATTAATCAAACAATGACAGCGGGGTCCACTCACTAATTAATTTTGATTAGATTAATTAAACTGTTTGATTAAAATGTGTCACTGACTAGTGGGACCCACTGGTTAGGTTGACCAAGTCAACTCTGTTGACTGCTGATGTCAGCATGACATCATGCTGATGTCATTAATTCATTTTCGAATTAATTAATTAATTAATTAAATTCCAGAAATTAATAAAATCTTTAGAAAATCATATCTTTTAATCCGTAACTCGGATGAAAATACTTTCTACATGAAAGTTGCTCAGAACGACGAGACGAATCCGGATACACTATTCGCTCGTCCGCCACACATCCCTAACCTATCGAACTCGCAGCTTTCCCCCTCCGGTCCGTCTGTCCGAAAACACCGAACATTGGGAATACTTTCCCGGATGTTTACCCCCTTCGCCGGTATCACCTATCCCTGCTTGCATTAGAGTAGTTAGCATGTTACTGCTTTCAGTTAATCCTATACTGCTGCATAGCCTGTCCTTGCTACTACTGTTGTTACCTTTACCTGCTATCCTAATGCTTAGTATAGGATGCTAGTGTTCCATCAGTGGCCCTACACTCTTGTCCGTCTGCCATGCTATACTACTGGGCCGTGATCGCTCGGGGGTGATCACGGGCATATACTATACTACACTGTTACATTACCTGTGATACTGTTCGGAGGTGGGGGCTGAAGGGGCAGGTGGCTCCATCCCGGTAGAGGTGGGCCTGGGTTCCCGACCGCCCCCGGTTGTTACTTGAGGCGGAGCGACAGGGCAGGTTGAGACCACCTAGGAGAGAGGTGGCCTGGCCCTGGTCGGCGTTCGCGGATACTTAACACGCTTAACGAGATCTAGGTATTTGATCTGAGTCTGGCCATTTGGTCTATACGCACTAACCATCTACGCGGGAGCAGTTATGGGTATCCCGGCGTCGTGGTATCAGCCGAAGCCTTCGTGACGTCAGCGACTGAGCGGCGCGCGCCGGATTGGAACGTAAGCCTGCTCTTGTATTAAGGGGGCTAGTTCCACTTTCGGCTGCCCTCGCAACGTGCAGGTGTGCTAAGGGCGATGGGCCCAAACCCCTGTGCGCTTAGGTTTAGACCGGCGTGCTGACCTCTCTGTTGTGCCTAGGTGGGGCTGCGACGTGTTGATCTTCCACGGCCGGGCATGACCCAGAAAAGTGTGTCCGGCCAAATGGGATCAAGCGTGTTGGGTTATATGGTGCACCCCTGCAGGGAAGTTAATCTATTCGAATAGCCGTGTCCCTCGGTAAAAGGACGACCCGGAGTTGTACCTTGACCTTATGACAACTAGAACCGGATACTTAATAAAACACACCCTTCCAAGTGCCAGATATAACCCGGTGATCGCTCTCTAATAGGGCAACGAGGAGGGGATCGCCGGGTAGGATTATGCTATGCGATGCTACTTGGAGGACTTCAGTCTACTCTCTTCTATATGCTGCAAGACGGAGGCTGCCAGAAGCGTAGTCTTCGACAGGATTAGATATCGCCCTCTTATTCTGGCATTCTGTAGTTCAGTCCACTGATATGGCCCCTTACACATATATCCATGCATATGTAGTGTAGCTCCTTGCTTGCGAGTACTTTGGATGAGTACTCACGGTTGCCTTGTTTCCCCTTTTCCCCATCTCTCTACCCGATTGCTGCAACCAGACGATGGAGCCCAGGATCCAGACGCCACCGTCGACGACGACTCCTACTACACTGGAGGAGCCTACTACTGCGTGCAGCCCGCTGACGACGACCAGGAGTAGTTAGGAGGATCCCAGGCAGGAGGCCTGCGCCTCTTTCGATCTGTATCCCAGTTTGTGCTAGCCTTCTTAAGGCAAACTTGTTTAACTTATGTCTGTACTCAGATATTGTTGCTTTCGTTGACTCGTCTATGATCGAGCACTTGTATTCGAGCCCTCGAGGCCCCTGGCTTGTATTATGATACTTGTATGACTTATTTTATTTGTAGAGTTGTGTTGTGATATCTTCCCGTGAGTCCCTGATCTTGATCGTACACATTTGCGTGCATGATTAGTGTACGATTGAATCGGGGGCGTCACAAGTTGGTATCAGAGCCGACTGCCTGTAGGAATCCCCCTTCCCAACTCCTTGGCCGAAGTCGAGTCTAGACATTGCAAAAACTTTTACTAACATGGCTGTGTGCCTTACGGGCCCACGTCGCCATTGGGTGGTATTAGGATCTTTTACTCCTTGTCTATACTCTGGGATTCTGATCTCTCTTCTATTCGGGTTAAATAAATTTTGCTAAATCTAACATTAGGATCTCGTTATCACTTTCACCCGGAGAGCCCCTTATTATTGATGATCGTCTGCTGCACCAGAAGACCCTGAAGATACTCTCTGCTGTTAACCCGAGAACTTGTGTTCATCGCGTTTGCAATTCCCCTTCCACCGTCAACCCTTATGGATAACTACTTGCAGTTGTTATTCTTACATTCATCCTCATTGGTCATGTTATTACAAGATACCCAGAAAAACTCATCATTGTTTCGATAATCCTTTGAGCTTACTGCCTTGCTGTTCTTTGTCACTTGAATACCCCTACGGATAATTCTCGCACTTATCGAGTATCCGCTCATCCCCCAGTTGATTCATGTATGTCACCAATCTTCGATATACCATTCGATCTTCCGAAAATACTCAGGAGCCTATTGCTCTTGAAATTCTTGCTTGCTTGCATTATTGTTAATCCCATAAGTTTTGTAATCTTATTGGCCTCCCTTGTCTTTATCATTTTAAGTCCGTTGATTCAATATGTTGAGGATGCTCGCCTTCCTCAGTCGAATCCTAGGATTCATCCTTCCGGCTCAGACATTGTATTAAACATGAGCTGGATCTCGACCAATCAAATTTTTGTCGATTTTACCCCTAAGCTTACTCAACTTATCCATCCTTAATCAGAGCGATTGCTTCTGATCCTTTGATTTGGAAATCATAATTCCTTTGCATTTGAGCTTTGGATTAGTCAGTTGTTTCTATAAACCAATGCCCTTGCATTGTTACTTCCTCTGGTTGTGTGCCGATGCTCACATCAGCTCTGTTATGGACCGGCAGATCCTTTAATGGCTTTTATCCGACAGCGTCCTCCAAATTCAATAACCTTGTGAGGCTTCCCTCGGATACGTAATGCCTTTGGTAAATTGTATCATCTACTTTCTCAACCTTGCTCTACTTTCGAGCTAGTGATAAATTACTATCGAAGTTTGTGGTATATGTTTCCTTGATGCCCCGATGGGTTGAACCTATGCCTTCCTTAATATGTGTGAACTCGAAAGTTCCCACGAGTCATACTCTTCTGGTATTTTGCCAGATAAAATTTCAACAATACAACTTCATCGAACGCGAGAAGTGGATGAAAGGTTATGCATTGGAGAAGTGGGAGTCGACCTTGAACTTTATGTTCATGCCCATGGACACGATGTACATCTTCTCATCGAAGCTTCTTTTAAATTAATTATTCCCTTGATATAAGTTCATCTTATATCCGGGGCCTGCCCTTTTACAATCGTGGTTCCGACCATGTTCTCCTTTAAATACCATTTTCGATGCAAGTGTAAGCACTTGTCTTCTGTGGATCAATACCCCGGTCCAACCTCTACTTTGATCCGTCTTCGAGTATTACCCCCCTGGTATCTCGAGATTATCTTGGAACTACATAACTTCTTATGAGTTCTTCATCAAGTACTACATTCTCACTGATTACAATTTTTCATGGGCTCTGAGTTGTTAATCACTCAAAGACACCGATAACTGAACCGAGTTCGCACTACGGTTCAACAACTCTTAGTAATCTTCTCTAAGTATGAGTTTGTACCCGATCACGCCATTCCTAGCCTGTTTGGCTATATCATTGTCTTGATGATTTTAAACTGTGCTACCTGGTCCTTAATCCCGAAGCACAACTTTCGACGATGAGCTAATCTTACGTCGATCTTCCTCATCATATCATTTCTCCTTGAACAGGAAGCTTGAGTTCGATTTTGTGTCGTAACTGTGGTTCCAATAACCTCTTGCTTCATCATTCCTTTGACCTGATGTCGTCACTGATTGATTACATCTTCATGAAATCTCTCGACAAATGTGTTGTGATCTTCATCAACCTTATGAGCTCTTCCAGGATATCAACCGGATTCATGAAGAGAAATACCATCCTTGCCCTCGATGACCTGTGTTATCATCGGCCACTTATTGCCTTCCCTCCAACACAAACTTGTTTGTGCTTTGTGATATACCTTGAGACCCTTGCTATCCAGCAATTGTTCTTCTTTACCTTGGAGTATTACCATCTTTTATGTCAGGGATGTCATGGGAATTTCACCACCTCTGGAGAATTCTTGATACATGATGATACTTCTCACCATCACCATTCTTCCTTAGTCCCCATGTTGTTTTTAACCAGGATACCAATATGCTAACGATGCTGTTTGAGTTCTGTACTTCTAGCAACCCTATTGCTTTGGAGTTAATGATCGACAGTTCGTTCTTAGACTGTTGGTTATTGTGTCGTCACTCTAACATTGATCTTGCTGCCTAAGGTCATACTTCGGGCACACCTTTCAACTAATGATTGATGGTGTATGTTTTCCTAGAGCATACAACATTATATCATTTGAATTGACAAGTGTCATCTTCTTGTTCAAATTATTGTGGAAAGCTATCCATTTGGAATTCTCGATGAATTGTCACTGAGCCAATCAGCCACCTTCTCATCCCCTCCTTGGTTTAATGATGAACTATTGTTTCAGGAACCCGCTCCCATAGTTCATTTCCCGAGAATCTTGCAATGTCATTTCGTCTATTTGTGTTGCACCTTTTCTTCTCGGACATCCTGAGTCTGAGGTATCATGACACCTATCGGATCTGAATCTCGGTCGGATATGATGGTTGGGACATTTCCAAGAGTTATAACATTGGTCTTTATATGACCCGGTAAGGTGATGTCATGCCTAGCACACCTGGCCGGAGGACCTATTGATATAGTTTCCTTTTTGGCAAGGTTAGTCATTCTTCCGTGCGGAAATTGTAAGACTTATTCTATAAGTTGTTCCTGATGGATCCTTTTTGTTTCCAAAGTCTGATCTTCACCGGATGACCATGTCAATGCTATCTCGAAGCATGTCCATGGTACTCCGATTTTCAATAAGAACATTTGAACCACAATGCTAAATGTTTCTTGCTCAATTACCCCAAACACCGTTGTATGGGTAATGTCATGATATTTCTCTCCCCTTTCCTAAAGGGTTTTCTACGTTATATCCTATCATGGATATCATGCCATGCTTGTCCTTGGGAAGGATATACCCCTGAAATATGTGTTTAAACACATTTTTCCTTTCCATTGTTTTGTTTAACCTGATGATCACATTTTCCTTTCCATTGGTTTGTTTGACCTTTCTGGTGTTTCGTATGATCTAAGCAGTAATATTCTCCTGCTTATGTAAACTTCTCGGTGTACAATTCTGTCAGAAAGACCCTGTTACTTTTGCTGAGTGACATTCCGGTAACCACCGATGGACGAGAACTTTGCCTACTGGTCTGCCTCGTTCAACGAGCAGGAAAATGGTTCTCTTCGTCCCTCGCCCTTGGTACCGATGTTGTTGCCGACATGACCGACAAACTATCCTTTGACATGCCTTGCTTACATGATCATGCAAGATGTCACCGACCTTCCTACTTTTAACCACATGGTGGGCCCATAACCCACAGTTCCTGAGGATTGAAACCTGACTCTCCTGTACACCCCAGCTCCTAAAGGTTATTCCTCATGTTTGGCTTCTTATGTAATTCACGAGCCACCTTCCTACTGATTAAACACAATACTTAATCTTGTTGCTCTAGACGCCTTTTTCACTTTGTTTCAGGCTTCGAACGATTGCCTACCCGTTTGAAACTTCTCTTGGTATCTTCTTACTTTACTCTCGATATTTTCTTAAGTATCTATTCGAGGGTTACCTTCTACCACATTCCCTGAGTTATCTGCCAGATAATTGACCTTGAAGGTCCATTCTTCTGAAGTTACCCCTTATCATTATCGTAAGTACGATGTAGATCCCGAAGAAAGGATGATGACTTGATCATGATGACCTGGAGCAGACAATTAAAGACTTCAACGTAATGGATCGACCTCTTCGAGAAGAGCAACCAAGATCGAGAAGACCCGTTAGAATTTCGTAACCAGAAATTTCCCTTTAGTCCCCCTCTTAAATCTCGGGACGAGATTTCATGTAGTGGAGGAGAATTGTGACGCCCGGGTAATCAAGCTACAGTAATCCCCTACTAATGATGACACGTCACCTCTGTCATTGTAGTTAATCTCGGGTTAATTCGAAACCGTTTCAAATTTAAATCCTAAATAAGTCAAACGACAAAAGTTTTCAAAATATTAAACTAAAATGTTCGGGCTGTGCCAAAATTGGCATAGGTAATTATAGTGCAGCAAACACATTTTTATAAAATGCCTAAATGATTGAAAATGAAATAAATCAGAAAAGAAAATAAAGAAAAAGAAATAAATAATACAGAAAACAAAACTTACAAAAAAAAGTAAACCCCCTCCCCCACTGGACCAGGCGGCCCAGCTCGCACCAGGCCAGCCCACCTGGCCCAGCCGGCCGGCCCAGCCGTGCCTACTAACCCCCCTGGCACCCAAACCCTAGACGAGTCGCTCCCCACTCCCCCCTCGTTCCCCCACTCCCCCACGATCCAGATCGGGGCAACTGCCCCGACCCCGAGCGCCGCCGCACGCCCAGAGGCGAATCGCCTCGTGCCCGACACCCCCTCACACGCCTCTCCTCCCTCCGTTCGCTCCCGCTCCACCCGTCTTCGCCACCACTACGCGCCGGGGCACTTCCCTGCTGGTGCCTCGCCGCCCCCAATCACACCGCCTCCCTCCCGCACACACAAGGCACACCCATGCTCGAGCAGGGCAGCGCATCGCCCCGTCTGCCTCCAACCTCCCGTCGCCACGCTCACCACCACCACCTTCGACACCACTGGACCGCGCCGCCGGAGCCCCTCACCGTCTTCGCCGGATCGGCCATCGCCCCGTCGCCCTCGAGACTCCCCGCCGGACTGCCTCCCCGTCACCGCGTCGCCGGATCTCGCGTCCCCGTCCTCCTCCACAACTGCTCCGACGAGCCTCGTCGGCCACCCCTACTCGGCAACGGCCGTGAGCGCCCCCCCCCCTTTTTTCATCTCCCCCTCTCTCCGCCGCCCGCGCACGACCACCGCGCTCCGGCCGCGCACTGGGCTCGCTCGACCCGCGGCCGTGCCTCGGCCTCCCCGTTCGCCCTCTGTTCCGCCGCGGACCCTGACCCGTCCAGCCGCACTGGCCTTCCTCCTGCACGTCCTGGGGCACGCCCCGACGCCTCACCGCCCGCATCCGCGGGGCGCACCAGCTGAGCCCGCGACCACCCCCTCCGTCCGTCGACGCCCCGCTCCGGCCGCTGCGGCATGGGTCTCCCCTGACCAGCGCCGTGGCCGCCGGCGCCCAGCCAACCACGGCCCCTGCTACCTTCGCCGCGGCCGGCGCACTCCCCTGTCCGGCGCCCGGTTAGGCTCGGCCTACGCTCGGGCGCCCGCACCCGGTGCTCCACCGCCCGATAGCGCCCGAACCCGCTAGGCCCCCTGTGGGCCACTGACTAGGGGGCCCCGCCCCAGAACGTTTTAATAATTAAAAATTTTAATTAATTAAAATAATAATAAAAGGTAAATAAATAAATAATAATAATTAAATTAAATTAATTAATTAACGAATTAATTAAGTTAATTAATCACAATTAGATTAACCTAATGACTGTTAGTTAATTAATCAAACAATGACAGCGGGGCCCACCCACTAATCAATTTTGATTAGATTAATTAAACTGTTTGATTAAAATGTGTCACTGACCAGTGGGACCCACTGGTCACGTTGACCAAGTCAAGTCGGTTGACTGCTGATGTCAGCATGACATCATGCTGATGTCATTAATTCATTTTCGAATTAATTAATTAATTAATTAATTTCCAGAAATTAATAAAATCTTTAGAAAATCATATCTTTTAATCCGTAACTCGGATGAAAATACTTTCTACATGAAAGTTGCTCAGAACGACGAGACGAATCCGGATACACTCTTCGCTCGTCCGCCACACATCCCTAACCTATCGAACTCGCAACTTTCCCCCTCCGGTCCGTCTGTCCGAAAACACCGAACATCGGGAATACTTTCCCGGATGTTTACCCCCTTCGCCGGTATCACCTATCCCTGCGATGGGTTACCCCTAGCACAACGTATTGCCGCGTCTTGCTTTGTGTTACATTTGATTGCTCTGTTATTTATTGTGTTCCCCCTCCGTTACTTCTTTCCGGTAGGCCCCGAGACCGCTGCCGATGTCCCTGTGTTCGACTACACCGACGATGACCCTTCCTTCTTGCCAGAGCAACCAGGCAAGCCCCCCCTTTATCACCAGATATCGCCTATTCTTCTCTACTGCTTGCATTAGATTAGTGTAGCATGTTACTGCTTTCAGTTAATCCTATACTGCTGCATAGCCTGTCCTTGCTACTACTGTTGTTACCTTTACCTGCTATCCTAATGCTTAGTATAGGATGCTAGTGTTCCATCAATGGCCCTACACTCTTGTCCGTCTGCCATGCTATACTACTGGGCCGTGATCGCTCGGGGGTGATCACGGGCATATACTATACTACACTATTACATTACCTATGATACTGTTCGGAGGTGGGGGCTGAAGGGGCAGGTGGCTCCATCCCGGTAGAGGTGAGCCTGGGTTCCCGACGGCCCCCGACTGTTACTTGAGGCGGAGCGACAGGGCAGGTTGAGACCACCTAGGAGAGAGGTGGCCTGGCCCTGATCGGCGTTCGCGGATACTTAACACGCTTAACGAGATCTGGGTATTTGATCTGAGTCTGGCCATTTGGTCTATACGCACTAACCATCTACGCGGGAGTAGTTATGGGTATCCCGGCGTCGTGGTATCAGCCGAAGCCTTCGTGATGTCAGCGACTGAGCGGCGCGCGCCGGATTGGAACGTAAGCCTGCTCTTGTAGTAAGGGGGCTAGTTCCCCTTTCGGCCGCCCTCGCAACGTGCAGGTGTGCTAAGGGCGATGGGCCCAGACCCCTGTGCGCTTAGGTTTAGACCGGCGTGCTGACCTCTCTGTTGTGCCTAGGTGGGGCTGCGACGTGTTGATCTTCCACGGCCGGGCATGACCCAGAAAAGTGTGTCCGGCCAAATGGGATCAAGCGTGTTGGGTTATGTGGTGCACCCCTGCAGGGAAGTTAATCTATTCGAATAGCCGTGTCCCTCGGTAAAAGGACGACCCGGAGTTGTACCTTGACCTTATGACAACTAGAACCGGATACTTAATAAAACACACCCTTCCAAGTGCCAGATATAACCCGGTGATCGCTCTCTAACAGGGCAACGAGGATGGGATCGCCGGGTAGGATTATGCTATGCGATGCTACTTGGAGGACTTCAGTCTACTCTCTTCTATATGCTGCAAGACGGAGGCTACCAGAAGCGTAGTCTTCGACATGATTAGATATCGCCCTCTTATTCTGGCATTCTGCAGTTCAGTCCACTGATATGGCCCCTTACACATATATCCATGCATATGTAGTGTAGATCCTTGCTTGCGAGTACTTTGGATGAGTACTCACGGTTGCCTTGTTTCCCCTTTTCCCCATCTCTCTACCCGATTGCTGCCACCAGACGATGGAGCCCAGGATCCAGACGCCACCGTCGACGACGACTCCTACTACACTGGAGGAGCCTACTACTACGTGCAGCCCGCTGACGATGACCAGGAGTAGTTAGGAGGATCCCAGGCAGGAGGCCTGCGCCTCTTTCGATCTGTATCCCAGTTTGTGCTAGCCTTCTTAAGGCAAACATGTTTAACTTATGTCTGTACTCAGATATTGTTGCTTTCGCTGACTCGTCTATGATCGAGCACTTGTATTCGAGCCCTCGAGGCCCATGGCTTGTATTATGATACTTGTATGACTTATTTTATTTGTAGAGTTGTGTTGTGATATCTTCCCGTGAGTCCCTGATCTTGATCGTACACATTTGCGTGCATGATTAGTGTACGATTGAATCGGGGGCGTCACAAGTTGGTATCAGAGCCGACTGCCTGTAGGAATCCCCCTTCCCAACTCCTTGGCCGAAGTCGAGTCTAGACATTGCAAAAACTTTTACTAACATGGCTGTGTGCCTTACGGGCCCACGTCGCCATTGGGTGGTATTAGGATCTTTTACTCCTTGTCTATACTCTGGGACTCTGATCTCTCTTCTATTCGGGTTAAATAAATTTTGCTAAATCTAACATTAGGATCTCCTTATCACTTTCACCCGGAGAGCCCCTTATTATTGATGATCGTCTGCTGCACCAGAAGACCCTGAAGATACTCTCTGCTGTTAACCCGAGAACTTGTGTTCATCGCGTTTGCAATTCCCCTTCCACCGTCAACCCTTATGGATAACTACTTGCAGTTGTTATTCTTACATTCATCCTCATTGGTCATGTTATTACAAGATACCCGGAAAAACTCATCATTGTTTCAATAATCCTTTGAGCTTACTGCCTTGCTATTCTTTGTCACTTGAATACCCCTACGGATAATTCTCGCACTTATCGAGTATCCGCACATCCCCCAGTTGATTCATGTATGTCACCAATCTTCGATATACCATTCGATCTTTCGAAAATCCTCAGGACCCTATTGCTCTTGAAATTCTTGCTTGCTTGCATTATTGTTAATCCCATAAGTTTTGTAATCTTATTGGCCTCCCTTGTTTTTATCATTTTAAGTCCGTTGATTCAATATGTTGAGGATGCTCGCCTTCCTCAGTCGAATCCTAGGATTCATCCTTCCGGCTCAGACATTGTATTAAACATGAGCTGGATCTCGACCAATCAAATTTTTGTCGATTTTACCCCTAAGCTTACTCAACTTATCCATCCTTAATCAGAGCGATTGCTTCTGATCCTTTGATTTGGAAATCATAATTCCTTTGCATTTGAGCTTTGGATTAGTCAGTTGTTTCTATAAACCAATGCCCTTGCATTGTTACTTCCTCTGGTTGTGTGCCGATGCTCACATCAGCTCTGTTATGGACCGGCAGATCCTTTAATGGCTTTTATCCGACAGCGTCCTCCAAATTCAATAACCTTGTGAGGCTTCCCTCGGATACGTAATGCCTTTGGTAAATTGTATCATCTACTTTCTCAACCTTGCTCTACTTTCGAGCTAGTGATAAATTACTATCGAAGTTTGTGGTATATGTTTCCCTGATGCCCCGATGGGTTGAACCTATGCCTTCCTTAATATGTGTGAACTCGAAAGTTCCCACGAGTCATACTCTTCTGGTATTTTGCCAGATAAAATTTCAACAATACAACTTCATCGAACGCGAGAAGTGGATGAAAGGTTATGCATTGGAGAAGTGGGAGTCGACCATGAAATTTATGTTCATGCCCATGGACACGATGTACATCTTCTCATCGAAGCTTCTCATCGAAGCTTCATGCCCGGCGACGATGACAAGAGCGTGGGCAGATCCAGCGAAGACGAGGCGGCCGATGCAGACGCTCTTCGAGAGGTGACGCACGCGGCAAGATTCTCAACAACGGCCAGCTCAAGCTCGTCCACGACCGCGGCGAGCCGGGCGCGGCCACGGCCACGACGGCGAGTCGGGCGCGTCCACGGTCGCCGGGAGCTGCTGGTGGGCACGATGGGCAGTGGAAGCTCCGGCGCGCTCAAAGTGTTTGACGAAATATCAAGCCCAACCCGATGGCTGTTAAGTTTTGTTGTTAACGCTGGTAATCATATGCATGTATGCAACCAAACACCGAGTAAAAATTGCATCTCAATGACAAGACCTCCAATGCAGACAACCAATCAACTGGTCATCTACGTTTTTTACCATATTTTTGCTTACCCAGACCCTTCTTAGCCTGACTTGTTTTTCCTCTCTGAACCATGCCTGACAGTGAAAGCAACCAAACACGCCCTGGGCGAACGGACACCTCCAGAACCGGTGAAGAGTCGTCTCTTCCCGGTTACAAACGACACATTGTATCCCTGCATTCATATTTCTTCTTTGAAGCTCCGCTCCGGCAGCCAAGCCAGGGGTCGCCACACATGGATCTTGGCTTTGCCGTATTCCCATAGCTCATTTCATCCTTGTCAGGCTGCAAGTGGACACGGGCCGTCCGCGGCCCCCATTTAAAAGCCCATGTAATTTGTATTTGTGGACGCCCACGTAATCTAAGATCTAGGAAGTGGGATAAGTGGGCTGACCCACGGACGCCGCATAACCCACTTAATTCCTCGCTCTCCTCTTCCTTTTCCCCATCTTTGTAGGATTACGCCGCCATGCCGCCGCCCACCTTCCCCATGGCCGGCCTAGCGCCGCCGTCCATCATCTCCATGGACGCCGCAGCGCCGCCTTCCACCTCCATTGTAGCCGCACCAGTGCCGCCATCCATCTCCCCCGCGGCCAGACCATCGCAGTCGGCCATATCCTCCATGCTCGCCCGAACGCTGCCGTCTACCTCACCATGGCCATTACCGGCGAGGCTCTCAAGAACCTGCGTAGTTATCCGGTTACCCCCCCTTTGTACATAGTTCCAAGTCCTCTGAAACTTGCCAAGAAGCTCCAAGTTCTCTGTTAGTGAAGACCTAGGTGCATATCTGAAATAAATGAATCATATATTCATATCAGATTCAGTTTGAAAAGGAGTTTTTTTCCTGTTTGGAAGCTGCTAACTGTAGACTATCACTAACAGAGTTATGTGTTCTCTATTAGTAAAAATACAGTGTAGTGCTAACTGTGTTTCAAAAATGAACAAGCAGTTTAATAAATTCACTCCTGTAATTTATTTTAAAATATCTTTTATAAGAGTGCATGAACAGCTGATTACTCTGCTATTTCAGAACAAATGCGTTTGTTGTATCTGGGCATGCATCTGTTGTATGTGGGAAAATGGCTCCCGTGAACAAATGCAATCTGCGCATGCAACTGTTGTATCTATTCAGAAATTATGTCATGGTTAGTTTGGATCGTGTCCTCACTGGTTTGCCTGAGCAAAATAGCTGCCTCGGAGTTGCCTGGACATCTCAGCAGAAATGCCTGGCCAGGCACAACCATGTTTCTAGGCTGCGTTTGGTTTCTAACCTGAGAACGTGCCTGTGTGGATAAATGGCCCAGGGGTTGGAGATCACATATATATATATATATATATATATATATATATATATATATATATATATATATATATATATATATATATATATATATAGGGATTGACTATTCGTCACCCTGGGTGAGGAATAGTTATTCTTCATCCCCTTCTATTTTACTATCAATGGACCGTAATTTTACGTTCCGTAAATTTTGCCTTATTTTCGAAGTAAAAAGAGACCGTAAGAAAATATATAATCGTCGAAAAAAATATTTTATGTTATGTAAAATTACAAATGTAAAAACATAGTGTAAAATATACATAAACTGTAAATCTTCTTGTCTTATGACCTATATTTTTATTTTCTTATGTCAAATTTTACGTCGTGAATCGATAGGAATGTAACTATTTGATTTCCAAACGTAATTTAATTATGAAATGATCGTAAGATTACCTCGGGTGAAGAATAACTTATTCTGCACCCTGGGTGATGAATAGTAACACTATATATATATATCGTCACCCTAGGTGAGGAATAATTATTCTTCACCCACCTCTATTTTAACATCTATGCATCGTAATTTTACTTTTCGTAAATTTTGTCTTATTTTAGACATAAAAAGAGAACTTATATAATCGTCGTAAATTTTTTTATATTATGTAAATTTACAAATGTAAAAAACATAGCATAAAATGTATATAAAATACAATTTTTAACCTATATTTTTTTTGTTATGCCAAATTTTATGCAGTAAATCAATATGAATGTAGCTATATTCAAATGTAATTTATGTATAAAATTATCGTAAGATTACCTCGGGTGAAGAATAACTTATTCTGCATCCTTGGCGATGAATAGTAACAATATATATATATATATATATATATATATATATATATATATATATATATATATATATATATATATATATATATATATATATATATATATATATATATAGGAAAAAGCAAACCTATGAAACTTCTCTCTAGTGGCTGCAATCACGAGCGACCATTCGCGTTGGGATCTGCCCCCTCCCGTTACCTCTTTTGTAATTTCGCTTTATAAGTCATTTTATGCTTATTTCCTCTTATAGAGGAAGATGGTCCACGTTTACTGCATGCGAACAGTAGCGGGCAGTACTAGGCTGGCACGTTGCCGGTATGGCAGGCCAGGCCCACACCGCATGCAGCTCCAGGGATGTTGTGAGAACTGTTCATTGAAAGTTCGAACCTTTCCATTCCTCATTTTTCTTTGGTAGGCGTTTTATTTGTATTGGCGGCCATTTTTGCCCCCCGCCGACTCTTTTTGTAGGCCGAGGACTGGGCCTTTACATCAGAATAGAAGCCGTGAAGAAGAATGGAAAGAACAAAAAAAACTATAACCTTGGTTGAGGAGAAAAAGGTGCACACGAAGCTCATCCCCCATGGCCCTGTTTTCTGTAGTGTGAGCCATGCACGGCTAGTGCCGTTAGCATATACCAGAATCCCATCGGCAGGCCACTTTTCTTTTTGAAGCTCAGGCCACTTTTCGTTGGTTACGTTTTCTTGTTTGTGTTGCAATATTCTTACGCTCAAGCCTCAACACGTAATGCGCCCCATGCGGTGCAACTAGAGACAGCCAGCGGTCGAGAGTAACCATTTTTTTCTTTCGGTTCAGAGTAACCTGACACACATGCATTACCCGCAAAAAAAAAAACCTGACACAAATGCACCAAAGGTAGGGCAAACATGCATCAACTATTCTACTCGTAGTGCACACAGAATAATGACGGGCATCACCCGCACGCGCCCATGGCTGTTTGACCATGGTAGGACCAACGATCGTGTTTTTACTCATCGTGTATATACTGGTCACAACGCCCTGCAACCCTCCGCGCGCAGTTATCCCGTGACACAAGTCAAACGATTTGCACTGTGTTGGTTATCCCGCCGCAGGTGTATGCTGGCGCGCAACAGACCGTTTTTCGGTCGTCTCCCCATGCTGTTTTTGGCCATGCCCCGCGGAGGAGATACACCATAATGCGAGCCAGCACGAGCCACCAGTATCATCACTTTCGCCCCACACAACCATTCGTCCATTCGCAGAACCCATGGCCGCCATCACACCACACACAACAAGCGACGGCGAGGGATCCACGTCTATGAGCAACTCCAACGCAGCAGCGAGCTATTTTGTCCGTTTGGATTATCCGAACAAAAAACTTGGTCCAACAGAATGACCCAAACGGACGCGTGTGTCCGCTTGCTGTGCGTTTATTATCCGCCTCGGCCCAATCTAAATGCAAATATGAGCCAAAAATGGGTCCGCGACGGACAAAAGCGGGCGCTCCCATCGTCTGCTCTTGTCCGTTGGTGCCCTCTCGTGTCTGCCTTGGTCCCACTAGTCATGACACCACAAGGGCGGTTTGGCCTATGCCTCCACAACCACAAGCGCCGCCGCAAGCTACCGTCCTCGATGGCAAGGCCTCCGCCAAGCGCCGCCGCAAGCTGCATCCCCCGCGAGAGAGAGAGAGAGAGAGAGAGAGAGAGAGAGAGAGAGAGAGAGAGAGAGAGAGAGAGAGAGAGAGAGAGAGAGAGAGAGAGAGAGAGAGAGAGAGAGAGAGAGAGAGAGAGAGAGAGAGAGAGAGAGAGAGAGAGAGAGAGAGAGAGAGAGAGAGAGAGAGAGAGAGAGAGAGAGAGAGAGAGAGAGAGAGAGAGAGAGAGAGAGAGAGAGAGAGAGAGAGAGAGAGAGAGAGAGAGAGAGAGAGAGAGAGAGATCATCGCAAGGCTTACATTACACAAGAACCTACGTCTTACATTGACGGAACCATGCATACCACCTGAGGGCACTTTTTTTGCGGACGAGAACCTTCTTCGTAAGGTGGTCGTTGCATCCACCGACACCATTTGACCCTTGTAACTGTTTTATGATGTGTGTGCGCGTTTAATGAGATGTTAAAGGACCAGAGAGAGAACGAGCGATAGACAACTAGATATAGCATCTATACAATGCTTACATTACACAAGAACTTCCATTTTACATTGTCGGAACCATGCACACCCGCACACGGGGCACCCTCTTGCATGTGAACGCGAACCTTTCATATACCGATGACGTTGCAACTACCTGTACCCTTCCACACCATGCATGTTTAACCACTTCATCATTAGATTTTACATGAACATCCATTTTATATTACCAGAACCAAGAATACCTTTGACCAAGGGAACCCTTTCTTTTGTGCACTAGAACCTTTCTATAGGGTGTGCCCGTGGACAGAGCACACGGCTCAGACGCCCTCCAGTGACCATGGCCATGTGAGTGGCGTGGTGACCAGGGTATGAGGTCCACAACTCGGTGGTGATGAGTGCTAGCCGGGGTGAAAACCTGTTTTGACTTGTCAGGCCGACGTATGAAAGGCCTCGGTAGTGGAGATGGGGTGGCCTCAGATTTCGGGGCGGCGGCCTCGGTAGTGGAATGGGCGGAGCTCACGGCTCAGGTGCGGCTTGGCCACCATGGTCGTGTGGGCGACGTGGTGTCCGGTGCTCGGCGATTGATTGGGTGGTGCAGCAGTTGTCATCCTTTATGAAGGCATCGTTGCAGCTTATCTCTATCCTTTTGATGGCTCCGGGTGAAGACCTTCACGTGCAAGTTGGGGCACTCGTAGTACCACCTTTTATTTTCCCTGTCTGATACCCTTTTTGTTCCTATACGTGGCAATGTGTAGGCGACCAAATACATCGGATACCCACCATGAGACCATCGGATACCCACCATCGGACACTAGTATATGAATTGTCGGGAGCGTCGACGGGGAGCTAGATCCGGCCATTATAGGAGGCGGGGGAGCACTGGAGATGTTTGATGTCAGTTTTCATTCCGGCAGCCTTTTTACTTGTCTTCTTTGAATCTCTGGACTGACTTCAATCTTTGAATTTCTTACTGTGGTGGATCGTCGTCAAGTCATGTCGATTCCACATAACTCCAATGAGACGTGCCTTAATCAAACAACAATCAGACTTTTTATATTGCGGTATAATCTTAAAGCGTATGAGAATAATATATATTGTAGTTTTCTTACTGTACTGATTGGCATCCCATGGAGGGATAGACCACCTCGTATTGCATTGCAGGAACGAGCATTGAGACTTGTTTTACTGTCAGAGGAACATGGTTGTTGAAGGGAGAAAGCTGCTATGTATATCAAAAAAATAGCCGAGAAATTTTATTAGTGCACTAAGCGCAGATGTATTACAAAATTAGAAAAACAATAAATCCATACCTGCATCTCACTGGAGTGGTTGACAGAAACGCTTTCTGCAGCAAGAACATCACATGGTGGTTCGATGATCCCAGCAAAATGGTCCTCAACCTTGATAATATACTCTTTGAGAGACTCCCCCTGGAATTACTTGCATCTCCCAAACCAAACCTCCCATTGAAGCCATTATACTTTGCTCAAACTTGTAGAAGAGATGCATCACTAATATAGATCAGGGTATTCAGTACAGAAACATTTTTGGGACTGCATTTGATGGTGCTTTTGTCACGGTGAGTACCGGTCAGAAAAGCTTGCACTTCACTATTAGTTGACAATTCAACAAGTTCTCCAGGCTCGGAACGAACGGATTGTATGAATGCTTGGTTAACTACCAACATATTGGGTTCCATTACATGCGGCTCTCCTGCTTGAAATTTTCATAATAAATGAACAAAAGAAACTAGTAGAAACCATGGTATGTAATGCAACTTGAAGCTGACAGGGTTGCTTGTTGAAAATGCAGCAGATTTATTAGAGATCTCATTTTTGGTTGCATTAGATGATTGCTTCCAGGCTCAAATTTCGCGGAAGAATGCATGTAGATTGTGGTAGAACTTATTGCCCGTAATGGAAGGATGCATTGCTGTATCCAGTTTGGTTGCAACGTATGGCGATCTTCAGGCTCAAACAATAAAAAGTTCCGAACCGTAAGGAGTGGAGGCAGATGATGGACGGTCATTTTGCTAAAAGAGAAGGCCACGGATGGAACCTTTTGAAGATAGCAAAGCAACAAAACCTACTCCATAGCCTTGCTGAAACTGTTGCATGTGAGAGCCCCGATGTTGGAAAGTGGCTGCAAACGAACTCTGAATACACCTGACACTACAGGCCCTAGGTTGCCGTTTTTGTCCAAGCGCCAGTAAAGTAGAGGCACATGGCTTCCTCTTTGGACAGTGAGACCACCAATAATTCCAGAAATTGGAACCTTACCCATGACAAAGTTCGAATCTCCAGGCAATTGAAAGGTTCTGATAGCAATGTCTGTAGCAAGTGTTGATAGAAAATCCGTGCTCTATATATATATATATATATATATATATATATATATATATATATATATACATAAACACTATTCTGATCACGGGATCAGAATAATATTCTGATCACAACCCGAACTTCCCGAGTAACGCGCCTGACCTTCCCCGAGCACTAGGTTGAACTTCAGCTAAAAGGTGTCCAAATGGGGCTTGCGATATACCGTTGGAAAGCTATGAACACCAGTATCATGACCCAAGTTAATTTTTTGGCAAAATGTAAGCGGTTTAAGAGCATTTTTGAAAACCGTTTTTTCTTTGTTCAAAAAACATGAATCGTATTTTCGGTCGCATTTTTAAACCGTTTATCGGAATGAGACAAATAATATGGCGTTGGAAAACTGCTGCAAAACCGCTCCTTCCACTTGTTGAAAGTTTTATCTAATTCCCTATGGTTAAAGCGTAATTTGGAAAATTGTAGAATTTCGCAAACGGAACATCCGAGTTGGTATTTTCGTTGTCATTTCTAAACGGCAAATCCAATTGATGCAAATAATACGGCATTGGAAAGCTTATGAAAATGTGCTACTTCTTCATATTAAAAGGTTTTTCTAATTTTGAATGGTTTAAAAGTAATTTAGAAAACGGTACAAGTCGCCACCGTTGAAGGACCAGGATTTCCTCTCTCCATGGCAAATGAGAGGGAGGGAAGCTGAAGCTGAAGAAGAAGTGAGATGGAAGAATGCAGGGCGCCGCCCCCCCCCCCCCTCCCGCTCCTTATAAAGGGGCGGGGTGGGGGCTCGGCCACCCCGTTCCGCCAATGAAGACGTGGATGGCGCAGGGGACTGGGACCGATCCGCCGCCCTAGCCCGCGACGGCCCGGTTTCCCGCCTCCACCGACTGCCACCCCAGGCGCATGAGCGCCGCGTGGCGAACGTGCAGGACCGAGGCGACGGGTGAGGTGACTTCTCCCCACCCCGTGATTAAAGGGGGTGGGCGCCTTAAAAGACCACGCCTCGGCCCCGTCCAGTAAATGGGCCGCGCCTCCACGTCTCCCTTCGTTTATGGGGAAGGCGCGAGCCGCCCCCTTTTACTGTGATATGACGCATGCGCGCAGAGGTCAGCCCCGCGCATGCCGCCCACGTCACGCCCGCCTCCCCACGCCGCGCCGTGCGCGGGAAGCGTGGGGGGGCGCGACGCGCGAAGGAACTTACCGCGGTAAAAAAACCGCCCCGCCTACCCGCGCACCGTTCTTGGGCCTGGCCCAACAACGCGTGGTGCTTATGTGTTGCCCAGGCCCGGGGGCTCCTGTTGGTGTACAAAAAGAGGGGTACACTTTTTGTACCCCTATAACTGTGCACGGGCAGACTGAGCCACGAGCGCCGCCGCACTGGGCACGACAAGGGAGGTGGAACCAAGGTAAGGCCAAAGCCGAAGAGGAGCAGAACGACGCCAAGGCCACGAAGAGCAGGGGGAACAAAGCGGACCCCTCGGCGAGACCCTTGTCGGGGGGCAGCTTTAGTTAGCCCAGCAAGGTCCTTGCCGTGGCAGCTCGCCCCACACCAACAAAGCAAGGTCTCCTTTGAGTCCACTGCCCCCATGGGGCAAGGATTCGGGAGACATCCCCGTGGAGGCATGCAGATCTTTGTGAAGACATTCAAGACCAGACACCCATTTAAGAAGATGATGACCCTTGGCGGGATCCCAGCCAAGGAGGACCACAAGGCCCCCGGCAAGAGCCTTGCCAGGGATGACAGCAAGCACCACGGCAAGACCCTTGTCGGGGCCGCAGCAAGGCCCTTGCCGAGGACACCCGCGGGGCCACCCTCGGACCCGCACCAGTCGCACCTCCACCGCCGTTTGCACGCAGCCGCCGACCCAACCAGCTGGGCAGGCACTTGCGTGGCGGCGTGCAAGTCTTCGTGAAGACCCACCTCGGCGCCACCTCAGCTGTGTGTCTGCCTACATGGCACCACGAGCACCGCTGGCCAGGACGCGTGTCAACACCCAAGGGAGCGGCGACGGACGGGACGGGGCTCTCTCCCATCCCCGATAAAGCTAGGACACCTCAGCAGGGTGCATTAAATGCGCCTTGTCATGTAATGCGAGGGATAAACTCACATTATTGTACCCTTTACACCTGATGTGTGCCGCTGCGGCAGCCCCTTCCCTATAAAAGGAGGCCCGAGGCGACCAGGAGGGGGATTCGGCTTTTTGGAGCTCCTCACGCCCCATAGCTAGCTCAAGAACACAAATATATAATCCACCAAAGCAGGAGTAGGGTTTTACGCATCTTCGCGGCCCGAACCTGGATAAATGAATCGTGTACTGCCTGCTCGATCCGCTCTTCTCACGACCCCCGCGCCCCGCAACCGCAGTAAGGGATTCCCGTGATCCCATAGGTGTCGTTTCCCACCGACATCTTTGGCGCGCCAGGTTGGGGGCGCGCAGTTGTGAGAATCGGCTCTAGTAGCTAGTTCGACGCTTCTTCATCATCATGGCGCCCATGAAGAAGACGACGGTGGCGGTTGGCCCGTCGGAGGTCGGGCATCCCGCCCCGACGCGGGCGAGCAGCGGACCGGTCGCAGAAAGGACCCGAGGCGCTGCTCGCGAACACCAACGTCGTCCTAGCAGTCGGAGCTTGGGAGACGGCGGTGTTCGTGCGCCTGGCAACGGGCCGCACGCCGCCAAATCCAAGGATGGGGCTGGGCCCTCCGCAGGTGGCGCGGGGCCTTCTAGGCTCGCTGCCGCCCCGCCTGAGGGCGACGCAAGGGCTTCCAAGACTCCCACGCTGGCGTCGACGCCATGCTCCTCTCAAGCGGCGCGCGACGAACGGTGTGCTCGCGCCGAAGACCCCGGGCGTCGCCGCGGGAAGAGCCCCGAGCGCCACTCCCGGGATGTAGAAGACCTGCCCACTCGCCGAGGCACTGGTGGAGATGGCTTGCGACCGCGCGATCGTGATAGAGCTCCTTCTGACATGGTCAGAAGTCGAAGCGCGTCGCGATCTGTGCAGGTTTCGCTGCCACCGACACCAGCAGAAGCCTTGGCGCGCGCACAGTTGCTCCTCGATTTTCCTCCCACCACGGGGAAACTCGACAAATGGAGAGCCACCATCCGAAGCCTTGTTGTAGTGGCCAACAAAGATGAGCCGAGCCCAGAGGAGACACCGGGTCGACGTTCCGACGGAGTCCCGCGTACCAGTGGCAGGAAAGTTGGCGGCGTCGCGACCACGGTGCATTCGCCTCCTCCTCGCCCGGTGCCACGGACACCTGCCCGTCGCGACGTTGCGGGCGACGAAATTTCCATAGCGTCGTCCGACCCGCGGACCCACCAGGACCAACGCCAGGTCCTTCGGGATCGGGAACATGAAGACGCTCGGACCACTATCGAGCGCCGGCGCGGAGCGCGCCACCAGTCAGACAGGCGAGCAGGGCCTGCTGTGGACCACCCAGCACCGGAGAGCCTTGAAGGCCTGCCTTACGAGGTAGGCTGTCCGGCTTTTACCCATGAGCTGCGGCAGTTCCAGTGGCCCACTCACCGCACCTTCAAACCTGACGTGGGCGAGAAATACGGCGGCAAGACCCACCCGTCCGAGTTCCTCAGCATCTACACCATCGCGATGCAGGCTGCCGGAGCCCGTGACGATAAGGTGCTTGCGAATTACTTTCCGCTGGCTCTTAAACCCAACGCCATGTCATGGTTGATGCACTTGCCGGTAGACTCCATTTCCTCCTGGTCGGATTTGTGCCATGAGTTCGTGGGCGCCTTCACTGGCGGTCACCAAGCTCATGGCCAAGCAAGTGATCTGCACGTCATTCCCCAGAAGGGAGGCGAGAGTCTCCGCAAGTACATACAGAGGTTCAGCCAGGTATAGTACAATATCCCAGATGTTCACCCCGCCGCCATCATCAGCGCATTCCATCAGAACGTGCGTAACCGAAAGATGCATGAAGAGCTGGCGATGAACAAGGAGAAGGATGTCGCAGAGCTCTATGTTCTCGCTGACAAATGTGCCCGGGCTGAAGAGGGAAGAAAGTACCCCGGCGAGGATGCCGGTGTGGAAACCGACTCCTCTGAAGAGGACACCACCGCCCCGGCGAAGAAAGGCCGGCACCGCAACAGGAAGCGCGAGGGAAAGGCTGTGCTTGCCGTTGAGGGGTCTGACAACACCGGCTCCACCAAGAAAACCAAGGCAGGTGACCCCGGCAAGGAAATTGCCGGATGTGTCGCCTGCCAGGCCTTGGCGGTTGCCGAGAAGCCAGGCAACTCCGATAAGCGATACTGCAAGATCCATCGCACCAAAGGCCATGCTCTCCAAGACTGCCGACAGGTTGAGCTCCTCGCTGAGAAGCAGAGGGCTGAATACGAGAGGCGGGACAAGGAGAAGGACCAAGATGGTGCTGAGGGATCCGGCAAGAAGCGCGACGGCCAGACGAGCCATCGCGGCAAGGATAAAAGGCAAGAGAGGCCCGCTCGGGGCCGTGATAGAAAGCCAGAAGATGACGATCACGAAGAGGACGACGAGTCCAGCGACCAAGAGTTTTAGAAAGCTACAGAGGCCATGTGCGTCGACGGCGGCGCTTTGCTCTATGCCTCTCGGCGCCGGCTTAAACAGTTGGCGCGAGAGACTACAGCAACAGAGCCGTCGTTTGATGCCCAGAGGCCGCTGAAGTGGTCCAGCACACCTATCATTTTTGACTCTGAGGATCACCCTGATCGCACTACTGCGGTCGGGAGCTTGCCGTTGTTGGTTTCACCAACAATACGCAACCTCAAGGTGACAAAAATGTTAGTTCATGGCGGGGCCGGTCTGAACTTGATCTCGCCTGCCGTGATCGAGAAGCTGCAGATTCCTGATGGAGACCTCGAAGAGACGGGCACATTTCAAGGGGTCAGCCCGGGAAGAAGCCAACCCAAGGGAAAGGTCACGCTGCCCGTGACATTCGGAAGCGACCTGAACTTCAGGACGGAGAGGATTGTGTTTGATGTTCCCAAGATCCCCTTGCCCTACAACGGGATCCTTGGCCGCCTAGCGCTAGCCAAGTTCATGGCGGCGTCGCACTACGCCTACAACACCCTGAAGATGCCAGGGCCCGTGACGATCATCACCATCCCCTCCGACAAGAAAGATGCGCTGATCTGTGCCGACCAGCTGTAACGGCAAGCAGCCGCAGCAGCCGCCGCTGCAGGGGCACTTGCCCCTGCTGCCGGGACCCCGGGGGGAAAAAGAAGAAGAAGGCCGGCGAGACCTCGGACACGCACTCCGGCAAGCGCACCTCCTTAGAGTGTAGCGCTGTCGTCGAGGACGTGCCAGAGAGCTCCGCCGGCGGAAGCAAGAAATCCAGGGCCATGCCACTGGGAACCAAGAAGGTTTCCGCCAATGAGGACGGCACGGGTGGAGCTTTCAACATAAGCTCCACCCTTGACGACAAATAGGAAGACGCGCTCGTCACCTTCCTGCGGGCGAATGTCGATGTGTTTGCATGGCAAGCTTCCGACATCCCCGGCGTTCCCAGGGAGGTGATTGAGCACCACCTTGCTGTCTGTCCTCATGCACGGCCCGTCAAGCAAAAGGTCAGGAAGCAAGCTTTGGAACGACAAGAGTTCATTACGGAAGAGATCCGGAAACTGGAGGCAGCGGGTCTGGTAAGAGGAGTGCTCCATCCAACGTGGTTGGCCAATCCGGTCGTGGTGCGCAAGGCAAATGGGAAGTGGAGGATGTGTATTGATTACACAGATATCAATAAGGCTTGTCCTAAAGACCCCTTCCCGTTGCCACGCATCGATCAGATTGTTGACTCCACCGCCGGATGTGATCTGCTGTCATTCCTCGATGCCTACTCCGGCTACCACCAGATCTTCATGACAAGAGAAGACGAAGAGAAAACAGCATTCATCACCCCATGTGGTACGTATTGTTTCATGCGGATGCCTTTCGGGTTGAAGAGTGCTGGCTCGGCGTTTGCGAGGGCGATCCAGATTGGTTTTGAGCCCCAGCTCCATAGAAATATGGAGGCTTATATGGATGACATAGTGGTCAAAACCAAGGACAGGGCAACCCTCATATCAGATTTGCAGGAGACATTTGCAAATCTACGCAAGATCAACCTCAAGCTGAACCCTGAGAAGTGCGTCTTTGGCGTCCCGTCCGGCAAGCTTCTTGGGTTCTTTGTCGCAGCGGGGGATAGAGGCCAACCCGGACAAGATCAAAGCTATAGAGCAGATTGAGGCACCCAAGCGAATCAAGGATGTGCGCCGGCTTGCTGGTTGCATCGCTGCCATGGGCAGGTTCATATCCATGTCTGCCGAGCGCGCCCTTCCCTTCTTCAAGATCCTGAAAAAGGCGGGCCCAGTGGAGTGGACGCCAGAAGCCGAAGCGGCATTGCAAGATTTGAAGAAATACCTCTCCTCCGCACCAACACTAGTTGCGCCAAGGCCCCAGGAGCCGTTGGTGCTATACTTAGCGGCAACGAACCAGGTGGTCAGCGCCGCGCTAGTGGCGCAGAGGGAGGTTGATGACGAGGTAATGGCAGCAACAGAGCCCGACGCCACCAATGCGGAGGCGACACAGCTGGTCGAAGTGCCGCCAAAGAAGAAAATGATGCAGCGCCCGGTCTACTTCGTTAGCTCCCTATTACAGGGGGCTAGGTCGAGGTACTCCGGTGTGCAAAAACTGCTCTTCGGCCTCCTCATGGCCTCGAGGAAGCTGCGTCACTACTTCCAGGCACACGAGATCACTGTCGTCACGCGCCTCCCTCTGCAGCGGATATTGCACAACCCAGATGCAACGGGGAGGATTGTGGAATGGGCACTGGAGCTATCCAGCTTCGGCCTCAAGTTTGAAAGCACTTCGACGATTCAGAGCCGAGTCCTGGCAGAGTTCATTGCAGAATGGACCGCAACACCTGACGAAGAAGCCCAAGAGACTCCTCTTCCCGGCAAGGAGGCAAGTTGCGACTGGATTATGTACTTTGATGGGGCTTTCTCCCTACAAGGTGCCGGGGCTGGCGTACTGCTCGTCGCCCCCACCGGAGAGCACCTCAAGTACGTGGTCCTGATGCACTTCCACAGGGAGGTGTCAACAAATAACACGGCAGAGTACGAAGGGCTGCTTGCCGGTCTCAGGATCGCGGCGGACCTCGGAATCAAAAAGCTCATCGTCAGGGGCGACTCGCAGCTCGTCGTCAAGCAAGTCAATAAGGATTACCAGAGCCCGTTGATGAAGGCCTACGTTGATGAAGTGAGAAAGCTGGAAGAGCGTTTCGACGGAATACAGGCTGAATACGTTCCCCGAGTGGAGAACGATATCGCCAACTACCTGTCGAAGCACGCTGCCCTCAAGCTACCTGTGGAACCAGGTACCTTTGTGCTTCAGCTCACTCAGTCATCTGTTGATCCATCAACAGAGCAGAACAAGAGGAGGAAATCAGGACCCGGCAAGTACTTTCCCGCCGAGCTCCCCGGAGCCGCCGGCAAGGATGTTGCCGAGGACACTGAGCCTGCCACAGGACGGCTAGCTCCGGCGGGGCGTCAAGATCTTGCCGTCGAGACAGCCGCTCCTATGGTGGAGGAAATGCCTTTAGTCCTCGCCGTCGAGCCTCAGGCTCCGGTGTGGGCACAGCATACCGTCCGGTTCCTCCAGACAGGGGAACTTCCTGAGGAGCAGGAAGAAGCGGAAAAAGTAGCCCGTCACTCTGCCATGTACCAGTTCGTCGACGACGTCCTGTACAGGAAGAGACCGAACGGTGTGAAATTGAAGTGTATCCCTCGAGAGGAAGGACTGGGGCTGTTGGCGGAGATACACAGAGGCATATGTGGATCCCACATCGGGTCAAGGGCCCTTGCCGGCAAAGCGTTCTGGCAAGGTTTCTTCTGGCCCACCGCCCTCCAGGATGCGACGACACTCGTCACCAGGTGTGAGGCGTGTCAGTTCCATTCGAGAAAGCTTCATCAACCATCTCAAGCTCTTCAAACCATTCCTCTCTCCTGGCCCTTCTCGGTCTGGGGGCTCGACATACTGGGCCCTTTCCCCCGCGCTGTCAGGGGCTTTGAGTACTTGTACGTTGCTATCGACATGTTCACAAAGTGGCCAGAAGTGGAGGCAGTGAGGAAGGTCACAGCTCAGTCGGCCGTCAAGTTCTTCAAGGGGCTAGTGTGCCGTTTCGGTGTACCCAACCGGATCATCACCGACAACGGCACGTAGTTTACAAGCCACACCTTCATGCAATACACTCAAGACCTCGACAGCAAGGTCTGTTTCGCTTCCGTTGCTCACCCCAGAGCAACGGACAAGCTGAGAGGGCAAATGCTGAAGTGTTGCGAGGCTTAAGGACCAAGACTTTTGACAGGCTGCACAAGAGCGGAAGGCGCTGGATTGATGAACTGTCGGCGGTTCTTTGGTCGATCAGGACGACACCAAATCGAGCCACCGGCCAGACACCCTTTGCCCTGGTATACGGGGCAGAGGCAGTTATCCCCACTGAACTCATATACGGGTCACCTCGAGTGCTCGCTTATGATGAGCTTGAGCAAGAGAAACTGCGGCAAGACGACGCACTGCTCCTTGAGGAATATCGTCTCCGGGCGGCTGTGAGAGCAGCACGCTACCAGCAAGCCTTGCGCCGCTACCATAGCCGCAAGGTTCATGCCCGGAGCCTTGAGGAAGGCGACCTTGTTCTTCGGCACGTTCAATCGGCCAAGAATTCCAACAAGTTGACGCCGAAGTGGGAAGGCCCTTATCGGGTAATATGAGTCACCAGGCCCGGCGCAGTCCGCCTGGAGACCGAAGATGCCGTTCCGGTGAGTAATTCCTGGAACATTGAGCATCTTCGCAAGTTTTAGTCGTAAGGCGCGGCTTGCCGGGCCCCCCGGCAAGCCACCCTTTTGTACAAGCATTGCCGATGATGCATGTAACCCTTTGTACAAAGCCAGGCGCAGACCCTGAGCATAAATAAATGAAGCGCTGGCGCCCTAAGTTATAGCATGCATGCTAGATCGAGTCTCGTCCTTGGTTAGGGTTGATAGTGCTTAGCGGCGGCTAACCCCTAGCTTAGAGGTCGAGTGTGCGTCCCCTCGCTGTTATTTCGTCTTCTTTGATTCGCAGGATTCACGTGTATCATTGCCGGACCATTTGAGGAAGAAAAGGAGAAGGAGGACGGGCCAGCATCCGGACCCCGGCAAGCCAGTACTACCGGGGGCTGCAAGAGCAAAGGTTCACCCGCGGCAAGCCAAAGTTGCCGGGGGGCTACAGCTTCAGATAAGTCCTTCACCCCTTATCATGCATTCCCTTATGGACTGAGGTATGTGAAACCTCGTTTTTTCCTAAAAGCTACCGTACTCCCGAATTCTAGGCCCTAGGACTCGTTCCTGGGGCCAGGTTTGGTCGCAGCCACGGCAGCGAAAGGATGAAACGAGGAGCCTGAACCCGCCTCATCCCTGCCTCCGCCAAAGGGCGTGAGAAAGGTCGAGTGAGGTGAGGGAACGGCAAGGCCTGTTGCCGGGCAAGGAAATGTTTATCTTAAGATATCAAGGATTCGCTCCTTGACGTGGGTTTTACCCGCGAAACAAGCGACCCGGCAAGCATCCCTTTTTCATTAAAAACATTCCACTCAGGTACAGTCCATGGGGAATGAAAAACATGAATAATGGGATTACAAGTTTTAAATTAAGACAAGGCCCGAAGGCTTACAAACTAAAAAGAGATAAGGTGCCCGTAATCCCTTTCTTGTCTCTCTCCTCAGGAGGCAGGTCAAGGAGGCGAAAAGGGCACAAGGAACGCCTAGGCACGCTACGGGTGGCAGAAGACACCAAGAGAACATCTCGGTGGCCGTCCGGAGGCTGGATGGTGATGGCGGCGCTGGAGGCAGAGCTCGAAGACGAGGCGGCAGGAACGTCAGCACGCATCGAAGGCGTCATGCCTGCGTACTCTGACTTGACGGCCTTGCCGCCCGCCCTCTTCCTCTTCCGCAGCCTCCCAACGCCAGCCGCCCAAGGAGACGACCCCGAGAAGTTCAAGGAGCTGGCGGCATGGATGATGGGGTCACCGATGCCGCACGAAACGGCGCCCGACACCTAGTCGGACCCGTCATCCTGCCGCCCGCTGCCCTCGCCGTCGCTGCCGCTGCCCTCCTCGTCGCTCTCGCCCGAGGAGGAGTCTTCGCTATCTGAAGAGCTCTCCACGCAGCACCTTTCCCGAGTCCCGAAGCACCCGAAGACCTTGACGGAGAGGAGACCGCCCTCCATCAGCTTGAAATGGAGGGTGAGCCCCGCCGTCAGCTGGTGGATGTGGGCAAACGTCTTCCACCCTCGACCAAGATACATCACATTAGGGGCCGGGAAGTCGACGCGGACTCGTGTACCGCTGATCCCACAGCCCCTCATGTGCAGCCTCAGTGTCTCGGGCGGGTCCAGCTCCATCTCGCTCGCGAATGGGGTCGGGAGACGAAGGCGACGGCGGGGCGGCCGGCGCAGCCTGATGAAGAACTCGCAAGGATCAGGCCCAACATGGCCCTCCATGGGAGGAGGAGCTGCTGGCGGAGGCGAGACCGACGCACCGCCCCGTCCTCCTCTTCCACGAGTGTCGCGGCCTCGCCCACGGCCTCACCCGCGGCCTCGCCCCCTTACCCTCGCGGCTGGCTCCGCCACCATAGGGGCGAGAGAAGGAGGAACGCGTTGCCTGGCGGCGACCCGCGTCGCCACCGTTGAAGGACCAGGATTCCCTCTCTCCATGGCAAATGAGAGGGAGGGAAGCAGAAGCTGAAGAAGAAGTGAGATGGAAGAATGCAGGGCGCCGACCCCCCCCCCCCCCCCGTCCCGCTCCTTATAAAGGGGCGGGGTGGGGGCTCGGCCGCCCCGTTCCGCCAATGAAGACGTGGATGGCACAGGGGACTGGGACCGATCCGCCGCCCCAGCCCGCGACGGCCCGGTTTCCCGCCTCCACCGACTGCCACCCCAGGCGCATGAGCGCCGCGTGGCGAACGTGCAGGACCGAGGCGACGGGTGAGGTGACTTCTCCCCACCCCGTGATTAAAGGGGGTGGGCGCCTTAAAAGACCACGACTCGGCCCCGTCCAGTAAATGGGTCGCGCCTCCACGCCTCCCTCCGTTTATGGGGAAGGCGCGAGCCGCCCCCTTTTACTGCGATATGACGCATGCGCGCAGAGGTCAGCCCCGCGCATGCCGCCCACGTCACGCCCGCCTCCCCACGCCGCGCCACGCGCGGGAAGCGTGGGGGGGCGCGGCGCGCGAAGGAACTTACCGCGGTAAAAAACCGCCCCGCCTGCCCGCGCACCGTTCTTGGGCCTGGCCCAACAACGCGTGGCGCCTATGTGTGGCCCAGGCCCGGGGGCTCCTTCTGGTGTACAAAAAGAGGGGTACACTTTTTGTACCCCTATAACTGTGCACGAGCAGTCTCAGCCACGGGCGCCGCCGCACTGGGCACGGCAAGGGAGGTGGAACCAAGGTAAGGCCAAAGCCGAAGAGGAGCAGAACGACGCCAAGGCCACGAAGAGCAGGGGGAACAAAGCGGACCCCCCGGCGAGACCCTTGCCAGGGGCATCTTTAGTTAGCCCGGCAAGGTCCTTACCATGGCAGCTCGCCCCACACCGACAGAGCGAGGTCTCCTTTGAGTCCGCTGCCCCCATGGGGCAAGGATTCGGGAGACATCCCCGTGGAGGCATGCAGATCTTTGTGATGACATTCAAGACCAGACACCCATTTAAGAAGATGATGACCCTTGGCGGGATCCCAGCCAAGGAGGACCACAAGGCCCCCGGCAAGAGCCTTGCCGGGGATGACAGCAAGCACCACGGCAAGACCCTTGCCGGGGCCCCGGCAAGGCCCTTGCCGAGGACACCCACGGGGCCACCCTCGGACCCGCACCAGTCGCACCTCCACCGTCGTTCGCACGCAGCCGCCGACCCAACCAGCTTGGCAGGCACCTGCGTGGCGGCGTGCAAGTCTTCATGAAGACCCACCTCGGCGCCACCTCAGTTGCGTGTCTGCCTACATGGCACCACGAGCACCGCTGGCCAAGACGTGTGTCAACACCCAAGGGAGCGGCGAACGGGGCTCTCTCCCGTCCCCGATAAAGCTAGGACACCTCAGCAGGGCGCATTAAATGCGCCTTGTCATGTAATGCGAGGGATAAACTCGCATTACTGTACCATTTACACCTACTGTGTGCCGCTGTGGCAGCCCCTTCCCTATAAAAGGAGGCCCGAGGCGACCAGGAGGGGGACTCGGCTTTTTGGAGCTCCTCACGCCCCATAGCTAGCTCAAGAACACAAACATATAATCCACCAAAGCAGGAGTAGGGTTTTACGCATCTTCACGGCCCGAACCTGGATAAAGGAATCGTGTACTGCCTGCTCGATCCGCTCTTCTCACGACCCCCGCGCCCCGCAACCGCAGTAAGGGATTCCTGTGATCCCATAGGTGTCGTTTCCCACCGACACAAAGAGAACATAGTTGTCGGTACCCTTTTGATTGGCACACTGACAAACCCACTAGGGGGCTTTTTGATCATATCAGAATCATAGCTCAACCCCTTTGGGTCCAACCTGGATCGTATTCGAATCAGGGTCGTTAAAAACCTCTCAGGGTCATTTGGGGGCTTCCTGTTCAAACGTAGGTCGTATTCGAACCAAAGAGAACATAGTTGTCGGTACCCTCTTGATCGGCGCAACGCCAAAGCCACTGGGGGCTATATGATCGTATTCGAAGCTTAGCTTAACCCCTTTGGCCGGTTTTCTGATCGTATTCAAATCAGAAGCCCAAATTTTTTTAAGTCTTTTTGCAAATTATTTTTGGATTTTACTTAAGGCCTTTTTGATCATATCTAAAGTATATATGAGTGGTTTACATTTAACCCGGCTTGACTTTAGACGATAAGTCGCCAGCTTTTGACAATCATCATCTATGTGGAAGCACTGGTTTCTACAAGATTGGGTCATCACCCTTATTGTTCGGGTTATATAAACCGGCAGTACAAGTTAACGGATCACAGGTATGATATTATAGTTATGTTTTAAAGCTATGGATAACAAGTTTATCTATGATTCTTTTTCATGTTCCGGGTTTTATGTACGATATATAACCCGCCCTGCAGTAAGCCGCCAAGGGTCTTGTGATTTATGTCTATGCAGGACAGTTTAAAAGCGTTTTTCAGTGTAAGGAAAACGGATGATGTGTAACACGGGTGAATATAACATAGCGGCTTAAACAGTGTTGAGCACCAAACACGTGCACGATGGCACGACAAAACCAAGTGTTTTTTCTACCCTATTACATGACTCCCCGAGTCCAAATGATTAACATTGTTTTTCAGCAAAGCATAAATATGAGCCGCCCGACGGATCAATTGCGTTGTTGGCCTGAAGCTTCCGGATCATCCCTTTCCGCTCCTTCATCTTGTTCCCTGTCCTGGAAGGTTGATGATGACCATTCAATGCCACTCAAAGCTTCAAATTCAGCTTCATCATTAATTAATTCGGTCGGGTCAACTTCAGGGGCGAAGGTATGCTTACAAATTGGAGGGATCAGGCTGATCACTTCATAATGCGGCATTGGAATCCTCTGATTTTCAGTGTCATAACCCAGATGATACTTGGTAAGATCTGTGTCATCAGCAATCAGGGTGGCCACAGGGCGTATTTCCTTAACACAAGTGGTGAAATCCTCCTGTCCAAAAGGTGTGTCGTCCTCTTTTAGGCTTGGATACCCAATGGCGATGTCGGCCAGGTCTAGCTCCGGTAGCCACGCCTTGGCCCGGCTTAATGCAGCTACGGCTCCGGCTCTCGCAGAAGATCGCCTTAGTTCCTTAAACCGCTGAGGTAGTACAGCAAGCCGCTTTAATACATCTGACAGGAGGGTGGGAACTTCATTTGACAGGGCCACTGCGGCTAAGGCACGCTGAGACCAGGTGTAGAGTTGTTCCACCAACATATAAACCGCCTTTAGCTTTATCAACATACTCTGGTTAAGATTTGAGCTCCTGGGGCCTGCATTCCAATGTCAGGTGAGTGTATGACAATTGATATGCTTAAGATTCAAATATCTAACACTTGCAGAGTGACTTACCAAAGATTGCTGAGACCATCTGAGATACATGACATTTTAAACCGGATAATTCGGCGGTCGCTTCTGCAAGAGTCGCCTCTGCCTTCTCAGCCCGGTTGATCAAAGCGATCTTTTCATCAGCCCAGGCTTTCTTTTCCACTTCAAAGCCTTTTTCAGTTTTTCTTGTTCAGATACGCTGAACTCGAACTTGGAGTTGGCTTTTTGGGTTTCAATCTCCTGTGCATCCAGGCGATTCTTCAAGTCAGATATTTCTAATTCAAATTGACTATTGGTGGCCTGTACAAATACCGGGTCAAAGTCAGGATTATCATGCTGCAATATTAAGTCCCAAGTCTTTTGCAAGCAATAACACTTGGCACTTGGGGGCTAATGTGTGCTGAAGAATTTTGTTTAAAGTGGCGGTTCATGATAGTAAGTCCCAATCACTTTGCAAGCAAGAGTATTTGGCACTTGGGGGCTAATGTATATTGCTGTTTAAAGCCTTTTCAATAGTTTGTTCTGTGCAACCATATGAAGAATCGGTTCAATCATACTGATTAAACCGCCCCTTGGGGACTACGTACATATCATCATAAACAATAGACTTGGGGGCTGGCATGGTAAGGATAGATGACTATGGAGAAAGGATTGTACCTCAAACTTCTGGTGCATCTGCTTCACCATATCAATTTCTATGTCACGGCTGCTGTGCACTTGGCTCATATAGCCAGAAAAGATATCTTTGATACTCATATGAGTATAATCAGCAACATCAAGCTTAGTTCTGCCGCGTTCAAGAAGTTCCTCCTTGGCAGAGCACTTGGCCAGCACGGTAGGCCTTCCCGGCTCAACAAAGCTGGTCTTGGTGATTTCGACGTCAAGATCTTGACGATCATCCGTCCTGGTCGGGCTAGGGAATTCCGGATTATCAGAACCATCGATGGCTTGTTCGACAGGCGGGTCAGCAGTGGGTGTTGGTATATGATGAGCTGGCTCAGGTGGCGGCTCATGAGTGGAGGCTTCAGGTGCAACTGTTCCAAGCTCCGGCTCATTTAAGACCGGCTCTTCGGTCAGCTTGTTCTTCTTCACCCTCTTGCTGGGCTTTGCTTGTCCACTGCATAAAATCAAAAGGTCAGTACAAGTGTAGCAAATTGAAATGAGCACAAATTAAGCAGGTTATCATTACCCTGGAGCGGTTTTAAAAGACGGCAAATTGGACTGCATTGACTCGCTGGAGGAAGGTGAAGTGTCCTGATAATTTGAGTCAGAAGAATTAAGCGGTTGACGAGTGAGACCCGCCAAATGATAAAAGGAATATAAATCGGAGGTGACCTCGTTCCGGCGTTTTCTTGTTACATTGGGTAAGCCGGAGGAGAGTACCGCATATTTACTGGTCCGGGTCTGCCTTCGGCTCTCATGCATCTGTTGCTTCAAAAGAAATTGAGGATCTTGGTAAGCTAAAGGATGTGAAAATCTTACTTTCTGGGTTACTCTTCGGACTTTCTGTCTTGGCAAAGGCTTGGAGTCGCAGGAAATAATAGTTACCTCTTCAACCACTTCATGACTTGCTCCTGTATCCTCCTGATGATAATCAGTGTCAATAAGATAGTTTAAAAAGGAGCCTAGAGAATCAAGAGCTACCTCTGACTCAGAGGTGTCCTCTAGTCAAAGCATGTCTGAGGCGATGGGTTTATGTCCTTTCTTCTTGGCGGCGGCTTTCTTAGCTTTTCTGGCCTTCTTTGCAGCTTCATGGTCATATTTGGCTTTCCAAAATTCGTTAGTGGCCTGTGAATTTCAACAAAGGGTTTTGAGTAAAGGTAAAACCTCAAAGACGAGAGTAAAATGCTTAAATTGCTAGCTTACCGCTGGAGCCGGGTTGGCTTTGCATAAAGGACTCAAGCCTACTTTGCCACGATCTGCTAGGCTCTCATTCAGGAGTGACTTTGTCATATCATCAATGACGTCGTTAGGTAAATCATCAGGACTGTGCCGCAGAGGATCATTCTTCTGGCCTGTATAGTCGCACATCAAACCAGGGCGGCGGCTCAATGGAATAACCTGCCAGGCCAGCCAAACCCGGACCAAATCGATGCCATTTAAGCCATTCCCCAAAAGAGCCTTGACTTTACTCATGGTGGGGGCAAGCTTCTAGCGTTCAACAGGAGACAACTTATCTGATAGAGGATGAGTGGACTCGAGGCGCAGGGCGCGAAAGCCGGGTAGAGGGTTCTCACCAGCCGGAGAAGTATCTTGACAATAGAACCATGTCTGGTTCCAGTCTTTGGGGTGACTCGGTGGATCGGCATACGGAAAAATGCAGTCTCTCCATCGTTGGATTGAGATCCCACCAAGTTCCAAGCTAGGCCCGTTGGCACGTTCATTCTGGCGGTTCAAGTAAAATAATTCTCTGAAGAGCAGCAAGTTGGGTTCTTCTCCAAGGTACACCTCACAGAACACTTGGAAGTTGCAGATGTTAGACACATAATTGGGCCCGATGTCTTGAGATCGGAGGTCAAAAAAGTGCAGGACGTCTCTAAAAAACTTTGAGCCGAGTGGAGAAAAACCCCGGTTCATGTGATCAGTAAAGATGATGACTTCCCCTTCTTTGGCTTGAGGTTTTTCCTCTGTTGGATCAGGAGCACGGTAGGACATGACTTCCTTCTTTGGCAGATAGCCAGTCTTCACAAAATCAGCAAGAGTGCTTTCTATGACGATGGATTTGACCCAATTGCATGTAAAGGGTGCTTTGGGTGCTTTGGGCGGCATTGTGAAGACGGAAGCCTAACAAAGAGTGAAATTGCCAGCTTAAACTTAAGCCGGAGAACAAGTATTACCATACATATTCAAAATGGCGGCTTGCAAAGGGGCCTAATGGTATATGGCTAATTATGTCAGGTTATTTAAGCCACCACGAGAGTCATAAGCAGTTAAGTTATCTCAACCGCCATGGGTGATCAGGATTGTCAATTGAGCATTGCCTTTTTTAAACCGGTGATAAGAGTCGCCATGGCTAGGTGGATCTAACAAATACAGTTTTTTTCCTAAGTGTTGCACAAAAAAGTTTCACAGGTTGCAGCTATTATTTTGGATCAAATGGTTGTTCAGAAAAGAAAATATTCTAGACCTAAAAATCTAGTACAGATGAGTTCATGAGTTCTAATAAGGCCTCTGTACAAGAAAAAAGGGATCTGCTATGACCAAAAATGGACGCAAAACAACTACCACATGAGTTATATGTTACTTTTTGGCTCAGAAGAGGTTGTGGTGGAGGAACTACGAAGAAACTACGATGAACTATGAAGAACACAGAGGAACTTGAAAACCCTAATGCGGATCTGAGGTGCGGGAAGGCGAAGACTTACAGCTGCAGATCTACTGCGGAGGGTCGCCGCCGTTCTCTGGACTGATTCAGGTTGATGCAGTGGCCAAGTTCGAGGAAGACGAGGTGCTCTGCGGCGGCGGCGGAGCTCGAGTGGCAGTAGGGTTGCAAGAGGAAGAAGACGAGGAAAGGGAAGAATGAGGAAAGACCTAGTCGTGCCTATTTATAAGGGAAGACTGATAAGTGGGCGCGAAAAACGAGGAGGTCAAAATTTATGGGTATCGAGCTTGTCAGGACGCCTCGATTCTCGGGATGGTTGTTAAAGATAAGGATTTGTTGGGATATATTGATAAAATATGAATTAATGACAGATGACGTCATGGCGGGTCATTGCGACTCCAGAAGATGACATCATGGCGGGTTATAAATTTCTGTTCGACAGAGAACAAAAGACTTTTTCTAAAGTGATGAAGATTGACATGAACCAGTTCAAATCAATCTGGGGCCTAATGTTGGCGATATAATTATTAGTACGACCCGCCCAGGAGGGGCCGGGTTATACTCATGACGACTCATGAAGCCCAAGACAGTTCCTGGAGATGGCGGGTTAGTTAAGGGCCCAAGGCCCAAAGGGCGACTTAAGGTCCGTAGAGATAAACCGCCATATGTGAGTAAACTTGTATTGTAAGGCAGGAATAGAGAGAAACCAAGCCGGACACTGTTTATGAGCCGACCGGGACTCTATGAGCCGCTGGGCGTCAACCTCTGTATATAAAGGAACGACCCGGCGGCGGTTCAGGGCAAGTAACATCAAATCGAGAGCTAGGTCAAGCGGATTCGCTCCCTGGTTATCGAGAAATACATAATCCCACTCAAAACTAGATCGTAGGCTTTTACCTTCACCGCAAGGGGCCAAACCAGTATAAACCTCGTTTCCTTTGTCCCGATTAACCCCTTCTTGCTTCCTAGTTACGATGGCTCCACGACTAAGTCCTTTCACTAGGACATCTGCCGTGACAATTCCACGACACTACCGATGTTCTAGTTGATAGAATTTCCGAACTTAATGATGATTTTTCTATTCAGAATAATGGGTTAGGTTTTTCTCTTGAACAAAGGCTCTTGACTTTTTGCCAAAAGAATGCTTGCAATGATGAATTGATTGTGCAATATAAGGGGCCAAAGGAGGAACCCATACCTCCCGAGCTTGATCTTGGGGACTTTTGTCCCATTAAATTTAGCCTCTTTGATTACTTTTGCTTGCCACAAAGAAACTTACTGCTGAACATAGAGAATATGAGAAGATTTTTCACGACTTTCCTTACCATTATTATGACAATACCTAGATCTATCCTTGTTTTTATGCATAGCTAGGGGCGTTAACGATAGCACTTGTTGGGAGGCAATCCAATTTTATTTTAGTTTCTTGCTTTTTGGTTATGTTTAGTAATAAATCTTTCATCTAGTTTCTGGTTAGATGTGTTTTTATGTTTTAATTAGTGTTTGTGCCAAGTAAAACCTATAGGATCTTCTTGGATGATAGTTATTTGATCTTGCTGAAAAAGTCAGAAACTTTCTGCTCATGAAAACAATTGTTAAAAATCATCAGAACGTGATAAAATACTGATTCCAATTGCAGTAGATCAATAAACAAATTATCTAGGTCTTCCTATTTTGGTAGAATTTTTGAGTTAAAAAAAGTTTGCATTTGATACAGATTACTACAAACTGTTCTGTTTTTGACAGACTCTGTTTTTCGTGTGTTGTTTGCTTATTCTGATGAATCTATGGCTAGTAATGGAGTTTATGAACCATAGAGAAGTTGGAATACAGTAGGTTTAACACAAATATAAATAAATAATGAGTTCATTACAGTACCTTAAAGTGGTGGTTTGTTTTATTTCGCTAATGGAGCTCATGAGATTTTCTGTTAAGTTTTGTGTTGTGAAGTTTTCAAGTCTTGGGTAAAGATTTGATGGATTATGGAATAAGGAGTGGCAAGAGCCTAAGCTTGGGGATGCCCAAGGCACCCCAAGGTAAAATTAAGGACAACCAAAAAGCCTAAGCTTGGGGATGCCCCGGAAGGCATCCCCCTCTTTCGTCTTCGTCCATCGGTAACTTTACTTGATGTTATATTTTTATTCACCACATGATATGTGTTTTGCTTGGAGCGTCTTGTATGATTTGAGTCTTTGCTTCTTAGTTTACCACAATCATCCTTGCTGTACACACCTTTTGGGAGAGACACACATGAATCAGAATTTATTAGAATACTCTATGTCTTCACTTATATCTTTTGAGTTAGATAATTTTGCTCTAGTGCTTCGCTTATATCTTTTTAGAGCACGACGGTGGTTTTATTTTATAGAAATAATTGATCTCTCATGCTTCACTTATATTATGTTGAGAGTCCTTTAGAACAGCATGGTAATTTTCTTTGGTTATAAAATTAGTCGTAATATGATAGGCATCCAAGATAAAAACTTTAAAGTGCATTGAATACTAAGAGAAGTTTGATACTTGATAGTTGTTTTGAGATATAAAGGTGGTAATATTAGAGGTGTTCTAGTTGAGTAATTTTGAAATTGAGAAATACTTGTGTTGAAGTTTGCAAGTCCCGTAGCATGCACGTATGGTAAACGTTGTGTGACAAATTTGAAGCATGAGGTGTTCTTTGATTGCTTTCCTTATGAGTGGCGGTCGGGGACGAGCGATGGTCCTTTCCTACCAATCTATCCCCCTAGGAGCATGCACGTAGTGCTTGGTTTTGATGACTTGTAGATTTTTGCAATAAGTATGTGAGTTCTTTATGACTAATGTTGAGTCCATGGATTAGATGCACTCTCACCCTTTCATCATTGCTAGCCTCTTCGGTCCCGTGCATTGCCCTTTCTCACCTTGAGAGTTGGTGCAAACTTCGCCGGTGCATCCAAACCCCGTGATATGATATGCTCTATCACACATAAGCCTCCTTATATCTTCCTCAAAACAGCCACCATACCTAGCTATTATGGCATTTCCATAGCCATTCCAAGATATATTGCCATGCAACTTTCCACCGTTCCGTTTATTATGACACACATCATCATTGTCATATTGCCTTGCATGATCATGTAGTTGACATCGTATATGTGGCAAAGCCACCATGCTTAATTTTTCATACATGTCACTCTTGATTCATTGCATATCCCGGTACACCACCGGAGGCATTCACATAGATTCATATTTTGTTCTAGTATCGAGTTGTAATTCTTGAGTTGTGAATGAATAAAAGTGTGATGATCATCATTAGAGCATTGTCCCATGTGAGGAAAGGATTATGGAGACTATGATTCCCCCACAAGTCGGGATGAGACTTCGGACAAAAGAAAAAAAAGGAAAAAAGAGTCCAAAAAAAGAGAAGGCCCAAATAAAAAAAGAGAAAATGAGAGAAAAAGAGAGAAGGGACAATGTTACTTCCTTTTTCCACACTTGTGCTTCAAAGTAGCACCATGATCTTCATGATAGAGAGTCTCTTATTTTGTAACTTTCATATACTAGTGGGAATTTTTCATTATAGAACTTGGCTTGTATATTCCAATGATGGGCTTCCTCAAATGCCCTAGGTCTTCGTGAGAAAGCAAGTTGGATGCCCACCCACTTAGTTTCTTTTGTTGAGCTTTCATATATTTATAGCTCTAGTGCATCCCTTGCATGGCAATCCCTACTCCTTGCATTGACATCAATCGATGATCATCTCCATAGCCCATTGATTAGCCGCGTCAATGTGAGACTTTCTTTTTTTGTCTTCTCACACAACCTCAATCATTATATTCTATTCCACCCATAGTGCTATGTCCATGGCTCGCGCTCATATATTGCGTAAAAGTTGCAAGAGTTTGAAAAGGCTAAGTATGAAACAATTGCTTGGCTTGTCATCGGGGTTGTGCATGATGAGAGCATTTTGTGTGACGAAAATGAAGCATGGCCAAACTATATGGTTTTGTAAGGATAAGCTTTGGCCATGTTATTTTGATAAGACATAATTGCTTGGTTACCATGCTTGAAGTATTATTATTTTTATGTCAACATTAAACTTTTATCTTGAATCTTTCAGATCTGAACAGTCATGCCTCAATAAAGAAAAATTACATGGATAAATATGTCAGGTGGCATTCCACATCAAAATTTCTGTTTTTATCATTTACCTACTCGAGGACGAGCATGAGTTAAGCTTGGGGATGCTTGATACGTCTCCAACGTATCTATAATTTTGTATTGCTCCATGCTATTATATTATTTGTTTTGGATGTTTTATATGCATTAATATGCTATGTTATATTATTTTTGGGACTAACTTATTAACCTAGAGCCCAGTGTCAGTTTCTGTTTTTTCCTTGTTTTTGATCTTCGCGGAAAAGGAATACCAAACGTAATAAAACCTTCGCGATGATTTTTCTTGGACCAGAAGACACTCAGGAGACTTGGAGTGCAAGTCAGAAGAGCCACGAGGTAGACACAAGGATGGAGGGCGCGCCCTGGTGGGTAGGGCGCGCCCCCTACCTTGTGTGCCCCTCGGTGACCCCCTGACCTAGATCTTCCTCCTATATATTCACGTATATTCCCAAACCACCAGAGGCATCCACGGAAACACTTCTCCATCGCCGCAACCTTCTGTTCCCGTTAGATCCCATCTTGGGGCCTTTTCCGGCATCCTGCCGGAGGCGGATTCAATCACGGAGGGCATCTACATCAACTCTATTGCCCTTCTGATGTAGCGTGAGTAGTTTACCTTAGACCTACAGGTCCATAGTTAGTAGCTAGATGGCTTCTTCTCTCTCTTTGATTCTCAATTCCATGTTCTCCTCGATGTTCTTGGATATCCATCTGATGTAATCTTCTGTTGCGGTGTGTTTGTCGAGATCCGATGAATTGTGGATTTATGATCATCTTATCTATGAATATTATTTGAATCTTCTCTGGGTTCTTATATGCATGATTTGATATCTTTGTAATTCTCTTCGAACTATCTGTTTAGTTTGGCCAACTAGATTGGTTTTTCCTGCAATGGGGGAAGTGCTTAGCTTTGGGTTCAGTCTTGCGGTGTCCTCTCCTAGTGACAGTAGGGGCAGCAAGGCACGTATTGTACTGTTGCCATCGAGAATAAAAAGATGGGGTTTACATCATATTGCTTGAGTATATTCCTCTACATCATGTCATCTTACTTAATGCATTACTCTGTTCTTCATGAACTTAATACTCTAGATGCAGGCAGGAGTTGGTCGATGTGTGGAGTAATAGTAGTAGATGCAGAATCGTTTTGGTCTACTTGACACGGACGTGATGCCTATATTTCATAATCATTGCCTTAGATATCGTCATAACTTTGCGCTTTTCTATTAATTGCTCGACAGAAATTTGTTCACCCACCATAATATTTGTTATCTTGAGAGAAGCCTCTAGTGAAACCTATGGCCCCCGGGTCTATTTTCCATTATATTAGTTTCCGATCTACTATTTTGCAATCTTTTACTTTCCGATCTATAAATCCAAAAAAAATATTTACTTTAGCTTTTGTTTAGTTTTATCTATCTTTATCAGATCTCACTTTTGCAAGTGACCGTGAAGGGATTGACAACCCCTTTATCGCGTTGGGTGCAAGTTGTTTGATTGTTTGTGCAGGTATTGGTGATCTGTGCGTTGTCTCCTACTGGATTGATACCTTGGTTCTCTAACTGAGGGAAATACTTCTCTACTTTGGTGCATCACCCTTTCCTCTTCAAGGGAAAAACCAACGCAAGATCAAGAAGTAGCAGCAAGCCGACCAAACTTTCCTTCGGCTCATGCACCATGGAACAACCGCCCCGCGCGAGACGCGTGTACATGGTGGGTCCCGCGCGACCGACCCCCTTCATTATGCCTTATCCTTTCATACTCTTCTCGTTTCCTCTTGCATCCACCTGCAGCCATCTCAGGTCTGCTCCTCCACACTCTCCCCCCACGCCGCTCGCAATCTCCACAAGCTCTCTCACCGGCGGTGAAGTGCTCGCGTGCGACTGCGCTCAATCGGGGCGGCGGGGGAGCTGCAACCTGCGGTGATTTTTTGTTGGAACCATTCGTGGGAAAAACTGGAATCGTGGCCCGTGAGATATTGCAACTCTGCTCTACCAGTCGGTGAGGAGTGCAGAAAAGTTGCACCCCCTGTTGAAGGTGCTGGAACCATGGTGCAAAAAAGTTGCAACCCCCAAATCAACGATGACGACGGATAAGGAAAATGAATGAGGCAACCTACGACAATAACTTTGCTAGAAAGGGCCAGGTTTTTTTGCTACTACCGGCGACGGATTTGCTGCATCCATCACAGCAGAGCTATGACCTGCTACGGCAGTGGCTTTTTTTGTTGCAACCGTCCTCAGACTTTGCTACTACCGGCGAGGGATTTTGCTACATCCATCATGGCGGAGTTGCGACCGGTGACGGCGGCGAGATGAATTACAGCAACTGTCGTTGGATTTGCTACATCCATCATGGCGGAGTCACGACTCGCGACGGCGATGACAACGAATTGATGCAACCATCGTTTTTTGCTATGACTGGCGTTTTTTCTGTTACATCGATGAACAACATCGACTCTTCACGCAACCCCATGCAACGAGTTTCGATGGCGAGGGGGCGACGACGACGCATCGGGGGTGCTGCAACCATGGAGTTCGCCGACGAGTTGGCTCCGTCGCCACTGGAATGGCCACCGCACGAAGTTACATGCGTGGAGTCAGCAAGACATAGGCGACAAGCAGTGGCAAGGCGGCGACCGGCGGTAAAGGAAGACGAGGAGGCGGTCGACGCTTGCGGGGGCGGCAGTCTCCTTCCTCTCCCTTCCCCCCGTGCCAGAGGTTGAGGACGGGGAAAGATCTAACGGCTGTGTGTGTAGATCGAACGACTTTGGGCCGGCCGATCAAAAAATTAGGACGGCGCGCTGGCGGCGCCTAGCACTGAGCGCCGATGCGTCGATTCGATCCATTCTCAACATGGCACCCGTAGGGTATGGGTATGGGTAATGCGTGCCTAAACCCGCATCCGTCCCAATATTTTCTGCCCAACATACACGTACCCGCACCTCGGGTTTCAAATTGTTCCCATACCCGTACCCGATTGGGTATGGGTAATGTCGGCGGATAAAAATATCCATCTCGGTATTTATATTTCAGCATGTTCAAAGTTGACTAAACAATCATCAAAACATTCAAATAGTCCATTCATCATACACATTCGTCAATAGACCAATCATCAACTCACTCATGCATCATAGAAATTAAAAAAAATGTTAAGTGTGGGGTGCAAAATTATTCACCAAATTGGACGCTTGTCATGCTCCGCCCTTGTCATTGGCAGAGCACATGCGTTCCTCGTAGGAGTAGCTGGACGTTTCATAGGGAAGACCCGGCCACAACCATGTCCCACCTTGTAGTTGTCATGGCACCCAGGCATTTTTCCTTTTGAAGGCGGCTGGAGGCGCGAGGAGGCAGATAAGAACAAATCTACTTGTCAAGTTGTACTTAGCACCTGATAACTTAGGTTTTTTTCTTAATCTAGTCAATGACAGATAGGACCTACCTACCTACCTGACATTGTGTAGTAGTATACGGGTTCACGGGTATGGGTATTGCCTTACCGCACCCGTACCCGGATACAAACTTTTCCATTTAAAAACTTATGAGTATTTTTATTTTCCATACCCATACCCTAATTAGAGTTTTTAACCACCGTTTTTTTTGAAAATCTTTTTACCCATCAGGTTTGCGGGTAGCGGGTACCCATTGCCATAATGAAATCCATTCCAATCGTTTTTCCATTATAAAGAGAGAAAGCAATCGTCAGACAAGAAAAGAACGCCGGCGCCGTGTGTTCAGCTATCATCCCCCCCACCCCCCCACCCCCCCAAAAAGAGGCATTTATTCTCCCCATTCTCAACGCCGGCACACCCCATCTCTCCCGCCGCCGCGCGCTGAGATGCCGATCCTCTGCCAGATTTTTCGCCTCCTCCGACGACCTGGCGTCGCCACCTTTCATGACCCAATGCTCCGCCTCTCCTCTACCTCGCGACCTCTCCTCTCTTTCACGGCCTCTGCGCCGCCTTGCTGGTCGCCACCACCGCTTGCACCACGAGTTTTCCCTCTCATGGCTCCCGATCTACTTGTCCGTCGTGTTTCCCGGTATGTTTTGATCATCTGATGCCAAAGTTTGCGCCTTTAGTTAGTTGCTATAGTTTTGGATCTGGATTCTGACCTTTGGATCTGGATTCTGACCAACTGTGGGTTTTTAATTACTCTTCATGAGTTGATTTTGGTAAAATAAGGCAGGGGGTGAGGGTCTTATAGTTAATCCCAGGGGAAAGGGGGGAGCCGAAAAATAATTAAAAAATGTGTCGGGTGCTCAAATTTGCTCTTTATTCTATTTGGTGATAGATTTCCTCCTGGATCTCGGAGCATGTCCAGCAACAGTGGACTCGAAGACAAGCGATTGCTCATCTCTTCTGCCAACGATCACTCTGTCATCAGCCAAGGCACGAAAAATGTAGAGACGAGTGGCACAACCTTGGAAGTTATAGATGAAAAAGGAAGGAGTGCAACCAAGGATACAAAGAGCGCATTGATAGCAAGCGGTGACCAAGTATTCCCCATGGAATTGCTTCCAAAAAGCACACACCGTGATGGTTCTATATACAGAAGCACTCATGCGTGGAAAAAGAACTATGCTGTTGCTGACCGTTGTGAGAGTAAGTGATCAATATCTCGTTGCCTATTTCAATTTGTTATGAGCACCTTTTCCAAGCAATAGGGTCAATTGATGTGTTCTGTGTTAACATCTTGTGGCTAATTTTCTTTACTTTATTTATTACTTTTGATAGTTAAATATCAACGCATTGCATTCTGGGGTTACATTTGTTACGTTTTGCAAAAGAGGATTGTGTTCAATTCACTGCATAATGATTTTTATCTTGTTTGATGTCACCATGCCCTACCCTATAAAAATATGTTCAGTCAGTTTTTTAGCGCGTGTTTTTCTGTCATGAGTGCTAAAATATGTTTAGTTGCTCCCAACTATACAAGATAGAAAATTAGGAATATATTATTATTATTATGGGTATGGGTATGATGTTACCTTTGATTGCAAAGAATAAAAAACCATCTTACAAGAGGACTTCTAGAAATGAAACAAAATAATATTTTCATTAAGGGTTGAATTGACCTGTTTTAGTAAATCTTTGGGTAAACGTAACCAATAAATAGTTTAGGGGGTTGTGAAATAATCTGGTAGAGTAAAAGGGACCTTTACTTACTGACGTGGTGAAATGTTACCCGCTTTTTCTTTGAGTTTCCTAAAACAAAAACTTTTGAGGGATTATAATTCCTAGTAAAAAGAACACCAATAATTTCCACTTAGATGAAAAGGAAAACATCCATTAGGGCCATGGAATCCTCAAGTGACATGCTTACTTTTCATATGATGACTATTTGTTTCCTATATTGATCTCCATTACAATTTAACTTGTTTATTTTATGAAGCTCGGTTGGCAGATCCCAAAGATTGCGTCTTCCGCAACGGAAAATGCAAGCGGCATAAACCTAGTCGCGTCTTACAAATTTTCTCATTAAAGTTGGCTGAATTTACTGTGGATGTTGGCCCAGTAGAGTTGTATGGATACATAGCAGTGCGGGATTGTCTGGATACATTGCTTAATTATGTTGTCAATATAAGCAGGGATGATCCTGTCATCGTGAAACAGGTGCCAACCCATACTTACCTGCAATTATTTCAAGCAACACTTCTACTTAACCCCCTCAAGTATAAATAAAATCAGGTTTTTGGCCCCTTGAAGTATTCCATATGGTATACATCACCCACTGGGGAAGTTCTCACATTAAGTGGATGTTGCAGCATGGGCAAAACCCCCCTGGGGAATGATTTATACGGAATGGAATAGGGGGATCAAATACCTGATTTATGTCAAATTTATTTACTTCACATTGTAAGACCAATCCTAGCGCATGCCTAGAACAACAAGCACTTAGGCCCTGTTCGGAGTACCTCCACTCCGCAACTCCACTCCCGGAGCTGGTGGAGTTACAGTTCAAAAACGCGCGGAGCACCTATTTCCTGGCTCCGCAGCTCCTGGGATTTCGCGGAGCCGGTGGAATTCCGAACAGGTCTTAGTCTCTTTTGCATCATTAAAGATGTGTCCATGTGACTTATCTGTCCAAAAGTAGCAAAATAGTTGTTTGGATTGTATAAGCCACTACTATACCAAGTTTATATTGTGGACAGGTGATTTACTATGAGAAACTTATAAATTATGGAACTGAGTGAGTATCATGTATTTGATGCAAAATCAAACAAAATAGTTCGGGCTCTTGGTTGCTACTTAACACATCACTACAAGTCATTTTATTTTCTCTTGTCATCTCAATAGGCTTATGTAAAAAAAAATTGGTATCTGAACAATACCAAATAAATACAAGGGCCATCCCCCTCCCCACCAGAGCACTGTTGTGCACTATGTAACCAATCAGTTTGAAACGTGGCAAAGATTTTGGTCTTCAATTGTAAACTATCGCTGAAGTAAATGGTGTGGCGAGTAAAACAGCTTAAGAGAAGTATTCATATTTTTAGATGTTTCTTACTTCCATGTGAAGAGCTACAAAAAAGTAACAATTTTGTAGGGTTCTCTCATCAACATGGCTGGCCCTAAGCGAGGCATAGATATGTATTGCGCTGTTCTAGTGGAATTTGACATTAGGATCAAGGCAGGCAAAGCAGAAAGCGATGATCACCAGCTGATTGATGGTGTATCAGGCATAGCCGACCTGTGGGGAGTATGGAATCAAGCATTCACAAACCGCATCTATGGTGACTGTGGCGCAGTTGACATAACCGTAGCACGTATTGATGACGCAGTCATGGCGAATGTAGAAGTTGCCGTGTCAGAAGTGCAGAGCAGTTTTGAGCTGTGTTGCAGTTGTTTTATCGGTGGTTATAACGAAGAAATCCGGCTGTTCGATGGTGCAATTGGCGAGTCACGCCTCTTAAAGAGGTCTGTGGTTGCTGTAGCGGATGGTTCCACTCTGGGTTTGAAGTTCAAGGTGGCCTCGGGGCCATCCGGTTCAGCGGAGCACTGTTGTTCCTTCAAGGCGGACACACATGGACTTGACACTCACGAGATAAAGACTGAATTCGGGTTGATGTCAGTGAAGGTGACTTGGTCGACTCTGCTTACCTCCCAGTAGGCTTATTACAGGCCTTGAATAAAGTTAATCGAAAAGTTGTGTCTGAGGAATGGGCCAAGACCTGGTCAACAGTCTAGAGTGAGTTGTGGACACTGTTGAACTGTTTCTGGTATCTTTACATGTTTCTAGTATCTTTACCTGACAATCCTAGCCATTTGGCGTACACTGTTTCTTCTATCTGTGAAAGGGTGCGTTTGGATGCAGCCTATTGGCTACACTGTTTCCCGTATCCGCTTGGTGAACTAGGGCTAGGATGCACCTGGGCCACTGCTGCCTAGTCCAGCTCTAATCCTAGTCTGAATCCTAATCCGTTCAGTTCGCTAGGAAATTAATCGGATCTCCTTCCTGTCGGACGTACTGATACTTTTTTTCGTCTTTTAACTCACAGTTGCTTTACTGAAAAGGAATTTGTGTTTAGTGCTTACTTTTATTTTATTTTATTTATTTTCGAAACAAAAATAGTGCTCACGTTTTGTGAGGCGTTTTTTCTAGACCTACAATCGAACAAGGTGTGGAACCAGAAAGATATTCAGGTATAGTGTTTAACGCTTCTTTTGAAAGTAAAAAATAATCAAAATTTAAAATATTTTTGTGAAGATGTTTTGAGGGTCAAATAACATCACTAATACAAGCTAGAGTAAATTAAACCAGGTTTTACAGAGCTTCTTCATGCAGCCTTCCCTGGCTACATTGTGAGACGCCTTGTTGGTCAATCTTCTAGACCAGATCACCAGATGTTCGTCAACACCTTTAAGCAGCTCCTTAATCTCCTCAATAAGAGGGCCAAAATGCGACCTGTCATGATCATTAAATTGAAGAGCTTGTGCCACTCCCAGATTGTCAGTCTCCAGACATAACTTCTCTGCACCAATTTTCGGACTGAGATCCAGTGCCTCGCCAGAGCCAAGTCATGGCGTGCCTCGCCCCCCTGTATCCATCGTCCAAATGGACGGCTAGCTCCGTTTCACAGCCAAACGACACACACACGCAGATAGACTGACAGAGAGACAGCTTCGCGAGCTCTGTTTGGGGGAGCAGGGGAAATTGCGCGGGACAGCTTCACGGGCTCTCCCAACAGAGGAAATTTGCGCGAGCTGGGTACCGGGCACCGCTCTCCCGCCGCCGCCGCCGCCGTGGGAAAGGGAGTGGACCGAGCTCCGGCGGCGGCCACCGAAGACAACGCCATCGGCAGCTTCCCCTGCCGCCACTTCGGGCTCCTTCGCCTCGCCACCTCCGACGGGCTCCGATCGCTCCATGCGCCAACTCCCTCCGCTCCCCCCGACCCCTCCTAGAATCCCCTCCGTCTAGCCGTTGTGCCCCCTCCGTCTGTGCTGCTGGTAGCCGCTGACATGGTGGCAGATTTGGTCCTGTAGCAGTGGCCATCAAGCTCCAGGCCGACTCCAGCAGGTAGCTTTCTTTGCAATAGCTGAATTTTGTGATGTGTTCTGTGCAAATGAGTGATGCACCGATGTCTTCCCTATTTGACAGAATTATTACTGATTGGGGTGATGTGCTGTGCAATTTGACAAGATTTGAGTGTTGTGCATTTGCAATTGTTGTGCAATGGGCGAAATTAACAAGGGAATACCTCAAGTTGGTATGAGGTTCAGAAATGCAGATGAAGCTTGGGTGTTTTGGGTTGCATATGGTGGCCGTGTTGGGTTTGATGTGAGGAAGAGAAACAAGCATGTAAGTAAGATGGATGGTCAAGTGATTTCATGCACATTTGTTTGCTCAAATGAGGGTATACGAAAGAAAGGGATAACAATGGATCATGAGCCAAAACATGTTCGAGCTGAAACAAGGACAAATTGCAAAGCTCGCATGCTTATATCATTGGACCGAGTGCAAAGAAATTACGAAGTCACAAATATTTTGTTGGAACACAATCATTGCCTTCAATTGCCACAAACATGTCACTTGATGGCATCACAAAGGAAGATTTCCGGACTACAAGCTTTTGAAATAGAAGCTGCAGAGGATTCAGGAATAATGCCCCAAGCTGCACATGAGTTTGCTTGTCGCCAAGTTGATGGACCATTTAACCTGGGATACACTTGTCGTGATCAAAAGAATTATTTGCGAACCAAGCGACAAAGAGAGTTGGCTTACGGTCAGGCTGGTAGTATGTTGAAGTATTTTCATGACAAAATGATCGAGAACCCATCTTTCCAATATGCTTTGCAGCTGGATTGTGAGGAAGATATAGCCAAGATATTTTGGGCCGATGCTAAAATGCTTCTTGACTATGCACACTTTGGTGACGTTGTCACATTTGATACAACTTTTGGCACAAACAAAGAATATAGGCTATTTGGTGTTTTTCTTGGGCTCAATCAGTTCAGAGAAACCACCATTTTTGACGCGGCATTGCTATTTGATGAAACATTTGAGTCATTTAAATGGCTTTTTGAGACTTTTCTAGCTGCACATAATGGGAGCCAACCTAGAACTATTTATACGGATCAAGATGCGGCCATGGGGAAAGCTATAATGTCTTCACGGAATCATATCATGGATTGTGCACCTTTCATATAGTGCAGAATGCTGTTAAGCATTTATGTCCATTGAAGGGCGAAGAAAAAGATGAAGAAGGGAAAGAGAAAGATGGAGAGGACGGTGAACATGAAGATGAAGAAGAAGAGGAAGAGTCTCATATTATCACAGATTTTAGTGAATGCATGTATGGCTATGAGGACAAAGTAGAATTTCAAGAAGCATTTGATAATATGAGAAATAAAGTGCACAATCAAACTTGGTTAGATAGTATCTACAAGTTGAAAGAAAAGAGGGTTGAATGTTATATGAGAGATGTGTTCAGTTTGGGAGTGAGAAGTACACAACTTAGTGAGAGCTTCAACAATTCATTGAAAAACCATCTGAAATCAGATTTTCATATTGTTTGGTTCTTGATGCATTTTGAGAGGACAGTGGAGGTAAAAAGAACAAAGGAATTGCAATCTGAATTTGAACAAAGGAAGAAGTTGCCAAGAATCAAGATGCACACACCTATGTTGGTGCTAGCAAGCAAAGAATACACTCCAATTATCTTTGAATCTTTTCAAGGTGAATATGAGAGATCCATGGCTGCATGCACTAGAGTCTTGGATGGAAATAACAAATTTGGGGTTGCTATTGGGAGTTAGCATGGTGATTTACATTTTGAGGAGGAGCGCATAGTGATTGGTGATCCTTTGACCAAAACCGCTTCATGTAGTTGTGGAATGTTCAATAGGACAGGAATATTGTGTGGACATGGTCTCAAAGTTCTTGACTCGATGAATATAAAGACATTACCAACACATTATGTATTAAAGAGATGGACTAGAGAAGCACGCAATGAAAGCATACAAGATAGACAAGAAAGGAATGTGGTAGAGAATCCAAAGTTTGAGGCCCAACTTTGGTACAAGGGTGTGTCTCACAAGTTTCACACTATGGCACATAAAGTAGCCAACTCTCTAGAGTGTCGTTTGACATTACAAAATGCACTTGATTGCGTTGGTCCACAACTAGATGAGAAACTTGATGCAACTATGAATGCTACGAAAAAGCCATGTGATGACCAAGAAAATGTTGACCCAAATGTGCAACTAACTAGTGAGTTTCTTAGTGCGGCAAAGCTCAAGAAAAAAGAGGTTGCATCAAAAAATTTGAGGAGAAAGAAGGGTTGGCTTGATAAGTTACTCAAGGGGAAGCGCAAGCCAACTAAAGTTTCCTTGTCAAAAAAAAGGGAGCAAAGGTATGTTCCAAACTATACATGATATGTTGTTGCCACTCGTTGCTAAACTAAATGCTGAAACTTTCATGGCAGCAACAAAAGAAAAATGATGGTGGACAGCCTCAAGTGAGAGTGGAGAAGGATGATGGCGATAAAAGAGCAAATGTGGAGCTTCAAGAGAGCAACACGGTTGTCAGTTACACACAGCTCTTGATGACTCCCCTTGATGGTGTTTATGATGAAAATCTGTTCTAACGTGTACAAGCTTGTTAGATAGTATTTAGGACATTTTGACTAGTATTTGGGACAAAGATGACTGGCCTAATCTACTTGAAGAATTATGTAAGAACATATTTTGTTGGTGCCGAATTTGAGTTGCAAATGCTACAAAGTCTGTATATTGTTCAATTCATTTTGAGTTTACTTTTTAATTCATTGTATAATGTATGCCTCAGGTTCAACTCTTCTTTTTTCAGTTCCTTTTCCAGTACTAAAGTCTTTGTATCAAACACTTTTCTACTGCAGGCTTGCTACACTGAATTTGTTCTCTGTCTGTAGTTAAATGAATTTGATTTGTCTTCAGTTAACTGAATTACGTATCTGTCTATAGTTGTGTGTAGTTAACTGAATTTGGTCTCCGTCTGCCGGCTGCCAGCTCCAGGACACCCGTCATGGTCGGAGGTATCATAAAGGGCGTCGGAAGGGTCGTGAGAACGGGCAGAGGCAGCCGACGGATGGGAGGCGGACGAAGCAGCCGAAGGTGGGCGGCCGTCGAGGCCGATTCCTCCCGTGGACGCCGCCGGAGTTCAACCTGGAGGACGAGTCCCCTGGAGGAGCAGTCGGAGCGCCTCATCCCCCTTTCCCGCAGCGCGCTGAGGAGATCCCTCGCTTTCTCGTTGAGGTGGTCGTCGGAGCTGAGGTGGGGCGCCGTCGCAATGGGGACGAGGACCTCGTCGGAGCGGAGCGGGGCAGGGAGGTGAAGGCATGGGGGCGGAGGGGATTGCCGGCGTCGTTTATCCGGTGGCCGTGGCCGGAGCTCCCATGGCTCCCTTCCCCACGGCGGCGACAGCGGCAGAGCTCTGCGTCGGAGCCGAGTTCCCGCCCACGAAGCCTCCGTTTCCCGCGGAGCTGATTTTGCCTCGCGCGTGAGGAGGACGGGGATGAGTCGACGACCTGATTATTTCCGTGTTGACTGATTCTGACTGTCGGATGCAGATGGAGGGTGGATTCGGAGCCTCAAGGCAATGCATGCCTTGCCTGAGGGAGGCACTGGATCTCAGTCCCCAATTTTCATCGCAAGTTGAGCACCCGCCTGCAAGCCAACAGGTCTGCATGTTCGGGACAGTGGCGGAGACAAGGGGGGCGAGCAGGGGCCTGGCCCCCCCATCGATAGGATTCACGGAATTAAGTAGTTCCCCCCCCCTCCAGGACACCCGTCATGGTCGGAGGTATCATAAAGGGCGTCGGAAGGGTCGTGAGAACGGGCAGAGGCAGCCGACGGATGGGAGGCGGACGAAGCAGCCGAAGGTGGGCGGCCGTCGAGGCCGATTCCTCCCGTGGACGCCGCCGGAGTTCAACCTGGAGGACGAGTCCCCTGGAGGAGCAGTCGGAGCGCCTCATCCCCCTTTCCCGCAGCGCGCTGAGGAGATCCCTCGCTTTCCCGTTGAGGTGGTCGTCGGAGCTGAGGTGGGGCGCCGTCGCAATGGGGACGAGGACCTCGTCGAAGCGGAGCGGGGCAGGGAGGTGAAGGCATGGGGGCGGAGGGGATTGCCGGCGTCGTTTATCCGGTGGCCGTGGCCGGAGCTCCCATGGCTCCCTTCCCCACGGCGGCGACAGCGGCAGAGCTCTGCGTCGGAGCCGAGTTCCCGCCCACGAAGCCTCCGTTTCCCGCGGAGCTGATTTTGCCTCGCGCGTGAGGAGGACGGGGATGAGTCGACGACCTGATTGTTTCCGTGTTGACTGATTCTGACTGTCGGATGCAGATGGAGGGTGGATTCGGAGCCTCAAGGCAATGCATGCCTTGCCTGAGGGAGGCACTGGATCTCAGTCCCCAATTTTCATCGCAAGTTGAGCACCCGCCTGCAAGCCAACAGGTCTGCATGTTCGGGACAGTGGCGGAGACAAGGGGGGCGAGCAGGGGCCTGGCCCCCCCATCGATAGGATTCACGGAATTAAGTAGTTCCCCCCCTCCAGGACACCCGTCATGGTCGGAGGTATCATAAAGGGCGTCGGAAGGGTCGTGAGAACGGGCAGAGGCAGCCGACGGATGGGAGGCGGACGAAGCAGCCGAAGGTGGGCGGCCGTCGAGGCCGATTCCTCCCGTGGACGCCGCCGGAGTTCAACCTGGAGGACGAGTCCCCTGGAGGAGCAGTCGGAGCGCCTCATCCCCCTTTCCCGCAGCGCGCTGAGGAGATCCCTCGCTTTCCCGTTGAGGTGGTCGTCGGAGCTGAGGTGGGGCGCCGTCGCAATGGGGACGAGGACCTTGTCGGAGCGGAGCGGGGCAGGGAGGTGAAGGCATGGGGGCGGAGGGGATTGCCGGCGTCGTTTATCCGGTGGCCGTGGCCGGAGCTCCCATGGCTCCCTTCCCCACGGCGGCGACAGCGGCAGAGCTCTGCGTCGGAGCCGAGTTCCCGCCCACGAAGCCTCCGTTTCCCGCGGAGCTGATTTTGCCTCGCGCGTGAGGAGGACGGGGATGAGTCGACGACCTGATTGTTTCCGTGTTGACTGATTCTGACTGTCGGATGCAGATGGAGGGTGGATTCGGAGCCTCAAGGCAATGCATGCCTTGCCTGAGGGAGGCACTGGATCTCAGTCCCCAATTTTCATCGCAAGTTGAGCACCCGCCTGCAAGCCAACAGGTCTGCATGTTCGGGACAGTGGCGGAGACAAGGGGGGCGAGCAGGGGCCTGGCCCCCCCATCGATAGGATTCACGGAATTAAGTAGTTCCCCCCCCCCCTCCAGGACACCCGTCATGGTCGGAGGTATCATAAAGGGCGTCGGATGGGTCGTGAGAACGGGCAGAGGCAGCCGACGGATGGGAGGCGGACGAAGCAGCCGAAGGTGGGCGGCCGTCGAGGCCGATTCCTCCCGTGGACGCCGCCGGAGTTCAACCTGGAGGACGAGTCCCCTGGAGGAGCAGTCGGAGCGCCTCATCCCCCTTTCCCGCAGCGCGCTGAGGAGATCCCTCGCTTTCCCGTTGAGGTGGTCGTCGGAGCTGAGGTGGGGCGCCGTCGCAATGGGGACGAGGACCTCGTCGGAGCGGAGCGGGGCAGGGAGGTGAAGGCATGGGGGCGGAGGGGATTGCCGGCGTCGTTTATCCGGTGGCCGTGGCCGGAGCTCCCATGGCTCCCTTCCCCACGGCGGCGACAGCGGCAGAGCTCTGCGTCGGAGCCGAGTTCCCGCCCACGAAGCCTCCGTTTCCCGCGGAGCTGATTTTGCCTCGCGCGTGAGGAGGACGGGGATGAGTCGACGACCTGATTGTTTCCGTGTTGACTGATTCTGACTGTCGGATGCAGATGGAGGGTGGATTCGGAGCCTCAAGGCAATGCATGCCTTGCCTAAGGGAGGCACTGGATCTCAGTCCCCAATTTTCATCGCAAGTTGAGCACCCGCCTGCAAGCCAACAGGTCTGCATGTTCGGGACAGTGGCGGAGACAAGGGGGGCGAGCAAGGGCCTGGCCCCCCCATCGATCGACCAGACACTAATACAGAGTAGTTAATTAGCGATAGGATTCACGGAATTAAGTAGTTGCCCCCCTCCCCCCCCCCCCCCCCCCCCCCCCCCCCCGAGTGACTCATTTTAAGCCCTTGGAAGTCCAGATTGGCCTCCGCTAAGGGCTGGGCACTATCTCCGTGATTAGCGTGTGCGTGCAGATTAGCCTTACGCAGCCGCCGTCCTTTCCCCTTGCCGCCTGCTAGCCTCTAATCTTCATAGCTATCTGATTCACATGGCGACGCATGATGATTCACTAGCCAATCCTTCAGGTTGCAGCGTACGAAGTAAGCAAGGTTAATACATCACACTATCTACTAATCTCTCACGATTCAAATCTTGAATCTTTATACATCAGATTTTAGAAAAAAAAAATGTTGCATCGCAGCCCTAGGACCAAGGGGGCACCCACAATCGTTAGTTGCGGCATGCCAACGACGACCAGCCGATCTACTTTGAGTCTTCAACCAAGCAGAAGAGGGAACGAGCAAGGGCTGGATTTGATTCTCTAGGTATTTTTCCTAATACAACAACAAAATTTCAGAATATAGACAGTGTTGATTTGTCATCCAAACCTATATAAATGCAAGTTCAAAGCCAATCGTTAGGTTATACACTGATCGTTCTTGTTTGTATATTTAAATTTCCATATGCGATATTTTTAAGTAAGGTACCTCACTACCTCGTGTCATATTTCAAAGTAGTTTGATCACCAACTTCGTCTCATCAGCCTGTATGTGAAATTATTGACCAATATTAGCTATAGCTAATACATTGCCCCCAGCTGCAACAAAAATAAGTGTATGCATGGGCAAACTAAAATATGAATGATATTTGGATACAAAACTATTGGGTAGTTTTTTTTCTTGAGAACACACAGGAGTTCTGCCCGCCTATACTATATATTAAGGTGAAAGCAAAGGCAATTTACAAGAGTGAGTTAGGGCGCCACGAAAACGGCGGCTTCCCATCCCTCAAAACCAATTGAACAGTAAGAGCTAAGTTAAAAAAAAGCCCTAGTTATTGCACATCTAAATGACTCAATCATCAAGCATACAAATAATGAACAAAAGTAAACAATGCCTACGCGACTCTGCATTGTAAGATCAATGAGATAGGACTTACATGTGCAATACTTATGGCACATCTAGATGTGCCTTAGCAAAACTGAAAAAAAATTATGTGTAGTTGTGTGATGAAAAAAAAAATGGCTTCACTATGGTCGTCTGGCCCCCCCTATGCCTAAATCCTGGCTCCGCCCCTGGTTCGGGAATCCTGACATTAGGGAAAAAGTGACCAAGCCAACAGGTCTGCATGTTCGGGAATCCTGATATTAGGGAAAAAGTAACGGCCCAGCATGGAAAATGCCATGATGGTCACAAATAACCACTCCTCCACCAGCCCAAGCTCCATCCTTCTTCACTGCTCCGTCAACGTTCACTTTGAGCCAATCAACTTTCCGGTCATCCGGTGGACTCCAAACCATGGTGACTGAAGTAGCAGCATTTCCGTCCTTCGGTGTATGGGCTGCCACCCATTCATTGGCATTTTCAATTTGCTTTGCATCCCTACAAGCATTCCTTGCTAGCCACATACTATAAAGTCATAATCACGACAGCCTTCTCCCCCTGTCTACCCAACCAATCAAGCAGCCAGAGGCTCAAATTGGCCTGGGAATCAATGTGTTTAGGAGGAATAAAATCGCAGCCAGTACCACGAGTTTCGAGCATCAGATCCCAGCATTGCTTGGGGCGAGTTTGGTTGCCTGCATCAAGGCCAATCAGGTCCACGTGGTGCAGCATTTTTTCAGACCTCGATTGTTTGGTTCCCCGCATACACTATTCAGCCCGCATAGCACGGTTCTTAAAGCACCCCTGGGCCTGGCCCGTTGGAAATGGCCGAATCGGCAGTTTCCCAAGAGCCAGGCCCGAGCGATGCTTCGAGGCGCACGTGGGTGGCTCTTTGAAGACATGTGTCTCCTGTTAATCCCCCCTCTCTCTCCCTAATCCTCAATTCCCTCTCTCTCCCTCCATGGTCCGCTTGTTCTTCTCCTCCGTGGCTAGCGTCACCCACAGCTCGCCGCTGACCCGCTGCAAGTCATGGTCGAAGCGGCCCCTCGGCTTGGCGGCGGCGACGGCGACGGCGCTGGCCTCGACCAAGCCTTCGCCGGTTCCGCGCGGTGCTCTACTACCGCGACCCGCCGGTGCCGCGATGTCGGATGCGGAGCAGCGGCAAGGCGACCCGGCGGAGCAGCGGCGAGGCGAGGCGACCCAATGCAGCGGAGCCTGCGGCCAGCGTGGACGCGGCCGGGCACCTGGTCGAGCGACCGCGTGGATTGCCCCGTGGCGGCCATCGCGTACCCGGCGTCCGAGCGGATGTGGTCGCGGCGGTCGCGCGCGCCAGCGCAGGCGGCATGCGGGTCAAGGCCGTCATCGGCTTCGCGCACACCACCCCGAAGCTGGCCTGCCCCAGTGGCGGGAACGGCATCGCGGAGTCTCTGCTCATCTCGACTCTCGACGGTTTTTCTTGCCTACAAATTGAAGATCGAACTGGTTGTAAGTGTGAAAATGCCTTCGTGTAGTCGATGCACATGCAGATCATGAGCTTGACCAGAGAATGGCTATGCGCGCATGGCACCGTTAGTGGCTCAGCGCAGAGCTTGGTATGCTCTGAGCACATCAAACAACGCAACAGGCATACGCAGAGGCGCGGGCGGTGGCATGGACGCGGAGGCGAGGTACGCCGGTGTGGACGTGGTGGTGGAGCCGGCGGGGCGGCGTGACGTTTCCGCTGTCGCCGGCGACGACGACAAGAGCGCGGGCGGATCCAGCGAAGACGAGGCGGCCGACGCAGAAGCTCTTCGAGAGGTGACGGGCGCGGCAAGATTCTCAACAACGGCCAGCTCAAGCTCGTCCACGACCGCGGCGAGCCGGGCGCGGCCACGGCCACAACGGCGAGTCGGGCGCGTCCATGGTCGCCGGGAGCTGCTGGTGGGCACGATGGGCAGTGGAAGCTCGGGCGCGCTCAAAGTGTTTGACAAAATGTCAAGCCCAACCCGATGGCTGTTAAGTTTTGTCATTAACGCTGGTAATCATATGCATGTATGCAACCAAACACCGGGTAAAAATTGCATCTCAATGACAAGACCTCCAATGCAGACAACCAATCAACTGGTCATCTACGTTTTTGACCATATTTTTGCTTACCCAGACCCTGCTTAGCCTGACTTGTTTTTCCTCTCTGAACCACGCCCGACAGTGAAAGCAACCAAACACGTCCTGGGCGAACGGACACCTCCAGAACCGGTGAAGAGTCGTCTCTTCCCAGTTACAAACGACACATTGTATCCCTGCATTCATATTTCTTCTTTGAAGCTCCGCTCCGGCAGCCAAGCCAGGGGTCGCCACACATGGATCTTGGCTTTGCCGTATTCCCATAGCTCATTTCATCCTTGTCAGGCTGCAAGTGGACACGGGCCGTCCGCGGCCCCCATTTAAAAGCCCATGTAATTTGTATTTGTGGACGCCCACGTAATCTAAGATCTAGGAAGTGGGATAAGTGAGCTGACCCACGGACGCCACATAACCCACTTAATTCCTCGCTCTCCTCTTCCTCGTCCCCATCTTTGTAGGATTACGCCGCCATGCCGCCGCCCACCTTCCCCATGGCCGGCCTAGCGCCGCCGTCCATCATCTTCATGGACGCCGCAGCGCTGTGACGCCCGGGTAATCAAGCTACAGTAATCCCCTACTAATGATGACACGTCACCTCTGTCATTGTAGTTAATCTCGGGTCAATTCGAAACTGTTTCAAATTTAAATCCTAAATAAGCCAAACGACAAAAGTTTTCAAAATATTAAACTAAAATGTTCGGGCTGTGCCAAAATTGGCATAGGTAATTATAGTGCAGCAAACACATTTTTATAAAATGCCTAAATGATTGAAAATGAAATAAAACAGAAAAGAAAATAAAGGAAAAGAAAAAAAATAAAACAAAAAACAAAACTTACAAAAAAAGGAAACCCCCTCCCCCACTGGACCAGGCGGCCCGGCTCACACCAGGCCATCCCACCTGGCCCAGCCGGCCGGCCCAGCCGCGCCTACTAACCCACCTGGCACCCAAACCCTAGACGAGTCGCTCCCCACTCTCCCTCTCGTTCCCCCACTCCCCCACGATCCAGATCGGGGCAACTGCCCCGACCCCGAGCGCCGCCGCACGCCCAGAGGCGAATCGCCTCGTGCCCGACACCCCCTCGCACGCCTCTCCTCCCTCCGTTCGCTCCCGCTCCGCCCGTCTTCGCCACCACTACGCGCCGGGGCACTTCCCTGCTGGTGCCTCGCCGCCCCCAATCACGCCGCCTCCCTCCCGCACACACAAGGCACACCCATGCTCGAGTAGGGCAGCGCATCGCCCCATTTGCCTCCAACCTCCCGTCGCCGGCGCTCACCACGACCACCTTCGACACCACTGGACCGCGCCGGCGGAGCCCCTCACCGTCTTCGCCGGATCGGCCATCGCCCCGTCGCCCTCGAGTCCTCCCCGCCGGACTGCCTCCCCGTCACCGCGTCACCGGATCTCGCGTCCCCGTCCTCCTCCACAACTGCTCCGACGAGCCTCGTCGGCCACCCCTACTCGGCAACGGCCGTGAGCGCCCCCCCTTTTTCATCTCCCCCTCTCTCCGCCGCCCGCGCACGACCACCTCGCTCCGGCCGCGCACTGGGCTCGCTCGACCCGCGGCCGTGCCTCGGCCTCCCCGTTCGCCCCCTGTTTCGCCGCGGACCCTGACCCGTCCAGCCGCATTGGCCTTCCCCCTGCACGTCCCGGGGCACGCCCCGACGCCTCACCGCCCGCATCCGCGGGGCGCACCAGCCGAGCCCGCGACCACCCCCTCCTTCCGTCGACGCCCTGCTCCGGCCGTTGCGGCCTGGGTCTCCCCTGACTAGCGCCGTGGCTGCCGGCGCCCAGCCAACCGCGGCCCCTGCTACCATCGCCGCGGCCGGCGCACTCCCCTGTCCGGCGCCCGGTTAGGCTCGGCCTACGCTCGGGCGCCTACACGCCCCAGCAACTGAGCGGGCTGGTGCCCGCACCCGGCGCCCCACCTCCCGATAGCGCCCGAACCCGCTAGGCCCCCTGTGGGCCACTGACTAGGGGGCCCCGCCCCAGAACGTTTTAATAATAAAAAACTTAATTAATTTAAAATAAATAAATAAATTAATAATAATTAAATTAATTAATTAATTAACAAATTAATTAAGTTAATTAATCACAATTAGATTAACCTAATGACTGTTAGTTAATTAATCAAACAATGACAGCGGGGTCCACCCACTAATTAATTTTGATTAGATTAATTAAACTCTTTGATTAAAATGTGTCACTGACCAGTGGGACCTACTGGTTAGGTTGACCAAGTCAACTCTGTTGACTGCTGATGTCAGCATGACATCATGCTGATGTCATTAATTCATTTTCGAATTAATTAATTAATTAATTAAATTCTAGAAATTAATAAAATCTTTAGAAAATCATATCTTTTAATCCGTAACTCGGATGAAAATACTTTCTACATGAAAGTTGCTCAGAACGACGAGACGAATCCGGATACACTCTTCGCTCGTCCGCCACACATCCCTAACCTATCGAACTCGCAACTTTCCCCCTCCGGTCCGTCTGTCTGAAAACACCGAACATTGGGAATAGTTTCCCGGATGTTTACCCCCTTCGCCGGTATCACCTATCCCTGCTTGCATTAGAGTAGTGTAGCATGTTACTGCTTTCAGTTAATCCTATACTGCTGCATAGCCTGTCCTTGCTACTACTGTTGTTACCTTTACCTGCTATCCTAATGCTTAGTATAGGATGCTAGTGTTCCATCAGTGGCCCTACACTCCTGTCCGTCTGCCATGCTATACTACTGGGCCGTGATCGCTCGGGGGTGATCACGGGCATATACTATACTACACTGTTACATTACCTGTGATACTGTTCGGAGGTGGGGGCTGAAGGGGCAGGTGGCTCCATCCCGGTAGAGGTGGGCCTGGGTTCCTGACGGTCCCCGACTGTTACTTGAGGCGGAGCGACAGGGCAGGTTGAGACCACCTAGGAGAGAGGTGGCCTGGCCCTGGTCGGCGTTCGCGGATACTTAACACGCTTAACGAGATCTGGGTATTTGATCTGAGTCTGGCCATTTGGCCTATACGCACTAACCATCTACGCGGGAGTAGTTATGGGTATCCCGGCGTCGTGGTATCAGCCGAAGCCTTCATGACGTCAGCGACTGAGCGGCGCGCGCCGGATTGGAACGTAAGCCTGCTCTTGTATTAAGGGGGCTAGTTCCGCTTTCGGCCGCCCTCGCAACGTGCAGGTGTGCTAAGGGCGATGGGCCCAGACCCCTGTGCGCTTAGGTTTAGACCGGCGTGCTGACCTCTCTGTTGTGCCTAGGTGGGGCTGCGACGTGTTGATCTTCCACGGCCGGGCATGACCCAGGAAAGTATGTCCGGCCAAATGGGATCAAGCGTGTTGGGTTATGTGGTCCACCCCTGCAGGGAAGTTAATCTATTCGAATAGCCGTGTCCCTCGGTAAAAGGACGACCCGGAGTTGTACCTTGACCTTATGACAACTAGAACCGGATACTTAATAAAACACACCCTTCCAAGTGCCAGATATAACCCGGTGATCGCTCTCTAACAGGGCAACGAGGAGGGGATCGCCGGGTAGGATTATGCTATGCGATGCTACTTGAAGGACTTCAGTCTACTCTCTTCTATATGCTGCAAGACGGAGGCTGCCAGAAGCGTAGTCTTCGACAGGATTAGATATCGCCCTCTTATTCTGGCATTCTGCAGTTCAGTCCACTGATATGGCCCCTTACACATATATCCATGCATATGTAGTGTAGCTCCTTGCTTGCGAGTACTTTGGATGAGTACTCACGGTTGCCTTGTTTCCCCTTTTCCCCATCTCTCTACCCGATTGCTGCAACCAGACGATGGAGCCTAGGATCCAGACGCCACCGTCGACGACGACTCCTACTACACTGGAGGAGCCTACTACTACGTGCAGCCCGCTAACGACGACCAGGAGTAGTTAGGAGGATCCCAGGCAGGAGGCCTGCGCCTCTTTCGATCTGTATCCCAGTTTGTGCTAGCCTTCTTAAGGCAAACTTGTTTAACTTATGTCTGTACTCAGATATTGTTGCTTTCGCTGACTCGTCTATGATCGAGCACTTGTATTCGAGCCCTCGAGGCCCCTAGCTTGTATTATGATACTTGTATGACTTATTTTATTTGTAGAGTTGTGTTGTGATATCTTCCCGTGAGTCCCTGATTTTGATCGTACACATTTGCGTGCATGATTAGTGTACGATTGAATCGGGGGCGTCACAAGTTGGTATCAGAGCCGACTGCCTGTAGGAATCCCCCTTCCCAACTCCTTGGCCGAAGTCGAGTCTAGACATTGCAAAAACTTTTACTAACATGGCTGTGTGCCTTACGGGCCCATGTCGCCATTGGGTGGTATTAGGATCTTTTACTCCTTGTCTATACTCTGGGATTCTAATCTCTCTTCTATTCGGGTTAAATAAATTTTGCTAAATCTAACATTAGGATCTCGTTATCACTTTCACCCGGAGAGCCCCTTATTATTGATGATCGTCTGCTGCACCAGAAGACCCTGAAGATACTCTCTGCTGTTAACCCGAGAACTTGTGTTCATCGCGTTTGCAATTCCCCTTCCACCGTCAACCCTTATGGATAACTACTTGCAGTTGTTATTCTTACATTCATCCTCATTGGTCATGTTATTACAAGATACCCAGAAAAACTCATCATTGTTTCGATAATCCTTTGAGCTTACTGCCTTGCTGTTCTTTGTCACTTGAATACCCCTACGGATAATTCTCACACTTATCGAGTATCCGCTCATCCCCCAGTTGATTCATGTATGTCACCAATCTTCGATATACCATTCGATCTTCCGAAAATCCTCAGGAGCCTATTGCTCTTGAAATTCTTGCTTGCTTGCATTATTGTTAATCCCATAAGTTTTGTAATCTTATTGGCCTCCCTTGTCTTTATCATTTTAAGTCCGTTGATTCAATATGTTGAGGATGCTCGCCTTCCTCAGTCGAATCCTAGGATTCATCCTTCCGGCTCAGACATTGTATTAAACATGAGCTGGATCTCGACCAATCAATTTTTTGTCGATTTTACCCCTAAGCTTACTCAACTTATCCATCCTTAATCAGAGCGATTGCTTCTGATCCTTTGATTTGGAAATCATAATTCCTTTGCATTTGAGCTTTGGATTAGTCAGTTGTTTCTATAAACCAATGCCCTTGCATTGTTACTTCCTCTGGTTGTGTGCCGATGCTCACATCAGCTCTGTTATGGACCGGCAGATCCTTTAATGGCTTTTATCCGACAGTGTCCTCCAAATTCAATAACCTTGTGAGGCTTCCCTCGGATACGTAATGCCTTTGGTAAATTGTATCATCTACTTTCTCAACCTTGCTCTACTTTTGAGCTAGTGATAAATTACTATCGAAGTTTGTGGTATATGTTTCCCTGATGCCCCGATGGGTTGAACCTATGCCTTCCTTAATATGTGTGAACTCGAAAGTTCCCACGAGTCATACTCTTCTGGTATTTTGCCAGATAAAATTTCAACAATACAACTTCATCGAACGCGAGAAGTGGATGAAAGGTTATGCATTGGAGAAGTGGGAGTCGACCTTGAACTTTATGTTCATGCCCATGGACACGATGTACATCTTCTCATCGAAGCTTCTTTTAAATTAATTATTCCCTTGATATAAGTTCATCTTATATCTGGGGTCTGCCCTTTTTCAATCGTGGTTCCGACCATGTTCTCCTTTAAATACCATTTTCGATGCAAGTGTAAGCACTTGTCTTCTGTGGATCAATACCCCGGTCCAACCTCTACTTTGATCCGTCTTCGAGTATTACCCCCCTGGTATCTCGAGATTATCTTGGAACTACATAACTTCTTATGAGTTCTTCATCAAGTACTACATTCTCACTGTTTACAATTTTTCATGGGCTCTGAGTTGTTAATCACTCAAAGACACCAATAACTGAACCGAGTCCGCACTACGGTTCAACAACTCTTAGTAATCTTCTCTAAGTATGAGTTTGTACCCGATCACGCCATTCCTAGCCTGTTTGGCTATATCATTGTCTTGATGATTTTAAACTGTGCTACCTGGTCCTTAATCCCGAAGCACAACTTTCGACGATGAGCTAATCTTACGTCGATCTTCCTCATCATATCATTTCGCCTTGAACAGGAAGCTTGAGTTCGATTTTGTGTCGTAACTGTGGTTCCAATAACCTCTTGCTTCATCATTCCTTTGACCTGATGTCGTCACTGATTGATTACATCTTCATGAAATCTCTCGACAAATGTGTCGTGATCTTCATCAACCTTATGAGCTCTTCCAGGATATCAACCGGATTCATGAAGAGAAATACCATCCTTGCCCTCGATGACTTGTGTTATCATCAGCCACTTATTGCCTTCCCTCCAACACAAACTTGTTCGTGCTTTGTGATATACCTTGAGACCCTTGCTATCCAGCAATTGTTCTTCTTTACCTTGGAGTATTACCATCTTTTATGTCAGGGATGTCATGGGAATTTCACCACCTTTGGAGAATTCTTGATACATGATGATACTTCTCACCATCACCATTCTTCCTTGGTCCCCATGTTGTTTTTAACCAGGATACCAATATGCTAACGATGTTGTTTGAGTTCTGTACTTCTAGCAACCCTATTGCTTTGGAGTTAATGATCGACAGTTCGTTCTTAGACTGTTGGTTATTGTGTCGTCACTCTAACATTGATCTTGCTGCCTAAGGTCATACTTCGGGCACACCTTTCAACTAATGATTGATGGTGTATGTTTTCCTAGAGCATACAACATTATATCATTTGAATTGACAAGTGTCATCTTCTTGTTCAAATTATTGTGGAAAGCTATCCGTTTGGAATTCTCGATGAATTGTCACTGAGCCCATCAGCCACCTTCTCATCCCCTCCTTGGTTTAATGATGAACTATTGTTTCAGGAACCCGCTCCAATAGTTCATTTCCCAAGAATCTTGCAATGTCATTTCGTCTATTTGTGTTGCACCTTTTCTTCTCGGACATCCTGAGTCTGAGGTATCATGACACCTATCGGATCTGAATCTCGGTCGGATATGATGGTTGGGACATTTCCAAGAGTTATAACATTGGTCTTTATATGACCCGGTAAGGTGATGTCATGCCTAGCACACCTGGCCGGAGGACCTATTGATATAGTTTTCTTTTTGGCAAGGTTAGTCATTCTTCCGTGAGGAAATTGTAAGACTTATTCTATAAGTTGTTCCTGATGGATCCTTTTTGTTTCCAAAGTCTGATCTTCACCGGATGACCATGTCAATGCTATCTCGAAGCATGTCCATGGTACTCCGATTTTCAATAAGAACATTTGAACCACAATGCTAAATGTTTCTTGCTCAATTACCCCAAACACCGTTGTATGGGTAATGTCATGATATTTCTCTCCCCTTTCCTAAAGGGTTTTCTACGTTATATCCTATCATGGATATCATGCCATGCTTGTCCTTGGGAAGGATATACCCCTGAAATATGTGTTTAAACACATTTTTCCTTTCCATTGTTTTGTTTAACCTGATGATCACATTTTCCTTTCCATTGGTTTGTTTGACCTTTCTGGTGTTTCGTATAATCTAAGCAGTAATATTCTCCTGCTTATGTAAACTTCTCGGTGTACAATTCTGTCAGAAAGACCCTGTTACTTTTGTTGAGTGACATTTCGGTAACCACCGATGGACGAAAACTTTGCCTACTGGTCCGCCTCGTTCAACGAGCAGGAAAATGGTTCTCTTCGTCCCTCGCCCTTGGTACCGATGTTGTTGCCGACATGACCGACAAACTATCCTTTGACATGCCTTGCTTACATGATCATGCAAGATGTCACCGACCTTCCTACTTTTAACCACATGGTGGGCCCATAACCCACAGTTCCTGAGGATTGAAACCTGACTCTTCTGTACACCCCAGCTCCTAAAGGTTATTCCTCATGTTTGGCTTCTTATGTAATTCACGAGCCACCTTCCTACTGATTAAACACAATACTTAATCTCGTTGCTCTAGACGCCTTTTTCACTTTGTTTCAGGCTTCGAACGATTGCCTACCCGTTTGAAACTTCTCTTGGTATCTTCTTACTTTACTCTCGATATTTTCTTAAGTATCTATTCGAGGGTTACCTTCTACCACATTCCCTGAGTTATCTGCCAGATAGTTGACCTTGAAGGTCCATTCTTCTGAAGTTACCCCTTATCATTATCATAAGTACGATGTAGATCCCGAAGAAAGGATGACGACTTGATCATGATGACCTGGAGCAGACAATTAAAGACTTCAACGTAATGGATCGACCTCTTCGAGAAGAGCAACCAAGATCGAGAAGACCCGTTAGAATTTCGTAACCAGAAATTTCCCTTTAGTCCCCCTCTTAAATCTCGGGACGAGATTTCTTGTAGTGGAGGAGAATTGTGACGCCCGGGTAATCAAGCTACAGTAATCCCCTACTAATGATGACACGTCACCTCTGTCATTGTAGTTAATCTCGGGTTAATTCGAAACCGTTTCAAATTTAAATCCTAAATAAGTCAAACGACAAAAGTTTTCAAAATATTAAACTAAAATGTTCGGGCTGTGCCAAAATTGGCATAGGTAATTATAGTGCAGCAAACACATTTTTATAAAATGCCTAAATGATTGAAAATGAAATAAAACATAAAAGAAAATAAAGAAAAAGAAAAAAATAAAACAGAAAACAAAACTTACAAAAAAAGTAAACCCCCTCCCCCACTGGACCAGGCGGCCCAGCTCGCACCAGGCCAGCCCACCTGGCCCAGCCGGCCGGCCCAGCCGCGCCTACTAACCCCCCTGGCACCCAAACCCTAGACGAGTCACTCCCCACTCCCCCCTCGTTCCCCCACTCCCCCACGATCCAGATCGGGGCAACTGCCCCGACCCCAAGCGCCGCCGCACGCCCAGAGGCGAATCGCCTCGTGCCCGACACCCCCTCACACGCCTCTCCTCCCTCCGTTCGCTCCCGCTCCGCCCGTCTTCGCCACCACTACGCGCCGGGGCACTTCCCTGCTGGTGCCTCGCCGCCCCCAATCATGCCGCCTCCCTCCCGCACACACAAGGCACACCCATGCTCGAGCAGGGCAGCGCATCGCCCCGTATGCCTCCAACCTCCCGTCGCCGCGCTCACCACCACCACCTTCGACACCACTGGACCGCGCCGCCGGAGCCCCTCACCGTCTTCGCCGGATCGGCCACCGCCCCGTCGCCCTCGAGTCCTCCCCGCCGGACTGCCTCCCCGTCACCGCGTCGCCGGATCTCGCGTCCCCGTCCTCCTCCACAACTGCTCCGACGAGCCTCGTCGGCCACCCCTACTCGGCAACGGCCGTGAGCGCCCCCCCTTTTTTCATCTCCCCCTCTCTCCGCCGCCCGCGCACGACCACCTCGCTCCGGCCGCGCACTGGGCTCGCTCGACCCGCGGCCGTGCCTCGGCCTCCCCGTTCGCCCCTGTTCCGCCGCGGACCCTGACCCGTCCAGCCGCACTGGCCTTCCTCCTGCACGTCCCGGGGCACGCCCCGACGCCTCACCGCCCGCATCCGCGGGGCGCACCAGCTGAGCCCGCGACCACCCCCTCCGTCCGTCGACGCCCCGCTCCGGCCGCTGCGGCCTGGGTCTCCCCTGACCAGCGCCGTGGCCGCCGGCGCCCAGCCAACCGCGGCCCCTGCTACCTTCGCCGCGGCCGGCGCACTCCCCTGTCCGGCGCCCGGTTAGGCTCGGCCTACGCTCGGGCGCCCGCACCCGGCGCTCCACCGCCCGATAGCGCCCGAACCCGCTAGGCCCCCTGTGGGCCACTGACAAGGGGGCCCCGCCCCAGAACGTTTTAATAATTAAAATTTTTAATTAATTAAAAAAAAATAATAAAAAGTAAATAAATAAATAATAATAATTAAATTAAATTAATTAATTAACGAATTAATTAAGTTAATTAATCACAATTAGATTAACCTAATGATTGTTAGTTAATTAATCAAACAATGACAGCGGGGCCCACCCACTAATTAATTTTGATTAGATTAATTAAACTGTTTGATTAAAATGTGTCACTGACCAGTGGGACCCACTGGTCAGGTTGACCAAGTCAACTCTGTTGACTGCTGATGTCAGCATGACATCATGCTGATGTCATTAATTCATTTTCGAATTAATTAATTAATTAATTAAATTCCAGAAATTAATAAAATCTTTAGAAAATCATATCTTTTAATCCGTAACTCGGATGAAAATACTTTCTACATGAAAGTTGCTCAGAACGACGAGACGAATCCGGATACACTCTTTGCTCGTCCGCCACACATCCCTAACCTATCAAACTCGCAACTTTCCCCCTCCGGTCCGTCTGTGCGAAAACACCGAACATCGGGAATACTTTCCCGGCTGTTTACCCCCTTCGCCGGTATCACCTATCCCTGCGATGGGTTACCCCTAGCACAACGTATTGCCGCGTCTTGCTTTGTGTTACATTTGATTGCTCTGTTATTTATTGTGTTCCCCCTCCGTTACTTCTTTCCGGTAGGCCCCGAGACCGCTGCCGATGTCCGTGTGTTCGACTACACCGACGATGACCCTTCCTTCTTGCCAGAGCAACCAGGCAAGCCCCCCCTTGATCATCAGATATCGCCTATTCTTCTCTACTGCTTGCATTAGAGTAGTGTAGCAAGTTACTGCTTTCAGTTAATCCTATACTGTTGCATAGCCTGTCCTTGCTACTACTGTTGTTACCTTTACCTGCTATCCTAATGCTTAGTATAGGATGCTAGTGTTCCATCAATGGCCCTACACTCTTGTCCGTCTGCCATGCTATACTACTGGGCCGTGATCGCTCGGGGGTGATCACGGGCATATACTATACTACACTGTTACATTACCTGTGATACTGTTCGGAGGTGGGGGCTGAAGGGGCAGGTGGCTCCATCCCGGTAGAGGTGGGCCTGGGTTCCCGATGGCCCCCGACTGTTACTTGAGGCGGAGCGACAGGGCAGGTTGAGACCACCTAGGAGAGAGGTGGCCTGGCCCTGGTCGGCGTTCGCGGATACTTAACACGCTTAACGAGATCTGGGTATTTGATCTGAGTCTGGCCATTTGGTCTATACGCACTAACCATCTACGCGGGAGTAGTTATGGGTATCCCGGTGTCGTGGTATCAGCCGAAGCCTTCGTGACGTCAGCGACTGAGCGGCGCGCGCCGGATTGGAACATAAGCCTGCTCTTGTATTAAGGGGGCTAGTTCCGCTTTCGGCCGCCCTCGCAACGTGCAGGTGTGCTAAGGGCAATGGGCCCAGACCCCTGTGCGCTTAGGTTTAGACCGGCGTGCTGACCTCTCTGTTGTGCCTAGGTGGTACTGCGACGTGTTGATCTTCCACGGCCGGGCATGACCCATAAAAGTGTGTCCGGCCAAATGGGATCAAGCGTGTTGGGTTATGTGGTGCACCCCTGCAGGGAAGTTAATCTATTCGAATAGCCGTGTCCCTCGGTAAAAGGACGACCCGGAGTTGTACCTTGACCTTATGATAAATAGAACCGGATACTTAATAAAACACACCCTTCCAAGTGCCAGATATAACCCGGTGATCGCTCTCTAACAGGGCAACGAGGAGGGGATCGCCGGGTAGGATTATGCTATGCGATGCTACTTGGAGGACTTCAGTCTACTCTCTTCTATATGCTGCAAGACGGAGGCTGCCAGAAGCGTAGTCTTCGACAGGATTAGATATCGCCCTCTTATTCTGGCATTCTGCAGTTCAGTCCACTGATATGGCCCCTTACACATATATCCATGCATATGTAGTGTAGCTCCTTGCTTGCGAGTACTTTGGATGAGTACTCACGGTTGCCTTGTTTCCCCTTTTCCCCATCTCTCTACCCGATTGCTGCAACCAGACGATGGAGCCCAGGATCCAGACGCCACCGTCGACGACGACTCCTACTACACTGGAGGAGCCTACTACTACGTGCAGCCCGCTAACGACGACCAGGAGTAGTTAGGAGGATCCCAGGCAGGAGGCCTGCGCCTCTTTTGATCTGTATCCCAGTTTGTGCTAGCCTTCTTAAGGCAAACTTGTTTAACTTATGTCTGTACTCAGATATTGTTGCTTTCGCTGACTCGTCTATGATCGAGCACTTGTATTCGAGCCCTCGAGGCCCCTGGCTTGTATTATGATACTTGTATGACTTATTTTATTTGTAGAGTTGTGTTGTGATATCTTCCCGTGAGTCCCTGATCTTGATCGTACACATTTGCGTGCATGATTAGTGTACGATTGAATCGGGGGCGTCACAAGTTGGTATCAGAGCCGACTGCCTGTAGGAATCCCCCTTCCCAACTCCTTGGCCGAAGTCGAGTCTAGACATTGCAAAAACTTTTACTAACATGGCTGTGTGCCTTACGGGCCCACGTCGCCATTGGGTGGTATTAGGATCTTTTACTCCTTGTCTATACTCTGGGACTCTGATCTCTCTTCTATTCGGGTTAAATAAATTTTGCTAAATCTAACATTAGGATCTCGTTATCACTTTCACCCGGAGAGCCCCTTATTATTGATGATCGTCTGCTGCACCAAAAGACCCTGAAGATACTCTCTGCTGTTAACCCGAGAACTTGTGTTCATCGCGTTTGCAATTCCCCTTCCACCGTCAACCCTTATGGATAACTACTTGCAGTTGTTATTCTTACATTCATCCTCATTGGTCATGTTATTACAAGATACCCGGAAAAACTCATCATTGTTTCGATAATCCTTTGAGCTTACTGCCTTGCTGTTCTTTGTCACTTGAATACCCCTACGGATAATTCTCGCACTTATCGAGTATCCGCTCATCCCCCAGTTGATTCATGTATGTCACCAATCTTCGATATACCATTCGATCTTTCGAAAATCCTCAGGACCCTATTGCTCTTGAAATTCTTGCTTGCTTGCATTATTGTTAATCCCATAAGTTTTGTAATCTTATTGGCCTCCCTTGTCTTTATCATTTTGAGTCCGTTGATTCAATATGTTGAGGATGCTCGCCTTCCTCAGTCGAATCCTAGGATTCATCCTTCCGGCTCAGACATTGTATTAAACATGAGCTATATCTCGACCAATCAAATTTTTGTCGATTTTACCCCTAAGCTTACTCAACTTATCCATCCTTAATCAGAGCGATTGCTTCTGATCCTTTGATTTGGAAATCATAATTCCTTTGCATTTGAGCTTTGGATTAGTCAGTTGTTTCTATAAACCAATGCCCTTGCATTGTTACTTCCTCTGGTTGTGTGCCGATGCTCACATCAGCTCTGTTATGGACCGGCAGATCCTTTAATGGCTTTTATCCGGCAGTGTCCTCCAAATTCAATAACCTTGTGAGGCTTCCCTCGGATACGTAATGCCTTTGGTAAATTGTATCATCTACTTTCTCAACCTTGCTCTACTTTCGAGCTAGTGATAAATTACTATCGAAGTTTGTGGTATATGTTTCCCTGATGCCCCGATGGGTTGAACCTATGCCTTCCTTAATATGTGTGAACTCGAAAGTTCCCACGAGTCATACTCTTCTGGTATTTTGCCAGATAAAATTTCAACAATACAACTTCATCGAACGCGAGAAGTGGATGAAAGGTTATGCATTGGAGAAGTGGGAGTCGACCTTGAACTTTATGTTCATGCCCATGGACACGATGTACATCTTTTCATCGAAGCTTCTTTTAAATTAATTATTCGCTTGATATAAGTTCATCTTATATCTGGGGTCTGCCCTTTTACAATCGTGGTTCCGACCATGTTCTCCTTTAAATACCATTTTCGATGCAAGTGTAAGCACTTGTCTTCTATGGATAAATACCCCGGTCCAACCTCTACTTTGATCCGTCTTCGAGTATTACCCCCGGGTATCTCGAGATTATCTTGGAACTACATAACTTCTTATGAGTTCTTCATCAAGTACTACATTCTCACTGATTACAATTTTTCATGGGTTCTAAGTTGTTAATCACTCAAAGACACCGATAACTGAACCGAGTCCGCACTACGGTTCAACAACTCTTAGTAATCTTCTCTAAGTATGAGTTTGTACCCGATCACGCCATTCCTAGCCTGTTTGGCTATATCATTGTCTTGATCATTTTAAACTGTGTTACCTGGACCTTAATCCCGAAGCACAACTTTCGACGATGAGCTAATCTTACGTCGATCTTGCTAACCATGGTGACTGAAGTAGCAGCATTTCCGTCCTTCGGTGTATGGGCTGCCACCCATTCATTGGCATTTTCAATTTGCTTTGCATCCCTACAAGCATTCCTTGCTAGCCACATACTATAAAGTCATAATCACGACAGCCTTCTCCCCCTGTCTACCCAACCAATCAAGCAGCCAGAGGCTCAAATTGGCCTGGGAATCAATGTGTTTAGGAGGAATAAAATCGCAGCCAGTACCACGAGTTTCGAGCATCAGATTCCAACATTGCTTGGGGCGAGTTTGGTTGCCTGCATCAAGGCCAATCAGGTCCACGCGGTGCAGCATTTTTCAGACCTCGATTGTTTGGTTCCCCGCATACACTATTCAGCCCGCATAGCACGGTTCTTAAAGCACCCCTGGGCATGGCCCGTTGGAAACGGCCGAATCGGCAGTTTCCCAAGAGCCAGGCCCGAGCGATGCTTCGAGGCGCACGTGGGTGGCTCTTTGAGGACATGTGTCTCCTGTTAATCCCCCCTCTCTCTCCCTAATCCTAAATTCCCTCTCTCTCCCTCCATGGCCCGCTTGTTCTTCTCCTCCGCGGCTAGCGTCACCCACAGCTCGCCGCTGACCCGCTGCAAGTCGTGGTCGAAGCGGCCCCTCGGCTTGGCGGCGGCGACGGCGCTGGCCTCGACCAAGCCTTCGCCGGTTCCGCGCGGTGCTCTACTACCGCGACCGGCCGGTGCCGCGATGTCGGATGCGGAGCAGCGGCAAGGCGACCCGGCGGAGCAGCGGCGAGGCGAGGCGACCCGATGCAGCGGAGCCTGCGGCCAGCGTGGACGTGGCCGGGCACCTGGTCGAGCGACCGCGTGGATTGCCCCGTGGCGGCCATCGTACCCGGCGTCCGAGCGGATGTGGTCGCGGCGGTCGCGCACGCCAGCACAGGCGGCATGCGGGTCAAGGCCGTCATCGGCTTCGTGCACACCATCCCGAAGCTGGCCTGCCCCAGTGGCGGGAACGACATCGCGGAGTCTCTGCTCATCTCGACTCTCGACGGTTTTTCTTGCCTACAAATTGAAGATCGAACTAGTTGTAAGTGTGAAAATGCCTTCGTGTAGTCGATGCACATGCAGATCATGAGTTTGACCACAGAATGGCTATGCGCGCATGGCACCGTTAGTGGCTCAGCGCAGAGCTTGGTATGCTCTGAGCACATCAAACAACACAACAGGCAAACGCAGAGGCGCGGACGGTGGCATGGACGCGGAGGCGAGGTACGCCGGCGTGGACGTGGTGGTGGAGCCGGCGGGGCGGCGTGACGTTTCCGCTGTCGCCGGCGACGACGACAAGAGCGCGGGCATATCCAGCGAAGACGAGGCGGCCGATGCAGAAGCTCTTCGAGAGGTGACGGGCGCGGCAGGATTCTCAACAACGGCCAGCTCAAGCTCGTCCACGACCGCGGCGAGCCGGGCGCGGCCACGGCCACGACGGCGAGTCGGGCGCGTCCACGGTCGCCGGGAGCTGCTGGTGGGCACGATGGGCAGTGGAAGCTCCGGCGTGCTCAAAGTGTTTGACGAAATGTCAAGCCCAACCCGATGGCTGTTAAGTTTTGTTGTTAACGCTGGTAATCATATGCATGTATGCAACCAAACACCGAGTAAAAATTGCATCTCAATGACAAGACCTCCAATGCAGACAACCAATCAACTGGTCATCTATGTTTTTGACCATATTTTTGCTTACCCAGACCCTGCTTAGCCTGACTTGTTTTTCCTCTCTGAACCACGCCCGACAGTGGAAGCAACCAAACATGCCCTGGGCGAACGGACACCTCCAGAACCGGTGAAGAGTCGTCTCTTCCCGGTTACAAACGACACATTGTATCCCTGCATTCATATTTCTTCTTTGAAGCTCCGCTCCGGCAGCCAAGCCAGGGGTCGCCACACATGGATCTTGGCTTTGCCGTATTCCCATAGCTCATTTCATCCTTGTCAGGCTGCAAGTGGACACGGGCCGTCCGCGGCCCCCATTTAAAAGCCCATGTAATTTGTATTTGTGGACGCCCACGTAATCTAAGATCTAGGAAGTGGGACAAGTGGGCTGACCCACGGACGCCGCATAACCCACTTAATTCCTCGCTCTCCTCTTCCTCGTCCCCATCTTTGTAGGATTACGCCGCCATGCCGCCGCCCACCTTCCCCATGGTCGGCCTAGCGCCGCCGTCCATCATCTCCATGGACGCCGCAACGCCGCCTTCCACCTCCATTGTAGCCGCACCAGTGCCGCCATCCATCTCCCCCGCGGCCAGACCATTGCAGCCGGCCATATCCTCCATGCTCGCCCGAACGCTGCCGTCTCATTCACCATGGCCATTACCGGCGAGGCTCTCAAGAACCTGCGTAGTTATCCGGTTACCCCCCTTTGTTCCAAGTTCTCTGAAACTTGCCAAGAAGCTCCAAGTTCTCTGTTAGTGAAGACCTAGGTGCATATCTGAAATAAATGAATCATATATTCATACCAGATTCAGTTTGAAAAGGAGTTTTTTTCCTGTTTGGAAGCTGCTAACTGTAGACTATCACTAACAGAGTTATGTGTTCTCTGTTAGTAAAAATACAGTGTAGTGCTAACTGTGTTTCAAAAATGAACAAGCAGTTTAATAAATTCACTCCTGTAATTTATTTTAAAATATCTTTTATAAGAGTGCATGAACAGCTGATTACTCTGCTATTTCAGAACAAATGCGTCTGTTGTATCTGGGCATGCATCTGTTGTATGTGGGAAAATGGCTCCCGTGAACAAATGCAATCTGCGCATGCAACTGTTGTATCTATTCAGAAATTATGTCATGGTTAGTTTGGATCGTGTCCTCACTGGTTTGCCTGAGCAAAATAGCTGCCTCGGAGTTGCCTGGACATCTCAGCAGAAATGCCTGGCCAGGCACAACCATGTTTCTAGGCTGCGTTTGGTTTCTAACCTGAGAACGTGCCTGTGTGGATAAATGGCCCAGGGGTTGGAGATCACCGTTGTGCATATATATATTTTGACTATTCGTCACCCTAGGTGAGGAATAATTATTCTTCACCCACCTCTATTTTAACATCTATGCATCGTAATTTTACTTTTCGTAAATTTTGTCTTATTTAGACATAAAAAGAGAACTTATATAATCGTCGTAATTTTTTTTATGTTATGTAAATTTACAAATGTAAAAAACATAGCATAAAATGTATATAAAATACAATTTTTAACCTATATTTTTTTGTTATGCCAAATTTTATGCAGTAAATCAATATGAATGTAGCTATATTCAAATGTAATTTATGTATAAAATTATCGTAAGATTACCTCGGGTGAAGAATAACTTATTCTGCATCCTAGGCGATGAATAGTAACAATATATATATATATATATATATATATATATATATATATATATATATATATATATATAGACACACACACACATATAAATAATATTCTGATCACGGGATCAGAATAATATTCTGATCACAACCCGAACTTCCCGAGTAACACGCCTGACCTTCCCCGAGCACTAGGTTGAACTTCAGCTAAAAGGTGTCCAAATGGGGCTTGCGATATACCGTTGGAAAGCTATGAACACCAGTATCATGACCCAAGTTAATTTTTTGGCAAAATGTAAGCGGTTTAAGAGCATTTTTGAAAACCGTTTTTTCTTTGTTCAAAAAACATGAATCGTATTTTCGGTCGCATTTTTAAACCGTTTATCGGAATGAGACAAATAATATGGCGTTGGAAAACTGCTGCAAAACCGCTCCTTCCACTTGTTGAAAGTTTTCTCTAATTCCCTATGGTTAAAGCGTAATTTGGAAAATCATAGAATTTCGCAAACGGAACATCCGAGTTGGTATTTTCGATGTCATTTCTAAACGGCAAATCCAATTGAGGAAAATAATATGGCATTGGAAAGCTTATGAAAATGCGCTACTTCTTCATGTTAAAAGGTTTTTCTAATTTTGAATGGTTTAAAAGTAATTTAGAAAACGGTACAAGTTCCACCGAGTTTATATTTTCGAGCTAATTTTTTAACCGTACATCCAAATGCAGCAAATGATATGGCGTTGGAAATCTTGAAGAAGTGCGAAACTTTTTTGTATATATTGTTTCTCCTAATTCATTACTTTTTTATGTCAGTTTTGAAAATGGCTAAAAATGTATTTTTGCCGTAATTTCTACAAACTTTATCGCAACGGGGCAAATAATATACCGCTGAAAAGCTACGGAAAATGCGAAACTTTTTCATGTTGATGGTTTTCTCTGATTCCTAGCCGTTTTTATGTAATTTTGAAAACGGCAAGATCACTCGTTCTGTCTTTATTTCGAAACAATTTCTTCGAAAATGCACCGCGTGAAGAACCTGACCTTCTCGGCATGTGTACCTGAATTTCACTCTGTTTTTCACGTACTTTTTTTGCCCGCGGCTCTACATCCACTGCTCGTAGCTCTCCATCCACTCACCAGAATTGAGCAAATAATATACCGGCGAAAATCTGATGTAAACACGCAACTTTCCCGTGTTGATCGTTTTTTCATACTCGCGACTATTTTAAAAGTTTTTCATCTCAAATTCATTCACTATAATAGTCGAACTTCATGTTGTTTTCACGTTGAACTTCTGTATTTTCGTTTGTAATTTTCTCATCCATTCGTCAGTGTTACACAAATGATATTCCTTTTGTAGAACTCACAATAAATTTTTAAACTTCCTCCGGCCGAGGACTTGAAATTACACAAATAATATTCCTGCTGTTTCGAAGTAAATTATAAAATGACGAGATCATGATTTCTGCTTTCATCGTGAATGGAAAAGCACTGCGTGAAGTAATTGGACTTCTCGGGCATGTCTGTTTGAACTTCACTCTGTTTTTGACGTGCTGTTTTTGCACTGCTTGAAGTAGTTGAACTTCTAGGCATGTCCGTTTGAACTTCACTCTGTTTCAATTTATTGTATTTTTTCTTGTATGAAATACGCACAATGTAGTACGTGACCTTCCGGTTGTTATCACTTAGAACTTCTCTCTGGTTTGAGATAGTTATTTTAAAACACAAAAAGCAAAATTTTTATGTATTTTGGACATCTAAATACACGGTAAACTTCTCACACAAGAATTTTTTGAACTTTTCCTCGCCATGCACTTGAACTTCTAGCAACTTTTTTTTCATTTATGGGTTTTTTTTTCGTTTATGGGTTGTTTTTAAAAGTGCAAAAAATGGCGTTGTGTTTTTTTATTTTTTGAACAGGTAAATCCTAGGTTTTAATAAACTCCGAACTTCTCTGTTATTTCAATTTGAACTTCACCTTTTTTATATTTTTGAGTAAAGAATTGTATTCGATTTTTATACGGAAAAAATCGAAAATGGAAATACAAGGCGAACCTCTCTCGCAAGAATTTTTGAGCTTCTCCGGACAGAGCACATGAATTTCTTTCAACAAACTTTTTAAGCTTTTTTTTCTATACTCTTTATTCTCGCCTGAAATGCATTCCTTGCAGTACTTAAACTTCTCGTTGTTTTCACTATGAACTTCTGTCATATTTTTGCGTATACATCGAATTACACACAATTGAAGGTCGGACGTCAGTTTTTGCCATTTTTAACACATGTAATTGGAGGTCCTCTCCCCCCACGATATAAATTCTGAACCATGCACGAAGGAGCATGTGCACTTCTTGAAACAAACCTTTTAAGCTTTTTGTTTTCTATTCTTATATTCTTATTTGAAACGCATCACTTGTAGTAGTTGAATTTCCCGCTGTTTCCACCTTAAACTTCTATCATATTTATTTTTCAACCTCTCTCATCAGAATTTTTTAACTTTCTCGGGCCGAGTAGTTGAACTTCTAGCAAAAAATTGGACTTTGCTTTTTATTCATTTTTTCACTTATGAAACACACACCATGTACGTGAACTTCTGGTTGTTATCACTTTTGACTTGATCTCTACTTAAAACACTCATCAAAATTGAGCATGTAAATCCTAGGTTTTTATAATCTCTGAACTTCTCTGTTTTTTTAATTTAAACTTCTTAGTTTTATTCTTTGAAAATAAAAAAATGATTTTTATGTAAACATCGTACATTTTTAAAAAAATTGAACTTCATACTTTAATTTTGCATAAAAACTGGAAAATTTGAGTTTTTTTGTATACATCGAACTACTCCATTTTTAAAAATTTGAAATGCCAAAAACGAGACTACAGTTTAGCATTGAAAAAATTTAACTTTTATAGACATCAAACTACTCTCTTTTTTCATTTTTCGAACCTCTGTGTATTTCTAGAAATTGGAAAATTTTGAAGTTTTATTAGTAAATGTCAAACTTCTTTGTTATTTGTAACCGATCTTTTTGGTGTATTTGTTAGTAACGATAAAAACTCGAGTTTTTGTACCTAATATCGAACTACTCCTTTTTTTGAAATTGAACTTTTTTGGCTTATTATTTAATAACGAGGAAAATCTGGGTTCTTGATATACATTGAACTATTCTATTTTTTAAAATTGAACTTCTTGATTTTTTTTAATTTGCACTTCTTGGTGTTATTCATTTCTAACAGAAAAAAATCCTACTCCCTCCGTCCCATAATATAAGAGCGTTTTGACACTACACTAGTATAAAAAACGTTCTTATATTATGGGACAGAGGGAGTAGTTACTAGGAACTTGTACAGAACATCAAGAATCCAAAACAAAGTGTAGCCGTAGTAGCTAGGAACTTATACAAAATGCCGAGAAATAACTTTTTACTCTCTCCAACACAGAATCCAGTGTGGCAGCTGGGCAGCAGCGCAGAGCCCTCATATTATACTTCAACGTAGTATAACACTAGTTCAACAATTATCAAACACCTGGTTGACATCGAATTTACACAACTGAACCAGGTTAGGAGCTTTTCAAGGGGTGATAATGTGAACAGCCTGTCCTATGTATTGTGGTATACAGTGGCATCAAAAGGTTACTAGCCATAGCATGAACACCTGCAGAAAAAACATAGAAGTTCAGAGGTTATTCTATACCCTGTTAGTAGTAGCAAAAATTCACAAACCAAACAGACACAAGAAAAAAAGGCCTCACCGAGAAAAAATAAGCTAACTTCTAGCCTGTATCTAATGGCCGAGGTCGTGGCAATCCCAGGGTTGCTTGTCGCAGCGGCGGATGTGGCGGCGGCGTGTGGGGGCTGCCACGAAGAAAAAGTATTGATGTTAGCAAAGAAAGATAGGATAAATTAAGGTATGCCATTTAGGAAAATAAATGAAAGTTTGCTCTGCATGGTTGCTCCAACAAAATAAATTTCTTCATTTCTAGTACCTACTTTTTGTATTGCAGGTAGAATTTTCAGTAATGAACGCAATCATCCAAGAAACAAAGCAGTACCTCAATTCTCTGTAGCTCAAGTTCCACAAATCACTAGTCCATGTATTTCTAGTGCAAGTGTGTTTCGACTGAGCCATCAAAAAAATCTTTTTTTAACCTGAAAGTGGTGAGGGAAATAAGGCAAAACGTTGTATATGAATTAAAAAACATAACTGGATTACTACTGGCTAGTGACTGAGCATATGCCCATGAAGAATTAACTGCTGATCAAACAGCCACATGCTCTGGTTTCATTCCTCTAATAGCAAGTACGCAGTAGTCCAAGATGAAAACAGACTGAAGAATAAGACATCAGTTCTAACTAACAAGAAGTAATTCACCCGCTCCTTCTATAGTTGTATCCATGAGCGGATGTTTTAACTGCTCTGTCGATGATACTCTGGTTTAACTGCTCCATATTTCTTTTTTAACAACATATGAAATGAACAGCTAATCAAAATTAGAAAGGGACTCTTTTTTTATGCAGACCCAATTGTTTATTTAACATAATATAAGACAAAGAACAGAGAAGCATTCATACCAACATTACTAAATTGCAAACAATATTGTAGAAACAAACATCAGAGCTACCTATCGACAGTCCAAGTACACACCTAATGAAGAAATCGATTCCAAGCTCCAAGTGCTGTAGCAGCCTATGGCAAAGCTAGCAAATAACAACAGCTTAACCCAGCAAAAGGGCCCAACACAGAGCAACCGTAGTAGTGTAGCGGATTTAGAATGTTCAGATTTACAGGGTCTTCATCTAGCAGCAGATTTACACAGAGGAGTAGCAACGATTCAGACGTTCAAGTAAGAGGCGATGGGAAGGTCGATCAGACAAGCCGGAGAAGCTCACCTGTGATGGATGCTGAGGCAGGGGTTGCAGAGGCGATAGCGAGAGTCCTCCGCCGAGGGGCGCGAGCAGCTGGAGGAAGAGGAAGCCGCCACTGGCTGCGTGGGAGAAGGCCCGAGGTGGTGTAGGCTCTTGGCGACGCCAGAGGTGAGGAGCGGCGCCGGCGGTGGGGTGTGTGGCTGCGGGACGCTCTGTTGGAGGGAGAAGGGAGGAGGTGTCCAGGTGAGGCGCGGTGAGCTGCTCCTGGTGCCGGCGCCCCTTGTTCTGCTCCTCCCGGTAGTGGTGCCTCTGCCCTGTGTTCCTCCGTCCCGAGGGGAGCTCGGGCAAGACCGGATCCGCGCGCAGAGGGGGACATCCCGGTGGTGGTGGGCGGCGGCGTGGCGGCGCGCGTCGCTGGGGCTTTTGGATGCGGGAAAGGGAGGGGTGGCGGTTGAGGCGACGACCTCGGCGTTCCTTGACGCGGTGTCGGAGCTCGTCAAGGATCCAGGGGAGGGGATGGCGCGGGGATGCGTGGAGCCAGGAAAGGGGGCGCTCGCGTCGCCAGGGCGGAGGACATCGCCGGGATCCGGTCAGATTCGACCGGAAGTTCAGGGCGCGGCTCTCCGGGGGCCGGGGCTTTCGCGGGATGCAGGCGGCGGTGCAGGTTGGGAGGGGCAGCGCCGGAGGGATGCAGGCGGCGGTGAAGTTTGGGAGGGGCGGCGCCGGGCGCGGTGAAGGTTGGGACGGGCGGCGCCGGTGACGGTGAAGGTTGGGAGGGGCGACGCCGGCGGGGGTGAGTTGGTCGGGCCGCACCGCGCGTGGTAGTGGGGGAGAGGGCGGCAGGTGGGTGCGGGTAGTGGGGGGAGAGGGCGGCAGGTGGGTGCGGGTAGTGGGGGGAGAGGACGCGTGGTGGTGGAAAGTTCGGGAAGGTCTCCGCGCGCCTTATAGGGCCAATCGTGATCCAAATAACTATTCTGATGCCATGATCAGAATAGTATTACTCTCTCTATATATATGAGTAAGATTTTCTATAAATGCTTGTCACACAATTAGTTAAGGGTTTCAACGGTGCAAAAGTTTTCAAATATTCTGAAAAAAATACTGAACCAACACATCTAGAATATAACAAGATCCAACGGAGTGTTTAGAAAAATACAACTGTATGTGTCCTGGACAAAAAGAACAAATAGTTCAGTATATATTTATGTCGCAGTGAGCTGAAATGCTTATTATTTTTGCCGAGGACACATAGATGCATATTTTGATAATCCCTCCATTGGATCATGTTATTACATTAGAGAGATGCTCCCATATTTATTTCATATTTTTTGATAACTTTTAAACCGTTAAAAGTTTAGCGAACTTTAACTATTTCTGTGGCAAGCTATGGTAGATACAGTTTTACCCCCCCCCCCTCTCTCTCTCTCTCTCTCTCTCTCTCTCTCTCTCTATATATATATATATATATATATATATATATATATATATATATATATATATATATATATATATATATAACAAATGTTTCCTACAAGCAGTGGTAGTTACCACCACTTGCGTTTTGTATGTTGTATGTAGTATCCGTCGAAATAAAGAATATGTACATGTAGTATATAACAATGATTAGGTAGTATATATACTAACTTTTAGGTAGTATATACCATGTTTTGATTATGCTCTTTTTTACGTACAAATATGTACGTATTTCATAAATATAAAAAAACTACGGGCTCATATACAATTTTTTCATGTAACATGCTTTGTAATATCTTAGATATAGTATACGAATATATTTAAAATGATAAGGTAGTATATATAATAACACATAGTAGTATATGAGATATATGTGGTAACTACCACTAGGTGGTAGGATGGATTTTCCCTACACACACACACACACACACACACACACACACACACACATATATATATATATATATATATATATATAAACAAATAATAATAATAATATGAAGTTTCATAAGCATAACACTGAAGGCAAATGATTTTATAACTCTGACGATACACAACAACATTCCGTTGAATTACCACAGTGCATTATATTTGATTAATACTCATTGTCCAACACAACTGGAATGCAAGAGATACACAAGTTATCCTTGCGGGATTAACATAACTAATTATGTATGCATCATGATACTACCTAGAAACTTATCCAAAAGTGAGAAAGCAACATAGCTTTCACATTAGCATCTAATAATCATATCATGCATGCTGATACTACTTGGAAATGTAACATCCCAAAATTCTAAATTTTGAAATGTTATAATAAATAGATAGTTATGATTGATTGTTTGGTTGATTGTGTGAAATTGAGTGAAATTCGAAACTTTTTGAAAGTTAAATGAGAGGGGAATAAAAGGACCTTCCCGAACTTTCACCTTGCTTTTATGAACTAAATGAATTCAAATTCTTTTCATCACAAAACCCTAGAGAGAAGATGACATGACTTTTTCCATTTAAATAACTGAAAAGGGTTGTTGAAAATATTTGAATTCCATTTGAAAATATTTCAAATTCAGAAACTTTATGCAACTCAATGATTTTCATGAGAGAAGATAAAATGACTTCTTCAAAACATATGAAATATGAGTTGGCAGTTTAAAAGGATCAAATTTAAAAGTCCTTTTGGAAATTATTTTCAATTTGAAGTTATTTGGATTGTATTCAAATTATTTTTTTCTCCAAAAATAAAATATATGGAAATTAGGGTAAAATGATTCCCTACAATTGAAAATTGGAGAGAAATAAATTTGAAATCATTTTGGTATTTTAAAAAGATTTTTATTGGATTTTAGAGGAGTAGCACTTTGCCGTCGAACCCGAGCCGCCGCTCGCCTCGATCTCGTTCTCCGCCGACCTCACCGACGCCACCGCCGCATCACGCCACCCCTCCCCGTCCACCCCGTCGGGCAGGAGGGCCACCGGAGCCGCCGCCCCGGCCGGACCAGAGCCGTCGCCGCCGTGTTCTTCTTCGCCAACGCCGCCGCCGCGGTAAGTCGCCGTCACCACGTCCATCGTCCGATCTAGAATAGACGGTCTAGATTAGATTAGGTCTATTTTTTTGTTTCGAACCGTTATCCCTTAGTTAGAGGACGTTCGCTGTTTGGTTTACGCAGCGAACAGTTTTCAGCCACTAACAATCTGACACGTGTCCAGGGACCTATTTGCAGCAATTTTATTTGCAGATTAGTCTCTGCTTTTCAAACATCCACAACTTTTTACTCGTTTATCCAAATCCAATGAAACCAACGCCTACTTCTTCGTTATGATCCCCTCTATCGAGATAATCAACTTGAACATGTTTTTGAAAGTTTTAAATTTTGAATTTAAACAGTTTTGTATTTGAACTTCGTTTGATCGTCACTTGATTTTTATAACCCTGATTTAGTTGATTCTTTTTGCAAATCGAAGCTCTTGACCTAAACTTTCTGATAAGGCCAAATTCACATAATTTTGGTATTGTTAGAAATTGTTTTATGTTTTAAGAGTTATTTGCTTAGTTTTGAAGCTTTCCGAATTGTTTTCTTCGTTCTTTCCGATCTTTTGAGTGATTGCTTATGTGTGGTTACTATTGCTTGCTTACGCTAGATTGACCGGAGTGTGACGAATAGAACTATCAGGAGTTATGAGTGCGAATCATCTTCATCAACATTACAAGACAAGTTCACACTTTGATCATATCCGTTTATTACCCAGTTTTTGTGCATTAGTTTCAACCCTCAAACATTGCATGAGTAGGATTGATAACATGTGGGTATTGGGAAGTAGTTGATGAGGTAGAACCTATTGTCCTGCATTCAAACCTTGGGAGTTACTTCTACGTTGTTCTTATACTGCTATGCTATGCTCGTAGACGTGGTTTGGTTCGAGTGATTCATGACAGATGTGAGAGTTATTATTTAATGGTTAACTTAAGGTGGCTACTTTAATACACATCTGGGTGGATTGGTTGGGGCACCCTGGAGCACCCAGTGGTTTGCCCAGGCACCTAGAGAACCCAGTGCTTGCCCAAGGGGATCCCGGAGGACCCGTGTGATCACCCTATGGAATGCCACCCAGGCTCAAAGGGATCATAAGAATATTCATGCTAGAAACTTCCGTGTGCAGCCACAAGCCATTATGGGCTCTGGCATAGTTGAGTAAGTTGCGCGAGCTCTTGAAGAGGTGGACTAGCAGATGTAGGGGGATTGTAGGTGTAACGGTCTGCCCGGAGTAGAGAGTAAATGCTTCTGTAAGATTGTGTATCGATCATCCATTTCTCAAACATCCTGTAGAGCGAGAAATTTCAACGGAGGAGATCGAGTCTTGTGGGGAAAAGTGCGCAAACCTCTGCAGAGTGTAAAAACTAATCATGATAAGCAGTGTCCCCGGTTATGGACATCTTGAGTATCTGGTTCTTTTGATTATCATATGGATCTCATCACTTTACTTAATTAATTTGTTGGGTTGATTACTTTAATTGGGGGTTGAGTTGGAGGAACCTTCTCAATATTTTTCAACAAACTTGGTAGTTAAATAAAATATATTCCTTTGCAGTAGGGAAAAATTGGCTTTTCGCAAAAACATGTTAACCATACAGCCTCCACCAGCCATATATGCATGTAATGATAGCTATTATTCATCATTATCCTATGGTGTGAATTTGCCAGTACATTCAATGTACTGACCCTTTGTGGCTGCAATGTCTCATGTTGCAGGATTCTTACGACGAGTAAGTGATACGTAAGGGTTACGATTCTACACTCAACTTTGTCGTTGGTGTTGATAGGAATCCACAACCTTGTCGTTTCTTCCGCTATTTGGATTGAGATAATAATATTTACGTTATTTTATACATGTGATTTACCTCTGTTATAAATCCTCGAGTACTGTGTGTGTTAGCATATCGATCCAGGGATGACACTTAAGCACAGAGACTTGACCGTCTAAAGGTCGGGTCGCTACAAGATGGTATCAGAGCACATGTTGATTGTAGGATGTGACCCCTAGAAACTGGCAAGCCCATAGGAAAGATTTTTTTTCTAAAAATTCATTTAAGAAAAGATCTTTTACGTCTCTTCTCTTCTGCGCTTATTCAAATATTCCCTTTTAGTGAGACCATACCCCTTTTCCCTTTTGACCACACGAAGATTCAGCTGATGAGACCACTCCTAGAAGGACAAAATATCAGACAACTAAGACCACTTTGCAATGAAGAGGATTTTACTGTGCTTTATAATAATGGAAACTACAACGAATGGAGACTCCGAAGACCAGGAGAAACTGAAGGCTCTGAAGAATTTCCAGATTGGTATGACCTAGGAAAGCTACCCTTATGGAACTTTGGCAGACTATGGAAGCTGTCAATAACCGATATCAAGGTGTATTAGAGAAAGACTAGAACATGGAGCATTAAAACTCGAAGTTTTTGTCGGACAACCCTAAGGCAGGAGAGATCAATTATGGAATGAAAGCTCATGGCAGTAACATGGGCATAGACACGACTAACCATGGTGTTATTGCCTGCTTATGCTATTGTCACCGTGCTAAGATAAGCATGCATTTCTTTGGAATGGATTGGATGGTAGAAGGCTGATAGAGCATCTATCAGCAAAGGATGCAGTTTTAACCTTAGCTGGTGTATCGCTAGGCTTTAGAGAATTACATTAGGAGTTTTAAGATGGACCTTTTGGAAGCCGTATTTTGACAAAGAAGTGTTTCGTGAAGAACTCAGGAACCAGAAGCTGAAAGTAGCCAAGCTGGAGGAGCTAAAACCTCGAGATACCGGAGATTTGTTAGGAACTGAAGGACAGTAGGACCATGGCTCATGCCAAGGATGTTGAAACCCAGAAGTTTGGAACGCAACTCCAGAAATATTAAAGGATGTCACTAGAGACTTCGCGTCAACAGAGATCTGGTAGAGGAACTTGAGAAGGACAAGCATGATCGGAAGAAGCCATCGGAGACATGAACAAAACCTGAAGAGTTTGGTGACTTTGAAGATTTATTGCCCATTTAGAAGACCAAACCCCTGTTATATACTCATGTTAGATGCGACTATTGTGAGCTGTCATTTGTTTGATGTTTTTCCGACAGCCACAAAATAAAATCTGTCTTTTCAAAACTTTTTTTTTGTATTGTGTGCATCCCTCTCTATCTCTCATATCTCACCCCCAAACCCATGGACCTAATAGAGGATGAATGGAGATGAGCTTGTATTTTCTGGACCGATGAGTCAATTGGAGACACACCGATGGATTCAGAACATGGAGGATCATATGGAGAATAACACTATAGCCGGAAAGGATATGACCCAGCATGCTCTTCAGTGTTTTGAAAGAGGTGCTGCTACTTGGTGGAGGATGTATCGAACCATCAATGGATGGAATTGGAAAGAATTTAAGTCGACTTTGTTAAAGTCTCGGCTTGTGTCCCAGAAATTGAAGCCTTATGGAAATGATATGAAGAAGCCTTGTGCATGCAAGCTCTGTGGAGAAATAGGACAACCATAAAGAACACAAGGATGAATGCCCTAATTGTGAAGGAAGTCACCTAGCTGAAGAATTCCCAACTAGGTAGATTACTTGTTTCTTATGTGAAGGGACTACCCACTACCCTGTTCAGTGTCACATTTACCCCATGGTACAAAGAACCATCCAGCAAAAGAAATAAGCAATGAAAGGAACCCTCATGGAAATTTCAGAAGAACCTGTGATGAAGGAAGAGGTGGAGGACACGCCCGAAGAAGAACCAATTAAACCCCGCGCCAAGTCATGCTATTCATGTGGAGAATAAGGACACATCCCCCAGAATTGTATGAATGGGGATCTAGTAGAATTCCCGACAGAGGAAGTAGAGTATGACCCCTAGGAAATAGAAGACCTGATTGGAACGGAAAAGTCCAGGAAGAGAAATAGATTTGGATTCCAGGAAGGATCTGAGTCATATCACCTGTTAGAGGTGCAAGGAGTGAGGGCACTACTTCAGCAGTTGCCCAAAAAGGAAACCACGAGACTTGTCGGAAGTAATATGTTTTCGTTGTAATGAAGCAGGGCACTTTGCCAGGGATTGTCCCAAAGAGAAGGAGGCTTGAGTTAAGTAGTGGAGTTTGCAACAAAAGTAATATAGTAGTAGTAGTAGTGGGAACAATTCTTTTTCATTGAAGTGTTGAGTTGAGGCATGTAATGGATATGCAGGAGATTGTAATAATTTGAGGATCAATAAAGTTAGCATCGTTGGTACTGATTTGGATTTTATGAGTAGTTACTCTATGAAGAAAGATGTTGACCATTTTCGAGGATATGAGAAATATGGTCTATGGAAGACTTGTGCATTTCAAGAGTGGTAGTACCCCGTGAGGACACTTGACCTCTGGAAAAGATTATGACATTCCACGAAGTGGACTTTGGATAGAATAAGTATGAGTTTTAACTCGATATGTGGGATACCCAAGGAGTGTGAAGGGATGAAGTATTATTGGATATAAAGGAGCTATAATGTGGGTAATATGGAGCAATTGTAACTCCATGATGAGTCTGAGTAATCACGTCTTAGTCTTGGTACCCGTAGAAGGAAGAAGGACGGTACAATTGGATGTAATTAAGAAATGTTAGGAAGTTGGATGTTGGAATAATAATCAGTTGCCCCGATGATGAGTTCAAGTTTTACAAGTGATGAGTGGGCCATAACCCACATGCCCCAGGACATGCCAAGAAGCAAGCACATTCTTGCTGAAGGAAAAACCCTGGAAGAGGATATGCCTTACGATTTTATAGGAGTTACGCAAAACCTGAGAGTTGTGAAGGAATGATAGATGTTTGTTTGGCTTGCAGAATCCATGGATTTATTCGAACTTAGTTTATTGACAAGAGAAATTCTGCAATGCTTATGAGGATGACCAAGTGTTAGAATACGAGATTCGCTAAACAATGTACAAGGTAATGATTTGGGTGCGGGATGGATTGATCACCATACCGACTTACTCTTGTTATTCGCTTTGCTATATGGGATGGTAAATCTGAGTGACTTGCCTATAGTAGAGAGACAACGATATGAAACCTTGTTTGAACCTTAGAATGTATAAGTATTTTTCCTTGTACAAGGCGGTTGTTGCCAATCATAGGTTATACGGTGAGGTTCAACCCAAACCCATTTCTTGCAGGAGAAACCATAAATTGTTGACCACCATGAGATATCGATAGTTGTTTAGTATTGGCGCCAGACCCGTCAGCTAAGAAGACTAAGTCACAGAAGAACCTTACCATGATAAAGGACACAAGAATCGAGGTAAAGGTTATGCCACTACAGGAAGAGCCAGAGAAGGAATTTTCCCGAGAATTTGAGAAGACCAACACTGTCAGCAATAAGGATGGAGTATATGAGTTTTGATGGAACCGTAACCATGTTTCTAAGGGTGGTAGCACCCTAGACCCCCTGTGATGATCGATGGATTTTGAGAAGACCCCCGAACCTAACCTATTTCTTTCTAGCCTCTCTGAATCTCGAGGACGAGATTCCTTTTAAGGGTGGTAGGTTTGTAACACCCCAAAATTCCCCATTGGGGCTTTTCTTCACTTCAGCACTTGCCCTCGCAGTGGATTCCACTAGGTTCTTAACCTCTTCCCAATTCTTAAACTGAAACCTTCTATTTCAAATGCATATCCCATTTTTGCGCAGCAGGGTTATGAAAACCCACGAGAAGCAACTGGACGAATTGTATGTGCCAATTGCCATTTAGCTAGCAAGCCCGTCGATATTGAAGTTCCCCAAGTTGTGCTCCCCGATACTGTATTTGAAGCAGTTCTTCGAATTCCTATTGAATAATCAAATTCTTCAATTCAAATTCAAAGTTTTCGAGATCTTTAAAAAAGTGAACAGGTCCGAGTCAAATAGCAATGATTCGAAGCACTTCTTTTTCCATTACACTATTTCGGAAACCTAAGGACTCGAACGTATGGATATGGAAAATACAAGATTTTGCTGAGTTCCTTAGAGAGAGTTGTCTCGGGCCCCTAGGTATTCTCTACCTACCCACCTGTGTCGGTTTCGGGTACAGGTACCCTTTTGTTGAAGGTCGTTCGAGAATATCTATACAAATAGAATAGTCCGTTTATACATAATGGTAAAGAGGGCTCCTCTATGATTATCATCTCCAGAAATCCATACAAATACGAAAGGGTATTTTATCCTTACCAACTGGATCTTGTTGCACCCGGTAACAAACACTCATAAACCATTTCTAAATTTTGGAATGTTATAATAAATAGATAGTTTTGATTGATTGTTTGGTTGATTTTTTGAAATTGAGTGAATTTCAAAAAAAATTGAAAGTTAAATGAGAGGGGAATAAAAGGACTTTCCCGAACTTTCATCTTGCTTTTATAAACTCCATGAATTCAAATTCTTTTCATCACAAAACCCTAGAGAGAAGATGACATGACTTCTTCCATTTAAATAAATGAAAAGGGTTGTTGAAAATATTTGAATTCCATTTGAAAATGTTTCAAATTCAGAAACTTTATGCAACTCAATGATTTTCATGAGAGAAGATAAAATGACATCTTCAAAACATATGAAATATGAGTTGGGAGTTTAAAAGGATCAAATTTAAAAGTCCTTTTGGAAATTATTTTCAATTTGGAGTTATTTGGATTTTATTCAAATTATTTTTTCTCCAAAAATAAAATATATGGAAATTACGGTAAAATGATTCCCTACAATAGAAAATTGGAGAGAAATAAATTTGAAATTATTTTGGTATTTTTAAAATTATTTTTATTGGATTTTATTAGAGCAGTAGCACTGTTTGACTTATTTGATTTTTTTGGATTTTATTTGATGTTATATAAGTGTTCAGGTTTTAGAAAATATTTTTTCTGAAAATTTTGATATATTATATGCCTAGGTTATATTTTATCTTATTTGGCCTAACTTTTTTTTTCATTGTGTTAAATGTTTTTTCTAACCAACCGGGCAGGCCAGCCGGCCCTGCCAGCGCAGCCAGCCCACCGTAGCCAGCGCCCGAGTCGCCTCTGCCTCGCTCGCCCGCTCGCTCGCTCGCACGCCGCCTCGCCGAGTCACCGACAGGCGGGACCCACCTGTCGGGACCTTCTCGCACCCCGCGCCGGACTCCGTCTGCCGCACGCCTCGCCGGCGACACCGTGTCCAGGAGGGACTCTTCCCTGCTTGCCCCTTCCCCACGCCGCCGTTGCCCCCCCCTCCTATAAATAAATGCCGCCCGGACACCCTCTCCTCCTCCTCCGAACTCGAGCAATGCCGCTGCCGCATCTGACCTCCGTCGCCGCCGCCGTCGAACCCGAGCCGCCGCTCGCCTCGATCTCGTTCGCCGCCGACCTAACCGACGCCACCGCCGCATCACGCCGCCCCTCCCTGTCCACCCCATCGAGCAAGAGGGCCACCGGAGCCGCCGCCCCGGCCAGACCAGAGCCGCCGCCGCCGTGTTCTTCTTCTTCTTCGCCACCGCGGTAAGTCTCCGTCGCCACGTCCACCGTCCGATCTAGAATAGACGGTCTAGATTAAATTAGTTCTATTTTTTATTTTGAACCGTTATCCCTTAGATAGAGGAAGTTCGCTGTTTAGTCTACGCAGCGAACAGTTTTCAGCCACTAACAATCTGACACGTGTCCAGGGACCTATTTGCAGCAATTTTATTTGCAGATTAGTCTCTGATTTTCAAACACCCACAAATTTTTACTCATTTATCCAAATCCAACGAAACCAACGCCTACTTCTTCTTTATGATCCCCTGTATCGAGATAATCAACTTGAACATGTTTTTGAAAGTTTTAAAATTTGAATTTAAATAGTTTTGTATTTGTACTTCGTTTGATCGTAACTTGAGTTTTATAACTCCGATTTAGTTGATTCTTTTTGCAAATCGAAGCTCTTGACCTAAACTTTCTGATAAGGCCAAATTCACATAATTTTGGTACTGTTAGAAATTGTTTTATGTTGCAAGAGTTATTTGCTTGGTTTTGAAGCTTTCCGAATTGTTTTCTTCGTTCTTTCCGATCTTTTGAGTGATTGCTTATGTGTCGTTACTAATGCTTGCTTACGCTAGATTGACCGGAGTGTGACGAGTAGAACTATCAGGAGTTATGAGTGTGAATTATCTTCATCAACAGTATAAGACAAGTTCACCATTTGATCATATCCCTTTGTTACCAGTTTTTATGCATTAGTTTCAACCCTCAAACATTGCATGAGTAGGATTGATAACATGTGGGTATTGGGAAATAGTTGATGAGGTAGAACCTATTGTCCTGCATTCAAACCTTGGGAGTTACTTCTACGTTGTGCTTATACTGCTATGCTATGCTCGTAGACGTGGTTTGGTTCGAGTGATTCATGAGAGATGTGAGAGTTATTATTTAATGGTTAACTTAAGGTGGCCACTTTAATACACATCTGGGTGGATTGGTTGGGGCACCCTGGAGCACCCAGTGCTTGCCCAAGGGGATCCCGGAGGACCCGTGTGATCACCCTATGGAATGCCACCCAGGCTCAAAGGGATCATAAGATTATTCATGCTAGAAACTTCCGTGTGCAGCCACAAGCCATTATGGGCTCTGGCATAGTTGAGTAAGTTGCGTGAGCTCTTAAAGAGGTGGACTAGCAGATGTAGGGGGATTGTAGTTGTAACGGTCTGCCCGGAGTAGAGAGTAAATGCTTCTGAAAGATTGTGTCTCGATCATCCGTTTCTCAAACATCCTGTAGTGCGAGAAATTTCAACGGAGGAGATCGAGTCTTGTGGGGAAAAGTGCGCAAACCTCTGCAGAGTGTACAAACTAATCATGATTAGTGTCCCCGGTTATGGACATCTTGAGTATCTGGTTCTTGGATTATCACATGGATCTCATCACTTTACTTAATTAATTTGTTGGGTTGATTACTTTAATTGCGGGTTGAGTTGGAGGAACCTTCTCAATATTTTTCAACAAACTTGGTAGTTAAATAAAATATATTCCTTTGCAGTAGGGAAAAATTGCCTTTTCAAAAAAACATGTTAACCGTAGAGCTTCCACCAACCATATATGCATGTAGTGATAGCTATTATTCATCGTTATCCTATGGTGTGAATTTGCCAGTACATTCAATGTACTGACCCTTTGTGGCTGCAACGTCTCATGTTGCAGGATTCTTACGATGAGTAAGTGATACGTTAGGGTTATGATTTCTACACTCAACTTTGCCGTTGGTGTTGATAGGAATCCACAACCTTGTCGTTTCTTCCGCTATTTGGATTAAGGTAATAATATTTACGTTATTTTATACATGTGATTTACCTCTGTTATAAATCCTCGAGTACTGTGTGTCAGCATATCGTTCCAGGGATGACACTAAAGCACAGAGACTTGACCGTCTGAGGTCGAGTCGCTACAAGATGGTATTAGAGCACATGTTGACTGTAGGATGTGACCCCTAGAAACTGGCAAGCCCATAGGAAAGTTTTTTTTCTTCTAAAAATTCATTTAAAAAAAAGATCTTTTACGTCTCTTCTCTTCTGAGCTTATTCAAATATTCCCTTTTAGTGAGATCATACCCCTTTTCCCTTTTGACCACACCAAGATTCAGCTGATGAGACCACTCCTAGAAGGACAAAATATCGGACAACTAAGACCACTTTGGAATAAAGAGGATTTTATTGTGCTTTATAATAATGGAAACTACAACGGATGGAGACTCCGAAGACCAGGAGAAATTGAAGGCTCTGAAGAATTTCCAGATTGGTATGACCTAGGAAAGCTACCCTTATGGAACTTGGCACACTATGGAAGCTGTCAATAACCAATATCAAGGTGTATCGGAGAAAGACTGGAACATGGAGCATTAAAACTCGAAGTTTTTGTCGGACAACCCTAAGGCAGGAGAGATCAATTATGGAATGAAAGCTCATGGTAGTAACATGGGCATAGACACGACTAACCATGGTGTTATTGCCTGCTTATGCTATTGTCACAGTGCTGAGAAAAGCATGCATTTCTTTGGAATGGATTGGATGGTAGAAGGCTGATGGAGCATCTATCAGCAAAGGATGTAGTTTTAACCTTAGCTGGTGTATCGCCAGGCTTTAGAGAATTACATTAGGAGTTTTAAGATGGACCTTTTGGAAGCCGTATTTTGACAAAGAAGTGTTTCGTGAAGAACTCAGGAACCAGAAGCTGAAAGTAGCCAAGCTGGAGGAGCTAAAACCTCGAGATACCGGAGATTTGTCAAGAACTGAAGGACAGTAGGACCATGGCTCATGCCAAGGATGTTGAAACCCAGAAGTTTGGAACGCAACTCCAGAAATATTAAAGAATGTCACTAGAGACTTCGCGTCAACAGAGATCTGGTAGAGGAACTTGAGAAAGACAAACATGATAGGAAGAAGCCATCGGAGACATGAACAAAACCTGAAGAGTTTGGTGACTTTGAAGATTTATTGCCCATTTAGAAGACCAAACCCCTGTTATATACTTACGTTAGATGTGACGATTGTGAGATGTCATTTTTTTTGATGTTTTTCCAACAGCCACAAAATAAAATCTGTCTTTTCAAAACTTTTGTTTGTATTGTGTGCATCCCTCTCTATCTCTCTTATCTCACCCCAAAACCGATGGACCTAATAGAGGATGAACGGAGATGAGCTTGTATTTTCTGGACTGATGAGTCAATTGGAGACAGACCGATGGATTCAGAACATGGAGGATCATATGGAGAATAACACTATAGCCGGAAAGGATATGACCAACATGCTCTTCAGTGTTTTGAAATAGGTGTTGCTACTTGGTGGAGGATGTACCAAACCATCAATGGATGGAAAGGAGTAACCACTTGGAAAGAATTTAAGTTGAGTTTGTTAAAGTCTTGGCTTGTGTCCCAGAAATTGAAGCCTTATGGAAATGATATGAAGAAGCCTTGTGCATGCAAGCTCTGTGGAGAAATAGGACACAACCATAAAGAACACAAGGATGAATGCCCTAATTGTGAAGGAAGTCACCCAGCTGAAGAATGCCCAACTAGGCAGATTACTTGTTTCTTATGTGAAGGGACTACCCACTACCCTGTTCAGTGTCACATTTACCCCATGGTACGAAGAACCATCCAGCAAAAGAAAGAAGCAATGAAAGGAACCCTCATGGAAATTTCAGAAGAATCTATGATGAGGAAGAGGTGGAGGACACACCCGAAGAAGAACCAATTAAACCCTGCGCCATGTCATGCTATTCATGTGGAGAAGAAGGACACATCTCCCAGAATTGTATGAATGGGGATCTAGTAGAATTCCCGACAAAGGAAGTAGAGTATAACCCCCAAGAAATAGAAGACCTGATTGGAACAGAAAAGTCCAGGAAGAGAAATAGATTTGGATTCCAGGAAGGATCTGAGTCATATCACCTGTTACATGTGCAAGGAGTCAGGGCACTACTTCAGCAGTTGCCCAAAAAGGAAACCACGAGATTTGTCGGAAGTAATATGTTTTCGTTGTAATGAAGCACGACACTTTGCCAGGGATTGTCCCAAAGAGAAGGAGGCTTGAGTTAAGTAGTGGAGTTTGCAACAAAAGGAATATAGTAGTAGTAGTAGTGGGAACAATTCTTTTTCATTGAAGTGTTGAATTGAGGCATGTAATGGATATGCCGGAGATTGTAATAATTTGAGGATCAATAAAGTTAGCATCATTGGTACTGATTTGGATTTTATGAGTAGTTACTCTATGAAGAAAGATGTTGACCATTTTCGAGGATATGAGAAATATGGTCTATGGAAGACTTTCTGCATTTCAAGGGTGGTAGTACCCTATGAGGACACTTGACCTCTGGAAAGGATTATGACATTCCACGAAGTGGACTTTGGACATAATAAGTATGAGTTTTAACTCGATACGTGGGATACCCAAGGAGTGTGAAGGGATGAAGTATTATTGGATATAAAGGAGCTATAATGTGGTAATATGGAGCAATTGTAACTCCATGATGAGTCTGAGTAATCACGTCTTAGTCTTGGTACCCGTAGAAGGAAGAAAGACGATACAATTGGATGTAATTAAGAAATGTTAGGAAGTTGGATGTTGGAATAATAATCAGTTGCCCCGATGATGAATTCAAGGTTTACAAGTGATGAGTGGGCCATGACCCAGAGGCCCCAGGACCTGCCAAGAAGCAAGCACATTCTTGCTGAAGGAAAAACCCTGGAAGAGGATATGCCTTACGATTTTATAGGAGTTACGCAAAACCTGAGAGTTGTGAAGGAACGATAGATGTTTGTTTGGCTTGCCGAATCCATGGATTTATTCGAACTTAGTTTATTGACAAGAGAAATTCTGCAATGCTTATGAGGATGACCAAGTGTTAGAATACGAGATTCGCGAAACCATGTACAAAGTAATGATTTGGGTGCGGGATGGATTGATCACCATACCGACTTACTCTTGTTATTCGCTTTGCTATATTGGATGGTAAATCTGAGTGACTTGCCTATAGTAGAGAGACAACGATATTAAACCTTGTTTGAACCTTAGAATGGTATAAGTATTTTCCCTTGTACAAGGCAGTTGTTGCCAATCATAGGATATATGGTGAGGTTCAACCCAGACCCATTTCTTGCAGGAGAAACCATAAATTGTTGACCACCATGAGATATCGATAGTTGTTTAGTATTGGCGCCAGACCCGTCAGCTAAGAAGACTAAGTCATAGAAGAACCTTACCAAGATAAAGGACACAAGAATCAAGGTAAAGGTTATGCCACTACTGGAAGAGCCAGAGAAGGAATTTTCCTGAGAATTTGAGAAGACCGACACTGTCAACAATAAGGATGGAGTATATGAGTTTTGATGGAACCGTAACCATGTTTCTAAGGGTGGTAGCAGCCCAGACCCCCTGTGATGATTGATGGATTTTGAGAGGACCCCCGAACCTAACCTATTTCTTTCTAGCCTCTCCAAATCTTGAGGACGAGATTCCTTTTAAGGGTGGTAGGTTTGTAACATCCCAAAATTCTAAATTTTGGAATGTTATAATAAATAGATAGTTATGATTGATTGTTTGATTGATTGTGTGAAATTGAGTGAAATTCAAAACTTTTTGAAAGTTAAATGAGAGGGGAATAAAAGGACTTTCCCAAACTTTCATCTTGCTTTTATAAACTCCATGAATTCAAATTCTTTTCATCACAAAACCCTAGAGAGAAGATGACATGACTTCTTCCATTTAAACAAATGAAAAGGGTTGTTGAAAATATTTGAATTCCATTTGAAAATATTTCAAATTCAAAAACTTTATGCAACTCAATGATTTTCATGAGACAAGAGAAAATGACTTCTTCAAAACATATGAAATATGAGTTGGGAGTTTAAAAGGATCAAATTTAAAAGTCCTTTTGGAAATTATTTTCAATTTGGAGTTATTTGGATTTTATTCAAATTATTTTTTTCTCCAAAAATAAAATATATGAAAATTAGGGTCAAGTGATTCCCTACAATAGAAAATTGGAGAGTAATAAATTTGAAATTATTTTGGTATTTTTAAAAAGATTTTTATTGGATTTTATTAGAGCAGTAGCACTGTTTGACTTATTTGAATTTTTTTGGATTTTATTTGATGTTATATAAATGTTCATGTTTTAGAAAATGCTTTTCTGAAAATTTTGATATATTATATGCCTAGGTTATATTTTATCTTATTTTTCCTAACTTTATTTTTCATTGTGTTAAAAAAACAATTTTTCTGACCAACCGGGCAGGCCAGCTGGCCCAGCCAGCGCAGCCAGCCCACCGTAGCCAGCACCCGAGTTGCCTCCGCCTCGCTCGCTCGCACGCTGCCTCTCCGAGTCACCGACAAGCGGGACCCACCCGTCGGGACCTTCTCCCACCCCACGCCGGACTCCGTCTGCCACACGCCTCGCCGGCGACACTGTGTCCAGGAGGGACTCTTTCCCGCTTGCCCCTTCCTGAAGCCGCTGTTGCCTCCCTCCTATAAATAAACATCGCCCGGACACCCTCTCCTCCTCCTCCGAACTCGAGCAACGCAGCCGCCGCATCTCACCTCCGCCGCCGCCGCCGTCGAACCCGAGCCGCCACACGCCTCAATCTCGTTCGCCGCCGACCTCACCGACGCCACCGCCGCATCACGCCGCCCCTCTCCGTCCACCCCATCGGCAGGAGGGCCAACGGAGCTGCCGCCCCCGCCGGACCAGAGCCGCCGCCGCCGTGTTCTTCTTCTTCGCCGCCGCCGTGGTAAGTCTCCGTCGCCACATCCACCGTCCGATCTAGAATAGACGGTCTAGATTAGATTAGGTTTTTTATTTCAAACCGTTATCCCTTAGTTAGAGGAAGTTCGCTGTTTATTCTACGCAGCGAACAATTTTCAGCCACTAACAATCTGACACATGTCCAGGGACCTATTTGCAGCAATTTTGTTTGCAGATTAGTATCTGCTTTTCAAACACGCACAACTTTGTACTCATTTATCCAAATCCAACGAAACCAACGCGTACTTCTTCAATATGATCCCCTCTATCGAGATAATCAACTTGAACTTGTTTTTGAAAGTTTTAAAATTTTAATTTAAATAGTTTTGTATTTGAACTTCATTTGGTCGTAACTTGAGTTTTATAACTCCGATTTAGTTGATTCTTTTTGCAAATCGAAGCTCTTTACCTAAACTTTCTGATAAGGGCAAATTCACATAATTTTGGTACTGTTAGAAATTGTTTTATCTTGCAAGAGTTATTTGCTTGGTTTTGAAGCTTTCCGAATTGTTTTCTTCGTTCTTTCCGATCTTTTGAGTGATTGCTTATGTGTGGTTACTATTGCTTGCTTATGCTAGATTGACCGGAGTGTGATGTGTAGAACTATCAGGAGTTATGAGTGCAAATCATCTTCATCAACAGTATAAGGCAAGTTCGCACTTTGATCATATCCCTTTATTACCCAGTTTTTATGCATTAGTTTCAACCCTCAAACATTGCATGAGTAGGATTGATAACATGTGGGTATTGGGAAGTAGTTGATGAGGTAGAACCTATTGTTCTGCATTCAAACCTTGGGATTTACTTCTACGTTGTGCTTATACTGCTATGCTATGCTCATAGACGTGGTTTGGTTCGGGTGATTCATGAGAGATGTGAGAGTTATTATTTAATGGTTAACTTAAGGTGGCTACTTTAATACACATCTGGGTGGATTGGTTGGGGCACCCTGGAGCACCCAGTGGTTTGCCCAGGCACCTAGAGAACCTAGTGCTTACCCAAGGGGATCCTGGAGGACCCGTGTGATCACCCTATGGAATGCCACCCAGGCTCAAAGGGATCATAAGATTATCCATGCTAGAAACTTCCGTGTGCAGCCACAAGCCATTACGGGATCTGGCATAGTTGAGTAAGTTGCATGAGCTCTTGAAGAGGTGGCCTAGCAGATGTAGGGGGATTGTAGGTGTAATGGTCTGCCCGGAGTAGAGAGTAAATGCTTCTAAAAGATTGTGTCTCGATCATCCGTTTCTCAAACATCCTGTAGTGCGAGAAATTCGATGGAGGAGATCGAGTCTTGTGGGGAAAAGTGTGCAAACCTCTGCAGAGTGTAGAAACTAATCATGTTTAGCCGTGTCCCCGGTTATGGACATCTTGAGTATCTGGTTCTTGGATTATCATATGCATCTCATCACTTTACTTAATTAATTTGTTGGGTTGATTACTTTAATTGGGGGTTGAGTTGGAGGAACCTTCTCAATATTTTTCAGCAAACTTGGTAGTTAAATAAAATATATTCCTTTGTTTAAGTGCATCTAGTGCCACCCCTAGTTGGTTTTGGAGTATTTACGACAAAACTAGTTGAGGGACTAATGTGTTTGTGTGAATTGCAGGATAACATAGGTAGTAGTCCCTCATTGATTCGGTTTACCTACCGGAGATGACCCCTAAAAATGTATGAAGACATTGAAGACAATGGTGGTATGTGAAGATATTCACATTGAAGACTATGACATGAGAAGACATCGCGTGAAGACTTAGTTGTTTCGTGTTTCCTTTTCTTCTTTGTTGAGTCATAGGAACCACCGTACTGTTCAGTGGGGTCCCAGTGAACAAAGTCAGAGTGACTGAAGTGATGCTCAACCAAAATCCTATGTGTTCGAGCGAAGACAATGGGAGCAAATCTTATCCAGAGATGGATGAGTCAGCTTTACTTGCAACCCAAGTCATGCTGTTGCGTGTGTTTGAAATCTGACCGTTGGAACACGTGTCAGTTCCTTAGTGACTCAGGGTCATTTCGGACAAATCAGGTCGGGTTGCCTAGTGGCTATAAATAGCCCACCCCCTACACCATAAATTGCTGGCTGCTCAGAGTTAGTGCACGGCTTTTGTCGTTTGAGAGCAACCCACCTCCGAAGCTTTTGAGAGAGAAATCCTTGCGAGGACAAAGCCCAAACACCCGGAGCCAAAAATTGTTTGGCATCACTGAAGTCTTTCTGTCCGCGTGACCTGAAGACTTGTTACACTTGAGGACTGTGATTCCTCCAGCTGGTTAGGCGTCGCGTTCTGAGCATCCAAGAGTCATTGTGGATCGTCGGTGAACAAAGTCTGTGAAGGTTTGGAAGTCTACCTTGAAGACTTACCAGAGTGATTGGGCGAGGACTGGGTGTCCTTAGCTCAAGGGGGATAAGGTGAAGACGCGGTCTTCTGAGTTGAATCTCAGCCTCCCTAACCAGACGTACAGTTGTCACAGCAACTGGAACTGGTCCAACAAATCATGTGTCCTCAACAAGTGACTGGTTCTATCCTCTCCCTCTCCTTACTTACAGTTTATCTTCGTGAAGTCATTGCCTGCTTGCACTACCTGTTTGACTTCACTGCGTGACTACTATCGTTGTTTGGCTTCATACTATCTTCCATCTTGATCTTTACTACCTAGCTGCTATTAGTCTTCGTGCTTTCACTTCATTGCATACTTGGCTATGGCTTTCTTAGTGTAGTCTACCTTCCGCTGTATATCAATAGGTTTATTTCTATTGTTTGTCTTCGAAACTCTCATGTTTTGAAGACTTTCATAAAAATCGCCTATTCACCCCCCTCTAGTCGATAACTAGCACTTTCAATTGGTATCAGAGCAAGGTACTCCCTTGTTCTGTGTGATTCGGTTTAACCACCTGGAGTTTTAGCTATGTCGACTGCACGGATAATCAAAGTCTCCGCTGCGTGCCTCGTCTCCGATGGAACGGAATATCCATACTGGAAGAATAAGATGCGCATGCATCTTGAAGCCATTGATGTCGTCGAGAATGGTGTTCCCAAGACTGGTGAAGGTGTCACCCCTGCTGATGTCTAGAAGTTCATTCAACTGGATTCTACTGCCAAGAACGTCATCTGTGGTCATCTGACCAAAGGACAGTATGGCCGTGTGAGTGCTCTGGAAACGTCGAAGTTACTCTGGGACTGGCTCTCCAAGGTCAACGAAGGCGTCTCAACCCAGATAGATCAAAGGATTAGTGTTCTTCGCAACCTCTTCAACCGCTTCAAGAGAAACAACAATGAGAATGTCCAGCTCATGTTTGATCGCCTCACTGACATCACAAATGAGCTTCGTGCTCTCGGCGCCACTGAGATCACCATGCATGAAATCGTCAAGACACTGTTGAGATCACTTGACAGCTCGTTTGACACCCTTGCCCTGATGATACAAGAACGCCCTGACTTCAAGACACTCGATCCGTCTGACATACTTGAGAGGCTCAACACACATGAGTTCCAGCTATCTGAGAAAAGAGATATCTATGGTCCCAACTATGGCCGAACTCGCGCTTTGAAGGCAAAAGTTGTTTCCTCATCTGAAGAAGAATCTGACTGCAATTCTGGTGATCCTGAAGACATTGGAAAGGAACTTTCTATGCTTGTGAAGAAGTTCTAGAAGTTCACTAAGAAGAAGGGCTTCAGAAATTCTTCACGATCCAGCTCAAGAAATGATAAAGCTTCCACTCATGACTACAAGAAGAGAACATGTCACAAGTGCAAGAAACCTGGACACTACATCTCTGAGTGTCCACAATGGGACAATGAGAACAACAAGAAGAAGAAGAGCAAGGAATATGATTTGGATGACAAGAAGAAGAAGAAATCCTCAAAGTCTTCTTCCAAGTCTTCGTCCAAGTCTTCATCCCATAAGAAGAGCTCATCTGGCAAGGCTCGTGCTTTTGTTTGCAAGGAGATGGATTCAGAGGAGGAGTCTGCTTCTGAGGAGGCGGAGGTGGAGTCTGAGGAGGAGTCCGACCCTGGCATTGCAAGTCTGGCTCTAGCTACAGCCTACGTTGCCAAGTACATCTTCAACACTGAAGACAATGGCCCCGTCACCAACGCTGATGTTAATGACAAGGACGACTCTCCTCCCACCTACTGCTTCATGGCACGTGGTGCCAAGGTAAAATCACGCGATGCTTACTTTCAAACATCAACTGAAGATGACTCTGATTGTGAATCCAAACCCAACTACAAAACACTTGCTAAAATTGCAACTGAACAACAGAAAGCTATGGAACATACTCAAAAACTGTTAGACAAAAGCGATGACCTGTTGGACATGGAAATGACCCGTTCTCACTCCTTAATTGAAGACATAAAAAATCTTCATGTTAAGTACCAAGAACTTGAAAGTCGTCATGAAACGCTCTCAACCACTCATGAAAAGCTTTCCTATGATTATCTTCAAAGGAAGCAAGAGCTTGAGAAATTGAGAGCGGCTCATGAAGATCTTCAAAAAGAGAATGAGTCACTTCGCGCTCAACAGATCAGTCCCGCTCAGGAAGGATTTGAACCACCATGTCTAAAATGCCTTGAGCGTGATAACGCTACTTTTGTTGCTGAATGTTCTACTGTTGCTACTATTGCAATATGTTCAACTGTTGATGTGGTAACTAACCCCTCTGCTGAGGATACCACTACTATTGCTGATGAAAATGCTAGGTTGAAGACATTGCTTGAAACAGGGATGTACAAAAGTCTCAAAGGGCATCAGACACTGTGCGATGTCCTCAAAAAGCAGATTCTGAACCGAAACCCTAGGAAAGAGAGTGTTGGGTTCGAGAGGAAAATGAATGTTGATGGCTCCTACTGGAAACCTGAGCAGTACCCCAAAACCACATGGGTTGCTGCAAAGGGACCTTCAGTGGATCCATCCACCTTATCTGGCTTCACTTGTGCTAACCCTATTATCATTGATGAATCCTTTGATGCAAACTATAAACTGTTTAAGAATCAGAATGGTGAAGTGTTTGCCAGGTATATTGGTACTAACTGCAGGAATGGGCCACCTATGAAGAAGATCTGGATTCCCAAAAGTTGTCTTGAGAATCTTCCTGTGAATGTCATCATGACACCGCCTGGGAAGAAGACAAATCCCAGACCAAAGGCTTCATATGGTCCAAAGGCTTCATACAGACAGAGGACTCATCGGGGTCACCCTAACGCCATCGTTTTGTAGGGAAACCATACTCAGACTTATGAATATGAGTGTGTTTCTTCAAACCGATATGTGCATAAAACTAAGAACTTTTCTGCTTATTCATATGAGTATTATTCACCTCCCGCAAGGCTATTTGCTAGGGCTTCAAAGCCGAAGTTCTCAGATGCTGCACTTAGACTCATTGCTTCTAAGCTACCCCTGAAGATGTGGGTGGTTAAGAAGAATTAACTTTGTTTTGCAGGGAAAGGTCTCCAGCCGGAAATCAAAGGCGTCTGATGCTAATGATGGGGACCTAAAACATCTTGTAGGGCGCAAGATCAAATGCCCAAATGTCCTCACTATGTATTTTGTCCCTGAATAGCTTGCCAATCATCCTATCAGTCCTAATCTTGATCTGAGCTTTGATAATCCTCTTGTGCGTCAAATGTTTATGCTTCACAATACTCTTGGTGAAGCCTATCCCCCTAACTGTACTGTAGGGTATGACACCTCATGCTTCAGAATGGATTATGGACAGCGGATGCACTAATCATATGACTGGTTGTAACAACCCGAACCTGATAAGATTTGATGTCTCTGTGCTCACTGTGCTAGCCCCTGGATCGACTCGCTAGCACACACAGTACATATGAATATCAAATAACAAGTGCATCATTTACTATAACGTATAATCCAGAACTTATAAATTATTACAAACTGAATAGCACATGGCTAACTTATTCAATAATAACAGTGGAAAGGTAGCATAATAAACGATGAATCCCATCAATGCCCACTGGTGAAAAATGCTGAGTGAAGACTCGCGACCCTACTGTATCTCACTGATCACCTGAATATCCTGCAACATGATAAGTTGCAGCCACAAAGGGTCAATACATTGAATGTATTGGCAAATTACACATAATGATAAAAGCTAACCTACATCCACAAGCAAAGTATGACAAACAAAACACTCAAGTTTGGTTCCGCGTAAAACTACCTTCACCTACCTCCATGACATAGGCAAGGTGCACACAACACAGATGATAAAGATCTTCAAGATGTCTCAAGTGCGCTCAGTCCTGGCGCATTCTCTAGGGACAATAGAGCGTTCAGCCAGTGACGCATTCACGTGAGAAAAAGTCCCGACAACTCAAGTGCGCTCAGTCATGGCGCATTCTCTAGGGACAGTAGAGCGCTCAGCCATTGACGCATCCACCTGAGAAAAAGCCCCGAGCCTACAGCTATAAGCGCTCACCACTTCCAAACATCACGCGACACATGCCCACGTCTACCATAGCAAGTTGATCACACCATCACATAACACAATCAACACCAAAACATGACAACACGGGATACACATATCAGGCTAATCATATATCATAGCATAAAACCACATATGCATAGCAGAATATGGGATGAGGGAAATCAAAAGTGCAAACTTGCCTTGAATGTTGTTGAAGCACTCTAACGATTAATTCCGAGCCGCTTCACACTCTGGACAATCTATACGATTAACGGAGGCACCGATAAATAAACCCGTACTCACATAACACCACAATAAAGTAAACAACAATGAATTCAAATAAAACTTACTTAATAGAACATATCAGTAGGTATATATTATCTACATGCTAGTAGGATCACAATGCAAAAAGAATCAACTAATTTGGATCAACGGTTTGAAAAATATGGCCTCCGGAAGTGTGAAATCAAATTTAAACAAATTAATTTTGAATAGTTCAAAAATGTGAAATTTTGGTTCTACAATATTCTCCTGGTCTCTACAAGTACACAGGAAAAACAATCGATGAATTTGGAGCTACAGATCTCAAGATATACCTAAATGAAAATTTGATATGGAATCTGCAAAGAAAAATTATGCCGCGGCTGCTCTGGCGTCGCCACGTGGCATGACGTGAGTGGCCAGATGGTGTTTGCTGCTAGGCTTAAACAACGGACGGCCGGTTTATATCGCAAAACGTTTCAAAGAAAAAAAAACAGCAGAGATCTAATCATAGCCGTCCAATGGCGATCAGACGGACGACAAGGACTCACCGGAGAACAGAGAGCTGGGCGTCACCGGAGTTGGGGAAGACAACTCGGGGCAGCTCTGACCTTGATCGTGCTGCCGTTGGGTACGCCTCCTAAGCTCGGGGACGACGCTACGAGATGCGCCTGGAGAAGGTGCACTCGAGAAACCTCCAGGGGATGATCAAAGCTTGCACCAGCGACGGTACCGTGCGGCTGGAGCGGTGATGGTGGCGTGGGCTTTGGGTCGAGCTCGATTTACCCATTCCAGGGCGTCTCTGCGCGAAAGAAAAGGTGAGAAATATAGGTGAGGGCAAGGATATCAAGACAGAGGAGTAAGGAGATGCTGAGGACCCCGGTGCCGACGAAATTGGCGGCGGAGGAGCTTCAGCTTCAGCGAACTCCGGCGAGATCGGGGCGCCATTCTAGGGCACGGGAGCGATGTATATTGCCAAAAATCGGAAGAGAACGAGGTGCTGGATATTTATATGGAGTCTCGTATCCTTGAGGGGTCAAGTATCAATCGAAGTGGATGAGGATTTGAGATCAGATTCAGTGTCCAGGAAGAACACGGGAAGGAGAGAGATGACATGCGGGCCAGCCTCGTCAGCGAGACAGAGAAAGGAAGAAAATAAACAAGAGAGGGAGAGAGCTGCGGGATGGGCTGCGGTCGAGCGGGGAAATGGGCCGGCCTGCTTGTTGGGCTGCTGCTGCCCTGCTGCTTAGCGCGTGCGGGCGAGGAAAAAGAAGTTGGGCTCCACGGTGTCCGATTTCTATTTTTTAAACAACTATTACCACAGGAAGTAAAATATAGCTCAATAAAATCCTAATAAAAAATACTAGAACGCATAGTAAAACATTATTACTACTATATATAACAGTGAACATTTTTACAACACAAACTAAATTTTGTAAAATTATTTTATGAAAAAGAAACACATAAAGAGTAATAACAACTATAATATCATTTTGAGTTTCTACAAAGCCAAAATAATTTATGTAGACTCCAGAATATATTCTTAGCATTTCCAAATAAAATAAATAGGGGAGAAGTCATATTATCTCCACTCCATATATATTGCCTTGAGTTGAAAAATACTTTAAATATTCAGTAGATTTAAATAAGCATAGAAATCATAATGGAAAAGAATGATCCTATTAACATTCCAAATCTGAAATTTTGGGATGTTACCCTGGTGATCGAAGTCTTCTCATGGACTCAACCTTACGTCCATCTGACAAGAGTCACATCACATTTGCTGACACTGGTAAAAGCAAGGTATTGGGTCTAGGTAGAGTTGCAATCTCAAAGGATCAGCACATGGATAAAGTGATGCTTGTTGAATCCCTTGTGTCAGTGTCAAAACCGATGGATCTCGGATAGGGGGTCCCGAACTGTGCGTCTAGGCGGATGGTAACAGGAGACGGGGGACACGATATTTTTACCCAGGTTCGGGCCCTCTCGATGGAGGTAAAACCCTACTCCCGCTTGATTGATCTTGATGATATGAGTATTACAAGAGTTGATCTACCACGAGATCGGAGAGGCTAAACCCTAGAAGCTAGCTTATGGTATGATTGTTGTTCTTGGTCCTACGGACTATACCCTCCGGTTTATATAGACACCGGAGGGGGCTAGGGTTACATAGAGTCGGTTACAAGGAAGGAGATCTACATATCCATATCGCCAAGCTTGCCTTCCATGCCAAGGAGAGTCCCATCCGGACACGGGACGAAGTCTTCAATCTTGTATCCTCATAGTCCAACAGTCCGGCCAAAGGATATAGTCCGGCTGTCCGGATACCCCCTAATCCAGGACTCCCTCAGTAACCCCCGAAACAGGCTTCGATGTCGATGAGTCCGGCACGCAGATTGTCTTCGGCACTGCAAGGCGGGTTCTTCTTCAAACTCTGAGTACCTGCCAAATAGTGTCCGGCTTCTCGTAAATGTTGCGCTTCTTGGCTTCTGCGTCCAATAATGGCCACCTTCCACCTGTCAAGCGAATGTGAGGAGCCAGGGCGTTTTTATATTTACCACCCTAGCTATGTAAATAAGCTATCTATTAAAGAGACGAGGATTCTCATATCCAAACCACACCACCCTCCCTCAGCGAGCATTCATCAGAGCGCGCCCGAAAAAATCCATTCTAGCATGGCCGGCCAGCACTGCTCCTCCTCTCGCTCCCGCGGCCCCAAGCCCGGAGAATGGGAGAGGTGTTCCATCCCGCACGGCCAATTAGTGAAGCTACAGACCCAGGAATTTCTCCCCCCAGCGTATATGGTCCTAGTTCGAGCCGGGATCGCCACCTATAATGGCGGGGAGCAAGCGGAGAGCTTTCTGAACTCCTCTAAGGGAGAGCGAGTATGCCTTGTCCCTTATTTGTTAAGGGGACTCGGATTTCCAGTCCATCCGTTCCTCCGAGGGCTCCTGGAGTTCTATGGCCTCCAGTTGCACAACCTCACCCCTGCCTCCATACTGCACATCGTTGGTTACGTAGCCCTTTGCGAACTGTTTCTAGGCTGCGAAGCTCATTTCTCACTGTGGAAGAAGTTGTTCTGCCTTGTGCCCCGCACACAGAGGGGATCAATATATAAAGTGGGTGGAGCCGAAGTGTGGCGCATTGCCGGGACCGGATACCTATCCGGTAACCCGAAGAAGACGTCCGAAGACTGGCCTTGAGAGTGGTTTTATATGGAGTACGTCCCCCTGCCGGATCCTGTTCGGATCGGCCTTCCCGAGTTTGATAATGCTCCTTTGAAGAAGCGCCTGAGCTGGCGACCACGGAGCCCTTAGGAGGAAGATGATAGAGACATTCTTTACCTGATGGGCCGGATAAAGGTATTGGATCAATCAGGATTGACCACAACCGAGGTTATGTCAATATGCATTATGCAGGGGGTGCAGCCACTTCAATATCGAGGCCACCCTATGTGGGATTTCAACGGCGAAGATGATGCCACCCACTGCGGCCGTAAGGGGCCGGACTCAATTGCTGCCCTAGCAAAAATCTTGTCCGGTTTGTACAAGGGAGAGGAAGAGGAGTTCCTCCGCATCAAGCCACAGGATGGATTCTCCATGTACAACCCTCCGAGCTGGGTAAGCTGCCACTTTTATGCCCACCCATTCCGTATTTTTGCCGCAAATATTTTACCTTGCCATTTCATCGCAGGAGCTGCGTAAGGCCGTAAGGGAGATCAACAGCCCACCTCCATAGCCAGAGGATCCTGAACGGTCCCTCGACCCTGGCCTCAAAGAGGATCCGGACATATTCGTGAAGCTGATTGACAGGGTATTCTACCAATTGAGCTGTGATGATGCCATGGTGGCCATTACAGCCGACTACCCTGGGCTACTCCCAGCCTCGCAGGTAACTGAGACCAAAGTCCCAACTTTTGAAAAAGATTCCCCTTTTATGCACTTCACCCACCGTAAACAAACGATGTTTCACAGGGAAGGCCCTTGGGACGCCATGCCGAGCCCGCGGCGACTCGCCGACAAGGGGCTCCAAGGCCGGACAAACTGAAAAGGAAGGCGGTCCGGACGGAGACGTCGGCGCAGAGGTATGATGTAACGCCTCGCACCGCGGTTGTCGTCTTTTAAGAACATAACAACACTCGTGTTTCCCAGAAGGAAGAGCGATCGCCGGACTATATCCGGAGAGGTCACCGATCACGCCTCTACCAGTCAAGCTCCAGGGCCGGACACAAAGGCAGAAGCTAACACGAGGCGCACGCCAGATGCTCCTCCTATAGAGGATGCGGATAAAATATACGCTACGAATTCCGAAGTGGAGAGCACCATGAATCACAGGCGTCGCTGAGCTGTACTCCGTGACGCTTGTTTCTCCCAAGAGGCATTTGATGCCTTCAAGTCAGGAGATGCGTATATCCGTGCAACTCAAAATGGTCTAGCCAGAGCCACGGACCAGTATGTAAAGGATATACGGGTAAGAAAATTTGATGATTATATATATCAGTAGCCCCTAAGACTTGAAACAGTTAGAATAACTGATTGAAGGATCATAACGTATGCAGGTTCTTGCAGAGAAGAATACCAAATTATCTCAGGAGCTGGAAGAGTGCAAAGCCCAGCTTCAGGCCGCACTTGCCGCAGAAGTGGAATCCAAGAAGACCCTCGCTGGTAACTACTGCGTTCATGCGATGAACGGTAGGTATTAGATGTTGTGCGGCGTGCCTGCAATTCTAACAATAGCGTTTGCAGATGACTCTGGAGTAAATTCGGAGGCTGTTCCAGGGCATGTGAAACATGCTGAACGAGAGCTAAATGCTGGCGAGCGCGTGCTATCACGCGTCATTCAAGAGAAAAATAATCTCCGAGACGTTAATACCCAGCTGAGCATGGAACTGAAGGATGTCCGGGCCCAGCTTGCGGACTCCGTGAAGGAGAATAAGCGGCTTCAACGCGGCATTTTTAGTAAGTGCTTAAACGAACCCTTCAAATAGTTCGGCGAATAGGCCGGCTAACAGAGTTGTGTCTGCACGTATGCTGACAAGTCGTCCCGCGGAGGAGATGCCCGGGTCTGCGGGTGACCTTCTACCTGAGCTTTCACAACTGCACGAACAAGTTCCGGAGGTGATGCAAGGTATTGCCCAAGCCTTGTGGCCATCTGTATCCCTGCCGGCGGGCATTGGAGAGCTTGCGGAGAAGCTCAGGGGAGCGCGGCGGCGCTTCCGATTATGGAAGATATCAGCCTGCCGTCAAGGTGCCAGGGAAGCCTGGGCCATGGTGAAGACACGGTATACCAAGGCTGACCCAAACCACATGGCCGAGGTCGGACCTGTGGGGCCTGATAGGAAAGAGATCCCCGTTAGCTTAGTGTATGGGCAAGTAGAATTAGCCGCAAAGTATTCCCAACATGATTGTAGGCTAGACAGCCTGTTGGATGGTATAGAAGAGGAATTTAGTCAGTCTAAGTGACTATGTAATTAAAGTGACATGTATAATGCCTTCTAGCCGGATTGTAAATCATTTGTCATGGCGGACCTTTTCGCTTCAACCTCGGGACCCGATAGTCCGGAGTGTATCCAAATACCCGCTCAGTTATATAAAAACCGAGGCATGCGTGGAAACCAAGCATAGGGGTCATTAGTGCTTGAACAGACAAGTACCCAACTAGTTATGTTATATTACATGGGTAGTAAGAAACATCTTCCAGGGAGAATAGTTCCATTAAGGGTTCCTTTCCCTGGGTACGCATGCCCTAAAGTGCATGTCCGGACTGCGAAAAGAGACGCAGGGAAAAACATCTGGGGGCACATATGGAAAATAAATAAAAATCAGCTTTTGTTCACCGACCGAATATTCCCATAAGAACGCTAGCTTTCGGCTTCACCCAGTCTGAGGTACACATACGGCTGACCCGTCAGTAACAATCATAGATGTGCTCCCCTTATGCCCTAGCCGAATTAACGGGAACGTAGGGCATAAATACAAGAGCCAGGGAACCCAGCTTGGCCAAAACTTAAGTCATATCGATGCATATAATGGTGAAGAAAAGGTACATGCGGAAGAATAACACATGTGTGGGGCATGAAGCCCGGATAAATAATTAAGCTTCTGTGTAAGAAGCCCCCAGGTATAATGAGCATGGTTAGCGTGTCAATAGTGTGCAGGCAAGGCACAAGTTGGCCCTTGAAGGCCTTGAGGAAGAAAAAAGAAGAAAGAAGAAAAAGACAGATAATGTATATGCAAAAAATGGACAGAGGAAGGAGACGAACATAGAGTCCGGCACTAGGCATAGAATCTTCGGAGCCTGGCTTGCGTTCCATGGGTTTGACTCAAGTAGATTATCCGATGCATCCCGCAGACGGTACGCTCTACCGGTCAGAACTTGGTCAATAATGAAGGGACCTTCCCATTTGGGCTCGAGCTTGGTCTTTTTCTTCTCCGGCAGGCGTAGAACTAGCTTGCCAACGTTGTAAGTTATGGCCCGTACTGCTCTGCTTTGGTATCTTCGAGCCTATTGCTGATAAAATGCAGAACGGGCTTTTGCCACATCGCGCTCCTCTTCCAGGGTGTCCAGACTATCCTGCCGATCGAGCTCGGCTTCTCTTTCTTCGTATATGCGCACTCGAGGTGAGTCATGAATTATGTCGCAGGGCAAAACTGCCTCTGCGCCGTACACCATAAAGAAGGGTGTGTATCCAGTAGTATGATTCGGTGTGGTCCGTAGCCCCCAGAGTACGGAGTCGAGCTCCTCTACCTAGTGTGTGTTAGATTCCTTTAAGGAACGCACAAATCTGGGTTTGATGCCGCTCATGATAAGACCATTTGCTCGCTCAACTTGACCATTAGTTTGTGGGTGATAGACAAAAGCATAATCGAGCTTGATGCCCATGTTGCTGCACCAGAGTTTTACCTCGTCGGCCATGAAGTTCGTGCCGTTGTCAGTGATGATGCTGTGGGGGACGCCATAACGGTGTACAACCTCGGATATGAAGTCTATCACCGGTCCAGATTCAGCCGTTTTAACAGGTTTGGCTTCTATCCATTTGGTGAATTTATCCACCATGACCAGTAGGTATTTTTTCTTATGGGTTCCCCCTTTAAGGGGTCCAACCATGTCAAGCCCCCAGACCGCGAAGGGCTAGGTAATGGGGATTGTTTTGAGAGCGGTGGGTGGCATGTGGCTTTGATTTGCAAAAAGCTGGCAACCGATGCAGCATTGGACCAGGTCCTGTGCATCTGCTCGGGCTGTCGGCCAATAAAAACCTGTACGGAAGGCCTTGCTTACCAGGGCCCGGGCTGCGGCGTGGTGGCCGCCGAGTCCGGCGTGAATTTCTGCCAAAAGCTTCCGCCCTTCCTCTTTGGAGATGCACCTTTGAAGGACTCCGATAGTGCTTTTCTTATACAACTCTCCCTCGTGGACCCTGTAGGCTTTAGACAGCCCCACTATGCAGCATGCCTCATTTTGGTCCTTGGGAAGTTCCTGCCTAGTTAGGTAGGACAGGAATGGTTCTGTCCACGGGGCGATGATGGCCATTATTACATGGGCTGAAGGTGTTATTTTGGTGGCAGAGCCTCCGATTATGTCTAAGTGGTCGGTATCGAGCATTGTGGCCGGGTCCAGACTATTGTTACCGGTGTCCCCTTCTCATACCACGGATGGCTTAAACAGCCTCTCCAAAAAGATATTGGGGGGGGACTATATCGCATTTTGCACCGATGCGGGCGAGGATATCCGCCGCCTGATTGTTTTCCCGAGCCACATGGTGAAATTCAAGCCCCTCAAACCGAGCTGACATCTTTAGGACGGCGTTGCAATAGGCCGCCATTTTCGGATCCTTAGCATCGGAGTCTCCATTTATTTGGGATATTGCGAGGTTCGAATCCCCACGCACCTCTAGGCGTCGAATGCCCATGGAAACTGCCATCCGAAGACCATGCAGCAGGGCCTCGTATTCGGCTGCGTTGTTGGAGTGTGTATACAGTATCTGGAGTACGTATTGAACTGTATCTCCTGTTGGGGACATCAGGACGACGCCAGCCCCCAGACCAGCCAGCATTTTGGAGCCGTCGAAGTGCATGATCCAATTGGAGTATGCACCGTACTCTTTGGGGAGTTCGGCTTCCGTCCATTCGGCGACAAAGTCGGCCAATACTTGCGACTTAATGGCTCGTCGGGGTTTGTATGTTATGTCGAACGGGAGGAGCTCAATGGCCCATTTGGCAATCCGGCCCGTGGCGTCGTGGTTGTTTATAATATCATTAAGTGGTACTTCCGAGGCTACTGTAATTGAACACTCTTGAAAGTAGTGTCGCAGCTTCCGGGATGCCATGAATACCGCATAGGCTATCTTTTGATAATGTGGGTACCGTGATTTGCATGGAGTGAGGACAGTGGATACATAATATACCGGCTTTTGGAGGGGGAGTTTATGCCCGTCCGTTTCTCGTTCGATGACGAGCAATGCGCTTACAACTTGATGAGTTGCCGCAATGTACAACGGCATTGGTTCGCCGATGTTTGGCGCGGCCAGGATTGGGTTGGTTGCCAATATGGCTTTTATTTCTTCCAATCCGGCTGTGGCAGCATCCTTCCACTCGAAGTGTTCGATGCGCCGAAGGAGGCGATAAAGGGGTAATGCCTTTTCTCCTAAGCGGGAGATAAAGCGGCTTGGAGCCGCCACACATCCGGTTAATTTCTGGATTTGTTTGAGGTCCGTTGGGATAGCCAACTGTGACAGAGCTCGGATTTTGGCCGGATTTGCTTCAATTCCTCTACTGGAGACAATGAAGCCCAGGAGCTTTCCGGCTGGTACACCGCAAACGCATTTTTCCGGATTTAGCTTGATGTCGTATGCTCGGAGATTGTCGAATGTGAGCCTCAAGTCATCTATTAGAGAGTCGACGTGTTTGGTTTTGACGACCACATCGTCTACGTATGCCTCTGCTGTTTTGCCGATCTGTTTCTCCAGACATGTCTGAATCATGCGCTGATATGTTGCGCCGGTGTTTTTGAGCCCAAAAGGCATTGTGTTGAAATAGAAGGGGCCGTATGGTGTGATAAATGCCGTTGCGGCTTGGTCGGACTCCGCCATCTTGATTTGGTGGTAGCTGGAGTATGCGTCGAGGAAACACAATGAATCGTGTCCTGCGGTAGCATCGATAATTTGATCGATGCGGGGGAGGGGAAGGGATCCTTTGGGCAAGCCTTGTTGAGGTCCTTGAAATCGACACATAGGCGCCAGGATTTGTCCTTCTTTGGTACCATCACCAGGTTTGCTAGCCAGTCCGGGTGTTTTATTTCTCTGATGAATCCGGCCTCCAATAACTTGGCTAGTTCCTCTCCCATAGCTTGTCTCTTAGGTTGAGAGAAACGCCGAAGAGTCTGCTTGACCGGCTTGAATCCCTTTAGAATATTAAGGCTGTGCTCGGCCAGCCTGCGTAGGATTCCTGGCATATCTGAGGGATGCCAGGCGAATATGTCCCAATTCTCGCGCAGGAACTCTCGTAGTGCGGCGTCCACGGCGGGGTTTAATTGTGCCCTGATGGAGGCTGTTTTTGTAGTGTCCGTTGGGTGGACTTGGAATTTGACTATTTCATCCGCTGGATTAAAGGAGGTGGACTTGGATCTCTTGTCAAGTATCAAGTCGTCCCTGTCTACTTTGGAGCGCAGTGCAGTTAATTCCTCGGCCGCAAGGGCTTCGGATAATGCCTCGAGGGCCAACGCGGCTGTTTTGTTTTCGGCGCGGAGGGCTGTGTCTGGATCACTAGCGAGAGTGATGATTCCGTTGGGCCCAGGCATTTTGAGCTTCATGGACCCATAATGGGGTATGGCTTGGAAGATCGTGAACGCCTCCCGCCCTAAAAGGGCGTGGTATCCGCTATTGAAAGGGGCCACTTGGAATGTAATTTCTTCGGACCTATATTTCTCTGGCGTGCCGAATACCACATCTAGTGTGATTTTCCCAGCACAGCGTGCTTCCCGACTGGCGATGATTCCTCTGAAGGTTGTGCTGCTTTGCTCAACGCGGTTCCAGTCTACTTCCATTTTATGAAGAGTTTCCTCATAGATGAGGTTTAATCCACTGCCGCCGTCCATGAGTACTTTGGTGAGTCGAAAGCCGTACACAATTGGACTAAGGATCAGTGCAGCTGGTGCCCGGGCTGTTCGGAATTTAGGTTCGTCACTGGCATTGAAGGTAATAGCCGTGTCACTCCATGGATTTATTGCTGCCACATGGCAGATTTCGGCAAGGCTGCGGAGTGTTCGCTTGCGCCTATTATTTGATGCGAAGGTCTCAAAGACCGTTAATACCGTATTGTTATCCCCGGGATGGTGCTCTGTGGCATCTGGGATGAGAAGATCCTCGCCACTTTTGGCCACCTGCCGGAGTATCCAACATGCTCTAAGGCTGTGTGTTAGTATGGTATTTGTTGTACTATGAATTTTGCAGGGTCCGTTGAGCCATCCCTCCAATACAGTTCCATGCCCTGTAGAGGGTTTTTGCTTTTTTGGGATTAACTCGGGTGTCTTATGATAGTGCACCCTTTTACTTCGGACTGGGTGTATATTCGGAGCCGGATTATCCCAAAATATGTTTCGGTTTTCCAAGCGCTTTCCATCGCACAGTACTTTCGTACTATGGACGCTAAGTCAGCGAAGCGTGATATGTCACGGCGACTTATGGCGTTAAGGATTCGCTTGTCCGTGCAATTATTGCAGAAAAATAAAATTGTGTCTTCCTCACGACAGTCCTTAACCTTGTTCATCACAAGGAGGAATCTGGCCCAATAATGATGTACCATTTCCTGGGACTCTTGCCTGATGTGGGAAAGATCGCTTATGTTTGGGTGGGTGGGTGGAATTGAGTCCAAACCCTTACCCGATCTGAGACCCAGGGGCCGAGGAGTTTCCAATCTTGGAAGTTCGGGTTCCGAGATGTTGCCCGATAAGTCTGGCCCGCTGCCTGACTCTAGGTTTAGGGCTTGGGTGATGTCCTCTCGTAAACGGGTGTCCGACTCGGAGAGCTCAAGAATCCAGACATAGTTAGTCCTCAAGATAGAGGAAGAATCGCCGCATTGTTCCTCCACCACCGCAATGTGATGGGTGACCGGTGGAGATTTAATCTCCCTTTGATCGGGTTTAAGCCCAATCCGATCATAGTCCGTAGCGACTCCCAAGGCAGCGATGCGATCCAAGAGCTCGTTTAGGGAAGAGAGATCCATTGGATCCATCTGCTCGGCAAGTTCTGAGTTGACGTGGAGGCTGTTTTCGATGACCCGAGAAGTCATCGTCGGTGCAGCAGCCGAACAGGCGGTCATGATGAAACCGCCTAGCCGGAGAGTTTGGCCGACAGCCAAGGCTCCCCCGGCGGTAATGTTGTCTTTAAAGACGAGATGAGACGTCCTTCCTTGCGGCGATGACACAGTGGAACTCTCAATGAAAGCACCAATGTCGGTGTCAAAACCGGCGGATCTCGGGTAGGGGGTCCCGAACTGTGCGTCTAGGCGGATGGTAACAGGAGACGGGGGACACGATGTTTTTACCCAGGTTCGGGCCCTCTCGATGGAGGTAAAACCCTACTCCTACTTAATTGATCTTGATGATATGAGTATTACAAGAGTTGATCTACCACGAGATCGGAGAGGCTAAACCCTAGAAGCTAGCCTATGGTCTGATTGTTGTTCTTGGTCCTACGGACTAAACCCTCCGGTTTATATAGACACCGGAGGGGGCTAGGGTTACACAGAGTCGGTTACAAGGAAGGAGATCTACATATCCATATCACCAAGCTTTCCTTCCATGCCAAGGAGAGTCCCATCCGGACACGGGACGAAGTCTTCAATCTTGTATCTTCATAGTCCAACAGTCCGGCCAAAGGATATAGTCCGGCTGTCCGGATACCCCCTAATCCAGGACTCCCTCACCTTGGTTTCAACTTAATGTCTGTCTCAATGCTTTTGACCTGAACATGATTGTGATATTTGGAAAATATCGTTGCCTTGTACTAATGGAATCTGACAAGTCTCTAGTCTTTGAAGTCTACCAGAAAGATGAGCTGTACATGGTAGATTTCTCAGCAGGACCACAGCTTGCCATATGTCTTCTAGCAGAAGCTTCAGAGTGCTGGCTCTGGCATCGGAGGCTAGGGCATGCTGGCATGAGGAACTTACACACTCTCGCAAAGAAGAAGCATGTCACAGGCATCGAGGGCGTCAAGTTCAAGAAGGATCACTTGTGCAGTGCCTGCGAAGCTGGAAAGATGACTAGGGCCAAGCATCCCTAGAAGACAATCATGACGACATCTCAACCCTTCGAGCTGCTACACATGGACTTATTCGGCCCTACTCACTACTCTACTCTCACTACTACTGCTTGTCTCTATGGCTTCGCCATTGTTGACGATTATTCAAGATATACGTGGGTGCACATAATTCTCTACAAGACTGAAGTGCAGGATGTCTTCAGACGCTTCGCCAACCATGCCATGAACAACTATGGCGTCAAGATCAAGCATATCAGAAGTGACAAATGCACAGAGTTCAAAAACACCGGCCTCGACCTTTACTTGGATACATTGGGCATCACTCATGAGTTCTCAGCTCCGCACACACCTCAGCAGAATGGCATCATGGATCGCAAGAACAGAACGCTCATTGAGATGGCACGGACGATGCTTGATGAATACAAGACTCGAAGAAAGTTCTGGCCTGAAGCTATTGATACTGCATGCCATGTCATCAACCGTGTTTATCTTCACAAGCTTCTGAAGAAGACATTCTATGAACTCCTCACTGGTAAGAAGCCAAATGTCAGTTACTTCAGAGTATTTCGTGCTAGGTGCTGGATCAAGGATCCACATCACACTTCAAAATTTGCACCGAAAGCACATGAAGGTTTTATGCTTGGTTACGGAAAGGATCCGCACTCCTACAGAGTCTTCAACCTCTTTCACTATAAAGTGGTTGAAACTGTGGATGTGCAGTTCCATGAGACTAACGACTCGCAAAGAGAGCACCTGCCAAATGTGTTAGATGAAGTTCCACCTAGTGAATCCATCAAGCTAATGGGAACTGTAGAATTCATACCGTCTGAAGCGCAGCCTGAAGAGGAACTTATCATTTCTGCACCTAATCAACCAGAAGACAATGCTCAGCCTGAAGACAATCCTCCTAACGATGACAATGATCAGCAAGAGCAAAATCTTCGTCCGGTTCATCTTCGTGTTGCAAATGAAGTATAGATTGAGAAGATAATTGATAGCATCAATGCGCCTGGTCCACTCACTCGTTCAAGAGCAACACAGCTAGCAAATTTCTGTGGGCACTTTGCATTTGTCTCAATAGCTGAACCCAAGAAAGTTGCTGAAGCCTTCATGGAACCTGAATGGATTCAAGCTATGCAAGAAGAGCTTCAACAGTTCAAGCTGAACAATGTCTGGGAACTTGTCAAGCGTCCTGACCCCCGCAAGAACAACATAATAGGCACAAAATGGATATATCGCAACAAGCAAGATGAGCATGGTCAAGTTGTCAGAAACAAGGCTTGTCTCGTTGCTCAAGGATACACTCAAGTTGAAGGGATTGACTTCGATGAAACATTTGCTCCTGTGGCTAGGCTTGAAGCTATTCGCATATTGCTAGCCTATGCAAATCATCACAACATCCTGCTGTATCAAATGGATGTGAAGAGTGCATTTCTCAAAGGCAAGATTGAAGAAGAAGTGTATGTTGCACAACCTCCTAGCTTTGAAGACCCAAAACATCCTGATATGGTGTACAAGCTAAACAAGGCATTGTATGGCCTCAAACAAGCCCCTCGCGCTTGATATGACACACTCAAAGACTTCCTGAAGAGTAAAGGCTTCAAACCTGGTTCCCTAGATCCCACACTCTTCACGAAGACATATGATGGTGAACTGTTTGTGTGCCAAATATATGTGGATGACATTATCTTCGGCTGCACCAACCAGAAATACAGTGATGAGTTTGGACACATGATGCAAGAGCAATATCAGATGTCCATGATGGGTGAGCTAAAGTTCTTCCTTGGTCTTCAAATTCGTCAGCAAAGCAATGGCATCTTCATATCTCAAGAGAAATATCTCAAAGATTGCCTGAAGAAGTTTGGAATGCAAGACTGCAAAGGTTATACGACGCCAATGCCAACCAAGAGTCATCTGGGTCCTGACGCCAATGGTAAAGAGTTCGATCAAAAGGTATACCACTCCATGATTGGTTCTTTACTTTATTTATGTGCATCTAGGCCAGATATCATGCTTAGTGTTTGCATGTGTGCTCGATTCCAAGCGGCACCAAAGGAATCACATCACTTAGTTGTGAAGCAAATTCTTCAATATTTGGCTTACACCCCAACACTAGGATTATGGTATCCAAAGGGCTCAGAGTTTGATCTAGTTGGATTCTCGGATGCTGATTATGCTAGTGACAAGGTGGATCGCAAGTCTACATCAGGCACGTGTCACTTTCTGGGACGATCACTTGTCTATTGGTCCTCAAAGAAGCAGAACTGTGTATCACTCTCCACTGCTGAATCTGAAGACATTGCTGCTGGATCTTGCTGCGCTCAGCTTCTATGGATGAAGCAAACACTCAAGGACTATGTCATCCATCTGAAACATGTACCACTCTACTGCGACAATGAAAGCGCCATCAAGATTGCCAACAACCCAGTTCAGCACTCGAAGACAAAGCAGATTGAAATTTGTCATCACTTTCTCAGAGATCATGTCATGAAGGAAGATATTGATATCATACACGTCAACACTGAAGAGCAATTGGCAGATATCTTCACAAAGCCCTTGGATGAGAAAAGGTTTTGCAAGTTGCAGTGTGAGCTAAATATCTTGGAATCCTCAAATGCCATGTGATCAGGCACACATCCTAACACTTATGCATGTTGATGACTTACATGTGCAACACACGAAGTAATGTATGTCTTCAGTCAATGAAGACTTACACTCTGAGTGTGAATACATTAATGTGGAATTTGACTTCTGAACACCACGATAATTGTGCACCGTGTCTGGGTCTAATACTTCCTATACAGTGGGTAACGCCACCACCAAATTCTTATTTTTGAAGTGTTTTTCTCATGGCGTTACATTTGCTATGTCTTCACATTTGGTTTGTCTTCAATATCAACATGTCTTCATGTTTATCTTCAATGTTGATTTGGTCTTATTCTAATATTTACTCTTATTAGTGTTCTGTCCTCTACAACATTCACTTATAGCTATGTCCTCTCGTTTGAATCTTTTGGACTAAGTGAATGTGATCGGACCCTAACCTCTCTATGCTTCTACCTCAAACTCTATCTATCCAAATCATATGCATTATGTCGAAAACGTCAAATGTCTTCTCTGCGTCCTTGTCAGCAGAAGATACAGAGACAAACATTAAATCTGTTTTAAATGCTCAATTCTTATTGCCTGAAACCCGGAGAAGCCGGAACGACCACCCGACAGTCCAGGCATGCCTGGGAACATGGAACAACTCCCAATGTGCTGCATGTTCGCCATGTGTCCCTCAGATGTGAACCGCCAGGGGCACCTACGTAATTGCGTCGTGCCGTCCCTTTCCCTATAAATGCACATCCAATCGCGGTCAAAATCTTTCTTCCACCTCTCCACCTCGACAAACCCTAGCGCCACCGCTAGCTCTCGACGACGCCGGCGATGAAGCGCTTAGCTGCCGCGACCTCTTCGACACCGTCTTCACGCCGGCCGCGGACATCGTCTTCTCCGCAGCCGCCATAGGTGTCCTCCGTCGCCAAGTTAGGGCATGGAAGATCGAACTGCTCAGCCTCATCTTCTACTCCGTCTAGCAGTTCATCGTGTGGTAAATTAAAACCCTCTTTTTTACTGTCTTTTTGATCTGATAGATTCATCCTTCCTACCAAAAGTGGTTTCTGCCTCCACAAATTTGGATCTATCCTGTTCTGCATCTCCTAGGAAGCCTAGTATATTCACTTATGCTTCACACTTAGTTAGATTCCTCACTTGTACCTATTCTTGGATTCGTACAAATCTGGAACCAACTCTCAAATATAAGTGAATGTCTTCGCGCTATGAGGTCAATGTCTTCCAAACTGATTTATCTTCAAAATCTTCTGAGAATGCATATGACCTCTTCCCCTTTCCTCGCATCTCTAATGCTATCACATGTACATGTCCGTGGGAGAATCCCTTTGTTCTCATAGTCTGCATTCATTTGGAGAATTCTTACAACATTATATCAACTCTCCCGAAACCAGTTCTTGTCTGACCAGCAGACGGAAGCCTTTGACAGTTTTGAAGCCATTCAGTCTGAACTTCAAGGCAACAGGTAAGTCTGCAAGGAAGGGTGGCAGACAGCGCCGTGGGAATACATTGAAGGATTTGCCACCAGACCTCTATGAGCTGTACAAGACAGATCCAGAAGAGGATTATAATCAGCGCAAAACACGAATCCAATGGATTCGAAGATATTGGGCTGAACAGTGGTACAAGTACAGGTTTGTGACCCAGGAGTATGCTGAGAAGAATGCCATCAAGCGGCCCTGGGGAGACATCTTGTACAAAAATCTTCCACCCAGGTCCAGAGTTGAAGCCATTGATCAAGTCTTCTACCCTTGCATGTGTTGGGGAACGTAGTAATTTCAAAAAAAAAATCCTACGCACACGCAAGATCATGGTGATGCATAGCAACGAGAGGGGAGAGTGTTGTCTACGTACCCTCGTAGACCGAAAGCGGAAGCGTTATATCAACGCGGTTGATGTAGTCGTACGTCTTCACGATCCGACCGATCCAAGCACCGTTACTCCGGCACCTCCGAGTTCTTGGCACACGTTCAGCTCGATGACGATCCCCGGGCTCCGATCCAGCAAAGTGTCAGGGAGGAGTTCTGTCAGCACGACGGCATGGTGACGATCTTGATGTTCTATTGTCGCAGGGCTTCGCCTAAGCACCGCTACAATATGACCGAGGTGGAATATGGTGGAGGGGGGCACCGCACACGGCTAGAGAACGATCTCAAGGATCAACTTGTGTGTCCATGGGGTGCCCCCTGCCTCAGTATATAAAGGATGGAGGAGGAGGAGGCCGGCCAAGGCTACTGGTGCGGCCAGATGGGAGTCCTACTAGGACTCCAAGTCCTAGTAGGAGTCCATCAAGAGGGGAGGAAGGGAGAAGGAAGTGGAGGAGTAGGAAAGGTGGCCGGCCCCCCTTTCCCTAGTCCAATTCGGACTAGAGGGGAGGGGGGGCGCAGCAGCCTTTTTCCTCTTCCCACTAAAGCCCATCAAGGCCCATTACTTCTCCCGTAATCCCGTAACTCCCCGGTACTCCCGAAAATACCCGATTCACTCAGAACCTTTCCGATGTCCGAATATAGTCGTCCAATATATCGATCTTTACGTCTCGACCATTTAGAGACTCCTCGTCATGTCCCCGATCTCATCCGGGACTCCGAACTCCTTCGGTACATCAAAACTCATAAACTCATAATATAACTGTCATCGAAACCTGAAGCGTGTGGACCCTACGGTTCGAGAACAATGTAGACATGACCGAGACACGTCTCCGGTCAATAACCAATAGCGGGACCTGGATGCCCATATTGGCTCCTACATATTCTACGAAGATCTTTATCGGTCAGACCGCATAACAACATACGTTGTTCCCTTTGTCATCGGTATGTTACTTGCCCGAGATTCGATCGTCGGTATCTTAATACCTAGTTCAATCTCGTTACCGGCAAGTCTCTTTACTTGTTCTGTAATACATCATCTCGCAACTAACTCATTAGTTGCAATGCTTGCAAGGCTTATGTGATGTGCATTACCGAGAGGGCCCAGAGATACCTCTCCGACAATCGGAGTGACAAATCCTAATCTTGAAATACGCCAACCCAACATCTACCTTTGGAGACACCTGTAGTACTCCTTTATAATCACCCAGTTACGTTGTGACGTTTGGTAGCACCCAAAGTGTTCCTCCGGCAAACGGGAGTTGCATAATCTCATAGTCAAAGGAACATGTATAAGTCATGAAGAAAGCAATAGCAACATACTAAACGATCGGGTGCTAAGCTAATGAAATGGGTCATGTCAATCAGATCATTCAACTAATGATGTGACCCCGTTAATCAAATAACAACTCTTTGTCCATGGTTAGGAAACATAACCATCTTTGATTAATGAGCTAGTCAAGTAGAGGCATACTAGTGACACTCTGTTTGTTTATGTATTCACACATGTATTATGTTTCCGGATAATACAATTCTAGCATGAATAATAAACATTTATCATGATATATAAGGAAATAAATAATAACTTTATTATTGCCTCTAGGGCATATTTCCTTCAGCATGGTCCGTGGACCATAGCCTGCTGATGCCGACCCATCTTTGCTGCTATGGTGTCGTGACGACAATCTATTCAAGCGTAACTTTCAGTTTGCCAAGAACTCTGCCAAAGAGAACAAGAAGTCGCGGAGATTAGATTCAACCCAGGTCCTTTGCTCCTCGTGCCGAGGGCACACGCGAAGGTGAACCCAATCTTGTTGGGCCCTTCTACAACCTGCACCAAAAGCTTCGCGAGCGATGCCTCTGGCCACTGCTCCTCCTGCACCAAGTGTGCAGTCAGAAGATCTCTCACGCATCTCCAAGTCTGAGAAGAAGAAAAAGAAGCCCATGCACACCACTAGTCCAACTCTGACCCCTGCTGTTGTTCTGAGGAATGAGAACGACGCCATTGATCTGTCGAGTGATGACGATCTTGCTGATGACGCTCTTGAACTGCTGATAAAGAGCAAGCAAGAGGCGGTAATCTTCAATGATTTACCTCTCTTTGACGTGGAAGTGTTGAACAATTTCATTGATGAGTGGTTTGACACCCCCAATCTCAGCTTTGATGATCTGCAACTTCCCGTTGGCCTAAGCGTCTCCTTCCATGGTGCCATTGCTCCTGAGCTGGCTCTTGCTCAGAAAATTGTTGAGCTGAAGCACAAGATTTATTATGAAAAGGCTCAATTCAAGAAGCATGTGGCCAAGGTCATCGTGACAGACGTCCAAAACTTCAAGTCTATGATGCATGAGCTCAAGGAAGCGTTTCACATGAAACGTGAAGAAGCCAAAGGTTCTTGAGAGCGAATGAAGCTTCTGGCTGCAAAGTGTGTTCAAACTTACAATGAAGCTGAGAAGCGCAAGGCACTTGGGCATCCTGGCATCAACCCCAAAATGGCTGCCAAGCAAAAGAAGCCTGTTGTGGACCAAGCTGATACATCCAGGCGGGAAGAACCTCGCATTGTCTTCCCCGCTAATATGACAAGCGTGAAGCCCAAGGTCCCCACAGTGGCTTCAGATCTTCAGAAAACAAGGGCAGCTGAAGCCAAAGCCAGAAAGCGCAAGACTAAGAACACCACTGACGATGCTCCAGACACCAAGAAGCGGTAAAACCAAGAAGAAAGATCGGGCTGCTCCCACAGAGCCCCTTGTCGTCGAGCCAATTTCTGTTGCTCATCCTGCATCTGCACAACAAGAGCGTTGTTTGATAGTTCATGAGCCTGCTTCCCCAGAGGCTCCTGAAGCTGAAGACACTCCAGCTGTTGACCCCACCGCAGCTGAAAACATTGGTCATCAAGACAATGTTGAAGATGATGAAGTCCTTCCTCAGATCGAGCACAATATGGTATCATCGCCTGTTCTCACGAACAGTGAACTCATCAGCATTGGTCGTCCTTTGACGCCAATTGCTCAGGATGATTCATGGGCTGATCACCCTCAAGACTCCCCCTGTGACGAAGCCACACCAACTACTCCCCCAACTCAAGTCACCACTCTGGTGCTTGAAGATGAAGACTTTGTGGCCCAGACAACTCCATCTCCACAAGCATCGCCAGCATTTCGCAGGCTTCGTAAAGGACCAAGGCCGCAAGTCACTCTGTCGAGTGTTCCAGAAGGAGAAGAGCGCCAATCAGTATCACGTCAAGTTTTTCTTGAAGCCTCTCCTACTGCGAACATCTCCGCTTCTGAAGCCAAAGCGGCTGAAAATATTCCGGCTGCATCAGCCGATGAACAAGAAGAACCAAGAGATGAAGAAGAACGTGTTGCTACACCCCCAACCAACCCTAAAGTTGCTCTCGAGGAGAACGTGTCCAACCCTCCAGCTACTCAAGTGGAGGTTAACAACATTGAGGCGACCACCAACACCAACACTGAAGCCAATCACGTTGTCATGGCTGACGCTAATGTGGCGCCTGAAGTTAATGTGGTGCCAGTAGTAATTGCACCTGAAGCCAATGCTGCACCTGAAGCTAATCTGCAGCCTGACGTTAATGCCAATGCCACAGCTCCTGTACCGCCTCCTAGGCCACACACTATCGAGCAAACATACAATTATGGTCAGTTGGTCACTGTCAGATGGCCCATTCTGGTTCCTCCACCTGCTGCTGGTCCGCAATTTGATTACCAAGTCAAGCACAGGCCTCAGGTCCAGAAGCCTAAGCCAAGGTTGCCCAGGTTTCCAGGTACTGCCACTTCACTAGGGTCCTTCAATGCAAATGGCTTCATTGCGCACAACACTTTCTTTTATAGTGCCAAGAACTCCTATTCCAAGCCAAGGATTTCTTCAGATCGGTTCTGGAGCAATCAGCAGCGCAGTTATTATTCTTGTGTTCTTTATGACCAAGGGCGCATCTTTCCACATATGCGTCTAGACTATGAAGCCATTGCTGGATTGCCATGCCTTGAAGAAGCCCTTGACTACTTCCATGATGCTGGATTGCTGAACTTTGTGACTGATAAGGAGCATTGGAATGAAGAGATTCTGCTGCAATTCTATGCCACCCTCCACATTCGCGGCTACAACAGGGATCCGAAGGCATGGGTCCTTGAGTGGATGACACGCAACGTACACCATGAAGCTAAAGCTCTTGACATTATTGAGCTCACTGGTCTGCTCACTCCAGGTGAACTATATGAACCTGGTTGTCAGCTTCACCGCAATGCATTGGAGAGCATCTTCCAGAAGCCAGAGCCCAACATGAGCCAAATGTTGAGCATGATGAAGCCTCTGCCACGCGACGCTGAATACCCAAAAGATTTCTTTGTTGAAGACCTAGAGTATCTGCCCCACACTATCTATCATATCATCAGGCGAACTCTATGGCCTGTCAAAGGACATTCTTCAGCAGCAAAGCTTGAAGGAGCGATGAAGACATTGGTCTTTTATATCTTCAATGGCATCAGCTTCAATGCTCAAGACTTCTTTATCAGGCAATTGGCTGCATCAGGCTCTGATCTCTTTGGTCTAAAATTCTACGCTCCATGGGTTATGCGCCTTATCAAGCTTCATTCTGCTGTAAACTATCAGCCTTCTGCTCGCAACCATCTAATTTTTTTGCCTGAGGTTGATATGTCAGTTGAAGCCATATACCCAGAGCCTGCCAAGGAGCCTGTTTGTCTTCACAATGCTGATCACCAAAGCTTCACACAACCCATTGAAGGAGTCCAGGTAGTCACTCGTGTTTATCCTTTGGCTAGCAATACACGCTTACCTCACCGTGCTCAAACTGAAGCCACTGAAAGCACTATCTCTTAAAGGCCACGGAAGCGATCTTGTGTTCTCGATGACCGAGAGCTTCTTGTTGCCCTTCATCATAAACAGGATAAGAATCACTACTGGCTGAAGCGACAGATGCAAAGTCTCTTGGTGGATGTCAATCGCATTCGCAACCTTGCCACCAAGAATGCCTTTGTCACTCATGAAACCTGTCAGAGGTCATGGAAGAGTTTGACATTGCTGAGTGCTGAAGCAGATCTTCAAGATGATGGCTTCCCTGAAAGATTCAAGTTTGACTCCACTCCTCCAACGAATGTTGTCTTGCGTCGAACTCCGTCTCTTGAAGACTCTAACTATTCCTCCTCAGCTGCAACGGTGAATGCCAGAGTCATAGATGACCAAGATGATGCTACCTCACCACCTCCAACTTCGGCGCGTATCGACACTGCACCAAGTTCTTCTGCACTGCCAAACCCCGACGCCGACCCTGCATCTTCTCCTACTCCTTCTGCGAACGAGTAGAGGCTCTATGTCTTGAAACCTTTTTGATCCTTACTGACACAAGGGGGAGAAGCATATGAGTTGATAGTCTTCAAGCGGGTCCATATGGGCGGTTGCTTTATATTTTTGCCTAGTGTTTACAACTCTTGCTTTTGATACATTTGGTTCTTTGAGTTGTAACACTTAAAATTGATGGTCGTCTGCTTCTTGTTTGCTATTCTGTGATTCGATGATAAATTCCGCACGAAGTCATATTGCAGACGTCCATTTTTCATTATGCATGTCATTATCTTCGTTATATCAAATCATGCATGATGAATTATCTTCATAAGTTGAAGAGGATCTCCACAAGTACAACCTGCCATGTGCATTAGTATTCCAAAAGCAAATTACTTATATGCACATCTTCAGGGGGAGCCTTTTGCTACTTATGAAGACAATACCTTTATCCTTTACAATTTCACATAGTTTTATCCCCGTTGAAAACTTCAACCAGTTTGTCATCAATCACCAAAAGGGGGAGATTGTAAGTGCATCTAGTGCCACCCCTAGTTGGTTTTGTAGTATTGACGACAAAACTGGTTGAGGGACTAATGTGTTTGTGAGAATTGCAGAATAACACAGGTAGTAGTCCCTCATTGATTCGGTTTACCTACCGGAGATGACCCCTAAAAATGTATGAAGACATTGAAGACAATGGTGGTATGTGAAGATATTCACATTGAAGACTATGACATGAGAAGACATCGCGTGAAGACTATGGAGCGCGAAGACTTAGTTGTTTCGTGTTTCCTTCTCTTCTTTGTTGAGTCATAGGAACCACCGTACTGTTAAGTGGGGTCCTAGTGAACAAAGTCAGAGTGACTGAAGTGATGCTCAACCAAAATCCTATGTCTTCGAGCGAAGACAATGAGAGCAAATCTTATCCAGAGCTGGATGAGTCAGCTTTACTTGCAGCCCAAGTCAAGTTGCCGCGTGTGTTTGAAATCTGACCGCTGGAACACATGTCAGTTCCTTAGTGACCCAGGGTCATTTCGGACAAATCAGGTCGGGTTGCCTAGTGGCTATAAATAGCCCACCCCCTACACCATAAATTGGTGGCTGCTCAAAGTTAGTGCACATCTTTTGTCGTTTGAATGCAACCCACCTCCGAAGCTTTTGAGAGAGAGAGAAATCCTTGCGAGGACAAAGCCCAAACACCCAGAGCCAAAAAGTGTTTGGCATCACTGAAGTCTTCCTGACCGCGTGACCTAAAGACTTGTTACACTTGAGGACTGTGAATCCTCCAGCCGGTTAGGCGTCGCGTTTTGAGCATCCAAGAGTCATTGTGGATCGTCGGTGAACGAAGTCTGTGAAGGTTTGGAAGTCTACCTTGAAGACTTACCAAAGTGATTGGGCGAGGACTGGGTGTCCTTAGCTCAAGGGGAATAAGGTGAAGACGCGGTCTTCTGAGTTGAATCTCAGCCTCCCTAACCAGACGTACAGTTGTCACAGTAACTGGAACTGGTCCAACAAATCCTGTCTCCTCAACAAGTGACTGGTTCTATCCTCTCCCTCTCCTTACTTACAGTTTGTCTTCGTGAAGTCATTGCCTGCTTGCACTACCTGTTTGACTTCACTGTGTGACTACTATCGTTGTTTGGCTTCATACTATCTTCCATCCTGATCTTTACTACCTAGCTGCTATTAGTCTTCGTGCTTTCACTTCATTGCATACTTGACTATGGCTTGCTTAGTGTAGTCTACCTTCCGCTGCATATCAATAGGTTCATTTCTATTGTTTGTCTTCGAAGCTCTCATGTTTTGAAGACTTTCATAAAAATCGCCTATTCACCCCCCCCCTCTAGTCGATAACTAGCACTTTCACTTTAAAGTAGGGAAAAATTGGCTTTTCACAAAAACATGTTAACCGTAGAGCCTCCACCAGCCATATATGCATGTAGTGATAGCTATTATTCATCATTATCCTATGATGTGAATTTGCCAGTACATTCAATGTACTAACCCTTTGTGGCCGCAACGTCTCATGTTGCAGGATTCTTACGACGAGTAAGTGATACGTTAGGGTTACGATTTCTACACTCAACTTTGCCGTTGGTGTTGATGAGAATCCACAACCCCGTCGTTTCTTCCGCTATTTGGATTGAGGTAATAATATTTACGTTATTTTATACATGTGATTTACCTCTGTTATAAATCCTCGAGTATTGTGTGTGTCAGCATACTGATCCAGGGATGACACTTAAGCACAGAGACTTGACCGTCTGAGGCCGGCTCGCTACAGGAAACTAAGAAGAAGGCTGTAGCAAAAGAATACCACCATCAGCTATTACTTAGACATCAGATGGGCATAGCCAAAAGCTAGTCATCAACTACTTAGAAACTAGCGTTTTGCAACCAAAAGGATCCAACAATATGGAAGACCACGAACCAATCTTACTCAGAATGGGCTAGAGTTAACAGCAGGATCATCGCCAAGGTTACTAGCAGGATCATTGTTTCGGTTACCAACAAGATCATCACCGACACATTTGCCAGCAGGATAATTGTCACATAAGTATGTATCCACCCAACGCTCCATGTATTCTTGACCTATGCTGACAAGAAAACCTTGATGGACTGCAAATTCTGGCTTGCATAGATGCATCCCGACCGACATCCTCTCATCAGGTGGCAATGGAATCTTCTTGAGCATGTCCCATAAAGGAGCATTTGGGTCCTTTGGGGCTACAGCCTGTACTGGACTTGCAAGGGTTTCTCGTATGCCTATCAAAGTACTTGTGAGCAGCACATCCATATCAGTGTCATCTTGTGATGCTTGAGATGATCTTGGCTTTGACTTTTTAGCTTTATCATTTTGTGGTGGTGGCAGAGTATTTGGCTTTGCACTTTTTTTGAAACTTTTCTTCTTAGGCTTTAGAGCCGCAACATTGGACGAGGAAACTTGACTATCAGTTGCAGCAAGAGCAGCCACCGCTTCACAATCATCACTATCCGTATCTAATTTATCTGAGTCATCACCTGTTGGACCCTTCGCTTCATCAAAGGTGGACATATCATTCATCATGTCATCTTTTACCTTATCATCATTGTCAGTTTTAGCTGCAGAGAAAGGGTCTTGCATAAAAGAACCATCTGCCGAGGAGCCACTAAATAGTTCCTTCAACTTGTCGTAGAACTGAATCGGTTTAGAGAGAATTCCACGATCATTGGCATACATGAATTCCATGATCCTAAACATTTTCTGTGTCTAAAAAACCCTAAAAAATCTTTTCTTTTTTATTTCCTTTTCTTTTCTTCTCTCTTTTTTTAAAAAACGAAAATTTTAATTTTTGTTCGTGTTTCCAAAAACTGTTCAGTTTCTGAAAAAATGTTCTCAAAATTCAAAAATTGTTCTCATTACACAAAAAAGTTCAAAACATTCGAAATTCAGAAAATGTACCGGATTTTAATTTTTTGTTCACATATTCAAAAAATGTCTGCGCTTCCAAATTTGTTTAGGGATTTTTCAAAATAAAATTCTGTTTCAAAATTTGTTCTCAAGATTTAAAAAATCTTTGTGCTTTAAAAAATTATTCACGCTTCCAAATTTGTTCAGGATTTTTCAAGACTGTTCTCCGTTTCAAAATTTGTTCTCAAGATTCAAAAAATGTTCGTGCTTTAAAAAATAGTTCACGCTTCCAAATTTGTTCTGAAGATTGAAAAATCCTTCGTGCTTTAAAAAATGTTCACAAATTTAAAAAATGTTCATGTTTTCAAAAATGCTTGGGTTTTCAATTCTGTTCTGTTTTTGAAAAAAGTGTTCACAAATTCGAAAATGTTCTGGTATTTTTTTTCTCAAAAAGAATTTGTGCTCGAAATTTCGAAAAGTATTTTGGATCAGCGCTGGCGTTTTGTTCTTAAGGTCTTGCACGGCGTTATCGCCAGTGAATGTTCATAGCTCAAGTGGTTTTGTCGCGCATGCTTTTTTACGAGATTCGCGGCTAGTTCACTTTTTTTAAGCTATAGTACGCGATCGCTGCCTGTCTGTACTTCATGGGCCGGCCCAGCCGTAGATACCCCTGTTTGTTCACGCGACAGGCTGCCGCAGAGAGCGGCACATAGGATCTCCCGTGATTACGCTCCTTATATTTTGATGATGTCAGTTTTTTTTTTTTGCGGGAAAATTTCTGATCTATTCATCTTCAATCATGGCAATACAAGGAATACCAGAAATAATAAAAATTACATCCAGATCCATAGACCACCTAGCAACGACTACAAGTACTGAAGCGAGCCGAAGGCGCGCCGCCGTCATCGCCCCTCCATCGCCGGAGTCGGGCACAACTTATTATAGTAGACAGTCGGGACGTCGTCCTGCTAATACCTCGTAGGACCAGCGCACCAGAACAACAACCGCCGCAGATGAAGAATAACGTAGATCAAAAGGATCCAAATCCGAAGACACACGAACATAGACGAACAACAACGAGATCCGAGCAAATCCACCAAAGATAGATCCGCTGGAGACACACCTCCACACACACACCAACGGTGCTAGACGCACCGCCGGAATGGGGGCTAGACGGGGAGACCTTAATTCCATCTTCAGGGAGCCGCCGCTTGCTAGAATTGTGTCGAATATTATTGTACAAGTTAGGTTACAATTGGACTTGGAGTCGTACGGTGTGTAGACAGGATACAGAGCCGTGTCCAAGTAGGACACTTGTATCCTAGGCCTCTCATATATATCGGGGGTAGACACACGATATAACCTATGCCAACATAATAGCACGGGCACGCGGGGGAGCCGGCGGCGTGTGCCGGCGCCCGGACGGCCTGGGTGCGGTATTGTGATGGTGTCACGGGGAGGAGCGCCCGTAGTCAGGCCCCGGGATGTAGCTATGATGATGAACCTCGTTAACAAATCTCGGTGTCGTGCTTGTGTGATTGATTGATCCTCGGTAGATCGACGGTGTCCTCGGATTTATTATAACAAGTGGTATCAAAGCTAGGTTGTTTGTAGGTTGTGGATCGTTGATTCGGAGGATGGATCGTGTCAATGTTGGTGCAAAGACGACGGGTGTGTTCCGTCAAGGTTGTCGAGTAGCGCGATGCAATTGGACGAGATCGGAGAAAAGCAATCGGTAACGAGCGGCAGCAAATTACGGCGTTGGTATGCAGTAAGGAGAGTCACGCAAGGCGGCGGTGATCCAGTCATCGAAGGAGCACAGTGATTTGGGCGGCGTGATGCAGCGTGCGGCAGCCAGACTCAAGCAGCGGCAGCGGAGCAGAAGCAGCGAGTCGTTGGTGCAAGTCTTTCGTGGACAGATTGGATCGATCCAGATCGATGGAAGCGGCGGCGGCAACGCGGGTGGCCAGCGAGAGCGCTAGGGCTGGTGTCACTAGCGCAGGCCAACTGGCCGGAAGTGCGTGCGGCTAGGCTGAAGGCCCAAGCTGGCAGAGGCCAGCTGGTGGGCTGTCTAGCCCATACGGGGCGGGTAAAGGGTAGGCTATGGCCCAGGCAGCGCAAGTTGGCAGCAGGCTCGTGTGATGCGGTTGCGAAGCGTGCAAGGTTGCTGCTGAATACGCAGAAGGCAGATTGAGATTTGTTTGTGGACAAAAAAGGAGTTGCTAGGTTCAACACGTGTGCACGGGAGTGGTTTGGTATGGATCGATTTGATCTTTTGTTCTGCTATACAGGTGCATGGAGAAGCTAATAAATCCAACATGGGCAAGACAAATTGAAGACAAGGGATTTGTCTGGTTTAAGTTTGCATGGAAGTTTTGCTAGGTTGGTTTGATCAGACGTCTTGGAGCGTGTGAACAGGCAACGGAGTGCGCGAACAAGCGCCTCATGAAGGATTATGCATACACAGGGCGTTAAGCAATGCACGGAGATGTGCGAGGCGGAGACGACGCAGGGTGGAGCATGATTGCAGTCGGACAAGGTCGGCTGGGTCGGACTGGCAGTCTGATGGATCGACGTGGATGTTGGTCAAAGCAGAAGACGGTGGTGATTTCGGCGACGACGACATAGGAGCGTGATGCTAATGGTGACCAACTTCTGGTGCGTGGAAACACGTGGTGCAGGCCTGAGGGCTTGTGCGGCTTCGACAATACAATGGCGCAAGGTTGATTTAAGGTTGTGTACACATGAGAGCTTGAAATCGACAGGGCGTGAGGGTGGCACGTACAACCACCATCGAGTCATGTTGAAGGTGGAGCTGGAGTCTGGCGGAAGACTTCACTCTGTGCTGATGGAGGGGCTACAGCGTAAATGCATGGAGAGTCGAAGCCTATTTCAGCGGGATAGCGAGAGACACGTGGTTTCAGATTGGGTACCAGTGGTCTGATGGAGACGTGATACTCGGCATCGGTCGGTGATGATCGATGGTTCTCTGCAGTGGGGGTTGAGGCAGTGTGGGCTAGCTACCCGGGAGACTCGACCAGGACAGCAGATGCTCGACGCGGTGATAGCGGCGAGGCGTGCAGTAAGCATGGGACACAGCGACAGGCCAGGGCACTAATGGTGTGACATGTGGTCAGAAAAAGTGTGCAGGGGGTGCTGAAGCAGTGTTGATGAGTACCAGATTCAAGTTGGTGACTGGGTCTATCAGTGCTAGTTGATGGACAAGAGTTGACCGTGGAGAATCTGAGAAAGTGCCGGAGAATCTGAAATTGTCAAAAGCTAAGAGAGTACATGACCGTATATTCTGTGGTGTTCAGTGCACATGGCAAAGTGCGGATGACAAGGCAGAAGGACGCAGAGTGCTATAGCGGTGTGACATGTCAGAGACTATCCGGGCAAAAAGGGTGAGACAACTGCGGATTTGACTCGGGGTGACACAAGGCGACGGTGGAATTCCTTCAAGTTTCAGACAAACGGTCAAGAAAGAGCGGTGATGTTGAGTTCAGGTAACTCTTATATGTGGCGTCCAATACGTGAGTTGTTCATTTTCACGCAGACAGTGACCGGTGTGTGATGGTGTTGAACGGATTCTCCAGAAGTTGGGAGCACAAGTAAAGTAATGAGGAACTTAATTTTTCTCGAGGGTTGACTGTGAAGAAGACGAGAAGGGACTACAGTTGCAGGTGGAGTCACATGGAGTCTGGGAGTAGCAGCGGTGCTCATGGCGTATCTCAAGTCAAAAAAAAGTACATGGAGGTTCGGTGCATGGATGAATTCAAGGTGGTGAAGAATATTCGCCAAGGTGGAGTTTGCTAGAATTGTGTCGAATATTATTATACAAGTTAGGTTACAGTTGGACTTGGAGTCGTACGGTGTGTAGACAGGATACAGAGTCGTGTCCAAGTAGGGCACCTGTATCCTAGGCCTCTCATATATATCGGGGGTAGACACACGATGTAACCTATGCCAACATAATAGCACGGGTACGCGGGGGAGTCGGCGGCGTGTGGCGGCGCCCGGGCGGCCGGGGTGCGGTATTGTGATGGTGTCACGGGGAGGAGCGCCCGTAGTCAGGCCCCGGGGATGTAGCCATGATGGTGAACCTCGTTAACAAATCTCGGTGTCGTGCTTGTGTGATTGCTTGGTCCTCGGTAAATCGACGATGGCCTCGGATTTATTATAACAGTCGTCTCGTCTTTCTTAGCAGGACACAAACCCTAGCAAAATTGAAAGAAGCGACTAAAAACGAAGCCCTCCCGCCGGTCCTTGCCGAGATCCACCGCGCCCCCATGGCCCTGGAGCCACCGGAGAGGAGGCAAATCTGCGGCGGCACCGGCGGGAGGCAAAAACCCTAACTTTTTTTTGTGCAGATGATGTCAGTTTTGATAGTGGTATCTCCAGCCCACTAGGATTCAAGTTCTAGTGCTCGCATTATTTCTGAATTTATTTTAGATTTCTGGTGATGGCTTTTTGTGGGAGGAGACATTCCCGTCGATGACAAAGTGTCTATGGTGACTTTGTAATCTCAAGATGATATGGCGGCTCAGTCTCGTCTCTTGAAAGTGCTCATAGGGGTGATAGTGGCAGCACGCGGCTTGGCCAGCCCGTATAGGGGTAAGGTGTGCGCGTTTGTAGGAGTGAGCGTATGCGCGTCCATAGAGGTGAGCGTATGTGCGTATGTATGAGGTGTTGCGTATGTACTGTATAAAAAAAAAACAATCTCGGCTGGCTCTCGAGGCGGCGACCCCCGGCCAGCTGGGGCTCTCGGGCTGCAACGGCCAGGCAGGGGCCCCGCGGAGGAGCTCTCAAGTCCGTCCGCTGAGCTCTTGTCCGCATGGGCATGGAGCTCGCCGTGGTGGTCGTCGTCAAGCAGCACCGCCTGGACTGAAGACTGAACCTCCACCATGTCGATGTTCTGACTCCGGTGGACAGCGTGTGTGGTGCGCACCGCATGGACGCATGCATCGTCGGGCACAGCCGGAGCTTCCTTGCCCACGTAGGCTGTTCACGGCACGAGGGCTGCACGCACCGGCTTCCCAAGGCGCACCCACATCGAGCAGCGGACCGGGACGCATAGCAGCACCGCCCGTGCGCACCAGGGGCATGGGAGAGCGGTGGCGCGGAAAGAACCTGGAGGGACGGTGGCGATGGAGAAGCAGGGGCGCCGCGGGGGCTCGGCCTCGCCAGAGCGGGCTGCTGCGCAGCGCGAGGGAGCTCGGCTAGGGCCCGGCTCGGCAGCTCGCGGCAGCATTCGCAGCAGTAAGCCGGCGGTCGAAAGAGCCGAGGCGCGGCCCGTGCACGCGCGGGCAGCGGCCCCGACGGGGAGGGAGTCCCAACCGCCAGCGCCTCCCTCTGTCTACTTCCTCTCCAAGTTGGTTTTTGCAGCTGATGCCGGCGTTGAGCAGTCGTTGCTCCGCCGTACACTTCCTCGGTGGCATCGTCGCCCCTCGCGCCGCTCAGAAGGTGTTCAACGAAATGTTTGGGAAAGCTGAGGAAGAGAGAAACCCCGTCTCCTGCGTCCGTTTTCCCTCTGCCATGTCATCGCTGACAGCGGGCCCTGTCCGTCAGTTTTTCTATCAAAACGAGGTCAATCGACTGGTTAGTGCTTTCGGCAACGTGATTACTCAAAATTAGTGTTTTCAGCAAACTTTTATAAAAACAGTAGTTTTTGGCACTATCAGACGTAATTGTGGTGGTTTTTGACAATTTACTCCTTGGTTGCAAGTGTGTAGGAGTATTTCACAGGCATGTTTTTCAGTAGTGCGAGTGAGATTCGTAGTTTGGTCATTAATTTGTGTGCGAGTGAGATTCACAATTGATCAGTTAATGCAAGGGATTGTTCTATGTAAAAGAATTGGATCTGATGTATGCAAGTAGCACCAGATTTCTTTCTATGTTTTCAGTCTGTTGTATGCAAGCATTGGATCCAATGTATGCAAGCACACGATCCCACCAAGAAGATTACTTCTGTGCTTGAACTACTATTCCAGATGACTGCTATTTTCCAGGAATAGAACAGATATGTGTGCTTGCTGAACTCCTGAATCCTCATGCAGGATTTAGTTGTCACATCGACAAAGCAGAATTGAGTTGTCGCATCAGAAGGCGCCAAAAAAGACTGTTTCCTGAATCCTGATGCGTACATGCATCATTGTTGCCAACAGCTCATGTGTACTTGTTGTCTGAATGTTGCAACTGCTGTGCCAGTATCATGTGTACCTGCCATTTTACCCCCTGAATGCTTATTATTTTCATCTCTTGGCACTGCTCGGCTTATGCATCATGTATTTAGAACGGAAAAAATGAGGAGCTTCTTTACATTAATACAGTCTTTCCTTTTCAGTGCATCCGAAAGTATACATGAGAGATTACTAGCTCACGCATATAGTTCAGTTATTAAGTTTTTGAATAAGTTCAGCCTCAGAGCACATACTTTGCAATTTTTGCTTATTTAATTAATCCATTAGGAACTATTATCCTCGGGTCATAAAATATGTTTGCATTTGACTTCGGAAGTCTTTGCACTACTAGGAAAAGGGCTACTAATGGCGCACCAGTTTTGCCTACTAATGGCGCATCACTGGTGCGCCATTAGTATCACGCCACTAGTATTTTTTACTAATTGCGCATCACTGATGCGCCGCCATTAGTATAGGCCACTGGTGCGCCATTAGTACAGGCCATGGTGCGCCATTAGTATTTTTGAATTTTGAAGGCGAGAAAATAGTAGTGGTGCACTGTCTAACCCCCACCGTGCGCCATTGCTATTTTTGAATTTTGAATTTGGATCTGGATCGTGATTTTTTTGCCCATTTTTTGCTCCTTTTTTGGCACGATATTATTTCAAATTTTGTTCTTGTTTTTGGATCTTGTATGTTCTTTTGCCGTGTTCTTTTGCCGGAGGGGAGTTCACCGGAGAGCAGGAGGAGGAGGTCACCGGAGAGGCGCTCGCCTACATCGCCGGAGAGGAGTTCACCGGAGCATCGGAGAGGAGGAAGGAGAAACCATGAGGGGATGGGAGGAGAGGAGGGAGGAGGAGCTCACCGGAGAGGAGGGAGGAGGAGCTCACCGGACAGGAGGGAGGAGAAACCGTGAGGGGAGGGAAGGGGAGGAGAGGAGGGAGGAGGAGGTCGCCGGAGAGGAGGAGGAGGTCGCCGGAGGGAGGAGGGTAGTATGGTGGAGGAGAGAAGGAAAGATGGAGTGGATGAGAGGAGGAGATGGAGTGGAGGAGAAGAATGAAGAGGTAAGGAGGAGAGGACCACGCCTAGCCATATATACGGCATAGTAATGGCGCACCGCGGGCAGGTGCGCCATTACTAACTTTTATTTATTTATTTTGAATTTTGAAGGCGGGAAGATACTAATGGCGCACCATGGGCAGGTGTGCCATTAGTAACTTTTTTTTGACTTATTTTGAATTTTGAAGGCGGGAAGATAGTAATGGCGCACCATGGGCAGGTGCGCCATTAGTAAGTTTGAATTTTTTTTGAATTTTTTTGCCTCACTAGATCTTAAAAGCCCCGTATCTTTTTTCTGTTAGGTTTTTTCGGATTTTGAAAATGTTTAACGGGGCTCCCCCTGTTAAATTCGGATGTAACTTTTTGAGTAGATGATTTTTCATATAAAAAACTTTTTCATCCGAATTCGTATGCAAAAGTTATGCCCATTTTTACAAATTCTCGAGAGATTTTGCAAAAAAGTCGAAAATTCATGTTTGTAAATTTTGCTAACAACCAGACCACATATCACATGGGAATCTTATTTTCTTTTATTTTTTTGACATTTCTATCATTTTTTTTATTTGTTTTGAAACTGAAAAGGCGGTCGGGGGTTGCATTCGGGGGAATGTTTGGGCCAAATTACTAACTAGTAATGGCGCACCAGCCCCACGGTGCGCCATTAGTAGTTTTGAAAAAATTAAAAAAAAAATTCTAATGGCGCACCGTGGATGTGATGCGCCATTAGTATTTGCACACTGATGGCGCACCAACACATGATGCGCCATTAGTATTTAGTAATGGCGCACCACATGTACAGTGCGCCATTGGTGTCCATATTGGCTATAGCTGTTTTTGTAGTAGTGTTGTAGTATATGTACTAATTTTCTGGAAAGACATCTTTAAGCTTAAATTATTGAACTGTAGAATATGAGTTGTAAATACTGGTTGTGTCATTCAGTCTTTAGACAATTTAATCTTAAACTTAAAGAGTGGGCTGTGAGTCTTCTGTTTTCATCTGAGTATATCTAGAACTATGAGAATATACTGGTTCTGGTAGATGGCATTCTCATGCTCACAAATGTTTAGAAATAGATAATGGTTGTTTTTTCCAAAGTTCGCTCACCGGGTTTAGAAATACTGGAGTAGATAATAGGGTCAGTAGAGTGGTTGATTTTTAAAAAAAGACGAGGACCAGTTTAGTAGCCATGCGCATGTGTAAAGCCACTATGGTGGTACTTATGTGATTCTCTAATGTTCATCTATGTTATGGAGTTGGAAATTGGTTCTTTTTAAGTTGAAGTACCCATCTGTTGGTATAATGCTCTTCTCAGGTTTTAAGTTTGGTGTGCAAACATGCAGGCCACCACTAGATTTTGATTCCAGTATAGTCTTAGAATAGGGGATGCTATGTTCAGAATTATACCTACAGAGGAGGGAAAGGTGGAGTGGATGGTGGACACCGTGCAGTTCATCGACCCCTACATCGATCCCTCCACGTGACCACTAACCAAGTCCCCTGAGGAACTGCTCGAAGCAAGACAAGAAGCATGGTGTGCTCAAGCTCAGCTCATCACGATGGCTCGTCGACGGGACATACATGGAGACGTTGCTCAAGTGATGCAATTCCACAAACATGCAGGACAGCCTTGTTGGTGGCAGTCTTACGCAGCTGAGCAAAGCAGAGGAAGCTGAGTCTGCAAACTGCAGCACAGTATTCTTACTGGCATGTTGTTCAGTAGTTAGTGTGCATTATGATCACAATCGATCAACTAATGCAACGGATGGCTGAAAAACCCTTACCTGAGAATCAGAGACCGGCCCTCCCCTTCGCTCCCCCGCTCCTGCGACTAGGGTTACCCCCGCTCCCCCCGCTGCCGCCGGCCGCCCCCTCCTGCCGCCGCCGGCCGCCAGCAGCGCACTTCCTGTTAGAGTTGTGTCGAATATTGTGTACAAGGTAGGTTACAGTTGGACTTGTAGTTGTATTATGTTTAGGTACGGAGTCGTGTCCTAGTAGGACACTTGTATCCTAGGCCTCTTATATATAGCGGGGACAGACACACGATGTAACCTATGCCAACATAATAGCACAGGCGCGCAAGGGGGAGCCGGCGGCGTGTGCCGGCGCCCGGGTGGCCGGTGTGCGGTATTGTGACGGTGTCACGGGGAGGAGCGCCCGTAGTCAAGCCCCGGGGATGTAGCCATATCGGTGAACCTCGTTAACAAATCTCGGTGTCGTGCTCGTGTGATTGCTTGATCCTCGGATGATCAATGGTATGCCTCGGATTTATTCTAACAAGTGGTATCATGAGCAAGGTTGAAAAGGTCCGGGAGGCGGTCGAGTTGATACAGAGGAGGAAGAAAGTATCGACAAAAATTTGCAGATGCAGAGTTGGTCGTGTTTTGATCTTCAAGTAGCAATTTCCAGCAGGTTGGCGACGCGTGGCATGCAGGCACAGAATTTCGGACGAGATCGGTCTGAAAGCGGGCAACGGCGGAAGCTGCTAGGGTTGCATGGCTGCAAAACCTACGGTCGCGAGGCGAGACGTACGGCGGTCGATCCACCTGATCGATCGGGCGAGCGTCGGGCGGCGGTGAGCGTAGGTGCTATGAACCCTGGCGGCCCGTGGCAAGAGGCCCATCAGAGGGCGCTGGACCGGCTACCGGTGCTGCGGTGCAGTCGTGACAGGGCAGCGCGGTGCTTGTTCGTTGGAGCAGATCGAGGAACGAAGGAAGCCTGTACGCGAGATTTGTTTGGACCAAAAGGGAGACCGAGTCTCCACGTGACAGGGAGGCGGGATGATTAGACCGGCGGAAAGAAAATCCATCAGATTACGTATCCGTTGGAAAGTAGAAGGTCATGACAATGCAAAGCTAGCATTGGAAGTTTTGTGCAAAGGAGCCGATACACCACGTGAAGGCCAAAGATTTTAATTCTCTTGGTTTTGCTATAGTAGCATGCTGAGGTTCGTCCGTGTGCTTGGGGCATCGCGTGGAAAGCTCAGATAATTTTTCGCAGGGTCAGCCGTACAAAGAACCATGATGCCAATGGGTACCAGGTTTGAGGTGGAGAAGTTCACTGAACTGAAAACCTTGGGTTATGGCAGACAAGGGTGAAAGATTTGTTGGCACAATGAGGATGCTTGAAGGCGTTGCGGGAAGTCATGTCAGCTAAGATGGAATTATCATGTGATGGATGGAAATTCACGGAAGACGATTTGGGAGCCTTGAGCGTGTCGTTGCAGTCGGACAAGTTCGGCTGGGTTGGACTAGATGGTCTGACGGATCGACGCAAGTCGGTTGGTACATAAGACAGTGGTGGGATCGGCGACGACGACATAGGAGCGTGATGCTGATGGTGACCGACTTCTGGGGCGTGGAAACACGTGGTGCACAGGCCCCGAGGGCTTGTGTGGCTTCGACAAGACTATGGCGCGGGGTTGATTCAAGACGGTGCACATGTGAGCTTGGAGTCGACGGGGCGCTGGGTGGCACGTACAACCACCATGGAGTCATGTTGAAGGTGGAGCTGGATTGAGGGGCTACGGCGTAAGTGCACAGAGAGTCGAAGCCTATTCAGCTGGGGAAAAAGCGAGTGACATACAGTTTGGACTGGAGCCCAGTGGTCTGATGGAAGCATGAAACTCGTCATCGGTCGGTGATGATCGGTGGTACTCTGCAGTGGGGGTTGAGTGGTGTGAGTTCGTGACCCTTGAGACTCGACCGGGACAGCGGAGGCTCGACGCGGTAATAGCGGCGAGGCGTGCGGTTAGCACGGGGCATGGAGACGGGCCAGGGCTCTGGTGGTCATACATGTGGTGAGACAACTGCGAATTTGACTCGGGATGACTACAAGCAATGGTGAAATTCCTTCAAGTTTCAGACAGGCGGTCAAGAAAGGAGCGGTGATGTTGAGTTCAGTTGGGAGCACAGACTAGAGTAACAAGAAACTTAATTTTGCTCGAGTGTTGACTGTGGTCAAGAAAAGGAGGGACTACAAGTTGCAGGTGGAGTCATATAGAGTCTTTGGAGTAGCAGCGGTGCTCATGGAATAAGCTCAAGTCCAATGTACATGGAAGTTTGACGCATGAACAAATTCAGGGTGGTGGAGAATATTCGCCAAGGTGGAGTTTGTTAGAGTTGTGTCGAATATTGTGTACAAGGTAGGTTACAGTTGGACTTGTAGTTGTATTGTGTTTACATGGTACGGAGTCGTGTCCTAGTAGGACACTTGTATCCTAGGCCTCTCATATATAGCGGGGGCAGACACACGATGTAACCTATGCCAACATAATAGCACAGGCGCGCAAGGGGGAGCCGGCGGCGTGTGCCGGCGCCCGGGTGGCCGGTGTGCGGTATTGTGACGGTGTCACGGGGAGGAGCGCCCGTAGTCAAGCCCCGGGGATGTAGCCATATCGGTGAACCTCGTTAACAAATCTCGGTGTCGTGCTCGTGTGATTGCTTGATCCTCGGATGATCAATGGTATGCCTCGGATTTATTCTAACACTTCCCGCCTCCCTCTCCCTCTCCCCCTCCCCCGCGCTCCCGTCTGCCCGCTCGCCCCCCCGGGCGACAGGTGGCCCCCTTCCCCATCTCCTTCGGCCTCTTCCCCGTCCTTCTCCCTCCCCGCCGCCGCCGGCCGGAGTCGCCGGGCCCTGCCCGCGCGGTGTTGGCGGCGGCGGGCCGTCCCTTCCCCGCTTGCTCTTGGGGGGCGCGGGGGCCTCCCAATGGCGGCGGTGCTGCTCGGCTGCTGTGGTGGGGTTCGGCGGCGGGAGTCCGGCGAGCTCTGTGGTTCTCTGTGCGGCGGCGTGGCGGTGTTGGTGGCCGGCGGCGCCCGCGCGACCCAGATCTAGGCCCTTTCGGGCTCCATCTAGGCTAGGGCGGGCCGGCGACTCGGTGCGTGGCGGCGCTGCTCCCTAGTTGGTGGTGAAGTGGCGGGTGGTCTGCGGGCGGTGGCGGCTTCGTCGGCCGGCAAGCTGTAGCGTGACGTCAGGGGCTGTCCGGACCCTTTTGGGTTCGGCCGGGCCTCGGTGCCTGGCAGGCCCCTTGTCCGCGCGTCCGGTCGGCTCCGCGGTGGCGGTGATGGTTGTCCCCTCACGTCGGTGATGTTGCGGATGCCCCCAAGGCCACTCTCCCTTCTCCCATCCTCCAGGTCTCGTGTCGGTGACCTCAGGGGGACGGCGAAGTTGATTCTGTGACCGTGGTGGCACATGTTGGTGGGCGGCGCGATGGGCGGTGCACTATGATTCGTCTGGGGTGGTGGTGGGGGTTTGGGTTGGGAGAATTCTCTGGCGGCTCGCCCGGCCCCGATGCGGCGACGCCTGTGGGTGTCGCCGGACCTTCCTGAAGGGCGTCGGGTACACCCCTCCCCTCACTGCCCCCCCGCCCCCCGCGTACCGGGGGTAACCCTAGGACTAGTACGGGCAGCAGCGGCGTCGTCGTCGCCTCCTTCTTGAAGGTGTTACTTGGTACGCGGCGTTTCGGGTGCTGGGAACGTGGTGGTACTTCTCCGGAGGGTGCAGCGGTCGCCGGTCATCTTCGTTTCGTCGATCTGCCGTTGTTGGCATTTGTTTCTCTTCCTTTCTTCTTTGTTTTTCTTTGGGCTTGTTTGTGCTGCGGCCCCAGCACCTATCGTTGGATGTATCGGTGGTTGCTTTGTAATACAAAGCGGGGGAAAACCCTTTTTCGTAACTAATGCAGCGGATTCGGTTTGTTTAAAAGCATTTGGTCTGATGTATGCAAGCATCTGCCACTAGATTTCTTTCTATGTTATCATTAAAATTAGGAGTGCGCATTTTGACATGCTGGGAAATGGAAAAATTAGGTCTACTCTGTACAAGCTCATGGGGTGACTGATTCTTGTTGTCTGACTTGCAGCCACTCTGAACTGCAGCGTTAATATTTATGTTTCCTTCCCTAAATAGCACTTGTCATCAGCAGTTAAACGAACTATACCAGTTAAAAAGCTAGTATGATCAACTTCAATGGTCAAAACTTGGCCAGCGACACCATCATCCATCTTTGCCTCCATTTTGCCATCACCAGTCATTTATATCCAATTCTCAAGGCAAAACTTCCAGCAAGACATTCAGAATACTAGCCATCGCGGTAGGTGTGAGGACCCTACTGACAATTAGGGGATTATCCTCACAATTGATTCATTAATGCAAGGGATTTTTGTAAACGTAAAAGCATTGGATCTGATTAATGCAAACATCTGCCACTAAATCTCTTTCTATGCTTTCATCTGATCTATGCTCCCTCCTATTAACACTTTTTCATGAATAATATCAGGCACACGATTACACCAAGAAGATTGCTTTTGTGCTTTAACTGTTGCAAGTGACTTCTGTTGTTCAGGAGAAAAACAGATATGTGCGCTCTCTCTAAAAAAAGTTTACATCAAATTTATTTGTCATATCAGGAGGGCACCAAAAAGCTCATGTGCACTTGCTCTCTGAATTTTGCAACTATCAGGCCAATTTCATGTCACATTGCAGAGAAAATAAATACTTAGAACAATGGTGTTTACTCCATTGAATTCACAAATTTATTAACATAGATACACTGGATTGCATGGGAACTACAATGCCTGATACATCATCTGAATTCACAGTATACAACTTCATTCAAAATCAACTCAATTACAGGAAAACTTGGACAGCATTCACAGGTATTGCAGTTCTCCTCTGCCTCTGTAATCCTGAGGAAACCGAGAGCAACAGCAACACTAACAAAGCCAACCAGAGGCGAGCTTGGCAGAGAATCTGAGCAGCATCAACCAACCCAACCGAGCGTCAACGTGGCGCAACCCGGTGGTGCAGAGTAGAGCAAGAGAGAAGTAGTAGCGCAGGGGAGCGAGTTAAACGTACAAGTGTTGTTGTTGTTGTTGTTGTTGTTGTTGTTGTTGTTGTTGTTGTCTAGAGCCCTGTAATCGTCTAGAGCCCTGTAACTGGCGAAATGGCACTTACTAGAGCCCTGTAATCGTCTAGCACACCAGCTTTCGTCCAGACCGTATTTCTGGGTTTGTAACTGGCGAGTCGTCTCAACATGAGTAATCAAGGTTCCCTAAACTAATCTCGTTCTATGACAGGCACGTTGACTTGGAGGTACTCTCCAACGAATTTACCTGCTCCCCGACACCTCACGGTCTGTCGTTACCGACACGCGTAAAATATCTGCCATCGGCGCGCCGGTAGCCTGCGGGGTGTACGATCAAGCTTCATCATACGGCCACAGGGGAAGATATCACATGATACCATGATACCATGTTTAAAAACTCAATTTTTGGTATTAAAAAAAATTCCGAGAAAAACATGAATGTGTAGAAGACATGTTCCTACAAATCCTAAAAATTTCAGTTCCAAAATCAAAATATACATGGAGAAACAAAAAAGACAAATCCAAATGTGAACTAGTAGAGTGCCCGTGCGTTGCCACGGGCTCTTGAATTTTTTTCAGGAGTTACATGTTAAATTCAACACGTACAAACAATATAACAGAAACATAATTATTTAATAATTGAACTTTATTTTTGCAATGTAAATTGAGAACATAAGAAAAATTAAAGACATGTCCATGTAACAAACTGAGCGATGTTCCAACTAAACATCTATTATAAAGCTATTAATATCTAGATGATGCGCTTAAGATATTCTTGCACAATCTTGGGTAAGTTTTCTTTAGCCACATTCCCACGATGTTTTAGCAAGTATAACAAAAACTGCTTCCTCAATTCATACCCATCCTGCACAAACGCATGCCGAAGGTCTTAAAACATGTAACGGACAATACTCACCGCGCAAACCGGCTTGACCAATTCTTTACCGTTCCACCAGAGCATAAAATGAAAAACAAAATAGCCAGACATATTCCTGAAAAACTTTCAATTAATATTATATATAATATAATGATAACAAAAGTAAATATTCTTATTATGAATTCATTACCCTTCTATACTCGTTGGAACACCGGCCGGAAATAAACGATGCCATTTAGATATATCAGAATTCCACCCAGGCAGCTTTATTTCGAGTGCTTCTTTGAAATCCCTTGAAAAACTTTTTAATTTCAGTGAATGCCTCAAGTTTTTATGCTCTGACGATTGTGATGATTGAATAGGATCCATAATATGTAGACGACGTGCCTCTTTGTCGATGATGTACAGGATGTATCGGCCGATGGATGCATAGGGAAGATAAATCTACAAGTGGAGCTTTTAGAAACAAAAACAAACCATGATAACAATGGTCAAAATATTTTATTTACCTTATTGCAAGATGAGATGTTGGTCTCCATCCCAGGCCAGCTATCAAATAATGTTGCCAACGTCTGGATAGTTTCCTTCTCACAAAACTTCTGACCTCGTGTTGACTCTAGCAGCATGGACTAAGTAGAAGAAAAAAAATATTGTTTCAACATGTTGATACTAATGGCACCTAGAATGAAGAGTTACGGTAACTTACACAAAATCGTAGATCCATGTAGTGTATAGGAGGGTCTGTGAACAATACTCCCTCGTCACATGCCAGCATAAGCACGGCGGTGTTGAAGCAATCATTGTCCATGGGCTGCTCCATGTTAAGTATGCACTGAAGTTTCTTAAGACTTAAGCTCATTGGATCGGGTGTGGAGCTCCAGACCCACACCTTCCTGTAATTTGGATGGTAAGAAGAACAATAATATACATCCGCACATTAAATATTGATACATGATACTTACTCCAAACATCCAGCATCATTGATCGACATGATGTAGTTGCAGAGGCCGGCTAGTATTTTACGTTGGTCCGTGGGAATGATAGTGATTGGGGCGGGACGTTTCTCTTCGACCACGTCAGATGGATCATCCAGGATCTCAAGATCAGAATTAGCTAAAGTTTCTTCGTTAAGAGGTTGATGGTACATGGGACATCCTTTTAACTTGTTAAGCTCTGAATCGAGCAAAATAATTGCTAATTTTTGTCGAAAATGTTTCATATCCTCCTACAATTTTTTTTTGAAAACAATTTATAAAATATTTTGATAAAACATTATGAGATAATGTATAAAACTGAAATACATGCGTAAACTGGTCTGACAGTCCATGTGGTGTCCAGTATTCCATATAATTTAGCATAAACAATCCACATGATACGCTATAATATTATAAAATAATGCTTTAGAATATCACACAGATGAATCTAAAAACAAAATATTGAAACAAGTGCTTACCCATCGGTTTGTATTGCCTTCTGAATTTGCTCTACAGCCGTCCATTTTGTAACATTGAGATCAGGCCACTTATGACCTTTGATAAACTCCGGACTATGCTCTGCAAGTTTCAGCCATTTCTCGAGCCCCAATAACTTTTATGTATATATGAGAAATGTTAAGGATGGAGTCAAACAAAATAAATGCTAAGATGAGAAAAGAAATAGATAGTTACCGTAGTAGCAAGGTCATTGCGTGTGACATTCTCACCAAGTGAGTCCAATACGTGGATCTCTCGTTTTTTGGCGTTGGCAACTGCTAGATACCAATGGCAGCCCGGCATGTTAATCGGAATGAATAACTGGTGTAAATAAGATACAGGTCACAGTCACAATTAGATATAGTTATTAATAAATCATTAAACATATGAACTAAATAAAAACAATCCATAATTATATGCATGGATTACGAGACAAAAACTAACCATATCTTGTTGTAGATAACTATTAACATGACGCACGATGCGACGATATTTTGATGGGTCTATGTCTCTTTCCCCGTCTTCTTTTATCTGGCCCGATACAAACGTGCTAATAATGTGTACCTTTTCACCCGCCCTGTCTTGTAGATGCTCGTGAGCAAGCATGCAATATATGTAAGCGTTTATCACCTGAAATGGGCATTTAGATTATATTTATATTTTATCATATTATATATTGTTCGTATTATTAATTACAAAGTTTGTGCAATTGGTCTTACACCGTCATGTAAGAACATATCATCTTTAATAAGGCATTCCAAATCGTCGGTTGATAACAAGGCATCTCCAATGTCTACGAACTGGGTATTCTTCGGGGCAGACTTGATTGATTCGATGACTGTAATATCCCTAGCGGTACAAACATAGTCTGTCGAATTCATAAAAATATGAGCCAACTTAACAATCAAAATGAGCAAAATTAGTTGAACACAAAAGACAATACTACAAAAATAAGATTGATAATAATATTAAAAAATACCTTGTGGGATAATATGTAAATTAGCATCCTTTTTTGGTTTGTTATGAGATATAACCTCTTCGACATGTTTATGTTGTGAATCTTCGTCCTCTTTCAGCGTCATCGCATCTGAACCCTCAATGGATTCTTTCCGTGCATCTCCAAAGTCCATATCGATGTGTCCTGTATTCTGAAAAAACAAAACAAATTAAGAAAGCCCTTCCGTATTATCATCTATAAGATACATACAGAGGAAGGTTAGCTATATGCACCTCTTCTCGTGGTGTTTCACTGTGGTCTGTCATCGTTTCATCAGTGAGTATGTCGGAACCCATCAATTTATATCTATGCTGAAATATAATTAATACTTTTTACTGCATCATAAAATTATATAAAATATATGATAAATCTGAATGTGAAACCAACACAACTGTTTTCTCTGCTAATAAAAATAGTATTTGGTTATATTAGGAAAAAATGATGCTTAGATCATTTTACTAACACAACAAATCAGGGCAAAAAACAAAATAAAATGTTCATATATAAGTAATTAAGCGTCTGAAATTGCTTAAGTTATTTTAAATTATTTGTATTGGCTATGGAAAATTGCCATACAAAAACTAAAACAAACCAACCAACATTAACCAAGTATATTTATTTTTTATATGATTTGTTTTGTGATACCTTTAGTATATGTCCTAAGAATATACATATTTATTTTTATGCACCATATTTAGTATTCTAGGTATGTATACTGTAAATATATATGTTATTTTCTGAGGTATAAAAATAATCACAAAAAAAAGCAGACGTCCACTAATAACAAATATACCATGATGAAATATTTAAGATGAAATATAAATGGTATTCCATAGTGCATCATATTTGTATATATAATATATATATAAAATAAAAGTGAAACTAACAGAATTTTTTCTATGCAAAAAAGGAAACCTATTTAAATAAATGTTGGCTAAATAAATGTCCTACCCCATGAAACTCGGGATAAACAACAAACCTCAATGTTCATATATAAGTAATTAGTCATTTGATAATTATTTAAAATATTTTTGTAGGCTATGAACAAATGTCCAACAAAAAAACATTTGTAAACTATTACAAACAAAAAATTACACGGGCCATAAACAGCACGTCCAGGCCCAGACCAAATGCATCACGGGCTAGGCGTCGGCCCACCTCCCCTGCGCGTCGGACCGCCTCCCCCGCATGTCGGTCCGCCTCCCCGCCGCGTCGGCCCGCCTCCCCACGCGACGGCCCACCTCCCCACGCGATGGTACACCTCCCCCGCGCGACAGCCCACCTCCCCAGCGCGACGGCACACCTCCCCCGCCTCCCGCATAACTCGTGGCCACCTACCCCGCCCCATTCACCTTATCCATTCACTCCTCACTCCACTCACTTCAACTGCCCCTTTCCCCTCCGCCGCCGCATCGCCGCGTGCGTCGACGAGCTGCCGGCCGCGCTCCTCCGCCCGCTCATGCCGCATCAGTCCCTCCCCTCTCCTCTCAACTCACTCGCCAGTCGCACATCTAACCCGCTCACCTCCCCCAGCCGCATCATCGCGAACGTCGGGGAGCTCACGACCACCAAGACTCCGCCAGCCGACCATCACACCACTCTCCGGCGACCCGTGTGCGACAGATGTTGACGACCACGGGCACATCGACCAGGCGCGGGTGTTGGATCTGGTCGCCGTTCGGATCCGCGGCGGTGCTGGTCTCCGGCGAGTTCCTTGCTCAGATCCGAAGCGGGGTGCCTCGATCTGCAACGCCAAAAGCCCTGGTACGCCGATCCGAACCATTTCCTCATCTACTTCTTCCATTTGTTGCTTCCCTAACCTGATATCATCCTCGCTGTTCTATAGAGGCACCGTGGCACGGCCGCACATGGAGGGCCAGGGCGAAGACACGGCCACGGTGGTGCGGCCTGTGGTCCACTGCGGCATCCACCCGGCCTACTCCGGCATGGCGACGCTGCCCTACTTCGACGAGATCGACCCCTCCGCCATCGACGTCCTCCTCGTCACCCAGTAAGCAACCGTGCCTCCATCCCCACCTGCGCATATCTGCGTTCCTAACGCCTAATTTCTGGCCTTGGATTGGAATTGCAGCTTCCACTTGGACCACGCCGCCTCGCTGCTCTACTTCCTCGAGAAGGTAGGTAGGTAATACGCGTCGGAGGTCAATGTTGTTATGCTGTTTGGTACCTGAATTTGCTCTGTTTTTGTTTGCAGACGACGTTCAAGGGCCGCGTGTTCATGACCCACGCCACCAAGGCCATCTACAGGCTGCTGCTCTCGGATTACGTCCAGGTCAGCAAGGTGTCGGTGGAGGACATGCTGTTTGACGAGCAGGACATCATCCGTTCCATGGACACGATCGAGGTACAGTACCTTGTTTTCGCTTATCTCGGTGTTTCCGGCATGTGTAAATGTGAACGACTTGATCCATTTGGTTTGGTATGAATTGCGTGTAGCAAATACGATGATGATTGATAAAGCCTGGTCGGTAGAATTCTGGAAACACTATATTTAGAGGAGAAAAAGCAGAACAAATAAAGATACTACTCCCCCCTGTCTCTTAAAAGAAGGCATATAAATGTTGTCCGAAGTCAACTGGTGCATAGTTTGATCATGTTTGTAGGAAAAACCATCAACAACTACAATACTAAATAGATATAATAAGAAAATATATTTTTGTTGCGTATCCAATGATAATGATTTGGTATCGTAGTCCTTGATAGTTTTCCCTACAAATTCAGTCAAACTCTGTTCTTTAGGTAGAGGGAGTTGTTGCCTACATATATATTACATGCTTGGGTAATATATTAAAGTGAACTTAGATTCAGTCCCCCCCATCTAGCTAGCTCCTGCTTCCCGCCTTTGGAGCGCTTATGTGTCAGTATTAATTCTGAATTGTCAAAACATTTAAAAGTCGCTGTGCTGTTGGTAAAATTAAGATTTAAGAACTCTATATTATCTGGGCATTGCTTCCAAATAGCAGGATTTTTTACCTTTACATCTGAGGCCTGATTCTGCTTGTGAGGATTGAAAGTCCACAGGGAGAATGGACATTGTATTAATATATAATTGTGATGCAGGTCATAGACTTCCACCAGACACTTGAATGTAATGGCATACATGTAGAAGTGCATGCTCTAGCCAATGCAACCAAAAGACCGATCTAAGGGAGAGGGCCGGACATAATACTCCAACACTCCCCCTCACGTCTATGCTCCTTTGGAGCTATATGACGTGGGCAGCGGAAGCGGGGGCGGGCCGCAATTATTTATTGCGTTTACCGGGTTTTGAACCCTGGACCTCTTGATTGTAAGTTCATGCACCTAACCAGTACATCCATCAGACCGATCTTATGGAAGAGACTAGGCAACACATTATACGTCAACACTCCCCCTCACGTGTGGCTCCCTTAGGCCTAAACGTGGACCGAAAGTGGGCTGCAATTTAATTGCGCCAGCCGGGTCTTGAACTCAAGACCTCTTGGCTCTGATACCATGTAGAAGTGCATGCTCTAGCCAATGCAACCAAAAGACCGATCTAAGGAAGAGGGCCGGACATAATACTCCAACAATACACTTGAAGTCACCGGTGTAAAGAATGCGAACACCGGCAATATCCCCGGTACGCCAATCTGCAACGCCAGAAGCCCCGGTACGCCGATCCGAACCATTTCCCCCTCTACTTCTTCCATTTGTTGCTTCACTAACTTGATCTCATCCTCGCTGTTCTATCGAGGCGCCGTGGCACGACCGCACATGGAGGGCCAGGGCGAAGACACGACCACTGTGGTGCAGCCTGTGGTCCACATCGCCGGCAAGAAGAACCACCACGAGGTCGGGTCACGGTGGTGCAGCCTTTGGTCTTCATCGTCTACCACTCCGCCGTCTTCGGCAAACCCCACTACTTCCGCGTCAAGGTGAGACAAACGGCCCCTCCCCCCTGCCCAGTACCCGCGAATGGACTACGGTCCGCGTTTTCCTGTAATTTGTGGCTAGCTATGTCAGCGTGTACTGCTACTATTATTATTAGGAGAAGAGAGAGGGAGAGGTAGAGGGAGATATACAAATGTATGTGCTAGCTATTGTGAGTGTGTACTGCTACTATTCACTTTGGGAGAAGAGAGAGTGAGAGGTAGAGGGAGGTAGACAAATGTATGTGCTAGCTATTGTGAGCGTGTAATGCTACTATTAGCTTTAGGATAAGTGCTGTGGACGGCGACAAACTCTGGACGATACACACACGGTGGTTAAAAATGGCAAGTCGCCGTCCACAGGTATGAGCTACGTATAGGAGAACAAGAATAAGCAAGGTCTGTGTGATTTTCTGTGACTGATATAAATTGCAGGAGTGCTAATTTACATATTGTTGTAAACTTGATATTATCAAATATCTCGCTAATACAGTAAATGAGGACATGTTTTATTATTTTTCTCCTGTATTCTCCATGCAATAGTTCTTATTTAGAAACCAGATTGACACAACATTGTTTCATTGAGAGTTTATGCTATCTGGATTTTTTGTAGAGTATGCAAGTATGGGTATTGGTGCTCTAAGTATGGGTATTATGATCCTTTGCTATCTTTGATGGGCGAAGGGAGAGTAAGGAGGGGGGGGGGGGGGGGGTGAGGGATTGCAGAGGAGGTTAACCTATATAGGTATGCCATGCAGGGGAAGGCTGAGTAGCAGATATATTTCCAGTTTTACCATATATACTTACGTATGTTGTAGATATCGTTCCTTTTTTCATCAAACACACCTCATAATAAATCAGAAAAGATGTCAGAAATCAGAACTTACTAAAAAATTAAATTATTGTATTAATTAAATAAACAACTTATCATGGCAGATAATTTACTGATTGCATGCCATATAAAATCAAAATATCTTAGTAGAGCTGACGGTGACAGTGTGAGGACAGTACTCATGTAGAAGACATTGTTCTCTATGTATTTGCATATATAAACTGATTGGTTCTATATGCATTTATTCATTCTATTCTATTTAAAAAAGAACAATATAGCCAAACATTTTATTTTGACAAACATTGCACATATTTGGGAGAGATATGGTCAACATGGCACAGATTTCTCAATCGAAAACTTGATGCATCATAAGTACTATAACCGGCATCTACGCATTAAATCTTCAAAAACAGCAAAATCAGAAGGAAAACAATTAAATGCGTTTCAGATAATCGCCGATATGATAAGATGATACACTCACTATTATCTATTGTATGTGGTGCTTGCATAATCAGTCATGTGCATGCATGCTACTTTAAATGCGTTTCAGATAATTCTGGTGAGAGGGGGTGTTTTCTGGTGAGAGCTGGTGATATGATGTGTAAGATAAATGCATTCAAATGTACTTTCAGGGAGCAGTGAGACCCATTTGAAGATGGTCAATGTACTATCAGGGAGCAGTGAGACATTTGAAGGTACAGATTATGATAGATGAGTTTTATGACAATGACACCCATTTGTCACAAACTGTTCAGAGAGCTCGAGCTCTACAGTTCACAAACTGTTCACAAACTGTTCACAAACATTTGTCACAAACTGTTCACAAACTGTTCAGAGACCCATTTGAAGGTACATTTGCAGGCTATTTAGCCAGTTTTTTGGCACACAAGAAAGCTGGGTAGATGTCGCTGGTGGGGTGTTCTCTTCTCCCTGCGGTGTTAGGCTCTGTTACGGATGAGTCGAGAACGCCCCACCAGCCTCCACTGCACCTCAATTGAAGCTGTCGAGAGCATATATGTTTTTTTACTGTGGAGTATAATTCTCTAATCTTGATTGGTGATTACTGAATGGTTCCAATTTGATAGGAGTATACTTTAATGATGAATGAAACCAAGTAAAACTCTTCTGTCTAGATGCCATGCAGATCATGCATCCCGTCTGGGTGTCCAGGAGCGAAAGTCGGATGTAAGACAGAATCAATTAGTGGATATTTCAACAATGGATGTAAGACAGAACCAATGCGCAGAAACAAGCGCAACCGTTGTAATACCTACCCAGGAACTGGGAAACTGGGATCAGCCCCGGCAGTGTCCAGAAGGGAATCGGCGGCGCCTCCAAAACGGGAACGCGGCGCCGTCGGTTCCGGTGCGTGATTGGCGGCGCCGTCGGTTCCAGTGCGTGTTCGGCGGCGCCTCCAAAACGGGAACGCGGCGCCGTCGGTTTCAGTGCGTGATCGGCGGCGCCGTCGGTTCCAGTGCGTGTTCGGCGGCGCCTCCAAAATGGCAACGCGGCGCGGTCCGCTGAAGGGCGGCGGAGGCGAAAATTAGGATCGGCAGCGGCAACGGCAATGATGTCCGGCGTGGGGGAGAGGATGGATCGGGTGAGCGAAGGAGAGGCTGGCGGCGGCGGAAGATCAGATCTGGGCACAACGCATCGATCGGGCGGTTTTTTTTGGCGTTAGAGGTGTGACGCAACGTGGGCGGGGCGTTGGACGAAGAAAAACCAGCGAAGGGAGGGGATGGTGGGAGGATAGACGATAGAAAACCAGCGAAAAAAAACCGGAAGACTATTCACCAACTGCTATATTAGGAGTAGAGATAGTGACATTTCTGGTTTTGTCTTTTTGTGACACTATTCATGCTGAATTTGTCTTTTTTATTTCTCAATGTGTATTTCGAATTTGAATCTGAACTTTTTAGGGCTGGTATACATATGTCTTGTGAACATTCATAAATTTTCTTAGAATTTTTTTAAGGATGCAAATTTGATTTTTGTGACATGGTATCATGGTATCATGTGGTGGTTGGTATCATGAGATATTTTCCCACGGCCACAGCTAGCTCCCGCAAGTGCCACATGTTGGTAGGACCCACTCACCGCTCAAACCACTCCTACCTTATCTCTCCAGAACCAGTTATTCCTCATCCTTTTTCTTGGTCGGCAGCCATGGGTGACATCCGTCCCTCTCTCGCGACCCAGCCCATGCGGCACGGCCATGGGCGCCGTGGCAGGGAAGACTAGGGTGCATGGGGGCTGCTCGGCGCTGCTGCACGGGAGGTGCCGGGCGCTGCTGTAGAGTAGACGGAGGAAGGAGGAGAGGTGAATCGGGGAAGGTACAACCATGCCGGCGGCGGGAACTGCGAACAGCGGTGCCTGGCGCTACAGCCGCAACGACCGAAGCTACATCCGGTGGTGCGCGGAGCTGCAACCACAGCGACCTGGAGCTGCAACCGTGGCGGCGACCAGGAGCTATGACGCCGACGATGCTAGAACCGACCATTTTTTTTGCTGGAACGGGCGATAGGAGGTGCTACAACCGTGGCAGCAAAATGTTGGAACCAACAGCCACGGCCTTCAGCAGGTTTTTTTTTTGCGTCTACCAGCCATTGTTTTTGCTCGAACCATTAAGCATTTTTGCTGGAACCAGCGATTTCCATGCATGCGAGTACATAAGTATTTTTTTTCTTTTTTGCTGGGATTGCAAATTTTGGTGCAGCCGGTGAGAAAGTTTGCTTCAACCACCCACCTTTTTTGCTAGAAGCATCAGAATTTTTTGCTACCACCTTGTTTTGTTTTGTATTTTGCTGTAACCAGCCTAAAATTTTGCTACCAACGTTTTTCAATTTTGCTAGAACCGGCATTTTTTTCTGCTTCAATCAACTAACTGAAGATTTTTTTTGCTTTCAATTTCTTTGCTAGATGAGGAACCGGCTTTTTAAAAAACTTCAACCATGTACTGGGAAGCTGCAACTGCATGCACGAGAGCTGCAAGCCGTCTACACCGGAGCTACAACCGGAGGCGCCGGTCGCCGGCGAGGCAGCACGAGCACTCGGAGTTGTAGCCGACGGCGACGTATGTTGGACTGGAGATGATAAGTGCTTCAACGACGGGAGATTGAAACCTGCTGCGAGGTCCGGCGAGCGGCATCAATGGAGGGGGCGTTGCTGGCCGTGAAGCGTGGCGGCAGTGTTTTTTTTTTTGGCGACCTGCGCGACGAGGTTTTTTTTTTTGAGGATCAACATCGCTGTTAACTATTAAACGAAGCTCAGAATGTCATCCGACAAGAACTCCAGAATGTGCTCTGGGGGTACAGATAACCAGACCTTACATAAAGCGTCACCTAAACTTATCTTAGCTAGTTTATCAGCAACACGGTTTGCCTCTCGGCTCCGCCACGACACCTTCACAGCAGTGAACATCTGGAGCATATTCTTAATATCTTGGACAGTTGGGCCTATTGGGGACAGATCCTTTGAGCAGCGATTGATAGCCCGGACGACAGTAGCATTATCAAGTTCCAGGTGAAGCCTTTCCACGTTGATCTCAGCTGCCACTTGAATTGCCCTCTTGCAAGCAAGAACTTCAGCTACTTCAGAGCTCACCACATGGTTATAGGAATGGCACGCTGCGGCCAAGAAGCCTCCGTTGTGGTCGCGGAGAACAACTCCAGCCCCTCCGCTCCCCCTTTGCACGGACAGAGCCCCATCAGCATTGGCCTTCACCCATCCCTCGTCCGGTGCCTCCCACTTTGCTTGGACCCTGGGCGTCGGCTGCGCCGGGGGGCGCTCATGAACCTGCCTCCATTCCTCCACGAGAGCTACCACACGCCTGGCGATCATCAGGGGATCCTCGATGCGTCTCCCGTCCCTGGCTTCGTTCCTCGCCAACCATAGGCCATACACAGCCTGAATAACCAATGCACGCTCCTCATCCTGGGCATCAGCAAGCCAGTCCATCAACCACCTAGAAAGAGCGCTCTGGGAATCCATATGACAGGGTGGGATCGTCACCCTCGTTCCCGTTTCCGAGCACAATCTCTTCCAGAACAAAGTAGAGTGCGGGCAACCCCAAAAGCGATGGAAAACAGTCTCATCCCGCCCACAAGCAACACAAAACACACCAGCCTTGATGCTCCGCCTTCTCAATTCGTGCCCAACTGCTAGACCATTTTTCACCAGTCGCCACATGTGGATCTTGGCCTTCCCAGGGGCTGCCGAATCCCATAGCGCCAACCAGCTTTTGTGATTGCTCGTCGACGAGGACTCCGCCCGGTTGCTTCTGGCCATGTTCATCTCCATTCGTAGATGATACGCAGACCGGACTGTGAACTGACCATCCTTTGTAAAGTTCCACGCGAGACAGTCCTCCATGCCCGGCCCACCCACAGTGATCTGTTTGATATCTCTAGCATCGTCACTAGAAAACATGGTATCCACCTTCTGCGTGTCCCACCGCACTCCAGACTGGTCCAGGAGATGGCCAACTTTGGTCACTCCGGGGACGAACTCGGCACCCAGTGGCACCAAGCTCCCTTTCCTCGGAATCCACTGATCATGGTGTATATTTACCGTCATACCATCCCCTATCCGCCACACCAGCCCGGCACGTAGTAGATCCCGTCCGTGGATGATGCTTCTGAAAGTATAGGACCCTCCCGCCGGACAGGATGCATTAAGAATACCCCCGTCGCTGAAATATCGGGCCTTCAAAACCCTAGCACAAAGAGAAGAAGGGACCTGTAGCAGCCTCCAAGCTTGTTTCGCCATAAGGGCCTGGTTGAAGGCCTCCGGATCGCGAAATCCCATGCCACCCGCTCGCTTGGCAGCGCACATCTTGTCCCAGGCCACCCAGTGAACCTTACGCTCGCCATTAATTGCACCCCACCAGAATTTAGAGGAGATTGAAGACAAATTCCGGCACATCTTCTTTGTGAGGTGGAAACAACTCATGGTGAACGTGGGAGTGGACTGCAGCCCGGACTTCACTAAAACCTCTCGTGCTTTCTTAGACAGCCCCTGACCCTTCCATCCTGTGACCTTCTTTTTTGAACTTTCAGCTACAAACCTGAACACTCCATCTTTGGCTCTCCCCACCACCGTGGGAAGGCCTAAATGTCGTTCACTTAAAGCCTCCGAATCAATTCCAATTGCCCTCTTAAGCACCTCCTTTTGCCTCTCAGGGCAGCCCTTTCCAAAGAAAATAGAGGACTTGTTCATGTTCACCTTCTGCCCCGATGCATCCTCGTACACCGCCAAGAAGGCTTTCAATTTCTCTAAATTATCCGTAGAGCCTTGGAGAAAGACAATACTATCATCCGCGAACAGGAGATGTGTCACATGGGGGCCAGTGCACCCAAACGACACTCCTTTCAACTCGTTCTCCTCTTGAGCTCGCTTTAGCAAAGCCGAGAAACCCTCCACGCAGAACAAGAACAGGTAAGGGGATAGGGGGTCCCCTTGTCGCAGTCCTCTCGATGGGTGGAAGCACCGGGAGTAGCCACCGTTGAGCTTGACCACAAAGTTGGCGGAAGATACGCATCTCATAATCATGTCAATCCACCCAGCCTCAAAGCCGAACCGCGACAACATTCGTTTAAGAAAGCTCCACTCAACCCTGTCATACGCCTTCATCATGTCCAGTTTGACAGCACAGAGTGGTCTCTTCCTTTTCCTCGTTCTGATAGCGTGAACACACTCATAGGCAACAAGCACATTATCAGTAATAAGTCTCCCCGGCACGAAGGCGCTTTGTTCCTCAGAGATGAGAACCGCTAAGATCAGCTTAAGCCTATTAGCAAGCACCTTGGACGCGATCTTGTACAAGACATTACACAGACTTATCGGGCGGAATTGCGAGAGCAGCTCCGGTGAGCTAACCTTCGGAATCATAACAATGACCGTGGCGTTGAAAGCATCTGGTGCCGCCACCCCAGTCAAGAAATCCTTCACTACCCGACAAACATCATCCTTGACCAACGACCAGTGTCGCTGGTAGAACATCATCGGGAGACCATCCGGGCCCGGCGCCTTCGTCGGACCCATCTGAAACAAAGCCACTTCCACCTCCTCATCCGCGATCGGCGCCGTTAGCTTCGCGTTCATTTCAGCAGTGACACTCTCATTAATATTTGCAAGCACAACTTCAGCATTCATAGACCCCTCCGTGGTGAACAGTTTCTCATAGAAATCTGCTGCTAACTCTCGCATGTCCTCGTTGACATCACACTTAGACCCATCATCTCGGCGGAGCACTCGGACCGTATTTTTCCTTCTCCGGTGTGACGCCCTGCCCTGGAAATACTTTGTGTTCATGTCACCAGCCTGAAGCCAGTCCACCCGAGACCGTTGACGCTGCAACACCTCCTCTCTAGCATATGTTTCCCGGAGTTGGTCTTCGATCTGCCTGACCTCTGAATTGTTGCCCGCCGTTAAACCTCTGAACTTAGCCTTTTGCAGTTGATCCTTGAGATGCACTATCTGTTTGCGCACCGAGCCAAAAACCTTCCTCCCCCACTCCTGCATCCCAGACGTCATGCCCTTGAGGCGGCTGCAGACAGCTGCAAGCCCAGACTCACCCGTTGACGCCGAGGCCCGCTCTGCAGCCACCATAGCCTCGTAACCCTCATGTCGAGTCCAGGCCTCCTCATACTTGAATAGGCGTTGGCCCTAGGGTTCACGAGCTGGAGCCGTCTCCAACACTCGCACCACCAGAGCCACATGGTCAGACTCCTCCGTGATGATATGTTCAACAAACGAGCTGGGGAACATGGCCAGAAACTCATCCGAGCATGTGCCTCTATCCAAGCGCACCTGAATATTAGCATCACCGTCCCGCTTGTTGTCCCAAGTGAAAGGATATCCCGTGAAGCCAAGATCAGCTAAACCACACTCCTCAAGGCAATCCCTAAAAGCTTCCATCTGCAGAAAACCCCTCTGATTGCCTCCCTTTTGTTCTGACTGGAAGAGAATCTCATTAAAATCCCCAACACATAGCCACGGTAGATTATCCTGCCTCCTTAGATACCTGAGTGCGTCCCAAGATTTGCTTCTACGATCAACATCCGACTCCCCATAGAAACCAGTGATTCTATAGGTTTTGCCCTCACTGACCACCTCCGCATCCAAGAAATACTGGCACCATGGTCTGACAAAAACCTACAGGTGATCCCTCCACCAGAGAGCAAGACCCCCACTCTTGCCAACACAATCCACGGCCACCCCACACCTAAAGCCCAAACTCCACTTAAGCTTATCCATCGCTCGAGCCTTCTTCTTTGTTTCACTTAAGAACACCACCGCTGGGTTGTGGGACCTAATCAGGTCACGAAGTTCACCCACCGTCGAGTCCAACCCCAGTCCTCGACAGTTCCAGGCTAAGACATTCATTGCTCTCGGCGGCCCTGGGCCCCAGGGTCCGCCGATCTCCCATGATCATTAGAGATGCGATCGAACACAGTCGACGTTTTACGTCGAGTGTCGCGAACGAAAGCATCTTGGCCCTCCTGCCTATCGAGCTCTCCTTTCGCCACCCACACCTGCCGCGGACCCCTTTTCCTGCTTTCATACTCCTCCATGTCTCTCCTCTCCATCACTTGGTCATAACCTGCTCCATGCCTGGGTTTTCTGACGTAGTAGCCTCTTCGCCTCCCATGATTCTCATGCATAGTGGGCCCATGCATACCGGGCTCACCAGAATGTCCCTCCCGGCTCGGCCCACCTGCATGGCGCCCTCTTGAGGAGCCGCCCGCACTGTCCTTCCCCTTTGCCTCCCAGGACAGATCCCTTGTATAGCCTCTCTCACCCTGAGTGCTTCTGTCCAGCAGCCTGTCCCGCAGGTCATGTTCTCTCCTCTGTTCCAAGCTCTTCCTCAAATCCTGTGCCTCCAAAGCCCGGTGAGCCCCGTGGCTCTTGTGTGGACTGTTTACCTCGCCATCACGCTGACCACCATGACCGCCAGTGCGGTGTCCGGCAGAGCGGGAAAAATCGGAGCTTAAATTTCTCTTCGTCGGTATGTCTCTTATACGGACTCCTTCCTGTCGCTGTCGCCCATATCCCTCCTCACCTACCTGCGAGCCACTCTGACTGTTATTGCTTCCTGATGCACCACCTCCGGCCCCCTCCTTAGGCCCCGACCTGCCCGGGGACGCCCGGAGCCAGCCCCCCCCATTGAGAAGAGGAGTCCACTGGCGGCTCACATCCCTTCTTCCCATGCACCAATCTGCCACACTCAAAGCAGAAATGCGGCACTTTTTCGTAATAGAAGTCAAACCATGTCCCGAGCTTGTCATCCTTGGACTGTTTCAGATAAAAACCCCGGACTAAGGGCTCAAATACAGCAATCTTGGCCCTGACCCGAAGCTGATTGCCTCTAGCAAAGCCATCAGCATCCACATCCACCTTCACAACCTCCCCAAGCCAATTCCCTAACGCTTTACCAAAACTTTCTGTCCTCTTGTTCGGTGGTAGATCAATGACTCTAACCCATATATCAACAGTATCAAAAATCATTGCTGATGGCCTCGTTTTGCCCTCATACTCCTTTAAGATCAGCACGCTGAAATCGAACTGCCACGGGCCATTGTTCAAAGCATGCTTTTAATCCCCATCGCTCCCAAAGTGCACGACAAAGATGTTGGAACCCATATCCCGAAACTGTGCTTCTCGATGCAGACCCCACGCCCTATGCATTGTCTTCTCCAGAACTGTTTTGTTAAAGGGGCGGGATGAGCAGACCTTACCAACAGCAGACCACCGCGTACACTTCGGCAGCTCCGCCTCTGGATCTTCAAAATAGAAACCCTCGGCCTCCTTTTCCATCAACACCATCCCCCCCATCCGTGCGGACAAGCTCGATGTGGGATCTGGGGTTTTGCACTCCTGGGGGGATTTCGACGATCCCCCGCTCGCAGCGCCACCTGAACGCCGCGCCTTAGGAGTCTCCGCACCCGCCGTGACCGCCGCCGGTACCGGGGACACAGTCGTCCCAGCCACCGGAGTCGGACCCGCCGGTCTTGCACTGCTCGGTTGAGACCACGCTGATCCCTTCGCCTTGCCATCCCCGGTCCCAGCCATGGACACCGTCCACGTCCAGGAGCAACCACAGCCAGCCCGCGATCACAGAGAGCGCCGTCGCCTCCGATCGCTGCTAGATCCCAACCACCCCCGAGAAGCTGGAACCCTAACCCTAGCGCAGTTGCACGATCGCCTCGCGATCGCCCCCTGCCGCCTTAGAGTACCCTTTCGTGGTGGACCCACTACTCCAAGTGATGATCCCACCTGCGCGACGAGGTGATGCCAACCGGGGATGCCGAAGGTCTGCGGCCGCTACGATGCGACTGGCGGTGCTGGAGCCGGGGACGCATGCCCGGTGGCATAGCAGTTGGTGCGCACGGGCTGCACTTTGTTCACGATCCACTTTTTCCGGGTAAGGAGAATCAGTGCATGGAGACGTTTGACTTTGTGCCATGATTATCTAACGGCCATCAGCGCATTAATCTGATGGTTTAAAATGGACCGCCCGAAAGTTCCCGCCGGCGCACCGGCGCCTATCACCCGCCCAAAATAAATGGTCAGAGTTGTTTGTTTTTCTACATTACTTGTGATTTACTACTACACATACGACTAGGGATTGGAAGACGTGGAAGCAGTATACTACCACACGCGGGTAGGGGGTCCTGCCGTTAGCCGTAGAATAAACGTTGGTATACGCTGCTTCTCTTTTCATTCTTGAGCTAAAAAGAGTAAAGAGTTGCTAAAGAAGGAGAGGAAATTATAGCTACCCTTCGTTGCACATGTTCCTCGCCGAGTTTGGGCCGAGTTTGGGTAAGGTTGGGAGGGACTAGTATAGAATCTGGGCTTAGGGTAGAAGAATAGAAAAAAGGATCCTCAGCTATTGGATTGAATATGGACGGTACAGACATGAGTGGAGGTACCTCAGGCCACTTATAGTACATTTGATGAAAACCCCCCTACAGACAGTCAGAGATAAAACATGACCTTTTGCAGTAACAATCCTAACTTTCTCATATCCAATCTGGACAACTTCAGATCTTCACAGCGTTGAGGCCATTCCGTTCCTTGTAAATCCTAAGCCGGATCAGGCCATTCTGTTCCTAGCAAATCCCAAGCTGGACCACCCCAAACACAAATATACGAGTAAATGTGAAGCACAAATTTTTGGATACACGTCCAAGTGGATCATCATAGCCAGAAATATTTGAGTGTATGGCATCCATCCTAATTTGAGTACACAAGAGACGTACATATATAAATTGTACTCCCTCCATTCGGAATTACTTGTCACAGAAATGGATGTATCTAGACGTATTTTAGTTCTAGATACATCCATTTCCAAGACAAGTAATTCCGAACGGAGGGAGTACATAACATGAGATGATCATTTTCTAGTACATGAACAACGAGCCCTGAGTATGGACTGAAGTGATCCCCGCTGAATAAGCATCGCTACCAAAGCTTGCATCGGGTTTGTTATCTGATTGCACATAAAAGAAAAGTTATTCCCTTTCGCTTCCAGTTATAGCGCATCTTGCTCATCAATCTTCATGTACTGGAAAAGATGGCACCAAACAAACCATTCAGTTTTGAGCACAAGACATGCAAGCATACTTAAATATGGATCAACAATACATTGTAATAAGAAGGAACAAATCTGGACATTGCATAGCAGGAAAAAAAATACTACTTGCCTTCTAAGAAAGGAAAAACGGAACTCTAAAAGCAAGCAAACAAATATATATTACGATGGCACAAAGGCACATTTGCACCAGATCCAAAGCAGAAACATGAGTCAAATACATGGAAGAGAAGCATTTCCTGTTCTTGTATGTAGAAACTCCTGTTCTTGTATGTAGAAACTAGGGATTCAAAAAAAAGTCTTGCTTCAATAATAATTTGACACAAGTTCACAGCTACTACAAGGAAACATTTTTTCCTTTGTTAGTGGTATGGTGAAGATGAATAACTCTTATCGCAGAATGGACAAAGTAAGCCACTTCACATTGTGTAAACCTCTACAATCTCAAAGTCCTACTTGTCTTACAACAATAATAATATCTCAGTCAATGATCTTTGAAATGAATAATGGTGACAAGTGCATATCTATCGCTCCTCCATGATTTACTGAACTTGTTCAAGTGTATACCCAACTTTTAAAAGTATGCTTATGGCCTCACAAGTTTTATTATCAAGAATCGGCGAGGGTTTTTACAGCAAATAGAATTGCTTTAATTCCTTAAAGCAATCAGGATAGAGTTTTATAAGTGTGTTATTTCAACCAGAGATAGAAAAAATCTTGAAATGACATAATTCAATAGATGAATGCTACTTAAGCTTGATCCTTGATGTGATTTTCAGTCTACTAAAAGGGGTTGTGGTTGCCTAGTCATGCGAAAGAGATGGATATGCTTCTTCTTGAATACAATACCATACAAAAAATGAGCTACAATGACCAACTCTCTCTTAATTCCCCAAGCGACTAACACCACCCAGTCATGGTGATCGCCGAGCCCCTCGCCATGGATGCACATATAAAGTGAACTGTCAGAATAGCTGGCCACTGTCATGTCTGAGCAAGGCGAGACAGACCTCCATGGCCTCTGGTTATCTATTCTGTCTGATTTTGCGCCCACACAACACTGAGACAAGCATGATTGGATCGATAACTGAATTTATTTTGGCAGTCCACCTGACCTGCAGTTTTTTGTGGTTCAGCCTTGTATTCTGCCCTTCTATTGGGCCCATTCGTCCACTTGATGACTCAAGATATTTTGCAAGTACACTAGAGAGTAGGTATAGGAAATACGGAGACTCTAAGTGACATGATTTGTAAGTAGCTTGGGTGAATATAGCTAATTTTCTTGCTTCACATCCACTAGTATATATAACAAATGAATGTTCAGTTATTGAGCCACCAGTGTATAACTGAAAGTCTGAACCATTACTGACCAATGGTTATGCATTCCTAGCGGTGCTAGAAGGATCCTAGTTTTAACCTACATGGTACTCGACATGATTTTGCATCATAAGTTCATAACACTATACCCTGGCCGGATATAGTAATATTTCTTAATACTTAGGAGGCTGGAATGTTTTACAATTTGTGTTTTGCATTTGTTATTTATTCCTATGTTGCAAGCAGGGTGATCAAATTCCTACTGTGGGATGTTCCTATTATGGTTTTACACATGTGAGCTGTAGGTCATTTTCAAAAGCATCTAACCTGGTGATTTTTTTTCTCTTTCTATGAAGGGACAAATATCAATGTTTAGTTAGGCAATGCAAGATTATGCACCCAAGGATTGGTACAGGGGAGCTTGCATATGCTGTTGGCTCAAATCTGATGGATGTCAAGACTATGCCAAACGAAAATGATAGTACAGAAGGAATCAGCACAGGTGAACTAGCCTCAGAAAATGGAGCAGTATACAATATGAAACTATAGGAGGGAGAAGGGGGAGGGGAGTGGGAGAAACGGAGCTGACCTTGCTGCTGAGCCTGCGAGGCGAAGGAGGCGAGGAGATCGAGCACCGCCGGCTTGCCTCCGGTGAGCTATTGCTGGATCTAGGAGACTAGGACCACCGGGAGGAGGGGGCTATGGCAACATCACCATGCACTCGACCTCTACTAGCTTTCCCTCCAGATATAGGAATGTGAGTTGATCGTCCGGGGCGCCCGTGGCCACCAGGGAGGAGGAGGCCATGGCGGCGACGGCCAGGTCCCTGACGACGATGCGCAGCGTGATGTTGGGATGCCCTAGGGACGGATCCAAGCGTATTCACACAAAAAAAGGGACGGATCCAAGCGACCTGGATACCAGAGTAAGAAGGGAGGAGGCAGGGAACAGGTGGCTGTCGTCGACCAGGGAAGCAACGGATCTGCCGATCTGGGCAGCCGCCACCGTCGACGAGAGAGGGGGACGGGAGCGAGCGACGGGGATAGTCGTTTTGAAGGAGAAGGACCTGAAGCAAATTAGTGGGGAGCAAAGGGACATATAAGCACAGATCTTTCACTCGAATCTGTGGCGTACGTCGCTGATCCAGCGGCCCAGAATCCTTTTTTCTATTCTTCTACCCTAAGCCCAGATTCTATACTAGTCCCACCCGGTAAGGTTGCAACCCGTTCTTGATCTCAACCACCATCCATGATGGCTCACTAGTGGCTGGGGCACGCCCTTGGCGCGCCTCCTGTGCGGTCCTTTGCGCACTTGCCTTGGTGATGCAGTTGTTAACGTGTATATGCATGTCGGAGTAGCCCAGTTGCAAAAATACGAATAGAGTTAAGAAAAACTTGACAGAGAAGTGTTCAATCATCAGGAATAGCAAGATAATATTTCCATTTTATCAGATAGGTGATAGTCTTACAAAATGGATAGAGCACACCATTGAATCAAAATCGAAACCTAACATGCTCCAAAAGACAAGCGATCTTCAAAAGAGAAGAAGAGCTCATCGGACAATCACAATGCAGGATTATCAAGTCTTAAATATACACTAAAGACGTAGATTTATACTGAAGCTCGCCTGAACCTACACCAAACAAAAATGAGTATTCCCTCCATGTCATGCTCTCCAGCCATGTGTTCCCCTCGTACGGACTCCGCATCGCGTTCACCTGCACCACATCCCACAGATCGAGCAATAAATTCTAAGCAAAACAGAGAAATCAAAAGGGTGGGAAATGATGTGTCTGCTTTGACCACATACTCGTGGCCATGTCTTGTACAGGTTGGCCTTGTCGTAGCTGGTGATGACCTCGTCGATGAAGTAGCTGTTGGAGAGAAATGGACACACTCGTGGAGAAGTAGGGAGGGCGATCGCCGCCAGCTGACTTGCCGGCATTGAGGATGGCACTGAGGTAGTTGTTGATCTAATTATCGTTTCCAACCAGTGTCAGCCAATTTTCTCATGGGCAGTTCAAGGCTTCCAAGCATAATATAAGCCATCGTTAGAAGTACTCCCTCTTGAGTCATCTATTTTGAAATGGAGGAAGTAGTTGACAGTAAACTGTAAGTATTAATCAGAGAACTGTTCTTGGTCAGTACAACTAAACGCCTACGCAATAGGATTTTACAGGAAAACAGAGGGGCAGGCAATAGCCATGGTCACAACGAGTGGAATTGCAAACAAGAATAAACGGCAGAAGTACTTGCCCGTGGGTAACTACCATGAAGGAAGCCTGGTGGTGCGATGGTCTAGAGCAGAAGGAAACAAAAATATTAGGTTAGATGGCCCCAAAATGAATTTATAGTAGTAAAGAAAGCTGTGGGCTTTGTACTGGACTTAGATTGGCCTTTAGTATTTCTCAAAATAAATAGGACGTGGGCAAGCCTATGAATCTATTTATCTTTTGACAATTCTTTTGCAGGGTCAAATTAAAGAAATATGCAACATGTTTTGTAGACCAAACTACCCTGTATTCTGTAGGCACAAACGCCATGGTCATATTGTAGCATAATGTATACACAGGAAAATTCTACATGGAAAGAACTGAACACAACTCGAGGGCAAAGACCATACCATGTTTATAGCTCAGACTCATGAATTTTGTTCTCTATGATTTAGAGAGAAACTTTCACTATTTTAACTTACCTGAACATGGATCAAGTATCTAAAACTTTTTTTGAGGGAAGTATCTAAAACAATCACTTAGGCAACGAAATAATCTATGCAAACTAAAGGGAAATGAAGGTCCTATTCTGAAAGAAGTGGTACACAATGTTCTAGTTAAACTGCTCTGAGTTTTTGACCCTAGCTGTTTGCTGAACTTTTGTTAATGAAAAAGGACAGAACATAAGAACATGTGGGTCCTCACTTCTCTGTTCATGTCTATGGATGTGTGGAACAAATCAGCTCCAACTAGTGACCAATCGGAGTACCATTCATATTTTACTATGTTTCTCATTATCTGCATCCAACCAATGGAGATACTAATCACAAGCCCCAACCGGTTTGTAGTTTGATAATCTAGTAGTGCACCAAATCGAGAGAAGGTGAGTCACATAAGAAGGAACAGCAGCCAGCGGACACATTTTCGACCAGCCAAGGTGAAGCGCACACAACAACACAAAAACCAGTAAATCAGCAACAGTCGTGAAGCAATCAAAAAACAATGGAAGAGCAAAGGATGAAATTGACCAGAAGAACGAATGGAAGAACACAGCTATAATTCGGCCATTAAACCATAAGATGATAAACAATAAAATGGAACTGACAAACAAGACAGTGGCATATTTTTCAAATGACTACTAATTTTGGTACTTCCAAATTATGCTAAGAAACCAAACCATGTACTGCTACCTAGCTAATAATGATTTCTTACCTTCAGCCTTTGCCTTTTACCTTGCGCTGACACCAAAATTAGTACCTGTAAAACAACCCATAAACAATTCAGTGTAACCGAGAAAAGAGAAATGAAAGGAGGAAAAATCCTTAACCAGCAGAGGAATTAGCTCATTAGCAGTATATTCTGTAGCTATCTATTCGAGATAGCAGATAAAATTTCTTTTTTTTAGTATGTGATAGTTGAGAAGTTTTACCGGCACAAACACCAGATCTGATAAGAGAGGGGACGATCGGTACCAACCTGGTCGGCGGACAACAACAATGTGCACGGCACGAAGAACTAACCCCAACGAGACAGTAGCCTGCCATGGAATCAGCTCTCTGCAGCGCTGAACCACCTCTCCCCAGCGCCAAATCCTGCACCAGTCCAGCAGAATTGAAACACACAATTCAGTGCAACAAAAAGAAGCCTGCATTGTAAAAATTCTCAGATATTGTTTTCAGAATGGCAACAATGTTACAAGCATATAAGCTCTCAAAGTACCACACGTACATTGAAATTAAAGAAACAATAATTCTATTCTACTCGGCGTTGAACCACCTCTCCCCAACAGAAACGAAACACACTTTTCTGCAGAGTAAAATTCTTAGGGATTGAGTTCAGTTCAGACAGTGGCATTGTTACAACAATGTGGGCGCTCAAAGTGCCACACGTACACTGAAATAAAAAAGGTTACCTTTCGTGCATTTTAATTTTGACTGATGTGAGATGGAACCAGTGGCATGAGAGAGAGAGAGAGAGAGAGAGAGAGAGAGAGAGAGAGAGAGAGGATTACCTATGCCGGTGTCAGTTGTGAGGAGGATCCGGTCGTCGGCATAGAGCAGCCAACCCTTTTCTCACGGCCACGAGTCCACGACGGAAACAAGGACGGTGGCTGAGCGGCCCCCGTCGTTGACCTTGGCGCAGAACCACACGGGGGCTGACTCCCCTCCCGGCGCGCGACCGTGGAGAAGGAGGGAGCGGACCTCCGTTGCTCCACGCCCTTGAAGATGGCACAGGTCGGGAAGCACCGCTGCATATGTTTAGTGTAAGCCCTCGTGCTCGATGGCCTCGGTGACTCGAAGAGCGGGCAGGAGGCGTCGGATCCGCACCGGCATCCAAGACGACGTCGTGTGCCGGCGACAGTGGCAGATAGGGTCAGCCACGGACGCAGGAGGAGGAGGTGAGGTCGAATCGAGTGCGTGGAGGAGATAGGCCGGATCACACGAGGGAGTGCTGGGCGGCACCGGAGACCGCTGGCAACGGCCGGAGGGAAAAAATGAACAGAAACCGCACCGATTGACTACAGTTTCAGGTTTAAATCTTGCACCTTCTTCTCCCCTTTATTAGAAGTATATCCTTGAGTATTGCTCTCTTGCTACTTTGTGCTTTAGCGTCAATATTATGAAGTCTTTAAGTCGATAATATGAAAGATGAGAAACCAGTCATGCCTGATACTGAAGAACAACAGCTAGGTAAATGGCCCGGTCTTTCTGCTTAACAGGAGCTACAAACCCCTTTCTTTGTACATGTATCAGGAAGAAGGCGAACAAATTTTTAGTCAGAAAGCAAGCTTTCGTATAATTATTATAAAGAATGTCTAAAAGCTATCTATCGTAGTACCTATAACGTTCCACTCCTATGAACTGAAATGGTTGTAAACTCATTAAACTTTCTCCACTGCAGCGTTGCTAAAAGAGGAAGACTTGCTGCTGCACATCAATACTGATTTGAATCCAAAAGTTGAACTTATGTAAATACAGGACAAGGCTGGTTCTAAAAGGTAGAACGTTGGAGGTTTCAGGAAGTATTGGGTGGCATAATACACAACCACGCAAATAAATTCAAAAGGTGATGCTACACAAAGAATTATGTTACCCATTTACGCCATTGGCATCATTGGAAGTTGCATGCTTATGTGTTCGGGAACCAGATTAACACAAAAAAAGTTGTAATATGAGGTTCAATTTAACGGTACTAAATTTGCCTACAAAAACAATTTTCACCAATGTAACAAATATGATCTGAGTGTTCACGAATTTGGTTGCACTCACAAAGGTTCAGGTAGCAGGGTTATCCCACAAGTTTTAATTTCCCTGAATTATCCATGCAATGTCCGACTGATAAAATGGTGTACCAAAATAATGGTTAACAAACAGATTCGAATAAAAACCACAAAACAAGGTGTGAGATTGCTGAAATGAATAATGGCAACATTATACAAATTACACCCTGTTTGTTAGAAAACGTCTAGAGTATCCTTCAGAATCTTTTAGAGGGGATGTAATACCTCATTCTTGTGATCTCCTAAGCCTTCTAATTCTTGCAACCAGCATACACACAGAGAACAAAAAAAATTCCATCTCATATAGAAAATGCATGTCTATATTCAGGCACACATAATCTTACCCCAGAACGAAGAAAACTGATACATATACACATGATATTCCTGTAAGAATGTGCAAAGAATATCAAGAATTAATATCAAGTATGAAAATGCATGAGCACCAGAATTAGTAGGGTCAGCATGGTCAGCAGCTGAAACAAACACAAATCATACAATCAGGTGAAAGGCACGGGACCCAACGCGAACCAGGACGGGAGGAGGAGGAGGAGCTGATTCCGTACCCTGTAGACGAGGCCGCAGAGGACGAATCGGGTGCAGAGGAAGCCGCGGGAAAAGGGCAGCGCACGGGAAGGACAAATGTGGCATCCTGGACGCGGAATGTCCCAACCTCGACGGCAGCACTACCAGCACCCCATTGCGGCCCCCCCCGACGGACACGACCCCCTATCTAGGGGCTACTTGTGGCACCTGACTCCGATCTACGGCTTGGCATCGCCGAAACCAATGACCGGAAGCCGCGCCAGTCCACCACGCAGTCCCCGGAGAACTCACCGGCGCATCTGACACCGCGGCGGCTGCCAGAGCCCGGGCTTGCCGGCGGCGTCGAGGCGCTTATGGGAGGCCTGGCCCCACGAGACGGAGGGATCTGACGCTGCCACCGCTCGCGGATGCGGGGCTGCGCCAAGGGCCGATCCTCCTCAATGTCCTCATCGGCGCCATTTTCCGAGTGCCTCTGCTCCCCGTTGGTGTGGTCATCGGCCATGGTGAGCGAAACAGGCAGAGAAAGGAGGATGGGGAAGAGGAAAAGGAGGAGGTGTGGAGATGTGGGTGTGGGCGTGTGACTACCTTCGTGGGGAAGGAAGGACGGGGAGGTGTTACCTGGGCTGGTATTTCTATCGACACAGTAAAATCGCCCGTGGACTCGCCCAGAGAGCGCCATTGTGGCGACTGTTAATGGGTTTAATGGATTCAGTTGCAGGAACACTACGCCGTGGCCATAACCCATAAGGCTTTCAGGTACATGACCCAGCTGCTCCGCTTCGCATCAAGCAGCAGGGAGAAAACAACCATGCATTTTCATGGCCTCGCTGTTGTGCTGCTGCTCTGTTTTGCTCTCCTACAAGTTCCTGCACGGAGCATGAGGCCACCACACTCTCTGACTTCCTAAGCGGGCGGTAACGGTTGTCTCAACGTGTCATGGGTGAATGGCTTAGACTGCTGCAACTGGGAATGTATCGTCTGCAGCAGTGATGGCACAATCACAGATGTCTTGTTGTCTTCCAAAGGCCTCAGAGCCTCAGAGGGGTCATCTCATTCTCACCATCCCTCAGAGGGGTCATCTCATTATCCAAATACACATTTTAAAAAATTAAAAAATTCCGAAAAAAAATCCTGCGTGTATATCCGGACATTCTATGTGCGTGCAAAAGTTTTCGGTGAAAAACGAGGTTTTTTGTGGCTTGTGTAAAAAAGACAATTTCTGATGTTTCATTCCAACTATTCATTTGCATTTCTTTATCTTTTTTACACAAGCCAAAAAAACGTCGTTTTTCACCGAAACTTTGTGCATGCACATAGAATGTCCTGATATACACATGTGATTTTTGTTTCGAATTTTTTAACTTTTCAAAATGTGTATTTAGACAATGATTGCATATGCACCTAGGAACCAAAACACCGAGCCCAGAGCCAGAAATTGGCAATGGGTCCATATGCACCTAGGAGCCATTGTCAATTTCTGGCTCTTGCACCTCAACCTATCCAAGAATTCTCTTGAAGGCAGTCTACCAGTGGAATTGTTCTTCTCCAGAAGCATCGTAGTTCTCGATGTCAGCTTCAACCACCTCGATGGTCATCTGCAAGAGATCCAATCCTCAAACCATAGTTTTCCTATCAAGGTGTTGAATATCTCAAGCAACTTCTTCACAGGACCGTTTCCGTCCAAAACGAGGTGCGCTTCGGTACACCCCCCACCCCCCAAAAAGACGTATAAGGGGCAGGTCATTTCACACGGCGTATTAGAATACCCGCCCGCCCGCATCACCGCACGGGCCGGTCGCGCCCGCCCGCCCGCCCGCCCGCTGTGTACGCCTGTTTGGTTTGAGAAAAAAAAAAGACGCCCGATCGGGCGAACCCTATTTTCCCCTCGCCTCTGCCGCCGCCTCTCGCGCCGCCGCTGCCATCTCCGGTAGTACCTGGCCGACGGGGAAATAAAGTCGCCAGCAACACCCAGTAATTTCGACGCGTTGTGCGCGAAGTCGACGCCGACAACCGCCTAGGTCGGGCAGACGTCGCCGCTGCCGTCTACTCGGCGTGCTGTTCGCCCTCAAGCCTTCGTCATCGGCGAATATCAACACTATTGTCATGTCTGACGAAGGCAACGAGGTACACGAGCCGCTGGCATAGTGATTTAAAAATGGATTTTAGTTGCGACGATGTTACGTGCTGTTTGAATGGTTGTTTGATTATATATAAACTTGTATAGATGGAGGCGGAAATCAGATATGACGGTGATGATGGTGGTAGCGAGGACGGATCATTGTCATTGGATGAAGACGAACATGGCGGGGGAAATTATATGAGTTTGGATGAGTCTTACAGTGGCAATGTAAGTGGTCTGCATGTTGTCAAGCATATTAAATATAAGCAACCACGATGACACTAACATGTACTTGTTTGACTTTGCACAGGTAGGTGGGGATGATGACAATGATGATATGGATGTAGATGATTCATATGCTGAAAGCGGTAGCCATGTAAGTTTAAAATTATGCAGGTTAGTTTAAAGTGACATGACAAACGCATCAAATCTTACATATCATTTAAAATTTGCGTAGATGGATGTGGAAGGGTACTATGAGTGGAATTTATTCGATGATGCCAATGACAAAAACGATGTTGATGCATCTTATAATGACAGCTCGAGCAAAGTAAGTAGTGCAAAGTGAATATATATGATAGTCCTCATACAATAACATACTGACGTATAAGGTTGTTTGTATGTTTTCAGGGAGACATTAGTGACCCGTGCGAAAATGATGACGATGCCAATGGTAATGAGTGTAATTTTGACATTGGGTACGATGAATACCAGTAAGACTCACTAGACAGACATTGGATGGTGATGGCCACGACATTCAGGTCAGAAGAGGAGGCATATGATTTCTATAACGACTATGCGAAAAAGCATGGATTCAGCATTAGGAGGGACAACTTGAAATACGCGAAGGGTGTCGACGCACGTAAGCGCTTGAGGAGGTTTCTCTGTTCGAGGGCTGGGAAATGATAGGCCAAGTTTTGTACCATGGAAGGGAGGAAGCGTAGGCTGAGAGCGGAGAGTCGGTGTTATTGCGAGGCCCATCTAACTGTGAAGCTTGAGAGAGAGAGAGAGCCCTCCATTTGGTATCTCAGCAGTTTCAGCGATGATCATAGTCACATTCTTGCTAGATCGGATGAAGTTACATATCTCCGATCTCATATCAGATAAAGGAGTATCAGAAGATCGAGATCTTAGCAATGGCAGGTGCTGGGATCAGAAAATATATGATTTATGACAACTTCGTTAGTAGGTATGGATCATATGCAAGGGCTGGTTTCGGGAGCAGGAAGCTTTATAACATGTGCTATAGGGAGAAAATGAAGTTGCTAGCAAAGGGTGATGCGGACACTGCGATTGGGATCATGATGGCCAGAAAGGCAAGGGATCCAGACTTTTTCTTTGACCACACTATTGATGCAGAAGGCAAGCTAAAGAACCTGTTCTGGTGTGATTCTCAGTCACATCGGGATTACCTTGACTTTGGTGATGTAACCGTCTTCGACAACACATATAAGATGAATAGGTACGGAATGCCATTCATACCTTTTGTTGATCTAAACAATCATCGTTGCACCATTGTGTTCGGTTGTGCTGTTGTGTCAGATGAGACCGAAGATACATATGTTTGGGTGTTGCAGACCTTCTTGAAAGCTCACTGTCAGAAGAAGCTGATGTTTGTAATTATTGACGGAGACACAACCATGATAAGGGCCATCAGGAAGGTCCTTACTGACGTGTGGCATCGACTTTGTTCATGGCATATAGAGAAGAACATGCAGAAACACCTCCACCACAAGTCCCTTAAGGAGTTCATGTCTCTTATTTACTATGCTACTACACATGATGAGTTTGAGGCGGGATGGGCAGTTTTCAAAGAGAATGGGAGTTGGAGAAAACTGAAACATGGTTGCATAGGATGTAGAGGAAGAAAAGGCTTTGGGATGCATCATATCTCACCGGTGGGTTCTTCCTTGGTATGCGGAGTAACCAGAGGAGCGAGAGTCTAAACTCTTGCCTTCATATGCATCTTGACTCTGGCATGACAATTGTTGATATGGTTGTGCATTATGAGAACTGCATTATGCGGCTCCGTGAAAATGAGTCGTACGATGACTGCATGGCCACACAGACACTCCCGGTAGCAGTACTTGACGAGTTCAAATACATTGAGAAAGCCGCTGCCCTCACTTCACTGCGGTGAACTTTTACCTCTTGCAGAAAGAAATGAAGAAGGCGGCGGATCTTGAGATCATAGATAGACTTAGTGGAGCTGTCAGTCAGAGATTCATAGTGGCATGGAAAAATAACACCCAACTGAGATTCAAAGTGGACTATACACCTACTAACTCAGAAGAAATAGTGAAGTGCAGTTGTGGTAGTATGAATCGTAATGGTCTCCCATGCGAGCATGTTCTTTATGTTTTGGCTAGGTTGAACATGAAGGACTTACCTCAGTGCTTAGTGATGCAAAGATTCACCAAGAATGCTAGAGGTGGACTGCCCGTGAAGCGCACTAGCGAACTCTTTGCATGGGGATGGGCAGGTACTGAGGAGAGAACTAAGTACAATGAGTTGACTATTTTGTCTGCGGAAGCATCTCATGCGGCATGTCATAGACCATTTTGTATTTGACAAACTGAAGACTGCTCTGAAGGATGTTATAGCAAACAAGGACGTTGAGGAGGAAGAATATGTGAGACATCATAGGGTTGTGTATGACGATGCTTTTGTGCCGGATCGAGATCATGTTTTGTTGGTGATCCACAGAAAGTCACTATGAAAGGAGCACCCAAAGGGCAGAATAACAAAGGCCGTGGTAAGGAACCTGGCGTGACTAAAAACGGTAAACCTAAAGGTTTCAACGAGAAACCTCCTGAACGCCTATGCGATTTATGCAGAACAAAAGGTCATTTCAAGGACAATTGTCCTACGAATCCTAAGTATGTGTACATGTTTCTTTAACGTACTTTTGTTATTTAGTTTATTGTTTATGAAATTTTGACATATATTATGATCTTTCTATACAGAAACATGGCATGATGATAATAGCACGGATTGTTTGAATAAGTGGAACAAGTTCTTCAATAGAGTTAATGATTTATTTGGTTGTAATAAATAATTCTACGTATAAATTTGTTTTTGGCACATCGCTATGGGAGACTTGTAATCGGTGTTAACTTATGTCATATTTGTTGGCACTATACTCGTTGTTTTTCATATGATATGCGATATACACATTTTAACTTTAGAATATATATTTGTCGCCGCTATAGTCATTGTTTTTAATATGATATGTGATATACTCATTTTTTATTTAGAATATATGATTTGATGTATAAATCATGGAGTGTTGGGCGATCGGAGGCGTTTTACGGCCGCCGGTTGCTTCAAATTTTTTAAAGTAATAGCCGCTAGGCCGTGAGTGGTGCCAGCCGGCGCAAAGGGGCGTTCAAGAACAGGACGAAAATGGCGCAAGACACTAAGATGATTCAGGTGCCGCCGCCGACGGCGATCCCGAGGCTACATCGCCATTTGGCGCAGGGGGCGCAGGTGGGCAGGGGGCGAATCCACCTCGAGGGGCGCAAACTCCAACCCGGGATCCCGACGTGTTAACTCGAAGAACACGATGAGCACATGGTGCTTGTTGAGCCCCCCCGCGGGCCATCTCGTGGCGAGCACATGGCGCTTGTTGAGCCCCCCGGGGGCCATCTTGTGGCGAGCACGTGGCGCTTGTTGAGCCGCACGAGGCGAGCACATGACGCGCGGCGCGAGCGACGCTCGCCTCCTGACAGTATATCCGACACAGGATCCTGACGTGTCAACTCGAAGAACACGATCACAACACGGTATTTTAAAGCCCCAAGTTTGTACATTCGCGTGAACGCTCATTCAACACAAAATATAAAATAAATTTGTAAATTACAAATGTTTAGAAGGAAATATGCCCTAGAGGCAACAATAAAGTTGTTATTTATATTTCCTTATATCATGATAAATGTTTATTATTCATGCTAGAATTGTATTAACCGGAAACTTAGTACATCTGTGAATACATAGACAAACAGAGTGTCACTAGTATGCCTCTACTTGACTAGCTCGTTGAATCAAAGATGGTTAAGTTTCCTAGCCATAGACATGAGTTGTCATTTGATTAACGGGATCACATCATTAGAGAATGATGTGATTGACTTGACCCAATCCTTTAGCTTAGCATTTGATCGTTTAGTATATTGCTATTGCTTTCTTCATGACTTATACATGTTCCTATGACTATGAGATTATGCAACTCCCGAATACCGGAGGAACACTTTGTGTGCTACCAAACGTCACAACGTAACTGAGTGATTATAAAGGTGCTCTACAGGTGTCTCCGATGGTACTTGTTGAGTTGGCATAGATCGAGATTAGGATTTGTCACTCCGATTGTCGGAGAGGTATCTCTGGGCCCTCTCGGTAATGCACATCACTATAATCCTTGCAAGCAATGTGACTAATGAGTTAGTTGTAGCATGATGCATTAAGGAACGAGTAAAGAGACTTGCCGGTAACGAGATTGAACTAGGTATTAAGATACCGACGATCGAATCTCGGGCAAGTAACATACCAATGACAAAGGGAACAACGTATGCTGTTATGCGGTTTAACCGATAAAGATCTTCGTAGAATATGTGGGAGCCAATATGAGCATCCAGGTTCCGCTATTGGTTATTGACCGGAGACGTGTCTCGGTCATGTCTACATAGTTCTCGAACCCGTAGGGTCCGCACGCTTAACGTTCGGTGACGATCGGTATTATGAGTTTATGTGTTTTGATGTACCGAAGGTTGTTCGGAGTCCCGGATATGATCACGGACATGACGAGGAGTCTCGAAATGGTCAAGACATAAAGATTGATATATTGGATGACTATGTTTGGACATCGGAATGGTTCCGGTTGAGTTTGGGCATTAACCGGAGTACCGTGGGGGGGGGGGGGGGGTTACCGGAACCCCCCCGTGGAGTATATGGGCCTTATTGGTCTTTAGGGGAGAGAGAGTGGGGCTTCCTAGGGCAGGCCGTGCGCCCCCAAGGCCTAGTCCGAATTGGACTAAGGGGGAGGGGCGGCGCCCCCTCCTTCCTTCTCTTCTCTCTTCCCCTTCCTTCTCTCCTACTACTACTTGGAAGGGGGGGAATCCTACTCCCGGTGGGAGTAGGACTCCCCAGGGCGCGCCATAGTAGAGGGCCGACCCTCCCCCTCCTCCACTCCTTTATATACGAGGGAGGAGGGCACCCCATAGACACACAAGTTGATCATTGATCTCTTAGCCGTGTGCGGTGCTCCCCTCCACCATAATCCACCTCGGTCATATCGTCGTAGTGCTTAGGCAAAGCCCTGCGCCGGTAGCTTCATCATCACAATCATCATGCCGTCGTGCTGACAAAGCTCTCCCTCGATACTCTGCTGGATCATGAGTTCATGGGACATCACCGAGCTGAACATGTGAAGATCGCGAAGGTGCCGTACGTTCGGTACTAGGATTGGTCGATCGTGAAGACGTACGACTACATCAACCGCGTTGTCATAACGCTTCCGCTTTAGGTCTAAGAGGGTACGTGGACAACACTCTCCCCTATCATTGCTATACATCACCATGATCTTGCGTGTGCGTAGGAACTTTTTTGAAATTACTACGTTCCCCAACAGTGGCATCCGAGCCAGGTTTATGCATAGATGTTATATGCACGAGTAGAACACAAGTGAGTTGTGGGCGATAATAGTCATACTGCTTACCAACATGTCATACTTTGATTCGGCGGTATTGTTGGATGAAGTGGGCCGGACCGACATTATGCGTACGCTTACGCGAGACTTGTTCTACTGACGTGCTTCGCACACATGTGGCTGGCGGGTGTCAGTTTCTCCAACTTTAGTTCAATCGAGTGTGGCTACACCCGGTCCTTGTTGAAGGTTAAAACATCACATACTTTACGAAAAATCATTGTGGTTTTGATGCGTAGGTAAGAATGGTTCTTGCTCAGCCCGTAGCAGCCACGTAAAACTTGCAACAACAAAGTAGAGGACGTCTAACTTGTTTTTGCAGGGCATGTTGTGATGTGATATGGTCAAGACATGATGCTAAATTTTATTGTATGAGATGATCATGTTTTGTAACTTATCGGCAACTGGCAGGAGCCATATGGTTGTCGCTTTATTGTATGAAATGCAATCGCCATGTAATTGCTTTACTTTACCACTAAGCGGTAGCAATAGTCGTAGAAGCAATAGTTGACGAGATGACAACGATAGTGCAGCTCTTGAGGCAGTAGCTGTTGCATCTCAGTACGACCCCAGCTACAACTTTGGATATCCGCCAGGCCAGCCGTGGGCATAGAACAACTTAGGCCAAAAGCCTAAGCTTGGGGGAGTACGTATTTCTCACCGACATTATATTCATGTTCACACACTCATGCCAGTTGTCGATGCTCATACTTTTCACTGTACTACCCATGCTAGTTTATTTTCTTTTTTAAGTGTTCTTCTTGTGTGTTTGAAAAACCTTAAGAAAAACAAAAAAAATCCGTTGTAGCTCTTTGCTAGTTTACTTTCCATTCCTGTAGTAGAAATAATTAAAAGAAAACCCAAAAAGATTTCTCGTTCTTCTTTTACTTGTTGGGAGCTTTCCCGTGTAAATAGTTTTATTTCTTTTCTTTTCTTTGGGGGTCGAGAGGAGAAGACCATGATGAAAATGTTGAGTGGCTGTTATATGCATTAGTGCTGATTTAACCAAGAGCCCATATTACCTTGTCTTCTCCTGTGTATTAAATGCTCGCAGATTCCAGCTTAGTCCAATTCACGTGCACTATTATTATTATTATCCACACCGTTCGGTCGTGCGAGTGAAAGGCAATAACGATGATATATGATGGACTGATTAAGATGAGAGAAGCTGGTATGAACTCGACCTATCTTGTTTTTGTAAATATGATTAGTTCATCGTTCCTGATTCAGCCTATTATGAATGAAACATATTTGCAATGACAACTAGAGATTATGGTTGCTCATGCCATGCTTAATTTGCTAGGAGTTTATAATGGTTTAAGTTGCGTGACAACATGCTATTAAAATGGTTGTGATGTGGTATGATAGGGTGGTATCCTCCTTTGAACGGTTCGAGTGGCTTAACTTGGCACATGTTCACGCATGTAGTTGAAACAAAATCAACATAGCCTCCACGATATTTATGTTCATGGTGAATTATATCCTACTCATGCTTGCACTTAGTGTTAATTAATTTTAATGCATGTTCATGACTGTTGTCGCTCTCTAGTTAGTCGCTTCCCAGTCTTTTCTATCCTTCACTTGTACTAAGCAGGAATACTGCTTGTGCATCCACTTCCATAAACCCCAAAGTTATTCCATATGAATCCACCATACCTTCCTATATGCGGTATCTACCTGCCGTTCCAAGTAAATTTGTATGTGCCAAACTCTAAACCTTCAAATGAAATTCTGTTTTGTATGCTCGAATAGCTCGTGTATCAACTAGGGCTGTCTATATCTTCCATGCTAGGTGGGTTATTCTCACGAGGAGTGGACTCCGCTCCTCATTCACGAGAAAATGGTTGGTAACCGGGATGCCCAGTCCCATGCTCAAATCAAAATAATTGCAAACAAAACTCCCCCAGGATTGTTGTTAGTTAGAGGCTCCCGTTGTTTCGGGCAAGCCATGTATTGATGCTTGTTGGTGGTGGGGGAGTATAAACTTTACCATTCTGCTTGGGAACCGCCTATAATGTGTGTAGCATGGAAGATATCGAGATCTCTCAGTTGTTATGTTGACAATGAAAGTATGCCGCTCAAAATATTATTTATATCTGCTTCAAAATCGAGCTCTGGCACCTCTACAAATCCCTGCTTCCCTCTGCGAAGGGCCTATCTATTTACTTTTATGTTGAGTCACCACCCTCGTATTAAAAAGCACCAGCTGGAGAGCACTGCTGTCATTTGCATGCATTACTATTAGTTTACATTGAGTATGACTGTGACTGGATCTCTTTTACCATGAATTACAATGTTTAGTCAGTCCTTGATCTTCAGGGGTGCTCTGCATTTATGTTTTGCGGCCTCAGAAAGGGCTAGCGAGATACCATCTTCTTATATCATATTATTATTGTTTTGAGAAAGTGTTTTCATACGAGATTTATTATTATTGCAAGCTAGTTGATTATGCCATTGATATGAGTAAACATGATACCTAAGTGTTATGGTGAATATGGTTGGTTCATAATCTTTGCTGAAAACTCGAATGCTAGCTTTACATATTTACAACAACAAGATCAAACAGAGTTTGTAAAAGTTTTTCTTTATCACTTTCAGTTTGTCAACTAAATTCCTTGAGGACAAGCAAAGGTTTAAGCTTGGGGTAGTTGATAGGTATCCATCGTATCTACTTTTCGAAACACTTTTGCCCTTGTTTTGGACTCTAACTTGCATGATTTGAATGGAACTAACCTAGACTGACACTGTTTTCAGCAGAATTGCCACGGTGTTATTTTTGTGCAGAAATAAAAGTTCTCGGAATGACCTGAAACTTCACGGAGAATATTTTTGGAATTAATAAAAAATATCGACGAAAGAATCAACACCAGGGGCCGACACCCTGTCCACAAGGGTGGAGGGCGCGCCCACCCCCCTGGGGCATGCTCCCCTGCCTCATGGCCCCCCTGAGGCTCCACTGACCTAAACTCCAACTCTATATATTCATGTTCGGGGAGAAAAAAAATCAAAGAGAAGGATTCATCGCGTTTTACGATACGGAGCCGCCGCCAAGCCCTAGTCTCTCTCGGGAGGGCTGACCTGGAGTCCGTTCGGGGCTCCGTGAGGGGAATCCGTCACCATCGTCATTATCAACCATCCTCCATCACCAATTTTATGATGTTCACTGCCGTGCGTGAGTAATTCCATCGCAGGCTTGCTGGACGGTGATGGGTTGGATGAGATTTATCATGTAATCGAGTTAGTTTTGTTAAGGGTTGATCCCTAGTATCCACTATGTTCTGAGATTGATGTTGCTATGACTTTGCTATGCTTAATGCTTGTCACTAGGGCTCGAGTGCCATGATTTCAGATCTGAACCTATTATGTTTTCATGAATATATATATATATATATATATATATATATATATATATATATATATATATATATATATATATATATATATATATATATATATATATATATATATATATGAGTTCTTGAACCTATGTTGCAAGTCAATAGTCACCTACTATGTGTTATGATCTGGTAACCCCGAAGTGATAATAATCGGGACCACTCCCAGTGATGACCGTAGTTTGAGGAGTTCATGTATTCACTAAGTGTTAATGCTTTGGTCTGGTACTCTATTAAAAGGAGGCCTTAATATCCCTTAGTTTCCAATAGGACCCCGCTGCCATGGGAGGGTAGGACAAAAGATGTAATGCAAGTTCTTTTCCATAAGCACGTATGACTATATTCGGAATACATGCCTACATTACATTGATGAACTGGAGCTAGTTCTGTGTCACCCTATGTTATAACTGTTGCATGAGGAATCACATCCGACATAATTATCCATCACTGATCTAATGCCTACGAGCTTTTCACATATTGATCTTTGCTTAGTTACTTTTCCGTTGCTACTGTTACAATTACTACAAAAATGCTACTGTTACCTTTGCCACCGTTACCGTTACTTCCATACTACTTTGCTACTAAATATTTTACTGCAGATATTAAGTCTTCTAGGTGTGGTTGAATTGACAACTCACCTGCTAATACTTGAGAATATTCTTTGGCTCCCCTTGCGTCGAATCAATAAATTTGGGTTGAATACTCTACCCTTAAGAACGGTTGCGATCCCCTATACTCGTAGCTCCACCGACCTACTTCTTTCGCCTATATATACTCTTATACCTTGAAAACATCCAGGGGAGCCACGAAACCACTTTTCCACAGCCACAACCTTCTGTATCCGTGAGATCCCATCTTGGGGCCTTTTCTAGCGATCTACCGGAGGGGGATTCGATCATGGAGGGCTTCTACATCAACACCATATCCTCTCTGATGATGTGTGAGTAGTTTACCACAGACCTTCGGGTCCATAGTTATTAGCTAGATGGATTTTCCTCTCTCTTTGGATCGCAATACAAAGTTCTCCTCGATGATCTTGGAGATCTATTCGATGTAATACTCTTTTGCGGTGTGTTTGTCGAGATCCGATGAGTTGTGGGTTTATGAACTTGATTATCTATGAATATTATTTGGTTCTTCTTTGAATTCTTATATGCATGATTTTATATCTTTGCAAGTCTCTTCGAATTATCGATTTAGTTTGGCCTACTAGATTGATCTTTCTTGCAATGGGAGAACTGCTTAGCTTTGGGTTCAATCTTGTGGTGCTCGATCCCAGTGACAGAAAGGGAAACGACATGTATTGTATTGTTGCCATCGAGGATAAAAAGATGGGGTTTATATCATACTGCTTGAGTTTATCCCTCTACATCATGTCATCTTGCTTAATGCGTTACTCCATTCTTATGAACTTAATACTCTAGATGCATGCTGGATAGCGGTCGATGTGTGGAGTAATAGTAGTAGATGCAGAATCGTTTCGGTCTACTTGACACGGACGTGATGCCTATATTCATGATCATTGCCTTAGATATCATCATAACTATGCACTTTTCTATCAAATGCTCGGCAGTACTTTGTTCACCCACCGTAATACATGCTATCATGAGAGATTCCACTAGTGAAACCTATGGCCCCCGGGTCTATTTTACATCATATTAGTTTATCATCAACTTGCCAATTTCTGTCGCCGTTTATTTTGCAATCTTTACTTCCCAATCTACACAACAAAAATACCAAAAATATTTATCTTATTATCTTTATCAGATCTCACTTTTGCAAGTGGCCATGAAGGGATTGACAACCCCTTTATCACGTTGGTTGCAAGGTTCTTGATTGTTTGTGTAGGTACTAGGCGACTTGCATGTAGTCTCCTACTGGATTGATACCTTGGTTCTCAAAAACCGAGGGAAATACTTACGCTACTTTACCGCATCACCCTTTCCTCTTCAGGGGAAAACCAACGCATGCTCAAGATGTACCAAGAAGGATTATGTTTACTACACAACCTTCTTCTTATAGACGTTGTTGGGCCTCCAAGTGCAGAGGTTTGTAGGATAGTAGCAAATTTTCCTCAAGTGGATGACCTAAGGTTTACCGTGGGAGGCGTAGGATGAAGATAATATCTCTCAAACAACCCTGCAACCAAATAACAAAGAGTCTCTTGTGTCCCCATCACACCCAATACAATGGTAAATTGTATAGGTGCACTAGTTTGGCGAAGAGATGGTGATACAAGTGCAATATGGATGGTAGATATAGGTTTTTGTAATCTGAAAAAATAAAAACAGCAAGGTAACTATTGATAAAAGTGATCACAAACGGTATTGCAATGCGTTGAAACAAGGCCTAGGGTTCATACTTCCACTAGTGCAAGTTCTCTCAACAATAATAACATAATTGGATCATATAACTATCCCTCAAGATGCAACAAAGAGTCACTCCAAAGTCACTAATAGAGGACAACAAACGAAGAGATTATTGTAGGGTACGAAACCACCTCAAAGTTATTCTTTCTGATCGATCTATTCAAGAGTCCATAGTAAAATAACACGAAGCTATTCTTTCCGTTCTATCTATCCTAGAGTACGTACTAGAATAACACCTTAAGACACAAATCAACCAAACCCTAATGTCACCTAGATACTCCAATGTCACCACAAGTATCCGTGTTTACGATTATGCGATATGCATCATACAATCTCAGATTCATCTATTCAAACCAACACAAAGTACTTCAAAGAGTGCCCTAAAGTTTCTACCGGAGAGTCAAGACGAAAACTTGTGCCAACCCCTATGCATAAGTTCACTGAACCCGCAAGTTGATCACCAAAACATACATCAAGTAGATCACGTGAATATCCCATTGTCACCGCAGATAAGCACATGCAAGACATACATCAAGTGTTCTCAAATCCTTAAAGACTCAATCCGATAAGATAACTTCAAAGGGAAAACTCAATCCATTACAAGAGAGTTGAGGGGGAGAAACATCATAAGATCCAACTATAATAGCAAAGCTCGCGATACATCAAGATTGTGCCGAATCAAGAACACGAGAGAGAAAGAGAGATCAAACACATAGCTACTGGTACATACCCTCAGCCCCGAGGGTGAACTACTCCCTCCTCGTCATGGAGAGCGTCGGGATGATGAAGATGGCCACCGGTGATGGATCCCCCTCCTGCAGGGTGCCGGAACAGGGTCCCGATTGGTTTTTGGTGGCTACAGAGGCTTGCGGCGGCGGAACTCCCGATCTAGGTTTCTTTTCGGGGGTTTCTATATTTATAGGGATTTTTGGCGTCGGGAACAAGTCAGGTGGGTCTCCGAGGCAGCCACGAGGTAGGGGGCAGCGTCCAGGGGGTAGGGCGCACCCCCACCCTCGTGGGTGCCTCGGGACTCTTCTGGCCTATCTCCGATACTCCGTGGGCTTCCTATGGTCCAAAAATAATCTCCGTGAAATTTCAGGTCAATTGGACTCCGTTTGGTTTTCCTTTTCTGCGATACTCAAAAACAAGGAAAAAACAGAAACTGGCACTGGGTTCTAGGTTAATAGGTTAGTCCCAAAAATCATATAAAATAGCATATAAATGCATATAAAACATCCTAGATGGATAATATAATAGCATGGAACAATAAAAAATTATAGATACGTTGGAGACGTATCAAGCATCCCCAAGCTTAATTCCTGCTCGTCCTCGAGTAGGTAAATGATAAAAACAGATTTTTTTTGATGTGGAATGCTACCTAACATAATTTTCAATGTAATTATCTTTATTGTGGCATGAATGTTTAGATCCAAAAGATTCTAGACAAAGTTTAATATTGACATAGTAATACTTCAAGCATGCTAACCAAGCAATTATGTCTTATCAAAATAACATAGCCAAAGAAAGCTTATCCCTACAAAATCATATAGTTTGGCTATGCTTCATTTTCATCACACAAAATGCTCCCATCATGCACAACCCTGATGACAAGCCAAACAATTATTTCATACTTAGCCTTTTCAAACTCTTTCAACTTTTATGCAATATATGAGAGCAAGCCATGGACATAGCACTATGGGTGGAATAGCATATGATGATGGAGGTTATGTGAGAAGACAAAAAAGGAGAAAGTCTCACATTGATGTGGCTAATCAACGGGCTGTGGAGATGCCCATCAATTGATGTCAATGCGAGGAGTAGGGATTGCCATGCAACGGATGCACTAGAGCTATAAATATATGAAAGCTCATCAAAAGAAACTAAGTGGGTGTGCATCCAACTTGCTTGCCCACGAAGACCTAGGGCATTTTGAGGAAGCCCATCATTGGAATATACAAGCCAAGTTCTATAATGAAAAATTCCCACTAGTATATGAAAGTGACAAAATAAGAGACTCTCTATCATGAAGATCATGGTGCTACTTTGAAGCACAAGTTTGGAAAAATGATAGTAACATCGCCCCTTCTCTCTTTTTCTCTCTTTTTTTATTTGGGCTTCTTTGGCCTCTTTTTTTTCGTTCGGAGTCTCATCCCGACTTGTGGGGGAATCATAGTGTCCATCATCCTTACCTCACATGGGACAATGCTCTAATAATGAAAATCATCACACTTTTATTTACTTACAACTCAAGAATTACAACTCGATACTTAGAACAAATATGACTCTATGTGAATGCCTCCAGCGGTGTACCGGGATGTGCAATGAATCAAGAGCGACATGTATGAAAGAATTATGAAGGTGGCTTTGCCACTAATATGATGTCAACTACATGATCATGCAAAACAATATGACAATGATGGAGCATGTCATAACAAACAGAACGGTGGAAAGTTGCATGGCAATGTATCTCGGAATGGCTATGGAAATGCCATAATAGGTAGGTATGGTGGCTGTTTTGAGGAAGTTATAAGGAGGCTTATATGTGATAGAGCGTATCATATCACGGGGTTTGGATGCACCGGCGAAGATTGCACCAACTCTCGAGGTGAGGAAGGGCAATGCACGGTACCGTAGAGGCTAGCAACGATGTAAGGGTGAGAGTGCGTATAATCCATGGACTCAACATTAGTCATAAAGAACTCACATACTTATTGCAAAAATCTACAAGTCATCAAAACTAAGCACTACGCGCATGCTCCTAGAGGGATAGATTGGTAGGAAAAAACCATCGCTCTTCTCCGACCGCCACTCATAAGGAAAGCAATCAAAGAACACCCCATTCTTCAAATTTTTCACACAACGTTTACCATACGTGCATGCTATGGGACTTGCAATCCTCAACACAAGTATTTCTCAATTCCACAATTACGCAACAAGCATGACTCTAACATTACCACCTTTATATCTCAAAACAACTATCAAGTATCAAACTTCTCATAGTATTTAATGCACTCTATATGAAAGTTTTTATTATATCCATCTTGGATGCCAATCATATTAGGACTAGTTTCATAACAAAAGCAAATTACCATGCTGTTTAGGACTCCCAAAATAATATAAGTAAAGCATGAGAGTTCATCTATTTCTTCAAAATAAAACTACCGCCATGCTCTAAGAAGATATAAGTGAAGCACTAGAGCAAACGGCAAACTACTCCAAAAGATATAAGTGAAGATCAATGAGTAGTCGAATAATTATGTAACTATGTGAAGACTCTCTAACATTTAAGAATTTCAGGTCTTGGTATTTTATTCAAACATCAAGCAAAACAAAAGAAAATAAAATGACGCTCCAAGCAAAACACATATCATGCGGTGAATAAAAATATAGCTCCAATTAAAGTTACCGATGAACGAAGACGAAAGAGGGGATGCCATCTGGGGCATCCCCAAGCTTAGGCTCTTGGTTGTTGCTAGTGTCAAAACCGGCGGATCTCTGGTAGGGGGTCCCGAATTGTGCGTCTAGGATCGATGGTAACAGGATACGGGGGACACGATGTTTACCCAGGTTCGGGCCCTCTCTATGGAGGTAATACCCTACTTCCTGCTTGATTGATCTTGATGAATATGAGTATTACAAGAGTTGATCTACCACGAGATCGTAATGGCTAAACCCTACAAGTCTAGCCTATGTGTATATGGTAATGAATGTGTCCTATCCGGACTATGCTCTCCGGTTTATATAGACACCGGAGAGATCTAGGGTTACATGGAGTCGGTTACATAAGAAGGAATCTTCACAGCTAGTCACCTAGCTTGCCTTCCATGCCAAGGAAAGTCCAATCCGGACACGAGTATGGTATTCGGTCTTCACAGCCCATCAGTCCGGCCCATGGATAGCAAGGCCGGACGCCCGAGGACCTCGTAGTCCAGGACTCCCTCAGTAGCCCCTGAACCTGGCTTCAATGACGAGGAGTTCGGTGCGCAGATTGTCTTCGGCATTACAAGGCGGGTTCCCCTTTCTCCGAACTCCAAGATAGTCTTCGGATGTAGTAGATATATCCAGACCTGTATGTATAGTTGCAGAAAATATTCAAGCCTGATTTATTGGTAATTGTTTATGACATCACGCCTGCCCGGTCACTATTTCCAACCGTTGGCCGGCGTGTCGCCCCACATCCCGGGACGCGGTTTTACTGGCTTGTCTTGCCAAGGAAGAGATCGTGTTCCCTTATTCACGAGATTTCCTTTAATGCAGGCGTGGGTAACCCAACCGTCCCCCGGGTACAACTCTCTGGAGATTGGTAAGTTTCGAGACCCAGGTGGATACGCTTAGTACTTGGGGTATTTATATAGGGTCTCAGACTCGTCTTCTTCCTTTGCGCTCGCTTCTTCCTCAACCCTAGCCACCCTGAGTTCCACCCCTCGGGTTCCCATCGCCACCAGCCCCAATCATGTCCGGATCCAGCCGTCTAGGCCGGTGGGTGGCTTCTTCTGCCACAGAGGAGGATATTACGAAGCTCCGCCCAGCGAGGTATCTGACCCCGGAAATCCTCCATCGGCTTCCTGAACAGGGGCAGGTCATTCCTACCCCCAAATCCAGCGAGAGGGTAGTGTTTATGTCCCACTACCTCCATGGGTTAAGGTTGGCGCTTAACCCCTTCGTTCGGGGGCTCATGTTTTACTCTGGGCTAGACTTTCACGATCTGGCCCCGGCCTCTATTCTCCTCATCTCGACATTTATAGTCACATGCAAGGCCTTCCTCCGGACTCCTCCGCACTTTGGTTTGTGGATCAAGACCTTTGAGTGAGGCCGCAGGTGACAGAGGAGGAGAAGGCAAAGTGCAGCAGCGTTACAATAGGCAAGCTTGCCAGCGCGGTTTGGTTTAAAGGATCCTTCGCCAAGTCTTCTGACCTATGGCAGCAGGGGTGGTTTTATATCAATGAGCCGCGGGGCTCCAAGTGGGCAGCTACGCCTGCGTTCTGACCCGGCCCTCCAATTCAGCTTGCCTCATGGATCAATAAGGGACTAGACTGGGGATCCGTCAATGAAGTGCAGACTCTGCAAGGTCGCGTCCAAAGCCTTACTGAGAAGGGCATCGGTCTTGTGAGCATCGTTCAAGTAATGCTAGTATGCTGGACCCTGCCATGTCAGCGGCGGCCTCTCCGTATGTGGGAGTTCAATGCCGAAGGATGGCAGACTCTTCAGCACTTCCTCGGCACTACGCACGAGGGAATGTGGAAATTATATTTCGGGGAACGAGAGCAATGGACGGACACCACTGAAGATGTTGGCCTCGACTGCAATCATCCAGACAGCACGGTGAGTATTGGATCTCCGCACACCTTTAATTCGAGTATCTCTAGGTAAGATATTGAACAACCCATCCCTTCACAAGACCGGATAAACAAGGCGGTATTGATCTGGTGTCTGGCGCCCCTTCCCGAAGACTCTGCGAACGCCCTACTAACGAGGATGCTGACTCCGACACCGTACCAGGTGTCTACGGAGGAGGGAAAAGGTGCAGAGGAAGCCCGCCGTGGTAGGAAGAGGGTCACCTCTGAAGGTCATGAGGGGAAACCTTCCAATAAAGGGAAGACGTCATTGACGGGCGGCTTGGGCCGGGCAAGCGATGTTGACGTGGAGCTTTGTGATGAGGATAAACCTCTGGCCAAACCGTAAGTGCAGCACGGTACTTTAATCATACTGTCGGTGGGAAACGACACCTATGGGATCACAAGAATCCCTACTATGGTTGCGGGGCGCGGGGTCGTGAGAAGAGCGGATCAAACAGATAGCACACGGTTCGTTTATCCAGGTTCGGGCCGCGAGGATGCATAAAACCCTACTCCCGCTTTGGTGGATTGTATATCTGTGTTCTTGAGCTAGCTATGGGGCGTGAAGAGCTCCAAATAGCCGAATCCTCCTCCTGGTTGCCTCGGGCCTCCTTTTATAGGAAAGGGGTTGCCACAGTGGCACACAGGAGGTGGAAAGGGTACAGTAATGCGAGGTCATCCCTCACATTACATGACAAGGCGCATTTAATGCACCTTGCTTAGGTGTCCTTGCTTTATCGGGGACGGAGGAGAGCCCTATCCCGTCCGCCGCCACTCCCTCTCGTGTTGACACGCGCCCTGGCCAGCGGTGCCCGCGGTGCCATGTAGGTAGGCAGGCAGCTGAGGTGGCGTAGTGGTGGGTCTCCATGAAGATCTGCACGCTGCCACGCAGGTGCCTGCCCAACTGGTTGGGTCAGCAGCTGCATGCGAACGGTGGCGGAGGTGCGACTGGTGCGGGCCTGATGATGGCCCCACGGGTGTTCTTGGCAAGGGCCTTGCCGGGGCCCCGGCAAGGGTCTTGCCGTGGCGCCTGCTGTCATCCCCGGCAAGGCTCTTGCCGGGGGCCTTGTGGTCCTCTTTGGCTGGGATCCTGCCAAGGATCATCACCATCTAAAGTGTGTATCTGATCTTGAATATCTTCACAAAGATCTGCATGCCACCACGGGGATGTCTCCCGAATCCTTGCCCCATGGGGGCAGTGGACTCAAGGGTGACTCGCTCCGTAGGTGTGGGGCGAGCTGCCACGGCAAGGGTCTTGCCGGGTTTGCTAGAACTGCCCCCGAGCAAGGATCTTTCCGGGGGAGTCCACTTCGTCCCCTTTGCTCTTTGTGGTCTTGGTCTTGGCGTCGTTCTGCTTCTTCGAGCTTCGGTCTTACCTCGGCTCACCTCCCTTGCCTTGCTCAGTGTGGTGGTGCCCGTGGCTCAGACTGCCGTGCACAGTTATAGGGGTACAAAAGGTGTACCCCTCTTTTTGTACACCGACAGGAGCCCCCGGGCCCGGGCCACACATAAGCGTAACGCGTTGTTGGGCTAGGCCCAAAAACGGTGCGCGGGCAGGCTGGGCGGTTTTTACCACGGTAAGTTCCATCGCGCGTTGCGCTTCCCATGCTTCCTGCGCGTGGAGCGGCGTGCGTGACGTGGGTGGCATGTGTGGGGCTGAGCTCTGCACGCATGCGTCACGCCATCGTAAAGGGGGCGGTTCGCGCCTTCCCCATAAACGGAGGGAGGCGTGGAGGCGCGACCCATTTACTGAACGGGGCCGAGGCGTGGTCTTCAAGGCGTCCACTCCCCACGATCACGGGGCGGGGAGAAGTCGCCTCACCCATTGCCTCGGTCCTGCACGCCTGCCACGTGGCTCTCATGCGCTTGGGGTAGCGAACGACGAAGGCGGGAAACCGGGCCGCCGCGGGCTGGGGCAGCGGGTCGGTCCCAGTTCCCTGTGCCTTCCGCGTCTTGATTGGCTGAGCGGGGCGGCCGAGCCCCCACCCTGTTCCTTTATAAAGAGGGCGAGGGGGGATGGCGTCCCCGCATTCTTTCATATCCTCCTTCCTTCAGCTTCTGCTCCCCCCTTCCATCCGCCATGGAGAGAGGGAATCTTGGTCCTTCAACGGTGGCGGCGAGGGTCGCTGCTCGACAACGCGTCCCTCCTTCTCCTGCACCTGCGGTGGCAGAGCCGGCCGCGAGGGGAATGGGGAGGGGGCGAGGCCGAGGCGCTCGGGGAAGAGGAGGACGGGGCGGCGCGCCGGCTTCGCCTCCGCCAGCGGCTCCTCCTTGCATGGAGGGCCATGTTGGGGATGACCCTTGCGAGTTCTTCGTCAGGCTGCGCCGGCCGCCTCGCCGTCGCCTTCGTCTCCCGACTCCATTTGCGCGGGAAATGGAGCTGGATCCGCCAGAGTCATTGCGGCTGCACATGAGGGGCTGTGGGATCGGCGGCACGCGGGTCCGCGTCGACTTCCCCGCTCCTCACGTAATGTATCTTCGCCGGGGATGGAAGACATTTGCTCATATCCACCGCCTGATGGAGGGGCTTACTCTCCATTTCAAGCTGATGGAGGGAGGCCTTCTCTCTGTCAAGGTCTTCGGGCTCTTCGGGACCCGCGCAAGGTGCTGCATGGAGAGCTCTTCTGATAGCAAAGACTCCTCCTCGGGCGGGAGTGACGAGGAGGACAGCGGCAGCAACGACGAGGGTAGCAGGCGGCAGGATGACGGGTCCAACTAGGTGTCGGGCACCGCTCCGTGCGGCACCGGTGACCCCATCATCCGTGTCGCCGGCTCCCTGAACTTCTCGGGGTCGTCTCCTTGGGCGGCTGGCGTTGGGAGGCTGCGAAAGAGGAAGAGGGCGGGCGACAAGGCCGTCAACTCGGAGTACGCGGGCACCAACGCGTGCTGACGTCCTGCCGCCTCGTCTTCGAGCTCTGCTTCCGGCGCCGCCATCACCATCCAGCCTTCGGACAGCCACCTAGATGTTCTCTTGGTGTCTTCTGCCACCCGTAGCTCGCCTAGGCGCCTCTTTTGCCCTTTTCGCCTACTTGACCTGCCTCCTGAGGAGAGGGATAAGAAAGGAATTACGGGCACCTTATCTCTTTTTAGTTTGTAAGCCTTCGGGCCTTAGCTGAATTTAAAACTTGTAATCCCATCATTCATGTTTTTATTCCCTATGGACTGTACCTGAGTGGAATGTTTTTAATGAAAAAGGGATGCTTGCCGGGTCATCTGTTTGCGGGTAGAACCCACGACAAGGAGTGAATCCTTGATATCTTTAAGATAAACATTTCCTTGCCCGGCAACAGGCCTTGCCGTCTCCCCACTTCACTCGACCTTTCTCACGCCTTTGGCGGAGGCATGGATGAGGCGGGTTCAGGCTCCTCGTTTCATCCTTTCGCTGCCACGACTACGACCAAACCTGGCCCCAGGGATGAGCCCTAGGGCCTAGAGTTAGGGGAGCACGGTAGCTTTAGGGAAAAATGAGGTTTCACATACCTTAGTCCATAAGGGAATGCATGACAAGGGATGAAGAACTTATCTGAAGCTGTAGCCCCCGGCAACTTTGGTTTGCCGTGGGTGAATCTTTGCTCTTGCAGCCCCCGGCAATACTGGCTTGCTAGGGTCTAGATGCTGGTCTGTACTCCTTCTCTTTTTCGTCCTCAAGTGATCCGGCAAGGATATTTGTGAGTCCTGCGAACCAAAGAAGACGAAAGAACGGCAAAGGGACGCACACTCGACCTCTAAGCTAGGGGTTAGTTGCCGCTAAGCACTATCAACCCTAACCAAGAACGAGACTCGACCTAGCATGCATGCTATAACTTAGGGCGCCAGCACTTCATTTATTTATGCTCAGGGTCTGCGCCTGGCTTTGTACAAAGGGTTACATGCATCATCGGCAATGCTTGTACAAAAGGTGGCTTGCCGGGGGGCCCGGCAAGCCGCGCCTCACGGGTAAAACTTGCGAAGATGCTCAATGTTCCAGGAGTTACTCACCGGAACGACATCTTTGGTCTCCAGGCGGACTGCGCCAGGCCTGGTGACTCGTATTACCCGATAAGGGCCTTCCCACTTTGGCGTCAACTTGTTGGAATTCTTGGCCGATTGAACGCGCCGAAGGACAAGGTCGCCTTCCTCAAGGCTTCGTGCATGAACCCTGCGGCTATGGTAGCGGCGCAAGGCTTGCTGGTAGAGTGCTGCTCTCACAGCCGCCCGAAGACGATCTTCCTCAAGGAGCATCGCGTCATCTTGCCGCAGTTGCTCTTGCTCAAGCTCATCATAAGCGAGCACTCGAGGTGACCCGTGTATGAGTTCAGTGGGGAGAACTGCTTCTGCCCCGTATACTAGGGCAAAGGGTGTCTGGCCGGTGGCTCGATTTGGCGTCGTTCTAATCTACCAAAGAACCGTCGACAATTCATCAATCCAGCGCCTTCCGCTCTTGTGCAGCCTGTCAAAGGTCTTTGTCCTTAAGCCCCGCAGTACTTCAGCATTTGCCCTCTCAGCTTGACTGTTGCTTCGTGGGTGGGCAACGGAAGCAAAACAGACTTTGCTGCCGAGGTCTTGGGTATATTGCATGAAGGTGCGGCTCATGAACTGTGTGCCGTTGTCGGTGATGACCGTGTTGGGTACACCAAAACGGCACACTAGCCCCTTGAAGAACTTGACGGCCGACTGAGCTGTGACCTTCCTCACTGCCTCCACCTCTGGCCACTTTGTGAACTTGTCGATTGCAACGTACAAGTACTCAAAGCCCTTGACAGCGCGGGGGAAAGGGCCCAGTATGTCGAGCCCCCAGACCGAGAAGGGCCAGGAGAGAGGAATGGTTTGAAGGGCTTGAGCTGGCTGATGAAGCTTCTTTGAATGGAACTGACACGCTTCACACCTGGTGACTAGTGTCGTCGCATCCTGGAGGGCGGTGGGCCAGAAGAAGCCTTGCCGGAATGCCTTGCCGGAATGCCTTGCCGGCAGGGGCCCTTGACCCGATGTGGGATCCACATATGCCTCCGTGTATCTCTGCCAACAGCTCCAGTCCTTCCTCTCGAGGGATACACTTCAATTTCACACCATTCGGCCTCTTTCTGTATAGGACGTCATCGACGAACTAGTACATGGTAGAGCGACGGGCTACTTTTTCCGCTTCTTCCTGCTCCTCAGGAAGTTGCCCTGTTTGGAGGAATCAGATGGTATGCTGTGCCCATGCTGGAACCTGGGGCTCGATGGCGAGGACTAAAGGCATTTCCTCCGCTATAGGAGCGGCTGTCTCGACGGCAAGAGCTTGACGCTCCACCGGAGCTAGCCGTCCGGTGGCAGGCTCAGCGTCCCTGGCAACATCCTTGCCGGCAGCTCCGGGGAGCTCGGCCGGAAAGTACTTGACGGGCCCTGATTTCCTCCTCTTGTTCTGCTCTATTGATGGATCAACGGATGGTTGAGTTAGCTGAAGCACAAAGGTACCTGGTTCCATAGGCAGCTTGAGGGCAGCACGTTTTGACAGGTAATCGGCGATATCGTTCTCCGCTCGGGGAACGTATTCAGCCTGTATACCGTCGAAACGCTCTTCCAGCTTTCTCACTTCACCGACGCAGGCCTTCATTAACGGGCTCTGGTAATCCTTGTTGACTTGCTTGACGACAAGCTGCGAGTCGCCCCTGACGATGAGTTTCTTGATTCCGAGGTCCGCCGCGATCCTAAGACCGGCAAGCAGCCCTTCGTATTCTGCCGTATTGTTTGTTGACACCTCCCTGGGGAAGTGCATCTGGATCACGTACTTGAGGTGCTCTCCGGTGGGGGCGACAAGCAGTACGCCAGCCCCGGCACCTTGTAAGGAGAAAGCTCCATCAAAGTACATGATCCAATTGCAACTTGCCTCCTTGCCGGGGAGAGCAGTCTCTTGGGCTTCTTCGTCAGGTGTTGTGGTCCATTCTGCAATGCACTCCGCCAGGACTCGGCTCTGAATTGTCAAAGTACTTTCAAACTTGAGGCCAAAGCTGGACAGCTCCAGTGCCCATTCCACAATTCTTCCCATTGCATTTGGATTGTGCAATATCCGCTGCAGAGGGAGGCGAGTGACGGCAGTGATCTCGTGTGCCTGGAAGTAGTGACGCAGCTTCCTCGAGGCCATAAGAAGGTCGAAGAGTAGTTTCTGCACGCCGGAGTACCTTGATCTAGCCCCCAGCAGGAGGGAGCTAACAAAGTAGACCGGGTGCTGCATCATTTTCTTCTTCGGCGGCACTTTGACTGGCTGTGTCGTCTCCGCATTGGTGGTGTCGGGCTCTGTTGCTGCCATTACCTCGTTGTCAACCTCTCTCTGCGCCACTAGTGCGGCGCTGATCACCTGGTTCGTTGCCGCCAGGTATAGCAGCAACTACTCCTGTGGCCTAGGCGCAACTAGTATTGGCGCGGAGGAGAGGTACTTCTTCAGATCTTGCAATGCTTCCTCGGCTTCTGGCATCCACTCCATCGGGCCCGCCTTTTTAGGACCTTGAAAAAGGGAAGGGCGCGCTCAGCAGACTTGGAAATGAATCTGCCCATGGCGGCAACGCAACCAGCAAGTCGACGCACATCCTTGATTCACTTGGGTGCCTCAATCTGCTCTATAGCTTTGATCTTGTCCGGATTGGCCTCTATCCCACACTGTGACACAAAGAACCCGAGAAGCTTGCCGGACGGGACGACAAAGACGCACTTCTCAGGGTTCAGCTTGAGATTGATCTTGCGCAGGTTCGCAAATGTCTCTTGCAAATCTGGAGGGTTGCCCTGTCCTTGGTTTTGACCACTATGTCATCCATATAAGCTTCCATATTTCTATGGAGCTGGGGTTCAAAACCAATCTGGACCGCCCTTGCAAACGTCGAACCAGCACTCTTCAACCCGAAAGGCATCCGCATGAAACTATACGTACCACATGGGGTGATGAATGCTGTTTTCTCTTCGTCTTCTCTTGTCATGAAGATCTGGTGGTAGCCGGAGTAGGCATCGAGGAATGACAACAGATCACACCCAGCTGTGGTGTCAACAATCTGGTCGATGCGCGACAACGGGTAGGGGTCTTTAGGACAAGCCTTATTGATATCTGTGTAATCAATACACAACCTCCACTTCCCATTTGCCTTGCGCACTACGACCGGATTGGCCAACCACGTTGGATGGAGCACTCCTCTTACCAAACCTGCTGCCTCCAGTTTCCGGATCTCTTCCGTGATGAACTCTTGTCGTTCCAAAGCTTGCTTCCTGACCTTCTGCTTGACGGGCCGCGCATGAGGACAGACAACAAGGTGGTGCTCAATCACCTCCCTGGGAACGCCGGGGATGTCGGAAGCTTGCCATGCAAACACATCGCCATTCGCCCACAGGAAGGTGACGAGCGCGTCTTCCTATTTGTCGTCAAGGGTGGAGCTTATGGTGAAAGCTCCTCCCGTGCCGTCCTCATTGACAAAAACCTTCTTGGTTCCCGGCGGTATGGCCCTGGGCTTCTTGTTTCCGCCGGTGGAGCTCTCTGACATGTCCTCGACGGCAGCGCTACACTCCGAAGAGGTGCGCTTGCCGGAGTGGGTGTCCAAGGTCTCACCGGTCTTATTTTTCTTCTTCCCTCCCGGGATCCCAGCGGCAGGAGCAAGTGCCCTAGTGGCGGCAGCTGCTGCAACTGCTTGCTGGTATAGTTGGTCAGCGCAAATCAGCGCATCTTTCTTATCGGAAGGGATGGTGATGATCGTCATAGGTCCTGGCATCTTCAGGGTGTTGTAGGCGTAGTGTGACGCCGGCATGAACTTGGCCAGCACTGGGCGACCAAGGATCCCGTTGTAGGGCAAGGGGATCTTGGCAACATCAAACACGATCCTCTCTGTCCTGTAGTTCAGGTTGCTTCCAAAAGTCACGGGTAGCGTGACCTTTCCCTTGGGTTGGCTTCTTCCCGGGTTGACCCCTTGAAATGTGCCCGTCTCTTCGAGGTCTCCATCAGGAATCTGGGACTTCTCGATCACGGCAGGCGAGATCAGGTTCAGACCGGCCCCGCCATCGACTAGCATCTTTGTCACCTTGAGGTTGCGTATTGTTGGTGAAACCAACAACGGCAAGCACCCAACCGCAGTAGTGCGATCAGGGTGATCCTCAGTGTCAAAAATGATAGGTGTGCTGGACCACTTCAGCGGCCTTTGGGCATCAAACGACGGCTCTGCCGCTGTAATCTCTCGCGCCCACTGTTTAAGCCGACGGTGACAAGTATGCAGCGAGGCGCCGGTATCGACGCACATGGCCTCTGTAGCTTTCTGAAACTCTTGGTCGCCGGACTCGTCGTCCTCTTCGTGATCGTTGTCTTCTGGCTTTCTGTCACGGCCCGGGCGGGCCTCTCCTGTTGTTTATCCTTGCCGCGACGGCCCGGCTGGCTGTCACGCTTCTTGCCGGACCCCTCAGCACCGTCTTGGCCTTTCTCCTTGTTCCGCCTCTCATATTCAGCCCTCTGCTTCTCAGCGAGGAGCTCAACCTGTCGGCAGTCCTGGAGAGCATGGCCTTTGGTGTGATGGATCTTGCAGTACCGCTTGTCGGAGTTTCCTGACTTCTCGGCAGCCGCCAAGGCCCGGCAGGCGACACATCCGGCAATTTCTTTGCCGGGGTCATCTGCCTTGGTTTTCTTGGTGGAGCCGGTGTCATCAGATCCCTCGATGGCAAGCACGACTTTTCCTTTGTGCTTCCTGTTGCGGCGCCGGCCTTTCTTCGCCGGGGCGGCAGTATCCTCATCTGAGGAGTCGGTTTCCACGCCGGCATCTTCGCCGGGGTACCTCCTTCGCTCTTCAGCCCGGGCACTTCTGTCAGCAAGAACATAGAGTTCTGCTACATCTTTCACCTTGTTCATTGCCAGCTCTTCACGCATCTTGCAGTTACGCACGTTCTGAATGAACGCGCTGATGATGGCGGTAGGGTGAACATCAGGGATATTGTACTGTATCCGGCTGAACCTCTGTATGTACTTGCGGAGACTCTCGCCTCCCTTCTGGGGAATGACGTGCAGGTCGATCGTTTGGCCATGGGCTTGGTGGCCTCCAGTAAAGGCGCCCACGAACTCATGGCACAAATCCGACCAGGAGGAAATGGAGTCTACCGGCAAGTGCATCAACCATGACATGGCGTTGGGTTTAAGAGCCAACGGAAAGTAATTCGCAAGCACCTTATCGTCGCGGGCTCCGGCAGCCTGCATCGCGATGGTGTAGATGTTGAGGAACCCAGACGGGTGGGTCTTGCCGCCGTACTTCTCACCCACATCAGGTTTGAAGGTGCGGTGAGTGGGCCACTGGAACTGTCGCAGCTCACGTGTAAAAGCCGGGCAGCCTACCTCGTAAGGTAGGCCTCCAGGGCTCTCCAGTGCCGGGTGGTCCACAGCAGGCCCTGCTCGCCTGTCTGACTGGTGGCGCGCTCCGCGCCGGCGCTCGATAGTGGTTCGAGCGTCTTCATGTTCTCGTTCCCGAAGGACTTGGCGCTGGTCACAGTGGGTCCGCGGGTCGGACAACGCTATGGAGATTTCGTCGCCCGTAACGTCACGACGGGCTGGCGTCCGCGGCACCGGGTGAGGTGGGGGCGAGTGCACCGTGCTCACAGCACCGCCGGCTCTCCTGCCACTGGTGCGTGGGACTCCGCTGGAGCGTCGACCCGGGGGCTCCACCGGACTCGGTTCGTCTTTGTTGGCCACCGCAACAAGGCTTCGGATAGTAGCTCTTCATTCGTCGAGTTTCCCCGTAGTGGGAGGAAAATCGTGGAGCAACTGCGCGCGCCAAGGCTTCTGCTGGTGTTGGTGGCAGCGAAACCTGCACGGATCGCGACGCGCTTCGACTTCTGACCATGTCAGAAGGAGTTCTATCACGACCCCGTGGTCGCATGCCATCTTCGCCAGCGCCTCGGCGAGCGGGGAGGTCTTCTACATCCCGGGAGTGGCGCTCGGGGCTCTTCCCGCGGCGACGCCCGGGGTCTTCGGTGTGATTACACCATTCGTCGCGCGCCGCTTGAGAGGAGCGCGCTGTCAGCGCCGGCGTGGGAGTCCGGGAAGCCTTCGCGTCGCCTTCGGGCGGGGTGGCAGCGATCTTGGAAGGCCCCGCGGCACCCGCGGAGGGCCTTGCTCCGTCTTTGGATTTGGCGGCGTGCAGCCCGTTACCAGGCGCATGAACATCGCCGCCTCCCAAACTCCGGCTACTGGGACGGTTTTTGTGCTCGCGAACGGCACCCCGGGTCTTTTCCACAACCGGTCCGCTGCTCGCCCGCATCAGGACGGGATGTCCGGCTTCCGACAGGCCAACTGCCACCGTCTTCTTCTTCTTGAGCGCCATGACGATGAAGGAGCGTCGAACTAACTACTAAAGCCGATTCTCACAACTGCGCTGCCCCCTACCTGGTGCGCCAAAGATGTCGGTGGGAAACAACACCTATGGGATCACAAGAATCCCTACTACGGTTGCGGGGCGCGGGGTCGTGAGAAGAGCAGATCAAACAGATAGCACACGGTTTGTTTATCCAGGTCCGGGCCGCGATGATGCGTAAAACCCTACTCCTGCTTTGGTGGATTGTATATCTGTGTTCTTGAGCTAGCTATGGGGCGTGAAGAGCTCCAAAAAGCCGAATCCTCCTCCTGGCCGCCTCGGGCCTCCTTTTATAGGAAAGGGGTTGCCACAGTGGCACACAAGAGGTGGAAATGGTACAGTAATGCGAGGTTATCCCTCGCATTACATGACAAGGCGCATTTAATGCGCCTTGCTTAGGTGTCCTTGCTTTATTGGGGAAGGGGGAGAGCCCTATCCCGTCCGTCGACGCTCCCTCTCGTGTTGACACGCGCCCTGGACAGTGGTGCCCGCGGTGCCATGTAGGTAGGCAGGCAGCTGAGGTGGCGCAGTGGTGGGTCTCCATGAAGATCTGCACGCCGCCACGCAGGCGCCTGCCCAACTGGTTGGGTCGGCAGCTGCATGCGAACGGTGGCGGAGGTGCGACTGGTGCGGGCCTGATGATGGCCCCACGGGTGTTCTTGGCAAGGGCCTTGCCGGGGCCCCGACAAGGGTCTTGCCGCGGCGCCTGCTGTCATCCCCGGCAAGGCTCTTGCCGGGGGCCTTGTGGTCCTCCATGGTTGGGATCCCGCCAAGGATCATCATCTTCTAAAGTGTGTATCTGATCTTGAATATCTTCACAAAGATCTGCTTGCCACCACGGGGATGTCTCCCAAATCCTTGCCCCATGGGGGCAGTGGACTCAAGCTGGTGACTCGCTCCATAGGTGTGGGGCGAGCTGCCATGGCAAGGGTCTTGCCGGGTTTGCTAGAACTGCCCCCCATCAAGGATCTTGCCGGGGGAGTCCGCTTCGTCCCCTTTGCTCTTTGTGGTCTTGGTCTTGGCGTCGTTCTGCTTCTTCGAGCTTTGATCTTACCTTGGCTCACCTCCCTTGCCTTGCTCAGTGTGGTGGTGCCTGTGGCTCAGACTGCCCGTGCACAGTTATAGGGGTACAAAAGGTGTACCCCTCTTTTTGTACACCGACACATACCCCCCTTCTTATTACTGAAGTAATCCTCCGACATACGTATGTCCTCGCAGGTTAGCGCCTGGTGTTTGCCAATCGTCCTCCTCTTCGAGAGACCTTCTTGCAGAGATGATGGAGAGTGATACGCCCTCCCCGGCCCCCTCGCCCAACAGGGCGGATGATTCCGAGGTACGTCCCGGGGGGCTCCTCCCGGTCAACAAGTAGTGCAGGAAACAAAGAGGGCATTACCCAAAGGTGGTGCCTCTGTCCCTCAAGGTTCGGGCATCAAGCATGGCGGCCCCTCCCTATCTGGTTTAGAGCCGGAGACGATCCTGGGGCGAGTGGGAGGATTCCTTCAAAGGAATATCGTACTCCGGCGGCGGCTTCCGAAGACCCAGAAATGCCGGATATGCTAACGGACATGCTGCGACGAGCGTCCATTTCGGAGGAACATCATGCCTTGATGGTTACGGTGGTCGAAAATGTTCTATCCATGAAGAGCGGTTTGAACGAGGCCTTTACGAGCCTCCGAAGGGGTTTTGAGGTTTGTGATGTAGTTTTGCCAATTGAATAATATTGACAGAATGCACCTCTTGTATATGTCGGAGCCCCTGAGATTTGGATTGCCTTCCGACGGAAGCGATCGGAGGATCAAAAAGATATGCTCAGTTGCTAACCTATATTTAACTTGGAGTACAGGCTGCCTCCCCTCCCGCGGCTACCCGAAATATGGAAGTGGACGAACTGCAGCGAAAGCTGGATATTGTGGAAGATGACATTGCATTGATCAACAGGCGTCTTGACGACTCGCAAGGTATATATGTCGAGCATTCCTTACACCAATGTGCTTGTAATTTAGGCCTGACGTCGAAAAGGGTTTATATGAAATGTGCATGATTGCAAATGGTGCTGCCGCCGTTGAAGCTCTTCGGGCGGAGCTAGCCCGGGCCAAGGAGCAGGCCCAACATAGTGATACGGCTCCCGAGAAGGCATCAGCGGATCTAAGAGCTGAACAAGCAGCTCGGCGCCAAAGTGAGGAAAAGATATTCGCACTGGCACTTGAATTGCAGAATACTGCCAGCCGCTGTGAATTCCTTGAGAAGGAGAATAAAGCCAAAATGGCTGAGCTTGATAAGGCCGTACGAGAGGCGAGTGAATCTTGGTCTGAATCTAGGGCAACTCGTGAAGAGATTCGGCAGGCTAAGGAGACAGCGGCCGGTAAGCCCTTTTTACTTCAGACAAACTTTGGCGATCTGGACTATGCTCAGCTGAACCAGGTCTGGAGTTCTCCGGTTAAATTTTTGGACTTGCCGAAGAGTTCTTCCGATGCGGCGCAATTTTACTACGCACAAGAGAGGTATGCAACGGAGAAGCTTTTCCGGTCACAGTTCGGCGCGTCGAAGCGCCCTCTGTTGTTCAATGAACAGATGTCCCAGTCGGCTGAGCTTCATAGGATATCTGGCGACGCCATGAAGAACGTCATAATCCGGTTGTGGCCAAGTGAGCCTATTCCGAGTAGTTATTTTGGCCTGGTGCGGCGGCTTGTTGACGCGGTGCCACATATCGATGCTGTGAAGCGGTCGGCGTGCATTGAGGGTGCACGGATGGCCTTTGCCCGAGTCAAAACATTTTGGGGAAATATGAAGGCCATTGATGTTGCGGCGAGGAGTCCACCCAAGGGCCAGGACCGTAATGAGCCGGAGCACTATTTTGAAGACGTCTTAGATGCCGCCCGCTTAATAGAGGGTCAATGCTTGAAAGATATAATGTTCGAGTGATTTATATAATGATGTAACAGACAACTTTATAGTTAATCTATTTATATTTTGCTCAAAAGCTTGAATTCCTCCTCTGTGGCCGTTTTAGTATAATCTGAAAGTTTTCCAGTCATCGGCTTTAGCCCCCTCGTAGGAAGTACGGCGGTGTTCGGAAATGCATTAAATCACTCTTTATCCAACGTCTTGGTCCATAAAGGAGGTGATAATGCGCTGAACCAGGCAATCAGACTACAGGGCGTTAACACTTTCACTTAACCATATGAGTTTTATAGTGGGGCTACGAGATAGCCCCTGGTATGTATACGACGCATAGTGCCTTGCATATGTTGATCTAAAAAAATCCCTCGTGTGACACGGAGAATCACTAAAGATTCGAATAAGTCGTCAAGTGGTTGACCAGCTCTCGCCACATCATGACAGTCAATTTTCGGCTTTCTCTACTAAGGTTCTCATCCGGTCTAGGCCAGGGCACAATCGCAGTAGTTCTCCCTTTACTACCCTAGCCGATAGAGCGAAACGTAGGGTAGCAAGCACAGGAGCCGGGCAACCCAACTATTGACCAAAGACAATGATTCGGAGCTGATGCATATAAGGCCAAACTTGCGACGCCGAAGTACGCTATAGTGCTGTTCGGACTTTTACTGGTGACTCATTTGTTCCCATACCGGGCCCCTGGAAAGTTATGCCGAGGCGCGTCCTGTAAGGCAGGCGTTACGGCCGGACTCGTTGTAGAAAGAGCATGAAATATAAGATCTGGTAAAGCTTACTGGGAGCAATATGCCAATGATAAATATATAAAGAGTAAAACCACAACCCAGCTATTTGACATGCTCAGGGTTGGGAACAGAGGAAAAGGGGATGATACAGGCTCAAAACAAAGAGTGTGGTCTACAAAAGCTTAGTTTTGGACCTCCTGTCACACGTCTGCGCCGCCCGTCCTCGGGGATGGGCATCCTTAACGGGAGTGACCCCTTAGGTGAGTGTGCGGATCCAAACTTCGAGAGAGTCCAAAGTAGATGTTGTCCTGATGGTCACCTGTTTTTAAGAAATTATACAAAAATAAAAAAGACGACTAAAACGTTACGAGGATCTTTGCAGGGTTGTCCATGTTGTGCTTCCGCCAATGCCCATGGTATCTTGAGTGCGTAGTTATGTACGCGTGGTGTAAACTTTGCTAGCACAGTAGGTGGGCAGCGGAAGCCGAACTGTTATGTCCGTTCTGGGAGTGCTCGAACTTCCAAGGGAAAGTGTTTCTAGCCCTTGGTGTTCGACTGGTGAGCCGATCCGTCATCTTTATCGCCTGGTGGCCTCCTTCCCTTGTGATCGGCGTTGAGTTTGCCTCCCTGCTTAAGGACCCAAAACAATTTCTGTTGGTATGACTAGCTGGCCTATCAGGGTGACTGTGAATCTGACAAGGTCGGTCAAATATCCTATCAAGGGTGGATGGTCCATCTTGGTTTGCCTTTAGTGGCTTCTTCCGTTGACCGGGCTTCGGATTGTGAAATCCGTCGTTCACCATTGTGCTGCGGCTGTTGTGTTCGGTTTGTCGTGGCTTGCCGTTGCCGTCTCGACTTTCAAAAGTGTCCGGGTCGCTGGCGTTGTTGCTTTTACGAGGGAGCCAGTTGTCTTCTCCAACACAAAAGCGAGTCATTAGAGCGGTAAGTGCATCTAGTGCCACCCCAGTAGTTTTGGAGTATTGACGACAAACCTGGTTGAGGGACTAATGTGTTTGTGAGAATTGCAGGATAACACAGGTAGTAGTCCCTCGTTGATTCGGTTTACCTACCGGAGATGACCCCTAAAAATGTATGATGACATTGACGAAAAAGGTGGTATGTGACGATATTCATATTGAAGACTATGACATGAGAAGACATTGAGTGAAGACTATGGAGCGCGAAGACCTAGTCGTTTCGTTGTTTCCTTTTCTTCTTTGTTGAGTCATAGGAACCACCGTACTATTAAGTGGGGTCCAAGTGAACAAAGTCAGAGTGACTGAAGTGATCCTCAACCAAAATCCTATGTCTTCGAGCGAAGACAATGAGAGCAAATCTTATCCAGAGCCGGATGAGTCAGCTTTGCTTGTAGCCCAAGTAAAGTTGCCGTGTGTGTTTGAAATCTGACCGTTGGAACACGTGTCAGTTCCTTAGTGACCCAGGGTCATTTCAGACATATCAGGTCGGGTTGCTTAGTGGCTGTAAATAGCCCACCCCCTACACCATAAATTGGTGGCTGCTCAGAGTTAGTGCACGTCTTTTGTCGTATTCAGAGCAACCCACCTCGAAGCCTTTGAGAGAGAGAGAAATCCTTGCGAGGACAAATCCCAAACACCCAGAGCCAAAGAGTGTTAGGCATCACTGAAGTTTTTCTGTCCGCATGACCTGAAGACTTATTACACTTGAGGACTGTGAATCCTCCAGCCGGTTAGGTGTCGCGTTCTGAGCATCCAAGAGTCATTGTGGATCGCCGGTGAATGAAGTCTGTGAAGGTTTGGAAGTCTACCTTGAAGACTTACCAGAGTAATTGGGCGATTGTCGTTAGCTCAAGGGGAATAAGGTGAAGATGCGGTCTTCTGAGTTGAATCTCAGCCTCCCTAACCAGACGTACAGTTGTCACAGCAACTAGAACTGGTCCAACAAATCCTGTGTCCTCAACAAGTGACGGGTTCTATCCTCTCCCTCTCTTTACTTAAAGTTTGTCTTTGTGAAGTCATTGCCTGTTTGCTTTACCTATTTGTCTTCACTGTTTGACATCTGTTGTTGTTTGGCTTCATTCCATCTTCCATTCTGATCCTTACTACCTAGCTGCTATTAGTCTTTGTACTCTCATTACATACTTGACTATGGCTTGCTTAGTGTAGTATATCTTCCGCTGCATTTCAATAGGTTCATTTCTATTGTTTGTCTTTGAAACTTCCATGTTTTGAATACTTTCATAAAAATCGCCTATTCACCCCCCTAGTCGATAACTAGCACTTTCAATTGGTATCAGAGCAAGGTACTCCCTTGTTCTGTGTGATTCGGTTTAACCACCTGGAGTTTTAGCTATGTCGACTGCAGGGATAATCAAAGTCTCCGCTGCTTGCCCCGTCTTCAATGGAATTGAATATCCCTACTGGAAGAATAAGATGCGCATGCATCTTGAAGCCATTGATGTCGACCTCTGGTATGTCGTCAAGAATGGCGTTCCCAAGACTGGTGAAGGTGTCACCCTTGCTGATGTCAAGAAGTTCATTCAACTGGACTCTACTGCCAAGAACATCATATGTGGTCATCTGACCAAAGAACAGTATGGCCGCGTGATTGCTTTGGAAACATCGAAGCTAGTCTGGGACTGTCTGTCTAAGGTCAACGAAGGCGTCTCAACCCAGAGAGATCAAAGGATTAGTGTTCTTCGCAACCTCTTCAACCGCTTCAAGAGAAACGACAATGAAAATGTCCAGCTCACGTTTGATCGCCTCACTGACATCACAAATGAGCTTCGTGCTCTCGGCGCTGCTGAGATTACCAAGCATGAAATCGTCAAGACACTATTGAGATCACTTGACAGCTCCTTTGACACCCTTGCCCTCATGATACAAGAACGTCCTGACTTCAAGACACTCGATCCGTCTGATATATTTGAGAGGCTCAACACACATGAGTTCCAGCTATCCGAGAAAAGAGATATCTATGGTCCCAACTATGGCCAAACTCGTGCTTTGAAGTCAAAAGCTGTTTCCTCATCTAAAGAAGAATCTGACTGCAGTTCTGATGATCCTGAAGACATTGGAAAGGAACTTGCTATGCTTGTGAAGAAGTTCCAGAAGTTCACTAAGAAGAAGGGCTTCAGAAAGTCTTCACGATCCAGCTCAAGAAATGATGAAGCTTCCACTCATGACTACAAGAAGAGAACATGTCACAAGTGCAAGAAACCTGGACACTATATCTCTGAGTGTCCACTGTGGGACAACGAGAATAAGAAGAAGAAGAGGAAGGAATATGATTCTGATGACAAGAAGAAGAAGAAATCTTCAAAGTCTTCTTCCAAGTCCTCATCCAAGTCTTCATCTCATAAGAAGAGCTCATCTGGCAAGGCTCGTGCTTTTGTTGGAAAGGAGATGGATTCAGAGGAGGAGTCTGCTTCTGAGGAGGCGGAGGTGGAGTCTGAGGAGGAGTCCGACCCTGGCGTCGCAAGTCTAGCTCTAGCCACAACCTACGTTGCCAAGTCCATCTTCAACACTGAAGACAATGACTTCCACACCAACGCTGAAGCTGATGACAAGGACGACGCTGCTCCCACCTACTGCTTCATGGCACGTGGTGCGAAGGGAAAGGTCTCCAGCCGAAAATCAAAGGCGTCTGATGCTATTGCTGGGTACCTAAAACATCTTGTAGGGCGCAAGATCAAATGCCCGAATGGTCTTACTATGTATTTTGTTCCTGAGTCGTTTGCCATTCATCCCATCAGTCCTAATCTTGATATGAGCTTCAATAATCCTCTTTCCCGTCAAATGTTTATGCTTCACAATGCTCTTGGTGAAGCCTATCCCCCTAACTATACTGTAGGGTATGACACCTCGTGCTTCAGAATGGATTATGGACAGCGGATGCACTAATCACATGACTGGTGATCGAAGTCTTCTCATGGACTCAACTTTTCGTCCATCTGATAAGAGTCACATCACATTTGCTGACACTGGTAAAAGCAAGGTATTGGGTCTAGGTAGAGTTGCAATCTCAGGGGATCAGCACATGGACAAAGTGATGCTTGTTGAATCCCTTGGTTTCAACTTAATGTCTGTCTTGATGCTTTGCGACTTGAACATGATTGTGATATTTGGAAAATATCGTTGCCTTGTACTTATGGAATCTGATAAATCTCTAGTCTTTGAAGGGTACCGGAATGATGATCTGTACATGGTAGATTTCTCAGCAGGACCACAACTTGCCGTATGTCTTCTTACAAAAGCTTCAGAGTGCTGGCTATGGCATCGGAGGCTGGGGCATGCTGGCATGAGGAACTTACACACACTTGCCAAGAAGAAGCATGTCATAGGCATCGAGGGCGTCAAGTTCAAGAAGGATCATTTGTGCGGTGCCTGCGAAGCTGGGAAGATGGCTAGGGCAAAGCATCCCTCGAAGACAATCATGACGACATCTCAACCCTTCGAGCTGCTACACATGGACTTATTTGGCCCTACTCACTACTCTACCCTCACAACAACTACCTGTCTCTATGCCTTCGTCATTGTTGATGATTACTCAAGATATACATGGGTGAACATAATTCTCTACAAGACTGAAGTGCAAGATGTCTTCAGACGCTTCGCCAACCGTGCTATGAACAATTATGGCGTCAAGATCAAGCATATCAGAAGTGACAACGGCACTGAGTTCAAGAACACTAGACTTGATCTTTATCTGGACACAATGGGAATCACTCATGAGTTCTCTGCTCCGTACACACCTCAGCAAAATGGCATCATGGAGCGCAAGAACAGAACCCTCATTGAGATGGCTTGAACAATGTCTGGGAACTTGTCAAGCGTCCTGACCTTCGCAAGCATAACATAATTGGCACAAAATGGATATATCGAAACAAGCAAGATGAGCATGGTCAAGTCGTCAGAAACAAAGCACGTCTCGTTGCTCAAGGATATACTCAAGTTAAAGGGATTGACTTCGATGAAACATTAGCTCCTGTGGCTAGGCTTGAAGCTATTCGGATACTGCTAGCCTATGCAAATCATCACAACATCCTGCTATATCAAATGGATGTCAAGAGTGCATTTCTCAACGGCAAGATTGAAGAAGTATACGTCGCACAACCACCTGGCTTTGAAGATCCAAAACATCCTGATATGGTGTAAAAGCTAAACAAAGCACTGTATGGCCTCAAACAAGCTCCTCACGCCTGGTATGATACGATCCAAGACTTCCTGAAGAGCAAAGGCTTCAAACCTGGATCCCTCGATCCCACACTCTTCACGAAAACATATGATGGTGAACTGTTTGTGTGCCAAATATATGTGGATGACATTATCTTCGGCTGCACCAACCAGAAGTATAGTGATGAGTTTGGATACATGATGCGAGAGCAATATTAGATGTCCATGATGGGTGAGCTGAAGTTCTTCCTCGGTTTTCAAATTCATCAGCAAAGGAATGGAATCTTCATATCTCAAGAAAAATACCTCAAAGATTTCCTGAAGAAGTTTGGAATGCAAGATTGCAAAGGTTACACGACGCGAATGCGAGCCAAACACCATCTGGGTCCCGACGACAATGGTAAAGAGTTCGATCAAAAGGTATACCGCTCCATGATTGGTTCTTTACTTTACCTATGTGCATCTAGGCCAGATATTATGCTTAGTGTTTGCATGTGTGCTCGATTCCAAGCGGCACCAAAGGAATCGCATCACTTAGCTGTGAAGCGAATTCTTCGATATTTGGCTTACACCCCAACATTAGGATTATGGTATCCAAAGGGCTCAGAATTTGATCTGGTTGGATTCTCGGATGCTGATTATGCTGGTGACAAGGTGGATCGCAAATCTACATCGGGCACATGTCACTTTCTGGGACGATCACTTGTGTGTTGGTCTTCAAAGAAGCAGAACTGCGTATCACTATCCACTGCTGAATCTGAATACATTGCTGCTGGATCTTGCTGCGCTCAGCTTCTATGGATGAAGCAAACTCTCAAGGACTATGGCATCAATCTGAAACAAGTAACTCTCTTCTGTTACAACGAAAGCGCCATCAAGATTGCCAACAACCCAGTTCAGCACTCGAAGACAAAGCACATTGAAATTCGTCATCACTTTCTAAGAGATCATGTCATGAAGGAAGATATTGATATCATTCACGTCAACACTGAAGAGCAACTGACAGATATCTTCACAAAGCCCTTGGATGAGAAAAGGTTTTGCAAGTTACGGCGTGAGTTAAATATCTTGGAATCCTCAAATGTCCTATGATTAGGCACACATCCTAACACTTATGCATGATAATGGCTTAGATGTGCAACACACGAAGTAAAGTATATCTTCAATCAATGAAGACTTACATTCTGAGTGTGAATACATGAACGTGGAATTTGACTTCGGAGCGCCATGATAATTGTGCGCCATGTCTGGGTCTAATACTTCCTATACGGTGGGTAACGCCACCACCAAATTCTTCTGTTTGAAGTGTTTTATTCATGGCGTAACATTTGCTATGTCTTCACATTTGGTTTGTCTTCAATTTCAACCCATTTTCATGATTATCTTCACTATGTTGATTTGATCGTCTTCTGATATATATATTAGTGTTCTGTCCTCTACAGCATTCACTTATAGCTATGTCTTCCTTGTTGAATCTTTTGAACTGAGTGAATGTGATCGGACCCTAATCTCTCTATGCTTTCTATCTCAAACTCTATCTGTCCAAATCATATGTATTCTATTGAAGCAGTCAAATGTCTTCTCTGTGTCCTTGTCAACAGAAGATACAGAGACAAACATTAAGTCTGTTTTTAAATGCTCTATCCTTATTGCCTGAAATCCGGAGAAGCCGGAACGACCATCCGACAGTTCGGGTGGGCGTGGGAACGTGGGAGAACTCCGAGTATGTTGCATGCTTGCCACGTGTCCCTCAGATGTGAACCGCCAGGGGCACCTGCGTAATTGCGCCGTGCCGCATACTTCCTTATAAATACATGTCCCCTGCGGTAAAGAAAACCTTCTTCCACCTCTCCACCTCGTCAAAACCCTAGCGCCACCGCTAGCTCTCGACGACGCCGGCGACGAAGCGCTTAGCTGCCGCGACTTCACCGTTGCCGTCCTCACGCCGGCCGCGGACATCGTCCTCTCCGTCGTCGCCGTAGGTGTCCTCCGTCGCCAAGTTAGGGCTCGGTGGATTGAACTGCTCGGTCTCCTACTCTTCCCATCTAGCAGTTCATCATGTGGTAAATAAAACTCTCCTTTTTACCATGTTTTTTATCCTAAAAGATTCATCCTGTTTACCGAAAGTGGTTTCTGCCTACTCAATGTTAGATCTATCCTGTCTGCATCTCATATAATGCCTAGCATATTCACTTAAGCTTCACATCTAGTTAGATTCCTCACTTGTACTTATTCGTGGATTCGTACAAATCTAGAACCAACTCTCAGCACATAAGTGAATGTCTTCGCATCATGAGGTCAATGTCTTCAAACTGATTTATCTTCAAAATCTTCTGAGAATGCATATGACCTCTCCCCTTCCCTCGCATCTCTAATGCTGTCACAGGTACATGTCCGTGGGAGAATCCCTTGGTTCTCATAGTCTGCATTCGTTTGTAGAATTCTTACAGCATCACATTAACTCTCCCGAAGCTAGTTCCTGTTTGTCCAGCAAGCGGAAGCCTTTGAAGCCTTTGAACGTTTTGAAGCCATTCAGTTTGAAGTTCATGGCTACAGAGAAATCAGCAAGGAAGGGTGGCAGACAGCGTCGTGGGGGAACATCAAGAGATTTGCCTGATGACCTCTCAGAGCTTTACAAAACAGATCCAGAGGAGGATTACAATCAGCACAAGACACGAATCCAATGGATTCGAAGATATTGGGCCGAACAATGGTTTAAATACAAGTTTGTGACCCAGGAGTATGCTGAAAAGAATGCCATCAAGAGTCATTGGGGTGACATTCTCTTCCGAAGCCTTCCTCCCAAGACAAGAGCTGAAGCTATTGCTTAGGGTTTCTATCCCTGCATGGTCCGAGGACCACAGCCTAAAAATGCCGACCCATCATCACTGCTCTGGTGTCGTGACGACAATCTCTTCAAGAGCAACTTCCAGCAGCAAAGGCATTAGCAAAGGAAAACAAGAAGTCATTGGGACTAGACTTCAATCCTGGTCCTTCTGCTCCCCGGGCTGACGGCTCACGCGATGCTGAACCCAATATCATCGGACCATTCTACAACCTTGATGGCCTCATCACTCACATTTCTGTTTGCCAAAGTGGATCATTCTGATGATGATGCCGACACTGATGAAGCCCCAGCTCCTACTCCAAAGCCGCAGAAGCAAAAGAAGGCTAAAGCTTCTAGATCAGCTGCTCCTCCAAAAGCTTCACGTGCGAAGCCACTGGCTACTGCACCTCCTGAAGACAGTGTGCAGTCTGAAGATCTATCACGTATCTCCAAGAAGACGGAGATGAAAAAGAAAAACGTCAAGAATACCGATCAGGCTTTGACCCATGCTACCATTCTGCGAGAAGAGCACATTGATCTGTCCAGTGATGAAGACCTTGCCGATGACGCTCTTGAGCAACTAATTAAGAGCAAGGAAGAAGCAGAAATCTTCAATGACTTGCCTCTCTTTGATGTGGCAATCATCCACAACTTCATTGATGAGTGGTTTGACACCCCAAATCTCAGCTTTGAAGATCTGCAACTTCCCATTGGCCTCAGCGTCTCTTTCAATGGCGCCATTTCTTCTGAGCTCGCTCTAGCTCAGCGCATAGTTGAACTGAAGCACAAAATTGACTATGAGAAACCGCAGTTCAAGAAGCATATTGGAAAGCTCAGCGTGCAAGATGTCAAAAACTTCAAGGTTATGCTGCACGAGCTCAAGGAAGCCTTTCTCAAGAAACGCGAAGAAGCTAAAGGTTATCGTGAGCGCATGAAGAGGCTGGCTGATAAGTGCGTGCAAGCCTACAATGAGGCTGAGAAGCGGAAGGCTCTTGGTCGTCCTGGCATCGACCCCAGAATGGCCGCAAAGAAGAAGAAGCCATCGACTGACCAATCTGCACCATCTAGGCGAGAAGAGCCACGCATTGTCTTCCCAAGCAGCGTGACCGGCTCAAAGCCAAAGGTCAAGTCAACTGCTTCCGAACTGAAGAAGACACGGACTGCCGAGGCTGAAGCCAGAAAGAGGAAAAATCCTGATGCTTCTGATGTTGCTCCCTCCAAGAAGAAGCGCAGAACCAAGAAAGATCGGTCTGCTCCCACAGAGCCCCTTGTTGTAGAACCCATCTCTGTTGCTCGTCCTGACTCTTCGCATCAAGAACGACGGATGGTAGTTCATGAGCCTGCTTCCCCAGAGGCTACTGAAGCTGAAGATATTCCAGCAGTTGATCCCACCGCTGCTAAAGACATTGGTCACCATGACAATGTTGAAGATTATTTAGTTCTTCCTCAGATCGAGCACAACTTGGTCCCATCGCCTGTTCTCACGAACAGCGAACTCATCAGCATTGGTCGTCCTCTAACGCCAATTGCTCAGGATGCATCATGGGCTGATCTCCCACAACAACAAGTCACACCACCTGTGAAAGAAGAAGAAGATGACTTTGAGGCCCAGCCAACTCCATCTCCACAGGAGTCGCCAGCGCTACGCAGGCTTCGCAAAGGACCAAGGCCTCAAGTCCCTCTTTCGAGCGTTCCATAAGGAGAAGTGCATCACAATCTGTTGCACGTCAAGTGTTTCCAGAAGCCACTCCTACTGTGAATGTCTCCGAGTCTGAAGCTAAAGCTGCTGAAGACAATCCGGCTGCATCAGCCGAAGACAAACAAGCAGAAGAAGAACGTGTCCCTACTCCCCCCATTACTGAAGAAGTTGTTCCTGAAGTGAATGTATCTGCACCCGGCCCTCCAGCTCCTCGAGTGGAGATTGAGAATCCAGAGGCTTCCACCACTAACACGACTGAAGCCAATGACGTGGTCATGGCTGATGACAATGTGGAGCCTGCACCAAACACTGTGCCAGAAGCCAATGAAGCCAATGATGCACCTGCTCCTGAAGCCTCTGTTGTGTAGCCTGACGCCTCTGTTGATGCCACTGGTCCTATTCCGCCACCAAGGCCACACACTATCAAGCAAGCATTCAACTATGGACATCTTATCACTGTCAAATGGCCTTTTCTGACTCCTCCGCCTGCTGCTGGTCCTCAGTTTGACTACCACGTTGAGCACAGGCCTCAGGTTTAGAAGCCAATGCCAAGGTTGCCCAGGTTTCTAGGTACTGCATCTGCACCCGGATCATTCAATATCAATGGCGTCAAGGCACACAACACCTTCTTTGATAGCACCAAGAACCCCTACTCCAAGGCAAGAATATCTTCTGATCGGTTCTGGAGCTATCAGCAGCGCAGTTATTACTCGTGCATCTTATACAATCACGGTCGCATTTTCCGCATATGCGTCTTGACACTGAAGCCATAACTAGTCTGCCCTTCTTGGAAGAAGCACTGGATTGCTTCAGAGAGTCTGGTTTGCTGCAGTTCATCACTGAAAAGGAGCACTGGAACGAAGAATTGCTGCTCCAATTCTATGCCACTCTCCATATTCGTGGCTACAACAGGGATCCGAAGACTTGGATCCTTGAGTGGATGACAGGCAATGTCCATCATGAAGCCAAAGCCTTTGATGTCATTGAGCTCACAGGCCTGCCCACTCCAGGTGATCTTTATGAACCTGGTTGGCAGCTTCACAGTGCTGCTATGGAGAGCATCTTTCACAAGCCTGAACCCAACATGAGTCAGATGCTCAACATGATGAAGCCTTTGCCTCTAGATACAGAATATGCTAAGGAGTTCTTTGTTGAAGACCTTGAGTATCTGCCGCGCACCATCTATCATATCATACGGTGAACTCTTTGGCCCATCAAAGGACATTCCCCACATGCCAAGCTTGAAGGTGCAATGAAGACTTTGGTCTTCCATATTCTTCACGGCAAAAGCTTCAATGCACAAGACTTCTTTATCCGCCAACTTGCTGCATCAGGATCTGACATTTTTGGTCTGAAATTCTATGCTCCCGGGATCATGCGTCTGATCAAGCTCCACTCTGCCTTCAACTATCAACCCTCTGTACGCAATCATATCATCTTTTTGCTAGAAGTTGATTTGTCTGTTGGAGCCATATACCCAGAGCTTGCCAAGGAGCCTCTTAGTCTTCAGAATGCTGATCACCAAAGCTTCTCACAAAACATTGAAGGAATTCAAGCTATTGCACGTGCCTATCCATTAGCTGGAATTACTCGCTTGCCTCATCGTGCGCAGACTGAAGCTACTGATAGCACCATTGCCCAAAGGCCTTGCAAGTGCTCTCGTGTTTTGAATGACCGAGAACTTCTTGTGGCACTGCATCAGAAACAAGATAAGCATCATGACTGGCTCAAGCGACAGATGCAAAGTCTATTGGTGGACGTCAATCGCATTCACAATCTTGCTACCAAGAATGCTTTTATCACTCATGAGACCTGTCGGCGATCATGGAAGAGTTTAACACTGCTCAGTGCTGAAGCAGATCTTCAAGACAATGGCTTCACTGAAAAATTCAAGTTTGACTCCACTCCTCCATGGAATGCTGTCCTACGTCGAACTCCATCCCTTGAAGACTCTGACTATTCTTCCTCCGTGGCAACTGTGAATGCCAGAGTCATCGATGATGAAGACGATGCTACTTCACCACCTTCAGCGCGTATCGACACTACACCAAGCTCGTCCGCACCGCCAAACAACACCGACGACCCTGCTGCTTCACCTACTCCTTCTGGGAATGAGTAAATGCTCTATGTCTTCAAACCTTATTGATCCTTACCGACAAAAGGGGGAGAAGCATATGAGTTTGATAGTCTTCAAGCGGGTCCATATGGGCAGTTGTTTTATATCTTGCCTAGTGTTTACAACTCTCGTTTTTGATACATTTGGTTCTTTGAGTTGTAACACTTAAACTCAATGGTCGTCTGCCACTTATTTGCTATCCTGTGATGCGATGATAAATTCCGCATGTGCGATGATAACTTCCGCACTTAGGTCATCTTGCAGACGTCCATTTTTCATTATGCATGTCATTATCTTCGTTATCTCAAATCATGCATGATAAATTGTCTTCATATGTTGAAGAGGACCTCCACAAGTACTACCTGCCATGTGCATTTGCATTCCAAGAGCAAATTACTTACATGCACATCTGCAGGGGGAGCCTTTGCCACTTATGAAGACAATACCCTATCCTTACAATTTAACATACTTTATACCCGTTGAAAACTTCAACCAGTTTGTCATGAATCACCAAAAAGGGGGAGATTGTAAGTGCATCTAGTGCCACCCCAGTAGTTTTGGAGTATTGATGACAAACCTGGTTGAGGGACTAATGTGTTTGTGAGAATTGCAAGATAACATAGGTAGTAGTCCGTCATTGATTCGGTTTACCTACCGGAGATGACCCCTAAAAATGTATGATGACATTGACGACAAAGGTGGTATGTGAAGATATTCATATTGAAGACTATGACATGAGAAGACATTGAGTGAAGACTATGGAGCGCGAAGACTTAGTCGTTTCGTTGTTTCCTTTTCTTCTTTGTTGAGTCATAGGAACCACCGTACTGTTAAGTGGGGTCCAAGTGAACAAAGTCATAGTGACTGAAGTGATGCTCAACCAAAATGCTATGTCTTCGAGCGAAGACAATGAGAGCAAATCTTATCCAGAGCCGTATGAGTCAGCTTTGTTTGTAGCCCAAGTAAAGTTGCCGTGTGTGTTTGAAATCGGACCGTTGGAACACGTGTCAGTTCCTTAGTGACCCAGGGTCATTTCGGACATATCAGGTCGGGTTGCCTAGTGGCTATAAATAGCCCACCCCCTACACCATAAATTGATGGCTGCTCAGAGTTAGTGCACGGCTTTTGTCGTATTGAGAGCAACCCACCTCGAAGCCTTTGAGAGAGAGAGAAATCCTTGCGAGGACAAAGCCCAAACACCCAGAGCCAAAGAGTGTTAGGCATCACTGAAGTCTTTCTGTCCGCGTGACCTGAAGACTTATTACACTTGAGGACTGTGAATCCTCCACCCGGTTAGGTGTCGCGTTCTGAGCATCCAAGAGTCATTGTGGATCGCCGGTGAACGAAGTCTGTGAAGGTTTGGAAGTCTACCTTGAAGACTTACCAGAGTAATTGGGCGAGTGTCCTTAGCTCAAGGGGAATAAGGTGAAGACGCGGTCTTGTGATTTGAATCTTAGCCTCCCTAACTTGACGTACAGTTGTCACATCAACTAGAACTGGTCCAACAAATCCTGTGTCCTCAAGAAGTGACGGGTTCTATCCTCTCCCTCTCTTTACTTAAAGTTTGTCTTTGTGAAGTCATTGCCTGTTTGCTTTACCTATTTGTCTTCAATGTTTGACATCTATTGTTGTTTGGCTTCATTCCATCTTCCATTCTGATCCTTACTACCTAGCTGCTATTTGTCTTCGTACTCTCATTGCATACTTGACTATGGCTTGCTTAGTGTAGTATATCTTCTGCTGCATTTCAATAGGTTCATTTCTATTGTTTGTCTTCGAAACTTCCATGTTTTGAATACTTTCATAAAAATCGCCTATTCACCCCCTCTAGTCGATAACTAGCACTTTCACGAGGGCTTCTGCGTCCGGACAATCGACAATTTGGTTCTTTTTGACTAAGAACCTAGTCCAGAACTCCCTGACTGACTCGCCGGGCTGCTGGACAATGTGACTTAAGTCATCGGCATCTAGAGGCCGGACATATGTTCCTTGGAAGTTGTCTCAAAAGGCATCTTCCAAGTCTTCTCAGCTACCAATAGAATTTTCTAGCAAACTGTTTAGCCAGTAGCGAGCTGGTCCCTTAAGCTTGAGAGGTATGTATTTGGTGGCATGAAGGTCATCTCCGCGATCCATGTGAATATGGAGGAGGTAATCCTCGATCCATACCGCGGGATCTGTTGTTCCATCATATGATTCGATGTTAATGGGTTTGAACCCCGTCTGGGAATTCATGCTCCATTACCTCGTCGATGAAGCAGAGAGGGTGTGTGGCTCCTCTATGTTGGGCCAAACTGTGAAGCACCTCTGGTGGACTCCGCTTACGGAGTTCGGACCGGGCGTGGTTGGCTCTGTAGTGACCGAATGGGTGACCATCATAGTCGATATGGGTGTATCTCCGTGATCTGTACATCGATCTTGTGCGCCCTTGTCTATCTTCCGGGTCTCGGTTGATGTCGCGGGTGTTCCCTTGAGCTGTTTTACTCTCGATTTGACGGCCGGATGGGTTGGTATGTTGCTCTGTTTGGGCCGCTGCTTTGTCTGGACCGAACTGTGGCCGGCCTGCCGCATTGTTCGATGGTGGTGTGGGCTCCAATGCCCTGCCATCGTATTGAGGTACCAACCTACCCTTTGGGTGGCTTTTGTCTGGGCTACTAAGGCCGCATTCCTCGGCGGCCTAGACCTCAGTCCATCTATCATTGAGCAAATATTGGCTTGCTTGAAGTTGCAGCTGCTTCTTCCTTAGGCTCCTTGCAGTGGCTATAAGCCGGCGTTTGAAACGCTCCTGCTCAAGAGGTTCCTTAGGCACGATAAAATCCTCGTTGTCGAGGATCTCTGATACCTCTCCAACGTAGCTATAATTTTTGATTGCTCCATGCTATATTATCTACTGTTTTGGACATTATTGGGCTTTATTATCCACTTTTATATTATTTTTGGGACTAACCTATTAACCGGAGGCCCAACCCAGAATTGATGTTTTTTTTGCCTATTTCAGAGTTTCGAAGAAAAGGAATATCAAACGGAGTGCAAACGGAATGAAACCTTCGGGAACGTGATTTTCTCGCCGAACATGATCCACGAGACTTGGACCCTATGTCAAGAAACAAGAGAGGAAGCCACAAGGTAGGGGGGCGCGCCGACCCCCCAGGGTGCGCCCTCCACCATCGTGGGCCCCCTGTTGCTCCACCGACGTACTTCTTCCTCCTATATATACCTACGTACCCCCAAACGATCAGAAGAGGAGCCAACAACCTAATTCCACTGCCGCAACCTTCTGTACCCACGAGATCCCATCTTGGGGCCTTTTCCGGAGCTCCGCCGGAGGGGGCATCCACCACGGAGGGCTTCTACATCAATGTCATAGCCCCTTCGATGAAGTGTGAGTAGTTTACCTCAGACCTTTGGGTCCATAGTTAGTAGCTAGACAACTTCTTCTCTCTTTTTGGATCTCAATACAAAGTTCTCCCCCTCTCTTGTGGAGATCTATTTGATGTAATCTTCTTTTTGCGGTGTGTTTGTTGAGACCGATGAATTGTGGGTTTATGATCAAGATTATCTATGAACAATATTTGAATCTTCTATGAATTCTTTTATGTATGATTGGTTATCTTTGCAAGTCTCTTCGAATTATCAGTTTGGTTTGGCCTACTAGATTGGTTTTTCTTGCAGTGGGAGAAGTGCTTAGCTTTGGGTTCAATCTTGCGGCGTCCCTTCCCAGTGACAGTAGGGGCAGCAAGGCATGTATTGTATTGTTGCCATCGAGGATAACAAGATGGTTTTTTTTATCATATTGCATGAATTGACCCCTCTACATCATGTCATCTTGCTTAAGGCGTTAATCTCTTTTCTTGAACTTAATACTCTAGGTGCATGCTGGATAGCGGCCGATGAGTGGAGTAATAGTAGTAGATGCAGGGAGGAGTCGGTCTACTTGTCTCGGACGTGATGCCTATATACATGATCATACCTAGATATTCTCATAACTATGCTCAATTCTGTCAATTGCTCAACAGTAATTCGTTCACCCGCCGTAAAATACTTATGCTCTTGAGAGAAGCCACTAGTGAAACCTATGGCCCCCGGGTCTATCTACATCATATTAATCTTCCAACACCTTAGTTATTTCCTTTGCCTTTTACTTTTATTTTATTTTACTTTGCATCTTTATCACAAAAATACCAAAAATATTATCCTATCATATCTATAAGATCTCACTCTCGTAAGTGACCGTGAAGGGATTGACAACCCCTTATCGCGTTGGTTGTGAGGATTTATTTGTTTTGTGCAGGTACGAGGGACTTACACGTAGCCTCCTACTGGATTGATACCTTGGTTCTCAAAAACTGAGGGAAATACTTATGCTACTTTGCTGCATCATCCTTTCCTCTTCAAGGAAATCCAACGCAGTGCTCAAGAGGTAGCAATCTCCTCTTCCTCTGAGGGTGGGAGATAATTGCTATCCTCCGAGTCTCCATATGTGGCCTGTTCATCAGGGCTGTCTTGCCCGCTTTCCTGTTCCTCATGTTCGGATTCTACCTCGATAGGGTCTTCATTGTCCGGAGTGTTATCTTTTCTGGTGCTAGCAGTGTTTTCACTTGGGCGATGTGGCTTGGAGCGGCGCTGTGGGCGCTGGTGTTCGGACTGTGTACCAAGAGGTTTATTCGCGACTGGATCCTCCTTGTCATCGTCGAGAGCGTCGTCGGGTGTGTCTATCATACACACGTCATACCAGGAAGTGGACATCCCGTGTCTAGCGGGTAGGAGGCTCTGGTCCCGCCCCTCATTGTCGTCCATACCGGCGATGCCTTCGGAGCGGGGGTCAGGGGGTGTTGGTTGGGTCCTCGACGGTGGCTATAAAGTGGGTGGCGAGTGGGAAGCAAATTTCTCCATCATCCGCCGTAAGTTCGAACCGAACATTGTTCGGCGACGAGCCATCTGCCAGGGATAGGTTTTTTAATGAGTTTAGTAGGTCGCCCATGGGCGAGTGTTGGAAGACATCTGCGGCGCTGAACTTGAAGATCGATAACCGATCGAGTTCGGTATCCGCGGGCTCGCAGGGTTCAGAACTCGACACCGGAGAAGAGTCCGGGGTTCCATTGATGCAGATGCCATACGCAGCGGAATCTGCGAGCGGCTCCAACGCCGCAGAATCGATAGCCCCCGCGATGGGGTTGAGCTTCCCATCTTTGGGGGACTTGATCTGCTCCGGATCTAAGGCCAGAGTTGTTGCAGGAGCTCTCTCCTAGATGCGGCCCAATGACAGGTTTAAGCCATGTCCATCTGGGCGGGAGGGAGCGATTGCCGCGGTCTCGAATCCGTCGAAGATCAAGTCTCCATGGATGTCCACAACATAGTTCAAGCTTCCGAATCTGACCTCATGGCCAGGGGCGTAGCTGTCGATCTGCTCCAGATGGCCAAGCGAGTTGGCCCGCAGTACGAAGCCACCGAACACGAAGATCTTTCCGGGGAGAAAGGTTTCTCCCTAGACAGCATCATCATCGATGATTGAAGGGGCCATCAAACCTTTTGATGACGGCACAGTCGAACTCTCAATGAAAGCACCAATGTCGGTGTCAAAACCGGCGGATCTTGGGTAGGGGTCCCGAACTGTGCGTCTAGGATCGATGGTAACATAAGACGGGGGACACGATGTTTACCCAGGTTCGGGCACTCTCTATGGAGGTAATACTCTACTTCCTACTTGATTTATCTTTATGAATATGAGTATTACAAGAGTTGATCTACCACGAGATCGTAATGGCTAAACCCTAGAAGTCTAGCCTATGTGTATATGGTAATGAATGTGTCCTATCCGGACTATGCTCTCCTGTTTATATAGACACCAGAGTGATCTAGGGTTACATGGAGTCGGTTACATAAGAAGGAATCTTCATAGCTGGTCGCCTTCCTTGCCTTCCACGCCAAGGAAAGTCCAATCCGGACACGAGTATGGTCTTCGGTCTTCACATCCAATCAGTCCGGCCCATGGATAGCAGGCCGGACGCCCGAGGACCCCGTAGTCCAGGACTCCCTCAGTTGTCCTTGAATATTACCTTAGGGTTCCTTGGGAATCCCCAAGCTTAGGCTCTTACCACTCCTTATTCCATAGTCCATCAAACTTCACCCAAAACTTGAAAACTTCACAACGCAAAACTTAACAGAAAACTCGTAAGCTCCGTTAGTATAAGAAAATAAATCACCACTTAGGTACTGTTGTGAACTCATTCTTAAATTCATACTGGTGTAATATATACTGTATTCCAACTTCTCTATGGTTCATACCCTCCGATACTACTCATAGATTCATCAAATTAAGCAAACAACTCATAGAAAACATAATCTGTCAAAAACAGAACAGTCTGTAGTAATCTGTATCATTCGAATACGTATTTACTCCAAAAATTCTGAAATAAATTGGTGGACCTGAGGAATTTGTCTTTTAATCTTCTTCAAAAAGAATCAACTTAAAAGCACTCTCCAGTAAAAAATGACAACTAATATCGTGAGCGCAAAAGTTTCTATTTTTTACAGCAAGATCGCAAAGACTTCACCCAAGTCTTCCCAAAGGTTCTACTTGGCACAAACACTGAATAAAACAATAAAACCACGTCTAAACAGAGGCTAGATGAATTATTTATTACTAAAGAAGAGCAAAAAGCAAAGAACAAAAATAAGATTGGGTTGCCTCCCAACAAGCTCTAACGTTTAACGCCCCTGGCTAGGCATGATGATTTCAATGATGCTCACATAAAAGATAAGAATTGAAATATAAAGAGAGCATCATGAAGAATATGGCTAGCACATTTAAGTGTAACCCACTTTCTATGCATAGGGATTTTGTGAACAAACAATTTATAGGAACAATAATCAACTAGCATAGGAAGGCAAAACAAGCATCACTTCAAAACTTTAAGCACACAAAGAGGAAACTTGATATTATTGAAATTCCTACAAGCATATGTTCCTCCCTCATAATAATTTTCAGTATCATCATGAATGAATTCAACATATAACCATCAAATATAGCATTCTTTTCATGATCTACAAGCATAGAATTTTATTACTGTCCACATAAGCAAAATTCTTCTCATTTGGAATAGTGGGAGTATCATAAGAAACTCGAATACTATAAATTGTTTCCACATTAACAGAGCAATGTGCAGAAAAGTGTAATCATAATCATGACAAGTTTTATAAATATAATCATCACTACTTTTTATAGCATAAGTTACATCACAATAATCATCATAAGTAGCAACTTTGTTCTCATTGTAATCAATTGAAACCTCTTCCAAGATAGTGGAATCATTACTAAATAAAGTCATGACCTCTCCAAATCCACTTTTATAATTATCACAATAAGATTCAACGTTCTCCAAAATAGTGGGATCATTAGTTCCTAAAGTTGACACTCTTCCAAACCAACTTTCATCAATATAATCATCATAAATAGGAGGCATGCTATCATCATAATAAATTTGCATATCAAAACTTGGGAGGTTAAAAATATCATCTTCATAAAACATAGCATCCCCAAGCATGGGACAAACATTAATTGCAGCAAATAAATTCTCAAACATGTCATTCTCATCAAACATGCCATCCCCAAGCTTGGGACTTTTCATATCATAAGCACAATCACTCTCATCATTAATAGTATGGATATCACCAATAGTATAGCAATTATCATCATCACAATGAGTAATAGGAGGAACATCATTTGGGAGGATACCTTTTTACCTTTGCTTCTCTGTCTTTTTGTTTTCTTCTTCACATCATGTATGGTTTTAATCCTCTTTTTGGAGCTCCTTATTAATGAGATTGGTTGAATAGAAAGCTCCTCCTCGTTACCTGATTCATCATAAGAAAGAATAGGAGGATATTGGGAAATCTCTTCCCTTTCATTAGTATTCTCTTCATCTTCTATTTGTTTCCTTGTCTTTATGTAATTGGCAATAAAAGGATTTTCAATGCAATTCACCCACACAATACATATAAATTTCCTCTAGATCAAAATCAAGAACTTTATCAAGGACAAATTCTGGCATATCCTTAGTTATACGTTTCATTTCTTCATAATCCATAAGCAAACTAAGTTCATTATGATGTGCAAGGGAAATCAAGTCATCACAATTTTTGGACATGATACGATCATGAAACAATTTGCATTGGATATTTAAATGACCATGTTCATTGCAAAGTTCACAAGGATGACTATGAAAATTTAATTTTTCAGCACAAACATCTAGCCTTTCTTGCAACCATTTGGTTTCTACATACTTATGCCTCTTGCAAAATCTATCTTCCCTATTTGGTGTGTACTTGCAAACTCTATGCACTCCACAAAAATTGACATACTTGTAAGAGACATTTTCATCATGACTAGGGAGATCATCATTAGTACTATGGATATTCAAAGAGTTCGTACTAACAATATTGCAATCATGCTCATCATTCAAAGATTTAGTGGCAAACATTCTAATGCATTCTTCCTCTAGCAATTGAGCACAATTATCGGAATCCTTATTTCATGAAAGATATTAAAAAGATGAAGCATGTGAGGCACCCTTAATTCCATTTTTTGTAGTTTTACTTTATAGAATAAACTAGTGATAAAACAAGAAACAAAAAGATTCGATTGCAAGATCTAAAGATATACCTTCAAGCACTCACCTCCCCGGCAACGGCGCCAGAAACTACTTGATGTCTACTACACAACCTTCTTCTTGTAGACGTTGTTGGTCCTCCAAGTGCAGAGGTTTGTAGGAGAGTAGCAAATTTCCCTCAAGTGGATGACCTAAGGTTTATCAATCCGTGGGAGGCGTAGGATGAAGATGGTATCTATCAAACAACCCTGCACGAAATAACAAAGAGTCTCTTGTGTCCCCAACACACCCAATACAATGGTAAATTTTATAGGTGCACTAGTTCGGCGAAGAGATGGTGATACAAGTGCAATATGGATGGTAGATATAGGTTTTTGTAATCTGAAAAAATAAAAACAGCAAGGTAACTATTGATAAAAGTGATCACAAACGGTATTGCAATGCGTTGAAACAAGGCCTAGGGTTCATACTTCCACTAGTGCAAGTTCTCTCAACAATAATAACATAATTGGATCATATAACTATCCCTCAACATGCAACAAAGAGTCACTCCAAAGTCACTAATAGCGGAGAACAAATGAAGAGATTATTGTAGGGTACGAAACCACCTCAAAGTTATTCTTTCTGATCGATCTATTCAAGATTCCATAGTAAAATAACACGAAGCTATTCTTTCCGTTCGATCTATCCTAGAGTTCGTACTAGAATAACACCTTAGGACACAAATAAACCAAAATCCTAATGTCACCTAGATACTCCAATGTCACCACAAGTATCCGTGGGTATGATTATACGATATGCATCACACAATTTCAGATTCATCTATTCAAACCAACACAAAGTACTTCAAAGAGTGCCCCAAAGTTTCTACCGGAGAGTCAAGAAGAAAACTTGTGCCAACCCCTATGATTAAGTTCACAAGTTCACTGAACCCACAAGTTGATCACCAAAACATACATCAAGTAGATCACGTGAATATCCCATTGTCACCATAGATAAGCATGTGCAAGACATACATCAAGTGTTCTCAAATCCTTAAAGACTTAATCCGATAAGATAACTTCAAAGGGAAAACTCAATCCATTACAAGAGAGTAGAGGGGGAGAAACATCATAAGATCCAACTATAATAGCAAAGCTCACGATACATCAAGATCGTGTCGAATCAAGAACACGAGAGAGAGAGAGAGATCAAACACATAGCTACTGGTACATACCCTTAGCCCCGAGGGTGGACTACTCCCTCCTCGTCATGGAGAGCACTGGGATGATGAAGATGGCCACCGGTGATGGATCCCCCCTCCGGCAGGGTGCCGGAACAGGGTATCAATTGGTTTTTGGTGGCTAAAGAGGCTTGCGGCGGCGGAACTCCCGATCTAGGTTTCTTTTTGGGGGTTTCTATATTTATAGGGATTTTTGGCGTCGGGAACAAGTCAGGGGGGTCTCCGAGGCGGCCACGAGGTAGGGGGCGCTCCCAGGGGGTAGGGCGCGCCCCCACCCTCGTGGGTGCCTCAGGACTCTTCTGGCCCATCTCCGATACTCCATGTGCTTCCTCTGGTCCAAAAATAATCTCCATGAAATTTTAGGTCAATTGGACTCCGTTTGTTTTTCCTTTTCTGCGATACTCAAAAACAAGGAAAAACAGAAACTGGCAGTGGGCTCTAGGTTAATAGGTTAGTCCCAAAAATCATATAAAATAGCATATAAAACATCCTATATGGATAATATAATAGCATGGAACAATAAAAAATTATAGATACGTTGGAGACGTATCAGCTGCCTCCCATGCAGGCTACACCCAGTGTTGGATCTTCATCTTCTTGTCCTTCCATTCGCTTGTAGCCCGGCGACCACCTTCCAATGAAGGCGCGAGGAAGTGTTGTGTCTGCCTATCCATCGGCGGCTAGGTTAGGAGCAAAACAGACTTGAGGCTTGAGCAAACGAATTGGGATTTTTCCTGCTGTCGATCAATATGGGAGGTGCTCGCTTGGGCCGCGAGCCTGCTATAGGGCCTGCCTTGCACTTACGTAATTGGACCATCCAAATTGAAATGTTTTTCTTCATTTTTTACATTGCCTGCTCGTGTGTTGGGATGAACTAAACTAGCCTGGGCCAACCTGGACGACTCAAACTAGGTGCACACTTTCCAGCCACCTGAGGCGGCCGCCCATACCAGCCCCTACGGTGGTGTCGCCCCTTTTTGCGTGTATGATTGGGATAGTGAAAAATATTCCAGTGGCGCTTTTGATTTACCCACAGAATGGTTGAATTGCTTATTTATATGAAGTGAGTTCGCCAATAATGTGAAGGATGCCAGTCTTATCATCCTATTGTAGATTGCTTAGATCTCAATATGCCAAATGTGATCGCATGAAATATATAGTAAAAGCCAGTGCGTGATGTGTGTGGCTACAACTAGTCTGACAACCCGTCCTCATATAACATATCAAGGACGCACCATCATATCAAATTAACCATTCGACTTACCAATGCAGTGTGGGAAAAAGAAGTATTGGGACTGCGTATCCAAGTAATTGATGCCATGGAGTCCTTCGTAGAACCTTGTAAGCGTAAAAGAAGTTGCAGTGTGCCTGTACAAAGAGCTAGCATAAGTTCAGTTACCTGCTTCTCGGAATTTTAGTTAGCCACTTATTGCAAAATTGTTCAATTACATTTCTTGGCTTAATTTAGTTTGCTACTGATTACATAATGCCATAGCCTGTTAATCCTATTATAGACTGCGCCTATCTATGTGTTTGATACTTACTGTTAAGAATTTCCTGTTTGCCTAAACTTAAATAGCTACTTAAGCACGTAGATAGCTGGTCATATGTACTTCTAGAGTGCAACAGAATTCACATGTAATTTACGTTCTAATACCCTGTTTGTTTAAATGGTTTGCTGTTATCACTTGTAGCACTAGTAATGTTTGCATGTTCATAGATAGACAACTGTTAGGTTTATATGAGGGACACCATCTTTTTAACTTATATATGTGCTGGAATCATTTTGCTTACATCAAAGAAATTTACAGATGTATGTGTTGCTGGTAAACGGTACCGACTTGTTACTTTAATACGTTGCCAAGAACTTGTTAGTTTTACTAGTTCATGTGTAACTAAATACGTTGCCAAAACTGGTTAGTTTTATTAGTTTTATGTTAGTTTATTATGGCTCTTGCAACACTTTATTCATGATTGCTAACATTCAAGTTTGCATGATCCAACTAAAACTCCGTTGGCACAACAGGTATGTTTTCAGCAACTTCCTTGTTTACCTGGTTTGCTACTGTAACTTGTTGTTGTAATTGTCTTACCAACTTCAAGTTTTCAGGATCCAATTGGAAGTCCAATTGCATAGCAGGTACATTCTCAAAAATATATTTCTGTAACAGGTTTGTTGCTGTAACTTGTTGCTCTAATCAAGTTACTGACTACTCAACTTTTCAGGATCCAAGAGAAACTCCAATGCCACAAAAGGTTCCTTTTGCAATACTTGTTTGTTTAACTACTTTGCTACTGCAACCGGTTGCTCTAATCACATTACTGTCTACTCAAGTTTTCAGGATCCAAGAGAAACTCCAATGCCACAATAGGTACCTTTTGCAAAACCTGTTTGTTTAACCGCTTTGCTGCTGCAACCGGTTACAATGATGTTAATAACTACTTTTCAGCATCCAATTGAAACTCTTTAATTCCTTGTTTGTTTAACTGGTTTGCTATTATAACTCCCAGTTGAGATGTTTTGCTAACTTCAAATTTCGGAATCCAATCGGAACTTTAATGGCAAAACATGTTAGCCCAAGATCAAAGAGCGAGGTACCCATGGACGTTGTATCATCCCACAACAATGGCACCGGCCCAATCGTGCATCATGAGTTGCCAACTGCTGATGCTCTAGGGGCTAAACTATTGGTAGAAAGAGATTCTACTTCTGCACTTAGAGATGAAGTTGACATGTTGAGGAAGAAAACAACACAATCACAAGCAGTACTCAAGACCATCATTAAATATATGGTGGATTTCAAAACGAAGCAAGCTGAGACTGACCGCATTTTTAAGGTCCTGAAGGAAGAAAGGAAATTAAATTCCCACTTGGTAAATCATAGGTGAAATCTTGTTTCCATCGTTGAATAACCTTTGTGTTGTTTGTTCATGTAATCGATGAAATCATTTGTTTTAGTGATCATGTAATAATTGTTTTTTTTGGTTTGTAATTTTTAGCACAAGTCTATATTAATTGATAAGACTCTGAGACATTTCATTTTGATTGTTGTGCCAGACCTACAAATATGGCAATTGTGTTGAATGTGCATTCAACAACAATAGTAGTATAGATGGACCTTAAGTGGAACGCATCGGAAAGGGCCAAGATGATGTACTAGCTTCGCTAAAAAAAAGGATGTTCTTCTAGCAAAAAAAGTGGCATGCATCGGAAATTACTGGCACACGTCGAAAATTACCGTGTACCGTTACACGGACAATCCATCGGCCCGATTTCCACTGCTCTCAATAGGGGTAGGTTAGTAACTTCAGTTAGACGTGACACGACCGCCTCTGAGCCCATTTCGACACGGTGGGCGCCAAACATGGGTGGCATAACACATTTGATTCAAGCTCATCCAAAAGACCTATGTATATCCCTCCATTTCCCATTCATACAAGGTGGGCGGCAAAACAAACTCGACTCGGCCGAAATCGATGCAGGCAAATATTTTCAATAGGGGCAGGTTTGTAACTTCACTCAGACGTGACACAACCGCCCTACCTGTCTCCCCCGTTCATACACCATGGGCGCCAACCGTGGGCGCCAAAACACCCTCACCTTGCCCGAAATCGCTCTCGGCAAATATTTGCGAGATGCGAGATTATCGTCCTATCCCCAACCGTGAGACGTCCAAATTTTAAACGGGGGCTAAGTTTGTAAGTTTCCCATATTTCAGACAGGCGCGTCCCAAAAACATGGTTCCCCGTACCTCTCCCTCCATTTTCCCATTCATACACCGTCCGCGCTAGAACACCATCCCCACACCAGCCTCCTCCGTCCGCCACCCCATCCATCGCCGCCATCCTCCACCCCATCCATCGCCACTGTCCTCCACCATGCCGGTGCACCTACCAAGACCGTGTCGTCCACTACTAGAGATGGACGTTTTTCATCGACGACGACGTGCCAAGAGCCTTGCATCGCGTCCTCTCACTTCATTGGCGCTGTCGTCCTCTTTGCCGAGACCGCTCACACGACCTTCTCGTCCACCGCAACGGGACTTATCCCCCGATGCACCCGTCTACCGTCGTAGATCTGCTTCAACACCACCGACAGCCATCGCTCTCCCGATGCCTACACGATGCCGCAAGAGAGGTGGTACTTCATATGTCCTCAACATTTTGATCTCAACCAGAAAATAGATCGTAACTTGGTTACTGTACTTTCTTTTCAGCTCTTAGAATTTAGTTCTTAGTTCGAAGCAAACAATGGATGCTAAATAGCATTTCTCCAATTTGCAGCTTTAAATCTGCCATGGCACTATCAGTGTTCTAATGTAGGGGTACCTTAGCACCCCAAACTTGTGCACGGGCAGTCACAGCGCCCGCGGCAAGGTTTGCCAAAACCAAGAAGACAAGGCCCCGGCAACAGGAGCTTGCCGGGAAGGCCACTCAGGACACATGACCCCGGCAAGAGGAGAGCTTGCCGGAAGAACCAGCTAGAGCCCCGGCAAGAGGAGGTTGCCAGGAAGGCTAGCCAAGACCCCGGCAAGAGGAGCTTGCCGGGAAGGACAAGCACGACCCAGGAAGCGGCAAGCTCCTGGACGCGGCAAGATAGCCACCGCGGCAAGGCGCTTGCCGTGGCAAGCAACCACCCAGTGCCTGCGCTCCAGCTCACCCACCAACGTGTCGCCTCGAGACCTTTCCAGGCACACGTGGCAGGCGGTTATGCAGCTAGAGGTGTGCGGTGGCAGAAGACGCTGACAAGATAGCCATTGTGGCAAACGGTGGCGCCCCTGACGGCCACTTTTCACACTGTTCGGGTGACACAGACGGGCATTTAATGCCCTTGTCCCCTGCCGTCAGGGTTAGGTATGATAAGCTATACATCCACTGTACAGGTAGCTGTACCAACCACAATACTTTCCAACTTTACCCTTACCTACGTTGCCAACTGTGGTGATCCCCTTTTGCATATAAAAGGAGGCCCATGCGCAACGTAGAGGGGGTTCGCAACCTTCCCAAGCTTGGTCTCGCTAGCTGCTGGAGAGTACTGTAGCTCCCGGCGCTCCCAAGCAAGAAGCAAATACACTCCACAAAGCAGCAGTAGGGTTTTACGCATTCGTGCGGCCCGAAGCTGGGTAAAACTTCCCGTGTCCCTCGCTCCAATCCGCTCTTCGTGCGCTCTCCGCCCCCCGCCGAACCACAGGAAGGGGCCTCCGTGTCCCATAGGTGTTCGAGGAGCCAGCGTCACCCCCGACATCTTTGGCGCGCCAGGTAGGGGGCGTCGAGGGTGTGCGAACCTGATTTGGCGAGGACACGAGCCATACCTCCATCACCTTCATCGACATGCCGCCGAAGAAGAAGACTGCGGAGGCAGCCGCTCCGTCCGCGTCGAACCCGCCGCCCCCGGAGCAAACGGGTGGCGGGGTAGACGCCGGCGGAAAAGCGGGCGCCGATGAGGGAACCCAAGGCGCCGCCAAGTCCAACGACAAGGCTGCGCAGACCTCGGCATCCGCGCATGCACCGCACCCATCTCTGGAGGCGCGGGGCCAGCAGCGTCATGGTACACATGGTACCATACGCTCGCTGGACCCAGATCGAGCCGGTGGCTCTCGCGACGTTCAAGGCCAACATGCACATCAGCATGCTGGCACGAGCGCCATAGGGTCTCCGGGACGGGGTGCCGCTCCTTCTAACACAGTTAGAAGTCCGAGCGTATCCCGTTCCTCGCTCCGTTCGCCGCCACCGCCCACTACTCTAGCAGAAGCTCTGGCAAGGGCTCAGTTGCTCCTAGACAACCCTCCGGCCGCCGACAAGCTCGACGACTGGAGGGCCACTATCCAGAGCCTCGTCAGCTTCGCCAATGGCGACAGACCACACCAGGCAGGTGCGTCGAAGCTACGGCAAGGACGCCAAGCACGAACTAACAGTGACAAGACCGCCGGGGGTGCAACCACCGTGCACTCCCAGCCCCGAAGGCCAAAGTCGCCGACTCGTCGGGTCCATCACGACGATGGCTCCACTGCGTCATCAGACCCGCGAGCTCGCCGCGACCAACGTCACGTTCTTGACGAACGACAGCAAGAGGACGCTCGCACCCGTATCGAGCGTCGGAGAGAAGCGCGGCGTCAGTCAGACCAGCGCGCTGGGCCCGCTGTCGACATGCATGTGCCAGGGGAACCAGGCGACTTGCCGTACGCAGTAGGTTGCCCTGCGTTTAGTCGTGAGCTGCGGCAAGTCTAGTGGCCCAGTACGAAGAACTTCAAGCCAGATATACTGGAGAAGTACGATGGCAAGTCGCATCCGTCGGAGTTCCTCAGCATCTACACCATTGCAGTGCTCAAGCCCAACGTCAGGTCCTGGCTCATGCACTTGCCGGACGGCTCCATATCTTCCTGGGCAGACTTGTGTCATCAGTTTGTTGGCGCCTTCACGGGCGGCCACAAACCACATGGCCAAGCGAGCGACCTCCACCTGCTCGTCCAGAAGGAAGGGGAGCCCCTGCGCAAGTTCATCCAACGGTTCAGCCGCGTGCACTACAACATCCCAGATGTCCACCCCGCTGCGGTCATCAGCGCGTTCCATCAGAGCGTGCGCAACCGCCGGATGCAGGAGGAGATGGCGATGAGCAAGATCAAGGACGTCAGCGAGCTCTACGCTCTGGCCGACAAGTGTGCACGCGCTGAAGAAGGGAGAAAGTTCCCCGGAGAGAGCATAGGGGCAGGAGGATCTGACAGTGATGATGCTGCCCCGGCAAAGAAGAACCGGCGGTGGAACAATAGAAAAGGGAGAGGCAAAGATGTACTTGTTGTCGAGCAGTCCGGCAATGGAGGTGGCGCCAAGACAGCCAAAGATGGCAGCTCCGGCAAGGAGGTTGCCGCATGGGCCAAATGCCAGGCTGTGGCGGCCGCCGACAAGCAGGACGGCACCAACAACCAGTACTGCAAGATCCACCGCACCAAGGGTCATGATCTCCAGAACTGCAAGAAGGTCGAGCATCTCGTCGAGCAGCAAAAGGCCGAGTACGAGCGGCGCGACAAGGAGAAGGCCCAAGGAGGAGATGGAGGATCCGGCAAGAAGCGTCCCGGCCGGGGAGGACGCCGCGGCAAGACCAAGCAGCGGCAAGGAGACAGACCTCCCCGTGGCCGCGACGATGATGAAGATGACGACGAAGATATGGATGATGCAGAGACCAGCGAGCAGGAGTTCCATAAAGCCACAGAGGTTCTATGCGTTGACGGCGGTGCTTCTCTGCATACCTCTCACCGACAACTCAAGCAGTGGGTGCGAGAGGTCAATGCAGCAGAACCCCCCACCGAGTCATGCAAGCTTCTGAAGTGGTCCAGCATGCCTATCATCTTCGATGTTGAGGATCACCCTGACCGTACAACTGCGGTCGGGTGCTTGCCGATGTTGGTCTAACCAACAATCCGCGACCTTAAGGTCACGAAGATGCTAGTTGACGGCGGGGCCGGCTTGAACTTGATCTCCTCTGCAGTACTCTAGAAGCTCCAAATCCCTGACAGCGAGCTCGAAGAGACCGGCACATTCCAAGGAATCAACCCGGGAAGGAGCAAGCCAAAGGGGAAAGTCACGTTGCCGGTAACGTTCGACAGCGAGCTGAATTTCAGAACTGAGAGGGTCACCTTCGACGTTGCTGATTTCCCATTGCCCTACAATGGGATCCTCGGCCGTCCAGCGCTCGCCAAGTTCATGGCGGCCTCTCACTACGCCTACAACATGCTCAAGATGCCAGGCCCGATAAGTGTCATTTCTGTCCATGGCGACAAGAAGGATGCCCTTATCTGTGCCGACAAGATTTACCGGGAGGCGGCAGCCGCCGCGGATCGTGAGCCACTTGCCGCTGAGGCTCCCGGGAAGAAGAAGAAGGCCAAGTCCGGCAAGAGCTCTGGTGCCCACTCCGGCAAGCGCACCTCTCCGGAGTGCTGCGCTACCGTCGAGGACACGCCATCGAGCTCCACCGGCAAGTGCAAGAAGACGATGGCCGCTCCGCCAGAGACCAAGAAGGTGTCCGCCAAGGAGGACGGCACTGGTGGTACCTTCACCATCAGTGCCACGTTAGACCCTAAATAGGAAAGCGCGCTCGTTGCTTTCCTGCGGGCGAATGTCGACGTGTTTGCGTGGCAACCGTCTGACATCCCCGGTGTTCCCAGGGAAGTAATTGAGCACCACCTAGCTGTCTGTCCTCACGCGCGGCCCCTCAAGCAAAAAGTCAGGAAGCAAGCAGTGGAGCGCCAAGAGTTCATTGCCGAAGAGATCAGGAAGTTGGAAGCAGCAGGCCTCGTCAGAGGAGTGCTCCATCCGACGTGGCTGGCCAATCCCGTGGTCGTGCGCAAGGCAAACGGGAAATGGAGGCTTTGTATTGACTTCACTGAAGTCAATAAAGCATGCCCCAAAGACCCATTTCCCTTGCCGCGCATTGACCAGATTGTTGACTCCACGGCCGGATGTGATTTGCTTTCATTCCTTGATGCATACTCAGGATACCACCAAATCTTCGTGGCAGAAGAAGATGAAGAGAAGACCGCGTTCATCACCCCGTGCGGCACCTACTGCTTCGTACGGATGCCGTTTGGTCTGAAGAATGCTGGTTCGACATTTGCAAGGGTGGTCGATACAGCTTTTGAGCCACAGCTGCACAGAAATGTGGAGGCCTACATGGATGATATAGTGGCCAAGAGCAAAGACAAGGCAACCCTGGTCCAAGATCTAGATGAAACATTTGCAAATTTGCGCAAGATCAACCTCAAGCTGAACCCCGAGAAGTGTGTGTTTGGAGTCCCCTCCGGCAAGCTTCTCGGGTTCTTTGTGTCTCAGAGGGGGATCGAAGCCAACCCCGACTAGATCAAGGCCATTGAGCAGATTGAAGCACCCAAGCGCGTCAAGGATGTACGGAAACTTGCCGGTTGTGTGGCTGCTCTCAGCAGGTTTATTTCAAGGTCTGCTGAGCGCGCCCTGCCGTTTTTCAAAATTTTGGAGAAGGCAGGTCCAATGAAATGGACTCCGGAAGCGGAGGCAGCGCTGCAGGACTTGAAAGAATACCTGTCCTCCACTCCAATACTTGTCTCTCCTAAACCACAAGAAAAGTTGTTGCTATATCTGGCGGCAACCAATCAAGTGGTTAGTGCTGCGTTAGTAGCGGAAAGGGAGGCGGATGATGAGCCAGCAACCCCGGCAAGCACACCCGACGACAAGCAGGGGGCTCCGCCGACAAGCTCTGGTTCCGGCAAGGACGGCTCTGCGCAGGCAAACGAGGAGGTACAGAAGAAGATGGTGCAGCGCTCAGTCTACTTTGTCAGCTCCCTCCTGCAGGGGGCTAGGTCAAGGTACTCTGGGGTGCAGAAGTTGCTTTTTGGCCTTCTCATGGCCTCGAGAAAGCTGTGCCATTACTTCCAAGCACATGAGATCACAGTGATCAGTCGCTTTCCCTTGAAGAGGATACTGCAGAATCCAGAAGCAACAGGCAGGATTGTCGAGTGGGCACTGGAGCTGTCAAGCTTTGGCCTCAAGTTTGAAAGCACTTCAACTATCCAGAGCAGAGCATTGGCAGAGTTCATAGCAGAATGGACGCCGACACCAGATGAAGAAGTTCCGGAGACAAGCATACCCGTCAAGGAGGCGAGCAAAGAGTGGCTGATGTACTTTGATGGTGCCTTCTCGCTGCAAGGCGCCGGCGCTGGTGTGCTGCTGATCGCAACCACCGGAGAGCACCTCAAGTACATTGTCCAGATGCACTTTCCCAGGGAGCAAGCAACAAACAACACTGCAGAATATGAAGGGTTGCTTGCCGGTCTACGGATCGCAGCAGAACTTGGGATCAAGAAGCTCGTTGTCAGGGGTGACTCACAGCTTGTCGTCCGCCAAGTGAACAAGAACTACCAGAGTCCGTTGATGGCAGCATACGTTGATGAAGTGAGGAAGCTGGAAGAGCGTTTTGACGGCCTGTAGATGGAACATGTTCCAAGAGATCAGAACGACCTTGCCGACGGCCTGTCAAAATGCGCTGCACTAAAGTTACCTGTGGAACCAGGGATCTTTGTGCTCAAGCTGACTCAACCATCTGTCACGCCATCGACTGGACAGAACAAGAAGAGAAAGTTGGTCTCTAGTGACTATCTTCCGGCAGAGCTCCCCGAAGCCGCCGCCAAGAAGGTCCCCAAGACCAGCGCCAACAATGCTGAGGAGCAGTCTGCTCCGGCAAGCCCCACGGCTTGTTCCGTTGAAGCAAACGCTCCCGACAAGTTTCGCTCCGGCAAGCTTGCCGGGGAACATCAAGCTCCGGCAGAGCCGCAGGTTCTTGTCGTGGAAGCGGGTGTTCCCGCAGCAGTAGATGTGCCTTTGGTCCTTGTTGTCGAGCCCCAGGCTCCAGCATGGGCGCAGCAGATTGTCCTGTTCCTCCAAACAGGAGAACTTCCCGAAAAGCAGGAAGAAGCGGAAAGAGTAGCCCGGCAGTCGAGTATGTACCAGTTTGTCGACAACGAACTGTACAGAAGGAGACTCAACAGAGTGAAATTGAAGTGTATTCCCCGGGAAGATGGACAAAAGCTATTGGCAGAGATACATGGAGGCATATGTGGACACCACATTGGCGCAAGAGCACTTGCCGGCAAGGCTTTCCGGCAAGGTTTCTTCTGGCCAACAGCCCTCCAGGATGCAACTGCACAAGTAACCAAGTGTGAAGCATGCCAGTTCCATTCCAAACAGATACACCAACCAGCTCAAGCTCTCCAGACGATCCCTTTATCCTGGCCATTTTCGGTCTGGGGGCTCGACATCCTCGGCCCTTTCCCCCGTGCTGCTGGGGGCTTTGAGTACTTGTATGTCGCAATCGACAAGTTCACAAAGTGGTCGGAAGTGGAACCAGTGAGGAAGGTGACCGCACAGTCAGCAATCAAGTTCTTCAGGTCGATTGTTTGCCGTTTCGGGATCCCTAACAGGATCATCACCGACAACGGTACGCAATTTACGAGCCGCACCTTCATGCAGTACGCCCAAGATCTTGGCACCAAGGTCTGCTTCGCTTCTGTTGCTCACCCCAGAAGCAACGGTCAAGCAGAGAGAGCAAACGCTGAAGTGTTGCATGGCCTCAAGACCAGGACTTTTGACAGGCTGCACAAGTGTGGAAGAAACTGGATTGAGGAGTTGCCGGTGGTTCTTTGGTCGATCAGAACGACGCCAAATCGAGCCACTGGCCAGACACCCTTTGCTCTAGTCTATGGAGCAGAGGCAGTTATCCCCACGGAACTCGTATACGGGTCACCTTGAGTACTCGCTTATGATGAGCTTGAGCAAGAGCAGCTGCGAGAAGATGACGCGCTGCTCCTCGAGGAGGACCGTCTTCAGGCTGCTGTGCGAGCTGCTCGCTACCAGCAAGCCTTGCGCCGCTACCATAGCCGCAAGGTTAAAGCCAGAAGTTTCGAGGAAGGCGACCTTGTTCTTCGGCGTGTTCAATCCGCCAAGAATACCAACAAGTTGACGCCGAAGTGGGAAGGCACTTACCGGGTGAAACGAGTCACTAGGCCCGGCGCTGTCCTCCTGGAGACCGAAGATGGCATTCCGGTGAGCAACTCCTGGAATATTGAGCTTCTTCGTAAGTTTCACCCGTAAGGCGCGGTTGTCGGACCCGTTCCGGCAACCACCTTTTGTACAAGTCTTGCCGCCGTTGCATGTAATCCTTGGTGTAAAGCCGGGCGCAGACCCCGTGCATAAATAAAGCTCACGTGCTCCACACACTCCGTCAATTTCATGCTTTATATTACTTGCATGTATTATTTGACACTTTGTGCAGCACCGATCCCCGGTAAGCCATAACGAACCGTGAGGTTCCATACCTTCATTTTTCTCTCCTGTCTTTTCCAAGCAAAGGAAAGTCCCCTCTCCCACAAGTTTGCCGGGGGGGGGGGGGGGAGGAGAAGATAATGATGTGGACCGGACGTCGTTCAAGAAAGTTCTGCCTTGCCGGGAAGCAGAAGACAGAAAAGCTAAGTTGCCAGACTCCGAGCACCTAGATTTTCAAATACTAAGTTACTTTCCTCGAACGACCATGCTTTTTATGGAAAACCTGTGTGCGAAGGAACCGAACCATAGCTGGTTGCACCCTTACTTTGTTTCGAGTCCGCTCAACAGCTTAAGTGAGCTGCAACTGGCTGCGACAAGGTTTCTTGTCGGCTGCGGCACCGCCAGCAGGCTGCTGAAGTTCCGCACTCAGCGCTCGCGGCTCGGGTGCCTGCGCCGGCAATTCCCCTAAAAGCGCAGGGCGAGGACATACAAAGCAAGGAATCAAGTAGAGGAAATAACATAGCAGTTATCGCCTAAGATAGAGTCATGTTACAAATAAACTTGTCGCAGCTCGAACTAACTGTTTCCATAACATGAGCAGCGACGACAAGGGAAGAAAACAAGCGAGCGGCCTAATCTACACGGTCGCCCTGGACCCTCTTGATCTCGGCCACCCTCTGCACGATGGGCGCGACGCGGGCATTGATCTCCTCAAGATAAGCATCTTCCGGCAAGTGACGGAGGACGTTGACGAGGTTGATGTTGGGGTTGTGGAAGACTATCTTCACCAGCACCTTCTGAAGGGCCCCCACACAAATGTCGCGCGCCTCGTCGGCCAACTGCCTCGGGATATCATCCCGGAGCCGCTGGAGCGCCGTCGCCACGCCCGTGAAGAACAGAGTGAGCTTGGCGCTGGGGGGAGTTTCTCGTCGGAGGAGAACCCAATACCCTCCATGCCCAGCTCCGCAAACTCCTTCTCGATGGCCGCGGCGACATCCACAAGGCCCTCCGTCCAGTGCTCCACGTTCTCCTTGAAGGCGCTCTGGGCGGCAACAACGCTCTCCAACAGCGTTTCATTGGCCTTGACCTCCTTCCTCAGGTCCGCCTCCTGCTTCTTGGCGCCATCCACCGTCTTGGCCAAAGCGCTCAGCTTCAGCTCAAGATCGGCATTGGAGTCCTTGACCGCGCCGAGCTCCTGGATCTTCTCCGAGAGGCTGCCCTGCAGCTCGCCAAGAGTGTAGGCATCCTTCTCGCGCTCGTACTTGAGCGCGGCAAGCTCCTCGCCTCTCGCCTTGAGGTCGGCCTCCAGCCGCGCCACCTTCATCTCTAGTTCCTTCTTGGCGGTCTCGGCGGCTGCGGCAGCGTCCTTGGCTCCCTGGAGGGCCCCGCCAAGCTGGCCCTCGCGCGCGGCAAGCTCCTCCTCATGGCTATCGAGGCTGGCCTTCCGCTGCGTCAGCTCGCCCTACTGCGCAGACAGCTTCTCCCCGGCGAGTCGCTGTTTCTCCTTAGCTTCCGCCTTTTCAAGGAGAAAAGTTGTCCGCGCCTCGGCAAGCTGCTCCCGCTCCTCCGCCAACGCCCGGAGAGCTTCACGATTTTGGCTCCGAAGCTCCTCCGCGCGTTTTTCCATGTCCGCTCCCGCCTTCGTGACAAGCGCCTCCCGGGACTCCACCTTGGCTTGTCGGGCGCGGTAGAGCAACACCAGCTTACGGAGCAGCCGCTCCTCCTCAGTTTCGCCACCGCTGCCGCCCGGCACGTTGACGAGCGACAGCCCAGCAGAGGCGAGCACCTCCCCATCAAAGGTCTCACCCTCGAGCGGCGCCCTGGAGCTTGACTCCTAGGGAAGCTTGATGAAGATGCCTTCACCAGCCTTCAGATAAGCGCCGGACTAGGGCTCCTCGGAGCCTGGCGCCGTGGCAGAGGCGGAGGGATCAGCGGTCGATGTAGCGCCTGGCGCTCCTGCGGCCTCATGGCCGTCAGTGCGATCGCCGGCCCCCTCGCCGTCCTTGTCGGAGGCGTCCTTGGCGGCTTCTTCACCGGCCTTGTCGGAGGCAGCCTTGGCGGCGTCCTCGCTGGCCTTATCGGAGGCAGCCTTGGCGGCTTCCTCGTCGGCCTTGTCAGCGGCGGCCTTGGCGGCTTCCTCGCCAGCAAGGTCTTCAGTGCCAGCCGCTTCTTCGGTGAAGGCGACATCCTCGGCATTGCCGTGCGCGCCCTCCTCACCAGCGGTCTCGGTCTCCATCTGCTCCGTAGCAGAAGGATCTGACAGCCAGAGGAGGAAAAGAATGTCAAGCCAATGCGCAAGAAGGAAGTCAAAAGAAGAGAAGCCCAAGGGAAGTTTTCGGACAAGTGGATTACCTGCACCAAGATCTGCGGTCGTGTTCTCCACCTCCGGAGGGATGTTGGTGCTATCCCTTGCCAGGGAGCTGCCTCTCACCGGAGGTGCCTCCCTTGTCGGGGACCTCTCCCTTGCCGGAGACCGCTCCCTCGCCGGAGAATCCTCCCTTGGCGGCGTTGTTGAAGCAGATAGCATGTCCGGGTTGGCCTCCGTGCGCTCCTGGCGAAGCTGCTCTGCTCCTACACAACCCAACAAGTCAGATGTCAGCAGAGAAGAAGCATCCATGTGCACCAAGCGGCGTTAAGTGAAGTTTTTTTGTTTACGTTGGGGGCTGCGCTGGGGGCTGCTTCACAAAGGATTGGCCGGGTCCGGCGCGGTCGTCTCGGGCGCCCTCCCTGACGGCGGGACGGAGTCGTCCTCGATGTCGATCACCGGCACCTTAGCCCTCTTTGCCGCTCTCTGGGCCAAAGTCCTGAAAAGGCACCAGCTCAGGGAGAAACAAGTTAGTTACAAGGCACAACAACAAGAATTGAAAGATCACGACTGCAGCCTGGGACTTACTCATCTTCTTCCTCCTCGTCGGAGCTGAACGCGGAGAAGTCAAAGCCTACCTCAGCTCCAGTGCGGCGAGGCGGAGGAGTGGGTTCCCTTGGCCGCTTGGCGGAGACGGTGGCGGCGGGACGAGACGGCCCCGTCCCAGTTGCCGCGGTAGTGCGAGACGCTCCCGCGGCACCGATGTCCGCCGCAGTAGAGCGTGTCGTACGGCGCGGCAGTTGCTGACTTGTCTGCCGCTCTGCCGCATCCCCAAGCCTGCGGAGACGCTTCCTTTGCGAGGTTGGCTGCCCCGCCTGCGACGAGTCGACGAGAGGCGCGGAGGAAGAAGGGTTGGCCTCTGGTGGGCCGCCCGCACCCCCGGCGGGCTCGTTCGACCCGGCCTCGGGGTCGACAGTGTCCTCCTCGTTGGCAGACTCCTCCTCGGCGCCGAGCTCCCCTCGTCCGGCATGGCTTGCCGCATCTGCCGCCTTTGCCGCGGCTGCCACCACCTCCTCCAGCCTGGTGAAGATGCGCTCCACCTCCTCATCGGTGGTGTCGCGGGTGAGACCTCTCTGCTCGTCGGCGCGAACGGGCACCTCCACCAGGTTGTCAAAGAAGGCCTGCACAACTTCGTCTTTAGGCTCTTGCCAAGTGGGGACGATCCCGTGCGAGTCGCAAAGCAGCATCATCGCGCAGATGTGGTCGCGCGAAGAGTTGTTGCAACGGGACGACGCCTCCCGGCAACTGGAACCACTCGGGGTGCTCGGAGTCGTGCTTGAACAACTCCCTGAGCGTCCCGTCAAGCTCTAGGACCGTGAAGTTGTAGTTGAGGCCCGGGCGCAACCTCATGATGTCTGCCGCATTCTTGAACTCCCACGCAGGTCTCCTCCTCTCCTGCAGGGGAGCGATGCGGCGGCGGAGGAAATCTGCACCAACAGCCCCCACGGTGAGCCCGGCAAGTCTGAGGCGTTGGATCCGGGTGACGGCGATCTTCAGCCTAGCATATTCCGGGGCCAAGTTACTCCAGTCATTGCGGCGCAACACCGGGACTCGGCGCAGGGCGGTGAAGGGCTGCGGGTTCTCCTCAACAATCCAACACCAGTACGCCCTCCACTCCTCCCATTTGCTGCGGAGCTCCCCCTCCAGATAAGCCTCTTTCTTGCCGGGCTTCGAGATCCATGCGACCCCGCCAGACAGGGATTCTCCTTTCTCAGCTCGAGGCATAAAGAAGTGGCGGAAGAGGGCAACATTGGGGTGGACTCCGACAAAGTTCTCGTAGAGATGTGCGAAAACTGCCATCGTCAGGACAATATTGGGGGTGAAGTCAAGGAGATGGAACCCGTAGGTGTTCATGATGTCACAGAAGAATTCAGAAAAGGGCGGGCAGAGCCCGCAGTAGAAGAACAGTGCGAAAAAGGGGTACCTAGTCGGAGCCAGCTGCCGGGCGGCGGCTGGGAGTACCCTCGTGCGCGGGTGCGCGCGCGTCTCCGTCGACCAGAAGAGGTAATACCACTCCTTCAGGTCCTCCGTGTCGAGCTGCGGAGGGAAGAGCGCCCGCTCCTTGCGCAGCGCCGCGAGCCGCTGCGCTTCGGCTGACTTCGCGGCCTTGCCGGTCTTCGGAGCCATGGCGAGGATGGTGAAGTGGGTCGGCAGCGTCGGTGGTGGTGGCGGCAGGTGGGGGAGCGGAGCGCTGCTCTCTGTCGACTCAAAGGAGAAGGGGAGCAGCGGAGGCTTTTTCGGCTGGAATCGCAACTGGCAAGATGGACGAACTGCCCCGGCTTCCTCTGCTTATAAAGGGGGAAGTGGGCGGACGTTCCGCATTTCCCATTAAAGAAACGCCCACGATCTCCCCCACGATGCCGTGGTTAACGCGTGGCGTTCGGGGGGAGCGCGGTGGGCACGAAGTGGGGTCCCGCACGACCCAGGCCACGCGTGCCCGTGCACTGTTTTGGGCCTGGCCCAACAACGCTCGGCACCGTGTGTGGCCCAGGCCCGGGCGCTCCTGTCGGTGTACTAAAGTAGGGGTACCTTAGCACCCCGAACTTGTGCACAGGCAGTCACAGTGCCCGCGGCAAGGTTTGCCAAAACCAAGAAGACAAGGCCCCGGCAAGAGGAGCTTGCCGGGAAGGCCACTCAGGACACATGACCCCGGCAAGAGGAGAGCTTGCCGGAAGAACCAGCTAGAGCCCCGGCAAGAGGAGCTTGCCAGGAAGGATAGCCAAGACCCCGGCAAGAGGAGCTTGCCGGGAAGGACAAGCACGACCCAGGAAGCGGCAAGCTCCTGGACGCGGCAAGATAGCCACCGCGGCAAGGCGCTTGCCGCGGCAAGCAACCACCCAACATCTGCGCTCCAGCTCACCCACCAACGTGTCGCCTCGAGACATTTCCAGGCACACGTGGCGGGCGGCTGTGCAGCTAGAGGTGTGCGGTGGCAGAAGACGCTGACAAGATAGCCATCGTGGCAAACGGTGGCGCCCCTGACGGCCACTTTTCACACTGTTCGGGCGACACAGACGGGCATTTAATGCCCTTGTCCCCTGCCGTCAGGGTTAGGTATGATAAGCTGTACATCCACTGTACAGGTAGCTGTACCAACCACAATACTTTCCAACTTTACCCTTACCTACGTTGCCAACTGTGGTGATCCCCTTTCGCATATAAAAGGAGGCCCATGCGCAACGTAGAGGGGGTTCGCAACCTTCCCAAGCTTGGTCTCGCTAGCTGCTGGAGAGTACTGTAGCTCCCGGCGCTCCCAAGCAAGAAGCAAATACACTCCACAAAGCAGCAGTAGGGTTTTACGCATCCGTGCGGCCCGAAGCTGGGTAAAACTTCCCGTGTCCCTCGCTCCAATCCGCTCTTCGTGCGCTCTCCGCCCCCCGCCGAACCACAGGAAGGGGCCTGCGTGTCCCATAGGTGTTCGAGGAGCCAGCGTCACCCCCGACAGGCACAATCATAATAGGGTTTAATTGATCATGCTTAGGGTTTAATTGATCATGTTGGTTCTGTGGTGGTTTCTTTAATAGAAATCGGAGGGGAAAGCCTCTTTTGCTCAAAAAATGCTTAGGGTTTCCCCCTTTTATGATCACTATACGATCAGCATACGTGCTTCGTGTCATAATAGCACTGCTCCACCCATCAAGCTAAACAAGCTTAGTTTTCAAATACGAATTAGATATTATTAAAACATAGTCGTTTAATTGACAAACTAAATGTTCCTAATTTAGTTTCGAAAATGCATGTACGCCGCTCGGGTGTGTATCTCTACAGGGTGCCCACGGTGGGCCGGGGCCTCCCCGGGATTTTGGGTCGGCCCAGGCCCCAATTCCCCACTGTTCTACTGCGCTTCCCATCTCTACTCGCCCCCAGCCGCCTGCCTCGTCGGCGAGTTGCTCTCCCCAGATGGCATGACTCTAGGAGGAGACGCCGAACTAACAGGAGGTCAAGAGCCACTCGCCCAACAACGTCATCGCTGCCCGGGTGCACCGCCGTGCCTACCTTCCCAGTCCGTTCAGGGCTCAGGCATGCAGCAGCCACTAAGCCAACCCGATTTATCCTGAGATACATCCTCAACACTCAGCAGCCACTCCTCATTACCCATTTTATAATTGATTCATTACTCATTAGGCAGGACTGTCATTAGGGTTTGTTGTGTACTGAGTGCTACCTACACTTAATGTTTCAGATGTATTTCAGTAATCTTTAGTACCTGTAAAGTTCATAGGGTTTCAAAATTCCGGCCCTAGGAACAGACACTAGTCATTTTGGATTGTTGGTCGTAGTGACATTGGCCCAGATTACTACTGCAGGCCAGGTTTGTTGACAATTTTACTTGTCTTTCTTACTATTCGATATGATATCCAATTATTCACGTCAATTAGATGCAAACAATAAGTGCTAGACCAACTTCCATATTCAGATTTTGGACGGTCTCTTACTGCAGTTACAATTCTGCATACTTGTCCTAGTAAGCTCACAAGTAATGATTGATTCACTACATCTATGCTTGCCTTGTCATATCTGTTGTCAATATTCTTTTAGGGTGGACCACCCTGTTTCAAAATACTGGAACCGCAGACATGAGTGAATAATGTTTCTCTTTGTGATCTCTTCCATCATGTGTGAGCAACGAACACTGCATTGTATAGAAAGAAAGTGTCATTTCCACCTTTTACATAGACTACGATCTTTTACATGGAATACAATCTGCCTACTTGCTTTGTGTCGCACTACCAGCACCCCACCCTTGAGGCTAAACATTATGCCACTCATATTTCCTTAGTTTATTTGTTCAAATACGAATTTGATATGATTCTAATGTTCCTACTTCAGTTTTGAAATGTGTGTCTGCCTGTTATAGAGACATAAGAGGTTTGTATTTCTGTGTGTGGTCTGGTCAGCATGGTTGGGGGTGAACTTTTCATATGCAGGGGTTTATAGGGAGACACTCTTCAAGTTGAATCTGCAATGCATTCCATAGATAATCTGACTACTTTTTATGTTTTCATAAATCTCAGATACTGAACAACATCATAATGATTATGAGCTTGTGCGCATGAAAAGAATAAAGCAGAACAATGCCATGGCTGTCAAACTTGGCATTAAGGGACTGAAATCAAGTCTGGATGCAATGCAATGCAAACGCTCTCCACCTACAGATTCATGCTCAAAATATGATCCTAATAGTGATTCTGAGCTAGAGGGAGACCTAAGTCAATGTAGCTCCCTAGTGGAGGAGTCAGAGGAAGATGCCCTATCTTATTCACCCATCAAGGTGCTTGCTCTAACTTTCCAAGGTTATATTGGTCGCACATATCTTGCAACTGATGCTTTGCATTGCTTCTACTTTGTTGCACTGCCATTAGCTTACTTTACACATCGTGTATGTGAATACGCCCTGCCTATCCATTTTCAGTACATATTCCATTTGTCATCATACCATATTTATCCATTCAAATGATGTTCTTGTCTATCAGACGTTCAAAAGGAAGAGGGCGATTGCTGATCGCGGAGCAGCACGAGCAAAGTATCCAGAAAAGGTAGTGACACCTGATAGATCAAATAGCCCATTAGGTGTAGTTGCAATATCACCTGACCCACAAAACACGGCCCCAACTCTAGCAGACTCTAGCCCTAATACACTGGTCATCTCTGATGCCCCAACTCAGCAGACCCTAACTACAGCAAACAATATGATGATGCCAGTTGACATATCACCAGCTCTACGATGCAAAACCCCCATTCCAGCAAAGAGTAAACCAAATCCAGTTGCCAAATCCCTTTTCGAACGAGAGAGAGCCCCAATTGCAGCAAATAGGACCCATGTTCCATTTCTTCCCAGTTTAGAAGATGAAGCTTATATTGTTGTCAGGAACTTTGTGCGCATCTTTCTTTCATGGAAATATTATACCACAAGCACAGAACAATTTCCAGTCTTCCTCCGCAATTTACGCTTAAGTAATGTACTAATGTTATTCATGGTAATTACTGCATATGTTTCTGCTGACAGAAGACACAAGATTTCATTCTTTTAAATAGGCGAGGACCAAACTAGATTGTCAAGACGAGCAAGGGTTGGTTGCGCTTTTCAAGCACTCGTTGATGAAGTATCATTCCTACCTGAGGCAAGTGCACTTCGATGGCAAGCCTCTAAACGAAATGTCTGTAAAGTCTCCAGTGCTACATTTATCAGACAGTGACTGGAATAATCTTTTGACACATTGGTCCCGTCTATAGCATAAGGTACTGTCTATGATATCACATCACAATTTGAACTACATTTCTGCATTTGCCTTAACGTCTCACTTGTACGAAAACTGTTTGCAGAAGAACATTCATTTTCAAGGGACCACAAAATCTCACAACTATACTGCACACTGCATTGCTCTTGGGAGTACCTCTTGCCTTGTATGACCATACTTACTTTCATAGCTGGTTGCTTATGTAGCATCACTGCACATGTTAACCTCGTTATCATCCATTTGGTGGACATTATAAGATCCGTATGGACTCTTACATAAATTAAGAATGAACCCAATGCTTTTGAAGAGGTTTAGCTCTGTAGTTCTCTTGTAAGGACTGAACATTGTCTATCACTGTACTTACATTAACAACTACTCCCCCCGTCGCATAATATAAGAACATTTTGTACAGTACACCAGTGTTCAAAACACTCTTATATTATGGGAAGAGGGATTGGTTCATTGTGTAGCATTCTGCATCTTATCTCCCTCGCCCACCATTTACTAAAAAAAATATCATATCTATATTTAATCTTACCAAAAAGTTGAATACACAGACAATGCTAGTGCAGAAGTGTAGCCCATTGCTCTAGTTAGTACATTTTGTCCTGTAATGCTTGTACTTCCAAGTATTGGTATTTGATTATGTAGCATCAATCTGCATATTATCTTCATTATCCTCTATCCCTTCCAGTATTATCATATCTATAATTACTCTCTACAAAATGTAGAGTACAAGCAATGCTTATGAGGAAGATTCTATGCTAAAATTCTTGAGTTATCCTTCCCTTGACATGGAGAAGGGCATTATAAAGCCGGTGTTCACTGTTAATGTAAGTCAGTCCGTCTAAATCCTTTATCTTCAACTGCTATTTAATTTGCTCATACTCCCTATCGTCAACTGCTGTTTAGTTTGATGTTTCTATCAAAATGCATGCTCGCAACAACCGTAAGTTCCACGTTTTACTTATAAAACGAAATTCCTTATTCATACCATGCCCATTACTTAATATTCCCTATATGTATGCTTGTTTTTGTGGATCTATAATCCAGTGTGTGGTGAAGCAGACCACGTTTGCACCTTGTCATCTCCTGTTTTATCTTACTGATGTGGCTGATGATATAAACAACATGCCATGCACATTAACCAAAATAGATACAATGATTGTCTTTGCCCTTCATCTATGCTTGTTATGTTGACATGGTAATCCAGTAGTGTGGTGAAGATCCACACATTATGAACAATGCCAAATTATGCTATTGATATTTTGAACTTACTCTTTATTTTCTAATTTGAAATTGGATGGAATTGACAACACAATTATCATCTTTGTTTATATACACGTGCAAAACATGTCATCTCTCTGCTTGTTTCAGGGTGATATGCCTGATGGCATGCACAAGTCTGCTGAAGGCTGTGAGACAAACCCAACATATATTGCAGCAAAGAAGGAAAAACATCTTAAAGATAGCGAGACAACCCCAAAGTCTTGTCTTGCTGCAGTGTTCAAGTTACTTGAGACTAGTAGTCAGACAAGCTCATAGAATTCGCTGTCTGAATCAGTTTGACTTCTTCAGCCCCAAGTTCAAGCACAAAGGCATTCTGCAACTCAACTTCGACTTAAAGTCCTATCTCTAAGAAAGATTGCGGAGAACACCAATGAGAACCTCATTGCTAAACAGCTACACCTGGAAGCTATGATTGACATGCTAGGCCGGTCTCACAGCCTTACTTAGCAACTTGCGCAGCAGTTCCCGCACAAGGCTAACCTTTCTTGAACTGTCTTGTGAGTGGTCTTGGTTCAGTATTATTTTGTTACGCTGCAATGGTGCCCAGTTTTTGCAATCTGCTTTTTCATTGCGCTTTATGATCACTGATGGCGAACTTCGATGCCAAGTGGATGTAATATACCATAAATTCTTTATTGTATAGTGTAGGTTTATTCTAAGTTACTATGCCGTAATTTCCTTATTGTATATAGTAGGTTTGTTCTTAATTCCTACTAGTTACTACCATCATTTGCTATCTGAAAAAAATCTGATGTAGTCGACCAGGCCGAAACATTCACCTCTAACAGGCCTGCTTTTTAGCAGGCCACAATTTGGTCAGCCTGCAACTTTCTTGGGCCTGAAAGGCCATTGGGGCCTTCACACTTTGCGCCAGGCCCACAACTTACTCGGGCCTACATTCGACCCAAATTTAGTTGGGCTTTTAGTGGACCCATCGCTTAGTTGGGCCCATGTAGCTTTGGGCCATTAACTGGCTGAATATTCTGCTGGCCTGTTATGGACCAGAAGAAACCATGGGCCTTTAGCAGGCCGAAATGCATGTTGGGCCTCAATTTTCACTAGTCGTCAACGGGCCTTCAGCAGGCTGAAATGTAGACCGGGCCGTTTTTGGCCCAGTTATATGATGGGCCATTACCAGCTCGTAACATATCTCGGGCCTTAGTTGGCCCACTGATATCACGGGCCTTTAAGATGCCAAAAGCTTAGTACAGGCATCAACAGACCGAATTATACAACATGCCTTTAACAGGCCCAAAGTCATGTTGGGCTGAACTGTTGCCACCTTTGTCACGGGCCATTAGTGGGCCGGATGCCGCGTCGGACCATATATGGCCCATGGGCAGCACATGCCATTCCCAGGCCGAAAGACACACCGGGTTGAAGTGGGCCCATGTCTACATCGGGCTTCTAACAGGCTGAAATGTCACTGGGCCATAATTGGGCCTAAATATTCGATGAACAATGAACGGGCCAGATCTGGCTTCGGGCTGTAAATGGGCCATTTTTAAATAGGCCGTTATCGGGTGGGCCCACTAGTACCTGAGTAAGTACTACATGCCTTTGACTGGGCCGACCTTTTTAGCTTATATGGGGCTCTGTTGGGCCCTGCCACGTGTCGACGTATCATAGGCATGTCTCCTCCATTGGACCGATGACATCTGGCCCACCGAGGAGCAGACACGTGTTTCCTACAGCCAATGATGATTTTTTAACACGCCAATGATGATTTTACACGTGGAAAATCCCCATTGGTCCGCGCAGTTAACTAGTTATCGGATCCAAACCGGAACCGATAGCTTAACGGCGACCCGTTATGGTGGATGCCACGTGTCGGTTACCCTTGACAAAATCACTTCCATGACGCGCCATTTATCGTCATGGAAGTGGACAATTCCGTGATGATAATTTTCGAAATGTTATGGAACACTTCTACGACAACACAGGTATGACTATCTTGATGCTGTCATAAAAATCGTCATGGATGTACATGTATGACAAAAACGTGACCTACTGTGACAAACACATATCATCACGGAAGTGTATTTTTTTTAGTGAAAGTAGGGGGGCTAAAAAGATCATCTTCATTAATCATAGCATCCCCAAGCTTGGGACAAACATTAATTGCAGCAAATAAATTCTCAAACATGTCATTCTCATCAAACATAGCATCCCCAAGCTTGTGGCTTGGCGTATCATAAGCATAATCACTCGCATCATTAATTGTATGAATAACACTAACGGTATAGGAATTGCTATCATCATAATTTCCCAAGTTGATGCCAAAAAGATTTCCAAGATTATAAGAAGTATCATTATCTTCCCAATCATAATCATCACAACAAGCAATAGGCATAACAAAATCTTCATCAATAATGCTCTCGGACATTGTGCCATAAGACATAGAAGCAATATCATCATCAAGTGCATCATCTTCCACAATTATTTTTGATTCATTTTCATGAGGCATAACAATAATAGGAGCAACATTATTTGGGAGAGATACCTTTTTACCTCTATTCTTTCTTCTTTTCCTTTTCTTCTTCACCACCTCACGTATGGGTTTAATCAATTTTTTCAAGCTTCTTGTTGAAGAGATTGATTGGATAAGAAGCTCCTCCTCGTCACCTATTTCATCATGAGAGACCATAGGAGGGAAGTGCAAATCTTTACCCTTTAATTAGTATTCCTTTTATGTTCTATAGGTTTTCCCACCTTTCTATAGTTGGCAATATAAGAAAATTCATTGCAATTTACCATGCAAAACATATGGATATTTTTTAGTTTAGTTTCAATGTCGTCCATGAGAATGAATACTTCAAACCAACTATTTTCATATGTCAATTCTTCACTCCCCCAAAATAAACAAAGTTCATTATAAAGTTCGAGGGTGATCAAGTTATTGCAATATTTGGACACGATTCAATCATGAAAAAGTTTGCATTGAAAATTAAGATGACCAACCTTATTGCAAAGTTCACAAGTAATAGGACAAAGAGAACATAATTTTGTCGCAAATTCATCTATCACTTTGAGCAAAGAATTGGTTCTATCATGTTTATGCTTCTTACAAAATCTATCTTCCCTATAAGGCACGTCTTCACAAACTTTATGTACTCCACAAAAATTGACATGCTTATAAGAAAAAAAAATCATGACTAGTGCAATCATAATTAGCATTTTGGATATTCAAAGCATTCATACTATCAATATTGTAATCGTGCTCATCATCCAATGTTTCTATGCCAAACATTTTATTGACTTCTTCTAATAATTGAGTACAACTTTCTGATCCATCATTTTCAAGAAATATATTATAAAGATGATCAATAATATGATGCAACCTCAATTCCATTTTTATGTAGTTTTCTTTTTATAAACTAAACTAGTGATAAAACAAGAAACTAAAAGATTCAATTGCAAGATATAAAGATATACCTTCAAGCACTCACCTCCCCGGCAACCGCGTCAGGAAAGAGCTTGATGTCTACTACGCAACTTGTTCTTGTATACTTGTGTTGGGCCTCCAAGCACAGAGTTTTGTAGGGAAGTAGCAATTTTCCCTCAAGTGGATGGCCTAAGGTTTATCAATCCGTGGGAGGCTTAGGATGAAGACGGTCTCTCTCAAACAGCCCTGCAACCAAATAACAAAGAGTCTGTTGTGTCCCCAACACACCAAATATAATGGTAATTTATATAGGTGCACTAGTTCGGCCAAGAGGTGGTGATAAAAGTTTAATATGGATGGTATAAATATATTTTTATAATCTGAATAAATAAAAACAGCAAGCCAACAAATAGTAAACGGGCACGAAAATGGTATTTCAATGCTTGAAAATGAGGCCTAGGGTCCGTACTTTCGCTAGTGCAATTTCTCAACAAAGCTAATATAATTGGATCATATAACCATCCCTCAACGTGCAATGAATAATCACTCCAAAGCTCCTATCTAGCGGAGACCATACGAAGAAATCATTTGTAGGGTACGAAACCACCTCGAAGCTATTCTTTCCGATTGATGTATCCAAGAGTTCGTACTAAAATAACACCAAATAATTTCAGATTCATAATACTCAATCCAACACAAAGAACCTCAAAGAGTGCCCCAAGATTTCTACCGGAGAAAAAAAGGGCAAGAACATGCATCAACCCTTGTGCATAGATTACCCTAATGTCACCACGGGAATCCGCGAGTTGAGTGCCAAAACACATATCAAGGGAATCAATATGATACCCCGTTGTCACCACGAGTATTCATATGAAAGCCATATATCAAGTGCTCTCAAATCCATAAAAGTATTCAATCCGATAACAACGAAATCTCAAAGGGAAAAATTCAATTCATCACAACAAGATAGAGAGGGGAAAACACCATATGGTTTAACTATATTAACAAAGCCCCCGATACATCAAGATCATGCCATCAAGAACATGAGAGAGAGATATTAAACACATAGCTACTGGTACAAACCCACAACCCCGAGGGTGGACTATTCCCTCCTCATCGTGGTGGCCGCCGGGATGATGAAGATGTCTGTCGGGGCAGACGGCGTCCCCCGCGAGCACCTATGGGGCCGGAGCCCCTTTCGTTGTTCGGTGAGGGGGGCGGAGGGAGCACGGAGAGCAGATCGAGGCGAGCACACGGGCGGTTTACCCAGGTTCGGGCCGCGATGGACGCGTAAAACCCTACTCCTGCTTGGTTGTATTGAACTGGGGAGCTCGGGAGCTTGGAGAGCTAGCTACACCGAGCGTATGGCTGTCAGGATCCCCGAATCTCCGAACCCCGGAACCCCCTCTACGTTGCACACGGGCCTCCTTTTATAGCGCAAAGGGGTCACCGACAGGTGTCAACGTAAGAGAAAGGGGTAAAAGTGTAAAAGGGGTGGATGTTGTAACAGTGCGGGAACAGTGGCGCTACTGTGCGGCACAGTGTTATCATACCTACTTCTGACGGTAGGGGACAAGGGCATTAAATGCCCATCACGGTTGCCTGGACAGCACCGAGGCGGACCGTTAGGTGCGCCACCGCTCGCCACGGTGGTGGCTGCATGCCACCGCATACCCCAGGCTGCGCGGTGCCCCGCCACGTGCCCTTGGGGGAAACCCCGGAGTGACGCGTGGTCGGGCGAGCTGGGGCGCAGCCCTGAGGTGGCGATTTGCCGCGGCAAGTGGCTTGCCGCGGGGGTCGTCTTCCTGTGCCTGATAGCTTGCCGGCTATCAGGCCTTGCCGGGGCGCATGGCGCGCCGCAGCGGGCTTCTCTCGTGGCGCCTGGGTTCGGCCTTCCCGACAAGCTCCTCTTGTCGGGGTCTCGATCTTCTGTCTCGTATACTTTGTTCTTGGATGGTATTGCATGGGCTTAGTCGTCCCGGCAAGCTCCTCTTGCCGGGGTCTTGTCTTCTTGGCCCGGCAAGCTCCTCTTGCCGGGGGCCTTGTCTTGAATGCTTGGTCTTCTCTTGGCGCTTCCTGGGCGGGCCTCGCCGCAGGGTGCTACAACTGCCCGTGCACAAGTCTGGGGTACTAAGGTACCCCTACTTTAGTACACCGACAGGAGCCCCCGGGCCTGGGCCACACACGGTGCCGAGCGTCGTTGGGCCAGGCCCTAACAGTGCACGGGCACGCGTGGCCTTGGTCGCGCTGCTCCTTTCCTTTATCTCCTTTCCCTGCTGCTGTTAAATATGCCATGGAAACGGCTGGTTAGAGCAGCAGTAAGGCATTTTGTAATATAGCTTTTTATCTTAGGCAATGCATCGCACTGTTATCCCCTCTACTTGACCGGCGCCTTGTTTGTTTCCGCCCTACGTTTTCGGGGACTTGCCGGCGTAGGCCTCCGCCTTGCCACGGGCGCCGAGTGCGGGACGTCAGCGACCCGCTGGCGGGGCTACCACCGGCAAGAAACCTTGCTGCGGCTGGTTGCCGCTCACTCAGATTGTTGAGCAGGCTCAAGGCAAGGTAAGCGGTGCGACTGCGGTCGCAGCACGCTTAGGGTGCCGGGCGAGCTCGAAACAAAGTGAGGACGCTACTCGGGGTGTAGCACACTCAAGTCGTTGAGCGGACTCGAAACGAAATGAGGGCGCAACCAGTCTCGTGCCGGTCCTTCCGCGCTCAGGCCTCTCAACCAAGGCTCGGTCGTTCGAGGGGGATAACTCTTAAAAATCGATGGGGCGATTGCTCGAGCTCCGGCAACTTATCTTTTCTTATCGCTTGCCGCCCGGTAGGGTAAAACCTCCTCGGGCAACATCCAGCCCATTCTGTGGGTAGGCAAAGGCGCAGGGCCTCACGACCCTCCGGAGCTAGGCGTAGCTATGCTTGGGGATCTGCGCCCCTCTCTGCGCCAAGGATCACATGCAACTGCGGCAAGACTTGGGCAGAGAGAATGGTTGGCGGAACGGGTTCCGGCAACCGCGCTGGCAAGATTCCTCCCACGGTCGGCGTCAACTCGTTCGGCATCCCGGCGGACGAGGCGCGCCGGGGAACGAGGTCGCCTTTCTCGTGACTTCTGGCGCTAACTTCTGCGGCTACGGGAGCGGCGCAGAGTTCGCTGGAGGCGAATCGCTCGCCCAGCGGCCAGAAGGCGGTCCTCCTCAAGGAGCAGCTGCTTCTTGCCCAGTCTCTGCGCGAGTGGATACTCGAGGAGGGCCGCACACGAGCCCGTGGGAAAGAATGCCAAAGCTTGTCGGGAACCTCCGCTTCAACTGGACAGATCCTCGGATCCGCAGGAGCGGACTGTTCCTCAGCGTTCAGACCGCTGATCTGCTTGCCGGAGCAAGGCTTATCGGGGACACCTGCTTCGACTGGACGGATCCTGGGATCCGCAGGAGCGGGCTGTCCCCCGGCTGCCCCCTACCTGGCGCGCCAAAGATGTCGGGGCGGACGGCGTCCCCCGCGAGCACCTATGGGGCCGGAGCCCCTTTCGTTGTTCGGTGAGGGGGGCGGAGGGAGCACGAAGAGCAGATCGAGGCGAGCACATGGGCGGTTTACCCAGGTTCGGGCCGCGATGGACGCGTAAAACCCTACTCCTGCTTGGTTGTATTGAACTGGGGAGCTCGGGAGCTTGGAGAGCTAGCTACACCGAGCGTATGGCTGTCAGGATCCCCGAATCTCCGAACCCCGGAACCCCCTCTACGTTGCACACGGGCCTCCTTTTATAGCGCAAAGTGGTCACCGACAGGTGTCAACGTAAGAGAAAGGGGTAAAAGTGTAAATGGGGTGGATGTTGTAACAGTGCGGGAACAGTGGTGCTACTGTGCGGCACAGTGTTATCATACCTACTTCTGACGGTAGGGGACAAGGGCATTAAATGCCCATCACGGTCGCCTGGACAGCACCGAGGCGGACCGTTAGGTGCGCCACCGCTCGCCACGGTGGTGGCTGCATGCCACCGCATACCCCAGGCTGCGCGGTGCCCCGCCACGTGCCCTTGGGGGAAACCCCGGAGTGACGCGTGGTCGGGCGAGCTGGGGCGCAGCCCTGAGGTGGCGATTTGCCGCGGCAAGTGGCTTGCTGCGGGGGTCGTCTTCCTGTGCCTGATAGCTTGCCGGCTATCAGGCCTTGCCGGGGCGCATGGCGCGCCGCGGCGGGCTTCTCTCGTGGCGCCTGGGTTCGGCCTTCCCGACAAGCTCCTCTTGTCGGGGTCTCGATCTTCTGTCTCGTATACTTTGTTCTTGGATGGTATTGCATGGGCTTAGTCGTCCCGGCAAGCTCCTCTTGCCGGGGTCTTGTCTTCTTGGCCCGGCAAGCTCCGCTTGCCGGGGGCCTTGTCTTGAATGCTTGGTCTTCTCTTGGCGCTTCCTGGGCGGGCCTCGCCGCAGGGTGCTACAACTGCCCGTGCACAAGTCTGGGGTACTAAGGTACCCCTACTTTAGTACACCGACAATGTCCACCTGTGATGATTCCCACCTTCGGCAGAGTGCCAGCACAGGTTCTAGATTGGTTTTTGGTGGCTGCAGAAGCCTGCTACGGCGGAACTTCTGATCTAGGGTTACCCCGAGGGTTTTTGGAATATTTGGTGATTTATAGGGCAAATAGGGGGTGCGGGAGGCCACCGAGGTGGGCACAACCCACCAGGGCACGCCTGGGCCCCCAGGCGCGCCCTGGTGGGTTATACCCCCTCGGGGCACCCCCCAAGTGCTTCTCTGGCCCACTGGATGTTTTCTGGTCCATAGAAAATCCACAAAAAGTTTCACGGTGTTTGGACTGCGTTTGATATTGATTTCCTGCGATGTAAAAAAAAGCAAAAACAACAACTGGCACTAGGCACTGGGTCAATAGGTTAGTCCCAAAAAATGATATAAAGTTGCTATAAAATTATTGTAAAACATCCAAGAATGATAATAAAACAACATGAATACTTCATAAACTATAGATACATCGGAGACGTATCATGCCCCTGTGCTCATCGCCACCCGAGTCCTATGCTCATCTCCTCCCTCTCACAGTGGCCACGTGAGACACAACCTCTTCCCCCTCTCTCACTGACGCTCCGCGTTGCCGTGCGCCGTCTCCAGAGAACTCCGGCGGAGCTCGAGATCCCCTCCCCTCTGCCTATAAATAGAGCCCATCCCTCGCCATTTCCAGCACGACACCGCACTCACCCAACCCCCGTGGCCTCGTAGGAAGCCGCACCCTTGCCGGGCAGGCCTCTGGCCGCCGTTCCCAACCTAAGCTCGCCGGCGATCCCCTCCTACCGCCCCACCCCTCCAGAGCCTCTCGAGCTCGTCCGACTACTCCGGCATGTCCCTGGTGGGCCATTGGAGCTAGCCGACCCCGCTGAAGCCCCTGGAGTCGCCTAACCTCGCCGTCTTCTTCATCTACTTACTAGCAGCGCAGGTTTTTAAAGCTCGCTGCTACTAAGTTGATAGCAGTAGCGCGGGTTTTAACCGTCGCTACTACTAAGCGGTCTCTACCGTGCCCCCCGGGACATGCCATAGTAGTAGCGCGGGTTTTTAACCCTCGCTGCTACTAAGTTGATAGCAGTAGCGCTGGTTTTTAGCCCTCGCTGCTACTAAGTTGATAGCAGTAGCGCTAGTTTTTAGCCATAGTAGCAGCGAGGGGTAAAAACCTGCGCTGCTACTAAAGGTCCCATTTTCAAACTCCACCCCCCCGGTGGATCACCTTTTAAGTTTTAAAAAAAATAAAAGAAAATGATGAAAATGTCAAAAAAATAAAATAAAATAAGTTTCCCATGTGATATGTGCTCTAGTTGTTGGGAAAATTTGCAAATATGAATTTCGACTTTATTTGCAAAATCTCTCGAGAATTTGTAAAAATGGGCATAACTTTTGCATACTAACTCGGATGAAAAAGTTTTTTATATGAAAAATCATCTACTCGAAAAGTTACATAAAATTTAATTGGGGGAATCCCGTTAAACATTTTTAAAATCCTCAAAAACCTAACAGAAAAAAAGTTACGGGGCTTTTAATTTCTGGAGGCAAAAAAATTCATCAAATTTCAGTTTTTTAAATTTTTGTTAAATCTGGTCAAACTATAGTCAAACTAATTATTCAAGAATATCAGTGTTACTAAATAATTATTTTAGTTTTTTTGAATTTTGGTGAAATCTGGTCAAACTATGGTCAAACTGTGGTCAAATCTGGTCAAACTATGGTCAAACTGTGTCAAACTAATTATTCAAGAAATATTAGTGTTACTAATTTCTTAGAACACATAGTTTCAAACTCAAACAGTGAATTGTGTGACTTCATGCTCAAGCTAAATTCCTAAGGTTAATAGGACTGACATCTTACTATTGTCAGGAAAACAACAAGTGCAGACTTGGAAACGAGGGAGAATAGAACCCGGAAGTTAAGCATGCTCAGGCTAGAGTAGTGAGAGGATGGGTGACCGTCCGGGAAGTTAGATGATTTGGAATGATGAGGGGTGATTAGAAATTAAATTGAGCAGCGATGAGGGTGATTAGAGATTAGAGGTTAAAATAATTCAGAAATTTTAAAATTCGGGCAAAAAATTTGAAAAAAAATTCCGCGGGTTAGTAGTAGCGCGGGTTTTTACCCACGCTGCTGCTATACGTTAGCTGTAGCGCGGGTGCACGTTAGCTGCAGCGCCTTATTAGTAGCGCCGGCCCCCACGCTGCTGCTAGGCTTTTCCCTAGTAGTGAGAGTGTCATGGAAATTGGTTGGTTCTGTCGGAATGTCGTTGGTCCACCCGAATGGGAGTTCGAGGCCATGGATTCCATGGTGTTGGTACATTGTGCTAACCTCTGCAGAGTGTGTGTAAAATCTATCAATAGCCGTGTCCACGATTACGGACCCAGTTCATAGTAGGTCACACCATGGATCAACATAACTAATTTAATCTTGCACACCAAAGTTATATTATTGGCACGGGTTATGTGATGAGATTGTTGAAACCATGAAGATGGTTGTTGTTGGAACCAAAGAGTTGATTTCCGTTGTGATCCGGGAGTGATCACCATATTGATGATATTGGTTACGAGGTAACCCATATGCGAGTCCGAGGGACTCGGTGCACAAGCATGTTCACTTCATCAGTAGTATGTTGAATCATTGCATCTAACCTGCTTAAATGTCATATTATTGTTTGCCATTATGCTTCTATTTGTTGTGAGCTTGCAAGTACATTCAATGTACTGACCTGGCATGTCATGCCATCTTTCAGGAAAGTCTTACCAGATCGGAGTGCTTCCCGTGTCTAGACCATGTCCACATTGGTGTCCCTCTGATATGGAGTTCCGCTTCGTCGTTGTTCCGCTGCCGCGTAGTTGTCATGATCGAGGCCCCTTTCATGTTCATTAAATAATGTACATACTGTTCAGCCGCACCATGTGTGCCTCTTGGCCTCTCTACCTGATGTAATATCGGACCTATGTTTCCACTAGTATTAATAAAGCGGTTGTTTTCTGTACTGAGTTTTTGTGTGTTGCCAGAAGACTAGATCTCTGGGCTGGCAATGCAAGGTAAACCGGTTGCTCCGAGCCGGGGTGCCACAAAATTAGCCCCTTACGGAATAGCGCATAAACTAGGGTTTAAGCCTCTGTCACTCTAGCAACCCATCATCTAATAACTACTCCACAATGCATTCCCTTAGGTCCACTTATGGTGAAGTGTCATGTAGTCGATGTTCACATGACACCACTAAGGGAATCACAACATACATACCATCAAAATATCAAACACATATCAAGTTCACATGATTACTTGCAACAAGATTACTCTGTGACCTCAAGAACAAAAGTAACTACTCACAACAGATAATCATGCTCAAGATCAGAGGGAATTAAATAGCATAATGGATCTGAACATATAATATTCCACCAAATAAACCATATAGTAATCAACTACAAGATATAATCAACACTACTAGTCATCCACATGCACCAATCTAAGGTTCCAGTGCAAAGATTAAACACAAGAGATGAACTAGGGTTTGAGAGGAGATGGTGTTGTTGAAGATGTTGATGAAGATTGCCCTCCCCAAGATGAGAGAGTTGTTGGTGATGATGATGACGATGATTTCCCCCTCCTGGAGGGAAGTTCCCCCGGTGGAATCGCTCCACTAGAGGGCAAAAGTGCTCCTGCCCAAGTCCCGCCTCGAGACGGCGGCGCTTCATCCCGAAAGTCCTCTCCTTCTTTTTTTCTAGGTCAAAATGACTTATATACCAGAAGAGGGGCACCAGAGGTGGGCCGAGGAGGGCACAACCCACCAGGGGGCGCCCGGGCTCCCTGGCACGCCCAGGTGGGTTGTGCCCACCTAGTGGGCCCCCTCTGGTGGTTATTTGCTCCAATATTCCTCATATATTCCAAAATAATTCTCCGTAAATTTTCAACTCATTTGGAGATGTTCATAATCGATAACTCTGGCGTCGCTTTTCTAGGTCCAGAATTCCAGCTGCCGGTATTCTCCCTGTTGGTAAACCTTGAATATTATGAGAGAAAAGGCATTAGGAATACTCCAAAAGGCATTATTATGCATTAAAACATAATAAATAACAGTAGGTAAACATGATGCAAAATGGACGTATCATCATGCAAGTGCGTCCCCGACCTGCCCAGGACAAAAAGCCCATTTTTTTCATGATTTTTTATCATAGAAGTAGGATCCCACCACATCTATGATGATACGTGCCGTTGTCACAATTATCGTCATAGAAGTGTCATTAGCATGACAGAAAAAATTCATTTGGCCCAAAATGTCACGGATGTGTCTTTTTTTTTGTAGTGCTTTTCGATGAACTTGATGCTTGCTATGCTTGTGGACAAGATGCCAATGAGAATTATTCTTATGGAGATGAACTTTTTATAGTCCCTTATGTTGAGAATGAAATTTTTGCTATTGCACCCACACATGATAGTCCTATTATCTTTTTGAATTCTCCAAACTACACTATATCGGAGAAGTTTGCACTTATTAAGGATTATATTGATGGGTTGCATTCTACCATTACACATGATAATTTTGATGAATATAATGTGAATGTTCTTGCTGCTCCTACTTGCAATTATTATGAGAGAGGAAGTACATCTCCGCCTCCCTATGTTTCCAACACGATAAAATTGCAAGAAACTGCTTATGCTATGTATTGGCCTTTACTTGATGTTCATGAATTGTTCTTTTATGACATGCCGATGCATAGGAAGAGAGTTAGACTTCATCATTGCATGATATATGTTGCTTTGTGCTCACTACTAAATGCCAAATCATTGTTAATTAAAACTGGCTTTGATATACCTTGGGATCCGGGTGGATCCATTACTTGAGCACTTAATGCCTATCTTAACGGCTTTAAAGAAAGCGTTGCCAGGGACACAACCTGGAAGTTTTAGAGAGTCATTTATTTATGTTGAGTTCTTTTATAAATTTTGAAAACAAATAAATATAGAGTGGAACCTAAAAACTTCTTCAAAAAGAGAAGCGATTGAAAGGTGATGCATTGGAGAAGTGAAGGTCGACCTTGAACACTTGTGTTCATGCTCATGGGAACAATGTAAAATTTTCAAGAAATTTTCTCGAAAAAATAACTGTCCCCTTGTACAAATCCGTTGTATTATAAAAATAATGTGCCAAGATTTGCCTTTAGGATGATTAGATTGCTTGTTGGTATGTGCGGTGTAAAAATAGAAACTTTGGCTGTAGTGCGTGATTTTACATTTTTTAACTGGAATGTAAAAAAATTCTGAAATTTTTACATAATATTGCTATGCAATTTTTTTTATTTTGTGACAATTATTTAGAATTTTTGGAGTTACGTAAGTATGGTAGATGTTCATATTGCTACAGACTATCCTGTTTAAGACAGATTCGGCTTTTGATGCATTGTTTTGCTTGTTTTGATGAAACTGTCGATTATGTTGGTGGTAAAGCCATGGAAAAGTTATAATACAGTAGCTACAATGCAAAAACAAAATATGAATTAGTTTGCAACATTACTTAAAGTAGTGATTTGCTTTCTTATACTAACGGCTCTTACCGAGCTTTCTGTTGAGTTTAGTCCGGATGAAGTGATCAAAGATCGAGGAGGTGTCGATATGACGAGAAGGAGGAGGGGCAAGAGTTAAACTTGGGGATGCCCAAGTAACCCCAAGTAAATATCCAAGGTGGCTCAAGTGTCTAAGCTTGGGGATGCCCCAGAAGGCATCCCAAGTATCGGTATGTTTTCATTTTTGTTTCGTTCACGTGATATGTGTAAATCTTGGAGCATCTTTCGTGTTTTGTTTTCATTTTTCTTTTATGCACCATGCTGGTATGATAAAGTCCATGGTTGATTTATAGAATGCTCATTGCACTTCACTTATATCTTTTGAGTATGGCTTTATAGAATTCTTCATGTGCTTCACTTATATTATTTGAAGTTTGGATTGCCTGTTTGTCTTCAGATAGAAAACTATTATTTGAAGAATGCTCTTTTGCTTCACTTATATTTGTTAGAGCATGGTATTTTGTAGAAAGAATTAAACTCTCTTGGTTCACTTATATCTATTTGGAAAGTCAACGGGAATAGGTTATTTGCATGGTTTGTCATGAAATCCTACATAAAACTTGTAGGTCACTAAAAATGATATGTTTGATTCCTTGCAATAGTTTTGCGATATAGAGATCGAATATATGGGAGGTACTAGTAAATGGTAGTGTTTAGTAGGATTATTTGTGTTAAGGCTTGTGATTCCTGAAGCATGCACGTATAGTCCCCAGTTATGCTATGAAGTTGGAGCATGATTTATTATTGATTGTCTTCCTTTGTGTAGAGGTCGGGGGCGCGCGATGGTTAACTTCGACCATCCTCCCCCCTAGGGGCATGTGTAGTATTACTTTGCTTCGAGGGCTAATAAACTTTTGCAATATGTATATGAGTTCTTTATGACTAATGTGAGTCCATGGATTATACACACTCTTACCTTTCCACAATTTGCTAGCCTCTATGGTACCGTGTGTTGCCCTTTCTCACCTCAAGACGTGGTGCACACTTTGCCGGTGTATCCAAACCCCGTGATATGATACGCTCTATCACACATAAGCCTTATTTTATCTTCCTCAAAATAGCCACCATACCTACCTGTTATGGCCTTTCCATAGCCATTCCGAGATATATTTCCATGAAACTTCCACCGCCTCCGTTTTGATGACTTGAGCATTCATTGTCATATTGCTTTGCATAATCATATAGCTGACATAGTAGTTGTGGCTCAGCCACCGTTCATCATTTTTATACATGTTACGCTAGATCATTGCACATCCTGGTACACCACCAGAGGCATTCATATAGAGTCATATTTTTTTATAGGTATCGATTTGTAATATTGAGTTACAAGTAAATAGAAGTGTGATGACCATCAATTCTCATTATTAGAGCATTATCCCAATGAGGAATGGATGATGGAGACTATGATTCCCCCGTAAGTCGGGATGAGATTCTAGACAAAAAGAAAAAAAGAAAAAAGAAGACAAAAAAGAAGAAGAAAATGAAAGAGAAAAAGAAAAAGAAAAAAATGAAAGAAAGAAAGAAGGAAGATAAGGGGCATGCTAGTTCCAACTTGTGCTTCAAAGTAGCACCATGTTTTTAATATAGAGAGTCTCCTATGTTGTCACTTTCATATACTAGTGGGAATTTTTCATTATTAGATGCAGACCCACTTAGTTTTCATATTGAGCTTTCGTACACTTATAGCTCTTTGTATATTCGTAGCATGGCAACCCTACTCCTCACATTGATATCAATTGATGGGTATCTCCATAGCCCGTTGGTTAGGCGCGTCGATGTGAGACTTCCTTACCTTTTTGTCTTCTCTATATTTACCCCTATCAATAAATTCTATTCCACCCATAGTGCTATTTCCATGGCTCGTGCTAGCTCATGTATGGCGTGAGGGTTGAAAAACCCGAAGCGCGTTAAAAAGTATGAATTTCAATCGCTCGTGTATTAATATTCATGCCATGATTAGATATATGATAAACATTATGCCAGGTAGCATTCCACATCAAAATTATCTTTTTTATCATTTACCTACTCGAGGACGAGCAGAAATTAAGCTTGGGGAAGCTGATACGTCTCCGTCGTATCTATAATTTTTGATTGTTTCATGCCAATATTGCACAACTTTCACATGTTTTTGGCAACGTTTATATGATTTATCGGACTAACATATTGATCTAGCGCCCAGTGCCAGTTCCTGTTTGTTGCAAGATTTTTGTTTTGCAGAATATCCATATTAAACGTAGTTCAAATGCGATAAAAATTGACAGAGAATTATTTTGGAATATATGTGATTTTTGGGACTTGGAATCAACGCAAATGGGGGCCCACAACCCCAAAGATACACCAGGGCGCGCCCCAGGGGCCAGGCGCAAGGTGGTGGGTTGTGCTCACCTCGTATGATGGTTGGAGCTCTACTTCGGGCGCAAGGAAAAGTTTATATCCGAAAAAAAACGTGTTCAAATCTCAGCGCAATCGGAGTTACGGATCTCCGGGAATATAAGAGCGGGTTTCCACCAGAAAACAGGAACGCAAAACAGAAGAGAACAGAGAGGGAGATCCAATCTAGGAGGGGCTTCTGCCGCTCCGCCGCCATGGTGGCCATGGGCCAGACGGGGAACTCTCCTCCCATCTAGGGAGGAGGCCAAGGAAGAAGAAGAAGAATAAGAAGAAGGAGGGGGCTCTCTCCCCCTCTCTCCCGGTGGTGCCGGTGTGCCTTCGGGGCAAGGATCGTGATGGCTATATACATCAACAACCTTGCTACCGTCAACACCAACTTTCTCCCCCTCTATATAGCGGTGTAACACCTCCCCACGCTGTAATATCTACTTAAACATGGTGATCAACAGTATATATTATTTCCCAATGATATGTGGTTATCCTATGATGTTTGAGTAGATCTGTTTTGTCCTATGGGCTAATTGATGATCGTGGTTGGTTTGAGTTTATATTTTTTATTATGGTGCTGTCCTATGGTGCCCTCTGTCCCACGCAAATGTGAGGGGTCCCCATTATAGGGTGTTGCAATATGTTCATAATTTGCTTATTGTCGGTTGCCGGAATGACAGAAGCCTGAACACGGGTACGTGGGTTATTGTGTATGGGAGTAAAGAGGACTTGATACTTAATGCTATGGTTTGGTTTCATGACCTTACTGATCTTTAGTAGTTGCGGATGCTTGCTAGAGTTCCAATCATAAGTGCATATGATCCAAGTAGAGTAAGTATGTCAGCTCATGCCTCTCTCTCATATAAAATTGCAAGAATGATTACCTGTCTAGTTATCGATTTCCTAGGGACAAATGACTTTCTCGTTGACAAAAGCTATCTACTTTTATTACCTTGCAATTTATTCGTAGTTTTATTCTTGCAAAATAGTTTTATACTTGTTCTAGGTAAAGCAAACATCAAGTGTGCGTAGAGTTGTATCGGTGGTCGATAGAACTTGAGGGAATATTTGTTCTACCTTTAGCTCCTCGTTGGGTTTGACACTCTTATTTAGCGAAAAAGGCTACAAACGACCCCCTATACTTGTGGGTTATCACTCCACACATAGACCGCAATCCAGCATGCATCTAGAGTATTAAGTTCGTAAGAACGGAGTAACACCTTAAGTAAGATGACATGATGTAGAGGGATAAAATCAAGCAATATGATGAAAACTGATACGTCTCCAATGTATCTATAATTTTTTATTGCTCCATGCTATATTATCTACTGTTTTGGACTATATTGGGATTTATTTTCCACTTTTATATTATTTTCGGGACTAACCTAATAACCGGAGGCCCAGCCCAAAATTGATGTTTTTGCCTATTTCAGTGTTTCGAAGAAACAAAATATCAAACGGAGTCCAAATTGAATAAAACCTTCGGGAACGTGATTTTCTCACCGAACATGATCCAGGAGACTTGGACCCTACTCCAAGGAGTCAAAGAGGCGGTCACGAGGGTGGGGGGCGCCCCCCTAGGGCGCTCCCCCTGCCTCGTGGGCCCCTCGGTGCTGCACCGACGTACTCCTTCCTCCTATATATACCTACGTACCCCTAAACAATCGGAAGAGGAGCCAAAAACCTAATTCCACCGCCGCAACTTTTTGTATCCACGAGATCCCATCTTGGGGCCTGTTCCGGAGCTCCGTCGGAGAGGGCCGTCATCACGGAGGGCTTCTACATCATCCTAGCCCTTCCGATGAAGTGTGAGTAGTTTACCTCAGACCTTCGGGCCCATAGTTATTAGCTAGATGGGTTCGTCTCTCTTTTTGGATGTCAATACAATGTTCTCCCCCTCTCTCGTGGAGATCTATTCGATGTAATCTTCTTTTTGCGGTGTGTTTGTTGAGAACGATGAATTCTGGGTTTATGATCAAGTCTATCTATGAATAATATTTGAATCTTCGCTGAATTCTTTTATGTATGATTGGTTATCTTTGCAAGTCTCTTCGAACTATCAGTTTGGTTTGGCCTACTAGATTGGTTTTTCTCGCCATGGGAGAAGTGCTTAGCTTTTGGTTCAACCTTGCGGTGTCCTTTCCCAGTGACAGAAGGGGCAACAAGGCACTTATCGTATTGTTGCCATCGAGGATAACAAGATGGTTTTTTTTTATCATATTGCATGAAACTATCCCTCTACATCATGTCATCTTGCTTAAGGCGTTACTCTGATTTTAACTTAATACTCTAGATGCATGCTGGATAGCGGTCGATGAGTGGAGTAATAGTAGTAGATGCAGGCAGGAGTCGGTCTACTTCTCTCAGACGCGATGCCTATATACATGATCATACATAGATATTCTCATAACTATGCTCTTGAGAGAAGCCACTAGTGAAACCTATGGCCCCCGGGTCTATTCTCATCATATCAATCTGCATCACTTTAATCTTGCTTTGCTTTTTTACTTCGACCTTTACTTTTCACTTCTTGATCTCTATATCAAAAATACCAAAAATATTATCTATCATCTCTATCAGATCTCACTCTCATAAGTGACCGTGAAGGGATTTACAACCCCTAATCGCGTTGGTTGCGAGGAGCTATTGTTTTGTGCAGGTACGAGGGACTTGAGCATAGCCTCCTACTGGATTGATACCTTGGTTCTCAAAAACCGAGGGAAATACTTACGCTACTTTGCTGCATCATCCTCTCCTCTTCGGGGAAAACCAACGCAGTGCTCAAGAGGTAGCAAGAAGAATTTCTGGCGCCGTTGCCGGGGAGTCTACGCAAAAAGTCAACATACCAAGTACCCATCACAATCCCTATCTCCCGCATTACATTACTTGCCATTTTCCTCTCGTTTTACTCTCCCCCACTTCACCCTTGCCGTTTTATTTGCCCTCTCTTTCCCAATCTCCTTCTCTCTTTTCGTTTGCCTTTTTCTTGCTCGCCATTTTGTTTGCTTGTGTGTTGGATTGCTTGTTTGTCGCGATGGCTCAAGATACTACCAAATTGTGTGACTTCACCAATACCAATAATAATGATTTCCTTAGCACTCCGATTGCTCCTCTTGCCAATACTGAATCTTGTGAAATCAATACTGCTTTGTTGAATCTTGTTATGAAAGATCAATTCGCCGGCCTTCCTAGTGAAGGTGCCGCTACTTATCTGAATAGCTTTGTTGATTTATGTGATATGCAAAATAAGAAAGTTGTCGATAATGATGTCGTTAAATTGAAGCTATTTCCTTTTTCGCTTAGAGATCGTGCTAAAGCCTGGTTTTCTTCTTTGCCTAAAAATAGTATTGATTCTTGGAAAAAGTGCAAAGATGCTTTTATCCCTAAGTATTTTCCTCCCGCTAAGATCATCTCTCTTAGAAAAGACATTATGAATTTTAAGCAACTTGATCATGAACATGTTGCACAAGCTTGGGAGAGAATGAAATTAATGATACGTAATTGCCCTACTCATGGTTTGAATTTGTGGATGATTATACAAAAATTTTATGCCGGATTGAATTTTGCTTCTAGAAATCTTTTAGATTCGGCCGCGGAGGCACTTTTATGGAAATCACTTTAGGAGATGCTACTAAACTCCTAGATAATATTATGGTAAATTATTCTCAATGGCATACGGAAAGATCTACTAATAAAAAAGTGCATGGGATAGAAGAAATCAATGTTTTGAGTGGAAAGATGGATGAACTTATGAAATTATTTGCTACTAAGAGTGTTTCTTCTGATCCTAATGATATGCCTTTGTCTACTTTGATTGAGAATAATAATGAATCTACGGATGTGAATTTTGTTGGTAGGAATAATTTTGGTAACAACGCGTATAGAGGGAATTTTAATCCTAGGCCTTATCCTAGTAATCCTTCTAATAATTATGGAAATTCCTACAACAACTCTTATGGAAATTTCAATAAGATGCCTTCTGAATTTGAGAGTAGTGTTAAAGATTTTATGAATTCACAAAAGAATTTCAATGCTTTGCTTGAAGAGAAATTGCTTAAAGTTGATGATTTGGCTAGGAACGTTGATAGAATTTCTCTTGAGATTGATTCTTTAAAGCTTAGATCTATTCCTCCTAAGCATGATATCAATGAGTCTCTCAAAGCCATGAGAATTTCCATTGATGAGTGCAAGGAAAGAACCGCTAGGATGCGTGCTACGAAAGATGCCTTTATTAAAGCATGTTCTTCCAATTCCTATGAAAATCAAGATGAAGATCTAAAAGTTATTGATGTGTCCCCTATTAAATCCTGGTTTTACAATATGAATCTTGATGAAACTGAATATGATCTTCCTTTACCTAGAATGCGTTCCAAAAATTTGGAGTATTTAGATCTTGATGATGAAATTGATAAAAGTAGTATTGAAAGAAATAAAACCCTAGATGTTGCTAAACCCACTATATTGGATTTCAAGAATTTAATTATGAAAGTTGCTCTTTAATTGATTGTATTTCCTTGTTGCAATCCGTGCTAAATTCTCCTCATGCTTATAGCCAAAATAAAGCCTTTACCGAACATATCATTGATGCCTTGATGCAATCTTATGAAGAAAAACTTGAGTTAAAAGTTTCTATCCCTTGAAAACTCTATGATGAGTGGGAACCAACTATTAAAATTAAAATTAAAGATCATGAGTTTTATTCTTTGTGTGATTTGGGTGCTAGTGTTTCCACTATTCCCAAAACTTTGTGTGATTTGCTAGATTTCTGTGATTTTGATGATTGCTCTCTAAACTTGCATCTTGCGGATTCCACTATTAAGAAACCTATGGGAAGAATTGATGATGTTCTTATTGTTGAAAATAGGAATTATGTGCCCGTAGATTTTATCGTTCTTGATACAGATTGCAATCCTTCTTGCCCTATTATTCTTGGTAGACCTTTCCTTAGAACGGTTGGTGCAATTATTGAAATGAAGGAAGGGAATATTAGATTTAAATTTCCATTAAAAAAGGGCATGGAACACTTTCCTAGAAAGAAAATAAAATTGCCATATGAATCTATCATGAGAGCCACTTACGGATTGCCTACCAAAGATGGCAATACCTAGATCTACCCTCGCTTTTGTGCCTAGCTAGGGGCGTTAAACGATAGCGCTTGTTGGGAGGCAACCCAATTTTATTTTTAGTTTTTTGCTTTTTATTCTATTTAGGAATAAATAATCTATCTTCCTTCCGTTTAGATGTGGTTTTGTGTTTTAATTAGTGTTTGTGCCAAGTTAAACCTATAGGATCTTCTTGGATGATAGTTATTTGATCTTGCTGTAATTTCCAGAAACTTTCTGTTCATGAAAACAATTGTTAAAAATCACCAGAACGTGATAAAATATTGATTACAATTGTTTATGATCAATAAAAAATTATCTAGGTCGTCCTATTTTGTTAGATTTTTTGGAGTTCCATAAGTTTGCGTTAGTTACAGATTACTACAGACTATTCTGTTTTTGGCAGATTCTGTTTTTCGTGTGTTGTTTGCTAATTTTGATGGATCTATGTCTAGTAAAATAGTTTATAATCCATAGAGAAGTTGGAATACAGTAGGTTTAACACCAATATAAATAAAGAATGATTTCATTATAGTACCTTGAAGTGGTCTTTTGTTTTCTTTCTCTAACGGAGCTCACGAGATTTCTATTGAGTTTTGTGTTGTGAAGTTTTCAAGTTTTGGGTAAATTCTTTTGATGGATTATGGAACAAGGAGTGGCAAGAGCCTAAGCTTGGGGATGCCCATGGCACCCCCAAGATAATCCAAGGACACCAAAAAGTCAAAGCTTGGGGATGCCCCTGAAGGCATCCCCTCTTTCGTCTACTTCCATCGGTAATTTTACTTGGAGCTATATTTTTATTCACCACATGATATGTGTTTTGCTTGGAGCGTCTTGTATTATTTGTGTCTTTGTTTGTTAGTGTGCCACAATCATCCTTGATGTACACACCTTTTGAGAGAGCCATACATGAATTCGAATTTGATAGAACACTCTATGTGCTTCACTTATATCTTTTGAGCTATGTAGTTTTGCTCTATGTGCTTCACTTATATCTTTTGAGCGTTATAATTTTGCTCTATGTGCTTCACTTAGATCTTTTAGAGCACGGTGGTGGATTTGTTTTAAAGAAACTATTGATCTCTCATGCTTCACTTAGATTATTTTGAGCGTCTTAATTAGCATGGTAGTTTGCTTAATAATAATAAACTTGGTATTCAAGATTTGTAAAACTTTCTTTTGAGTGCGTTGAATACTAAGAAAAGTTGGATGCTTGATAATTGTTTTGAGATATGGAGATGATAATATCAAAGTCATGCTAGTAGAGTAATTGTGAATTTTAGAAGTGTTTGAGTTGAAGTTTGCAAGTCCCGTAGCATGCATGTATGGTAAACGTTATGTAACAAATTTGAAACATGAGGTGTTATTTGATTGTCCTCCTGATGAGTGGCGGTCGGGGACGAGCGATGGTCTTTTCCTACCAATCCATCCCCCTAGGAGCATGCACGTAGTACTTTGGTTTTTGATGGCTTGTAGATTTTTGCAATAAGTATATTAGTTCTTTATGACTAATGTTGTGTCCATGGATTACACGCACTCTCACCCTTCCACCATTGCTAGCCTCTTCGGTACTGTGCATTGCCCTTTCTCACATTGAGAGTTGGCGCAAACTTCGCCAGTGCATCCAAACCCCGTGATATGATACGCTCTTTCACACATAAACCTCCCTATATCTTCCTCAAAACAGCCACCATACCTACCTATATGGCATTTCCATAGCCATTCCGAGATATATTGCCATGCAACTTTCCACCATTCCGTTCTTCATGACACATCTATCATTGTCATATTGCTTACTATGATCATGTAGTTGACATATTATTTGTGGCAAAGCCACCGTTCATAATTCTTTCATACTTGTCACTCTTGATTCATTGCATATCCCGGTATACCGCTGGAGGCATTCATATAGAGTCATACTTTGTTCTAGTATCGAGTTGTAATCATTGAGTTGTAAATATATAGAAGTGTGATGATCATCATTTAATATAGTATTGTCCCAAAAAAAGATAAAGGCCAAAGAAAAAAAAGAAGGCCTAAAAAAGAAAATAAATAAAAGGGGGCAATACTACTATCCTTTTTTCCACACCGGTGCTTCAAAGTAGCACCATAATTTTCATAATAGAGAGTCTCTTGTTTTGTCACTTTCATATACTAGTGGGAATTTTTCATTATAGAACTTGGCTTGTATATTCCAACAATGGGCCTCCTCAAATGCCCTAGGTCTTCATGAGCAAGCGAGATGGATGCACACCCACTTAGTTTCTTTTGTTGAGCTTTCATACATTTATAGCCCTAGTGCATCCGTTGCATGGCAATCCCTACTCCTTGCATTAACATCAATTGATGGGCCTCTCCATAGCCCGTTGATTATCCTCGTTGATGTGAGACTTTCTCCTTTTTGTCTTCTCCACATAACCCCCATCATTATATTCTATTCCACCCATAGTGCTATATCCATGGCTCACGCTCATGTATTGCATGAAGGTTTATAAGTTTGAGATTATTAATGTATGAAACAATTGCTTGGCTTGTCATCGGGGTTGTGCATGATGAGAGCATTCTTGTATTTTGTAGGGATGAACTTTCTTTGGCCATGTTACTTTGAGAAAACATAATTGCTTTGTTAGTTTGCTTGACGTATTATTATTTTTTATGTCAATATGAACTTTTGTCTTGAATCTTTCGGATCTGAATATTCATACCACAATTAAGAAGATTTGCATTGAAATTATGCCAAGTAGCACTCCGCATCAAAAATTCTCTTTTTATCATTTACCTACTCGAGGACGATCAGGAATTAAGCTTGGGGATGCCTGATACGTCTCCAACGTATCTATAATTTTTTATTGCTCCATTCCATATTATCTACCGTTTTGGACTATACTGGGCTTTATTTTACACTTTTATATTATTTTTGGGACTAATCTATTAACCGGAGGCCCAGCCCAGAATTGCTGTTTTTGCCTATTTCAGTCTTTCGGAGAAACAGAATATCAAACGGAGTCCAAACGGAATAAAACCTTCGGGAACGTGATTTTCTCACCGAACGTGATCCAGGAGACTTGGACCCCACTCCAAGGAGTCAAAGAGGCGGTCACGAGGGTGGGGGCACCCTCCTAGGGCGCGCCCCTGCCTCGTGGGCCCCTCGGTGCTCCACCGACGTAGTCCTTCCTCCTATATATACCTACATACTCCCAAACGATCAGAACAGGAGCCAAAAACCTAATTCCACCGCCGCAACTTTCTGTATCCACGAGATCCCATCTTGGGGCCTGTTCCGGAGCTCCGCCGGAGAGGGCCGTCATCCCAGAGGGCTTCTACATCATCCTAGCCCTTCCGATGAAGTGGGAGTAGTTTACCTCAGACCTTCGGGTCCATAGTTATTAGCTAGATGGCTTCTTCTCTCTTTTTGGATCTCAATACAATGTTCTCCCCCTCTCTCATGGAGATCTATTCGATGTAATATTCTTCTTGCGGTGTGTTTGTTGAGACCGATGAATTGTGGGTTTATGATCAAGTCTATCTATGAATAATATTTGAATCTTCTCTGAATTATTTTATGTATGATTGGTTATCTTTGCAAGTCTCTTCGAACTATCAGTTTGGTTTGGCCTACTAGATTGGTTTTTCTTGCCATGGGAGAAGTGCTTAGCTTTTGATTCAACCTTGCGGTGTCCTTTCCATGTGACAGAAGGGGCACCAAGGCACTTATCGTATTGTTGCCATCGAGGATAACAAGATGGGTTTTTTTTATCATGTTGCATGAAACTATCCCTCTACATCATGTCATCTTGCTTAAGGCGTTACTCTGTTTTTAACTTAATACTCTAGATGCATGCTGGATAGCGGTCGACGAGTGGAGTAATAGTAGTAGATGCAGGCAGGAGTCGGTCTACTTCTCTCGGACGTGATGCCTATACACATGATCATACCTAGATATTCTCATAACTATGCTCAATTCTGCCAATTGCTCGACAGTAATTTGTTCACCCACCGTATAATACTTATGATCTTGAGAGAAGCCACTAGTGAAACCTATGGCCCACGGGTCTATTCTCATCATATCAATCTCCATCACTTTAATCTTGCTTTGCTTTTTTACTTTGCCTTTTACTTCTCACTTTGGATCTCTATATAAAAATACCAAAAATATTATCTATCATCTCTATCAGATCTCACTCTCATAAGTGACCGTGAAGGGATTGACAACCCCTAATCGCGTTGGTTGTGAGGAGCTATTGTTTTGTGCAGGTACGAGGGACTTGAGCGTAGCCTCCTACTGGATTGATACCTTGGTTCTAAAAAACTGAGGGAAATACTTACGCTACTTTGCTGCATCATCCTCTCCTCTTTGGGGAAAACCAATGCAGTGCTCAAGAGGTAGCAAAAACCCCATCTTTTTACCCTTGATGGCAACAATACAATATGTGCCTCGCTACCCCTACTATGTCACTGGGTGAGGACACCGCAAAATTGAACCCAAAACTAAGCACCTCTCCCATTGCAAGATATACCAATCTAGTTGGCCAAACCAAACCGATGATTCGAAGAGAAATACAAAGATACTTAATCATGCATAAAAGAGTTCAGAAAAGACTCAAATAATAACCATAGATAATCTAATCGTAAATCCACAATTCATCAGATCTCGACAAACACACCGCAAAAGAATATTACATCGGATAGAACTCCAAGAACATCGAGGAGAATATTTTATTGAAGATCAACGAGAGAGAAGAAGTCATGTAGCTAGTATCTATGGACCCGTAGGTCTATGGTAAACTACTCACGCTTCATCGGAAGGGTAGAAAGGTTGATGCAGATGCCCTCCGTGATCGAATTCCCCTCCGGTAGGGTGCCGAAAAAGGTCCCAAGATGGGATCTAAAGGGAACAGAGGCTTGCGGCGGCAGAAAAGTATTTTGGTGGATGCTTCTGGTGGTTTGGGAATATTTGTGAATTTATAGTTCAATAATTAGGGTTGGAGGAGTCCCGAGGGGCCCACAAGCCGTCAGGGCGCGCCTGGCAGGCTTGTGGCCTCCTCGGACATCTTCTCACCCCCTCTCCATGTGTCGTGCATGTCTTCTGTTCCAAGAAAAATCATTGTAAAGTTTTATTCCGTTTGGACTCCGTTTGATATTCCTTTTCTGTAAAACTCAAAAGCAAGGAAAAAAACAAAAAACTTGCACTGGGCTATAGGTTAATTGGTTAGTCCCAAAAATAATATAAAATAGCATATTAATGCATATAAAACATCCAAAACAGATAATATAATAGCATGGAACAATCCAAAATTATAGATACGTTGGAGGCGTATCAAGCATCCCCAAGCTTAATTCCTACTCGTCCTCGAGTAGGTAAATGATAAAATAGAATTTTTGATGTGGAATGCTACCTAACATATTTATCCAAGTAATCTTATTTATTGTGGCATGAAGATTCAGATCCATAAGATTCAAAACAAAAGTTTAATATTGTCGGTGTACAAAATTAGGGATCCCTTTTTGCACCCCTTTACTTGTGCACGGGCAGTCACAGCCCCACGCCCCTGGCCACGCTTGGCAGGGCAGAGGAAGCAGAGACACAAGACAACCAGAGCAACGCCAAGCTGGAAACACATAGAACAGAACAGAGAGGTGGACTCCCTCGGCAAGGCCCTTGCCGGGGCGGCCTCCACAGCCCCGGCAAGAACCTTGCCGGGTCAACTTGCCCAACACCAGCAGGGCTGCCACCCTTGAGCCCAAGAGTTCCAACACCATCAACCACATTGCAACCAAGGCTCGGGAGGCACCTCCATGGTGGCATGAAGATCTTTGTGAAGATTAGAAGCACATAAGATCAGATAAGAACCAGAAGATAGCGATCCTCGGCAAGATCCTTGCCGAGTAAACCCACAAGACCCCCGGCAAGATCCTTGCCGGGGAAGACCATGATGACGCGGCAGGAACCTTGCCGGGACCCCGAGAAGACTCTTGCCGGGGACATCTGCAAGGCCGCAACCAGGCCCACATCTGCCAAGACTCCACCGCCGTGCCCATACAGCTGCCAGCCCATCAACTAGGGGAGCACCTGCGAGGTGATGTGTGACCTCTAGGCCAACTCAGCAAGCACCTGCGTGGTGGCATGCAGATCTTCATGAAGACCCTACCACCACGCCAACTCAGCAGCCTGCCAGCCTACATGGCGCAGCATGCCTCGCTGGCCTGGATGCGTGTCGGAGCAAGGCAGAGCGGCGACGGACGGGACGGGCCTCGTTACGCCCCCGATAAAGCAAGAGGACACCTAAGTAGCGCATTTAATGCACTTTGTCCTGTGATGACAAGCGATAAGCTTGTACACTGTATACCTTTCCACCTCCTGTGTGCCACTATGGCAGCCCCTTTTGACTATAAAAGGAGGCCCGAGGCGTATTGGAGAAGGATTCAGATCTTTTGGACGATGCACACACCGTAGCTAGTTCAAGAACTCAAGAACACCCAAATATACACCAAAGCAGGACTAGGGTATTACGCATCCTCGCGGCCCGAACCTGGGTAAATGATCCTCATGCTGGTTCCTAGACCCGCTCTCTGCACAACCCCGCGCCCGTTGAGGGAGTCCTGGATTAGGGGGTCCTCGGACAGCCGGACTATATACTTTGGCCGGACTGTTGGACTATGAAGATACAAGATTGAAGACTTCGTCTCGTGTCCGTATGGGACTCTCCTTTGCGTGGAAGGCAAGCTTGGCAATTCGGATATGTAGATCTCCTCCCTTGTAACCGACTCTGTGTAACCCTAGCCCCCTCCGGTGTCTATATAAACCGGAGGGTTTAGTCCATAGGACAACAACAATCATAATAATAGGCTAGCTTCTAGGGTTTAGCCTCTACGATCTTGTGGTAGATCAACTCTTGTAATACTCATATCATCAAGATCAAGCAAGCAGGAAGTAGGGTATTACCTCCATCGAGAGGGCCCGAACCTGGGTAAACATTGTGTCCCCCGGGCTCCTGTTACCATCCACCTTAGATGCACAGTTTGGGACCCCCTACCCGAGATCCGCCGGTTTTGACACTGACATTGGTGCTTTCATTGAGAGTTCTACTGCGCTGTCACCATAAGGCTTGATGGCTCATATTGTTGTCAAGGACAACATCACCTCTGGGGGAGCCCTGGCTGTAACACAAACTCCCCGACTAGGCGGCTTCGTCATGACCGCCCGTTCGGCCGTTGCACCGACGATGACTTCTCGGGTCATCAAAAACAGCCTCCATGTCAGCTCGGGATTCATCGGGCAGATGGATCCAATAGAGCTCTCTTCCTTGAGCGAGCTCTTGGATCACATTGCCGCCCTGGGAGTCGCTACGGACTATGATCGGATCAGGCTTAAACCCGACCAAAGGGAGTTTAAATCTCCGCTGGTCACCCATCAGATAGCGGTGGTGGAGGAGCAACGCAGCGATTCTTCCTCTATCTTGAGGACAAAATATGTCCGGATTCCCGAGCTCTCCGAGACGGATACCCGTCTACGGGAGGACATGGCCCAAGCTTTGAACCTAGAATAAGACAGCGGGCCAGATCTATTGGGCAACATCCCAGAGCCCGAACTGCCAAGATCGAAAACTCCTCCGCCCTTGGGTCTCAGATCGGGTCAGGGTTCAGACCTAAATCTACCCACCCACCCAGATATAAGTGATCTTTCCCACATTAGACAAGAGCCCCAAGAGACAGTGCATCACTATTGGGACAGATTCCTCCTTGTAATGAGCGAGGTCAAGGACTATCGCGAGGAAGACGCAATTTCATTCTTTTGCAAAAATTGCACGGACAAGGGAATCCTCAACGCCATAAGTCGCCGTGACATAGCACACTTTGCTGACTTGGCGGCCATAGTACAGAAGTACTGTGCGATGGAAAGCGCCTGGAAAACCTAAACAAAATTCTGGGATCCTCCGGCTCTCACTATACCCCCCCCGTCCGAACTAAAAGGGTTAGGGAGTCCTGGATTAGGGGGTATCCGGACAGCCGGACTATATCCTTTGGCCGGACTATTGGACTATGAAGATACAAGATTGAAGACTTCGTCTCTAGTCTAGATGGGACTCTCCTTGGCGTGGAAGGCAAGCTTGGCGATACAGATATGTAGATCTCCTCCCATTGTAACCGACTCTGTGTAACCCTGGCCCCTTCCGGTGTCTATATAAACCAGAGGGTTTAGTCCATAGAGCTAACAACAATCATACCATAGGCTAGCTTCTAGGGTTTAGCCTCTACGATCTCATGGTAGATCAACTCTTGTAATACCCATATCATCAAGATCAATCAAGAAGGAAGTAGGGTATTACTTCCATCGAGAGGGCCCGAACCTGGGTAAACATTGTGTCCCCCGCCTCCTGTTACCATCCGCCTTAGACGCACAGTTCGAGACCCCCTACCCAAGATCCGCCGGTTTTGACACCGACATTGGTGCTTTCATTGAGAGTTCCAATGTGCCGTCACCATAAGGCTTGATGGCTCCTTCGATCATCGGTAATGATGTGGTCCAGGGTGAGGTCTTCCTCCCCGGACAGATCTTAGTATTCGGCGGCTTCGCACTGCGGGCCAACTCACTTGGCCATCTGGAGCAGATCGAGAGCTACGCCCCTGGCCATCAGGTCAGGTTCGGAAACTTGAATTACACTGCCGACATCCGCAGAGACTTGATCTTCGACGGATTCGATCCCATGCTAGGTGTGCCACATGATCACGATGAGCATGATATAACTCTGCCGTCGGACAGTGTTCGGGATATCACACCAGCAACTACTCCGGCCATCAATCCGGAGCAAATTGCGCCATCCGAAGACGGGCGGATAGACCCTGCCCGGAGGCCGCACTTTCAGTGGTGATAGAGCCGAATACTGACTTCACCCCTCTCGAGAGCCGTGCTGCCAAACTATTGGATTCATCCCTGTCCACAGGCTCCGAGCCGCCTACGCCCCTTCCTATCGAATCCGGTTGGGCGCCGATCATGGAGTTCACCTCCGCGGATATCTTTCAGCACTCGCCCTTCGGTGATGTGCTAAACTCGTTAAGGTCTCTCTCCTTGTCAGGAGAACCTTGGCCAAACTATGCCCGGCTAGAATGGGATGCGGATGACGAGGAAATTCACTCCCCACCCACCACCCACTTAGTAGCCACTGTCGACGATTTAACTGACATGCTCGACTTTGACTCTGAAGGCATCAATGGTATGGACAACAATGCCGGAGACGAACAGGAACCACTTGAAAGCACAAGTGCTCTCCAGGTGGTTTTCGTAATTAATGTCAACATATCTCTTGTTGGACTAACACCTTTATCTAGTATGTTTCAGATAAGTTCAACAATGGAGTGGCATGGACTAAAGGTTGTGGGAACTCCTTCAAGATGCTAAGGACAAAGGATTGGCTAAAGCTTCAAGCTCAAGACTCTTCATTTTACACTTTTAGTGATCCAAGATCACATTGAGTCCATAGGAAAAGCCAATACTATCAAGGAGGGATGAGGTGTTGCTTAATGAGACCTTTGCTCCATGTGCTTGATGATATGCTCCAAAACCCTCAGCTACTTTCCCACTTCCACATATGACCTATACCCAAAGCCAAACTCGGTCCTACCGATTCTTCCTATCCGACGCCACCAAGTTTCACATGTCATAAGCCACTGCCAAACCCTAGCAAATCGGTTCTACCGATAAGGGATCTCGGTCTCACCGAGATGGGGTTGCAATCTCACTGTGTATGTCCATTGTCAAAATCGGTCTCACCGGGTTTAGGCAATCGGTACTACCGAGATTACAAGGCAAACTCTCTGGTTAACTCATTACCAAAACCGGTCCAACCGAGTTTTGTAATCGGTCCCACCGAGTTTGCCTGACCAACTCTCTGGCTGGCTAATTACCAAATCGGTCTCACCGAGTATGAGTAATCGGTCTCACCGAGATTACGTTATGCCCAAACCCTAACCACATCGGTCCCACCGAGATGCATGTCAGTCCCACCGAAAATCTTTAACGGTCACTAGGTTTACTATTTCGGTCCGACCGAGTTTGTTGATTCGGTCCCACCGAGATTGGCAAATTGTGGGTAACGGTTGGATTTTGTGTGGAGGCTATAAATACCCCTCCACCTCCTCTTCATTCGTGGAGAGAGCCATCAGAACACATCTACACTTCCAACTCATATGTTCTGAGAGAGAACTTCCTACCCTTGTGTTGAGGCCAAGATATTCCATTCCTACCATATGAATCTTGATCTCTAGCCTTCCCCAAGTTGCTTTCCACTCAAATCTTCTTTCCACCAAATCCAAATCCTGTGAGAGAGAGTTGAGTGTTGGGGAGACTATCATTTGAAGCACAAGAGCAAGGAGTTCATCATCAACACACCATTTGTTACTTCTTGGAGAGTGGTGTCTCCTAGATTGGCTAGGTGTCACTAGGGAGCCTCCGACAAGATTGTGGACTTGAACCAAGGTGTTTGTAAGGGCAAGGAGATCGCCTACTTCGTGAAGATCTACCGCTAGTGAGGCAAGTCCTTCGTGGGCGATGGCCATGGTGGGATAGATAAGGTTGCTTCTTCGTGGACCCTTCGTGGGTGGAGCCCTCCATGGACTCGTGCAACCGTTACCCTTCGTGGGTTGAAGTCTCCATCAACATGGATGTAGGATAGCACCACCTATCTGAACCACGGGAAAAACATCCGTGTCGCCAATTGCGTTTGAATTCTCCAAACCCTTCCCTTTACATTCTCGCAAGTTGCATGCTTTACATTCCGCTGCTCATATACTCTTTGCATGCTTGCTTGATATGTATTGTGTGTGTTGAAATTGTGCCTAAATCTCCACTCGAACCATAAAGCTTAAGAAATTGCTACTTTAGCACTAAGTGTCTAATCACCCCCCTCTAGAAACTCCTACTTCTAGATCCTGCAAGTGGTATAAGAGCTTTGGTCTCCATTGCCTTGGTTTAATCACCATTGGAGGAAGATGGATGTGTCTACTTTAGGGAGTCTTAGACATAGAGTGCCTATTCTTGATGGAGAGTATTTTATTGAATGGAAAAATGAGATGCTTGTGATTTTCAATCAATATCATTTGAACAAGTATATTGCTAATCCTTGTGCACCTCATGTTGATCCTATGCATCCTACCCTAGATGAAGATATTAACATGATTCGCAATCTTAGAACTGTTGAGCTCATCATTAGAGGCTTGCCTAGAAACTTGATTAGATGTTTGCCTACTCTCAAGTGTGCTTACACTATATGGAAATTTCTTGAGGAACTCTTTCCAAATTATTCCTTCAAAAATCTTGATGAAATTCTCCATAAATCCATTACCTTGAGTAAGATGAATGCTAGTGATCACATGTATGGTGATTGTCTATTTGAGATTACAAATCTTATACGTGACAAAGGACATGTTGGAATTATTGGTGATATTATTTCCTAAGCTATAAGAATTCATAGACAAGATAATTATCAAACTCACTCTAACGAATTACCCTCTCTAGGACTTGATCCACCACATGACGATGTTGAACATGGATACTATGATGAGGATGATGATAGTGACTTCGATCTTGATGATGCAATGAGACACTTTGGTCTTATGGAAAATCTTCGAGGATATGTGTCAGGAGGAAAGGAATGGGTTCTCGACAGTGGATGTACTGATCATATGACGGGAGACGAAGAGATGTTCCGTGAGCTTGCTGAAAATGACGGCCCACGAAAGTATGTCACTTTTGGTGATAATTCAAAGGGTAAGGTGGTTGGCCTTGGTAAGGTGGCCATCTCACACGATAGCTCCATTCAAAATGTCATGCTTGTTGAATCTCTTGGCTACAATTTACTTTCAGTATCTAGACTTGCTGATTTCGGTTTGAATGTCCTATTTACTGAGGTAGATTGCCAAGTGTTTCGTCGAGACAATCATAAAATTGTCTTTACCGGTATACGTAGAGGTGACCTTTACATTGTTGATTTCTCTAAAAAGGCACAACCTAAAACTTGCTTTATCGCTAAATCCTCAAAAGGTTGGTTGTGGCATAGACGACTAGGTCATGTTGGCATGAGAAACCTTGACAAGCTTATTAAAGGAAATCATATCCTTGGAGTTAATGATGTCATATTTGATAAGGATAGACTCTGAAGTGCATGTCAAGCAGGTAAACAGGTTGGAGGAAGGCATCCCGTGAAGAACATCATGACCACAAGGAGGCCACTCGAGCTATTTCATATGGATCTCTTTGGTCCCAATGCCTACAAGAGTCTCGGTGGAAATTCTTTTGGTCTAGTTATAGTTGATGATTTTTCAAGATTTACGTGGGTGTTCTTTCTTGATGATAAATCTCAGGTCCAAAAGATCTTCAAAAACTTCGCTAGGAAGGCCCAAAATCAATTTGAAGTGAAGATCAAGAAGGTTCGGAGCGACAACGGAACGGAGTTCAAGAACGCAAATGTGGACACCTTTCTTGACGAAGAAGGGATTTCACACGAGTTCTCGGCTACGTACACACCTCAACAAAATGGAGTTGTTGAGACAAGAACCGGACGCTCATCGAAATGGCGAGAACGATGGTTGATGAGTACAAGACACCGAAGCACTTTTGGGCGGAAGCGGTTGAGACAGCTTGTCATGCAAAAAATCGCTTGTATCTTCACAAGCTACTCGGTAAGACGGCATACGAGCTCCTCACCGGTAACAAACCCCAAGTTGGATACTTTCGAGTATTTTGCTCAAAATGCTACATTCTTGACAAGCATCGTCGTTCTAAATTTGCTCCTAAGTCTCATGAAGGTTTCCTACTTGGTTATGGCTCAAACTCTCACACTTACCGTGTCTACAACAATTTCACCCGAAAGGTTGAAGAGACGGTAGATGTGAATTTTGATGAATCTAACGGCTCGCAAGTAGAGCAATTGCCAATTGATGTAGGAGACAAAGACCCGTCGGAAGCAATCCAAGACTTGTCCATTGGCAAAGTTCGTCCAACGGAGGTGAAGGAGAGTACCTCGTCCGTCCATGTGGAAGCTTCTACTTCACAACAAGGTGAACCGAGAATTGACCCGGAAGCATCCACAAGTGGGACACACCAAGATGAAGGAAACGAGGAAATGCGTCAAGACGAGCATCAACAACCTCCTTCTCCACCACGACAAGAGAACGACAACGCCAACAATGAAGAAGACCAAGAAGAAGAACAAGATGAAGAAGATGTTCAACGAAGACCCAAGCAAAATCTCTCACGAGTTCGAGCAAGAATTGCCAAAGATCATCCCGTCGAGCAAATCTACAATGATATCCAAACCGGGAGAATTACTCGCTCAAAAACTCGTTTAGCTAACTTTTGTGAAAACTATTCATTTATCTCTAGCATTGAACCTATGAAGGTTGAAGAAGCATTGCAAGATTCGGATTGGATAAACGCTATGCATGAAGAGCTACACAACTTTGAGAGAAACCAAGTTTGGACATTGGTTGAGAAGCCCGACAACAACCACAACATCATTGGTACCAAATGGGTGTTTCGCAACAAGCAAGATGAAGATGGACAAGTGGTTCGCAACAAAGCACGTCTCGTCGCCCAAGGGTACACACAAGTCGAAGGTATGGACTATGGTGAGACATATGCTCCTGTTGCTAGACTTGAGTCCATTCGCATCTTACTTGCCTATGCTAATCACCATAATATCACATTGTACCAAATGGACATTAAAAGTGCTTTTCTAAATGGTGAAATAGAGGAGGAAGTTTATGTCAAACAACCTCCCGGTTTTATCAATCCTAAGAAACCTAATCATGTTTACAAACTCCACAAAGCTCTTTATGGTCTTAAACAAGCTCCTAGAGCATGGTATAGATGCTTGACCAAATTCCTTATTGCAAGTGGTTTTGAAATTGGTAAGATTGATTCCACACTGTTTACTAAAAGAGTTAATGGAGAACTATTTGTATGCCAAATTTATGTCGATGATATCATATTTGGTTCAACTAACCCTCTTTTTAGTGAAAAGTTTGGAAAGCTAATGTCGAAGAAGTTTGAGATGTCTATGATGAGTGAACTCAAATTATTTCTTGGTTTGCAAATCAAGCAAACTAAGGAAGGCACTTTTGTCTCTCAAACCAAGTACACCAAAGACTTATTCAAGAAGTTCAATATGCAAGAATGCAAAGGTATGCCTACACCCATGCCTACTAGTGGACATAATGATTTGACCAAAGGTGGTGAACCAGTTGATCAAAAGGTTTATCGCTCTATGATTGGTTCATTGTTATACCTATGTGCCTCACGTCCCGATATTATGCTAAGTGTGTGCATGTGTGCACGATATCAATCTGCACCTAAAGAATGTCATCTTAAGGCCGTGAAAAGGATAGTGAGATACTTAATCCATACACCAAATTTTGGCATTTGTTATCCTAAGAGGTCCTCTTTTGATCTTGTTGGCTACTCCGACTCGGATTATGCCGGAGACAAGGTTGATAGAAAGTCCACTTCGGGTACCTGTCAATTTCTTGGTAGATCTCTTGTGTCTTGGTCCTCCAAGAAACAAAACTCGGTATCCTTATCCACCGCCGAAGCGGAATACATTGCCGCTGGTTCATGTTGTGCTCAATTACTTTGGATGACCCAAACTCTTAAAGATTATGGGGTCTACGTGAAACATGTTCCATTGCTTTGTGACAATGAAAGTGTTATTAAAATTGGTCATAATCCTGTGCAACATTCTCGAACTAAGCATATTGAAGTTCGTCATCATTTCATTCGAGATCATGTTGCTAAGGGTGACATTGATCTTAAGCATGTTCGCACCGATAAGCAATTAGCGGATATATTCACTAAACCACTTGATGAGAAAGTGTTTTGCAGGTTGAGAGGAGAATTGAATGTCATTGATGCTTCAAACTTGGAGTAGAAACTCCATTGGATACATGCAAGACATCAGCTTATGACTAATCCTTGATATATCTCTTATGATGACTATCTTATGTCTTGGATATATTTGTATCTTGCATGCTATCTAACCATGTAGGTACTTGGTTGAATCTAATTCTATGAGATTGCAACTCACTCACATCTTGAGCAATCTCTACATCACCAAGTCTCTACACAACGGTGGTTGAAGACAAGGAAGCACAAAACCATTCAAAAATATCCTTTGACACATTCTATGTTGAGTTTCATGATTGTCATTTTTGGATATAAAAGTGATTTTCCTTGCAAGAACTAACCCATGTAGGTAGATGAACTCAAATTCCAAGTGGTGCTCCCAACTCTTGATGAGCTACATCAACTTCGAGCACCCACACAAGCTCGACTACATGAGCAAGACCCACACCACCACCCAAGGTATGATATTCCATCTTAGAGAAGCTTTACTCCAAGTCATGAGTCAAAGCAACTCAACAAGATGAGAATACATCAAAATGCTTAAACGAAAAATGGTAACCCCATTTTGAGCTTAAACGATGAGTATGACCCATGATCAAGTGCTCTCACTTGACTCCTAAGTGAATATACTCAAAAATAGGTGACTCTGTCACTGCCCAATTCTAGATGAAGTTCTCTTGTGTTCCCTTGTTATTGCATTTGTCCCTTGCATATTTGTTTCTCTCTTTTCAAAAAAAAACTTCATCTAGAACTTTCATTTTCCTTGATTCTTTGTTCTGCATATTTCTGCATCAAATTCATTGCAAATCCTTCAGTTAATTCATTGCAAATCTTTGTGAGATCTTATTTGATTAGTGAGCTGAGGTGACAAGTTTTTTCTCTGTGATGAACTCGGTTTCACCGATTTGTAACTTTCGGTCCAACCGAATCCCTTCGGTACCACCGAAACATACCACTCGGTGCCACCAAGTTCACAACAGGAAAAATAGTTTGCCACTTATTCTATATTTCTTCTGATCCAGCTCCACTCAATGAATCTTATTCTCTACAAGCATCACAGTTTTTTCCATTGCTTTGTGCTGAGTCTCAAGGATCAAACCCATTCAGCAGATTCCAGAAAGCCCTTCTTGGAAATTGATGTCAAAGGGGGAGAGAGATCACATCAAAGCTTATCATTTAGAGAGAGATCACATCAGAGAAACAAATCTCCAGGGGGAGAGAATACTCAAGGATCCCAGATGCTTGAGGAGAGATGCCACATGTCTTTTTGGCGGAAAGACATGTTCATATGTGACATGTTTATATGTGCTTATTTGCATTAAGCTCTATTTCATTTGAATCCTTCAGCTCTGATTTTCTGTTCCCTATCTTCTCCAAATATCCCATGCTAGATTCAGGGGGAGCAAGACATCCAAGGGAAAGAAATCATTCAAATTCATTGCATATCTTTACTCTTGGGGACATGTCTAATCCAATGTAGTACCTTGTACTCACTCTCTACATGTCATCCCAGTCTTGGTATTCTTGTAGTTTCTTTTGTTTGCTCTGGCTAGTGGATGTACCTGTGTTATCTAACCTTGTTTATGCAGGTTCATTCCATCCTAAGCCAACTCAAGACTACAAGGTAAGTATATGCATCAGAATCATGAGTATGAGGAATTCTTGCTTTTGCACATACTGTTTGCAAGAAGGACTCATAAGCATGAAGGTATTTCTCTTAATAATCTTTCTCTCTGATGCATATGGCCAGGATACATGTAACACATTGCTTACTCTGTCATGATTATGCTCTCACATGCTTCTACATTTCACATTTACATGATTGCATACATGTAGGGGGAGCCTTCGCTTGTTACATGTCTTTCCAAAGCTTTACTTGCTATTCTTTATATCTTTATCTAAAGCTTTGATGTATGTTGCCATCAATTACCAAAAAGGGGGAGATTGAAAGCACAAGTGCTCTCCAGGTGGTTTTGGTAATTAATGTCAACATATCTCTTGTTGGACTAACACCTTTATCTAGTATGTTTCAGATAAGTTCAACAATGGAGTGGCATGGACTAAAGGTTGTGGGAACTCCTTCAAGATGCTAAGGACAAAGGATTGGCTAAAGCTTCAAGCTCAAGACTCTTCATTTTACACTTTTAGTGATCCAAGATCACATTGAGTCCATAGGAAAAGCCAATACTATCAAGGAGGGATGAGGTGTTGCTTAATGAGCCCTTTGCTCCATGTGCTTGATGATATGCTCCAAAACCATCAGCTACTTTCCCACTTCCACATATGACCTATACCCAAAGCCAAACTCGGTCCTACCGATTCTTCCTATCTGGCGCCACCGAGTTTCACATGTCATAAGCCACTGCCAAACCCTAGCAAATCGGTTCTACCGATAATGGATCTCGGTCTCACCGAGATGGGGTTGCAATCTCACTGTGTATGTCCATTGTCAAAATCGGTCTCACCGGGTTTAGGCAATCGGTACTACCGAGATTACAATGCAAACTCTCTGGTTAACTCATTACCAAAATCAGTCCAACCGAGTTTTGTAATCGGTCCCACCGAGTTTGCCTGACCAACTCTCTAGTTGGCTAATTACCAAATCGGTCTCACCGAGTTTGAGTAATTGGTCTCACCGAGATTACGTTATGCCCAAACCCTAACCAGATCGGTCCCACCGAGATGCATGTCAGTCCCACCGAAAATCTCTAACGGTCACTAGGTTTACTATTTCGGTCCGACCGAGTTTGTTGATTCGGTCCCACCGAGATTGGTAAATTATGTGTAACGGTTGGATTTTGTGTGGAGGCTATAAATACCCCTCCACCTCCTCTTCATTCGTGGAGAGAGCCATCAGAACACATCTACACTTCCAACTCATATGTTCTGAGAGAGAACTTCCTACCCTTGTGTTGAGGCCAAGATATTCCATTCATACCATATGAATCTTGATCTCTAGCCTTCCCCAAGTTGCTTTCCACTCAAATCTTGTTTCCACCAAATCCAAATCCTGTGAGAGAGAGTTGAGTGTTGGGGAGACTATCATTTGAAGCACAAGAGCAAGGAGTTCATCATCAACACACCATTTGTTACTTCTTGGAGAGTGGTGTCTCCTAGATTGGCTAGGTGTCACTTGGGAGCCTCCGACAAGATTGTGGAGTTGAACCAAGGAGTTTGTAAGGGCAAGGAGATCGCCTACGTCGTGAAGATCTACCGCTGGTGAGGCAAGTCCTTCGTGGGCGATGGACATGGTGGGATAGACAAGGTTGCTTCTTCGTGGACCCTTCGTGGGTGGAGCCCTCCGTGGACTCGCGCAACCCTTATCCTTCGTGGGTTGAAGTCTCCATCAACGTGGATGTAGGATAGCACCACCTATCTGAACCACGGGAAAAACATCCGTGTCTCCAATTGCGTTTGAATTCTCCAAACCCTTCCCTTTACATTCTCTCAAGTTGCATGCTTTACATTCCGCTGCTCATATACTCTTTGCATGCTTGCTTGATATGTATTGTGTGTGTTTAAATTGTGCCTAAATCTCCACTCGAACCAAAAAGCTTAAAAAATTGCTACTTTAGCACTAAGTGTCTAATCACCCCCCTCTAGACACTCCTACTTCTAGATCCTGCACCACTGCCCACAGGGCACTGGACCGCCACCTCATCATATGATATGTACATGGTGGATACACCCAAAGAAGGCAATGGCGACAAGACAGCGGAGGATGACCCCTCCAAGAAACAGCCCAAGCGCCGACGTCAGCGGCGCCACTCTAAGTCTCGCCACAGCAAAAGCGGTGATACTGGCACAGGAGATAATTGTACTCCGGACAGTGCCAAAGACGATGACAATCCCCTCCAGCAAGATTTAGGGTCGGAGGATGAACAAGCCAACCCCCCTGAGTGAGCGGCAGAGGGAGAGGCGGAGGATGAGAACTACATGCCTCTCTCCGAAGAAAAAGTGAGCCTCGGCGACGAAGAATTTGTCCTGCCTGAGGATCCCGTCGAACAGGAGAGCTTTATGCACCGACTTATAGCCATAGCAAATAGCCTAAAGAAAAAGTAACAACAACTTCAAGCTGATCAGGATTTGCTAGCAGACAGATGGACTGAAGTCCTTGTGGCCGAGGAATATGAACTCAAACGCCCTTCCAAGGGTTACCCAAAGCGCAGGTTGCTACCCCGACTTGAGGAGGAAGCATTGAAACCTACATCACCAGCATATGATGCGGCTGATCGGCCACCTCATGGCCGAGACAGAGAGGCATTCCAGCCCGAAGCTCAGCCCGCACCCCGCCGCCACTCAAACAAAAATACCAAGGCACGGGGCAACACGCGAGACCTGCGAGATGTATTGGAAGACAGGGCAAAATGGCAAGATCGATCTACGGATCATGAGGGTGCGCGCCTACACACGACAATGACTGTCATGCCAGATAGAGTAAAAGTAAATCCGGCCGGGCCGAACATAGCAGGCAAGACTCATATGAGCTGCGTCGTGATATAGCCCAGCACAGAGGCACCGCACACCCCCTATGCTTCACTGACGAAGTAATGGCTCATGAATTCCCAGAGGGTTTGAAACCCGTGAATATTGAATCACATGATGGTACAACAGATCCCGCAGTATGGATCGAGGATTTCCTCCTCCACATCCACATGGCCCGCGGTGATGATCTACATGCCATCAAGTACCTCCCACTAAAACTTAAAGGACCAGCTCGGCATTGGCTGAATAGCTTGCCAGCAGACTCCGTTGGCTGTTGGGAGGATCTGGAAGATGCATTCCTTGACAACTTCCAGGGCACTTATGTGCGACCACCGAATGCCGATGACTTGAGCCATATAACTCAGTAGCCAGGGGAATCGGCCAGGCAATTTTGGACACGGTTCCTAACCAAGAAAAATCAAATTGTCGACTGTCCGGATGCAGAGGCCTTAGCGGCATTTAAGCATAATATCCGCGAAGAGTGGCTCGCCTGGCACCTCGGCCAGGAAAAGCCGAAGTCTATGGCGGCCCTCACGACACTCATGACCCGCTTTTGCGCGGGAGAGGATAGCTAGCTGGCTCGCAGCAACAACATATCAAGGAACCTTGGCACTTCGGATACCAAGGACAGTAACGACAGACCACTTCGTAGCAAACACAAGCGCCGTAGCAACGGCAATAACGCCGAGGACACGACAGTCAATGCTGGATTCAGTAGCTCTAAATCCGGTCAGCGGAAAAAGCCATTCAAAAGAAGTACTCCGGTCCTGTCCAGTTTGGACCGCATACTCAATCGCTCGTGTCGGATACACAACACCCCAGATAAGCCAGCCAATCACACCAACAGAGAATGCTGGGTGTTCAAGCAGGCCGGCAAGTTAAATGCCGAAAACAAGGATAAGGGGCTGCACGGTGACGATGAGGAGGAGCCCCGGCCACCGAACACGGGAGGATAGAAGAGGTTCCCCCCACAAGTGCGGACGGTGAACATGATATACGCAACCCACATCCCCAAGAGGGAACGGAAGGGCGCACTAAGGGATGTCTATGCGATGGAGCCCGTCGCCCCAAAGTTCAACCCATGGTCCTGTTGTCCGATCACCTTTGATCACAGGGACCACCCCACTAGTATTCATCAAGGCGGATCTGCCGCTTTGGTCTTAGACCCCATCATTGACGGATTTCACCTCACTCAAGTCCTTATGGACGGTGGCAGTAGCCTAAACCTGCTTTATCGGGATACAATGCGCAAAATGGGTATGGACCCCTCAAGGATCAAAACCACAAAAACAACCTTTAAAGGCGTCATCCCAGGTGTAAAGGCCCATTGCACGGGCTCAATCACACTGGAAGTGGTCTTCGGATCTCCGGACAACTTCCGAAGCGAGGAGTTAATCTTCGATATCATCCCGTTCCGCAGCGGCTACCACGCACTGCTCGGGCGAACCGCATTTGCAAGATTCAATGCGGTACCGCACTACGGATACCTCAAGCTCAAGATGCTAGGACCTAGGGGGGTCATAACAGTCAATAGAAACACAGAACGCTCGCTCCGCACGGAGGAGCACACTGCAGCCCTTGCAGCAGAAGCACAAAGCAGCCTCTTAAGGCAATCCAGCAATTCGGCGATAAAGCCCCCGGACACCGTCAAGCGAGTCCGGAGTAACCTGCAACAGGATCGCCCGACACGTTCAGAGCTCACCTAGCAATTCGGCCCCCGCCCTACTCCCAGACAAATGGCAAAATCCGTGCCACGCATACATAATTATGCATTGAAAATACCATGGGCATAGGCGGGGCACGACCATGGCACGTCCCACAGTGCGGCTCAACTGCCCTAGGGGCTGAATACCTTCATCATTCTCTCTCTTTCAGGACCTTACGCTCTCGAAGCCCTATCTGGCAGTATGATTGCCGGACACACAATACAACAACCAAGGAGGTATGAAGCTACGTCTTACAACGAAATCCCCAGGTGGTCTCTAATAACGAGTGGAATACCTACTTTAAATACCAGTCCGCAGCCTGCCCTTGGATAGGACATGTTAAATAATATAATTTTTTGCTTATTGCACTACTTGTATCAGTATGTTTCAACGTATTCCTTGAATAACAATGCATAGCACTAGTCTATTATTGTGTCATATATTCTTTTTTATATATGTTTATTTACAACAATCAACACCCGTACATTTTGGTACGGCTAGTATGCCAGGGGCTTTCGCATACCCCATAATACGGCATAAGAAGTCCGAACACTTTCGACAGTGCGGCACCCCAAAGTTATAGCATTACATGCTTCAGCTCCGAATCATGTCTTGGGTCAATAGTTGGGTTTGCCCGGCTCCCATGTTTTGGTACCTTACGTTCCGCTAAATCGGCTAAGGTAGCACTGGGAGAACTACTGTGATTGTGTCCCGGTTCTTCCGGATGAGCACCTCAGTAGAGAAAGCCAAAACTGACTGTCATGATTAGGCGAGAGCTGGTCACTGTTCGAGAGGTTTCAAGTCCCTAAAGACTTTTTCTGCTTTGGGCGAGGAGTCAGCCTTGTCCGGCTTAGGCGTATATAGCGCCCCAAATTCGGCCTTCCGAATACTAGGGGCTTCGCCAAAATTTAAAATTGTAGACTTCTATGGCTAAGTGAGAGTGATAAAGCATTATAGTCCAATTATTTGGTTCATTGCGGTGAGCACCTCCCTCGAAGGACCCAACAATGGGAAAAAGAGTGCTCAGATTTATCCCGAATACCCCAGCACTAGTTGCATGGGGGTAGAAGCCGACGACTGGCCAACTCCCAGATTTTATAAACGGCCGCACAAAAGGTAATATTTTAAATTCAACAAGCGTTGCATAACGCAAATGAACTAGTTTTCACGTTATAGGATCACATGAGTATGTTCATTAAAAAATTACATCCTTGGTACACTCCTCTGCCACAAGACGGGCACCCTTCAGGACACCCTCATAGTACATGTCGGGGTGGCGATGCTCCTTGCCCTGCGGCAGCCCCTCCTTCACCAGCTTCTCGGCGTCCATCTTTGCCCAGTGCACCTTCGCACGGGCAAAAGCCCTGCGTGCACCTTCGATGCAGATGGACCGCTTGATGACGTCCAACCGAGGGCAGGCATCTACAAGACGCCTCACAAAACCGAAGTAGCTGCTGGGCAGGAGATCGCCAGGCCACATCCGGACTATAAGGCCCTTCATGGCCTGTTCGGCCACCTTGTGGAGCTTGACCAACTGCTTTAGCTGGTCCTTCAAAGGCATCGGGTGTTTGGTCCCAGTATACTGAGACCAGAACAACTTCTCCGTCAAGCTCCCCTCCTCGGCCCGGTAGAACTCCGCAGCATCAGACACACTATGGGGCAGATCTACGAACGCTCCTGGAGAGCTCCGAACTCAGGTAAGTAAAAAGAAAGTTTCTTTCACATGCTTGCTTTGCATAATGAATGCCTTACCCGCCGCTATCTTGTTCACCGCCCCGACTTCCTGGAGGGCCTTTTGGGCTTCGACCTTGGCATGTTTCGCGTTGTTGACCGCCTTTGCAAGCTCGGACTCTTGCGTCTTAGAGTTAAGCTCCAAGGCCTCGTGCTTCTTGACGAGAGCCTGGAGCTCTTGCTGCACTTCGCCCACTCGGGCCTCTTGTTTCTCTCGCTCGGTGCGCTCCTGGGCCGCTTTGTTTTCAGCCTCGGACAGCACCTTCTTCGGGGTCACCACTTCAGTCATGGCCCCTGGTACATTCATGATGATCCAATTATCCTGCAACCAATTCTTTTTTCATATAGACAAGGTCTTGCTTACCTTTGTTTTCTTCGAGCCGCCTCTTGATCAGGCCGAGCTCCTCCTTGGACCGCTCGAGGTCCTGCTGCAGCGCAGCGACCTCCACAGTACGTGCGGTAGCAGCTAGTAGTGAAGCCTGCATATAAAAATAGACATATTCTAATTAGACTGCCGAGTCATGATTTGATCCTCTATTCGGCCTTTCTTCGCGAACACCAAACAGAGCATCAGGGGCTACTGTCTATGCGGCAACATTTTCCTATAATCACTTACCTGAAAGCCTGTTAGGAGGCTTGTGCACGCTTCAGTTAGTCCACTTTTGGCGGACTGAACCTTCCCGATCACCGCACTCATGATAGTGCGGTGCTCTTCGTCGATGGAGGCGCCGTCAAGTGCCTCCAACAAGTTGTCCGGTGCCTCTGGATGGGCAGAGGTCACCGGCACGGGCGGCTTGCCCCTCTTTACAGGGGGTCGCCTGCCGGAGTCCGGAACCATAGGAGGTTCCAGCACAGTGTTCGCCGGAGGTCCAAACTTGGAGCCCGTGGGCGTCTTGCTCCCTTTGGGCCCAGGGTCCGGAAGGTCGCCTTGAGGCGCCTCCAAGGCTACCTCCCCTCGGCTTGGTGCCTTCTGAGACAACACCTCAGCGTTGTCCGTAGGGCGAGGGGAGGAGGCGGTCGGAAGAGTATCGCTACTCATGTCCGACGGGTCCAAAGACCCGTCCGACGAAGATATGTTGATACGGGTTCGGGACGGGCTGCATAATCATATTCGGTGTAAGGAGAAGCAGTGCAATAGAAATATGTCGCTGTAACATCCCAAAATTCTAAATTTTGGGAATGTTATAATAAATAGATAGATTTGATTATTTGTTTGATTGACTGACTGAAAGTGAGTGATATTCGAAACTTTATGAAAGTTAAATGAGAGGGAATAAAAGGACTTTCCCAAACTTTCATTTTCATTTATGATCCCCGTGAATTCAAATACTTTGAAACACAAAACCCTGGAGAGAAGATGACATGACTTCTTCCATTTATTTAAATGACAAGGGGTGTTGAAAATATTTGAATTTCGTTTGAAAGTATTTGCAATTCTGAAACTTTATGCAACTCAATGATTTTCACGAGCGAAGATAAAATGACTTCTTCAAAACATATGAAATATGAGTTGGGAGTTTTCAAAGAATTAATTTCAAAGTTATTTTGAATTTATTTTCAATTTGGAGTACGTATAGATTTTTTTTATTTATTTTTTTGCGCGCGAAATCTTAAAAAAAATAAAAAATTCCCGAGCGCCGACTGGGCCAAAGGCCCAGCCAGCGAGCCAGGCTAGCGCCTCACGCGCGCCGCGCGCCCTGGCGCAGGAGGAGCCGCCGCCGTTGCCTCTTTTTAGTAAGTCCTAGTAGGACTTTATTCCTACTTTCGTTATTCCTTTTTATTTTCTAGATCTTTCCTCTCTTTTGTTTCCTATTCCTAGTCTAATTATTGTCCTCTACTCCAAGTAAACCCCCCTCCCCAATATAAATAGCCCACACCCCCCTCTAAACCCACACAAATCAAAGCCCTCTCCTCTGCACCACACCCGCGCCGCGCCGCACTTCACCTGCTGCCGCCGCCCTAGTGCCGCGCCGCCGCCGCCTTTGCCCCGCGCCGCCGAAGCCCCTTGCCACCGCCGCCGCCCAACGCCGCCGCCGCCGGAGCCCCTCACCGGAGACTTCGCCGGAGGTACCGCGCCGCATCTCTTTCTCTTTCATCGGATCGTTTACTTCTGATCGTTCCGATTCTTCTTTACCGATTCGTTTTCTTTCCGGTTCTTCGCTAAACCATTCCGGTTTTCTAGATCGGTTTTTCTTCCGATTTTCATTTCCGAAACCCTAGATCGGATTAGTTTTCTTCTCCGATTTAGTTGCCTCGAGACCGTTCGCCGGTCCGTTCGTTCTAACGAATTTGATCACCGGATTCTTCTAGGTTAATGAACGTCCGTTCGTTCAACCGTTCTTCTTTTTCTTTTTCGTCGGATTTACTCCGCGATCGCGATCTCAGATCTGATCTTCGTTCTAGTTTATCTTCTCGCTCGTTTATCGGAATCAGGTGATTCAAGCGCCTGGAGTTTTGTTTCGAAACCGCCGTTCCGTCTAATCAACTTAAACAAAGTTTTGCTACTGTAAAATTTGACCTAGTTTCAAATTGCTAGAACCAAGTTGTTTTCTTCCGCCGTTTGTTCTCCGTTCATTTTCGTTTTCTTTTGCAACCGGAGTTCTTAAGTTGAACTTTTTGGTTCGATCTTTTTGAGTTTTACCTATGCATTAGATGAGTACTTATTGTATGCTCGTTGTTTGTCTGTGATAGATTACCCGGAGTGCGCCGTTTGTTACTTCGAATCTCTAGGTTTCGCAGATCCTCAGCAAGGCAAGTAACAATTTGATCATACCTTTCTACTACCCATGTTTTATTGCATTAGATCAATCCTTAAAAACATTGCATGATTAGGATCTAATTAAACTGTGGGATGGGAAGTAGATGAGGTAGTACCTATTACCTGTTTTACTTATGAAACCTTTGGGAGTTACTTCTACGTTTGCTTATTATGCCATGCTATGCTAGTAGATGTGGATTGGGTGAGTGATATCCATGAAAGATGTGAGATTGTTAATTTTTAATGGTTTATCTAAGATGGCAAACCTCTGCAGAGTGTACAAACTAATCATGATTAGCCGTGTCCCTGGTTATGGACAATATGAGTATCTAGTTCTTGGATTATCCTCTTGATCTCATCATGTTACTTTAATTAATTTTGTTGGGTTGTTAATGATTACTTTTAATTGGGATTGAGAATGCTTTCAACCATTCTCAATGTTTAACAACCACCATGATAGTTAAATAAATTTATTCCTTTGCAGTAGGGAAAAATTGGCTTTTCGCAAAAACATTATAACCATAGAGCCTTTCCACCAGCCAAATATGCATGTAGTGATAGCCATTGTTCATCATTATCTCTATGGTGTGAATTTGCCAGTACATTCAATGTACTGTCCCGTTTCGGGCTACAACGTCTCATGTTGCAGGTTTCTTACGACGAATAAGTGATACGTTAGGGTTACGATTTCCTATACTCAACTTTGCCGTTGGTGTTGATGGGAATCCACAACCTTGTTGCTTCCGCTATATGGATTGAGGTAATAGTATTTACGTTACTTTATACATGTGATTTACCTCTGTTATAAATCCTTCGAGTACTGTGTGTGTCAGCATACCGATCCAGGGATGACACATAAGCACAGAGACTTGATCCATTCGGGTCGGGTCGCTACAAGATGGTATCAGAGCACATGTTGACTGTAGGACGTGACCCTAGAAACTTGCAAGCCCATAGGAAGGATTTTCTCTGAAACTTCCTTTTTCAAAAAGATCTTTTAACTTTCTTCTCTTCTGAGCTTATTCAAATATTCCCTTTAGCGAGACCATACCCCCTTTCCCCTTTTGACCACTCGAAGATTCAACGGACGAGACCACTTCAAGAAGTACAAGATATCGAACAACTACTATTTTGGAATGAAGAGGATTTTACCGTGCATTACAATAATGGAAACTACAACTATTGGAGACTCCGAAGACTAGGAGAACTTGAAGGCTATGAAGAATTTCCAGATTTAGTATGACCTAGGAAGGCTACCCTTATGGAACTTGGCGGACTATGTAAGTCGTCAATACCCGAGATCAAGGTGTATCAGAGAAAGACCAAAACATGGAGCATCAGAACCCAAAGTTATTTGTCAAGAAAACCCTAATGGCGGGAGATATCAACTACCGAGAGATAGCTCATGGAAATGACAAGAGCAGAAACACAGCTATCCATGAAGTTATCGCCCGCTTATGCTATTGTCACCGTGCTGAGTTAAGCATGCACATGCATGGAAGGATTGGATGGTAGAAGGCTGAAGGAGCACCTATCAGCAAGGAAGTTTTAAACTCAGCTGGTGTATCACCAGGATCTGGAGTGTTACATTAAGAAGTTTAAGATGGACTTGCAGGAAGCCGAATTTGACAAGGAAGTATTTCATGAAGAACTTAGTATCCAGTAGCTGAAAGTAGCCAAGCTGGATGAACAAAACCTTGAGATACCGGAGATTTTGTCAGGAACTGAAGGACAGTAGGATCATGGTTCAAGTCGAGGTTGATGAAATCCAGAAGATGGAACGTAACTCCAGAAATATTGAAGGACGCCATGATAGATTTCACGTCAATAGAGATGATCTGGCAAAAGAATTTGAGAAGGACAAGCATGATGAGAAGAAGCCGTTGGAGGCATGAACAAAACTGGAAGAGTTTGATGGCTTTGAAGATTTATTGACCTTTAGAAGACCAAACCCCTGTTCTATACCTACGTTAGATGCGACGTTTGTGAGCTGTCATTTGTTTGTTGTTTTTTTCGACAGCCACAATAAAAAACCTGTCTTTTCAAAACCTTTGTTTGTATTGTGTGCATCTCTCTTGATCTCTCTTATCTCATCCCAAAACCCATGGACCCAATAGATGATGAATGGAGATGAGCTCGTATTTTCTGGACCGATGAGTCTATTGGAGATAGACCGATGGATTCAGAACATGGAGGATCATTTGGAGAACAACCCTATAGTCGGAAAGGATATGGCCTAGCATGCTCTTCAATGCTTTGAAAGAGGTGCTGCTACTTGGTGGAGGATGTACCAAACCATCAATGGATGGCAAGGAGTAACCACTTGGAAAGAATTTAAGTTGACTTTGCTAAAGTCTAAGTTTGTGTCCCATAAATTGAAGCCTTACGGAAAGGATATGAAGAAACACTGTGCATGCAAGCTTTGTGGAGAAATACGACACAACCATAAAGAACACAAGGAGGAATGCCCTAATTGCGAAGGAAATCACCCAGCAGAAGAATGCCCAACAAGGCAGATCACTTGTTTCTTGTGTGAAGGGACTACCCACTACCCTGCTCAGTGTCACATTTACCCTATGGTACAGAGCACCATCCAACAGAAGTAAGGAGAAATGAAAGGAGCCCTCATGGAGATTTTAGAAGAACCTGTGACGAAGGAAGATGTCGAGAACACACACAAAGGAAACAAAGTTAAAGCCCGCACCAAGTCATGCTATTCATGTGGAGAAGAAGGAAACATCTCCCAAGATTGTGTGAATGGAGATCTAGTAGAATTCCCGACAGAGGAAGTAGAGAATGACCCACAGGAAATAGAAGCCCTGATTGGAATGGAAAAGTCCAGGAAGAGGAATAGATTGGATTCCAGGAAAGACCTGAGTCATGTCACCTGTTACAAGTGCAGGGAGTCAGGGCACTACATCAACACTTGCCCAAAAAGAAAGCCGAGGACCCAAGGAGGCTATGTGATCATGAGGAAACCTCGAAACTGGCCAGAAGTAATATGTTTCATTTGTAAAGAAGTAGGACACTTTGCCAAAGATTGTCCGAAGGAGAAGGAGACTTGTGATAAATAGTTGAGTTGGTAACAGAAGTAATATAGTAGTAGTAGTGAGAACATTTTCCTTTATAATGAGGTGTTGAGTTGAGGCATGTAATGGAAAAACAGGAGACTGTAATAATTTGAGAAATCAATAAAGTTAGAAGTTTTGGTACTAATTTGGATTTTATGAGTTACTCTATGAGGAAAGATGTTGACCATTTTCGAGGATATGAGAAATATGGTCTATGGAATATTGGAGCATTTTAAGGGTGGTAGTAGCCTGTAAGAACCGTTGACCCCTGGAAAAGATAAGGATACTCCCCTAAGTGGATTTCGGACAAAATGAATACGAGTTTTGTCAAGATATGTTTGATACCCCAATAGAGTGTGGGATGAAGTTGGAGACCGTCAGTTGTTTGGACCAAATGTGATCAAGGAGTCAGAAGAGAATGTTAAGTTGATTTGAGATAGACTGAAGGTAGCTCAGTCCAGGCAGAAGAGTTATGCCGACTCAAAAATGCAAGAAGGTAGTCTATGAGAATTGGAGACAGAGCATGTCTTCATGTGTTCCCTCTGCGAGGAGTTAAATGATTTGGAATTAAGGAAAGTTAGCCCCGAGATTTGTAGTACCATACCGAGTTTTGGAGAGTATGGGAGAACTGGCCAACAAGTTGCAGTCACCCGAAGGACTGTCAGGAGTTAATGATGTGTTTTAAGTTCCCAGTTGAAGAAGTGCCATACAGAGATGGCTAATATTCCACTGTAAGAACGTTTGACCCTGGAAAGGATAATGATGTTCCACGAAGTGAAGTATGGACTTCATAAATATAAGTTTTATCTCGGTATGTGGGATATTCCACAAGGATGAAGAGATGAATTACTATTGGATATAAAGGAGGTATGATGTTGGAAATATGGATCAATGGAAAATTCCATGATGAGTTTGAGTAATCACGTCTTAGTTTGGTGCCAAAAGAAGGAAGGAAGACAGTATAATTGGATGGATTTAAGAATACCAGGAAACTGGAAGTTGGAATAATGATCAGTTGCCCGATGATAAGTTCAAGGACTACAAGTGATGAGATGGACCATAACCCACAGGCCCCAGGACCTGCCAAGAAGCAAGCACACTCTTGCTAAAGGAAAAATCCTGGAAGAAGTTACGAGGTTATCGATAGACGATCTTATAGGATTACCGCAAAACCTGAGAGTGGTGAAGAACGATAGATGTTTGTTTGGCTTGCAGAATCTATGGATTTTTCCGAACTTAGTTCGTCGACAAGAGAAATTCTGCAATGCTTATGAGGATGACCAAGTGTTAGAATGCGAGATTCGCTAAATCATATACAAGGTAATGATTTGGGTGCGGATGGATTGATCACCATACCGACTTACTCTTATTATTCGCTTTGGTATATGGGATGGTAAATCTGAGTGACTTACCTATAGTAGAGCGACGACGATGTTAAACCTTGTTTGAACCTTAGAAGGGTATAAGTATTTTCCCTGGTACAAGGCAGTTTTTACCAACCGTAGGTTATACGGTGAGGGTCAACCAAACCCATTTCCTGCAAGAGAAACCATAAATTGTTGACCACCATGAGATATCGATAGTTGTTTAGTATTGGCGCCAGACCCGTCAGCTAAGAAGACCCAATATCGGAATAACCTTACCAAGAAGAAAGGACCGAGGAATGGTGGTAAAGGTTATGCCGTTACCGGAAGATCCCAGAGAAGAGACTCTGAGAAGACTGACACTGTCAAGAATAAGGATGGAGTATATGAGTTTTGATGGAACCGTAACCATGTTTCTAAGGGTGGTAGCACCCGAGACCCCGAAGCTGATTGATGGATTTTGAGAAGACCCCCAAAACCTAAGCTATTTCTTTCTAGCATCTCCGAAACTCGAGGACGAGATTCATTTTAAGGGTGGTAGGTTTGTAACATCCCAAAATTCTAAATTTTGGGAATGTTATAATAAATAGATAGATTTGATTATTTGTTTGATTGATTGACTGAAAGTGAGTGATATTCGAAACTTTATGAAAGTTAAATGAGAGGGAATAAAAGGACTTTCCCAAACTTTAATTTTCATTTATGATCCCCTTGAATTCAAATACTTTCAAACACAAAACCTTGGAGAGAAGATGACATGACTTCTTCCATTTATTTAAATGACAAGGGATGTTGAAAATATTTGAATTTCGTTTGAAAGTATTTGCAATTCTGAAACTTTATGCTACTCAATGATTTTCACGAGCGAAGATAAAATGACTTCTTCAAAACATATGAAATATGAGTTGGGAGTTTTCAAAGAGTTAAATTCAAAGTTCTTTTGAATTTATTTTCAATTTGGAGTACGTATAGATTTTTTATTTTTATTTTTCTGCGCGCGAAATCTTCAAAAAAAATTCCCGAGCGCCGACTGGGCCAAAGGCCCAGCCAGCGAGCCAGGCTAGCGCCTCACGCGCGCCGCGCGCCCTGGCGCAGGAGGAGCCGCCGCCGTTGCCTATTTTTAGTAAGTCCTAGTAGGACTTTGTTCCTACTTTCGTTATTCCTTTTTATTTTCTAGATCTTTCCTCTCTTCTGTTTCCTATTCCTAGTCTAATTCTTGTCCTCTACTCCAAGTAAACCCCCCCCCCACCAATATAAATACCCCACACCCCCCCTCTAAACCCACACAAATCAAAGCCCTCTCCTCTCCACCACACCCGCGCCGCGCCGCACTTCACCCGCCGCCGCCGCCCTAGTGCCGCGCTGCCGCCGCCTTTGCCCCGCGCCGCCGCCGCACCTTGCCACCGCCGCCGCCCAACGCCGCCGCCGCCGGAGCCCCTCACCGAAGACTTCGCTGGAGGTACCGCGCCGCGTATCTTTCTCTTTCATCAGATCGTTTACTTCTAATCGTTCCGATTCTTCTTTACCGATTCGTTTTCTTTCCGGTTCTTCGCTAAACCGTTCCGGGTTTCTAGATCGGTTTTTCGTCCGGTTTTCTTTTCCGAAACCCTAGATCGGATTAGTTTTCTTCTCCGATTTAGTTGCCTCGAGACCGTTCGCCGGTCCGTTCGTTCTAACGAACGTGATCACCGGATTCTTCTAGGTTAACGAACGTCCGTTCGTTCAACCGTTCTTCTTTTTCTTTTTCGTCGGATTTATTCCGCGATCGCGATCTCAGATCCGATCTTCGTTCTAGTTTATCTTCTCGCTCGTTTATCGGAATCAGGTGATTCAAGCGCCTGGAGTTTTGTTTCGAAACCGTCGTTCCGTCTAATCAACTTAAACAAAGTTTTGCTACTGTAAAATTTGACCTAGTTTCAAATTGCTAGAACCAAGTTGTTTTCTTCCGCCGTTTGTTCTCCGTTCGTTTTCGTTTTCTTTTGCAACCGGAGTTCTTAAGTTGAACTTTCTGGTTCGATCTTTTTGAGTTTTACCTGTGCATTAGATGAGTACTTATTGTATGCTTGTTGTTTGTCTGCGATAGATCACCTGGAGTGCGCCGTTTGTTACTTCGAATCTCTAGGTTTCGCAGATCCTCAACAAGGCAAGTAACACTTTGATCATACCTTTCTACCACCCATGTTTTATTGCATTAGATCAATCCTCAAACACATTGCATGATTAGGATCTAATTAAACTGTGGGATGGGAAGTAGATGAGGTAGTACCTATTACCTGTTTTACTTATGAAACCTTTGGGAGTTACTTCTACGTTTGCTTATTATGCCATGCTATGCTAGTAGACGTGGATTGGGTGATTGATATCCATGACAGATGTGAGATTGTTAATTTTTAATGGTTTATCTATGGTGGCAACTTAAACACACATCTGGGTGGATTGAGGCACCTGGTTTCTATCAGGACTTGCCTATTTTTCTTCGGTCTGCCACCCAGGCTCAAAGGGATCATAAGATTATTCATGCTAGTAACTTCCATGTGCAGCCGCAAGCCATTATGGGCTATGGCATAGCTGACTAAGTCGTGCAAACTCTTACAGTGGTAGACTAGCAGATGTAGGGGATGTAGGTTGGTACGGTCTATCACAACGTAAGGTGCCAGCGCTTCTGAAAGACTATGTCTCGGTCATCCGTTTCTCAAACATCATGTAGTGCGAGAAATCCAACGGAGGCGATCGAGTCTTGTGGGGAAAAGTGCGCAAACCTCTGCAGAGTGTACAAACTAATCATGATTAGCCGTGTCCCCGGTTATGGACAATATGAGTATCTAGTTCTTGGATTATCCTGTTGATCTCATCATGTTACTTTAATTAATTTTGTTGGGTTGTTAATGATTACTTTTAATTGGGATTGAGAATGCTGTCAACCATTCTCAATGTTTAACAACCACCATGATAGTTAAATAAATTTATTCCTTTGCAGTAGGGAAAAATTGGCTTTTCGCAAAAACATTATAACCATAGAGCCTTTCCACCAGCCAAATATGCATGTAGTGATAGCCATTGTTCATCATTATCTCTATGGTGTGAATTTGCCAGTACATTCAATGTACTGACCCGTTTCGGGCTGCAACGTCTCATGTTGCAGGTTTCTTACGACAAATAAATGATACGTTAGGGTTACGATTTCCTATACTCAACTTTGCCGTTGGTGTTGATGGGAATCCACAACCTTGTTGCTTCCGCTATATGGATTGAGGTAATAGTATTTATGTTACTTTATACATGTGATTTACCTCTGTTATAAATCCTTCGAGTATTGTGTGTGTCAGCATACCGATCCAGGGATGACACCTAAGCACAGAGACTTGATCCATTTGGGTCTGGTCGCTACAAGATGGTATTAGAGCACATGTTGACTGTAGGACGTGACCCCAAAAACTGGCAAGCCCATAGGAAGGATTTTCTCTGAAACTTTCTTTTTCAAAAAGATCTTTTAGCTCTCTTCTCTTCTGAGCTTATTCAAATATTCCCTTCAGTGAGACCATACCCCCTTTCCCCTTTTGACCACTCGAAGATTCAACGGATGAGACCACTTCAAGAAGTACAAGATATCGAACAACTACTATTTTGGAATGAAGATGATTTTTCCGTGCATTACAATAATGGAAACTACAACTGTTGAAGACTCCGAAGACTAGGAGAACTTGAAGGCTATGAAGAATTTCCAGATTTAGTATGACCTAGGAAGGCTACCCTTATGGAACTTGGCGGACTATGTAAGTCGTCAATACCCGAGATCAAGGTGTATCGGTGTCGGGGGACTCTGGCTCCTCGAACACCTATGGGACCGGAGGCCCCTTCCTGTGGTTCGGCAGGGGGCGGAGAGCGCACGAAGAGCGGATTGGAGCGAGGGACACGGGAGGTTTTTACCCAGCTTCGGGACGCACGGATGCGTAAAACCCTACTGTTGCTTTGTGGATTGTATTTGCTTCTTGCTCGGGAGCGTCGGGAGCTACAGTACCCTCCAGCAGCTAGCGAGACCGAGCTTGGAAAGGTTGCGAACCTCCTCTACGTTGCGCACGGGCCTCCTTTTATATGCGAAAGGGGATCACCACAGTTGGCAACGTTGGTAAGGGCAATGATGGAAAGTATTGTGGTTGGTACAGCTACCTGTACAGTGGATGTACAGTATATCATACCTAACCCTGACGGCAGGGGACAAGGGCATTAAATGCCCGTCTTTGTTGCCCGAACAGTGTAAAAAGTGGCCGTCAGGGGCGCCACCGTTTGCCACGATGGCTATCTTGTCAGCGCTGTCCGCCACCGCATACCCCAAGCCGCACAGCCGCCCGCCACGTACACGTTGGTGGATGAGCTGGAGCGCAGGCGCTGGGTGGTTGCTTGCCGCGGCAAGTGCCTTGCCGCGGTGGCTATCTTGCCGCGTCCAGAAGCTTGTCGCTTCCTGGGCCTCGCTTGTCCTTCCAGGCAAGCTCCTCTTGCCGGGGTCTTGGCTAGCCTTCCCGGCAAGCTCCTCTTGCCGGGGCTCTAGTTGGTCTTCCCGGCAAGCTCTCCTTGCCGGGGTCATGTGCCCTAGGTGGCCTTCCCGGCAAGCTCCTCTTGCCGGGGCCTTGTCTCCTTGGCTTCGGCAAACCTTGCTGCGGGTGCTGCGACTGCCCGTGCACAAGTTCGGGGTGCTAAGGTACCCCTACTTTAGTACACCGACAGGAGCCCCCGGGCCTGGGCCACACACGGTGCCGAGCGTTGTTGGGCCAGGCCCAAAACAGTGCACGGCACGCGCGGCCTGGGTCATGCGGGACCCCACTTCGTGCCCACCGCGCTCTCCCCGAACGCCACGCGTTAACCACGGCATCGTGGGGGAGATCGTGGGTGTGTTCTTTAATTGGAAATGCGGAACGTCCGCCAACTTCCCCCTTTATAAGCAGAGGAAACAGGGACAGTTCGTCCATCTCGCCAGTTGCTATTCCAGCCGAAAAGCCTCCGCCGCTCCCCTTCTCCTTCAAGTCGACAGAGAGCAGCGCTCCGCTCCCCCTGCCGCCGCCATCACCATCGACGCTGCCGATCCCCTTCACCATCTTCGCGATGGCTCCGAAGACCGGGAAGGCCGCGAAGTCGGCCGAAGCGCAGCGGCTCGCGGCGCTGCGCAAGGAGCGGGCGCTCTTCCCCCCGCAGCTCGACGCGGAGGACCTGAAGGAGTATTACTAACTCTTCTGGTCGACGGAGACGTGCGCCCACCCGCGCACGAGGGTACTCCCAGCTGCCGCCCGGCAGCTGGATCCGACTTGGTACCCCTTTTTTGCACTGTTATTCTACTGCGTGCTCTGCCCGCCCTTTTCTGAATTCTTCTGTGACATTATGAACACCTACGGGTTCTACCTCCTTGACTTCACCCCCAATGCTGTCCTGACAATGGCAGTTTTCGCACATCTCTGCGAGAACTTTGTCGGAGTCCACCCTAATGTTGCCCTCTTCCGCCACTTCTTTATGCCTCGAGCTGAGAAAGGAGAATCTCTGTCTGGCGGGGTTGCCTGTATCTCGAGGCCCGGCAAGAAAGAGGCTTATCTGGAGGGGGAGTTCCGCAGCAAATGGGAGGAGTGGAGGGCGGACTGGTGTTGGATTGTTGAGGAGAACCCGCAGCCCTTCACTGCTCTGCGCCGAGTCCCGGTGGTGCGCCGCAATGACTGGAGTAACGTGGCCCCGGAAGATGCTAGGCTGAAGATCGCCGTCACCCGGATCCAACGCCTCAGACTTGTCGGGCTCATCGTGGGGGCTGTCGGTGCAGATTTCCTTCGCCGCCGCATCGCTCCCCTGCAGGAGAGGAGGATACCTGCATGGGAGTTCAAGAATGCGGCAGACATCATGAGGTTGCGCCCGGGCCTCAACTTCAACTTCACGGTCCTGGAGCTTGACGGGATGCTCAAGGAGTTGTTCAAGCACGACTCCGAGCACCCCGAGTGGTTCCGGTTGCCGCAAGGCGTCGTCCCGTTGTGCAACAACTCTTCGCGCGACCGCATCTGCGCGATGATGCCGTTGTGCGACTCGCACGGGATTGTCCCCACTTGGCAAGAGCCTGAAGACGAGGTTGCGCAGGCGTTCTTCGACAACCTGGTGGAGGTGCCTGTCCGCGCCGACGAGCAGAGAGGCCTCACCCGCGACACCACCGAAGAGGAGGCGGAGCGCATCTTCACCAGGCTGGAGGAGGCGGCGGCAGCCGCTGCCGCGGGTGAATTTGGATTCACCGCGGTTGAGGCGGACGCGGCAAGGGAGGCGGATGCGGCAAGCCTTGCCGGGCGAGGGGAGCTCGGCGCCGAGGAGGAGTCTGCCGACCCCGAGGTCGGGTCGAACGAGCCCGTCGAGGATGCGGGCGGCCCACCGTAGGTCAACCCTTCTTCCTCCGCGCCTCCCGTCGGCTCGCCGCAGGTGGGGTGGCCAGCCCCGCAAAAGAAGCGTCTCCGGAGGCTCGGAGATGTGGCAGAGCGGTAGACGAGTCAGCAACCGCCGCGCCGTACGACACGCTCTACCGCGGCGGACACTGGTGCCGCGGGAGCGTCCCGCACTACTGCGGCAACTGGGACGGGGCCGTCTCATCCCACCGCCACCGTCTCCGCCAAGCGGCCAAGGGAACCCACTCCCCCGCCTCGCCGCACTGGAGCTGAGGTGGGCTTTAACTTCTCCGTGTTCAGCTCCGACGAGGAGGAAGAAAATGAGCAAGTCCCAGGCTGCACTTGTGGTCCTTCAACTCTTGTTGTTGTGCCTTGCAACTGACTTGTTTCTCCCTAAGCTAGTGCCCTTTGAGGACTTTGGCCCACAGAGCGGTAAAGAGGGCCAACGTGCCGGTGATCGACATCGAGGACGAGTCCGTCTCGCCGTCAGGAAGGGCGCCCGAGACGACCGCGCCGGACCTGGCCAATCCTTCGCGAAGCAGCCCCCAGCGCAGCCCCCAGCGTAAGTATAAAACTTTACTTAACGCTGCTTGGTGCATATGAGCGCTTCTTCTCGGCTGACGTCTGGTTTGTTGGTTTGTGTAGGAGCAGAGCAGCTTCACCAGGAGCGCACGGAGGCCAACCCAGACATGCTAACTGCTTCAACTACGCCGCCAAGGGAGGATTCTCCGGCGAGGGAGCGGTCTCCGGCAAGGGAGAAGTCCCCGACAAGGGAGGCCTCTCCGGCAAGGGACAACTCTCCGGCAAGGGATAGCACCAACATCACTCCGGTGGTGGAAAACACGATCGCAGATCTTGGCGCACGTAATCCAATTGTCCGAAAACTTCCCTTGGCTTCTCTTCTTTTGACTTCCTTCTTTAGCATTGGCTTGACTTTCTTTTCCTCCTCTGGCTGTCAGATCCGTCTGCTACGGAGCAGATGGAGACCGAGACCACTGGTGAGGAGGGCGCGCGCGGCAATACTGAGGATGTCGCCTTCACCGAAGAAACGGCTGGTGCTGAAGATCTTGCCGGCGAGGAAGCCGCCAAGGCCGCCACTGGCAAGGCCGACGAGGATGCCGCCAAGGCTGCCTCCGACAAGGCCAGTGAGGACGCCGGCAAGGCCGCCTCCGACAAGGCCGGTGAGGAAGCCGCCAAGGCTGCCTCCGACAAGGCCGGCGAGGGAGCTGGCGATCGCACTGACGACCATGAGGCCGCAGGAGCGCCAGGCGCTACACCGACCGCTGATCCCTCCGCCTCTGCCACGGCGCCAGGCTCCGAGGAGCCCCAGTCCGGCGCTTATCTGAAGGCTGGTGAAGGCATCTTCATCAAGCTTCCCTGGGAGTCAAGCTCCAGGGCGCCGCTCGAGGGCGAGACCTTTGATGGGGAGGTGCTCGCCTCCGCTGGGCTGTCGCTCGTCAACGTGCCGGGCGGCAGCGGTGGCGAGACTGAGGAGGAGCGGCTGCTCCGTAAGCTGGTGTCGCTCTACCGCGCCCGACAAGCCAAGGTGGAGTCCCGGGAGGCGCTTGTCGCGAAGGCGGGAGTGGACATGGAAAAACGCGCGGAGGAGCTTCGGAGCCAGAATCGTGAAGCTCTCCGGGCGTTGGTGGAGGAGCGGGAGCAGCTTGCCGAGGCGCGGACGGCTTTTCTTCTTGAGAAGGCGGAAGCTGAGGAGAAACAACGACTCACCGGGGAGAAGCTGTCTGCGCAGGAGGGCGAGCTGACGCAGCGGAAGGCCAGCCTCGACAGCCATGAGGAGGAGCTCGCCGCGCGCGAGGGCCAGCTTGGCGGGGCCCTCCGGGAAGCCAAGGACGCCGCCGCAGCCGCCAAGACCGCCAAGAAGGAACTAGAGATGAAGGTGGCGCAGCTAGAGGCCGACCTCAAGGCGAGAGGCGAGGAGCTTGCCGCGCTCAAGCACGAGCGCGAGAAAGATGCCTATACTTTTGGCGAGCTGCAGGTCAACCTCGCGGAGAAGGTCCAGGAGCTTGGCACGGTCAAGGACTCCAATGCTGATCTTGAGCTGAAGCTGAGCGCTTTGGTCAAGACGCTGGATGGCGCCAAGAAGTAGGAGGCGGACCTGAGGAAGGAGATCAAGGCCAACGAAGCGCTGTTGGAGAGTGTTGTTGCCGTCCAGAGCACCTTCAAGGAGAACGTGGAGCGCTGGACAGAGGGTCTTGTGGATGTCGCCGGGGCCATCGACAAGGAGTTGGCGGAGCTGGGCATGGAGGGTATTGGGTTTTCCTCCGAAGAGAAACTCCCCCCCAGCGCCAAGCTTACTCTATTCTTCAAGGGCGTGGCGACGGCGCTCCAGCGGCTCCGGGATGATATCCCGAGGCAGTTGGCCGATGAGGCGCGCGACATTTGGGTGGGGGCCCTTCAGAAGGTGCTGGTGAAGATAGTCTTCCGCAACCCCAATATCAACCTCACCAACGTCCTCCGTCACTTGCCGGAGGATGCTGATCTTGAGGAGATCAATGCCCGCGTCACACCCATCGTGCAGAGGGTGGCCGAGATCAAGAGGGTCCAGGGCGATCGTGTAGATTAGGCCGTTCGCTTGTTTCTTCCCTTGTCGTCGCTGCTCATCTTATGGGAACAGTTAGTTCGAGCTGCGACAAGTTTACTTGTAATATAACTCTATCTTAGGCAGTAATTGCTATGTTATTTCCTCTACTTGATTCCTTGCTTTGTATGTCTTCGCCCTGCGCTTTTAGGGGACTTGCCGACGCAGGCACCCGAGCCGCGAGCGCTGAGTGCGGAACTTCAGCAGCCTGCTGGCGGTGCCGCAGCCGACAAGAAACCTTGTCGCGACCAGTTGCAGCTCACTTAAGCTGTTGAGCGGACTCGAAACAAAGTAAGGGCGCAAACAGCTACGATTCGGTTCCTCCGCGCACAGGTTTTCCATACAAAGCACGGTCGTTCGAGGAAAGTAACTTAAAATTTGAAAATCTAAGTGCTCGGAGTCTGGCAACTTAGCTTTTCTGTCCTCTGCTTCCCGGCAAGGCAGAACTTTCTTGAACGACGTCCGGTCCATATCATTATCTTCTCCCCCCCCCCCCGGCAAACTTGTGGGCGAGGGGAATTTCCTTTGCTTGGAAAAGACAGAAGAGAAAATGAAGATATGGAGCCTTACTGCTCGTTACGGCTTACCGGGAATCGGTGCTGCACAAAGTGTCAGATAATACATGCAAATAATATAAAGCATGAAATTGACAGGGTGTGCGAAGCACGTGAGCTTTATTTATGCACGGGGTCTACGCCCGGCTATGCACCAAGGATTACATGCAACGGTGGCAAGACTTGTACAAAAGGTGGTTGCCGGAATGGGTCCGACAACCGCGCCTTACGAGTAAAACTTACGAAGAAGCTCAATATTCCAGGAGTTGCTCACCGGAATGCCATCTTCGGTCTCCAGGCGGACAGCGCCGGGCCTAGTGACTCGTTTTACCCGGTAAGGGCCTTCCCACTTCGGCGTCAACTTGTTGGTATTCTTGGCGGATTGAACGCGCCGAAGAACAAGGTCGCCTTCCTCAAAACTTCTGGCTTTAACCTTGCGGCTATGGTAGCGGCGCAAGGCTTGCTGGTAGCGAGCAGCTCGCACAGCAGCCTGAAGACGGTCCTCCTCGAGGAGCAGCGCGTCATCTTCTCGCAGCTGCTCTTGCTCAAGCTCATCATAAGTGAGTACTCGAGGTGACCCGTATATGAGTTCCGTGGGGATAACTGCCTCTGCTCCATAGACTAGAGCAAAGGGTGTCTGGCCAGTGGCTCGATTTGGCGTCGTTCTGATCGACCAAAGAACCACCGGCAGCTCCTCGATCCAGTTTCTTCCACACTTGTGCAGCCTGTCAAAAGTCCTGGTCTTGAGTCCACGCAGCACTTCAGCGTTTGCTCTCTCCGCTTGACCGTTGCTTCTCGGGTGAGCAACAGAGGCAAAGCAGACCTTGGTGCCAAGATCTTGGGCGTACTGCATGAAGGTGTGGCTCGTAAATTGTGTACCGTTGTCGGTGATGATCCTGTTAGGGATCCCGAAACGGGAAACAATCGACCTGAAGAACTTGACTGCTGACTGTGCGGTCACCTTCCTCACTGGTTCCACTTCCGGCCACTTTGTGAACTTGTCGATTGCGACGTACAAGTACTCAAAGCCCCCGACAGCTCGGGGGAAAGGGCCGAGGATGTCGAGCCCCAGACCGAAAATGGCCAGGATAAAGGGATCGTCTGGAGAGCTTGAGCTGGCTGGTGTATCTGTTTGGAATGGAACTAGCACGCTTCAGACTTGGTTACTTGTGCAGTTGCATCCTGGAGGGCTGTTGGCTAGAAGAAACCTTGCCGGAAAGCCTTGCCGGCAAGTGCTCTTGTGCCAATGTGGTGTCCACATATGCCCCTATGTATCTCTGCCAACAGCTTTTGTCCATCTTCCCGGGGAATACACTTCAATTTCACTCCGTTGAGTCTCCTTCTGTACAGCTCGTTGTCGACAAACTGGTACATACTTGACTGCCGGGCTACTCTTTCCGCTTCTTCCTGCTCTTCGGGAAGTTCTCCTGTTTGGAGGAAGAGGACAATTTGCTGTGCCCATGCTGGAGCCTGGGGCTCGACAACAAGGACCAATGGCACATCTGCTGCTGCGGAAACACCCGCTTCCATGGCAAGAACATGCGGCTCTGCCGGAGCTTGATGTTCCCCGGCAAGCTTGCCAGAGCAAAATTTGTCGGGAGCGTTTGCTTCAACGGGACAAGCCGTGGGGCTTGCCGGAGCAGACTGCTCCTCGGCATTGTTGGCGCTGGTCTTGGGGACCTTCTTGGCGGCGGCTTCGGGGAGCTCTGCCGGAAGATAGTCACTAGAAACCAACTTTCTCTTCTTGCTCTGTCCGGTCGATGGCGTCACGGATGGTTGAGTCAGCCTGAGCACAAAGATCCCTGGTTCCACATGTAACTTTAGTGCAGCGCATTTTGACAGGCCGTCGGCAACGTTGTTCTGATATCTTGGAACATGTTCCATCTGTAGGCCGTCAAAACGCTCTTCTAGCTTTCTCACTTCATCAACGTATGTTGCCATCAAAGGACTCTGGTAGTTCTTGTTCACTTGGCGGACGACAAGCTGTGAGTCACCCCTGACAATGAGCTTCTTGATCCCGAGTTCTGCTGCGATCCGGAGGCCGGCAAGCAACCCTTCATACTCTGCAGTATTGTTTGTTGCTTGCTCCCTGGGAAAGTGCATCTGGACCACGTACTTGAGGTGCTCTCCGGTGGGTGCGATCAACAGCACGCCAGCGCCGGCGCCTTGCAGCGAGAAGGCACCATCAAAGTACATCAGCCACTCTTTACTTGCCTCCTTGACGGGTATGCTTGTCTCCGGAACCTCTTCATCTGGCGTCGGCGTCCATTCTGCTATGAACTCTGCCAATGCTCTGCTCTGGATAGTTGAAGTGCTTTCAAACTTGAGGCCAAAGCTTGACAGCTCCAGTGCCCACTCGATGATCCTGCCTGTTGCTTCTGGATTCTGCAGTATCCTCTTTAACGGAAAGCGAGTGACCACTGTGATCTCATGTGCTTGGAAGTAATGGCGCAGCTTTCTAGAGGCCATGAGAAGGCTAAAAAGCAACTTCTGCACCCCAGAGTACCTTGACCTAGCCCCCTGCAGGAGGGAGCTGACAAAGTAGACTGGGCGCTGCACCATCTTCTTCTGTACCTCCTCGTTTGCCTGCGCAGAGCCATCCTTGCCGGAACCAGAGCTTGTCGGCGAAGCCCCCTGCTTGTCGTCGGGTGTGCTTGCCGGGGTTGCTGGCTCATCATCCGCCTCCCTTTCCGCTACTAACGCAGCACTAACCACTTGATTGGTTGCCGCCAGATATAGCAACAACTTTTCTTGTGGTTTAGGCGCGACAAGTATTGGAGTGGAGGACAGGTATTCTTTCAAGTCCTGCAGCGCTGCCTCCGCTTCCGGAGTCCATTTCATTGGACCTGCCTTCTTCAAAATTTTGAAAAACGGCAGGGCGCGCTCAGCAGACCTCGAAATAAACCTGCTGAGAGCAGCCACGCAACCGGCAAGTTTCCGTACGTCCTTGACGCGCTTGGGTGCTTCAATCTGCTCAATGGCCTTGATCTTGTCGGGGTTGGCTTCGATTCCCCTCTGAGACACAAAGAACCCGAGAAGCTTGCCGGAGGGGACTCCAAACACACACTTCTCGGGGTTTAGCTTGAGGTTGATCTTGCGCAGATTTGCAAATGTTTCATCTAGATCTTGGATCAGGGTTGCCTTGTCTTTGCTCTTGACCACTATATCATCCATGTAGGCCTCCACATTTCTGTGTAGCTGTGGCTCAAAAGCTGTATGGACCACCCTTGCAAATGTCGAACCAGCATTCTTCAGACCAAATAGCATCCGTACGAAGCAGTAGGTGCCACACGGGGTGATGAACGCGGTCTTTTCTTCATCCTCTTCTGCCATGAAGATCTGATGGTACCCTGAGTATGCATCAAGGAATTAAAGCAAATCACATCCGGCCGTGGAGTCAACAATCTGGTCAATGCGCGGCAAGGGGAATGGGTCCTTGGGACAAGCTTTATTGACATCAGTGAAGTCAATACAAAGCCTCCATTTCCCGTTTGCCTTGCGCACGACCACGGGATTGGCCAGCCACGTCGGATGGAGCACTCCTCTGACAAGGCCTGCTGCTTCCAACTTTCTGATCTCTTCGGCAATGAACTCTTGGCGCTCCACTGCTTGCTTCCTGACTTTTTGCTTGACGGGCCGCGCGTGAGGACAGACAGCTAGGTGGTGCTCAATTACTTCCCTCGGAACACCGGGGATGTCAGATGGTTGCCACGCAAACACGTCGACATTCGCCCGCAGGAAAGCAACGAGCGCGCTTTCCTATTTAGGGTCTAAAGTGGCACTGATGGTGAAGGTACCACCAGTGCCGTCCTCCTTGGCGGACACCTTCTTGGTCTCTGTTGGAGCTTCCATCGTCTTCTTACACTTGCCGGTGGAGCTCGATGGCGTGTCCTCGACGGTAGCGCAGCACTCCGGAGAGGTGCGCTTGCCGGAGTGGGCACCAGAGCTCTTGCCGGACTTGGCCTTCTTCTTCTTCCCGGGAGCTTCAGCGGCAAGTGACTCACGATCCGCGGCGGCTGCTGCCTCCCGGTAGATCTTGTCGGCACAGATAAGGGCATCTTTCTTGTCGCCATGGACAGAAATGACACTTATCGGGCCTGGCATCTTGAGCATGTTTTAGGCGTAGTGAGAGGCCGCGATGAACTTGGCGAGTGCTGGACGGCCGAGGATCCCATTGTAAGGCAACGGGAAATCAGCAACGTCGAAGGTGACCCTCTCAGTCCTGAAATTCAGCTCGCTGCCGAATGTTACCGGCAACGTGACTTTCCCCTTTGGCTTGCTCCTTCCCGGGTTGATTCCTTGGAATGTGCCGGTCTCTTCGAGCTCGCTGTCAGGGATTTGGAGCTTCTGGAGTACTGCAGAGGAGATCAAGTTCAAGCTGGCCCCGCCGTCAACTAGCATCTTCATGACCTTGAGGTTGCGGATTGTTGGTGAGACCAACATCGGCAAGCACCCGACCGCAGTCGTGCGGTCAGGGTGGTCCTCAATATCGAAGATGATAGGCGTGCTGGACCACTTCCGAAGCTTGCGCGACTCGATGGGGGGCTCTGCTGCATTGACTTCTCGCACCCACTACTTGAGTTGTCGGTGAGAGGTATGCAGAGAAGCACCGCCGTCAATGCATAGAACCTCTGTGGCTTTCTGGAACTCCTGCTCGCTGGTCTCTGCATCATCCATATATTCGTCGTCGTCTTCATCATCGTCGCGGCCACGGGGAGGTCTGTCTCCTTGCCGCTACTTTGTCTTGCCGTGGCGTCCTCCCCGGCCGGGACGCTTCTTGCCGGATCCCCCATCCCCTCCTTGGGCCTTCTCCTTGTCGCGCCGCTCGTACTCGGCCTTCTTCTGCTCAACGAGCTGCTCGACCTTCTTGCAGTTCTGGAGATCATGACCCTTGGTGCGGTGGATCTTGCAGTACTGGTTGTTGGTGCAGTCCTGCTTGTCGGCGGCCGCCACAGCCTGGCAGTTGGCGCATGCGGCAACCTCCTTGCCGGAGCTGCCATCTTTGGCTGTCTTGGATCCACCTCCGTTGCCGGACTGCTCGACAACAAGTACATCTTTGCCTTTCCCTTTCCTATTGTTCCGCCGCCGGTTCTTCTTTGCCGGGGCAGCATCTTCACTGTCAGATCCTCCTGCTCCTATGCTCTCTCCGGGGAACTTCCTCCCTTCTTCAGCGCGTGCACACTTGTCGTCCAGAGCATAGAGCTCGCTGACGTCCTTGATCTTGTCCATCGCCATCTCCTCCCGCATCCTGCGGTTGCGCACGTTCTGATGGAACGCGCAGATGACCGCAGCGGGGTGGACATCTGGGATGTTGTAGTGCACACGACTGAATCGTTGGATGAACTTGCGCAGGGGCTCCCCATCCTTCTGGACGAGCAGATGGAGGTCACTTGCATGGCCATGTGGTTTGTGGCCGCCCGTGAAGGCGCCGACAAACTGATGACACAAGTCTGCCCAGGAAGATATGGAGCCGTCCGACAAGTGCATGAGCCAGGACCTGACGTTGGGCTTGAGCACCAGCGGGAAGTAGTTGGCAAGGATCTTGTCGTCTCGCCCCCCGGCAGCTTGCACTGCAATGGTGTAGATGCTGAGGAACTCCGACGGATGCGACTTGCCGTCGTACTTCTCCGGTATATCTGGCTTGAAGTTCTTCGTACTGGGCCACTGGACTTGCCGCAGCTCACGAGTAAACGCAGGGTAACCTACCGCGTACGACAAGTCGCTTGGTTCCCCTGGCGCATGCATGTCGATAGCGGGCCCAGCGTGCTGGTCTGATTGACGCCGCGCTTCTCTCCGCCGCTCGATACGGGTACGAGCGTCTTCTTGCTGTCGTTCGTCGAGAACGTGGCGCTGATCGCGGCGAGCTCGTGGATCAGATGACGCAGTGGAGCCATCGTCGTGATGGACCCGACGAGTCGGCGACTTTGGCCTTCGGGGCTGGGAGTGCATGGTGGTTGCACCCCCAGCGGTCTTGTCGCCGTCAGCTCGCGCCTGGCGGCCTTGCCGTAGCTGCGACGCGCCTGCTTGGTGCGGTTTGTCGCCATTGGCGAAGCTGACGAGGCTCTGGATAGTGGCCCTCCAGTCGTCGAGCTTGTCGGCGGCCGGAGGGTAATCTAGGAGCAATTGAGCCCTTGCCAGAGCTTCTGCTGGAGTAGTGGGTGGTGGCGGCGAACGGAGCGAGGAGCGGGATACGCTCGGACTTCTAACTGTGTTAGAAGGAGCGGCACCCCGTCCCGGGGACCGTATGGCGCTCGTGCCAGCATGCTGATGTGCATGCTGGCCTTGAACGTCCCGAGAGCCACCAGCTCGATCTGGGTCCAGCGAGCGTATGGTACCGTGAGTACCACGACGCTGCTGGCCCCGCGCCTCCAGAGATGGATGTGGTGCGTGTGCGGATGCCGAGGTCTGCGCAGCCTTGTCGTTGGACTTGGCGGCGCCTTGGGTTCCCTCGTCGACGCCCGCTTTTCCGCCGGCGTCTACCCCGCCACCCGTTTGCTCCGGCGGTGGCGGGTTCGACGCGGACGGAGCGGCTGCCTCCGCAGCCTTCTTCTTCGGCGGCATGTCGATGAAGGTGATGGAGATATGGCTCGTGTCCGCAGCCTTCTTCTTCAGGTTCACACACCCTCGACGCCCCCTACCTGGCGCGCCAAAGATGTCGGGGGACGCTGGCTCCTCGAACACCTAAGCGCACGAAGAGCGGATTGGAGCGAGGGACACGGGAGGTTTTTACCCAGCTTCGGGCCGCACGGATGCGTAAAACCCTACTGCTGCTTTGTGGATTGTATTTGCTTCTTGCTCGGGAGCGCCGGGAGCTAAAGTACCCTCCAGCAGCTAGCGAGACCGAGCTTGGAAAGGTTGCGAACCTCCTCTACGTTGCGCATGGGCCTCCTTTTATATGCGAAAGGGGATCACCACAGTTGGCAACGTCGGTAAGGGCAAAGTTGGAAAGTATTGTGGTTGGTACAGCTACCTGTACAGTGGATGTACAATATATCATACCTAACCCTGACGGCAGGGGACAAGGGCATTAAATGCCCATCTGTGTCGCCCGAACAGTATAAAAAGTGGCCGTCAGGGGCGCCACCGTTTGCCACGATGGCTATCTTGTCAGCGCTGTCCACCACCGCATACCCCAAGCCGCACAGCCGCCCGCCACGTACACGTTGGTGGATGAGCTGGAGCGTAGGCGCTGGGTGGTTGCTTGCCGCGGCAAGTGCCTTGCCGCGGTGGCTATCTTGCCGCGTCCAGAAGCTTGTCGCTTCCTGGGCCTCGCTTGTCCTTCCAGGCAAGCTCCTCTTGCCGGGGTCTTGGCTAGCCTTCCCGGCAAGCTCCTCTTGCCGGGGCTCTAGTTGGTCTTCCCGGCAAGCTCTCCTTGCCGGGGTCATGTGCCCTGGGTGGCCTTCCCGGCAAGCTCCTCTTGCCGGGGCCTTGTCTCCTTGGCTTCGGCAAACCTTGCCGCGGGCGCTGCGACTGCCCGTGCACAAGTTCGGGGTGCTAAGGTACCCCTACTTTAGTACACCGACAATCGGAGAAAGACCGAAACATGAAGCATCAGAACCCAAAGTTATTTGTCAAGAAAACCCTAATGGAAGGAGATATCAACTACCGAGAGATAGCTCATGGAAATGACAAGAGCAGAAACACAGCTATCCATGAAGTTATCGCCCGCTTATGCTATTGTCACCGTGCTGAGTTAAGCATGCACATGCATGGAAGGATTGGATGGTAGAAGGCTGAAGGAGCACCTATTAGCAAGGAAGTTTTAAACTCAGCTGGTGTATCACCAGGATCTGGAGTGTTACATTAAGAAGTTTAAAATGGACTTGCAGGAAGCCGAATTTGACAAGGAAGTATTTCATGAAGAACTTAGTATCCAGAAGCTGAAAGTAGCCGAGCTGGATGAACAAAACCTCGAGATACCGGAGATTTTGTCAGGAACTGAAGGACAGTAGGATCATGGTTCAAGTCGAGGTTGATGAAATCCAGAAGATGGAACGTAACTCCAGAAATATTGAAGGAAGCCATGATAGATTTCACATCAACAGAGATGATCTGGCAAAAGAATTTGAGAAGGACAAGCATGATGAGAAGAAGCCATTGGAGGCATGAACAAAACTGGAAGAGTTTGATGACTTTGAAGATTTATAAACCTTTAGAAGACCAAACCCCTGTTCTATACCTGTGTTAGATGCGACGTTTGTGAGCTGTCATTTCTTTGTTGTTTTTTTTGACAGCCACAATAAAAAACCTGTCTTTTCAAAACCTTTGTTTATATTGTGTGCATCTCTCTCGATCTCTCTTACCTCATCCCAAAACCCATGGACCCAATATATGATGAATGGAGATGAGCTCGTATTTTCTGGACCGATGAGTCAATTGGAGACAGACCGATGGATTCAGAACATGGAGGATCATTTGGAGAACAACCCTATAGTCGGAAAGGATATGGCCCAGCATGCTCTTCAATGCTTTGAAAGAGGTGCTGCTACTTGGTGGAGGATGTACCAAACCATCAATGGATGGCAAGGAGTAACCACTTGGAAACAATTTAAGTTGACTTTGCTAAAGTCTCAGTTTGTGTCCCATAAATTGAAGCCTTACGGAAAGGATATGAAGAAACCCTATGCATGCAAGCTTTGTGGAGAAATACGACACAACCATAAAGAACACAAGGAGGAATGCCCTAATTGTGAAGGAAATCACCCAGCAGAAGAATGCCCAACAAGGCAGATCACTTGTTTCTTGTGTGAAGGGACTACCCACTACCCTGCTCAGTGTCACATTTACCCTATGGTACACAGAACCATCCAACAGAAGAAAGGAGAAATGAAAGGAGCCCTCATGGAGATTTTAGAAGAACCTGTGATGAAGGAAGATGTCGAGGACACACACAAAGGAAACAAAGTTAAAGCCCGCACCAAGTCATGCTCTTCATGTGGAGAAGAAGGACACATCTCCCAAGATTGTGTGAATGGAGATCTAGTAGAATTCCCGACAGAGGAAGTAGAGTATGACCCATAGGAAATAGAAGCCCTGATTGGAATGGAAAAGTCCATGAAGAGGAATAGATTGGATTCCAGGAAAGACGTGAGTCATGTCACCTGTTACAAGTGCAGGGAGTCAGGGCACTACATCAACACTTGCCCAAAAAGGAAGCCGAGGACCCAAGGAGGGTATGTGATCATGAGGAAACCTCGAAACTGGCCAGAATTAATATGTTTCATTTGTAAAGAAGTAGGACACTTTGCCAGAGATTGTCCGAAGGAGAAGGAGACTTGTGATAAATAGTTGAGTTGGTAACAGAAGTAATATAGTAGTAGTAGTGAGAGCATTATCCTTTATAATGAGGTGTTGAGTTGAGGCATGTAATGGAAAAACAGGAGACTGTAATAATTTGAGAAATCAATAAAGTTAGCAGTTTTGGTACTAATTTGGATTTTATGAGTTACTCTATGAGGAAAGATGTTGACCATTTTCGAGGATATGAGAAATATGGTCTATGGAATATTGGAGCATTTTAAGGGTGGTAGTACCCTGTAAGAACCGTTGACCCCTGGAAAAGATAAGGATACTCCCCTAAGTGGATTTCGGACAAAATGAATACGAGTTTTGTCAAGATATGTTTGATACCCCAAGAGAGTGTGGGATGAAGTTGGAGACCGTCAGTTGTTTGGACCAAATGTGATCAAGGAGTCAGAAGAGAATGTTAAGTTGATTTGAGATAGACTGAAGGTACCTCAGTCCAGGCAGAAGAGTTATGCAGACTCAAAAATGCAAGAAGGTAGTCTATGAGAATTGGAGACAGAGCATGTCTTCATGTGTTCCCTCTGCGAGGAGTTAAATGATTTGGAATTAAGGAAAGTTAGCCCCGAGATTTGTAGGACCATACCGAGTTTTGGAGAGTATGGGAGAAGTGGCCAAAAAGTTGCAGTCACCCGAAGGACTGTCAGGAGTTCATGATGTGTTTTAAGTTCCTAGTTGAAGAAGTGCCATACAGAGATGGCTAATATTCCACTGTATGAACGTTTGACCCTAGAAAGGATAATGATGTTCCACGAAGTGAAGTATGGACTTCATAAATATAAGTTTTATCTCGGTATGTGGGATATTCCACAAGGATGAAGAGATGAATTACTATTGGATATAAAGGAGGTATGATGTTGGAAATATGGATCAATGGAAAATTCCATGATGATTTTGAGTAATCACGTCTTAGTTTGGTGCCAAAAGAAGGAAGGAAGACAGTATATTTGGATGGATTTAAGAATGCCAGGAAACTGGAAGTGGGAATAATGATCAGTTGCCCGATGATAAGTTCAAGGACTACAAGTGATGAGATGGACCATAACCCACAGGCCCCAGGACCTGCCAAGAAGCAAGCACACTCTTGCTAAAGGAAAAACCCTGGAAGAAGTTACGAGGTTATCGATAGACGATCTTATAGGATTAAACCTGAGAGTGGTGAAGAACGATAGATGTTTGTTTGGCTTGCAGAATCTATGGATTTTTCCGAACTTAGTTCGTCGACAAGAGAAATTCTGCACTGCTTGTGAGGATGACCAAGTGTTAGAATGCGAGATTCGCTAAATCATATACAAGGTAATGATTTGGGTGCGGGATGGATTGATCACCATACCGACTTACTCTTATTATTCGCTTTGCTATATGGGATGGTAAATCTGAGTGACTTACCTATAGTAGAGCGACGACGATGTTAAACCTTGTTTGAACCTTAGAAGGGTATAAGTATTTTCCCTGGTACAAGGCAGTTTTTACCAACCGTAGGTTATACTGTGAGGATCAACCAGACCCATTTCCTGCAGGAGAAACCATAAATTGTTGACCACCATGAGATATCGATAGTTGTTTAGTATTGGCGCCAGACCCGTCAGCTAAGAAGACCCAATATCGGAATAACCTTACCAAGAAGAAAGGACCGATGAATTGTGGTAAAGGTTATGCCGTTACCGGAAGAGCCCCGAGAAGAGACTCTGAGAAGACTGACACTGTCAAGAATAAGGATGGAGTATATGAGTTTTGATGGAACCGTAACCATGTTTCTAAGGGTGGTAGCACCCGAGACCCCGAAGCTGATCGATGGATTTTGAGAAGACCCCCAAAACCTAACCTATTTCTTTCTAGCGTCTCCGAATCTCGAGGACGAGATTCATTTTAAGGGTGGTAGGTTTGTAACATCCCAAAATTCTAAATTTTGGGAATGTTATAATAAATAGATAGATTTGATTATTTGTTTGATTGATTGACTGAAAGTGAGTGATATTCGAAACTTTATGAAAGTTAAATGAGAGGGGAAAAAAGGACTTTCCCAAACTTTCATTTTCATTTACGATCCCCGTGAATTCAAATACTTTCAAACACAAAACCCTGGAGAGAAGATGACATGACTTCTTCCATCTATTTAAATGACAAGGGGTGTTGAAAATATTTGAATTTCGTTTGAAAGTATTTGCAATTCTGAAACTTTATGCAACTCAATGATTTTCATGAGCGAAGATAAAATGACTTCTTCAAAACATATGAAATATGAGTTGAGAGTTTTCAAAGAGTTAAATTCAAAGTTCTTTTGAATTTATTTTCAATTTGGAGTACGTATAGATTTTTTCTATTTATTTTTCTGCGCGCGAAATCTTAAAAAAATTCCCGAGCGCCGACTGGGCGAAAGGCCCAGCGAGCAAGCCAGGCTAGCGCCTCACGCGCGCCGCGCGCCCTCGTGCAGCAGGAGCCGCCGTCGTTGCCTCTTTTTAGTAAGTCCTAGTAGGACTTTGTTCCTACTTTCGTTATTCCTTTTTATTTTCTAGATCTTTCCTCTCTTTTGTTTCCTATTCCTAGTCTAATTCTTGTCCTCTACTCCAAGTAAACCCCCCCTCCCCAATATAAATACCCCACACCCCCCCTCTAAACCCACACAAATCAAAGCCCTCTCCTCTCCACCACACCCGCGCCGCGCCGCACTTCACCCGCCGCCGCCGCCCTAGTGCCGCGCCGCCGCCACCTTTGCCCCGCGCCGCCGGCGCACCTTGCCACCGCCGCCGCCCAACGCTGCCGCCGCCGGAGCTCCTCACCGGAGACTTCGCCGGAGGTACCGCGCCGCGTCTCTTTGTCTTTCATCGGATCGTTTACTTCTAATCGTTCCGATTCTTCTTTACCGATTCGTTTTCTTTCCGGTTCTTCGCTAAACCGTTCCGGTTTTCTAGATCGGTTTTTCGTCCGGTTTTCTTTTCCAAAACCCTAGATCGGATTAGTTTTCTTCTCCGATTTAGTTGCCTCGAGACCGTTCGCCGGTCCGTTCGTTCTAACGAACGTGATCACCGGATTCTTCTAGGTTAACGAACGTCCGTTCGTTCAACCGTACTTCTTTTTCTTTTTCGTCGGATTTATTCCGCGATCGAGATCTCAGATCTGATCTTCGTTCTAGTTTATTTTCTCGCTCGTTTATCGGAATCAGGTGATTCAAGCGCCTGGAGTTTTGTTTCGAAACCGCCGTTCCGTCTAATCAACTTAAACAAAGTTTTTCTACTGTAAAATTTGACCTAGTTTCAAATTGCTAGAACCAAGTTGTTTTCTTCCGCCGTTTGTTCTCCGTTCGTTTTCGTTTTTTTTTGCAACCGGAGTTATTAAGTTGAACTTTCTGGTTTGATCTTTTTGAGTTTTACCTGTGCATTAGATGAGTACTTATTGTATGCTTGTTGTTTGTCTGCGATAGATCACCCGGAGTGCGCCGTTTGTTACTTCGAATCTCTAGGTTTAGCAGATCCTCAGCAAGGCAAGTAACACTTTGATCATATCTTTCTACTACCCATGTTTTATTGCATTAGATCAATCCTCAAACACACTGCATGGTTAGGATCTAATTAAACTGTGGGATGGGAAGTAGATGAGGTAGTACCTATTACCTGTTTTACTTATGAAACCTTTGGGAGTTACTTCTACGTTTTCTTATTATGCCATGCTATGCTAGTAGACGTGGATTGGGTGATTGATATCCATGACAGATGTGAGATTGTTAATTTTTAATGGTTTATCTAAGGTGGCAACTTAAACACACATCTGGGTGGATTGAGGCACCTGGTTTCTATCAGGACTTGCCTGTTTTTCTTCGCACCGCCACCCAGGCTCAAAGGGATCATAATATTATTCATGCTAGTAACTTCCGTGTGCAGCCGCAAGCCATTATGGGCTCTGGCATAGTTGACTAAGTCGTGCAAACTCTTACAGTGGTAGACTAGCAGATGTAGGGGATGTAGGTTGGTACGCTCTATCACAACGTAAGGTGCCAGCGCTTCTGAAAGACTATGTCTCGGTCATCCGTTTCTCAAACATCATGTAGTGCGAGAAATCCAACGGAGGCGATCAAGTCTTGTGGGGAAAAGTGCGCAAACCTCTGCAGAGTGTACAAACTAATCATGATTAGCCGTGTCCCCGGTTATGGACAATATGAGTATCTAGTTCTTGGATTATCCTGTTGATCTCATCATGTTACTTTAATTAATTTTGTTGGGTTGTTAATGATTACTTTTAATTGGGATTGAGAATGCTGTCAACCATTCTCAATGTTTAACAACCACCATGATAGTTAAATAAATTTATTCCTTTGCAGTAGGGAAAAATTGCCTTTTCGCAAAAACATTATAACCACAGAGCCTTTCCACCAGCCAAATATGCATGTAGTGATAGCCATTGTTCATCATTATCTCTATGGTGTGAATTGCCAGTACATTCAATGTACTGACCCGTTTCAGGCTGCAACGTCTCATGTTGCAGGTTTCTTACGACGAATAAGTGATATGTTAGGGTTACGATTTCCTATACTCAACTTTGTCGTTGGTGTTGATGGGAATCCACAACCTTGTTGCTTCCGCTATATGGATTGAGGTAATAGTATTTACGTTACTTTATACATGTGATTTACCTCTGTTATAAATCCTTCGAGTACTGTGTGTGTCAGCATACTGATCCAGGGATGACACCTAAGCACAGAGACTTGATCCATTCGGGTCGGGTCGCTACAGTCGCGAACTACTATGGTATCCGGATACTTACGACTTCGCCAGGGGCTTGTCCCTAGGTAACCACTCATCGTCGCTGCAGGCGGCGGTCGTGGAGCTGTCCGGAAGGAGGGTCCTCTTCTTCTTGGACCCTTCGGCCTCCCCAGTTGGGGCGGCCTTCCTTTTCTTATCTCCCTCGGTTGGGGGGGATAACTTTCCTTCTCCTCCTCGTCTTCAGGGGAGGAGTGCGTCTCGGAGTTATCGGACGATGAGTCCGATATCACCTAGCACCGGAGACCCTTTCGGGTCCCCAGGGTCTTCTTCTTGGTCTTCTTCTCCGGCACCTCATAAGGTGTCGGAGTCAGCATCTCCGTCAGGAGTGCTTCTGCTGGATCTTCGGGCAGGGGGGATGGGCAGTCAATCTGCTCGGCTATCTCCACCCAGTCTTGTTAAAGGCATGGGAGCTTAGATCCTGCACATGATTACACTGGGGAAAATAAAATACCCTACAAGGTGTAGAGAACTTACCAGATTCGCAGGGTGCTTCGCGCTAAGTCCGCGGTACTCGGAAAGGGAAGGAGGTACCTCGGCGCCCTTGAACAACACCCTCCAGACATCTTTGTGCATCCTGTTGAAGAGCTCGCACAACGTCTGGTGCTAGGACGGGTAGAACTCCCATAAATTGAATGCCCGTCGTTGACACGGGAGGATCCGGCGGAAGAGCATGACCTGGACCACGTTGACAAGCTTGAGTTTCTAGCTTGTCATGTTCCGGATACATTTCTTGAGTCTGGTCAGCTCCACCGATGGACCCCAGGACAGGCCCTTCTCCTTCCAGGAGGTGAGCCGCGTGGGGATTCCAGATCTGAACTTGGGGGCCGCCACCCAGTTGGTGTCGCGCGGCTCCGTGATGTAGAACCACCCTGATTGCCACCCCTTTATGGTCTCCACATAGGAGCCCTCGAGCCACGTGACCTTTGGCATTTTGCCAATCATGGCACCTCCGCACTCCGCTTGCTGGCCGCCAACCACCTTCGGTTTGACATTGAAGGTCTTCAGCCACAGGACGAAGTGGGGCCGGACATGGAGGAAGGCCTCGCACACGATGATAAACGCCGAAATGTTGAGGATGAAAGTTCGGGTCCAGATCATGGAAGTCCAGCCCGTAGTAGAACATGAGACCGCGGACGAACGGGTGGAGAGGAAATCCCAGTCCGCGGATGAAGTGGGTGAGGAAGACTAACCTCTCATAAGGTTCCGGGGTAGGAACGATCTGCCCTGCGTCGGGCAGCCGGTGCGCGATATCCGCGGCCAAGTATCCCGCTCCCAGCAGCTTTTTTATGTCCTCCTCCGTGATGGAGGATTTGATCCCCTTGCCTCCCGCTCCGGACATGATTGGAACGGTTTGAGGAGAAAAACGCGAACTTGGGTGTTAGAGCTCGAGTGCGCGAGAATGGATATGTGAGGAGGAAGAAGGTGTGAGTGAAAAAGGTGAATCCTTATCCCTTTATAAGGGCGGACGAAACTATGCGCCTCCCCACCTGCCTAGTAAACTCGCTTATTCCCCAAGCGCCGTAATTGATGGCGCGATTGGGTTACCCACGTCCGTATTGATGAAAATCCCGTGATAAGGGGACACGATCTGTGCTTCGACAAGACGTGCCAAGGAAACCGCCTCGCAATATGCGCTGAGGCTGGTTGAGAAAAATAGTTCGTCATGACCAAACTGTGGGAATACGTCACATTATGAAAAGTGGTCGGCAGATTAGATGTGTGGAAATATTATTCTCTCTACGGTGGTATGTGGAATTTATTTTGCAGAGCCGGACACTATCCTTGTGTTCAAAATCTTCTATGGAGTATTCGGAGGAGGAACCCGCGTTGCAATGCCGAAGACAAATCTGCGCACGGGACTCATCGTCATTGAAGCCTGGTTCAGGGGCTACCGAGGGGGTCCTGGATTAGGGGGTATCCAGACAGCCGGACTATATCCTTTGGCCGGACTATTGGACTATGAAGATACAAGATTGAAGACTTCGTCTCATGTCCGGATGGGACTCTCCTTGGCGTGGAAGGCAAGCTTGGTGATATGGATATGTAGAGCTCCTCCCATTGTAACTGACTCTGTGTAACCCTAGCCCCTTCTGGTGTCTATATAAACCAGAGGGTTTAGTCCGTAGGGCTAACAACAATCATACCATAGGATAGCTTCTAGGGTTTGGCCTCTACGATCTCGTGGTAGATCAACTCTTGTAATACCCATATCATCAAGATCAATCAAGCAGGAAGTAGGGTATTACCTCCATCGAGAGGGCCCGAACCTGGGTAAACATTGTGTCCCCTGCCTCCTGTTACCATCCACCTTAGACGCACGGTTCGGGACCCCCTACCCGAGATCTGCCGGTTTTGACACCGACAGGTGTAGTCTCGTCAGTCACCCAATCAAATTACAAAGAATCCAAAGCCCACTACAGGGCGTGGAGCTATATTGGAGGGATGGCTCAATGGGCCATGAAAAACTCACAGTACACCAGATACCATGCCATCACCCAGCCTCAGAGCATGCTGGATACTCCGACAGGTGGCCAAGAGTGGCAAGGATCTCCTCATCCACAACACCACAAAGCACCATCCCGTGGAAAATAACAATACAGTATTGACAGTCTTCGAGACATTCGCCTTGAATAATAGGTGCAAGCGAGCACTCCGCGGCCTTGCCGAAGTCTGCCACGTGGCAGCAATAAATCCAGGGAGCGATACGGCTATAACCTTCAATGCCAGTGACGAACCTAAATTCCGAACAGCCCGAGCACTAGCGGCCTTGGTCCTTAGTCCAGTTGTGGACGGCTTCCGACTTACTAAAGTGCTCATGGACGGTGGCATCGGATTAAACCTAATCTATGAGGAGACTCTTCGAAAAATGGAAATAGACAAGAGCCGCATTGAGCAAAGCAGCACGACCTTCAGAGGAATCATCCCTAGTCGGGAGGCACGATGTGCGGGAAAAATCACACTAGATGTGGTATTCGGAACGGCGGAGAACTATAGGTCTGAAGAAATCACATTCCAAGTGGCCCCGTTCAGTAGAGGATACCACGTCCTTTTAGGGCGGGAGACATTCACGATATACCAAGCTATACCCCATTACGGGTACATGAAGCTCAAAATGCCCGGGCCCAATGGAATCATCACTCTAGCTAGTGATTCGGACATAGCACTCCGCGCTGAAAATAAAACCGCTGCACTAGCCCTCGAGGCGTTATCCGAAGCCCTTGCAGCCAAAGAACTAACTGCGCTGCGCTCCACAGTGGACAGGGACGACGTGATACTCGTCAAAAAACCCAAGTCCACCTCTTTTAAACCAGTAGATGAAATAGTCAAATTCCAGGTCCACCCAACGGACCCTACAAAAACAGCATCCATCGGGGCACAGCTGAACCCACAACAGACGCCGCATTGCGGGAGTTCTTGCGCGAGAATTGGGACATCTTCGCCTAGCATCCTTCAGACATGCCAGGAATCCCACGCAGGCTGGCCGAGCATAGCCTTAACATTCTAAAGGGGTTGAAGCCGGTCAAGCAGACTCTTCGGCGTTTCTTTGAGCCTAAGCACAAGCCATGGGAGAAGAGCTAGCCAAGTTACTCGAGTCCGGATTCATTAAAGAAATAAAACATCCGGACTGGCTAGCAAACCTGGTGTGGTACCAAAGAAGGAAAAATCCTGGCGCCTATGTGTCAATTTCAAGGACCTTAACAAGGCTTGCCCGAAGGATCCCTTCCCCTCCCCCGCATCGATCAAATCATCGACGCTACCGCACGACACAACTCATTGTGTTTCCTCGACGCATACTCCAGATACCATCAAATTAAGATGGCGGACTCCAATCAAGCCGCAACGGCATTTATCACTCCATACGACCCCTTCTGTTTTAACACCATGCCTTTTGGCCTCAAAAACGCCGGTGCAACCTATCAACGCATGATTCAGACATGCCTGGAAACACAAATCATCAAAACAGTGGAGGCATACGTAGACGACGTGGTTATTAAAACCAGACACGTCGAATCCTTAATAGACGACTTGAGGCTCACGTTCAATAATCTCCGAACATATGACATCAAGCTCAATCCTGAAAAATGCGTTTTCGGCGTGCCCGCCGGAAAGCTCCTAGACTTCATCGTCTCTAGTAGAGGAATTGAAGCAAATCTGGCTAAAATCCGAGCTCTGTCACAGTTGGCTATACCAACAGACCTCAAGCAAATCCAGAAATTAACTCGATGCATGGCTGCCTTAAACCGCTTTATCTCCCGATTAGGAGAAAAGGCACTACCCCTTTATTGCCTTCTTCGACACTCCGAACACTTCGAGTGGACGGATGCGGCCACGGCCGGATTAGAAGAAATAAAAGCCGTCTTGGCCACCAACCCAGTCTTGGCCGCGCCAAATATCGGTGAACCAATGATGTTATATATAGCGGCAACACACCAAGTTGTAAGCGTAGTGCTCGTTGTCGAACGAGAGACGGACGGACATAAGTTCCCGCTTCAAAAGCCGGTATACTACGTATCTACTGTCCTCACTCCATGCAAATCACGGTACCCACATTATCAAAAGACAGCATACACGGTCTTGATGGCATCCCGGAAACTATGACACTACTTCCAAGAGTGTTCAATTACGGTGGCCTCCGTAGTACCACTCAACGACATAATAAATAACCGCGACGCCATGGGCCATATTGCTAAATGGGCTATCAAGCTCCTCCCGTTCGACATAACATATAAACCACAGCGAGCCATTAATTCACAAGTAATGGCTGATTTCATCGCCGAATGGACGGAAGCCGAACTCCCTAAAGAGTACGGCGCTGCTACCTCTTGAGCACTGCGTTGGTTTTCCCCGAATAGGAGAGGATGATGCAGCAAAGTAGCGTAAGTATTTCCCTCGGTTTTTGAGAACCAAGGTATCAATCCAGTAGGAGGCTACGCTCAAGTCCCTCGTACCTGCACAAAACAATAGCTCCTCGCAACCAACACGATTAGGGGTTGTCAATCCCTTCACGGTCACTTACGAGAGTGAGATCTAATAGAGATGATAGATAATATTTTTGGTATTTTTGATATAGATATGCAAAGTGAAAAGTAAAACAAGATTAAAGTGATGGAGATTGATATGATGAGAATAGACTCGGGGGCCATAGGTTTCACTAGCGGCTTCTCTCAAGAGCATAAGTATTCTACATTGGGTGAACAAATTACTGTTTAGCAATTGACAGAATTGAGCATAGTTATGAGAATATCTAGGTATGATCATGTATATAGGCATCATGTCTGAGACAAGTAGACCGACTCCTGCCTGCATCTACTACTATTACTCCACTCATCGACCGCTATCCAGCTTGCATCTAGAGTATTAAGTTAAAAATAGAGTAACGCTTTAAGCAAGATGACATGATGTTGATGGATAGTTTCATGCAATATGATAAAAAACCATCATGTTATCCTCGATGGAAAGAATACAATACATGCCTTGCTGCCCCTTCTGTCACTGTGAAAGGACACCGCAAGATTGAACCCAAAGCTAAGCACTTCTCCCATGGCAAGAAAAACCAATCTAGTAGGCCAAACCAAACTGATAGTTCGAAGAGACTTGCAAAGAAAACCAATCATACATAAAAGAATTCAGAGAAGATTCAAATATTATTCATAGATAGACTTGATCATAAACCCACAATTCATCGGTCTCAACAAACACACCGCAAAAAGAAGATTACATCGAATAGATCTCCACAAGAGAGGGGGAGAACATTGTATTGAGATCCAAAAAGAGAGAAGAAGCCATCTAGCTAATAACTATGGACCCGAAGGTCTGAGGTAAACTACTCACACTTCATGGAAGGGCTCGGATGATGTAGAAGCCCTCCGTGATCACGGCCCTCTCTGGCGGAGCTCCGGAACAGGCCCCAAGATGGGATCTCGTGGATACATAAAGTTGCGGCGGTGGAATTAGGTTTTTGGCTCCTGTTCTGATCATTTGGGGGTACGTAGGTATATATAGGAGGACGGAGTACGTCGGTGGAGCACCGAGGGGCCCACGAGGCAGGGGGCGCGCCCTAGGGGGGCTCCCCCCACCCTCGTGACCGCCTCTTTGACTCCTTGGAGTAGGGTCCAAGTCTCATGGATCATGTTCGGTGAGAAAATCATGTTCCCGAAGGTTTTATTCCGTTTGGACTCCATTTGATGTTCTATTTCTCCGAAACACTGAAATAGGCAGAAAACAACAATTCTGGGCTGGGCCTCCGGTTAATAGGTTAGTCCCAAAAATAATATAAAAGTGGAAAATAAAGCCCAATATAGTCCAAAACAGTAGATAATATAGCATGGAGCAATCAAAAATTATAGATACGTTGGAGACGTATCAGGCATCCCCAAGCTTAATTCCTGCTCGTCCCCGAGTAGGTAAATGATAAAAAGAGAATTTTTGATGCGGAGTGCTACTTGGCATAATTTCAAAGCAAATCTTCTTAATTGTGGTATGAATATTTAGATCCGGAAGATTCAAGACAGAAGTTCATATTAACATAAAATAATAATACTTCAAGCAAACTAACAAAGCAATTATGTTTTCTCAAAGAAACATGGCTAAAGAAAGTTCATCCCTACAAAATCATATAGTTTAGTCATGCTCCATTTTCGTCACACAAGAATGCTCTCATCATGCACAACCCCGATGACAAGCCAAGCAATTGTTTCATACTTTAATAATCTCAAACTTATAAACCTTCACGCAATAAATGAGCGTGAGCCATGGATATAGCACTATGGGTGGAATAGAATATAATGATGGGGGTTATGTGGAGAAGACAAAAAGGAGAAAGTCTCACATCAACGAGGATAATCAACGGGCTGTGGAGAGCCCCATCAATTGATGTTAATGCAAGGAGTAGGGATTGCCATGCAACGGATGCACTAGAGCTATAAATGTATGAAAGCTCAACAAAAGAAACTAAGTGGGTGTGCATCCAACTTGCTTGCTCACGAAGATCTAGGGCACTTGAGGAGGCCCATTGTTGGAATATACAAGCCAAGTTCTATAATGAAAAATTCCCACTAATATATGAAAGTGACAAAACAAGAGACTCTCTATTATGAAAATTATGGTGCTACTTTGAAGCACAAGTGTGAAAAAAGGATAGTAGCATTGCCCTTTTTTTGGGCCTTTTTTTCTTTGGCCTTTTTTTATTTGGGACAATACTCTATTAAATGATGATCATCACACTTCTATATATTTACAACTCAATGATTACAACTCGATACTAGAACAAAGTATGACTCTATATGAATGCCTCCGGCGGTGTACCGGGATATGCAATGAATCAAGAGTGACAAGTATGAAAGAATTATGAACGGTGGCTTTGTCACAAATACTATGTCAACTACATGATCATGCTAAGCAATATGACAATGATAGATGTGTCATGAAGAACGGAATGGTGGAAAGTTGCATGGCAATATATCTCGGAATGGCTATGGAAATACCATAATAGGTAGGTATGGTGGCTGTTTTGAGGAAGATATAGGGAGGTTTATGTGTGAAAGAGCGTATCATATCACGGGGTTTGGATGCACCGGCGAAGTTTGCACCTACTCTCAATGCGAGAAAGGGCAATGCACGGTACCGAAGAGGCTAGCAATGATGGAAGGGTGAGAGTGCATATAATCTATGGACTCAACATTAGTCATAAAGAACTCATATACTTATTGCAAAAATCTACAAGCCATCAAAAACCAAAGTACTACGCGCATGCTCCTAGGGGGATTGATTGGTAGGAAAAGACCATCGCTCGTCCCCGACCGCCACTCATAAGGAGGACAATCAAATAACACCTCATGCTTCAAATTTGTTACATAACGTTTACCATACGTGCATGCTACGAGACTTGCAAACTTCAACTCAAACACTTCTCAAATTCACAATTACTCTACTAGCATGCCTTTGATATTATCACCTCCATATCTCAAAACAATTATCAAGCATCCAACTTTTCTTAGTATTCAACGCACTCAAAAGAAAGTTCTACAAATCTTGAATAACAAGTTTGTTATTATTATTAAGCAAATTACCATGCTAATTAAGACTCTCAAAATAATCTAAGTGAAGCATGAGAGATCAATAGTTTCTTTAAAACAAATCCACCACCGTGCTCTAAAATATCTAAGTGAAGCACATAGAACAAAACTATAACGCTCAAAAGATATAAGTGAAGCACATAGAGCAAAACTACATAGCTCAAAAGATATAAGTGAAGCACATAGAGTATTCTATCAAATTCCAATTCATGTATGGCTCTCTCAAAAGGTGTGTACATTAAGGATGATTGTGGCACACTAACAAACGAAGACACAAATAATACAAGACGCTCCAAGCAAAACACATATCATGTGGTGAATAAAAATATAGCTCCAAGTAAAATTACCGATGGAATTAGACGAAAGAGGGGATGCCTTCTGGGGCATTCTTAAGATTTGGCTTTTTGGTGTCCTTGGATTATCTTGGGGGTGCCATGGGCATTCCCAATCTTAGGCTCTTGCCACTCCTAGTTCCATAATCCATCAAAAGAATTTACCCAAAACTTGAAAACTTCACAACACAAAACTCAATAGAAATCTCGTGAGCTCCGTTAGAGAAAGAAAACAAAAGACCACTTCAAGTTGTGTCGTGGATTTGTCACGGCAGATGTCCTAGCGAAAGGACTTAGTCATGGGGCCATCGCAACGGGTTAATTTGAAGGGGTTAAACGCGGACGCAAGGACACGGTGTTTATACTAGTTCGGCCCCTTCAATGAAGGTAAAAGCCTACGTCTAGTTGTGATGGGATTAATGGGTTTCGAGGGCTAGGGAGCGATAAGCTTCGCCTAAACCTCGAGTTCTTGTTCTCTGTCCTTAAACCGCCGTCGGGTCGTCCCCTTATATACACGGGTGACGCCCGTCGGTCTGCAAAGTCCCGACCTCCGGTTTATAAACGTGCCCGGGTCGGTCTCTCTATTCCTAACTTACAATGCAAGTTTACCTCAGGCCGGTTTACGCCGTAAACCTCTAAACCGATTATAGGAATTGGTCCCTTCTATTTCTCCTTGGGCTTTAACATCTTGGGTTCATTGACGGAGCTAACCCGGGCCCTGTAGGCCGGTTTACCCCAAATAGCAATATCCCCAACATTAGGCCCCAGATTGATTTGAACAGGTTCATGTCAATCCTTAATAAGAATTTCTGTCTTCAAATGTCTTCCAGTAACTGTTAAACCGTCGTTTCTTCGTCTCCTTTTGCTGCGGTAAGCCGATATGACGTCAACGCAAAGTTACCGTCTCCTTTTCCTAATCTGCAATAATCAGGGCAACGGCTGGGCTCCCGAAATCACCGGCCCCTGGATTCGCGCGCCTGGCACGCGCGCCGCGCCTTATAAATAGGACCTGAAGGCCATCTTCCTTTCCTCCCTTTCGTCCCCTTCTTCGTCTTCCTCGCGACCCAGACCTCGGAGCTCTGCCGCCGCCGTCAGCTACTGCATCAACCCCGGCCGCTGCATCACCCTGATCGGACCAGAGTACCGCGGCGACCTTCCACGTCCGTTTGGATTCCGGTAAGGCTCCTGTTCTTCTTGCTTTAGATCTGTTCTAGGGTTCGTCATCCTGCCACTGTTCCTTGTTCATCTTCATAACAGCTTTTGCGAACAGATGATGATACCTATACTATGATTTGTAGTCCCTCTCAGTATTCGCCATAAATCTGTACTCATCTCCTTAGATCCCACTCATTTCCCTGCTTGTCGAACTTATGTTGTTCTGCTGTGAGCCAAACCTCATATTTTTACTTCTTTTTCGCCCTAGCTGTAGATCCATTGTTTTGAAAGAATCCGTACGGGATCTGTTTCTGCTTTCATATTCACAACTGTTAAATCTGGTCGGTTTAACTTCTAGCAGAACGAGCAACCCAATCCATATATCCATTAGTCCCCTTGATGAACCGCTAGATGATATCATTGTAGATAACTTCACTCTATATAAGAGCATCTTCGGTTTACAATCACACTTGTTCTCAAACCGGAATACCTTTGTCTTGTAGATTTCCTCATGGCAAAACAGGTGTACGAATGCAACTGGGTTCCCTCTCGCATCACTGAGACCCAATTAAACAACTTAGTTCTGACTAGCGCTTTGAGTAGCAAAAATGCCATCCATTGGAGGGTTCCAGGGGATGAATGTCCTCCTACCCCACAAGAGGGAGAAGTGGTGGTGTTTGCGGATCACCTGGCCCGGGGTTTTAATCCACCCGGTTCAAAATTTTATCGGGACGTCCTAGCTAATTTTAGGTTGCGCCCACAAGATGTTGGCCCAAACTCAGTCACGAATATATGCCATTTTCAAGTGCTTTGTGAGGTGTACTTCTAGGAGGAACCTACTGTAGAGCTGTTCCGGGACTGTTTTCATTTGAACCGACGCACTGAATTCACCGACGGCCCTAATATGGAACTGGGTGGTATGGCGATTCAAAAGAGGAAAGAAGTGACTTATCCTCACGCCAAGTTGCATAGTCATCCGCAAGAATGGAATCACACTTGGTTCTATTGCAAAGATACTTCCCCTGCTGAAGAAAATCCACTGCCCGACTTCCGTCCAGAGAGACTTAGCAATACACACCCCTTCCCCCCAAGGCTAACCGCCAAAGAGAGGAGTAAGTATGCCCCTCAGCTGTCCAAGCTCAGAGCCTTCATGGCTAACGGTTTAACGGGGGTAGATCTTGCCCGTTGCTGGATTTCATGGAGCATCCTGCCCCTTAGCATCCACTCCGGTTTAATGTGCCAATACACGGGCCGGGTTGATGATCCTTTGAGGCACTGCACCATTCAGCTGACAGAAGACGAAGTCACTGAAGCTGTGAAAAAGATGCTGAATGAACCGGAATATGTTTGCGCCCGAACCGCCTGCTTCCATTTTGTGCCACAAACAAACCACCTGCTGTAAGTATCTCCCCTCTGTTTGTTATAGAATTTATGATCTCCTTATACACATATTGCTAACTCCAGTCCTTTCTGAGACAGGGAGATGATCCGTTTTGGAGCAAGAAGTTTCAAGAGCCGACCGAAAAGGTAACCCGACCCAAAACGAGGGTGAAGAAGCCCGCTCAGAAGAAAAGGAACACCGCTTCCTCTACCCCGGATTTAGAGGAGGATGATGTGGGTAATCCGGACCTTGGGGTAGACCTCGATTCAGTTGGCTTACTTTTTATACGTCTTATTGATGATGATATTTGTCAGGACGACGCTGAAGCGAGCAATGCTGAAGGCCCAGAGGTAACTATTCTTTCTTGTGATGCAGTTCCTTTGCCTTTGAAAAAACCTCGCCGAGCAAACCGGAAAATTAAATTTTCTCATCCTCTTGCTTACTTGGATCCCAAATTTCTTGTGAAGACCCAGCAACATGAAGCTCGACGCACCACCCGGCATAGCGGCCAGGTAGTTACCTCCGCCGGTTTACCGAACAGCCCGGTTCGGAAACGCCGCTCAGAGGTCTCCGATTTATGCGCTAGCTTTCCTCCTAAAGCAGGTTTAACTCGTCAGCCTCTTAATCCATCTGACTCCGATTATCAGGTCACTTCCCATTCATCTTCTGGTGAATCTTCAGCCACTCAACTGCCACCGCTAAAGACAGTTATTGGGTAAGTTGGACCGATCACAACATATTTCTGTATGGGTCTCTTAATCCATCTTACACCGTTTTTTCAATCTTTGGGTTTTTCCCAGGGCTAAACCTAGACCGAGCAAGAAGGCTCGTCTGGATAACCCGGCCGAAGGAACTGCCGCTCCTGAACCGGAGAAAACTCCTGGTGCTGACGCTCTGGGTCGTGAAGATATTCAGAATTATCTATCTCCACAAGATGACACCTGTGCTGAAGAAAGGCCTACCAACCCTGCCAGCCGTACTGATCCGCCTGCCAATCCTGTTCGGGTTGAGGAATCCATCCCCCCTTCTGGAACTGCTGATAAACCGACAGGGCCAATGCAGAGCAGTGACTCCAAGGATGATGATGTTGTGATTACCGGCATTGGTCGCTCTGAACCGGGGAACACTGCTACTTTAGCCAAGCATACTGCCAAGGACGAAATCTCGGCCATAAAGGGCAAATGGGACGTTGAATCCTCAACGTACGCCGCTTTAAGCGCCCAAGATCTTTATTCTGGGTACCTAAACCGACTGTACACCAGTCGCGATTATGAAGCTGGTATGATCAGGATGATGAAAGAAAAACTCGAGGTAACTCTCTTGTGCTTTCTTCTGTTGCAACCTAGCTTATCAATTTGATCCGAATCCGAGATGGTAATCCGAATCACGCTGCCTTGACCACTAAGGTCCGGTTTAAAAACCCAGGGCTTCAACATAGGCCTTTAACCAGAAACATCGTTAAATAACCATTAGCCCCCAAGTGCCAAGTTTTAATACTTGTATTAATCCTGGGACTTTTTGTAATGGAAAACATGCGTTAAAATCAAGTATGCATTAGCCCCCAAGTATCGAGCACATAACTTGCTTGTGTGGTTGATACTTCCAAACCGTGCAATATTTTCTGAACACTGCTGATGACCTGCTGCAGGTGGATCTGAAGACCAAAGAGAAACAAGTCTCGGACCTTCAGGAAACCTTAAAAACCCAACAGGCCGAAACTGCAAAAGCAAAGGAGGATTTGACCAATGCCTTAACCGTTATGGAACAGCTGAAAGAGAGCCGCAAAAAGGAACAAGCTGTTTGGGCTACTGAAAAAGCTCTTTTGACGAAGAGGGCTGAAAATGCCGAAGCTGCTCTCAAACCGGTGGTTGATGAGTTATCCACCGTGAAGCGACAAATACACTCCATGACCTCTGCCGTCTTTGGTAAATTTCTTTCGATGCCCTTCTTCCAATTTGTACCTTGTCTGCTATATCCTATGTCCGGTTTGTAATCCATCTTGAAACACTGCAGGCACACGTATTGGACACTTGGGTTCTGATGTGCGGATGAAACTCAAAGCTGCCTATACTCTGATTGAACAGCTGTACACCGGAGCACAGAGAGCTATCACCACTGCATCGCACAACAACCCTGCACCGTCTCTAATTCAAGACACGTTAAAGAGGCTATCCATGCTTCCAGCCCGGATTGAAGAGTTGAAAAGATCAGCTGCTCGAACTGGAGCCATCACTGCCTTGATCCGGGCCAAAGCGTGGGTACCAGATTTCGATCCTGTCGAAGCGGCCCAAGGATACCCCAGCTTGAAAGAAGATGGTTCAGACTTTGGTGAAGATGATTTGAGGGCGATAAACCGGGCGGTGCGCCCCCTAGCTTGTCAATTGGCTGAAGAAGCAGATCTGACACATTACCAAGCCCAATATGATAACCAGAATAAGCGAGTAGCTGCCCCGGTCCCTGAAGCGGAAAACCTTATTCCTCCAATCCGTAAGCATACCTACGCCCCTGACATTGAACCGTCTTTGCTGATTCACGAAGAAGCTGTCTTTCAAGCGCTAATGGGAATCGACTGGACCACTGCTGATTTCCAGCCAATGGGTAGCCAAGATAAAGCTGAAGCGGCGCAAGATGATCCACAGCCTTCGAACCGAGGCGGCGAACAGGCGTAATCAACGCTCCGGTTCACCTTTAATTGGTGACGTTTAATCCGTCAAAAAACAATATATTCAGGCACTACGCTGCCTTGTAATAAGATAGTTTAATACCTCTGCGTTTGAATGCGCCTTTGCGCACGGGTACTGATGCCCTCTCCAATGACCTTTTCCAACTTATGTTTCCTCTCTTTACTGAGTACACAAGACGATCTTTTGACCATATGAACCGTGCTGCGCCTTTGCCAAACCGGGCAACTTGCCTCCGGGTTTAAAAAAAACGGACCAGGCTGTGTCAGCTGAATCGGTTTAAAAGTACTTGACGTTTCGAAGAACAAAAAATACCAAAATAAAAGCAGGAAACAAAAACCAAATACGAGAGGACAACGCGATAGTAAAACGCATGCAAATAGTGGTTGCTATGAACCGTTCAGAAGGTGTGACCGTCGTCAAGACAAAAGAAACCAAGCCCCCAAGAGGTGTAGCTACGGTTCAGGTCGACTAGGTTCCTAACTGAATCGTGGCAAATATGCCGGTCAAATGGCATTGCATTGGTTCGGATTCGACCAAGCCCCCAAGTGACTCAATGGCCAAGGGCCGATCAAGTGGCATTGCGTTGGTTCGGACACGACCAAGCCCCCAAATGATTCATTGGCTAAAAAGCCGATCAGAAGGCATTACCATCATCAAGACATGACCGAGCTCCCATGAGGTGTAACTACGGTTCAAGTCGATTAGGTCCCCAACTGATTCAGTGGCGAATGTGCCAGCCAGAAGGCATTACCGTCGTCAAGACATGACCAAGCTCCCCGGAGGTGTAGCTACGGTTCAGGCCGACTAGGTCCCCAACTGACTTTATAAGGATAGCTATGTTCTCTTTGGTTCGAATACGACCTATGTTTGAACAGGAAGCCCCATATTTGAACCGCGCATCGTGTCAGCAGGTCCTCTTCAGTAACCTTTAACCTTTCTGCAAGAGGTAAATTTTTCTTGAACCGGGATCTTGAACCGGGTATTAAGAGCTTCACAGCTTTGTGGGAGACATCTTCCCTTGAACCGGCTTTTAAACCGGAATCTTCACTTTTATCTTCTGTGAAGCGACTTCAAGGGGTAAACACGCATGATGTGAAGAACAGCAGAGACCCCGCTTTACTCGAGGCTCCGGTTTTATTGTATTAATCATAATATATACATGGTCATGATATGTACATAAACAGAGCCCAAGGCTCATGTATAATAAGGTCGAAGATGAGCTATGTTCCACGGCCTGCTGGTCTCCTCCTCTGATGTGCGTGAATCCTTGCGCTCTCGAATATCAATCAGGTAGTATGACCCATTATTCAGATTCTTGCTGACCACAAAAGGTCCCTCCCAAGGCGGGGATAATTTTTGCTGATCAGACTGATCCTGGATGAGCCGAAGCACCAAATCCCCCTCCTGAAAGGTTCTGGTCCTAACCCGACGGCTGTGGTAACGGCGAAGATCTTGCTGGTAAATCGCTGAACGGGCAGCTGCTAAGTCACGTTCCTCATCCAACAAGTCAAGAGCGTTCAGCCGTGCCTGCTCGTTGTCCGCTTCAACATACGCTGCCACACGAGGTGAGTCATGTCGTATATCACTTGGGAGAACCGCCTCTGCTCCATAGACCATAAAAAACGGTGTAAACCCCGTGGATCTGTTAGGCGTGGTGTTGATGCTCCATAATACAGACGGTAGCTCCTCCACCCAACAACCCGGCGTCCTTTGCAAAGGGACCAGAAGCCGGGGTTTGATACCTCTCAAGATCTCTTGATTCGCTCGTTCTGCCTGACCATTAGATTGTGGGTGAGCTACCGAAGAAACATCAAGCCGTATATGCTCCCGTGCGCAGAACTCTTTCATGGCCCCCTTGGATAGATTGGTACCATTATCTGTGATGATGCTGTGTGGGAAACCAAACCGGAAAATCACCTTCTTTATAAACCGAACCGCCGTGGCAGCATCACATTTACTGACAGGTTCTGCCTCCACCCACTTTGTAAATTTGTCAACCGCCACCAGTAGGTGGGTCTTCTTATCTTTGGAACGCTTAAAAGGCCCAACCATATCGAGCCCCCAAGTCGCAAACGGCCAAGTGATTGGAATCATCCTCAATTCTTGAGCCGGTATGTGCGCTCGTCTGGAAAATTTCTGGCAACCATCACATAACCTGACCAGGTCTTCTGCATCAGCATGAGCAGTTAACCAGTAGAAACCGTGGCGGAACGCTTTAGCCACCAATGACTTTGAACCGGCGTGGTGGCCGCAATCCCCTTCATGTATTTCACGTAATATCTCGCACCCCTCCTCAGGGGATACGCACCGTTGCAGCGCTCCTGACACGCTGCGATGATGTAGCTCCCCTTTGAGGATGGTCATAGACTTGGACCGCCGTACTATCTGCCGAGCCATGCTTTCGTCTTCTGGCAACTCACCCCGGTTCATATATGCCAGATAAGGGAGCGTCCAATCCGGGGTGACGTGAAGAGCCGCCACTAATTGAGCCTCCGGATCAGGAACAGCCAACTCCAGTTCACCGGGTAGCTGTACCGATGGGTGATACAATACATCCAAGAAAACATTGGGTGGGACCGGTTTACGCTGAGAGCCCAAGCGGCTTAAAGCGTCCGCTGCCTCATTCTTTCTGCGGTCCACATGGTCCACTTGATAGCCTTTGAAATGCCCGGCCACCATATCTACTTCACGTTGGTATGCAGCCATGAGCGGGTCCTTAGAATCCCAGGTGCCAGATACCTGCTGAGCCACCAGATCCGAATCACCAAAGCACCTAACTCTGCTCAGATTCATCTCTTTAGCCATCCGAAGACCATGAAGCAAATCTTCATACTCAGCCGCATTATTTGTACAGGGGAACATTAAACGGAGGACATAACAAAACTTATCTCCTCGTGGGGAAGTTAAAACGACTCCAGCCCCCGAGCCTTCCAATTGTCTGGACCCGTCAAAATGAATAGTCCAATAGGTGTTATCTGGCTTCTCCTCAGGCGCTTGTAACTCTGTCCAATCGTTTATGAAGTCGACAAGTGCTTGTGACTTTATGGCCGTCCGGGGTACGTATCTTAAATCGTGCGGCCCGAGCTCGATAGCCCACTTGGCAATCCGACCGGTCGCCTCCCGGTTCTGTATGATGTCACCCAAAGGAGCAGAACTGACCACCGTGATGGGGTGTCCTTGAAAATATTGCCTCAGCTTCCGGCTTGCCATAAAAACACCATATACCAGCTTCTGCCAATGCGGATACCTTTGTTTGGACACGATAAGCACTTCACTGATATAGTAAACCGGCTGCTGAACCGGATGTTCCTTTCCAGCCTCCTTTCGTTCTACCACCATCGCCACACTAACCGCTCTGGCATTCGCAGCAACATATAACAGGAGTGGCTCTTTATCTACAGGGGCTGCCAACACTGGCGGATTGACTAGTTGTCGCTTCAAGTCCTCAAACGCTTTATCAGCCTCCGGACTCCAGACAAATTGATCCGTCTTCTTGAGCATTTGATACAAGGGGATCGCCTTTTCACCGAGGCGACTGATGAACCGGCTTAACGCTGCAATCCGCCCGGCCATGCGCTGAACATCATTGACGCATTTCGGTTTGGCCAGGGAGGTGATGGCTGTGATCTTTTCCGGATTGGCCTCAATTCCTCTATGGGACACTAAAAATCCCAACAACTTGCATGCAGGTACACCAAAAACACATTTAGCTGGGTTGAGCATCATTTGGTACGCTCTCAAGTTATCGAAAGTCTCCTTCAAATCGTCAACCAGGGTCTCCTTCTTTCGTGACTTGACCACAATATCATCCACATAAGCATGCACATTACGACCAATCTGCTCGTGGAGGCAATTTTGCACACACCGTTGATAAGTAGCCTGCGCACTCTTAAGCCCGAAGGGCATAGACACATAGCAGAAGGCTCCAAAGGGAGTAATGAACGCCGTCTTCTCCTGGTCCTTAACTGCCATCTTGATCTGATGATAACCCGAATAGGCATCCAAAAAACTCAAACGCTCGCAACCTGCTGTAGCATCAATGATTTGATCAATCCGGGGGAGAGCAAAAGGATCCGCCGGACAAGCTTTATTCAAGTCTGTGTAATCCACACACATGCGCCAGGTGCCGTTTTTCTTAAGAACCAGCACCGGATTAGCAAGCCACTCGGGATGAAAAACCTCAATAATAAATCCAGCTGCCAGGAGCCTGGCCACTTCCTCACCAATCGCTTTACGTCTTTCTTCGTTAAACCGCCGTAAGAACTGTTTTACCGGTTTATACTTAGGATCCACATTAAGGGTGTGCTCAGCGAGTCGCCTCGGTACACCAGGCATGTCAGACGGCTTCCATGCAAAGATGTCCCGATTCTCACGGATGAACTCGATGAGCGCGCTTTCCTATTTTGGATCCAGGTTTGCACTGATGCTGAACTGCTTGGACGAATCGCCAGGTACGAAGTCAACAAGCTTAGTTTCGGCAGCCGATTTGAACTTCAAGGCCGGGTCGTGGTCCGTAGTTGGCTTCTTCAACGAAGTCATGTCCTCCGGGTCAACACTGTCTTTATACTGCTTTAGCTCCTCCGTAGCACAAACCAATTTTGCATAAGTCGCATCTCCTTCCTCGCATTCCAAAGCGATTCGACGGCTCCCATGAACCGTTATAGTGCCCTTGTAACCCGGCATCTTGAGTTGCAGATATACATAGCAGGGCCGTGCCATAAATTTTGCATAGGCTGGCCGTCCGAACAAAGCGTGGTACGGACTTTGGATTTTAACCACTTCGAACGTCAGCGTCTCTGATCTGGAATCATGACTATCGCTGAAGACCACTTCAAGGGCTATCTTACCAACCGGGTACGCAGACTTGCCAGGCACCACCCCGTGGAACACTGTATTGGTCGGTTTGAGATCCTTGTCTACCAGTCCCATGCGACGGAAGGTCTCATAATACAAGATGTTAATGCTGCTCCCTCCGTCCATGAGCACCTTGGTGAGCTTATAACCTCCCACCTGAGGCGCCACCACCAATGCTAGCTGACCCGGATTATAAACCCTGGGAGGGTGATCTTATCGGCTCCATATGATAGGCTGTTCCGACCAGCGCAGATAGTGAGGCGTGGCCGGTTCGATAGCACTAACTGCCCGCCTCTGAAGCTTTCTATCCCGTTTATCCAAGCTTGTAGTAAAAACATGATACTGTCCACCACTCAACTGTTTCGGGTTGCTCTGATAACCTGATTGCTGCTGTCCGTAACCACTTTGATTACTTTGATTATTTTGGCTGCCCTGTCCGCCCGGATTACCATGGAACCCTGGACCGGAATTTCCGCCACCGTATCCTGATCCGGAACCTGAACCGCCACCAGAACTGTGATCATATTGGAAAGTGTTTGAGCTTTTGAATTCCTTCATGATATAACAATCCTTCCAAAGATGGGTTGCTGGTTCCTCTTTTGTTCCGTGCTTCGGACAGGGCTGGTTTAAGAAAAAGTTCAAACGCTCCGGATTAGGACCGGGATTTGCGCGGAAACTTGGCTGTTTCCCCTTACACCGCTGGCCCTTATTCTGTGCACTTGTGTTGGCCACAAAATCCATGCTCCCGTCCGGTTTACGCTTACCTCCGCCTCCATTACCCGTCGGTCGATGTTGCTGGCCTTTGGTGTTGCTATTCTTCTTTCCCTTCCCTGCTTTGTCGTCACCAGAGTTGGGATCCTTGGTACTGTCAGAATCCGCATACTTCACTAAAGCGGTCATGAGCGTTCCTATATCTATACAATCACGCTTCATCCGGCCTAACTTTAGCTTCAAAGGGCCAAACCGACAGTTAGTTTCCAACAGCACCACGGCGGTGTCTGCGTTGATGCGATCTGACGAGTGCAAAACTTCTGATACCCGCCGTACCCAATGGGTAGTTGATTCCCCCTCTTGCTGAACGCAGGCTGCTAGGTCAACTATCGACATCGGCTGTTTGCACGTGTCCTTGAAATTCTTGATAAACCGGGCGCGCAATTGGGCCCACGAACTAATAGAATTAGGCGGTAAGCTCTTTAGCCACGTCCGGGCTGTTCCTTCTAACATCATAGTAAAATACTTGGCACACGCCGTGTCATCCACATCCAGCATCTCCATAGCCATCTCATAGCTCTCCACCCATGTCTCCGGAGGCTGATCTGCCGTGTAGTTTGGTACCTTGCGGGGGCCTTTGAAGTCTTTGGGCAGGCGTACGTTGCGCAAAGCGGGAACGAGGCACGATACTCCCAAAGAACTGGAGACCATCCCCGGTTCAACCGTAGCCGCTGGGAAGATAGGTGTAAGCTGACGAGCCTGATGCTGCGCTGCTAATCCGGCCTCCCGCGCACGGGTGCGATCCACATTCTCCTGTGCATTGTCGACGCCCGCCGGATTGTTGCCGCGGAGCGCTTCACGCCTGGCATTACTTGAAACAGCCGGCTCCTCCATGCGCCTACTATAGCTCCCGCTGGGGCGAGGGGTGGAGTGAATCCGATCACGGCTTTGCGAATATGCTTCTTGTTGGGCCAACGCGGTCCTAAGGAGCTCCTTGACCCGGCGTGTCTCTACATCCTGCGGTGAATCGCCTTCGATCGGAATGGCTTCCAACCGAGCTGCCGCCGCGACGAGGTTATCCATCGGGTTGGAATAATGACCTGACGGTGTTGGCACGGCCTGTGGTGTACCAGTGTTGTGACGAGGCAGGTTTATTATCCGGTGCTGAACCGGGGCGCCGACTGTCGCCTCCGCACGGTTTACCCCCGGGGTGTTGAAGAGATTTCGGGCGTCGAGGGCTGCGGGCAATCGAGATCGGAATTTCCTCTTCAGGACTTCCTGAGACGCATTCTGGTCCATCATAAGCCTGTAAGCCTGTGCATCTAAAGTGGCGCGCTCCGCCGTCATCCTGATCTCTTCTGCTGCCAGCTCCGCTTTAGCTTGAGTGATCTGCTCTCTCACTTTGGCAATCTCAGCATTGTGAACCTCCTGATCCACCGGGTTGGCTTCCGCCATGAGCGCTGCCAGTGCGTCAAACAGGTCTGACAAAACTTGGGCTGGTGAATCCGCAGGGCCTCCTGCCCGCGCAGCTGTTGCCGCTGCCGATCCGGAGATCGCTGCTGCTGCAGTTGATGAACGTGGCGCCGCCTGTGTTCCAGCCATGAAGATCCCAACCCGATAGGGCAGATCAGAGGGGTCCGGAATACTGTTGCCATCGGAGCTGCCCCCAATCCGATCATCTTGCAGCTGGTAAAGAGATTCGGTTTCCCCGGTCGACGTTTCATCGCCGGAGTAGATGGCGGTTTCGTCACTGGATTCGGATCCTTCCTCGTAGCTTCCTCCGTGGATGACTCCCACGAAGGCGTGCTTCCTGGTCGGTTTAGCCAGGGTCGATCTTGTGCACTGAGCTGTCTCGACGAGGTCGGTGCAGACGCCTAGCTCGGGGCCTGGTTCACCGATCTTGCCGATGAAAACATGGATGCCACCAAAGGGGACCCGGTACCCGTACTCGATCGAGCCGGCGTCGGGGCCCCAGCCTGTGCTGTCGATGTAGAGTTTTCCGCGACGGCTCTTGGTCATCCGACCCACAGCATAACCCTCGAGTCCCTCAAAGCGGCCCTCCAAAAACTTGAAACCATCTCGCGATGGCCCCACGGTGGGCGCCAACTGTCGTGGATTTGTCACGGCAGATGTCCTAGCGAAAGGACTTAGTCGTGGAGCCATCGCAACGGGTTAATTTGAAGGGGTTAAACACGGACGCAAGGACACGGTGTTTATACTAGTTCGACCCCTTCAATGAAGGTAAAAGCCTACGTCTAGTTGTGATGGGATTGATGGGTTTCGAGGGCTAGGGAGCGATAAGCTTCGCCTAAACCTCGAGTTCTTGTTCTCTGTCCTTCAACCGCCGTCGGGTCGTCCCCTTATATACACGGGTGACGCCCGTCGGTCTGCAAAGTCCCGACCTCCGGTTTAAAAACGTGCCCGGGTCGGTCTCTCTATTCCTAACTTACAATGCAAGTTTACCTCAGGCCGGTTTACGCCGTAAACCTCTAAACCGATTATAGGCCTTGGGCCCTTCTATTTCTCCTTGGGCTTTAACATCTCGGGTCCATTGACGGAGCTAACCCGGGCCCTGTAGGCCGGTTTTCCCCAAATAGCAATATCCCCAACAAGTTGGGACTCCGGTTTTACTTACATGCGATGCAGGGAGAAGTCTAGGATAATCGGCTATGATGGCCACCAAGGCACCGTCACAGCTTAATTGATAGAATGTCCTATCGATGGGCTCCACAAATGTGTCCGGATCTTCTTCGAGTCCGGGGTCGAGGGCCCGGTCAGGGTCCTCTGGTTGTGGAAGCGGTCTGTGGACGTCCCTCACAGCTTTTCGCAGTTCCTGCTATGAAATAGCTAGCTAAATACTTATGACGAAGAATGCGGGAAGGTTCGGAGTAAAAAGCAGCAGCTCACCCAGTTTGGGGGTTGTACATGGAGAATCAATCCCGTGGCTTAATGCGGATGAACTCCTCTTCCTCTCCTTTATATAAATCAGACAATATTTTCGCTAGAGCAACGATGGAGTCCGGTCCCTTACGACCGCAATGGGTGGCATCGTCTTCTCCATTGAAGTGCCACATGGGTTGTCCCCGATATTGAAGTGGTTGCACCCCCCGCATTATACATTGTCAGGACCCCGATCCTAAGCCACATCGATCCAGCATGTAACACTTCATATCACTTTGCGGCCTCACGCACGGTACTCCCACGGGTGCCACCTTACCTGGCCCGGGACCGTTTGCGCCTTTTGGCTCACGTATATGATAATGTCGCTAGCATCCATATGACAGAGAACCCGGGCCGACATGGCTAGTCGTGAACCCAAAGCGGCGCTAGCCTATGAGGACAGGCAAACATGAATCACATCGAGCATGTCGGTCATCAACGTATCTATTCGGGCTGTAGCACTGGGCTAACAGGACTCCGGTAACCCGGGCTGTAGCAGGCTAGGCAGGACTCCGAATATCAGCGCGTGACATTTCCCCGAAGGGACAGACATAGGAACGACGTGAAACACATGCCGGCCAGTCAAGTGTCCAAGCAGTAGTGCTGGGCTAGCAGGACTCCGGTGAACCGGGCTGTAGCGGACTACTATCGCTCAGAAGCACAAGACTTACATTTCCCCATATGAAAGGCTGCCAAGGATAAACAACTAGATAGTCGGATCCCACTCATACCAAGCATTTCAATCATACACACAATATGCCCGATATGAGTAAATACAACATGGCATCACAACAGTACTCTACGACTCAAGTACTTTATTTAGAAGGCTCCGAGGAGCCATACATATCATCCATACAGATAGGGGTCACATGACCCAACACTCAAGTCATACAAACATACAAGCACATGCGGAAGCAAACTAGTCTGAGTACAGACACTAGAAAGAAAGAAGGCTTGATGTAGCCTGTCTATCTACAACGACCCTTCACAAGTCTTGGATCACCACCTGGGTGATAAGTCACTCGTCAACGTCGAGGTCTACATAGAACCCATCAGAAGGGTTGGTGCAGTCGTCTGAAAAACATGATTAAAGCAACATGAGTACGGAGGTACTCAGCAAGTCTTACAACAGGAACCTACTATATATGCACATTCTCAAGAAGGTGGTGGGGTTATTGCAGCAAGCCAGCTTTGACTCTTGGCTAAGCTATCCTACGATAGACACCACTTGTAAATCATTTGTCGCACACGAGTCCACTAACACCAACACAATACTCCACCGTGGATCCTCTCTCGCCATCCCACAAGAGGGCCATCCGCGGTACTCACACTTATCTTGAGATTTTTAGTAGTATCCATTTAACTTGTCTATGAACTGATATGAGCGAACCAGAAGTCCATTACCGCGGACACGGCTATTCGAATAGATCATTTATAACCCTGCAGGGGTGTACTTCTTCACACATGTTTCCACCACTTAGCGTCTGCACACGACATGTGCTCGGCAGACTTCAAGCGAAAGCCGACGTGGGTGTAGACCACGACCTACCTAAACACTCAAGTCTCTAGTCCAGGTTTATCGCCTATTCGGGTTCCATCCGCAGGGAGTCCGGCCGAGGTTTCCACTAACGGCCCCGAACGATGTGAACAGGGTTCCGAGACACCAAACGGGCGCCCGGTTGACCCGGCCACGTGCCTACCGCAACACAGCCCACCCCGATGGTCAGCACCGCGTGCGGCCCCCAGCATACTACAAACACCAGAAACTACTTGCAACTCCTGGACAGAGAACAAGGGTGGATAAGAAGTCGAGCGGGGTCATATTTCAGGGCCCAATGTGTGGTAGTAACTGTATCATGGATCACAAACACAGATCTCAGTTCTTAAGGACGGCCTCAATGAAACAACCCACCATGTACTCCTACATGGCCTCTCATCGATTCCTTTACCAAATCGTGTTCAACACTTCACTCTTGTCACCGACACAACCTTTCACTCCAGTTCATCATCCCGATGAGCCAGACCTGACACAACTCTAAGCATAGCAAGCATAGCATGGTAGGAACACACACACATGTATTGGCTCAATCAACTCCTACACATGCTAGTGGGTTTCATCTAGTTACTGTGGCAATGACAGGTCATGCAAAGGAAGTGGGTTCAACTACCGCAACACACAGCAGTTTGAAACGCGTTGTCTTAATGCAGTAAACAAGGGCAGAAGCGAGAACATGGGTTTGTATCGGAATGATCAATGGGTTGCTTGCCTGATGGAGTGGTCGTGGGATACTGCCCTTCAGTTGGATACTCGGAGATATCCTCGGAGGCAGAACCTACCACGATGAACACGTCGGAACACAATCAATACATGGCAATATGCAACAATATGATGCATGCTATGACATGGCAATATGGATGTGCCCTGACCTAGTGTAAGTTAAGTCAGAAGGAAATGACCCCATTTGAACCAAAGATTCAAATGGTAGTGCATTTATAAGATCATATTAGTGCAAAATCTCATAAAGCCTAAACAGTGGGTTTAACTTGTTTTAACATGCATGAAACCAGTACCAATGGATAGATTGGATTTTTCTGATAATTTTTCATATATAAAACTTTGCATTTGGAGTTATAGATAATTTTCTATGAATTTTTGAAGTTTGAACTATTTTCTGGATTTTCCTGTATAAAAATAAATCCAGCAAAATAGATTACTGCGTCAGCCTGAAGTCATGCTGACCTCAGCAGTCAAACCAGCTGGCTGGTCAAACCTGACGTGTGGGGACCACACGTCAGTGACACAGGGCTAATCCCGGTCAAACCCGCGCTGACTGGGGTTTGACTGGACCCTAGGGCCCACTGTCAGTGACCCAGGGTGGTTATTAGCTGGTGGGGTTAGTTGCTAATGACAGCCATGTCGACTCGCCGGAGTTTCGCCGGCGGCGACCATCCAGTGCGGCGGAGGAAAGTGCAAAATCGCGCTCCGGTGACCAAAAGAGCGGCGGAGGACATCTACAGCTAGCCAAGGGCAAGCCGCGTCTATTGGTGGCGGTGGTTTGTCTCGGGGTCGCCGGAAACAACGCCGGCGACGTGTTTGGCGGCGCCGGAGCTCGGGTCGAAGTGCGAAACGAGCTACGGGGCACGGCGAGGTGCGTGCGGTAGTGCGTTGGCCTCCTAGGGTTGCGGGGAGGCCGTTGGACAAGGTGGGGTGGCCAGTGGCTGGCCGGAGACACGCCGGCGACGTGCTCCGCGGCGGTGCGTGCGGGTGAGCATCGTGCGCTCGCTGTGGTGCACGAGGAAGAGAAAGGAGAGGATGGGGAGGTAGCTGAGCTCACCGCGGTCTCGGAGAAGTGGACGTCGGGGTCGGGGACGAGCTGGTGCGGCGGTGAGGTCGAAGGGGATCTCCGGCGGCCGGAGGTTGAAGAAGAGCTCGGGGAAGCGCTGTAGAGCGAGCGAGCGCTCGGGGCTCAGCTAGCTCGAAGAAGAGGAGGGCGGTGGAGCTGCTGGACAGGTCGGAGCGGCGCAAGGACGACGGGGAGCGCGACTACGGCGACGCTGCAGCTGCGGTGGCGTCGGCCATGGCGTGGAGGTGCGTGGGAGAGAGGCAGAGGGGCGAATGGCGTGTCCAGGGCGTCGGGGGCGCGACGTGGAGGCCGTCCAGGACAGCGGGGCGGCGAAGCGGCGAGCAGGGAGGCAGGGCGCTGCGTGGCGAGCTCCTGCTCCGGCGTCGAGCACCTGCCTGCCTGGCTGGCGAGGCGAAGCAGCTCGCTGGCGCGGCTGGTGGGCTGGGCCGGCCAGGTGGGCCGCCAGGTAAGTCAGTTGGCTTTCTGCTTTTGGTTTTTCTTTTTCTATTTCTTCTGCAACTTTGTGGAGTTATTTAAAATACCTAGACCACTCCAAAAAATCCTCAAACTGCACATGCTTGCTATTTAAAATATAGACAACATGAAACATTTCTGTTTGAGAATATTTGAACATTTAAAATATTTTTATAAATTTTAAATGCCCAAATTCAAATACTTATGTGTTAATTCAAAAACCTTCTGTTGACCTAGAAAATTGTGCACCACTTTTGTCAAAGGTTTAAACCCAAAACAAAGGGGGTGAACATTTCAGAAGGGCATTTCAGGTTCATTGAAAAAGGTTTTAGTAAACCCTAGTTATTTCCAGGGGGGGGAAGTGTGTGTTGGGGGTTCTGGCATTTCCCATTTCAAAATTAAATAGAATTTAAACATGATGCACACTCTAATGCATGGCCTAGTTGGGATGTGACAACTCACCCCTACTCAAAAGAATCTCGTCCCGAGATTTAGGTTCCTCCGGAAAGAAGGCGGGATACTCAAGTCGAAGACGATCCTCCCTTTCCCATGTAGCTTCTTGCTCGGAATGGTGTGACCATTGAACCTTGAGAAACTTGATATTGTGGCGTCGAGTGGTACGCTCGGCTTGATCAAGGATACGAATGGGGTATTCCCGATAGGTGAGGTTATCTTGGAGATCAAGCGTTTCGTGGTCCACTCCACGGATAGGATCCGCGAAGCAACGCCTGAGTTGAGAAACGTGGAAGACATCATGAACTCTGGAGAGATGCGGAGGTAGTTCCAGTTGGTAGGCAACTTCCCCTCGTTGGGCAAGAATGCGAAAGGGTCCAATGTAGCGAGGAGCCAATTTGCCTTTGATACCGAATCGATGGGTTCCCTTTAAAGGTGTAACCCGAAGGTAAGCCATCTCGCCGACTTCATAAGCCATGGGCTTATGCTTGCGGTCATACTGACTCTTTTGTCGAGATTGGGCGGTTTTCAACTTCTCACGAATAATACGAACCTGCTCTTCTGCATCCTGGATCATGTCCGGGCCAAAGAGTTGTCTCTCGCCGGTTTCTGACCAGTTAAGAGGCGTTCGACATTTTCGTCCATAGAGAACTTCGAAAGGGGCTTTGCCCAAGCTAGCTTGATAACTGTTGTTATAAGCGAACTCGGCGAATGGAAGGCACTTCTCCCAATTCATACCGAAAGAGATGACAGAAGCTCGGAGCATATCCTCCAGAATTTGATTGACTCGTTCTACTTGACCACTTGACTGAGGATGGAAGGCGGTGCTAAAGGAGAGTCGAGTTCCCAAAGCATTTTGGAAACTTTCCCAAAATCGAGAGGTGAAAAGACTTCCACGGTCTGAATTAATTTCCAATGGAACACCATGGAGAGATACTATTCGAGAGATGTACAAATCAGCTAGCTGGCTAGCGGTTATACTCTCGCGAACAGGTAAGAAGTGGGCTACTTTGGAGAGACGATCGACAACAACGAGGATAGCATTATTCCCTCTTTTGGTTCTGGGAAACCCGGTAATGAAATCCATACCGATTTTATCCCATTTCCATTCAGGAATCTCCAAAGGTTGAAGGGTGCCAGCAGGCCGTTGATGCTCTGCTTTAACACGACGACAGACGTCGCAAGTTGCAATGTACTGAGCGATTTCTCTCTTCATCCTAGTCCACCAAAACCTCTGGCGTAGGTCTTGATACATCTTAGTGCTACCGGGATGAATGGTGAGAGGGGATTCGTGAGCTTCCTTAAGGATCAATTGACGTAAATGTTGCTTCTTGGGAACCACCAAGCGGTTCTCAAAGAAGACAACACCTCGTTCATCCATGGAAAAACATTTAGCAACTCCGCTAGCGATGTTTTCCTTAATCCGAGATATGCCTTTATCGCGCTTCTGGGCAGCTATGACTTGATCCATAAGGTTAGGTTTCGCCACCAGGGTGGAAAGGAATCCTCGAGGAACAATGTGAAGATTAAGCTTATGAAATTCCTCGTGGAGAAGTGGTTGACCTTGTTGTAACATCAGGTTGTTACAATAAGATTTACGACTTAGCGCATCAGCCATGACATTGGCTTTGCCTGGGGTGTAAGTTATTCCTAAGTCATAATCCGAGATCAACTCGACCCAACGTCTTTGCCTGAGATTCAAATCCGGTTGGGTGAAGATATATTTCAAACTTTGGTGATCAGTGTAGATTTCGCAACGATTACCCAGAAGGTAATGTCGCCAGGTTTTGAGTGCATGGACTACCACTGCAAGCTCTAGATCATGAGTGGGATAATTATCCTCATGTGGACGCAACTGTCGAGATGCGTAGGCAATCACATGACGATCTTGCATGAGTATGCAACCTAGTCCTTGTCGCGAGGCGTCGCAATAGATAACAAAGTCCTTAGAGAAGTCTGGTGGTACCAGTACGGGAGCAGATGTCAGGCGTCTTTTCAGTTCCTGAAAGCTGAACTCGCATTGTGGGGTCCACTCGAACTTTTTATCTTTCTTAAGGAGTTCAGTTAGAGGCTTAGCAACCTTGGAGAAATTCTCGACGAAGCGGCGGCAATAGCTCGCTAAACCAAGAAAACTCCGAACTTGCTTGACCGTCTCAGGTGGAGTCCAGTCAAGGACAGCTTGAACTCGCTCGGGATTGACAGCAATGCCCTTGCCAGAGATTACATGGCCCAGATAGGTCACTTCTGGCAACCAGAATTCGCACTTGGAGAATTTGGCATAAAGGCGATGCTCTCGAAGTTTCATCAATACTAGCCTTAGATGTTCGGCATGTTCTTCCTCATTCTTGGAGTAGATGAGTATATCATCGAGGTATACCACGACGAATTTATCCAAGTACTCCATGAAGATCGAGTTCATTAACCGAGAGAAGGTGGCTGGAGCATTGGTTAAACCGAAGGACATGACGGTGTACTCGTATTGGCCGTAACGAGTAACGAGGGCCGTTTTGGGAATGTCCCCGTTCTTGATTTTGATTTGATGGTAGCCCAACCTCAAATCCATCTTGGAAAAGACTGAGGATCCAGCGAGCTGGTCATACAGGTCGTTGATCCTGGGGAGCGGATACTTGTTCTTGATAGTGACCAGATTGACAGGTCGGTAATCTACAACCATCCGATCCGTTCCATCCTTCTTCTTGACGAAGAGGACGGGGCAAGCCCATGGAGATGAACTAGGACGGATGAAACCTTTTTGCAAGGACTCATCGAGTTGTTTCTTAAGCTCAGCTAGTTCTAGGGGTGCCATCTTATAAGGTCTCCTAGAGATTGGAACGGTTCCTGGAACAAGGTCTATCACGAATTCGACATCTCTGTCAGGTGGAACACCTGGCAGTTCCTCTGGAAAAACATCCGGGAAGTCACGGACTACCGGAACATCTTCGAGGTCTGGAAGGGGATTGGCATTTAGAGAGTAGAGCTGACGCTCCGATACTCGGGTCAAAACATTGACTGTCTTGCCCGATGGATGAGTAAGTTGAACAGTTCTAGTTGAGCAATCAATCTTGGCGTAGTGAGCTGACATCCAGTCCATACCCAAGATGATATTTATGTCTGAAGACTTGAGAGCTATTAGTGACGCAAGGAAAACCAATCTGTCCACAAGAATTTCATTTCCATGGCTGATCCTAGAGGTTTGCCATCTAGAACCGGGAGTTTGAATTTCCATGGAGGTGGGCATGTCACTAAAGGTAGTGTTGTGCAATCGAGCATAGCTCTCAGAAATAAATGAATGAGATGCTCCAGTATCAAAGAGAACAGTTGCCGGATGGCAATTAACAAGGAGCGTACCGAGAACGACGTTGGGGTCCTCTTGAGTTTCTTCAGTTGAAACGTAGTTGACATGGCCACGAGCAGTGGTGGCTGGCTTGGCGACAAGCACTTTTGCTGTTGACTTACCACGGCCAACAGACTTTCCGAACTGGCCGGGGTTGTTCTGGGGACACTCACGGATGTAGTGGCCCGGCTCACCACACTTGAAACAAGTTGTTATATTGGGACGTGGAGCAGCATTGGCAGTGGGGCCACCAAAAGTCATGGGCGGCACATACTGTTGATTGGGGCGAGGCGCCTCAAAGGATGGCCTCGGGGTATACCTGGGTGGCATAGCAGAATTTGGAATCCAGACCCGGCGCTTCTGAGATCCAGAGCCGGATGAAGATCCATAGTCACGGGAGTGCTTGCGTGAAGCTTCAAAATCATTCTGCCCCGTCTCGGCACTGATGGCCTTATTGACTAGCTTCGGAAAAGAAATGCATTCATGCAGACGAAGGTCACGTCGGAGCTCAGGGCTAAGTCCCTTGCGGAACCTTGCCTGCTTCTTGGCATCGGTGGATACCTCTTCGGGAGCATAGCGTGCAAGCTTCCCAAACTCGCGACTGTATGCATCCACAGTCAGCTTCCCCTGGGTGAAGTTACAGAACTCCTCCCTCTTGCGATCCATAAGACCTTCCGGGATATGATGCTCACGGAAAGCGGCACTGAAATCAGCCCAAGTAGTGAGTTGGCCGACCGGACGCATAGCTTCATAATTCTCCCACCAAAGGCTGGCAGGGCCTTCGAGGTGGTAGGCAGCAAAGGTAACTTTATCATCTTCAGCTACGTTGGCAGAACGTAGCTTGTGGGCGATGCTGCGGAGCCAGTCATCCGCATCGAGAGGTTCGATGGAATGATTGAACTTTGGCGGGTACAGCTTGACAAAGTCATTGATGGACACCGAATTGATCCTCTGCTGACGTGCAGTGTTCTGCTCAATCCGCTCTAACAAGCGATTGGTGTCGCGCCTGTTGCGCTCTGCCTCCAGCATCACTTCGGCCAGAGAAGGTGGTTGAGGAAGACTTTCCTCTCTAGGTGCACTAGCTTCCCCCTGCTCCGGAACAGCAGGGTTGCTGCGGGTGTTGACCATCCTGGGAAAACAAAACAACGATTTAAACCAGGATGGCAAAATCTGGTCAAGGAAGTGCGGAATGTAATGGATAACAAGGAATGCAGAGATGATCATCCGTATGACATGGTAATATAGAAACTGCCATATATATACCAACGGTCATACACATCATACATAGTTTAGTACAAGCTCAAGCTGAAGTACAACTAAGACGAGAGACGTTACATCTCATCGAAGGCATTCCAAGCTCCTATACATTATTTTTCTACACCTCCGGAATTGATACACACTAAGTTATATTCCACAATCACGCAGGACGGTGGACATACAACTATTACAATACTAGCGAGACTGCTACTAGCTCAGACAGCTCCGTAGAAGTCCTCATAGAAGTCACCACCCAGACCTGGAAGCGGAACATGGTCATCTGGGAACAGACGGTCCTGCGGTGCTTGTGGACCATAGGGACTTGGGTGCGGCCTCGGTCCAACAGATGGCGGCAGAAGAGGCCCATGAGGAGGGGTGATGCCTCCCACCTCACGCCATTCCATGAAGTCTGGCAGACTAGCCCGCACAGGGTACAAGTCTCTCGTGTCCATGTATCCGGCTTGCACAGCAGGTGCAAACCTCGTCAAGGTGGCCCAATGATCAGCACGAGCATTAAAAAGCTCCATACGCAAGGCCCGGTTTTCACGGTCCTTATCTTCCAACATCTCAGTAGTGGTTCAAAGGAGTGAGTCCTCATGGGATGCATCACTGTACATGCCCTGAAGGTAGCCATGCGCCCCAGGGAGGGATGCTGGCATGTAGCGAAATTCAGTGTTGCTCAACAAGGCAGTTCTAGCTCGCATAATGGTCATCATCGAGTAGGCTGCATCTTGAACGGACATCCCAATGGTGATCCCGAGTCCATAAGAACGGTGGAGTGGTTCCGTGGCTCCGGGATAAGACGGATATATTCTGACCGTGCACAGATATTGGCTCTGGTTGAAATCTCTAAACTGCTCTTCGACGGTGTATTCAGGGTACCATCGGTAACCTGCCTCAACCATCACTCGAACCAACATGGCGGTATGACCACATACACCGATGCAACGGGTCAGACGAACCACTTGGTTTTGGGGACGGGTAGCCATCTGAAAGCACAAAATAGTGCAAAGGCATTAGAATTTCTGGATGAAATTGGACAGCATAACGGCTGTAAATGCCCAGGAAAGGAATTGAGACATCCACAACAGTTTGCGAAACCACTCAACAACAACATATCAAGGTTCTGGTTCAATTGGCAACATACTAGACTTTAGTAGAGCTGAACTAGGTTGTAACCAACAATCCTATAAGTTACTACGGATTTAGTAACACGTGAACCTGATAGAGAGAAGAGAGCCTAGTTCCTTAACCCACGTAGAATGAGAAGAGAATGACTCAGAATAGAGGGCATAAGGTAAAGGAGTAAAAGAGCCTTACGTTCCCTCCCACAATCAATTCCCCTACATATAACTAAAGCATTTCTAGACTCGACATCGACCAGTTTGGCTTAGCGAACCTACAGGCAGTCCGGCTCTGATGCCAACGCTGTCAGGACCCCGATCCTAAGCCACATCGATCCAGCATGTAACACTTCATATCACTTTGCGGCCTCACGCACGGTACTCCCACGGGTGCCACCTTACCTGGCCCGGGACCGTTTGCGCCTTTTGGCTCACGTATATGATAATGTCGCTAGCATCCATATGACAGAGAACCCGGGCCGACATGGCTAGTCGTGAACCCAAAGCGGCGCTAGCCTATGAGGACAGGCAAACATGAATCACATCGAGCATGTCGGTCATCAACGTATCTATTCGGGCTGTAGCACTGGGCTAACAGGACTCCGGTAACCCGGGCTGTAGCAGGCTAGGCAGGACTCCGAATATCAGCGCGTGACATTTCCCCGAAGGGACAGACATAGGAACGACGTGAAACACATGCCGGCCAGTCAAGTGTCCAAGCAGTAGTGCTGGGCTAGCAGGACTCCGGTGAACCGGGCTGTAGCGGACTACTATCGCTCAGAAGCACAAGACTTACATTTCCCCATATGAAAGGCTGCCAAGGATAAACAACTAGATAGTCGGATCCCACTCATACCAAGCATTTCAATCATACACACAATATGCCCGATATGAGTAAATACAACATGGCATCACAACAGTACTCTACGACTCAAGTACTTTATTTAGAAGGCTCCGAGGAGCCATACATATCATCCATACAGATAGGGGTCACATGACCCAACACTCAAGTCATACAAACATACAAGCACATGCGGAAGCAAACTAGTCTGAGTACAGACACTAGAAAGAAAGAAGGCTTGATGTAGCCTGTCTATCTACAACGACCCTTCACAAGTCTTGGATCACCACCTGGGTGATAAGTCACTCGTCAACGTCGAGGTCTACATAGAACCCATCAGAAGGGTTGGTGCAGTCGTCTGAAAAACATGATTAAAGCAACATGAGTACGGAGGTACTCAGCAAGTCTTACAACAGGAACCTACTATATATGCACATTCTCAAGAAGGTGGTGGGGTTATTGCAGCAAGCCAGCTTTGACTCTTGGCTAAGCTATCCTACGATAGACACCACTTGTAAATCATTTGTCGCACACGAGTCCACTAACACCAACACAATACTCCACCGTGGATCCTCTCTCGCCATCCCACAAGAGGGCCATCCGCGGTACTCACACTTATCTTGAGATTTTTAGTAGTATCCATTTAACTTGTCTATGAACTGATATGAGCGAACCAGAAGTCCATTACCGCGGACACGGCTATTCGAATAGATCATTTATAACCCTGCAGGGGTGTACTTCTTCACACATGTTTCCACCACTTAGCGTCTGCACACGACATGTGCTCGGCAGACTTCAAGCGAAAGCCGACGTGGGTGTAGACCACGACCTACCTAAACACTCAAGTCTCTAGTCCAGGTTTATCGCCTATTCGGGTTCCATCCGCAGGGAGTCCGGCCGAGGTTTCCACTAACGGCCCCGAACGATGTGAACAGGGTTCCGAGACACCAAACGGGCGCCCGGTTGACCCGGCCACGTGCCTACCGCAACACAGCCCACCCCGATGGTCAGCACCGCGTGCGGCCCCCAGCATACTACAAACACCAGAAACTACTTGCAACTCCTGGACAGAGAACAAGGGTGGATAAGAAGTCGAGCGGGGTCATATTTCAGGGCCCAATGTGTGGTAGTAACTGTATCATGGATCACAAACACAGATCTCAGTTCTTAAGGACGGCCTCAATGAAACAACCCACCATGTACTCCTACATGGCCTCTCATCGATTCCTTTACCAAATCGTGTTCAACACTTCACTCTTGTCACCGACACAACCTTTCACTCCAGTTCATCATCCCGATGAGCCAGACCTGACACAACTCTAAGCATAGCAAGCATAGCATGGTAGGAACACACACACATGTATTGGCTCAATCAACTCCTACACATGCTAGTGGGTTTCATCTAGTTACTGTGGCAATGACAGGTCATGCAAAGGAAGTGGGTTCAACTACCGCAACACACAGCAGTTTGAAACGCGTTGTCTTAATGCAGTAAACAAGGGCAGAAGCGAGAACATGGGTTTGTATCGGAATGATCAATGGGTTGCTTGCCTGATGGAGTGGTCGTGGGATACTGCCCTTCAGTTGGATACTCGGAGATATCCTCGGAGGCAGAACCTACCACGATGAACACGTCGGAACACAATCAATACATGGCAATATGCAACAATATGATGCATGCTATGACATGGCAATATGGATGTGCCCTGACCTAGTGTAAGTTAAGTCAGAAGGAAATGACCCCATTTGAACCAAAGATTCAAATGGTAGTGCATTTATAAGATCATATTAGTGCAAAATCTCATAAAGCCTAAACAGTGGGTTTAACTTGTTTTAACATGCATGAAACCAGTACCAATGGATAGATTGGATTTTTCTGATAATTTTTCATATATAAAACTTTGCATTTGGAGTTATAGATAATTTTCTATGAATTTTTGAAGTTTGAACTATTTTCTGGATTTTCCTGTATAAAAATAAATCCAGCAAAATAGATTACTGCGTCAGCCTGAAGTCATGCTGACCTCAGCAGTCAAACCAGCTGGCTGGTCAAACCTGACGTGTGGGGACCACACGTCAGTGACACAGGGCTAATCCCGGTCAAACCCGCGCTGACTGGGGTTTGACTGGACCCTAGGGCCCACTGTCAGTGACCCAGGGTGGTTATTAGCTGGTGGGGTTAGTTGCTAATGACAGCCACGTCGACTCGCCGGAGTTTCGCCGGCGGCGACCATCCAGTGCGGCGGAGGAAAGTGCAAAATCGCGCTCCGGTGACCAAAAGAGCGGCGGAGGACATCTACAGCTAGCCAAGGGCAAGCCGCGTCTATTGGTGGCGGTGGTTTGTCTCGGGGTCGCCGGAAACAACGCCGGCGACGTGTTTGGCGGCGCCGGAGCTCGGGTCGAAGTGCGAAACGAGCTACGGGGCACGGCGAGGTGCGTGCGGTAGTGCGTTGGCCTCCTAGGGTTGCGGGGAGGCCGTTGGACAAGGTGGGGTGGCCAGTGGCTGGCCGGAGACACGCCGGCGACGTGCTCCGCGGCGGTGCGTGCGGGTGAGCATCGTGCGCTCGCTGTGGTGCACGAGGAAGAGAAAGGAGAGGATGGGGAGGTAGCTGAGCTCACCGCGGTCTCGGAGAAGTGGACGTCGGGGTCGGGGACGAGCTGGTGCGGCGGTGAGGTCGAAGGGGATCTCCGGCGGCCGGAGGTTGAAGAAGAGCTCGGGGAAGCGCTGTAGAGCGAGCGAGCGCTCGGGGCTCAGCTAGCTCGAAGAAGAGGAGGGCGGTGGAGCTGCTGGACAGGTCGGAGCGGCGCAAGGACGACGGGGAGCGCGACTACGGCGACGGTGCAGCTGCGGTGGCGTCGGCCATGGCGTGGAGGTGCGTGGGAGAGAGGCAGAGGGGCGAATGGCGTGTCCAGGGCGTCGGGGGCGCGACGTGGAGGCCGTCCAGGACAGCGGGGCGGCGAAGCGGCGAGCAGGGAGGCAGGGCGCTGCGTGGCGAGCTCCTGCTCCGGCGTCGAGCACCTGCCTGCCTGGCTGGCGAGGCGAAGCAGCTCGCTGGCGCGGCTGGTGGGCTGGGCCGGCCAGGTGGGCCGCCAGGTAAGTCAGTTGGCTTTCTGCTTTTGGTTTTTCTTTTTCTATTTCTTCTGCAACTTTGTGGAGTTATTTAAAATACCTAGACCACTCCAAAAAATCCTCAAACTGCACATGCTTGCTATTTAAAATATAGACAACATGAAACATTTCTGTTTGAGAATATTTGAACATTTAAAATATTTTTATAAATTTTAAATGCCCAAATTCAAATACTTATGTGTTAATTCAAAAACCTTCTGTTGACCTAGAAAATTGTGCACCACTTTTGTCAAAGGTTTAAACCCAAAACAAAGGGGGTGAACATTTCAGAAGGGCATTTCAGGTTCATTGAAAAAGGTTTTAGTAAACCCTAGTTATTTCCAGGGGGGGGGAAGTGTGTGTTGGGGGTTCTGGCATTTCCCATTTCAAAATTAAATAGAATTTAAACATGATGCACACTCTAATGCATGGCCTAGCTGGGATGTGACATACATATTCACATAACCTCGATTATTGTCAATCCTGATTTGGCCAGCGTTTTTATCCGGCCCATCAGGTAAAGGACTTCTCCGTTATCTTCCTCCTGGGGGCTCCGAGGGCGCCAGCTGTGGCGTTTCTTCAAAGAGGCATTGTCGAACTCAGGAAGGCCCATCCGAATAGGGTCCGGAAGGGGGACGTCCTCCATATAAAACCACTCCGAAGGCCAGTCTTCGGATGTCTTCTTCGGAGTACCAGACAGATATCCGGTCCCAGCGATGCGACATATCTCGGCTCCGCCCACTTGATATATTGACCCCTCTTGTGTACGGGGTACGAGGCAGAATAGCCTCTTCCAAATCTCAAAATGAGCTTCGCAGCCAAAAACAGCTCGCAAAGGGCGACGTAGCTAGCGATGTGTAATATGGAGGCGGGGGTAAAGTTATGCAGCTGGAGGCCGTAGAACTCCAGGAGCCCGCGGAGGAACGGGTGGATTGGAAATCCAAGTCCCCTTAATAATTAAGGGACAAGGCATACCCGCTCCCCCATGGATGGGTTGGGAAAGCTCTCCGCTTGCTCCCTGCCGTTGTAAGTGGCTAGTCCGGCTCGAACGGGGACCATATACACTGGAGGGAGAAACCCCTTGGTCTATAACTGTACTAATTGGCTGTGGGGGACGGAACACTTCTTCCAATTGCTTGGCTTAGGGCTACGGGAGCGAGTGGAGGAGCTGCGATGGCCGGCCATGATGGGATGGACTTTTCCGGGCGCGCTCCGATGGATACTCGTTGTGGGAGGATGGTGTGATCTGGATCTGAGGATCCCCGTCTCTTTAAATAGACGATTTACTCACATGGTTAGGGTGGTAAATGTAAAAATGCCCCTACTTCTCACGTTCGCTTGACACGTGGAGGATAGCCATTATTGGGCACAGAAGCCAAGGAGTGCAACATTTATGGGAAGACGGACACTACTCGGCAGGTACTCAGAATTTGGAGAAGAACCCGCCTTGCAATGCCGAAGACAATCTGCGCGCTGGACTCATCGTCATTGAAGCCTGGTTCAGGGGCTACTGAGGGAGTCCTGGATTAGGGGGTCCTCGGACAGCCGGACTATATACTTTGGCCGAACTGTTGGACTATGAAGATACAAGATTCAAGACTTCGTCCCGTGTCCGGATGGGACTCTCCTTTGCATGGAAGGCAAGCTTGGAAATTCGGATATGTAGATCTCCTCCCTTGTAACCGACTCTGTGTAACCCTAGCCCCCTCCGGTGTCTATATAAATCGGAAGGTTTAGTCCATAGGACAACAACAATCATAATCATAGGCTAGCTTCTAGGGTTTAGCCTCTACGATCTCGTGGTAGATCAACTCTTGTAATACTCATATCATCAAGATCAATCAAGCAGGAAGTAGGGTATTACCTCCATCGAGAGGGACCGAACCTGGGTAAACATTGTGTCCCCCGCCTCCTGTTACCATCCGCCTTAGACGCACAGTTCAGGACCCCCTACCCGAGATCCACCGGTTTTGACACCAACACCCGTCAACCGTAGAAGGGATCCCAGTGATCCCATAGGTGTCATTTCCCCCGACATCTTTGGCGCGCCAGGTAGGGGTTATGGCGCAGTGGTGAAAATCTGGTCTAGCAGTTAGTTTAGCAGTTCTTCATCGCCATGGCTTCCAAGGAAGAAGATGACCGAACGAGCGGCATCATTTGCGGATGCAGTGAGCTGCAGCGATAGAAAAGCTAAGTCATGTGAAACTTTGAGCAATTCCTTTTTATATAAGGTTATCGTCCTCAAAGATCTTGCCCTATGTATGGAAAACCTGCACGCAATGGGGCCCTTCCGCTATTGGCAACGCCCTTGTCCTGTTTTGAGTCCGCTCAACAGTTCGAGCGGCTGCATCGAGAGCGGCAGGGTGGCCTTCCGCTATTGGCAACACTCCCGTTCTGTCTCGAGTCCGCTCGACAGTTCGAGCGACCGCGTTGGGAGCGGTAAGGTGGTTTACCTGGCAGCAAGCACACCCGGCAGGCTATTGGGGATCTGTCCTCGAGGCGCCGTGGCTTGGGTTTACGCGCCAGCAAGCCTAGCCAATTAACGTAGGGTGGCAATACAAAGGGAGATAAAACAGGAAAATAACATGCATCGTTTCAAAGTATTGCAGAGTTATATTACATCAATTGTTGCTGCGGTTCCAACTAAAGATAAAAATTGTCTTGGTCATGAACCTGCATCGATGATGAGAAACGGGGTGCCTAGTCCCGGCGTTGGCCCTCTATCCTTCGAACTCCATCGATGCGGCTGATGATGGGCTTGATACGCTCCTCGAGCGTCGCGAGGTCCACATCCTCTGGCAAGCTCTCCAGTGTGGTGTCAAAGTCGAGGTTGGGATTCCAGTACGCCACCTTGGTGAGGACCTTGGTCAGGGCACCCCAGCAAAGCTTTCAGGCCTCATTGGCCAGAGAAGAAGCCCGGTTGGAGCGGAACAGCTCCAGGGCTCCAAGAACGCCCTCGAAGAACAGGGTCAGTTTGGCATTGGGACTCACGTTCGTCTCCGGGGTGTACCTCACGTGCGGCATCCCCATGGTAGCCAGCTTATGGTGATCCTGCTGGCGACGTCGGCGAGGCGGCTGATCTAGAGGTTTTTGCCCTTCACATAATCCTCTTGGTTGGCGGTGTCATTCCTCCACAGCTGCCTCTCCTCCTCCAGATTCTTGGTCAAGGTCTCCTCCCGGGCCCTGACCTCCGAAAGACTAGCCCTACGCCTTTGAAGAGCCTGCTCAAATCCGGCTCATTAAGTGGCAACGAGCAAGGCCATTGACCGCCCTCCCCTCCCAATAAAAGGCACGTGAGTATCGGCCCCCGCGCGCCTTCCCATATTCCATACGTTTGTCACCTACCCCGTGCCATGCATGCGGCGTACGTGGCGCAAGGGGCAGGCATAGTGGGAAACATGGAACGACGGTTCCAAAGCAGAGGGAGTAAATGAGCAGCGCCTTGTAGTTTTAAGGGACACGCAAGCCGCCTTACTGTTTACCACGGGATGACGCAAGCATGCTACGGTCATTCCACTCCCGACCCCCACGTCACGCACGGCCCCCACGTCGTGCGTTCAATGCGGGTCATGGGGAAGCGCAACGAGTGAAGGAGTTACTGCGGTAAAAACTCCGTCGCACGCGCGCCCGCGCACTGTTCTGGGCCTGGCCCAATAACGCCCCGCGCTTATATGTGGCCCAGGCCCGGGGGCTCCTGTCGGTGTACAAAAGTAGGGGTCCCTTTTTGCACCCCTTTACTTGTGCACGGGCAGTCGCAGCCCCACGCCCCTGGCCACACTTGGCGGGGAAGAGGAAGCAGAGACACAAGACAACCAGAGCAATGCCAAGCCGGAAACACAAAGAGCAAAAGAGTGAGGTGGACTCCCCCGGCAAGGCCCTTGCCGGGGCGGCCTTCACAGCCCCAGCAAGAACCTTGCCGGGTCAACTTGCCCAACACCAGCAGGGCTGCCACCCGTGAGCCCAAGAGTTCCAACACCATCAACCACATTGGAACCAAGGTTCGGGAGGCACCTCCATGGTGGCATGCAGGTCTTTGTGAAGATCAGAAGCACAAAAGATCAGATGAGAAACAAAAGACGGTGATCCTCGGCAAGACTCTTGCCGTGTAAACCCACAAGACCCCCGGCAAGATCCTTGCCGAGGACGACCACGAAGCCGCGACAAGACACTTGTCGGGGCCCCCACAAGACTCTTGCCGGGGACATCTGCAGGGCCGCAGCCAGGGCCACATCTGCCAAGACTCCACCGCCGTTCCCATACAGATGCCAGCCCATCAACTAAGCCAGCACCTATGTGGCGACGTGCGACCTCTAGGCCAACTCAGCAAGCACCTGCGTGGTGGCATGCAGATCTTCGTGAAGACCCTACCACCACGCCAACTCAGCAGCCTGCCAGCCTATGATAACCCACAAGTACAGGGGATCACAACAGTTTTCGAGGGTAGAGTATTAAACCCAAATTTCTTGATTCGACACAAGGGGAGCCAAAGAATATTCTCAAGTATTAGCATTTGAGTTGTATTTAGTAGCAAAGTATCAGCAGCAAAGTATTTAGTAGCAAAGTAATATGTAACGGTAACGATAGCAAAAGTAATATTTTTGGGTTTTGTAGTGATTGTAACAGGAGCAATGGAAAAGTAAATAAGCAGAGAACAATATGTGAAAAGCTCGTAGGCATTGGATCGGTCATGGAGAATTATGCCGGATGCAGTTCATCATGTAACAGTCATAACATAGGGTGACACAGAAATAGCTGCAATTCATCAATGTAATGTAGGCATGTATTCCAAATATAGTCATACGCGCTTATGGAAAAGAACTTGCATGACATCTTTTGTCCTACCCTCCCGTGGAAACGGGGTCCTAATGGAAAGAAACTAAGGGATATTAAGGCCTCCTTTTAATAGAGTACTGGACCAAAGCATTAACACATAGTGAATACATGAACTCCTCAAACTACGGTCATCACCGGGAGTGGTCCCGATTATTGTCACTTAGGGGTTGCCGGATCATAACACATAGTTGGTGACTATAGACTTGCAAGATAGGATCAAGAACACACATATATTCATGAAAACATAATAGGTTCAGATCTGAAATCATGGCACTCGGGCCCTAGTGACAAGCATTAAGCATAGCAAAGTCATAGTAACATCAATCTCAGAACATAGTGGATACTAGGGATCAAACCCTAACAAAACTAACTCGATTACATGATAAATCTCATCCAACCCATCACCGTCCAGCAAGCCTACGATGGAATTACTCACGCACGTCAGTGAGCATCATGAAATTGGTGATGGAGGATGGTTGATGATGACGACGGTGACAGAATCACCTCTCCGGAGCCCCGAACGGACTCCAGATCAGCCCTCCCGAGAGGTTTTAGGGCTTGGCGGCGGCTCTGCATTGTAAAGCGCGATGAATCCTTCTCTCTTATTTTTTTCTCCCCGAACACGAATATATGGAGTTGGAGTTGAGGTCGGTGGAGTGTCAGGGGGCCCACGAGGCTGGGGGGGCGTGCCCAGGGGGGCAGGCGCCCCCCATCCTCAGGGACATGTGGAGGCCCCCTGACGTGGATTATTCTTCCAGTATTTTTTATATTTTCCAAAAATAAGTTCCGTGGAGTTTCAGCTCATTCAAAGAACATTTGTTTCTGCACATAAATAACACCATGGAAAGTCTGCTGAAAACAACGTCAGTCTGGGTTAGTTCCATTCAAATCATGCAAGTTGGAGTCCAAAACAAGGGAAAAAGTGTTTGGAAAAGTAGATACGACAGAGACGTATCAACTCCCCCAAGCTTAAACCTTTGCTTGTCCTCAAGCAATTCAGTTGATAAACTAAAAGTGATAAAGAAAAACTTTTACAAACTCTGTTTGCTCTTCTTGTTGTAAATATGTAAAGCCAACATTCAAGTTTTCAGCAAAGATTATAACTAACCATATTCACAATAACATTTAGGTCTCATGTTTACTCATGCCAATGGCATAATCAACTAGCGAGCAATAATAATAAATCTCGGAGGACAACACTTTATCAAAACAATCATGATATGATATAAAAAGATGGTATCTCGCTAGCCCTTTCTGAGACTGAAAAACATAAACGCAGAGCACCTTTAAAGATCAAGACTGACTAGACATTGTAATTCAAGATAAAAGAGATCCAGTCATAGTCATACCCAATATAAATTAATAGTAAGGAATGCAAATGATAGCAGTGCTCTCCAGCTTGTGCTTTTTAATGAGAGGGTGATGACTCGACATGAAAGTAAATAGATAGGACCTTCGCAGAGGAAAGCAGGGATTTGTAGAGGTGCCAGAGCTCGATTTTGAAATAGAGATAAATAATATTTTGAGCGGCATACTTTCATTGTCAACATAACAACCAATATATGGCGATATCTTCCATGCTACACACATTATAGGCGGTTCCCAAATAGAATGGTAAAGTTTACACACCCATCCACCAACAAGCATCAATCCATGGCTTGCTCGAAACAACGAGTGCCTCCAACTAACAACAGTCCCAGGGGGAGTTTTGTTTGCAATTATTTTGATTTGATTTGCATAAAGCATGGGACTGGGCATCCCGGTGACCATCCATTTTCTCGTGAGTGAGGAGCAGAGTCCACTCCTCTTGAGAATAACCCGCCTAACATGGAAGATAAGGACAACCCTAGTTGATACATGAGCTATTCGAGCATACAAAACAGAATTTCATTTGAAGGTTTAGAGTTTGGCACATACAAATTTACTTGGAACGGCAGGTAGATACCGCATATAGGAAGGTATGGTGGACTCATATGGAATAACTTTGGGGTTTAAGGGATTGGATGCACAAGCAGTATTCCCGCTTAGTACAAGTGAAGGCTAGAAAAAGACTGGGAAGCGACCAACTAGAGAGCGACAACAGTCATGAACATACATCAAAATTAATAAACATTGAGTGCAAGCATGAGTAGGATATAATCCACCATGAACATAAATATCATGAAGGCTATGTTGATTTGTTTCAACTACATGTGTGAACATGTGCCAAGTCCAGTCACTTAAATCATTCAAAGGAGGATACCACCCCATCATACCACATAACAACCGTTTTAATAGCATGTTGGCACGCAAGGTAAACCATTATAACTCATAGCTAATCAAGCATGGCACGAGCAACTATGATCTCTAATTGTCATTGCAAACATGTTTATTCATAATAGGCTGAATCAGGAACGATGAACTAATCATATTTACAAAAACAAAAGAGGTCGATTTCATACCAGCTTCTCTAATCTCAATCAGTCCATCATATATCGTCATAATTGCCTTTCACTTGCACGACCGAACGGTGTGAATAATAATAAGAGTGCACGTGCATTGGACTAAGATGGAATCTGCAAGCATTCAATAAACAGGAGAAGACAAGGCAATATGGGCTCTTGGTTAAATCAACAATAATGCATATAAGAGCCACTTCAACAATTTAATCATGGTCTTCTCCTATCAACCCCCAAAGAAAAGAAAAGAAATAAACTATTTACATGGGAAAGCTCCCAACAAGCAAAAGAAGAACGGGAAACATTTTTGGTTTTTCTTTTAATTATTACTACTACAGCAAGAAAAGTAAACTAGCTAAAGCTATTACTAATTTTTTTTGCTTTTTTTCTTAATATTTTTTAAACACACAAGAAGAAAGCAAGAAAAAGAAAATAAACTAGCATGGATATTACAGTGAAAAAGTATGAGCACCGACAACTAGCAATGAGTGTGTAAACATAAATGTAATGTCGGTGGGAAATACGTATTCCCCCAAGCTTAGGCTTTCTGCCTAAGTTGGTTTATTGCCACGGATGGCCTAGCGGATATCCATAGTTGTAGCCGGGGTCGTACTGAGATGAACAAGACTCTGATTGCCACTGGTTGGCAATCATCTCCGGATCCCACTGGTAATTAGACTGTCGTGGAGGATCAAATTGTGGTTCCAGCTCTGTGGCTGATGTAGGGTTCCGGTAGGCGTGAATGGCCGCCAGCAGAACGAGATACGGACCTGCAGATAAATCAAACAAGGAAGGAGCAGGCAAGGTAATAGTCTCAGGGTGATGTTTATCAAAGAACAATTTTTATTTAAGCGCCCCATCCCTATTCTTAACAATAAAGTCATGCGCTACCATACTCTTATAATCTAAATAAGCAGGGGGCATCAATTTTTCTTCTTTTTCATAGTGCCTAATAGGTATGTTATAGTGTGCAGTAAGGCATGAAGCGTAAATACCTCCAAAGATGGGGCCCTTTGTACGGTTCAGACTTAACCGTTTAGCAATAATACCGCCCATACTAACAGAGTTATCACAGAATAAACCATGGAACAAAATAATAATATCAGGAACACTAAGGTTTCCACAGTTTCCGCGACCAATTAAGCAATGACTAGCAAATATAGAAAAGTAGAGTAAAACAGGAAAATGTATGCTAGTGATTCTTGCATCGAAAACCTTCCTAGTTTCCCCTACAGTAATAGTGTCAATAAACCCGTCCACATCTTTACGATGTGGTTCCTCTAAGCTACCCTCGAAATGTATTTTTTTGCAAACCTTGCAAAATTCATCTAGTGACATCTTCTTAATCACATGATATAAATGAAACTCTACTAAAAGAGGTGATTCCTTAGGATAATAGTAGAAGTTTTGCACAAAAGTATTGGTGAGTAAGAGATACTGTTCGCGTTGGTCGCGGAGGAAGTCGGTGAGGCCTGCGTTCTCAGCCAATTCATAAAAATCCTCATAAATCCCGGCTGCTCTCAAGAAATCATTGGAAGGCCATTCACAAGGCCGAACCTCCGCGGTGCGAGGCAAATTATATTTGGTCCTCACTGCTTCCTCACTTTGCTTTTCCTTCGAGCTTCGGCTCGATGAGCCCCTCAAAAATCTCTTCATTATTTTCTGAAAAAAATCTGAAATTTTTAGTAACTTCAAATAAAAGTGAACCAAGCTCAACAAAATTGATAGCAACTAGTCCTACAAGTGCCTAGAGCCTATATCATGCATTAGAACTACTTGGAACCATATAAATTTGTCAAGCAAGCTCAAGAACATGGTCACCTAGGCAGCAACAATTTGCAATGAATAAAGCACTAGCACAAAAACTAATTGGACCAATGGAGGAGTCACATACCAAGGAACAATCCCCCCAAGCAGTTTTGTGAGAGGTGCTTTGAGCAAGGAGATCGAAAATCGCAGCAAAATGAGCTAGAACTCGTGCTTGAGCTGGATGGTGGTTTTATTTTGGAGGAAGAAGAAGTGTGTGGGTGCAGGAATAAGTGGAGGGGAGCCACCGTGGGTCCACGAGGCAGGGGGGCGTGCCCTCTAGCGGTGGGAGCGCCCTGGACCCTCGTGGCCAGGTGCTTGATCCCCCTGCTATGTTCTCAGTGCTATATATTCTCAAATATTCCAGAAAAAACATATTAAATTGGCAGGGCATTTGGAGAACTTTTATTTTCGGGGTATTTTTATATTGCACGGATAATTCAGAAAACAGACAGAAAAATACTATTTTTTACTTTATTTCAACTAAATAACAGAAAGTAGAAGGAGGGTATATAGAAGGTTGTGCTTCCTAGTTTCATCCATCTCATGCTCATCAAAAGGAACCCACTAACAAGGTTGATCAAGTCTTGTTAACAAACTCATTTCGAATAACATGGAACCGGAGAAATTTCGAATAACACTATATTACCTCAATGGGGATATGCAGATCCCCAATAATAATAATATCATATTTCTTCTTGACAATAGGAAGAGGAAATTCAAAACCTCCAAAAAATAATCAATGGAATTTTTCCAATAGAGTGATACTATGAACTTGAGGTTGTTTCCTCGGAAAGTGTACCGTATGCTCATTACCATTAGCATGAAAAGTGACATTGCCGTAGTTGCAATCAATAACAGCCCTTTCAGTATTCAAAAAGGGTCTTCCAAGAATAATAGACATACTATCGTCCTCGGGAATATCAAGAATAACAAAGTGTGTTCAAATAGTAACATTTGCAACCACAACGGGCACATCCTCACAAATACCGACAGGTATAGCAGTTGATTTATCAGCCATTTGCAAAGATATTTCAGTAGGGGTCAACTTATTCAAATTAAGTCTACGATATAAAGAGATAGGTATAACACTAACACCGGCTCCAAGATCACATAAAGCCGTTTTAACATAGTTTCTTTCAATGGAGCATGGTATAGTGGGTACTCCTGGATCTTCTAGTTTCTTTGGTATTCCACCCTTAAAAGTATAATTAGCAAGCATGGTGGAAATCTAAGCTTCCGTTATTTTTCTTTTATTAGTGACAATTTCTTTCATATACTTAGCACAAGGATTCATTTTGAGCATATCAGTTAATCGCACACGCAAAAAGATAGGTCTAATCGTTTCAGCAAAGCACTCAGAATCCTCATCATCCTTTTTCTTGGATGGTTTGGGAGGAAAAGGCATGGGTTTCTGAACCCATGGTTCTCTTTCTTTGCCATGCTTCCTAGCAACAAAGTCTCTCTTATCATAACGTTGATTCTTTGATTGTGGGTTATCAAGATCAACAACAGGTTCAATTTCTACATCATTATCATTACTAGGTTGAGCATCATCATGAACATTATCATTAACATTTTCATTAGGTTCATGTTTATTACCAGATTGTGTTTTAGCATCAGAAATAGAAATATCATTTGGATTCTCAGGTGGTTCAGCAATAGGTTCACTGGAAGCATGCAAAGTCCTATCATTTTCTTTTTCTTCTTTTTAGAAGAACTAGGTGTGTCAATATTATTTCTCTGAGAATCTTGCTCAATTCTCTCAGGATGTCCTTTAGGATACAAAGGTTCCTGAGTCATTTTACTGGTTCTAGTAGCCACTCTAAGAGCATTATCATTATTCTTACTATTTAATTCATTGACCAAATCATTTTGAGCTTTAAGTACTTGTTCTACTTGAGTGGTAACCATAGAAGCATGTTTACTAATGAGTTTAAGTTCACCTTTAACTCTAGACATATAATCACCCAAGTGTTCAGTCATATAAGCATTTTTTTAATTGTCTACCAAAATAAGCATTGAAATCTTCTTGCTTAACCATAAAATTATCAAACTCATCCAAACATTGGCTAGCAAACTTAGTAGGAGGGATTTCAGCTTTATCATATCTATAGAGAGAATTTACCTTTACTACCTGTGTCGGGTTATCAAGACCATGTGTTTCTTCAATAGGTGAGGGATTGAGATCATATATTTCTTCAACAGGCGGTAAATCAAGACCATGTATTTCTTCAATAGGAGGTAAATTCTTAACATCTTCAGCTTTAATACCCTTTTCTTGTTGGGGAACGCAGTAAATTCAAAAAATTTCCTACGCACACGCAAGATCATGGTGATGCATAGCAACGAGAGGGGAGAGTATTTGTCTACGTACCCTCGTAGACCGAAGCGGAAGCGTTGACACAACGTAGAGGAAGTAGTCGTACGTAGAGGAAGTAGTCGTACGTTCTCCTCGCGATCCAACCGATGTAAGCACCGAACGTACGGCACCTCCGAGTTCTGCACACGTTCAGCTCGATGACGATCCCCGGGCTCCGATCCAGCAAAGCGTCGGGGAAGAGTTCCGTCAGCACGACGGCGTGGTGACGATCTTGATGTGTTACCGGCGCAGGGCTTCGCCTAAGCACTGCAACAATATGATCGAGGTGGAATTTGGTGGAAGGGGGCACCGCACACGGCTAAGGAACGATCCGTAGATCAACTTGTGTGTCTTTGGGGTGCCCCCTGCCCCCGTATATAAAGGAGTCAAGGGGGAGGGGCTGGCCGGCCAAGCCAGGGCGCGCCAGAGAGTCCTACTCCCTCTGGGAGTAGGATTCCTCCCCCCCAATCCTAGTTGGACTAGGATTGCTCCAAGGGGGAGAGAAAGAGAGAGGGGGCACCCACCTCTCCTAGTCCTAATAGGACTAGGGAAGGGGGGGGAGGCGCGCAGCCCCTAGGGCTGCCCTCTCACCTTTCCTCCAAGGCCCATGTTGGCCCATTATGCTTCCGGGGGGTTCCGGTAACCCTCCCGGTATTCCGGTAAAATCCTGATTTCACCCGGAATGCATCCGATGTCCAAACATAGGCTTCCAATATATAATTCTTTATGTCTCGACCATTTTGAGACTCCTCGTCACGTCCCCGATCTCATCCGGGACTCCGAACTCCTTCGGTACATCAAAACTCATAAACTCATAATATAACTGTCATCGAAACCTTAAGCGTGCGGACCCTACGGGTTCGAGAACAATGTAGACATGACCGAGACATGTCTCCAGTCAATAACCAATAGCGGGACCTGGATGCCCATATTGGCTCCTACGTATTCTACGAAGATCTTTATCGGTCAGACCGCATAACAACATACGTTTGTTCCCTTTGTCATCGGTATGTTACTTGCCCGAGATTCGATCGTCGGTATCCAATACCTAGTTCAATCTCGTTACCGGCAAGTCTCTTTTCTCGTTCCGTAATACATCATCTCGCAACTAACTCATTGGTTGCAATGCTTGCAAGGCTTATGTGATGTGTATTACCGAGAAGGCCCTGAGATACCTCTCCGACAATTGGAGTGACAAATCCTAATCTCGAAATACGCCAACCCAACATGTACCTTCGGAGACACCTGTAGAGCACCTTTATAATCACCCAGTTACGTTGTGACGTTTGGTAGCACACAAAGTGTTCCTACGGTAAACGGGAGTTGCATAATCTCATAGTTAAAGGAACATGTATAAGTCATGGATAAAAGCAATAGCAACATACTAAACGATCGGGTGGTATGCTAATGGAATGGGTCATGTCAATCAGATCATTCAACTAATGATGTGATCTCGTTAATCAAATAACAACTCTTTGTTCATGGCCAGGAAACATAACCATCTTTGATTAATGAGCTAGTCAAGTAGAGGCATACTAGTGACACTCTGCTTGTTTATGTATTCACACATGTATTATGTTTCCAGTTAATACAATTCTAGCATGAATAATAAACATTTATCATGATATAAGGAAATAAATAATAACTTTATTATTGCCTCTAGGGCATATTTCCTTCAGTCTCCCACTTGCACTAGAGTCAATAATCTAGATTACAAAGTAATGATTCTAACACCCATGGAGTCTCGGTGCTGATCATGTTTTGCTCGTGGAAGAGGCTTAGTCAACGGGTCTGCAATATTCAGCTCCGTATGTATCTTGCATATCTCTATGTCTCCCACCTGGACCAAATCCCGGATGGAGTTGAAGCGTCTCTTGATGTGTTTGGTTCTTTTGTGAAATCTGGATTCCTTTGCCAAGGCAATTGCACCAGTATTGTCACAAAAGATTTTCATTGGACCCGATACGCTAGGTACAACACCTAGATCGGATATGAACTCTTTCATCCAGACTCCTTCATTAGCTGCTTCCGAAGCGGCTATGTACTCAGCTTCACATGTAGATCCCGCCACGACGCTTTGTTTTGAACTGCACCAACTGACAGCTCCACCGTTTAATGTAAATACGTATCCGGTTTGCGATTTAGAATCGTCCGGATCAGTGTCAAAGCTTGCATCGACATAACCGTTTACGACGAGCTCTTTGTCACCTCCATAAATGAGAATCATATCCTTAGTCCTTCTTAAGTACTTAAGGATGTTCTTGACCGCTGTCCAGTGATCCATTCCTGGATTACTTTGGTACCTTCCTGCTAAACTCACAGCAAGGCACACATCAGGTCTGGTACACAGCATTGCATACATGATAGAGCCTATGGCTGAAGCATAGGGAACAATTTTCATTTCCTCTCTATCTTCTGCGGTGGTCGGGCATTGAGTCTTACTCAACTTCACACCTTGTGCCACAGGCAAGAACCCTTTCTTTGCCTGATCCATTTTGAACTTTTTCAAAACTTTGTCAAGGTATGTGCTTTGTGAAAGTCCTATTAAGCGTTTTGATCTATCTCTATAGATCTTAATGCCCAATATATAAGCAGCTTCACCGAGGTCTTTCATTGAAAAACTCTTATTCAAGTATCCCTTTATGCTATCCAGAAATTCTATATTATTTCCGATCAGCAATATGTCATCCACATATAATATCAGAAATGCTACAGAGCTCCCACTCACTTTCTTGTAAATACAGGCTTCTCCAAAAGTCTGTATAAATCCATATGCTTTGATCACACTATCAAAGCGTTTATTCCAACTCCGAGAAGCTTGCACCAGTCCATAAATGGATCGCTGGAGCTTACACACTTTGTTAGCTCCCTTCGGATCGACAAAACCTTCTGGTTGCATCATATACAACTCTTCTTCCAGAAATCCATTCAGGAATGCAGTTTTGACATCCATTTGCCAAATTTCATAATCATAAAATGCGGCAATTGCTAACATGATTCGGACAGACTTAAGCATCGCTACGGGTGAGAAAGTCTCATCGTAGTCAATTCCTTGAACTTGTCGAAAACCCTTTGCAACAAGTCGAGCTTTATAGACAGTAACATTACCATCAGCGTCAGTCTTCTTCTTAAAAATCCATTTATTCTCAATTGCTTGCCGATCATCGGGCAAGTCAACCAAAGTGCACACTTTGTTTTCATACATGGATCCCATCTCAGATTTCATGGCCTCAAGCCACTTTGCGGAATCTGGGCTCACCATCGCTTCTTCATAGTTCGTAGGTTCACCATGGTCTAGTAACATGACTTCCAAAATAGGATTACTGTACCACTCTGGTGCGGATCTTACTCTGGTTGATCTACGAAGTTCAGTAGAAACTTGATCTGAAGTTTCATGATCATTATCATTAGCTTCTTCCCTATTTGATGTAGGTGTCACAGAAACAGATTTCTGTGATGTACTACTTCTCAATAAGGGAGTAGATACTGATATCTCATCAAGTTCTACTTTCCTCCCACTCACTTCTTTCGAGAGAAACTCCTTCTCTAGAAAGTTTCCGACTTTAGCAACAAAAATTTTGCCTTCGGATCTGTGATAGAAGGTATACCCAATAGTCTCCTTTGGGTATCCTATGAAGACACATTTTTCCGATTTGGGTTCGAGCTTATCAGGTTGAAGCTTTTTCACATAAGCATCGCAGCCCCAAACTTTAAGAAATGACAACTTTGGTTTCTTGCCAAACCATAGTTCATAAGGTGTCGTCTCAACGGATTTTGATGGTGCCCTATTTAACGTGAATGCGGCCGTCTCTAGAGCATAACCCCAAAAAGATAGCGGTAAATCTGTAAGAGACATCATAGATCGCACCATATCCAGTAAAGTACGATTACGACGTTCGGACACACCATTACGTTGTGGTGTTCCGGGTGGCGTGAGTTGCGAAACTATTCCGCATTGTTTCAAGTGTAGACCAAACTCGTAACTCAAATATTCTCCTCCACGATCAGATCGTAGAAACTTTATTTTCTTGTTACGATGATTTTCCACTTCACTCTGAAATTCTTTGAACTTTTCAAATGTTTCAGACTTGTGTTTCATTAAGTAGATATACCCATATCTGCTTAAATCATCAGTGAAGGTGAGAAAATAACGATATCCGCCACGAGCCTCAACATTCATTGGACCACATACATCAGTATGTATGATTTCTAATAAATCTGTTGCTCTCTCCACAGTACCGGAGAACGGTGTTTTAGTCATCTTGCCCATAAGGCACGGTTCGCAAGTGCCAAGTGATTCATAATCAAGTGACTCCAAAAGTCCATCAGTATGGAGTTTCTTCATGCGCTTTACACCGATATGACCTAAACGGCAGTGCCACAAATAAGTTGCACTATCATTATTAACTCTGCATCTTTTGGTTTCAACATTATGAATATGTGTGTTACTACTATCGAGATTAAGTAAGAACAAACCACTCTTTAATGGCGCATGACCATAAAAGATATTACTCATATAAATAGAACAACCATTATTCTCTGATTTAAATGAATAACCGTCTCGCATCAAACAAGATCCAGATATAATGTTCATGCTCAACGCTGGTACTAAATAACAATTATTTAGATCTAATATTAATCCCGAAGGTAGATGTAGAGGTAGCGTGCCGACCGCGATCACATCGACTTTGGAACCATTTCCCACGCGCATCGTCACCTCGTCCTTAGCCAATCTTCGCTTAATCCGTAGTCCCTGTTTTGAGTTGCAAATATTAGCAACAGAACCAGTATCAAATACCCAGGTGCTACTGCGAGAATTAGTAAGGTACACATGAATAACATGTATATCACATATACCTTTGTTAACCTTGCCATCCTTCTTATCCGCCAAATACTTGGGGCAGTTCCGCTTCCAGTGACCAGTCTGCTTGCAATAGAAGCACTCAGTTTCAGGCTTAGGTCCAGACTTGGGTTTCTTCTCTTGAGTAGCAACTTGCTTGCTGTTCTTTTTGAAGTTCCCCTTTTTCTTCCCTTTGCCCTTTTTCTTGAAACTAGTGGTTTTGTTAACCATCAACACTTGATGCTCCTTTTTGATTTCTACCTCCGCGGCTTTTAGCATCGCGAAGAGCTCGGGCATAGTTTTGGTCATCCCTTGCATATTATAGTTCATCACGAAGCTCTTGTAGCTTGGTGGCAGTGATTGGAGAATTCTGTCAATGACGCAATCATCTAGAAGATTAACTCCCAGTTGAATCAAGTGATTGTTATACCCAGACATTCTGAGTATATGCTCACTGACAGAACCATTCTCCTCCATTTTATAGCTATAGAACTTATTGGAGACTTCATATCTCTCAATCCGGGCATTTACTTGAAATATTAACTTCAACTCCTGGAACATCTCATATGCTCCATGGTGTTCAAAACGTCGTTGAAGTCCCGGTTCTAAGCCGTAAAGCATGGCACACTGAACTATAGAGTAGTCATCAGCTTTGCTTTGCCAGACGTTCATAACATCTGGCGTAGCTCTTGCACCAGGCCTGGCACCCAGCGGTGCTTCCAGGACGTAATTCTTCTGTGCAGCAATGAGGATAATCCTCAAGTTACGGACCTAGTCCGTGTAATTGCTACCATCATCTTTCAACTTTGCTTTCTCAAGGAACGCATTAAAATTCAACGGAACAACAGCACGAGCCATCTATCTACACAACATAGACAAGCAAGATACTATCAGGTACTAAGTTCATGATAAATTAAAGTTCAATTAATCATATTACTTAAGAACTCCCACTTAGATAGACATCTCTCTAATCCTCTAAGTGATCACGTGATCCAAATCAACTAAACCATGTCCGATCATCACGTGAGATGGAGTAGTTTCAATGGTGAACATCATTTATGTTGATCATATCTACTATATGATTCACGCTCGACCTTTCGGTCTCTGTGTTCCGAGGCCATATCTGTATATGCTAGGCTCGTCAAGTTAAACCTGAGTATTCCGCGTGTGCAACTGTTTTGCACCCGTTGTATTTGAACGTAGAACCTATCACACCCGATCATCACGTGGTGTCTCAGCACGAAGAACTTTCGCAACGGTGCATACTCAGGGAGAACACTTCTTGATAATTTAGTGAGAGATCATCTTATAATGCTACCGTCAATCAAAGCAAGATAAGATGCATAAAAAGGATAAACATCACATGCAATCAATATAAGTGATATGATATGGCCATCATCATCTTGTGCTTGTGATCTCCATCTTCGAAGCACCGTCATGATCACCATCGTCACCGGCGCGACACCTTGATCTTCATCGCAACATCGTTGTCGTCTCGCTAATCTTATGCTTCTACGACTATCACTACCGTTTAGCAATAAAGTAAAGCATTACATCGCGATTGCATTGCATACAATAAAGCGACAACCATATGGCTCCTGCCAGTTGCCGATAACTCGGTTACAAAACATGATCATCTCATACAATAAAATTTAGCATCACGTCTTGACCATATCACATCACAACATGCCCTGCAAAAACAAGTTAGACGTTCTCTACTTTGTTGTTGCAAGTTTTACGTGGCTGCTACGGGCTTTAAGCAAGAACTCATCTTACCTACGCATCAAAACCACAACGATAGTTTGTCAAATAGACTCCGTTTTAACCTTCTCAAGGACCGGGCGTAGCCACACTCGGTTCAACTAAAGTTGGAGAGACAGTCTTCCGCAAGCCATCTCTGTGCAAAGCACGTCGAGGGAACCGGTCTCGCGTAAGCGTACGCGTAAGGTTGGTCCGGATCGTCTCATCCAACAATACCTCTGAACCAAAGTATGACATGCTGGTAGGCAGTATGACTTGTATCGTCCACAACTCACTTGTGTTCTACTCGTGCAAATAACATCATACCATAAAAACCTAGGCTCGGATGCCACTGTTGGGGAACGCAGTAAATTCAAAAAATTTCCTACGCACACGCAAGATCATGGTGATGCATAGCAACGAGAGGGGAGAGTATTTGTCTACGTACCCTCGTAGACCGAAGCGGAAGCGTTGACACAACGTAGAGGAAGTAGTCGTACGTAGAGGAAGTAGTCGTACGTTCTCCTCGCGATCCAACCGATCTAAGCACCGAACGTACGGCACCTCCGAGTTCTGCACACGTTCAGCTCGATGACGATCCCCGGGCTCCGATCCAGCAAAGCGTCGGGGAAGAGTTCCGTCAGCACGACGGCGTGGTGACGATCTTGATGTGTTACCGGCGCAGGGCTTCGCCTAAGCACTGCAACAATATGATCGAGGTGGAATTTGGTGGAAGGGGGCACCGCACACGGCTAAGGAACGATCCGTAGATCAACTTGTGTGTCTTTGGGGTGCCCCCTGCCCCCGTATATAAAGGAGTCAAGGGGGAGGGGCTGGCCGGCCAAGCCAGGGCGCGCCAGAGAGTCCTACTCCCTCTGGGAGTAGGATTCCTCCCCCCCAATCCTAGTTGGACTAGGATTGCTCCAAGGGGGAGAGAAAGAGAGAGGGGGCGCCCACCTCTCCTAGTCCTAATAGGACTAGGGAAGGGGGGGGAGGCGCGCAGCCCCTAGGGCTGCCCTCTCACCTTTCCTCCAAGGCCCATGTTGGCCCATTATGCTTCCGGGGGGTTCCGGTAACCCTCCCGGTATTCCGGTAAAATCCTGATTTCACCCGGAATGCATCCGATGTCCAGGCTTCCAATATATAATTCTTTATGTCTCGACCATTTCGAGACTCCTCGTCACGTCCCCGATCTCATCCGGGACTCCGAACTCCTTCGGTACATCAAAACTCATAAACTCATAATATAACTGTCATCGAAACCTTAAGCGTGCGGACCCTACGGGTTCGAGAACAATGTAGACATGACCGAGACATGTCTCCAGTCAATAACCAATAGCGGGACCTGGATGCCCATATTGGCTCCTACATATTCTACGAAGATCTTTATCGGTCAGACCGCATAACAACATACGTTTGTTCCCTTTGTCATCGGTATGTTACTTGCCCGAGATTCGATCGTCGGTATCCAATACCTAGTTCAATCTCGTTACCGGCAAGTCTCTTTTCTCGTTCCGTAATACATCATCTCGCAACTAACTCATTGGTTGCAATGCTTGCAAGGCTTATGTGATGTGTATTACCGAGAAGGCCCTGAGATACCTCTCCGACAATTGGAGTGACAAATCCTAATCTCGAAATACGCCAACCCAACATGTACCTTCGGAGACACCTGTAGAGCACCTTTATAATCACCCAGTTACGTTGTGACGTTTGGTAGCACACAAAGTGTTCCTACGGTAAACGGGAGTTGCATAATCTCATAGTTAAAGGAACATGTATAAGTCATGGATAAAAGCGAAGCAATAGCAACATACTAAACGATCGGGTGCTATGCTAATGGAATGGGTCATGTCAATCAGATCATTCAACTAATGATGTGATCTCGTTAATCAAATAACAACTCTTTGTTCATGGCCAGGAAACATAACCATCTTTGATTAATGAGCTAGTCAAGTAGAGGCATACTAGTGACACTCTGCTTGTTTATGTATTCACACATGTATTATGTTTCCAGTTAATACAATTCTAGCATGAATAATAAACATTTATCATGATATAAGGAAATAAATAATAACTTTATTATTGCCTCTAGGGCATATTTCCTTCATTTCTTTCATAGATTTCTTTGCCTCTTGCATATCTTCAGGACTGAGAAACAAAACACCCCCTTTTCTTCGGAGTTGGTTTAGGAATAGGCTCAGGAATTGGCTCAGGAAGTGTCCAATTATTTTCATTTGTCAACATATTATTCAATAGAATTTCAGCATCATCCGGTGTTCTTTCCATGAAAACAGAACCAGCACAACTATCCAGGTAATCTCTCGAAGCATCGGTTAGTCCATTATAAAAGATATCGAGTATTTCATTTTTCATAAGAGGATGATTAGGCAAAGCATTAAGTAATTGGAGAAGCCTCCCCCAAGCTTGTGGGAGACTCTTGATACGTCTCCAACGTATCTATAATTTTTGATTGCTCCATGCTATATTATCTACTGTTTTGGGCAATATTGGGCTTTATTATCCACTTTTATATTATTTTTGGGACTAACCTATTAACCGGAGGCCCAGCCCAGAATTGCTGTTTTTTTTTGCCTATTTTAGTGTATCGAAGAAAAGGAATATCAAACGGAGTGCAATTGACCTGAAACTCCACGGAACTTATTTTTGGACCAGAAGAAGCCTACGAAGTATCGGAAGCTCACCAGGGGAGTCCCGGGCTGCCCACGAGGGTGGGGGCGCGCCCCCTGCCTCGTGGACAGCCCGGAGGTCCACCGACGTACTTCTTTCACCCATATATACCCTCGCACCCTAAAACTATCGAAGAACAGAATATATCGAGAGTTCCGTCGCTGCAAGCCTCTGTAGCCACCAAAAGTCAATCGGGACCCTATTCCGGCACCCTGCCGGAGGGGGGAACCATCACCGATGGCCATCTTAATCATCCCGACGCTCTCCATGACGAGGAGGGAATAGTTCACCCTCGGGGTTGAGGGTATGTACCAGTAGCTATGTGTTTGATCTCTCTCTCTCTCTCTCTCTCTCTCTCTCTCTCTCTCTCTCGTGTTCTTGATTTGGCACGATCTTGATGTATCACGAGATTTGCTATTATAGTTGGATCTTATGTTGCTTCTCCCCCTCTACTTTCTTGTAATGGATTGAGTTTTCCCCTTGAAGTAATCTTATCGGATTGAGTCTTTAATGATTCGAGAACACTTGATGTAAGTCTTGCCGTGCATATCTGTGGTGACAATGGGATATCACGTGATTCACTTGATGTATGTTTTGGTGATCAACTTGCGGGTTCCGCCCATGAACCTATGCATAGGGGTTGGCACACGTTTTCGTCTTGATTCTCCGGTAGAAACTTTGGGGCACTCTATGAGGTTCTATGTGTTGGTTGAATAGATGAATCTGAGATTGTGTGATGCATATCGTATAATCATACCCACAGATACTTGAGGTGACATTAGAGTATCTAGGTGACAATAGGATTTTGGTTGATTTGTGTCTTAAGTTGTTATTCTTGTACGAACTCTAGGGCTGTTTGTGACACTTATAGGAATAGCGCAACGGATTGATTGGAAAAAATAACTTTGAGGTGGTTTAATATCTTCATTTGTTCTCCGCTATTAGTGGCTTTGGAGTGACTCTTTGTTGCATGTTGAGGGATAGTTATGTGATCCAATTATGTTCTTATTGTTGAGAGAACTTGCACTAGTGAAAGTATGAACCCTAGCTAGGGCTTGTTTCCTAGCATTGCAATACCGTTTACGCTCACTTTTACCACTTGTTACCTTGCTGCTTTTATATTTTCAGATTACAAAAACCTATATCTACCATCCATATTGCACTTGTATCACCATCTCTTCGCCAAACTAGTGCACCTATACAATTTACCATTGTATTGGGTGTGTTGGGGACACAAGAGACTCTTTGTTATTTGATTGCAGGGTTGCTTGAGAGAGACCATCTTCATCCTACGCCTCCCACGAATTGATAAACCTTAGGTCATCCACTTGAGGGAAATTTGTTACTGTCCTACAAACCTCTGCACTTGGAGGCCCAACAACGTCTACAAGAAGAAGGTTGTGTAGTAGACATCAACTCTCTTCTTCAATTTGCACAAAATTATATATTTCCCTTAAAGCAGCTTGTTTCTTATGAGCAGGGAACTATTTAGTGGAGAAGTAATAAATCATATCCTAGGGACTACGCACACAACAAGGATCAAGAGAATTTAACCATATCTTAGCATCACCCTTTAATAAGAACCGAAATATCATTAGTGAACCATATCATCGGTTAGTCCATTATAAAAGATATCCCAGTATAAAGGTAGCAAGATTTCTCATCATTCGTGAACAGGGTGGCTATATCATTTAACTTAGTAAGATGTGCCACAACAGTTTCAGATTCATAGCCATAAAAAGGATCAGATTCAACCAAAGTAACTATATCAGGATCAACAGAGAATTCATAATCCTTATCAGTAACATAGATAGGTGAAGTAGCAAAAGCAGGGTCAGGTTTCATTCTAGCATTAAGAGATTGCTGCTTCCATTTATCTAATAACTTCTTAAGATCATATCTATCATTGCATGCTAAAATAGCTCTAGCAGCTTCTTCATCCATAACATAACCCTCAGGAACAACATGTAATTCATATTTATTAGGGGGAGAGTCTTCATCATCACTATCTTCAATATTATCAATTTCAATAATTTCATTCTCTCTAGCCCTAGCAAGTTGTTCATCAAGAAATTCACCAAGTGGCACAGTAGTATCAAGCATAGAAGTAGTTTCATCATAAGTATCATGCATAACAGAAGTGGCATCATCAATAACATGCGACATATCAGAATGAATAGCAGAAGCAGGTTTAGGTGTCGCAAGCTTACTCAAAACAGAAGGTGAATCAAGTGCAGAGCTAGATGGCAGTTCCTTACCTCCCCTCGTAGTTGAGGGATAAATTTTTGTTTTCGCGTCTTTCAAGTTCTTCATAGTGACCTGCAGATATAAATCCCAAGTGACTCAAAGAATAGAGCTATACTCCCTGGAAACGGTGCCAGAAAATAGTCTGGGTAACCCACAAGTATAGGGGATCGCAACAGTTTTTGAGGGTAGAGTATTCAACCCAGATTTATTGATTCGACACAAGGGGAGCCAAAGAATATTCTCAAGTATTAGCAGTTGAGTTGTCAATTCAACCACACCTGGATAACTTAGTATCTGCAGCAAATTATTTAGTAGCAATGTAATATGGAAGTAACGATAATGATAGCAAAAGTAATATTTTTGGGTTTTGTAGTGATTGTAACAGGAGCAAAGGAAAATTAAATAAGCGGAGAACAATATGTGAAAAGCTCGTAGGCATTGGATCGGTGATGGAGAATTATGCCGGATGCGGTTCATCATGTAACAGTCATAACATAGGGTGACACAGAACTAGCTCCAACTCATCAATGTAATGTAGGCATGTATTCCAAATGTAACAGTCATAACATAGGGTGACACAGAACTTGCATGACATCTTTTGTCCTACCCTCCCGTGGCAGCGGGGTCCTAATGGAAACTAAGGGATATTAAGGCCTCCTTTTAATAGAGTACCGGACCAAAGCATTAACACATACTGAATACATGAACTCCTCAAACTATGGTCATCACAGGGAGTGGTCCCGATTATTGTCACTTCGGGGTTGACGGATCGTAACACATAGTAGGTGACTATAGACTTGCAAGATAGGATCAAGAACACACATATATTCATGAAAACATAATAGGTTTAGATCTGAAATCATGGAACTCGGGCCCTAGTGACAAGCATTAAGCATAGCAAAGTCATAGCAATATCAATCTCAGAACATAGTGGATACTAGGGATCAAACCCTAACAAAACTAACTCGATTACATCATAAATCTCATCCAAACCATCACCGTCCAGCAAGCCTACGAGGGAATTACTCACGTATGGCGGTGAGCATCATGAAATTGGTGATGGAGGATGGTTGATGATGATGACGGTGACGGATTCCCCTCTCCGGAGCCCCGAACGGACTCCAGATCAGCCCTCTCGAGAGGTTTTAGAGCTTGGGGGTGGCTCCGTATCGTAAAACACGATGAATCCTTCTCTCTGATTTTTTATCCCCGAACACGAATATATGGAGTTAGAGTTGAAGTCGGTGGAGCGCCAGGGGGCCCACGAGGCAGGGGGCGCGCCTAGGGGGGCAGGCGCGCACCCCACCCTCGTGGATAGGTGGAGGACCCCTTGACGTGGATCCTTCTTCCAGTATTTTTTACATTTTCCAAAAATAAGTTCAGTGGAGTTTCAGGTCATTCCAATAACGTTTGTTTCTGCACATAAATGACACCATGGAAAGTCTGCTGAAAACAGCGTCAGTCCGGGCTAGTTCCATTCAAATCATGCAAGTTAGAGTCCAAAACAAGGGCAAAAGTGTTAGGAAAAGTAGATACGACGGAGACGTATCAGCCTACATGGCACTTCTTGCCTCGCTGGCCTGGGCGCGTGTCGTTGCAAAGCGGAGCAGCGACGGACGGGACGGGGCTTGTTACAGCCCCCGATAAAGCAAGAGGACACCAAAGTAGCGCATTTAATGCACTTTTTCCTATGATGACAGGCGATAAGCTTGTACACTATATACCTTTCCACCTCCTGTGTGCCACTGTGGCAGCCCCTTTTGACTATAAAGGAGGCCCGAGGCGTACTGGAGAAGGATTCAGATCTTTTGGACGATGCACACATCGTAGCTAGTTTAAGAACTCAAGAACACCCAAATATACACCAAAGCAGGACTAGGGTATTACGCATCCTCGCGGCCCAAACCTGGGTAAACGATCCTTGTGCTGGCGCCTAGACCCGCTCTTTGCACAACCCCGTGTCCGTCAACCGTAGAAGGGATCCCAATGATCCCATAGGTGTCATTTCCCCTGACAAATATTGACATAAAAACAATAATACTTCAAGCATACTAATAAAGCAATCATGTCTTCTCAAAATAACATGGCGCAAGAAAGTTATCCCTACAAAATCATATAGTGTGGCTATGCTCCATCTTCATCACACAAAGTATTTTATCATGAACAACCCTGATGACAAGCCAAGCAATTGTTCCATACTTTTGGTGTTCTTAAACTTTTTCGACTTTCACACAATACATGAGCGTGAGCCATTGATATAGAACTATAGGTGGAATAGAATATGGTGGTTGTGGAGAAGAACAAAAGAAGGAGAAAGTCTCACATCAACTAGGCATATTAACTGGCTATGGAGATGCCCATCAATAGTTATCATTGTGAGTGAGTAGGATTGCCATGCAATGGATGCACTAGAGCTATAAGTGTATGAAACCTCAAAAAGAAACTAAGTGGGTGCGCATCCAACTTGCTTCCTCACGAAGACCTAGGGAAATTTGAGGAAGCCCTTCATTGGAATATACAAGCCAAGTTCTATAATGAAAAATTCCCACTAGTATATGAAAGTGACAAAATAGGAGACTCTCTGTCAAGAATAACATGGTGATACTTTGAAGCACAAGTGTGGAAAAAGGATAGTAACATTGTCCCTTCTCTCTTTTTCTCTCATTTTTTGTTTGGGCTTCTTTGGCCTCTTTTATTTTATTGGGCTTCTTTGGCCTCTTTTATTTTTTTATAAAGTCCAGAGACTCATCCCAACTTGTGAGGGAATCAGAGCTTCCATTATCCTTTCCTCACATGGGACAATGATCTAATAATGATGATCATCACACTTTCATTTACTTACTACTCAAGAATTACAACTCGATACTAGAACAAAAAATGACTCTATGTGAATGCCTTTGATGGTGTACCGGGATGTGCAATGATCTAGCGTAGCAATGACATCAAAAAATGGACAAGCCATGAAAACATCATGCTAGCCATCTTACGATCATGCAAAGCAATATGACAATGATGGTATGTGTCATAATAAAACGGAACGGTGGAAGTTGCGTGGCAATATATCTCGGAATGGCTATGAAAATGCCATAATAGGTAGATATGGTGGCTGTTTTGAGGAAGGTATATGGTGGGTTTAATGCACCGGCGAGAGTTGCGCGGTACTAGAGAGGCTAGCAATGGTGGAAGGGTGAGAGAGTGTATAATCCATGGACTCAACATTAATCATAAGCAACTCACATACTTATTGCAAAAAATTATTAGCTATCGAAATAAAGTGCTACACGCATGCTCCTAGAGTGATAGAGTGGTAGGAAAAGAACATCGCTCGTCCTCGACCGCCACTCATAAGGAAGACAATCAAAGAATAAATCATGCTTCGACTTCATCACATAACGGTTCACCATACATGCATGCTACGGGAATCACAAACTTTAACACAATTATTTCTACCAATCAACAATTATCCACTAGCATGGCTCTAATATCACCACCTTTATATCTCAAAACAATCATAAGGAATCAAACTTCTCATATTATTCAATGTTCTTTATATGAAAGTTTTTATTATATCCCTCTTGGATGCCCATCATATTAGGACTAAATTCAAAACCTAAGCAAGTTACCATGCTGTTTAGAGACTCTCAAAATAATATAAGTGAAGAATGCGGGTTCAACTATTTCTATAAAGTAAAACCACCGTCGTGCTCTAAAAACATATAAGTGAAGCACTATAGCAAAACTGCCTAGCTCAAAAGATATAAGTGAAGCACATAGAGTATTCTAGTAAATTCATGATTCATGCGTGTCCCTCTCAAAAGGTGTGTACAGCAAGGATTATTGTGGCAAACTAAAAATCAAAGACTTATATCATACAAGACGCTCCAAGCAAAACACATATCATATGGTGAATAAAAATATAGCCTCAAGTAAATTTACCGATGGAATGAAGAGGAAAGAGGGGATGCCATCTGTGAGATCCCCAAGTTTAGATGCTTGGTTGTCCTTGAATATTAGCTTGGGGTGCCATGGTCCCCAAGCTTAGGCTCTTGCCACTCCTTATTCCATAGTCCATCAAATCTTTACCCAAAACTTGAAAACTTCACAACACAAAACTCAACAAAAAACTCATGAGATCCGTTAGTATAATAAAATAAATCACCACTTTAGGTACTATTGTGAACTCATTCTTTATTTATATTGGTGTAATATCTATGGTATTCAACTACTCCATAGTTCATACCCCCCCCCCCCCCGATACTACCCATAGATTCATCAAAATAAGCAAACAACACAAAGAAAACATAATCTGTCAAAAATAGAACAGTCTGTAGTAATCTGTAAACTTCATATACTTTCTGTAACTCCAAAACTTCTGAAACATTAGGACAACAGAGGCAATTCATATATCAATCCTCTGAAAAAAGTCAAAATTTATCCACGCTCCAGTGAATTTAAACAATTGTTTTACTGGAAGAAAAAGTTTATGTTTTTTAGCAAAACCAAATCAACGATATACCAAAGTATGCCAAAGGTCTTACTTGGATCAAACACTAATTACAACACCAAAACACAATTACTACAGAGTTAATAATGTGTATTTATGGAAAAACATAACCAAAAATCAAAGACATAAAAATTAAATTGAGTTGCCTCCCAACAAGTACTATTGTTTAACTCCCCTAGCTAGGCATAAAACATAGATCTAAGTATTTTCATCTTCCGTATTAAATCCATAAATAGCCCTCATAATAGATTCATATGGCAACTTAATTTTCTTTCTTGGAAAGTGTTCCATGCCCTTCCTTAATGGAAATTGAAATCTAATGTTTCCTTCTTTCATATCAATAATTGCACCAATTGTTCTAAGGAAAGGTCTACCAAGAATAATAGGACATGTAGGATTGCAATCTATATCAAGCACAATAAAATCTATGGGCACATAATTCCTATTTGGAACAATAAGGACATCATTAATCCTTCCCGTAGGTTTCTTAATAGTGGAATCCGCTAGATGAAAATTCAAAGAACAATCATCAAGTTTATGGAAACCTAGCACATCACATAAAGTTTTGGAATAGTGGAAACACTAGCACCCGAATCACACAAAGCATTGCACCCATAATCATTAATTTTAATCTTAATGGTAGGTTCCCACTGATCATAAAGCTTTCTAGGGATTGAAACTTCCAACTCAAGTTTTTCTTTAAAATATTTCATCATAGCATCGACGATATGCTAAGTAAAAGCTTTATTTTGATTATAAGCATGAGGTGAATTCAATATTGATTGCAACAAGGAAATACCATCTATCAAATAACAATTCTCATAATTAAAATCCTTGAAATCCAAAAAAGTGGGCTCATCACTACTTCAAGTTTTGACCTCTCCAATCCCACTTTTATCAATTTTTTCATTAAGATCTATAAACTCCAAATCATTGGGACGCCTTCTAGCTAAAGTTGACTCATCTCTAGTCCCATCTTCATCAAGATTTTTATTAGAAAACAAAGATTCAATAGGAGTCACATCAATCACTTTAAGATCTTCATCATTATTTTTGCAAAAACTAGAAGAACACGCTTTTATAAACCAATCTCGCTGAGCACACATCCTAGCGGTTCTTTCTTTACACTCATCAATAGAAATTTTAATAGATTTCAGAGATTCATTAATATCATGCTTGGGTGGCATAGATCTAATTTTCAAAGAATCAATCTCGATAGAAATTCTATCAATGTTCCTAGCCAAATCATCAATCTTGAGCAATTTTTCTTCAACCATAGCATTAAAAACTTTTTGGGAATTAATGAAATCTTTAATATTGATCTCAAGATCAGAGGGTATATTGTTATAATTTCCATAAGAATTGTTGTAGGAATTACCATAATTATTAGATGAATTACTAGGAAACGGCCTAGGGTTGAAATTACCTCTATATGCGTTATTACGGAAATTGTTCCTACCAACAAACTTCACATCCATAGATTCTTTACTGTTCTCAATCAAAGTGGACAAAGTCATATAATTAGGATCAATAGGAGCACTCTTACTAGCAATCAATTTCATAAGTTCATCCATCTTTCCACTCAGAGTATTAATTTCTTCAATCGCATGCACTTTTTTACTAGTGGAAGATGTTTCAGTATGCCATTGGGAGTAATTAGCCATAATATTATCTAGGAGTTTAGTAGCTTCTCCTGAAGTAATTTCCATAAAAGTACCTCCCGCGGTGGAATCTAAAAGATTTCTAGATGCAAAATTCAATCCGCATAAAATTTTTGTATGATCATCTATAAATTAAACTTAAACCATGAGTAGGGCAATTTCTTATCATTAATTTCATCCTCTCCCAAGATTGTGCAACATGTTCATGATCAGGTTGCTTAAAATTCATTATATCGTTCCTAAGGGAGATTATCCTAGCGGGAGGAAAATACTTGGAAATAAAAGCATCTTTACACTTGTTCCAAGAATCAATACTATTTTTAGGCAAAGATGAAAACCAACTTTTAGCACGATCTCATAGAGAGAACGGAAATAGCTTCAATTTAACAATATCATTATCCACATTTTTTTCTTTTGCATATCACACAACTCAATGAAAGTATTTAGATGGGATGCGGCATCTTCACTAGGAATGCCAGAAAGTTTCTCTTTCATAACAAGATTCAACAAAGCGGCATTAATTTCATAAGATTCCGCACTAGTGGCGGGAGCAATCGGAGTACTAATAAAATCATTATTATTAGTATTAGAAAAGTCACACAACTTGGTGTTTTCTTGAGACATTGTGACAAGGCAAGCAAACTAGCACATGAGCAAACGGAAAGCAAACAAAAATATGAACGAAATAAGGGCAAATAAAAAGGCAAATATTTTTGTGATTTTCTGAAAACATTTTAGGAGTGGGGGAGAGGAAAACGAGAGGCAAATGCCAAATAATTTAATGCAAGAGATGAGAGTTTATAGTGGGTACTTGGTAGGCTTGATGTAGAACCTCGCTGGCAACGGCGCCAGAAATTATAGACTATTGCTTTGAATCACTCGTGTCTTAATATTAATGCCATGAGTAGATATATGATCAAGATTATGCTAGGAGCACGGTGTCGCTTGAAGCATGTTGGTATTTCCCCAAAGAGGAAGGGATGATGCAGCAGAGTGGCGGTAGGTATTTCCCTCAGAAATGAAACCAAGGTTATCGAACCAGTAGGAGAACCAAGCAACACAACGTAAACAGCCCCTGCACACAAATAACAACACCTCGCAACCCGACGTGTTAAAGGGGTTGTCAATCCCTTTCGGGGTACGGCGCCAGAAATTGTGTGTTGACGGGAGAAAGTTGTTGACATGCAACTTACACAAAGCATATGGTCAAATTTGTATGTGAAAGGAGTTTCCAATGATATAATTTTCACATTATACATCTCATGGACTATTAATCTTGTCAATAGTCAAATTGGAAACCATCTCGAGTACAAATCTAGGAGTACATACGAGTCTAACAATATTGATTGGGTGTTGTTAAATGTTGATACCATTTTGATCAAAGTAGATATACTTTGACTACACATAAAGCTTATATGTAAACTAGAAAGGATAGGAGGGAGTATATTGTAAGTTCAAAAACGAAACTAACATTGAATACCCTTTATATATGATTTGCGAATGCTATGATCACCGGTTCAAAATTTTGAATCCGCCTTAGGTATCACGTGCCCCCACTCGTTCCCTCTCGATTTCATCTCGGGGTCCGGAGATCTATTGAAAGAGGACTAGGGTGGGTACATGCGAATGATACTCGGCGGAATGTTCAAATGAGGCATGCGGGAGGATGGACTCGACTGGAGGGCGACATGATCAATGGAGAAGAGGGTTGGAGAGGAATGAGAATTAAGCAAACGCCACATGATTATACTTGAACGGCTCAAATAAACAATAGGTTGTCTCGCTTGGCCTACATAGTGAAAGGCCTAATGCGCAACGCGGAGCACTGACGCTCGAATATGGCTGGGAAAACAGGGAAACAGACATGTGGGGCACACCCATCGGGACTACGTAGCGCATACTAGTCCAATGGAGGAGCTGGCCCACGACCTCCTCACCACCGACAACAGTTCATGTGGGTCATTGGGGCCAACAACGGGGCGCAGCTCCAGCACCGCCTCTGGAAACGGCGACCGCGGTGAGCGACACGCTCATATCGTTGCTAGACATGGTCGGTTTCAGTTTGCCGAGGGTGGCGTTAGTGTTGTGGCACGACCAACGGTATGTTTGGTTTGTGCCCAAGGTTGCCCCATTAAAGCATTGGGTAGCCAAAATTTTGGTTGAGGTATTGGTTGCCCATGATTTGGCCGACATTGGCAACAAATGAAATTGAGTTGGCTAGAGTTCATTGGCATGCCAAAGAAATGGCAACCATCCAAACAAAGACCAATCTTTGGGTCATGACCAAAATTTTGGTTGAGGTATTGGTTGCCCTTGATTTGGCCGACATTGGCAAGAAAAATGAACTAGAGTTGGCTAGAGTTCATTGGCATGCCCAAAAAATGGCAACCATCCAAACAAAGACCAATCTTTTGGTCATGGACAAAATTTTGGCAAGGTGCACTTTGGCCACAATCCAAACACACCCCAACACCCGGCTCGTCGAGGATGCACAGGGCATCGTGACGCATCCGCGGAGTGGTGTAGCGCGGCCAACTGCATCCTCTGGACCTGAGACCATGCCGGGTCGTCTTGCTTTTTCAATGACATGCGGGGATCGCATGTGAGCAAAGGGCATCTCCAACGTTGCCACGACCGCAGCTGACTACCCTGGCACACCAAAACCCTCATCCCTCGCGCCGTCACGCGGTGCGTTCCCAGCCGGCGCCATCTGTCCGCATTCATGCCGTCCGTTCGTATGTCGTCGTTAAGAGGCTCGGTGCCCGAGGAACCAACTCCGGCGACTTAATGACGCACCCGGACGCTTGGCCTCACCGGAATGCGCTACTTAAAGCGGCAACACCCAGCTAAGGGCCAGTTCTTTTCCTGGCTTTTTTGGGCTTCCAGAATAAGCTGCCTCCTACCAAGCTTATTCTAGAAGCCAAACCAATTTTTTTCTTTTAGAAGCCTACTAGTCAAGTCTTAACTATTAGGCTTCTAAAAAAATAATTTTGGTTGGGCTTCTAGAATAAGCTGTGTAGGGGTAGCTTATTTCAGCTTATTCTAGAAGCTAGCAAAAGAACTGGCCCTAACCTCCACACCATAGCGCACCGTCCTCCTACCTGGAACCACATCCTCGATGACCGCAAGCACGAACCCTCTGCGGGAGAGCTTGTCTTTGGGGATGGAGCTCGAGGTCACCGCCCTCGCTCAAGTCGCCGCACAAGCGGTGGCCACGCGGGCGGCCGACGACGGGAGCACCGTCAGCCACGCGTCCTACTTGCCGCCGTTCAACGTCCGGCACCGCCGAGGTCGGGGATTCCTCCGAGGATGAGTAGGGCATGGGAGGCGGCAGGGCATGGTGTGCCAACTGGCCGGTCCATCTCCCGTGTTCTACTTTTCCTCGCCGGAGACCGCACCTTCACTTCAACGGTCTTGAACCCAGCCCCCGTACATGGAGATCACAGATGGAGGACGTCGGTCGCCGCCGTAGAATAGGTTTAGGGTCGGGTTTCTTTTATTTTTTTGTCCTATAAATGTTCGAAATGTAATGAAAATCTATCGTGTTTGCATTAATCTCGGCTGGTGTATATGAACTTTCACAATAATATACATATTGTAGGAGTACTAGCAAGATGCCCGTGCGTTGCATGGAAGAGCAAGATCTTGTGGGAGAAAAGGATGAACGAGGGAAAGCCTTATCTGAAAATATGGAGAGGAGTGCGGGTAAATTGTCATAGTTTCCTTCCTATCCGTTAGATATAGATCGGACGCCCTATATTGCAGGATGGACACATCTTTCTACATTTACGGGAAGCTACGAAAGGGTTAACGTAAATTGTCTCTCTCTCTCTCTCCTCCCCTGATTTTCATGGTGGTTGCCCCTCCCTCCCCCCAATCTACAATCAACAGCTCACACGTTTCACATTACGTTAATTACGTAACTGGGATTACGTAGGTGTAGCATTACTCGTCCTAAAAAACCAAACTAAGCCAACCTCCTAGCATATCGCGCGGGAAAAGACTCGGCCGCGCCGTTTTAGTCGGGATTACCGGATAGTAGTAGTATCGATGGATCGCACGAAGCAATAGATTTTTTTAGGGGGCGAAGCACCTAGTTTAAAAGGAAAAAATGCGGTACACTCACAATATTCCTGTCGCGGTCGCATTGCACCCTACACACATTCGGTCCTGCACACGGCTCACGCAAACGGAACGCGCTTCGGCTTGCATCTTCACTAACACGTGGGACTGCACTTGGAGAAACCGACCATGCGCCAAACTCCCCCCGCCCACTGCGCGAAAATCCCCCCCCCCCCACACACACACCCATAAATTCCCCCCAAATCTTATTCAACCGCCCTTCGGCCAACTAGCCAATAATATTCCCCAAACCCCCCTCTCCCCTGTCCCCCTCCACTCCATTCGCTCCGCCAAAGCCGCCCTCCCCGTTGCGCCGATATGTCGGTGCCGCCGTTTGGCGATCCTCTCGCTCCCACAGTACGCTCTTGTAGACTGCCGTCCTCTAGCCGCTCCGCCACCTCTGGCTACGTTCTTGTGGAGGCGCACGGCGGTCAGCGCTGCCACCGCTGGCGACGTTCGTGTGGAGACGCATGGCGATCAGCTTCTCCCATGGTACGCGCATTCTAGACTGAGGCCCCGTTCATCTCGGTGTAGCACTGAATGTTAGCTGATAGACACTGTTAATCTCACTATTTGCCGAAGTAGTTTACCGTCAATATGCTCTTCTTAAGAAGCTTCCTTGCCCTGTTCTGCACTCAATCTGCTTAGCTGAGATGGCATGCCAAGGCCGATTAGTTGCTAAAATATCCTGACATATATTTATTGTGACATAGATTGCCATGGTCTAGTAGCCAATCTGTTAGGTGAAATAGCTCTACACCAGTTTTATACTCGATCTTTGTTGCTACGATGGCCTTCGATAGTTCGATGGCTGTGTGCTCGGCCTCATTGACTGCTGAAATAGCCTACCATAATTTGGCACTCAAATCTGTTTGCTGAATTAGCTTTACATATATTTCGCTATTTAGATCTGCTCGTCCAAATATCTTGCCATAGCTTTAGACATCGACCTAGGTATTTTTTTCTGGACTTCATAAAAAAGCATATATGTTTTTCCTGTAATATCTAGTAGAAGAACTAATTTGTATGTCTAAAAGATGGACAGGACTTGGATAACTTCTGCTCGAAGATTCTCCGCTGCATATGTCGAGGGGGTTGAAAACTTCATGAACTTTATCAGAGCTGAGTATGGTTGTCCGAAATCAGATGTGCTCTGCCCCTGTAGCAGTTGTATGAATTCAGTTACAAGACCCGAGTCAATTGTGCAAAATAATCTACACTTGTATGGGATGTCGGTCACATATACTAGGTGGGTTCATCATGGTGAAGCTGTGAACGTCAATGTTATTGACTACGTGGAAGCAGCAGATCACCATCTTGATCTGCCTGATGCTCAGGTGGAAGAGGAGGAGGAGGTGGTGGTGCGGAGCCAGTGAGTTTGACCAACATTGAAACAATGCTACAAAATGCTCGTGCATTCCGTGAACTTTCACCTATAGAAGAAAAACGGTGGGCACGCATGTTGGAACAATGCAACGTTGCTGTCACCCCAGGAAATAAGCTGTCGGTATTCTCAGCTATGGTCACCTTTCTTCAAGTGAAGACATCTGAGCGGATGAACAACAAATCATTCGATGCGATGTTGGCTACTTTCCGTGAATCTTTCCCAGATGCATCTGAGCTGACACACACCTACAGTAAAATGAAGAATTTCCTTCGTGCAGTTGGAATTGTATATGGTATGATCCATGTTTGTAAGAATAATTGTGTTCTATTCCGGAAGGATTATGCCAACATAAGTGAATGCCCGAAATGCAAATCATCAAGATGGAAAGATGGCGATGCTGTGAAGAGGATTCCTCATAATGTTTTGAGACATTCTCCAATTACACCAAGATTGCAGAGGTTGTTTCATGATGCTGAAACAAGAGAGGATGTACTGTGGCATTCTAAGAACTAGTAGTACAGAGATTAGAATGTAATGAGCCATCCATCTCATGGTAGTGAGTGGAAAAGCTTCAATGATAAACACAAAGATTTTGCTGCTGACCCAAGAAACATTAGACTTGGCTTAGCTTCAGATGGATTTAACCCATTTGGCCACCAGAGCGCCACATATAGCATGTGGCCAGTGCTTGTTATCCCTTACAACATGTCTCCAAATGTCTGCACCAAAGAATCAAACTACATGATGGCCTTGCTCATCCCAGGTCCAAAAAGTCCTGGAAAGGATTTTGATTTGTTCATGGAGCCTCTTGTGGAGGAACTTCAACAACTATGGAAGGAAGTTCTCACTTGAGACCTATATAGCATCCCACCAGCTGATTTCTTTCTGCGTGCTGTTATAATTTGGTGCATCCGTGATTATCCGGCTTTGGGCACTATGTGAGGGCGAACGACACATGGTTACAATGCATGTGTTCGCTGCGACAGGAATCCGCTGTCATAGCAATACTTAGCAAGATCTGTTACATTGGACACCGCCGTTTCCTTACCAAGGACAAGTCGCATCCTAGAAAATACCGAAGACATGTGTTCAATGCAAAGCATGAAAACCGTGATGCGCCAAAGAGGCTCACCGCCGATGAGTTGCAAGTGGAATTAGAGAAGGTCAGGCATATTACACCAGGAAACCATCCTGGTAATGGTAGCGGGAAAAGGAAGCATGGCAGGGTAGAAGAGAGATTATTGTTTACCTGCAGGTCCACTTTGTGGGACTTGGAGTATTGGAAAGATTTGGATCTGCGACATAATCTTGATGTGATGCACATCGAGAAAAATATATGTGATAGCATTATCCGCACAGTTCTTAATATTGAAGGCAAGACGAAAGATACCTTAAAATCTAGGATTAATTTGACACACCTGGGTATCAGAAAGGATTTGCAGGTGCAAGATGAAGGTAAACCACGGGATATGGCACCAGCTGTGTACGTCTTGGACAAGGTAAAAAGAAAAGAATTCTGCGAGGTCCTGTCACGTGTGAGATTCCCACATGGATTTGTTTCCCACCCTGAAAGGAGAGTCGGTGCAGATGGAAACAAGGTACAATGGTTGAAAACTCATGACTGCCACTGATGAGAACATGACTACCTTGGATACGACCAAAAATATTGCATACATGCATATTTGTCAGGTGATTTCTAGTGCAAACTATTGGTTTAGTGATTGCTAAGGCGCAACGTCGTGCACGTTTGTAGTCGGATCGTCAAAGTCGACTCCACCAAATCGATAGTTATCATCTCATCGAAAGATCGGGACACCCTGCCTTTATCAGCCACGTCCTACTTCAAAGGGTTTTACCTGTTATCCTTAAAGGATTGGGCTGCCCTGACTTATTTAGAGCAGTTGCAGAGTTGGGACAATTCTTCAGGGAACTCTGCAGTAGGAATATCAGGATAGATGCTTTGAAGCGTCTTAGAGAAAAGATACCAACTATCCTATGCGACCTTGAGAAGATATATCCTCCAGCCTTCTTTGATGTGATGGTGCATTTCGCTGTTCATCTACCTGATGAGGCACTACTTAGAGGTCCAGTACAATATGGCTGGATGTACCCTATTGAAAGGCGGCTAGGCACTTTCAAGGGCTATGTTAGGAACAGAGCTAGACCCGAGGGTTCCATTGCAGAGGCCTACATTGCTACAGAAGCATTGACATTCTGCTCAAAATACATTGAAACAACTGATCAGCTTAGCAAAGAGGTGGGTGAAGACAATCCTGGGCTCAATGTTTTCGATTATTCTGTTCGAGTTACAGGGAAGAGTCGACAAGAGGACAAACCTAAAGATTTGGACAAAATGGTTTGGTATGTGTTGAATAACTGTCCTGAGATACTACCTTATATCAAGTAAGTGCAGTACTGCAGCTTATACATCGTAATATACTAAACTTGCAGCACATTCTTATATATTTAGATGTTTGACGTGCAGCATATACAAAGAGAAGTTACTACCGCAAAATCCAAGAAACATTGACAAACTGTTTATGGCAGGATTTGCGAAATGGTTCAAGAACCATGTAAGCTTTTGAAGTGCACTGTCAGTTTTTTTAATATATTGAGTACATAAGATGATCAGCTTGTCTATTTTCTAACCATGGGTTAAGAAGATGCGGGAGGATGGGCCGGCAGTTGATGATGCCCTTTACGCACTAGCAATGGGTCCTGATACTCGGGTAAGACATTACGAATCTTGCGTTGTTGGAGATGTGCGCTACAACACCCTTGCACGAGATGAAGGCAGGAAGACACAAAACAGTGCCATCATGAGCACGGATCACTACAAAAAAAGACACATCCGTGACATTTTGGGCCGAACGAATCTTTTTTCTGTCATACATATGACACTTCTATGACGATAATTGTGACAAAACATGGTATCATCATAGATGTGGTGGGCTCCTACTTCTATGACAAAAAATCATGACAGAAAATGGGCTTTTCATCCTGGGCGGGCCGGAGACGCAGCTGCATGACATTCTTTGGGTCGTCCATGACGGAAAAAACCATGGTAAAAGCAAGGGCGAGGAAAATTTCGGGGAGTTCCCGGTTACGGTGGGAGGTCGGGGGCCGAGCGATACGCGTTTCTCTCGTACACGTATGCGCGTGTGTGCGAGGCATTGGCTCTAACTGAACCCGAGCGAGGCGTTGGGCTCTAACTGAACCCAAGCGATTGCACTGCAGGCTACACGTTACTGAACCCGAGCGATCGATCGATGGCTGTTAACTGAACCCGATCGAGCGATTCCTTCGCTACTGCTGCTAACTGAAGCCGATCGATGCTGCCTCTGGATGACCAGTGAGCGTTGCGGGGGGGTTGGATGAACAGTTCCCGGTGGGGGTGGATGAACAGGACCCCGTGGTGTTGCCTCTTGATGAACAGGACCCCGATCAATCGAGCCGGTTGGGGCTGGATGAACAGGACCCCGTGGAGGGCTGGATGAATAGGACAACCCCGTGGAGGGCAGGATGAACAGTAGAAGGTGGAGGGCAGGATGAACAGTAGCCCGTGGAGGGGTGGTTGAACAGGAGCCCATGGAGAGGGCTGGTTGAACAGTAGCCGGTGGAGTAGCGCGCGGTGGAGGCTGGATGAACAGGAACCCGTGCATGAACAGTCGTAGGTGGAGGCTGGAGGAGGTCGACGGTGGATGAACAGTGGCTCCTGGAGGCTGGAGGGGGTCGACGGTGGAGATGAACAGTATCCCGTGGAGTCCCTTTTTGCGGTACGCCACACCCCTCCCGGTGAACAGGACCCCTATTTCGATCGTAGTGCTCCAACACAAGTCCGTTTCCTCCGTTTTGTTGTACGCCACACCCCTCCCGATCAACAGGACCCCCATTTCGACCGCAGGAGGTCCATTTTGCGGTACGCCACACCCCTCCCGATGAACAGGATACCGTTTTGAACATGGCCGGTCGAACACAAGGCCGTTTCCTTCGTTCTGCGGTACGCCAGGCCTCGTTTCCATCGCCTGTTGCATCCAAGCCCTCCCGATGAACACGACGCATTTCGTTGCCTCCCCATGAACACGACGCATTCCATTGCTTCCCCATTAACACGACGACGACGATGTTTCTCCGTTCCGATCAAGCCATGTCAGGACCCCGATCCTAAGTCACACCGATCTAGCATGTAACACATCATATCACTTTGCGGCCTCACGCACGGTATTCCCACGAGTGCCACCTTACCTGGCCCGGGACCGTTTGCGCCTTTTGGCTCACGTATATGATAGTGTCGCTAGCATCCATATGACAAAGTACCTGGGCCGACATGGCTAGTCGTGAACCCTAAGCGGCACTAACACATGGGGACAGGCATACATGAATCAACTTCGAGCATGTCGGTCAACAGCGTGTGAATCCGGGCTGTAGCACTGGGCTAACAGGACTCCGGTAACCCGGGCTGTAGCAGGCTAGGCAGGACTCCGGATGTCACCGCGTGCCATTTCCCCGAAAGGACAGACACAGGAACGAAGTGAATCACATGTCGGCCAGTCAAGTGTTCCGGAGCAGTAGTGCTGGGCTAGTAGGACTCCGGTGAACCGGACTGTAGCGGACTACTATGGCTCATGGGAGCACAAGACTACATTTCCCCATAAGAGAGGCTACCAAGGATAAACAACTAGGTTGTCGGATCCCACACATACCAAGCATTTCAATCATACACACGATATGCTCGATATATGTAAATACAACATGGCATCACAACATAACTCTACGACTCAAGTATTTATTCATTAGGCTCCGAGGAGCGAGATATTACAAACATGGGTCTCATGACCCACCATTCAGAGCATACAAGTCAAAGCACATGTGGAAGCTTAACATGTCTGAGTACAGACATCTACAAATGAAAAAGGCTGAGAAGCTTGACTATCTACCAGATCCTGCCGAGGGCACAAGATCGTAGCTGAGATAACAAGCTAAATGTCGAAGTCCACGCGGAACTACTAGCGAGACTGAAGTCTCTCTGCAAAAACATAAATAAGCAAACGTGAGTACAAATGTACCCAGCAAGACTTACATCAGAACTATCTACATATGCATCGGTATCAACAAAGGGGGTGGTGGAGTTTAACTGCAGCAAGCCAGCTTTGACTCGGTGGCTATCCTGAACTACGACTGCAAGTAACTCTTTTGAGGTGGCGCATATGAGTCCACATATTCACCATATCAATACACCACTATGGATCCGCTCCATCTCCCTACGAGAACGCCATCCATAGCACTCACGCTTATCTTGCGCATTTTAGAGTATCCACTTTCACTTGTCTATGAACTATGCAAGGGGTCCAAGTTTCCATATCCGAGGAATCCTCTATTTGAATAGATAATGATAACCCTGCAGGGGTGTACTTCTTCACACACGCTCTCGCCACTTACCACCTTGTACACGTCATGTACCTCAGCAACCTTCAAGCGAAAGCCAGGCGAGGGAGTCGGCCACGACCTGACTAACCACACAAGTCTCTAGTCTAGGTTTATCGCCTATTCGGGTTCCATCCGCAAGGAGATCCAGCTGGGGTGTCGCTCACGGCCCCAAACGATGTGTGCAGGGTTCCCAAGCCCACCTCGACGGATGGATCTACACTTGGTACACCATGCCACGGTGCCTAGTCTGTCCCAAGCCCACCTGTACCGGGTGCCACTTGGTAAACTACTAACACAACCTACAAACACCAGAAACTAGTTGCAACTCCTGGACAGAGATCGAGTTGGTTAATAAGCCATGAGGGGCCGAGTTACCGGAACCCAATGTGTGATAGTAACTGTTCATGGATCACAAACACAGAACTCAATTCCTGAGGATGGTTTCAATGAGACAACCCACCATGTACTCCTACGTGTCCTCTCACCGCTACCTTTACCAAATCGTGTTCACACACTTAGCTCTCAACAGTAGGACATGTTCACCACATTCCAATTCATCCCCGATGAATCAGACTTGACTCAACTCTAAGCAGTAGCAGGCATGACAAACAAGCATGAATGAGTAGGCACATCAGGGCTCAAACAAATCCTACTCATACTAGTGGGTTTCGTCTATTTACTGTGGCAAAGACATGTCATGCAGAGGAAAGGGGTTCAACTACCGCAGCACGTAACAGTTGAAGCGTTGTTGTCCTAATGCAGTAAAAGAGAGCAGGAGCGATAGAGTGGGATTGCATCGGAATGAACAAGGGGGTTTTGCTTGCCTGGCACTTCTGAAGATAGTACAGCTCTTCATCGGTGTCATCGATCACATCGTCGGAACACGTCTATCGAGAGGGAACAACCACCGACAAACAAAGAAGAAACACAATCAATGCAATGCAACAATATGATGCATGATCATGACATGGAAATATGATGTGATTTGAGCTAATGCATCTAGCAACATGTTAAATGGAGTTGGTTTGAACCCTAGGTTCAAATTCAAACTCCATATGTGAAGGTTTAAATGCCATTATAAGATTTGGCCTAAAAAGCAGCCCTAAGTTGTTCTATCATGCATGAAAATGGTTCAGATGGATAGATTGTATTTTTCTGATCATTTTTCATATATAAATTATTTCATTTGGAGCTACGGTTGATTTTATATGATTTTTAGAAGTTTAGAATTTTTTTTGGAATTTCCTGACTAAATAAAATCCAGGAAATGAATAATTGCGTCAGCGTGACATCATCACTACGTCAGCGAGTCAACGCGGCTATCCAGGTCAAATCTGACGTGTGGGGGCCACACGTCAGTGTCATAGTTAATTAACAGAGTTAATTAATTGTTAAACTAATCCTAAACTAAAATTAGCAGAGCCGGGCCCCACATGTCATTGACCCTGAGTGGTCAAACACCAGGTCAACTGGGGAGGGGGGTTAGACCCGATCAATCCCACCGGCATTTAGCCGCCGGCGAGGCCGAACGCGGCGGAGGGGCTCGGGACGCCGTTCCGGCGACCAAATGGACGGCGCAGACCACAGAGGCGAAGCCCGCCCTCGTCTGCACTGATCGGAGCAAGTGGGAGAGGCGGGGGCGGCCGGAGCTCGCCAGAGCGAAGCTCGGGGCGGCGGCCGGAGTTCAGCTTCGAGCGGGAGCGGCCTGCGGGGCACTGGGAGGCCACCCGAGGGGCTCTGCGGCACCCTCGTGGCACCAGGGGCACGATGGGGTTCTCGGTTTGGGCGGAGGCGGGCCGAGACAACAACGACGACATGGACGGCGGCAAGGCGCTACGGCCATGGCGGGGGAACAATGCTACGGTGCGCGAGCGACTCAGTGAAGAGGGGGGAACGGTGGCGGGGCTCACCGCGGATCCGGTGGAGGCGTCAGAGAGCTCAGGGGAGGTCCAACGGCGATGAATTTGACGGCGGCGATCTGCGGCATCGATGAGGAAGACGATGTTGAGGGCAGCTCTGCAGGGCGTCCCGGCTTGCGTGAGTCGTCGGAGAGGTCGAGGAGGACAACGCGGAGCTAACGGGCTTGTCGGAGAGGCGAGGCAGTGACGGTGGCCGCGGCAACGGCGAACGGCGGCGATGAACGTGCTCGATCGCTGGGAGAGGGAGAGATCCTGGGGAGGAGGGAGAGCGAGAGGGGTACGGGGCGTCGTGGCGACGTCCAGGGCGTCCAGGGCGACGAGAGGGAGTGCACGCAGGCAGGTGGCGTGGCGGCAGGGCAGTGCGCACGCGTCGGACACACACCCCTCGCCTCCTGGCGGGAGGTGGAGGACGACTGGCACTGGCCAGTCGGCTGGGCCAGCCAGCTGGGCGGCACAGTGCCAGGCCTCAGGTGAGCACAGGTAAGCATTTTTCGATTTTTGTTTTCTTTTCTATTTTCTTACATTTGTTTCTGATTTAGTAAAATACTAAATCATTTTATTTTCTTCTGACAATTTTCGCATGGGCCTAAGGGATTATTCCAAAGCCCCTCACCAAAATTCAGAATTATTGGACAATATTATATATATATATATATATATATCCAACGCAAATAATTACTGGATTAATTCCAAATGTCCAAAATAAATATTTATGAGCTCCTAAAAATATTGGTTCGATTTTTATCTCTGTCCAATATTTCAGAGAGCAACATGAACATTTTCTTGGACCTTTTTGGAGCAATTTTTATCTGGGTCATTTCCAGAAATGATTCTGAGGGTTTCACAAATCCCCATTTCAAATTTAAATGGAATTTAAACATGATGCAACAAGATGCAAAACACCAAGCAGCACCAGAAGCTAGGGATGTGACAAGCCATGTACACGAACCCTAGCCATACGTATGCGCGAGTAGGCGTTCGAGACCCCGCCCGTATGTACACATATGTGGCCGTATTTTCTTTCTTGCACCCTGGCCGCTGTACGTACGTGTACATTCTACGTGTGCGCCTCTACTACGACACGTGCGCGCCTCTACATCGACCAGTATATATGTACGTACACATTCGCGACCAGAATGACAACGCTACGTACGCTTCGACCGAGTGGGTCCCGACTGTCAAGCACTTCCTTGCATACGAAGATGTAGCTGCTGGGTCCCAGTAGTCAGGGGCAAGCATTTTTTCGCGAAATACGGTGGCCCGTCCGGTGGGTCCCCGCTATCAGGTGGAGGAATAATTATTTTGCACGTAATAAGGAGGCACTTCCTTGCTGCGGCCATGGACCCAGCTGTCAGCCTCTCCACGTACAGTTCACGTCTGATGGAAGCCGTTCCTTGACCACGTTGACCACACCATGCCGAGAGCACCAGGGCGGTGGACGACGGCGAGGCCTAGGAAGGGGACGACGCGGATCCGGGGAAGTCGCGACAGTGGATTCCCACGCGTAGAGGAGTACGAGGGCACTGGTTCGCTGCGTTGTGAGGCTGCCGTCGCCGCAGAGTAACAGGGGGTGTGGGTGAGTAGAGGGATGGCCTGGCCAGGGATGGGAGTAGTAGGGGGTAGTGAGGCCTCCGCTGCATCGCAGCCGGCCACGGGAGGCAGGAGCACGAGGCACGACCGGCGCTGGTTTGGGCGGCTGGAGCAAGAATACCAGAGGTTGAAGAAGCACTACGGCCGTTGGATGGACATCGTACGATCACTGGAGCTAGAATCGTGCATATTGACTAAGTTGACAAATAGCCCTCCGTCCCGTCAACTTAGTAGGCCCACAAGTCAGCCTGCCACTATACCGGGTCCCAGCTAACAGGGGGAGTATTCATTTTTTTGTGCGTAATAAGGAGGCACTTCCTTGCGTGCGAAGATATAGCTGGTGGGTCCGAGCTGTCAACGGGGGTAACGTTTTTTTCGCGAAATACAGAGGCCCTTTCAATGGGTCCTTGATGTCAGGTGGAGGAATCATTATTTTGCGCATAATAAGGAGGCATTTCCTTGTGTGCGGCCGTGGACCCAGCTGTCGGCCTCTCCACGTACAGTCCACTTCAGATGCATGTCGGCCATTGACCATGTTGACCAGGCCGTGCCGAGAGCTCCAGGGCGGTGGACGACGGTGAGGCCTAGGAAGGGAACGACATGGAGGCAGGGAAGACTCGGCAGTTGTTTCCCACGCGGAGGGGAGTACGACTGTACGAGGGTTTACTGGTTCGTCTGCCGTCGACGGAGAATAACAGCATGTATGTATCCTCCCAACATGGATTCAGTACAGGAATGACAAAGACGAAACCCAGTTCAACATCTTCCTCGACCATTTATCTGTAAGTATGGTTATGTATGGAAACTAGTAATATCGTCTTGCTCTGTCCAATACTTGCTAGGTTGCTAATAATGAGACTCCCATAATTTTCAACAGATGAGGTTCAAGTTGGACAGCCAAGATGATGCAACCAGACAAGCTTGCACCCATGTTTTCACTTTGAAGGCAAGGCTAACAGTGAACTTGCCCAAACATCTCCACTGGAAAATATATCTGATGAAGACTGGAGAGGCCTTGTTAAACACTGGTCTGATCTGAAGTATCTAGTACATTATATATATGTCATCAGATCACATGTTGAAGTCCTATTTACGCATGTGCCACACAAATCTATCTTCTTGTAGGTGAACTGTTCAAAGAACAAGGCCAACTGTACGAAAGTGAAATTCCAACAGACGACAGGATCTCGTAGCTATATTGCACACTTCGAGGCTCTTGTAATTAGCTGTTGTTTCACTCTTTTCGTTGTACCATATTATCAGATCTATATTCACTTGTTCCAAATGCATAGGAAAGCCCGCAAGGACCAAAAAGTACCTGAACCAAATGATGTGGAAATATTCAAGGACTGTCACACCAGCAAGAAGAAGGTCATGAATACACCAGTCAAAGCCGCTGTTGTAAGTCCTTAATCCTCATGCCTTTTAACTACTACTTACTCTGGCTTGTGCCTTGAACTACATGGTTTGCAGCCAATGTCTATTACTCTTTTCAATTTTATACACAATTGTCTTAGCGTATCATTGCACCTTAGAAGGTTTAAAAGAGAGGAGTGATGTTCCTTTGATCTTGACCCGTAATCTAGTTCTGTGCTGGACTTGCCCACACAACGTTACAATTGCCTGTTTGTCTGTTCTCAGTTGTTTTGTGACATGAATGACGTCATACTATGCTTACCGTATTATAAACTTCGTCTCTTCATCCTTAGCCCTCAATACAATGTGAAGAAATAGACAATACATTAGCGATGGTACATGGTCATATGTTTGGAACCTGGTTTATTATGTACTTTGCAATAAAATACAACTAATATTTTACATGGGTTCACCGGAATAAGTTCTGTCTATAGACCAAAGCTATTTTCTTTGGTTTTGTTGCCTCCTTAATATCTTTTGTTCTGGTACTACTAATGTAAAACCTCAACTATTCAGCGAGCTATGGAAAAAATGGTGGAACCGCCACCTTCTGAAGGTGGTGAGGCAACTATAACCGCAATGTCAGCTCTTGCTGCAGTGGGTCAGTACCTGTCCACTAACAGTGCCAAAAGCACGTTCCTGCGTAATACTGGGTTGGTTGTTAAGGCAATGTCGTCCAAACTGCCTCATGATCAAGATATGCAAGCTCAAAGCAATGTTGTATCTGTGCTCCAGACAGAAATCCATTCCCTAACATAGACCCTTTGTGAAACAAGGAGAAACATTGCTCAATGTCGTCAAGATATGCATGGTTTTGAAACCAGACTATCAGACATTTGCTATGTTGTTCAGGAGCCTAGGGGAAATGAAGGCGAGGGTTATGGTGCTCCATTGGACAATACATCATGAAAACGTAACAGTCAGGTCAAATGAACTGAGCTTCTGAACTTCTGGTGGTGCATTTATCTGCTAGACTGTTAAGTTTTATGCCAACCTTCCTTTTGCTATATAGTAGTAACTTGTTTTGGTGCGATACAAAATTTATTCTTAACGTGCAGCCACCGCCTGAAGAAAACAGCAAGCCATTTTTGTATAGTGTAGGGTGTTCCCTATATTTGCACTGGTGGCGATCTTTGATGCCGAGTAGATGTAATCTATGCAATCGCCTTAATAGCCTAGCATTAGTTTCAGCCTTATTTATTTCCTAGTCTTCTTTTTCCCTAGTTTGCTAGTGGCCGCAACTACAATGGGCCATATACGGGCCGTAGGATCCATGGGTCTCCTATGGGCCGTCGATAAATGGGCCTGTAATCGGTGGGCCTCGGGCCGTCGGATAAATGGGTCTACATGGGCCATAATCGTGCGTAATTGGTATCGGCCCAGCACGGTAACAGGTCGTAGGACAGCAAAGGCTTAATTCTGTCACAGGCATAATGGTTCGTTAATGGGCCAGAATATAGGACGGGCTGGAAACGGCGCAACGGGTTAATAGGCCAGAAATGGGCCGACTCTTGCCATGGGCCGAATTTGGCCCATTAGGGTAACAGGCCAGTAACGGGCCGACACTTGCCATGGGCCGAATTTGGCCCAGTAGTGGAACAGGCTAGTAACGGGCCGACTCTTGCCATGGGCTGAATTTGGCCCATTAGGGGAACATGCCAGTAACGGGCCGGAAGTAATCGAGGGCCGAAAAGGAGCCCAAGAATGTATGGGCCGTCAATAGGCCGAAAGCTAACACGGGCTGGAAACGGCCCATGTAAATCACGGGCCGTTAACGGGTATAAAGAAAATTACTGTTCATTATGGGCTAGAGTCACCGTGGGCCTGTAATGGGCCGAAAGATACGAAGGCCTCATATGGGCCGAAAGACGTCGTGGGCCATACATGGGCCGAAAGTGAAATGGGCTGGTATTATATTCAACGGCCCACATGACGTTGTTGGTCCGATTTCCTTTAGGGCCTAACGGGCCGTGAGTTAACGGGCCGTAAAATGGGCTATTTGCAAAGAGACCGTTAACAGGCTTTTCATGGGCCAGCCCGTTAAGTTTTGACCAAGTCAAACGGGCCAGCTTTGTAAGCTAAATGGGCCACTGTTGGGCCATGCCACGTATCGATATATCATAGGCGCCTATCTGACCCACTGACGAGCTGACACGTGTTTCGTCCGGCCAATAAGAATTTTACACGTGGAAATTTCCCATTGGTCGGGGCTGTTAACGGGTTATCGGATCCAAAACCCAACCCGATAGCTTAACAGCGTTCCGTTACGGTGGATGCCACGTGTCGGTCACCCTTGACGGAAGCACTTCTGTGACGCGCGATTTATCGTCATGGAAGTGGACACTTCCGTGATTATAATTTTGGTAATGTCATGGAACACTTCTATGACAACACAGGTATGACTATCTTGATTCTGTCATAAATTTGTCATGGATGTACATGCATGACAAAAAATGCGACCTACTGTGACAAACACGTATCATCACGGAAGTGTATTTTTTTGTAGTGGATACGTATGACAAAGAGACAACTGAAATGTATGCTAACATAACAGACATTATTCAGTTGCAGTATACCTCCAGTTTCGAGGATCATCGGTGTGTGGTTCTGTTGTGCTATCGTTGGTATAACCTGTTTTCCAAGATCGGAAAACCCAAAGGTGATGATTATTTCATATCCACCAATGTCAAGGCGGCGTACCAGACCAACGAGCCTTTTATTTTGGCAAATCAAGCAACACATATATTTTTCTTGGAAGACACATTTGCACATAGCGATGACTGGAGAGTATTGCAAAGGTTTGAGCAGAGGAATTTGTTTAATGAAGTTGCACAACAAGATGATGCTTACACTGCTCCTGATGTGCAAGATAACACAGATGTTCCTAATATATTTGAAAACCATCACATCAATGACGCTAGCGAAAAGATTGCATGTCGTGCTGTCGACATACAAGAGTTGATCAAGAAGAAGCCAACGTTCGAGGACGTTGAGGACGAAGAAGAAGATGAAACCGTGGGGAATTACGATTCAGACTGATACACATGGCGAAGATGTTGACGCTGCTGCTGCGGATGATGATTACATTGCTTTTGTCGTATTTCCCTATCAGAAGACGTTTTTTAATCTACTATGTGAAATTGTGTTTGCTATGAAACCTGATGAACATATTGTTTAGTATTTTGCTATGAGAACATCACTTGTTATGTATGCTGATTTGTGTTTGGTGATTGTATGACAACTAAAACATGATGACATTGTTGTTTAGTTGTACTCATATTTGGCTATGAAACTTGAATTTGATGACATAGTTTGCTGTTGGACTGCAATTTGCTCGACGTCTTCGAATGAGAACAAAGCTGACCCGACAGGGCCTCTGCTATTTATTTATTTATATGAGCAAAAGGGGATACCCCCTGATTTCCGTTAATAGAAATCACTAGATGTTCACAACACTACGCCCAGCCTGCTACACAGGTTTCATTCATTACTAGTTTCAGCAAAGTGCTCATGTCGTAGCCACTGAATACATCACGTGTGCTACATATACTGCAAATAAAGAGACAATCATCCTACAGAGCACATCAATTTTGCCCATTATCTTCACAAGCTCTTTCATATCCTCATTGCTGCCAAGGCCGTTCAGCAGTTGTTGCTTGGCCATGATCAGAGGAACTGCATCTTTAACCTTCTGCTCTGCATCTTCCTCTTCTGTCGTTCCTTCAGTTACATGTCCAACACCCCAACCTGCTAGTATTGGGATTCCTCAGCTAACCAAATAATCAGTGCAGTTGCATTCCCCCACATCAGCAACTTCCCAGAAATACAAATCACACGAATCTTCCATTTTCTGCACGAATCAAATTGGTAGATCATCAACCAAACTATTAAAAAAATCAGCAACTAAAAGCAGCAGAACAACACTTAAACATATTATTACCCCATGACTCGGGCATTTGTAGAATACTTGGCCAGGGTTGCGGATTGTGGTTGAGACGCGACGGATGACTCTGCGTGATTTGCAGAAGTGGCACCACACCAACGGCAGTGTCGGTGTACTAAAGTAGGGGTACCCTAGTACCCCGAACTTGTCCACGGGCAGTCGCAGCAGCCCGCGGCATGGTTTGCCAAAGCCAAGGAGACAAGGCCCCGGCAAGATGAGCTTGCCGGGAAGGCCACCCACAGCACAAGGCCCCGGCAAGAGGAGCTTGCCAGGAAGGCTAGCCAAGGCCCCGGCAAGAGGAGCTTGCCGGGAAGAACAAGCAAGGCCCGGAGAGCGGCAAGCTTCTGGGCGCGACGAGATAGCCACCGCGGCAAGGCACTTGCCGCGGCAAGCAACCACTCAGTACCTGCGCTCCAGCTCATCCACCAACGTGTCGCTCTAGGACCTTTCCAGGCGTACGTGGCGGGAGGCTGTGCAGCTAGGGGTATGCGGTGGCAAGCGACGCTGACAAGATAGCCATCGTGGCGAACGGTGGCGTCATTGACGGCCCCTTTTCACACTGTTTGGGCGACACAGACGGGCATTTAATGCCCTTGTCCCCTGCCGTCAGGGTTAGGTATGATACACTGTACATCCACTGTACAAGTAGCTGTACCAACCACAATACTTTTCCAACTTTGCCCTTGCCTACGTTGCCATCTGTGGTGGTCCCCTTGAGCATATAAAAGTAGGCCCATGCGCAACATAGAGGGGGGTTCGCAACTCTCCCACGCTCGGTCTCGTTAGCTGCTGGAGAGTACTGTAGCTCCCAGCGCTCCCGAGCAAGAAACCAATACAATCCACAAAGCAGCAGTAGGGTTTTACGCATCCGTGCGGCCCGAAGCTTGGTAAAAATCGCCCGTGTCCCTCGCTCCAATCTGCTCTTCGCGCGACCTCCGCCCCCCGCCGAACCACAGAAAGGGGCTCCGGTCCCATAGGTGTTCGAGGAGCCAGCGTCCCCGACATCTTTGGCGCACCAGGTAGGGGGCGTCGAGGCTGTGTGAACCTGATTTGGCGAGGACACGAGCTAGATCTTCGTCACCTTCATCGACATGCCGCCGAAGAAGAAGGTTGCGGAGGCGGCCGCTCCGTCCGCGTCGAACCCGCCACCCCCGGAGCAAACGGGTGGCGTGGTAGACGCCGGCGGAAAAACGGGCATCGATGAGGGAACTCAAGGTGCTGCCAAGTCCAACGACAAGGCCGCGCAAACCTCGGCGTCCGCACAATCACCGACTCGCCGGGTCCACCGCGACGATGACTCCACTGCATCGTCAGATTCGCGAACTCGTCGTGATCAGCGCCACGTTCTTGATGAACGACAGCAAGAAGACGCTCGTACTCGCATCGAGCGCCGAAGAGAAGCGCGGCGTCGATCAGACCAGCGCGCTGGGCCCACTGTCGACATGCATGCGCCAGGGGAACCAGGCGACCTGCCGTACACGGTAGGTTTCCCTGCGTTTACCTGTGAGCTGTGGCAAGTCCAGTGGCCCAGTACGAAGAACTTCAAGCCAGATATACCAGAGAAGTACGATGGCAAGTCGCATCCATCGGAGTTCCTCAGCATCTACACCATTGCGGTGCAAGCTGCTGGGGGACGAGACGATAAGATCCTTGCCAACTACTTCCTGCTGGTGCTCAAGCCCAATGTCAGGTCCCGGCTCATGCACTTGTCGGACAGCTCCATATCCTCCTGGGCAGACTTGTGTCATCAGTTTGTCGGCGCCTTCACAGGCGGCCACAAACCTCATGGCCAAGCGAGCAACCTCCATCTGCTCGTCTAGAAGGAAGGGGAGCCCCTGCGCAAGTTCATCCAGAGGTTCAGCCGCGTGCACTACAACATCCCAGATGTCCACCCTGCCGCGGTCATCAGCACGTTCCATCAGAACGTGCGCAACCGCAGGATGCGGGAGGAGATGGCGATGAGCAAGATCAAAGACGTCAGTGAGCTATATGCCCTGGGCAACAAGTGTGCACGCGCTGAGGAAGGGAGGTAGTTCCCCGGAGAGAACGTAGGAGCAGGAGGATCTGACAGTGAAGATGCTGCCCCGGCAAAGAAGAACCGGCAGCGGAACAACAGGAAAGGGAAGGGCAAGGATGTGCTTGTTGTCGAGTAGTCCGGCAACGGAGGTGGCGCCAAGACAGCAAAAGATGGCAGCTCCGGCAAGGAGGTTGCCGCATGCGCCAACTGCCAGGCTGTGGCGGCCACTGACAAGCAGGACGGCACCAACAATCAGTACTGCAAGATTCACCGCACCAAAGGCCATGATCTCCAGAACTGCAAAAAGGTCGAGCAGCTTGTTGAGAAGCAGAAGGCTGAGTACGAGCGGCGCGACAAGGAGAAGGCCCAAGGAGGTGATGGAGGATCCGGCAAGAAGCGTCCCGGCCGGGGAGGATGCCGCGGCAAGGCCAAGCAGCGGCAAGGAGACAGACCTCCCCGTGGCCGCGACGATGATGAAGATGACGACGACGAAGATATGGATGATGCAGAGACCAGCGAGCAAGAGTTCCAGAAAGCCACAGAGGTTCTGTGCGTTGACGGTGGTGCTTCTCTGCATACTTCACACCGCCAGCTCAAGCAGTGGGTGCGAAAAGTCAATGCAGCAGAACCACCTGTCGAGTCACGCAAGCTTCTGAAGTGGTCCAGCACGCCTATCATCTTTGATATTGAGGACCACCCTGATCGCACAACTGCGGTCGGGTGCTTGCCGATGTTGGTTTCACCAACAATCCGCAACCTCAAGGTCACGAAGATGCTAGTTGACGGCAGGGCCGGCTTGAACCTGATCTCCTCTGCAGTACTCCAGAAGCTTCAGATCCCTGACAGCGAGCTCGAAGAGACCAGCACATTCCAAGGAATCAATCCGGGAAGGAGCAAGCCGAAGGGAAAAGTCACGTTGCCAGTAACATTTGGCAGCGAGTTGAACTTCAGGACTGAGAGGGTCACTTTTGACGTTGCTGATTTCCCATTGCCCTACAATGGGATCCTCGGCCGTCCAGCGCTCGCCAAGTTCATGGCGGCCTCTCACTACGCCTACAACATGCTCAAGATGCCTGGCCCGATAAGTGTCATTTCTGTCCATGGCGACAAGAAGGATGCCCTTATCTGTGCCGACAAGATCTACCGGGAAGCAGCAGCAGCCGCAGATCGTGAGTCACTTGCCGCTGAAGCTCCCGGGAAGAAGAAGAAGGCCAAGTCCAGCAACAGCTCTGGTACCCACTCCGGCAAGCGCACCTCTTCGGAGTGCTGCGCTACCGTCGAGGACGCACCATCGAGCTCCACCGGCAAGTGTAAGAAGACGATGGCAGCTCCGCCAGAGACCAAGAAGGTGTCCGCCAAGGAGGACGGCACTCGTGGTACCTTCACCATCAGTGCCACTCTAGACCCTAAATAGGAAAGCACGCTCGTTGCATTCCTGCGGGCGAATGTCGACGTGTTTGCGTGGCAACCGTCTGACATCCCCGGTGTTCCCAGGGAAGTAATTGAGCACCACCTAGCCGTTTGTCCTCACGCGCGGCCCGTCAAGCAGAAAGTCAGGAAACAAGCAGTGGAGCGCCAAGAGTTCATTGCCGAAGAGATCAGGAAGTTGGAAGCAGCAGGCCTCGTCAGAGGAGTGCTCCATCCGACGTGGCTGGCCAATCCCGTGGTCGTGCGCAAAGCAAACGGGAAATGGAGGCTTTGTATCGACTTCACCGATGTCAATAAAGCCTGTCCCAAAGACCCATTTCCCTTGCCGCGCATTGACCAGATTGTTGACTCCACGGCCGGATGTGACTTGCTTTCATTTCTTGATGCATACTCTGGATACCATCAGATCTTCATGGCAGAAGAGGATGAAGAGAAGACCGCATTCATCACCCCATAAGGCACCTAATGTTTCGTTCGGATGCCTTTCGGTCTGAAGAATGCTGGTTCAACATTTCCAAGGGTAGTCCATACCGCTTTTGAGTCACAAATACATAGAAATGTGGAAGCCTACATGGATGATATAGTGGTCAAGAGCAAGGACAAGGCAACCCTGATCCAAGACATAGATGAAACATTTGCATATCTGTGCAAGATCAACCTCAAGCTTAACCCCGAGAAGTGTGTGTTTGGAGTACCCTCCTGCAAGCTTCTCGGGTTCTTCGTGTCTCAGAGGGGAATTGAAGCCAATCCCGACAAGATCAAGGCCATTGAGCAGATTGAAGCACCCAAGCGCGTCAAGGACGTACGGAAACTTGCCGGTTGTGTGGCTGCTCTCAGCAGGTTTATCTCAAGATCTGCTGAGCGCACCCTGCCGTTTTTCAAAATTTTGAAGAAGGCAGGTCCAATGAAATGGACTCCGGAAGCGGAGGCAGCGCTGCAGGACTTGAAGAGATGCCTGTCCTCCACTCCAGTACTTGTCGCACCTAAACCACAAGAGAAGTTGTTGCTATATCTAGCGGCAACCAATCAAGTGGTTAGTGTTGCGTTAGTAGCAGAAAGGGAGGCGGATGATGAGCCAGCAACCCCGACAATCACATCCGGCAACAAGCAGGGGGCTTCGCCGACAAGCTCTGGTCCCGACAGGGATGGATCTGCGCAGGCAAATGAGGTGATACAGAAGAAGATGGTGCAGCGCCCAGTCTACTTTGCCAGTTCCCTCCTGCAGGGGGCTAGGTCAAGGTAATCTGGCGTGCAGAAACTGCTTTTCGGCCTTCTCATGGCCTCGAGAAAGCTGTGCCATTACTTCCAAGCACATGAGATCACGGTGGTCACTCGCTTTCCGTTGAAGAGGATACTGCAGAATCCAGAAGCAACAGGCAGGATTGTCGAGTGGGCGTTAGAACTGTCAAGCTTTGGTCTCAAGTTTGAAAGCACTTCAACTATCTAGAGCAGAGCATTGGCAGAATTCATAGCAGAATGGACGCCGACACCAGACGAAGAGATTCCAGAGACGAGCATCCCTGTCAAGGAGGCAAGCAAAGAGTGGCTGATGTACTTTGATGGTGCCTTCTCGCTGCAAGGCGTCGGTGCTGGCGTGCTGCTTATCGCACCCACCGGAGAGCACCTCAAGTACATGGTCCAGATGCACTTTCCCAGGGAGGAAGCAACAAACAATACTGCAGAGTATGAGGGATTGCTTGCCGGTCTCAGGATCGCAGCAGACCTTGGGATCAAGAAGCTCATTGTCAGGGGTGACTCATAGCTCGTCGTCCGCCAAGTGAACAAGAATTACTAGAGTCCGTTGATGGCGGCATACGTTGATGAAGTGAGACAGCTAGAAGAGCATTTTGACGGCCTGCAGATGGAGCATGTTCCAAGAGACCAGAACGACGTTGCCGACGGCCTGTCAAAGTGCGCCGCACTAAAGTTACCTGTGGAACCAGGGATCTTTGTGCTCAGGCTGACTCAACCATCTGTAACACCATCAGCTGGACAGAACAAGAAGAGAAAGTTGGTTTCTAATGACTATCTTCCAGCAGAGCTTCCCGAAGCCGCCGCCAAGAAGGTCCCCATGATCGACGCCAACAATGCTGAGGAGCAGTCTGCTCCGGCGAGCCCCAGGGCTTGTCCCGTTGAAGCAAACGCTCCCGACAAGTTTTGCTCCGGCAAACTTGCCGGGGAACATCAAGCTCCGGCTGAGCCGCAAGTTCTTGCCGTGGAAGCGGGTGTTCCCGCAGCGGCAGATGTGCCTTTGGTCCTTGTTGTCGAGCCCCAAGCTCCAGCATGGGCACAGCAGATTGTCCTCTTCCTCCAGACAGGAGAACTTCCCGAAGAGCAGGAAAAAGCGGAAAGAGTAGCCCGGCAGTCAAGTATGTATCAGTTGGTCGAAAACGAACTGTACAGAAGAAGACTCAACGGTGTGAAATTGAAGTGTATTCCCCGGGAAGATGGACAAAAGCTGTTGGCAGAGATACATGGAGGCATATGTGGTCACCACATTGGCGCAAGAGCACTTGCCGGCAAAGCTTTCCGGCAAGGCTTCTTTTGGCCGACAGCCCTCCAGGATGCAACTACACAAGTAATCAAGTGTGAAGTGTGCCAGTTCCATTCCAAACAGATACACTAGCCAGCTCAAGCTCTGCAGACAATCCCTTTATCCTGGCCATTTTCGGTCTGGGGGCTCGACATCCTCGGCCCTTCCCCCGAGCTGCCGGGGGCTTTGAGTACTTGTACGTCGCAATCGACAAGTTCACAAAGTGGCCGAACGTGGAACCAGTGAGGAAGGTGACCGCATAGTCAGCAGTCAAGTTCTTCAGGTCGATTGTTTGCCGTTTCGGGACCCCTAACAGGATCATCACTGACAACGGTACGCAATTTACGAGCCGCACCTTCATGCAGTACGCCCAAGATCTTGGCACCAAGGTCTGCTTCGCTTCTGTTGCTCACCCGACAAGCAACGGTCAAGCAGAGAGGGCGAATGCTGAAGTGCTGCGTGGACTCAAGACCAGGACTTTCGACAGGCTGCAGAAGTGCGGAAGAAACTGGATCAAGGAGCTGCCGGTGGTTCTTTGGTCGATCAGAACGACGCCAAATCGAGCCACTGGCCAGACACCTTTTGCTCTAGTCTATGGAGAAGAGGCAGTTATCCCCACGGAACTCGTATACGGGTCACCTCGAGTACTCGCTTATGATGAGCTTGAGCAAGAGCACTGCGAGAAGATGACGCGCTGCTCCTCGAGGAGGACCGTCTTCAGGCTGTTGCGCAAGCTGCTCGCTACCAGCAAGCTTTGCGTCGCTACCATAGCCGCAAAGTTAAAGCCAGAAGTTTCGAGGAAGGCGACCTTGTTCTTCGGCGCGTTCAATCCGCCAAGAATTCCAACAAGTTGACGACGAAGTGGGAAGGCCCTTACCGGGTGAAACGAGTCACTAGGCCTGGCGCTGTCCGCCTTGAGACCGAAGATGGCATTCCGGTGAGCAACTCCTGGAATATTGAGCTTCTTCATAAGTTTTACCCGTAAGGCGCGGTTGTCGGACCTGTTCCGGCAACCACCTTTTGTACAAGTCTTGTCGCCGTTGCATGTAATCCTTGGTACAAAGCCGGGCGCAGACCCCGTGCATAAATAAAGCTCACGTGCTTCACACATCTTGTCAATTTCATGCTTTATATTATTTTGCATGTATTATCTGACACTTTGTGTAGCACCCATCCCGGGTAAGCCATAACAAGCCGTAAGGCTCCATATCTTTATTTTCTCTTCTTTCTTTTCAAGCAAAGGAAGGTCCCCTCGCCCACAAGTTTGCCGGGGGGGAAGGAGAAGATAATGGTGTGGACCGGGCGTCATTCAAGAAAGATCTGCCTTGCCGGGAAGCAAAAGACAGAAAAGCTAAGTTGCCAGAGTTTGAGCACTCAGATTTCTAAAAAATTTAAGTTATCTTCCTTGAACGACCGTGCTTTGTATGGAAACCCTATGCGTGGAGGAACTGACTCGTGGCTAGTTGCGCCCTTACTTTGTTTCGAGTCCGCTCAACAGCCTAAGTGAGCTGCAACTGGTTGCGACAAGGTTTCTTGTCGGCTGCGGCACCGCCAGCAGGCTGCTGAAGTTCCGCACTCAGCGCTCGCGGCTCGGGTGCCTGCGCCGGCAAGTTCCCTAAAAGCGTAGGGCGAAGACATGCAAAGCAAGGAATCCAGTAGAGGAAATAACATAGCAATTACTGCCTAAGATAGAGTTATATTACAGATAAACTTGTCGCAGCTCTAACAGACTGTTCTTGCAACATGAGCAACAGCGACAAGAAAAGAAGCAAGCGAGCGGCCTAGTCTACGCGGTCGCCCTGGACTCTCTTGATCTCGCTCACCCTCTTCACAATGGGTGCGACGAGGGCATTGAGCCTCTCCAGATCAGCATCCGGCGGCAAGGACCTAAGGATGTTGGTGAGGTTGATGCTGGGGTTGCGGAAGACTATCTTCACCAGCACCTTCTGAAGGGCTCCCACGCAGATGTCGCGCGACTCATCGGCCAACTGCCTCGGGATATCATCCCGGAGCCGCTGGAGCACCGTCGCCACGCCCTTGAAGAACAGAGTGAGCTTGGCGCTGGGGGGAGTTTCTCGTCGGAGGACTACCCAAAACCCTCCATTCCCAGCTCCGTCAGCTCCTTGTCGATGGCCGCGGCGACATCCGCAAGACCTTACGTCCAGCGATCCACGTTCTCCTTGAAGGTACTCTGGGCAGCAACAGCGCTCTCCAACAGTGCCTCGTTGGCCTTGATTTCCTTCTTCAGGTCCGCCTCCTGCTTCCTGGCGCCGTCCAGCGTTTTGGCCAAAGCGCTCAGCTTCAACTCCAGATCAGCGTTGGAATCCTTGACCGCGCTGAGCTCCTGGACCTTCTCCGCGAGGCTGCCCTGCAACTCACCAAAGGTGTAGGTGTCCTTCTCGCGCTCGTGCTTGAGCGTGGCAAGCTCCTCGCCTCTCGCCTTGAGGTCAGCCTCCAGCTGCGCCACCCTCATCTCTAGTTCCTTCTTGGCGGTCTCGGCAGCCGCAGCAGCATCCTTGGCTTCTTGGAGAGCCCCGCTGAGCTGGCCGTCACGGACGGCGAGCTCCTCCTCGTGACTGTCGAGGTTGGCTTTCCACTGCGTCAGCTCACCTTCCTGCGCAGACAGCTTCTCCCCGATGAGCCGCTGTTGTTCCTCGGCTTCCGCCTTCTCAAGGAGAAAAACCTTCTGTGCCTCGGCAAGCTGCTCTCGCTCCTCCGCCAGCGCCCGGAGAGCTTCCTGATTCAGGCTCCGAAGCTCCTCCGCGCGTTTCTCCATGTCCGCTCCCACCTTCGCGACAAGCGCTTCCCGGGATTCCACCTTGGCTTGTCGGGTGCGGTAGAGCGACACCAGCTTACGGAGCAGCCGCTCCTCCTCAGTCTCGCCACTGCTGCCACCTGGCACGTCGACAAGTGTCAGCCCAGCGGAGGCGAGCACCTCCCCATCGAAGGTCTCGCCCTCGACCGGCGCCCTGGAGCTTGACTCCCAGGGAAGCTTGATGAAGATGCCTTCGCCAGCCTTCAGATAGGCGCCGGGCTGGGGCTCCTCGGAGCCTGGCGTTGCGGCAGAGGCGGAGGGATCGGCGGTCGGTGTAGTGCCTGGCGCTCCTGTGGCCTCAGGGTCGTCAGTGCGATCGCCAGACCCCTCGCCAGCCTTGTCAGTGGCGGCCTTGGCGGCTTCCTCGCCAGCGAGATCTTCAGCGCCGGCCGCTTCTTCGGTGGTGGCGACATCATCAGTGTTGCCGCGCGCACCCTCCTCACCGCGCGCGTTCCCCTCACCGGTTGCCTCGGTCTCCATCTGCTCCGCGGTGGACGGATCTGGCAACCGGAGGAGGAAGAAAAAGTCAAGCAAGTGTACAAAAAGGAGATCAAAAGAAGAAAAACCCAAGGGGAGTTTTCGAGCAAGAGGATTACCTGCGCCAAGGTCTGCGGTCGTGTTCTCCACCTCCGGAGAGATGTTGGTGCTGTCCCTTGCCGGAGAGCTGTCCCTTGCCAGAGAGCTCTCCCTTGTCGGAGACTTCTCCCTTGCCGGAGACTGCTCCCACGCCGGAGAATTCTCCCTTGGCGGCGTAGTTGAAGCAGTTAGCACGTCCGGGTTGGCCTCCGCGCGCTCCTGGTGAAGTTTCTCTGCTCCTACACAAACCAACAAGTCAGACATCAGCGAAGAAAAAGCGCCCATGTGGACCAAACAGCGTTAAGTAAATTCTATACTTACGCGGGGGGCTGCGCTGGGGGCTGCTTTGGGAAAGAGTTGCCGGGTCCGGCAAGGTTGTCTCGGGCGCCTCCCCTGTTGGCGGGACGGGATCGTCCTCGATGTCGATCACCGGCACCTTGGCCCTCTTTGCCGCTCTCTGAGCCAGGGTCCTGAAAGGGCACCAGTTTGGGAGGAAGCAAGTCAGATACAAGACACAACTACAAGAATTGAAGAATTACAAGTACAACAACGGAACTTACTCATCTTCTTCTTCCTCGTCGGAGCTGAGCGCGGAGAAGTCGAAGCCCGCCTCACCTCCAGTGCGGCGAGGCGGGGGAGTGGGTTCCCTTGGCCGCTTGGCGGAGACGGTGGCAGCGGGCTGAGACGACCCCACCCCAGTTGTCGCAGTGGTGCGATATGCTCCCGCGGCGCCAGTACCCGCCGCGGTGGAGCGTGTCGTGCGGCGCGACGGCTGTTGACTCGTCTGCCGCTCTGTCACATCCCCGGTCTTGCGGAGGCGCTTCTTTGGTGGAGCTGGACGCTCCGCCTGCGACGAGCCGGCGGGAGGTGCGGAGGAAGAAGGGTTGGTCTCCAATGGGCCGCCCGCGTCCTCGACGGGCTCATTTGACTCGGCCTCAGGGTCGGTAGTCTCTTCCTCGTCGGCAGGTTCTTCCTCGCCGGCAGGCTCCCCTCGCCCGGCAAGGCTTGCCACATCCGCCGCGCTTGCTGCATCTGCCTCGACCACGGTGAACCCGAACTCACCCGCGGCAGCGGCTATCGCCGCCTACTCCAGCCTGGTGAAGATGCGCTGCGCCTCCTCCTCAGTGGTGTGGCGCGTGAGGCCTCTCTGCTCATCGGCGTGGACAGGCACCTCCACCAAGTTGTCGAAGAACGCCTGCACGACTTCGTCTTTAGTCTCTTGCCAAGTGGGGACGATTCCGTGCTAGTCACACAACGGCATCATCGCGCAGATGCGGTCGCGCGAAGAGTTGTTGCACAGCGGGACGACGCCCTGCGGCAACCTGAACCACTCGGGGTGCTCGTGGTCGTGCTTGAACAGCTCCTTGAGCGTCCTGTCAAGTTCCAAGACCGTGAAATTGAAGTTGAGGCCCGGGCGCAGCCTCATGATGTCCGTCGCATTCCTAAACTCCCAGGCAGGTCTTCTCCTCTCCTGCGGGGGGGGGAGGGGGGGGGCGATGCGGCGGCGAAGGAAATCTGCGCCAACGGCCCCTACTGTGAGCCCGGCAAGCCTGAGGCGTTGGATCCGGGTGATGGCAATCTTCAGCCTAGCGTCTTCCGGGGCCACGTCACTCCAGTCATTGCGGCGCACTACTGGGACTCGGCGCAGAACAGTGAAGGGCTGCGGGTTCTCCTCGACAATCCAACACCAGTCCGCTCTCCACTCCTCCCATTTGCTGCGGAACTCTCCCTCCAGATAAGCCTCTTTCTTGCCGTCCCTCGAGATCCAGGCAACTCCGCCGGATAGAGACTCTCCTTTCTCAGCTCGAGGCATAAAGAAATGGTGGAAGAGGGCAACGTTTGGGTGGACTCCGACAAAGTTTTCGCAGAGGTGTGCGAAAACTGCCATGGTCAGGACATCATTGGGGGTGAAGTCAAGGAGGTGGAACCCGTAGGTGTTCATAATGTCATAGAAGAATTCAGAAAAGGGTGGGCAGAGCCTGCAGTAGAAGAACTGTGCGAAGAAGGGGTACCATGTTGGAGCCAGCTGCCGGGCAACGGCTGGGAGTACCCTCGTGCGTGGATGTGCGCGCGTCTCCGTCGACCAGAAGAGGTAGTAGAACTCCCTCAGATCCTCCGCGTCGAGCTGGGGAGGAGTGCCCGCTCCTTCCGCATCGTCGCAAGCCGCTGCGCCTCGGCCGACTTCGCGGCCTTCCCGGTCTTCGGAGCCATGGCGAAAGTGGTGGAGGGGATCGGCGGCATCGGTGGTGCTGGTGGCGACGAGGGGCGGAGCGCTACTCTCTTTCGACTCAGAGAAGAAGGGGAGCGGCGGAGGTTTTTTTTAATGAAGTAGCAAATGGCGAGGTGGACGAACTGCCCCTGCTTCCTCTGCTTATAAAGAGGGAAGTGGGCGGACGTTCCGCATTTCCGATTAAAGAATCCGCCCACGATCTCCCCCACGATGCCGCGCTTTACGCGTGGCGTTCGGGGAGGGCGCGGTGGGTACGGAGTGGGGTACGACATGACCCAGGCCGCGTGTGCCCGTACACTGTTTTGGGCCTGGCCCAACAGCGCTCGGCACCGCGTGTGGCCCAGGCCCGGGGGCTCCTGTCGGTGTACTAAAGTAGGGGTACCCTAGTAACCCGAACTTGTGCACGGGCAGTCGCAACACCCCGCGGCAAGGTTTGCCAAAGCCAAGGAGACAAGGCCCCGGCAAGAGGAGCTTGCCGGGAAGGCCACCCAGAGCACAAGGCCCCGGCAAGAGGAACTTGCCGGGAAGACCAGCTTGAGCCCCGGCAAGAGGAGCTTGCCGGGAAGGCTAGCCAAGGCCCCGGCAAGAGGAGCTTGCCGGGAAGAACAAGCAAGGCCCGGAGAGTGGCAAGCTTCTGGGCGCGACGAGATAGCCACCGCGGCAAGGCACTTGCCGCGGCAAGCAACCACTCAGTACCTGCGCTCCAGCTCATCCACCAACGTGTCGCTCTAGGACCTTTCCAGGCGTACGTGGCGGGAGGCTGTGCAGCTAGGGGTATGCGGTGGCAAGTGACGCTGACAAGATAGCCATCGTGGCGAACGGTGGCGTCCCTGACAGCCCCTTTTCACACTGTTTGGGCGACACAGACGGGCATTTAATGCCCTTGTCCCCTGCCGTCAGGGTTAGGTATGATACACTGTACATCCACTGTACAAGTAGCTGTACCAACCACAATACTTTTCCAACTTTGCCCTTGCCTACGTTGCCACCTGTGGTGATCCCCTTGAGCATATAAAAGGAGGCCCATGCGCAACGTAGAGGGGGGTTCGCAACTCTCCCACGCTCGGTCTCGTTAGCTGCTGGAGAGTACTGTAGCTCCCAGCGCTCCCGAGCAAGAAACCAATACAATCCACAAAAGCAGCAGTAGGGTTTTACGCATCCGTGCGGCCCAAAGTTGGGTAAAAATTGCCCGTGTCCCTCGCTCCAATCTGCTCTTCGCGCGACCTCCGCCCCTCGCCGAACCACGGAAAGGGGCTCCGGTCCCATAGGTGTTCGAGGAGCCAGCGTCCCCGATAGGCAGCGGGTTGCGATGAGCAATCGGCTGCGGTGCGCGTGCCGGTGAGGGTGTGATGAGACCCACAGGCGATGGTACGGGTTGCAACTTGGCGCATATCTGGTTGTTGCCTGGTGAAGAGGAGGTGGACGAGCAGCTAGCGGACATGGTTGCTGCGGCCAGAGCTTCTCATGCTAGGCAGAGTAAGTAGGGAAGAGGAGAAGCGAATGTTGGATATGTCAGTGTCATTACTTGCAGAGCAGCATAGCACCGTATATAGTCATAGTCTAGGTTTGGATCTGAACCAGCTAAAGGAGCACGTCTTTCTTTTTTCTAAAACTCGGCAACGTCTCTTTACTGATACACTATCTTGTTCTGTACGCCTTCCCAAGTCTTTGATTTTCTTTCCCTTTTTTGCGAGGAAGGAAGGAGGACAAACTTGAGAGTTCCTGGGACTCGAACCCAAGACCTCTCGGTTGAAAACCAAGGGTGCTAGTCACTTATGTGGTGAACGTTCCCTGTGAGGAGAATGGCAGACGAACGCATTTTCCTCGTAGTTTTCTTCCTATATATAAAAAAAGTATGCTACTTGGTGTCTGCTTAGTCAACAAATTATTGTGCCAACCTTGACCGTTGGATTGACATTCAACGTCTGTCGCGTTTCTTCAGTCTCTTCTTCCTCGAGCCGCCAAAGCCAAACCAGCGCCGGCGGGACCGCCTGCTTGCGCCCCCCACGGCTGGTTGTGATCTGCCCCGGCTCCTGTTCGTTCCCGTCTGAGGCCTCACCATCGTCCTCCGCCTTGGTTCGCTCGCCACGGCGCTGCCCACCGGTGTTGTCAACATGGTCAACAACCGAGAGGAATAAGGAGATGACTGTACATGGTGAGGATGATAGTAGGGACCCAGCAGCGCGCGGAGTAATTTTGTTTTTTCGGGACGTAGAAGGGTATCAACTGGGTTGTGCGGGACCCGTGGCCCGTCTAGCCCAGGCTTTTATTTCATATGTTTAGCACATGACCAGCCCAGTTTGTTTTTTTCCTTTTTGAAAATTGCTAGCCAGCTTTTTTTTTGCAGAATAACCAACGTAGGTCTACTTGCTTTTCTACGCCCTGCTGGGCCGAGAATCTTTCAAGACAAGGAGGGATGCATTTTGCCCAGAAAAAGGGCTAGAAGTAATAAGAAATGTTGTAAAATGAAAAAATACAGCAAACAGACAATTAGTTCCAAAATATTGTTTTCTTTTGGGTTTTGATATTTTAAATTTCATTGTTTTTGTGCGGGTAAAATTTCATTGAATTTAAATTAAGGTCTATTTAGATTTAAAATTAATTCGAATCTGGCTAGAAATTTCGGGTTGTATGCTGTTTGGGACAGATTTGGAGGCTGGCTTGTGGGTCTACTAGGTTGACGTGTACTTTGGCTTTGTCAACTTAGTCCACAAACGATTCTAGGAGCAGTGACCGTTGGATGTTTATCCAACGGCCGTGCTGCTTCTTCAATATCTAATCTTCTTGGTCCAGCCGCCCAAACCAGCTCAGGTGGGCCTGCCTGCTCCCGCCTCCCGTGGCCGGTTGTGCTGCCGCACAGGCTGCACCGCCCCACCCTACTTCATTGCTGGCCAGGCCATTCCTCTACTCACCCACACCTCCTGTTATTTTCCGGCGACGGCAGCCGTATTAGTAAACCCTCGTACTCCCCACCGCGTGGGAAACCATTGCCGAGTCTTCCCCGGCTCCGTGTCGTTCCCTTCCTAGGCCTCGCCGTCGTCCACCCCCATGGTACTCTCGGCGCGGCCTGGTCAACTTGGTCAACGAACGACATCCATCGGTCGTGGATTGTACGCGCAAAATAATGATTCCTACACCTAACAGTTGGGACCCACCGGAAGGGCCTGTGTATTTCACGAAAAAAACGTTCCCCACGCTGACATGTCGGACCCACCAGCTATATCTTCGCACGCAAGGAAGTGCCTCCTTATTACCCACAAAAAATGAATACCCCCTGCTAGCTGGGACCCACCATAGTGGGAGGATGACTTGTGGGCCAACAAAGTTGACGGGGACGGAGGGCTTTGTCAACTTAATCGATATGAACGATTCTAGCTCAAGTGACAGTACGATGTCCATCCAACGGCTGTAGTGCAACTTCAACCTCTGGTCTTCTTGCTCAGCCGCCCAAAGCAGTGCCGGTCGTGCCGCATGCTCCTGCCTCCCATGGTTGGTTGTGCTTCCGCGGAGGCCTCACCGCCCCCTACTACTCCCACCGCTGGCCAGGCCCTGCGGCGACGGCAGCCTCACACCGCAGCCGAACCAGTGAACCCTCGTACTCCTCTCCGCGTGGGCTTCCACTGCCGCGTCTTCCCCGGCTCCGTTTCATCCCCTTCCTAGGCCTCGCCGTCGTCCACTGCCGTGGTGCTCTCCGCGCGGCGTGGTCAACGTGTTCAAGGAACGACTTCCAACGGAAGAGTACTGTACGTGGAGGGGATAACAGCTAGGTCCACGGCCACAGCCCAGTTTTTTTGTGATTTGCCAAGTAAGTCGCTTTGTCAGGCCTGTTGGGCTGCAAATCTTTCAAGACGAGGAGAGCTTTCATTCGGCTGGCCGAGAAAATGGCCCATCAGTAATGAGAAATGGGCTGTACATTTTTAAAACACATCAAACCGGTAATTAGTTTCAAATATCTTTTTTTTCATTTCAAGATTTTAAATTACATTAATTTTTTTGCGTGGAGAATTTTTTGGATTTTATATTGATATACATTTATTTTTAAAATCAGTTTTAATGTGAGTCAAAATTTCGGGATTAAAAACAGTTCGGACCGCACCGAAATATGCAAAATTTTGAATAATTTTTTAACCATGGCCACAATTTGGGATGTAATGCTAACAAAAAGAATATGGGCTCCAAAAAAAAACCTTAAGAATTAGCAAATGGGCTGAAAATTATTAGAAATAATGGCAGATGGGTTGTTTGTTGTTTTCCACAGATTTGAGGCTTTCCTATAAAAAAGGTTGACGAACAAGCAGCGACTGTTGGATGTCCATCCAACGGCCGTCGTGCTTCTTCAATCTCTGCTCTTCCTGCTCCAGCCACTCAAACAAGCGCCGGCGAGACTGCCTGCTCCCTCCTCCCTGCGGCCGGCTGTGCTGCTGCGCAGGCCTCACCGCCCTACCGTACTCCCATCGCTGGCCTAGCCATCCCTCTACTCACCCACACCTGCTGTTATTCTCCGGCGACGGCAGACGAACCAGTAGACCCTCGTACAGTCGTACTCCCCTCCGCGTGGGAAACAACTGCCGAGTCTTCCCTGCCTTCGTGTCGTTCCCTTTCTAGGCCTCGCCATCATCCACCGCCGTGGTGCTCTCGGCGCGGCCTGGTCAACGTGGTCAACGACCAACATGCATCTGAAGTGGACTGTACGTGGAGAGGCCGGCAGCTAGGTCCACGGCCGCACCCAAGGAAATGCCTCCTTATTACGTGCAAAATAATGATTCCTCCACCTGACATCAGGGACCCACCGAAAGGGCCTCTGTATTTCGCGAAAAAACGTTACGGCCGCTGACAGCTCGGACCCACTAGCTATATCTTCGCACGCAAGGAAGTGCCTCCTTATTATGCACAAAAAAATGAATACTCCCCCTGTTAGCTGGGAACTAGTCTAGTGGCAGGCTGACTTGTGGGCCCACTAAGTTGACAGGGACGGAGGGCTTGGTCAACTTAGTCAATATGCACGATTCTAGCTCCAGTGATCGTACGATGTCCATCCAACGGCCGTAGTGCTTCTTCAACCTCTGGTCTTCTTGCTCCAGCCGCCCAAACCAGCGCCGGTCGTGCCTCATGCTCCTGCCTCCCGTGGCCGGCTGCAATGCGGCGGAGGCCTCACCGCCCCCTACTACTCCCACCAATGGCCAGGCCATCCCTCTACTCACCCACACCCCTTGTTACTCTGCGGCGACGGCAGCCTCACATCGCAGCGAACCAGTGCCCTCGTACTCCTCTACGCATGGGTATCCACTACCGCGGCTTCCCCGGCTCCGTGTTGTCCCCTTCCTAGGCCTCGCCGTCGGCCACCGCCCTAGTGCTCTCGGCGCAGCATGGTCAACATGGTCAAGGAACGGCTTCCATCGGACGTGGACTGTACGTGGAGAGGCTAACAGCTGGGTCCACGGCCGCAGCAAGGAAGTGCCTCCTTATTACGTGCAAAATAATTATTCCTCCACCTGAGAGCGGGGACCCACGGGACGGGCCACCATATTTCGCGAGAAAAACATTTGCCCCTGACTGCTGGGACCCACAAGCTACATCTTCGCACGCAAGGAAGTGCCTGACAGTCGGGACCCACCTGATCGAAGCGTACTTAGCGTTGTTATTCTGGTCGCGAACGTGTATGTACATATATACTGGTCGATGCAGAGGCGCGCACGTGTCGTAGTAGAGGCGCGCACGTAGCATGTACACGTATGTACAGCGGCCAGGGTGCAAGAAAGAAAATACGGCCACGTATGTGTATATACGGGCGGGGTCTCGAACGCCTACTCGCGCATACGTACGGCCAGAGCTCGTGTGCATGGCTGGGCCAGAACAGAGAAACAGCGTCGTCGTCGTGTTCATGGGGAGGCAAAGGAATGCGTCGTGTTCATGAGGAGGCAACCGAATGCGTTGTATTCATCGGAAGGGCTTGGACGGAACAGGCGATGGAAACAAGGCCTGGCGTACCGCAGAACGGAGGAAACGGCCTTGTGTTTGACCGGCCACATTCGAAACATGATCCTGTTCATCGGGAGGGGTGTGGCGTACCGCGAAACGAAGGAAACGGACCTCCTACGGTCGAAACGGGGGTCATGTTGATCGGGAGGGGTGTGGCGTACCGCAAACAGAGGAAACAGACTTGTGTTGGAGCGCTACGATCGAAACGGGGGTCCTGTTCAACGGGAGGGGTGTGGCGTACCGCAAAACGGGACTCCACAGGATACAGTTCATCTCCACCGTCGACCCCCTCCAGCCTCCACGAGGTACTGTTCATCAACCGTCGACCTCCTCCAGCCTCCACCTGCGAATGTTCATCCACCGGCTCCTGTTCATCCAGCCTCCACCGCGCGCTACTCCACCGGCTACTGTTCAACCAGCCCTCTCCACGGGCTCCTGTTCAACCACCCCTCCATGGGCTACTGTTCATCCTGCCCTCCACCGTCTACTGTTCATCCTGCCCTCCACGGGGTGGTCCTGTTCATCCAGCCCTCCACGAGGTCCTGTTCATCCAGCCCCAACCGGCTCGATCGATCGGGGTCCTGTTCATCCTGAGGCAACACCACGGGGTCCTGTTCATCCACCCCCCACCGGGAACTGTTCATCCAACCCCCCCCCCCCACCCACAACGCTCACTGTTCATCCGGAGGCAACATCGATCGGCTTCAGTTAGCAGCAGTAGTGAAGGAATCGCTTGATCGGGTTCAGTTAACAGCCATTGATCGATCGCTCAGGTTCAGTAACGCGTAGCCTGCAGTGCAATCGCTCGGGTTCAGTTAGAGCCCAATGCCTCGCACGGGTTCAGTTAGAGCCAACGCCTCGCACACACGCGCGTACGTGTACGAGAGAAACGCGCATCGCTCGGCCCCCGACCTCCCACCGTAACCGGGAACTCCCAGAAATTTTCCTCGCCCGCCCTTCTACCATGGTTTTTTCCATCATGGACGGCCCAAAGAATGTTATGCAGCTGCGTCTCCGGCCCGCCCAGGACGAAAAGCCCATTTTCTGTCATGATTTTTTGTCATAGAAGTAGGAGCCCACCACATCTATGATGATACCGGGTTTTGTCACAATTATCTTCATAGAAGTGTCATATGTATGACAGAAAAAAATTCGTTCGGCCCAAAATGTCACGGATATGTCTTTTTTTGTAGTGATCCGTGCTCATGATGGCACTGTTTTGTGTCTTCCTGCCTTCGTCTCGTGCAAGGGTGTTGTAGTGCACATCTCCAACAACGCAAGATTCATAATGTCTTACCCGAGTGTCAGGACCCATTGCTAGTGAGTAAAGGGCATCATCAACTACCTGCCCATCCTCCCGCATCTTCTTAACCTATGGTTAGAAAATAGACAAGCTGATCATCTTATGTACTCAATATATTAGAAAAACTGACAGTGCACTTCAAAAGCTTACATGGTTCTTGAACCATTTCGCAAATCCTGCCATAACCAGTTTATCAATGTTTCTTGGATTTTGCGGCAGTAACTCCTCTTTGTAGATGTTGCACAACATAGTGATCGCGTCAGACATCTAAATATATAAGAATGTGCTGCAAGTTTAGTAGATTACGATGTATAAGCTGCAGTACTTCACTTACTTGATATAAGGTAGTATCTCAGGACAGTTATTCAACACATACCAAACCATTTTTTCCAAATCTTTAGGTTTGTCCTCTTGTCGACTCTTCCCTGTAACTCGAACAGAATAATCGAAAACATTGAGCCCGGGATTGTCTTCACCCACCTCTTTGCTAAGCTGATCAGCTGTTTCAATATATTTTGAGAAGAATGCCAATGCTTCTGTAGCAATGTAGGCCTCTGCAATGGAACCCTCGGGTCTAGCTCTGTCCTAACATAGCCCTTGAAAGTGCCTAGCCGCCTTTCAATAGGGTACATCCAGCCATACTGTACTGGACCTCTAAGTAGTGCCTCATCAGGTAGATGAACAGCCAAATGCACCATCACATCAAAGAAGGCTGGAGGATATATCTTCTCAAGGTCGCATAGGATAGTTGGTATCTTGTCTCTAAGACGCTCCAAAGCATCTATCCTGATATTCCTACTGCAGAGTTCCCTGAAGAATTGTCCCAACTCTGCAACTGCTCTGTATAAGTCAGGGCGGCCCAATCCTCTAAGGATAACAGGTAAAACCCTTTGAAGTAGGACGTGGCAGTCATGGGTTTTCAACCCTTGTACCTTGTTTCCATCTGCACTGACTCTCCTTTCAGGGTTGGAAGCAAATCCATGTGGGAATCTCACACGTGACAGGACCTCCCAGAATTCTTTTCTTTTTACCTTGTCCCAGACGTACACAGCTGGTGCCATATCCCGTGGTTTACCTTCATCTTGCACCTGTGAATCCTTTCTTATACCCAGGTGTGTCAAATCAATCCTAGATTTTAAGGTATCTTTCGTCTTGCCTTCAATATTAAGAAGTGTGCTGATAATGTTGTCACATATATATTTCTCGATGTGCATCACATTAAGATTATGCCGCAGATCCAAATCTTTCCAATACTCCAAGTCCCACAAAGTGGACCTGCGGGTAAACAATAATCTCTCTTCTACCCTACCACGCTTCCTTTTCCCGCTACCATTACCAGGATGGTATCCTGGTGTAATATGCCTGACCTTCTCTAATTCCACTTGCAACTCATCGGCGGTGAGCCTCTATGGAGCATCACGGTTTTCTTGCTTTGCATTGAACACATGTATTTGGTATTTTCTAGGATGCGGCTTGTCCTTGGCAAGGAAACGGTGGTGTCCAATGTAACAGATCTTGCTAAGTATTGCGTATGACAGCGCATTCCTGTCACAGCGAACACATGCATTGTAACCATGTGTCGTTCGCCCTGACATAGTACCCAAAGCCGGATAATCATGGATGCACCAAATTATAACAGCAGGCAGAAAGAAATCAGCTGGTGGGCTGCTATATAGGTCTCGAGTGAGAACACCCTTCCATAGCTGTTGAAGTTCCTCCCCAAGAGGCTCCATGAACAAATCAAAATCCTTTCCAGGACTTTTTGGACCTGGGATGAGCAAGGCCATCATGTAGTTTGATTCTTTGGTGCTGACATTTGGAGGCATGTTGTAAGGGATAACAAGCACTAGCCACATGCTATATGTGGCGCTCTGGTGGCCAAATGGGTTAAATCCATCTGAAGCTAAGCCATGTCTAATGTTTCTTGGGTCAGCAGCAAACTCTTTGTGTTTATCATTGAAGCTTTTCCACTCACTACCATGATATGGATGTCTCATTACATTCTGATCTCTATACTCACGAAGGAAATTCTTCATTTTACTGTAGGTGTGTGGCAGCTCAGATGCATCTGGGAAAGATTCGCGGAAAGCAGCCAACATTGCATCGAATGATTTGTTGGTCATCCGCTCAGATGTCTTCTCCTGAAGAAAGGTGACCATAGATGAGAATGATTTGTTGGTCATCCGCTCAGATGTCTTCACCACTCCTGGGGTCACAGCAACGTTGCATTGTTCCAACATGCGGGCCCACCGTTTTTCTTCTGCAGGTGAAAGTTCGCGGAATGCACGAGCATTTTGTAGCATTGTTTCAATGTTGGTCAAACTCACTGGCTCCTCCACCACCACCTCCTCCTCCTCTTCCACCTGAGCATCAGGCAGATCAAGATGGTGATCTGCTGCTTCCACGTAGTCAATAACATTGACGTTCACAGCTTCACCATGATGAACCCACCTAGTATATGTGACCGACATCCCATACAAATGTAGATGATTTTGCACAGTTGACTGGGGTCTTGTAACTGAATTCATACAACTGCTACATAGGCAGAGCACATCTGATTTCGGACCACCATACTCAGCTCTGATAAAGTTCATGAAGTTTTCAACCCCCTCGACATATGCATCAGAGAATCTTCGAGCAGAAGTTATCCAAGTCATGTCCATCTGTTAGACATACAAACTAGTTCTTCTACTAGATATTACAGGAAAAACATATATGCTTTTTTATGAAGTCCAGAAAAAAATACCTAGGTCGATGTCTAAAGCTATGGCAAGATATTTGGACGAGCAGATCTAAGTAATGAAATATATGTAAAGCTAATTCAGGAAACAGATTTGAGTGCTAAATTACGGCAGGCTGTTTTAGCAGTCAATGAGGCCGAGCACACAGCCATCGAACTAGCGAAGGCCATCGCAGCAACAAAGATCGAGTATAAAACGGTGTAGAGTTATTTCACCTAACAGATTGGCTACTAGACTATGGCAATCTACGTCACAATAAATATATGGCAGGATATTTTAGCAACTAATCGGCCTTGGCATGCCATCTCAGCTAAGCAGATTGAGTGCAGAACAGGGCAAGTAAGCTTCTTAAGCAGAGCATATTGACAGTAAACTACTTTGGCAAACAGTGAGATTAACAACGTCTATCAGCTAACATTCAGCGCTACACCGACATGAATGGGGCCTCAGTCTAGAATGTGCGTACCGTGGGAGAAGCTGACTGCCATGCCTCTCCACACGAACGTCGCCAGTGGTGGCGGTGCTGACCGCCGTGCGCCTCCACAAGAACGTAGCCAGAGGTGGCGGCGTGGCTAGAGGATCGCAGTCTACGAGAGCGTACTGTGGGAGCGAGAGGATCGTCGAACAGCGGCGCCGACGTATCGGCACGGCGGGGAGGGCGGCTTTGGCGAAGCGAATGGAGTGGAGGGGGACAGGGGGGAGGGGGTTTGGGGAATATTATTGGCTAGTTGGCCGAAGGGCGGTTGAATCGGATTTGAGGGGAATTTTTGGGTGTGGGGGGGAGGATTTTCGCGCGATGGGCGGGGGGTGTTTGGCGCATGGTCGGTTTCTCCAAGTGCAGTCCTACGTGTCAGTGAAGAGGCAAGCCGAAGCGCGTTCCTTTTTTGTGAGCCGTGTGCAGGACCGAACATGTGTGGGGTGCAATGCGACCGCTACAGGAGTGTTGTGACACTAGTAGAAAAAGGGTCAAATGGGAAGCACATTAGTGCCGCTTTGTAACAGAACCGGCACTAATGTGCTCAATAGTGCCGGTTCGTGGCGGCGGTAAATAGTACCGGTTCGTGGCAAACCTTTAGTACCGGTTCATGCCACGAACCGGTACTAAAGAGGTTGTGGCAGCCTGCGGTCAGGCTATGGCCCCACCATCACCATTTAGTGCCCGTTCGTACCATGAACCGGTACTAATGAGGTTATGGCAAGCTGTTTTTAGTCCCACCTCGCTCCCCTAACAAGGCTTTTACCACCTTAAATATATTTATTCTCAAACTATCACAAGCACTTGGTCTTCATTGAACTCTATGTGTAGAATTTGTGGCCGCAATATGAGTCTTCACCGGTTTATAAATCGTTGAGGACACATATTGACAATTCAGATTGTACACAAAAAGATCATTGATGATCAAAGTATTTTTGATGTATAAGATCATATTGACAATTCAGACTGTAAGAAATATAAGATCATGATCTAAACTTATATTTTTTGCGTTCAGTATGCACCATTCAAAGCGACGCCATCAACTTTCAACCATTTATGCCTTCATTTGCTATTTTTCATGCATTTAATGATTTGTTTTGAGAACTAAATGACCTGGAAATTGAAAAGCACTACAAATGAACTCTAAAAAAGTTGAAACTTGGCATGATATCATCATTTCACCCACATAGATTGTTCAAAAAAGTAGAGAGGGTTACAGCAAAAACTGGATGCACTTCGTTTACAAACTGGACAATCTCTTTCGAAGTATTCGGGTTTCTGACGAAATTAAACTCATCTGTTACAAAGGCATTTCATTTTTTTAAATTTATTACAACTCCAGACTTTTTGTGCATTCAGTATGCACCATTCAAAGCGACGCCATCATCTTTCAACCATTTCTGCCTTTATTTGATATTTTTCATGCATTTAATGATTTGTTTTGAGCTAAATGACACTAAACTTTGTGCAGGCAGCGCACCACCTTTAGTACTGCACTACAGGAATCAGCTACTTTGCCGTCTGTCATGGCGGACGGCAAAGGCATGAACAGCGGACGGCAAAGGCCTTTGCCGTCAGCCGCGGACGGCAAAAGGCTCCGGCAACGTAGGCTACGGTAAACAGCTACTTTGCCGTCTGCCACTGATGGCAAAGTCTTTGCCGTCCGCCGCGGACGGCAAAGAGAGCGCGGCAGACGGCAAAGAGAGCGGACGGCAATAATTGCGCTGTCAGTCCGTTAAGTGGCTAACGGCAGGCCTTTGCCGTCCGCCACTGTCTTTGCCGTCCGCCGTACGATGTCATCTACACGTCACTGCATGGCAGGTTCTTTGCCGTCTGCCACTGATGGCAAAGTCTTTGCCGTCCGCCACTGATGGCAAAGTCTTTGCCGTCTGCCACTGTAGGCAAACTGGCCAAATGGGTCAGCTCCCAGGAAGCACAGCTGGATGCCACATGTCTTCTTTGCCATCCGCGGCAGACGGCAAAGATGCCGTTGCCGTCTGTGGCAGACGGCAAAGAGCCTGCATATTGGGTTTTTTTTTCTGTTTTTTATTAAATCCCACAATTTGCACAGAAAATATATATGACATATAGATATATTTCACAGGCATTCATAAGCAAGTTCATGTATTTCACAGGCATTCATAAGCAAGTCCATAAGCAAGTTCCATCCGTACATATTACATAAGCAAGTTCCATCCATCATTTCATACATAAACAAGTTCCATCCATCATTTCATACATAAACAAGTTCCATCCATACATAAACAAGCACTCCATAGCTAAGGTGACTAGAATGAGAAGACAAGAACAAGAAGAGTAGAACAAGCACTCCATCCAGCACATAATGAAATCTGCAAAATGGCAAAATAAGAAAGTTAGAAATGGATCTTTTTTAGCTCACTTAGGTCAAATGGATCGTTTTTGAGCTAACTTAGTTGAAATGGATCGTTTTTGAGCTAACTTTGTTGAAATGGATCATTTTTGAGCTAATTTAGTTGAAATGGATCGTTTTTGAGCTAACTTAGGTGAAATGGATCATTTATGAGCTAATTTAGTTGAAATGGATCTTTTTGAGCTAACTTGGGTGAAATGGATCATTTAAGAGCTAATTTAGGTGAAATGGATCGTTTTTTAGGTAACCTAGGTGAAATGGATCGTTTATGAGCTAAATTAGTTGAAATGGATCGTTTATGAGATAACCTAGGTAAGATGGGTCATTTTGGAGTTAACCTAGGTGAAATGGGTCATTTTAAAGCTAACGTAGGTAAAATGGATCATTTAGGAGCTAATCTAGGTAAAATGGGTCATTTTTGAGCTAACTTGGATGAACTGGATCATTTATAAGCTAACCTAGGTAAAATGGGTCATTTTAGAGCTAACTTAGGTAAAATGGATCGTCTATGAGCTAACTAAGCTAATTATGCAATTTTTGACATAAGTAAGCTAAGTACAGATCATTTTAGAGCTAACTTAGGTAAAATGGATGGTTTTGGAGGTCAGTAAGCTTATTAAGTCATTTTGGAGGAGAAGAAGCTAAGTCTAGGTCATTATGGTAAGCATTGGAGGAAATAAAACTAAATCTAGGTCTTTATGCATGTGTTAAGCAAAACACTAGATAAACTTACAAATATCCAGGAGGTGTAGGAGCGGGGTGGCTCGTGTCGGTAGCTGGAGAAGGATTGTGCGATGCTTGTCTGGAGTTACGCTGCACCAAAGATCATTTCCAATGTCTTGTTAGCATGATGACACTCAAATGTTAAGACTAGCAAGTAATGTCCATTCAAATAAAACTCACCGTGGTCCCAGGAGCAATCACTGGCATCGGCGGAGCGGTCTGACCTGTCTTCTCACACACAGACTGCACATTTGGTTTTGACGACTCAGTCATACTAGTTAGCAATGAGACAAACACTACATGAATGTTTTGGCTAATCTGCAGAAGAAACTTACCACAAGGAGCTCGTACATGGCCCTTGCCTGCATGTCATTCCGTGCCCTCTCCTCCTCCATCATCTTTGCCGTCCTCTCCTCCAACTCCCGCTGCCTCTCCGCCGCCTCCGCCAGAAGTTTCTCTGTTCTATCTCTCTCACTCTGTATAGCAGCCTGCAACACCACTCACGTGACAATTTGTAATCATTGATGGAAGCGCACACAATGTAATGGAGAAAGATAACTGAGTACGTATCACTAACCTTGATGGCGAGTTGCACTGGCCGTTCACGAGGCCTTATCTCAGGAGCGGAGCTCAACTGACGCGCCTTGATCTCCGGGAGAGTGCTAGGACAACGGATAAGTCCATCTCCAATGGCTATGGAGCCATGGGACCTCCCGCCACCAGATATCATCAACAGCTCTGGATCAATGGGACCCTGGCTCGGGTTAAAGTCCTCCCCTTTCCTCGCCTTCCCCTCATCTCTATATCTCACGAGCTTGTTGTGGGAGGAGATGTTGGTGAAGTTGTTTACATCATCGAGGTCAGACTGAGAGAAAGCCTTGACTTTCTTGAAAGAGGCAGTGTGGGCCATGGCATACAGGTCGTACACCTCTGGCACCTTATCCGCCTTATTGTAGCGTGCCTGAAAGAGAGAAACAATGAAAATTAGTAATTAAAGGGCTCAAGCTAGCATGATGAATGAATTGCATGAATCATGAAGCAAACCACATACCCAGTTGCGCCCGAACAGTATAAGTTGGAGCTGCCTTGATGGTGTGGCACACCTTCCATTTGGGCACGTTTGTCCTTGGGCTCCTTGTGGAGGGCTAGCCATCGTTGTGAGCACCACTCATCGACCAACACCTCCCAACAATCCATCCGATCCGCACACCATCTCGGAGGCGCCTAAGTTAGCAAATAGAAACTTGAGCGCTATGGCTAAGAATTACTAAATGAAGGAACTTAAGTAGAGAAGGCCTTAAGAATTACATTCATGTACTGCTCCTTACTCAGGAACTTATCGCGGCACGCCGGCTTGGTCTTCTTGATACCACGCAAGGCGTAGTAGTCTCGAACAGCCTGCACCTGAGCCTCGTGCCGTAAGTTCTGGAGTAGGCGCTTGCAGACGTTCTCGATAACATGTGCCGCGTCCTCCTCGTATCCCTCCTCACACCTGTAGAATGTCTGCGATCAAATGAGACAATATTGATTAGTAAAATTAATAACTAGCTAGTTGAAGATTTTTAAATGTGTAAAGGAGAAATTACCCAGAACTTTCTGATCACCATGTCTGCCCTCGTGTCGCACACGACACCATCGATAATCTCATCCGGCGGGGCCGGGGCAGCCACGTAGTGCTCCCAGCTCAATCCAAGCTCTGGAAGCCGACCCTCACTAGGCAACGTGACAAACCCCGGGAAGTTTTGCCGGCAAAGAACTCCAAGGACGGAGTTGGGCCGGCGGACACTATGATGGTGGTCCCAACCCCTGCAGCATGACAAGGCCAACACATTAGTTATTTGAAAAAACGTGAATGCACAAGGTACAAAAATATTAAATGCACTTACGTACCTCTCCCCATCAGGGAAAATCAACCACCTCTGCTCGCGGGTCACCGGCACGGACGGGAGCCGTGTAGCACCACGCTGGTAGACGGTGCCCCCCTCCTCCTCAAGATCAGTCGGCTCCCCGCCATCATCAGCATGGCCACTCGGCTCCTCGGGCTGATCCGGCCAGGTACCCCATCCGGACGTGTGCTCCTCCAGATAGTTGGGTCCTGGAATTATCAACGTCAGGAAAATGTTCTTTCTTTGCATAATCTGTCCGGGGGGAGATTGAGTGGAAAGACAAATACGGGCCAACAACTGTATTGGGCTGCCGTCATACCAAACACACTGAACCCATCCGTGCTGATGCCGACTCGAGGATGCCTCGGATCTGCCGCTTTGTCAGCATGTAATTCATCAAACTTTTTCCACGCAACACCATCCGATGTGTGTACCATCATCAGATTCCCATCTGCATCTAGTTCGGTTCTTTTGCCTGTTTTGTGCCATGTCATCTGTCTGGCCGTCTCTTCGACCATGAAAAGACGTTGAAGTCTTGGTATGATTGGCATATACCGAAGAACACTAACGGGGATTTTGGTCTGTGTCTTCTCACCCATACCGTTGTCTACCACAATATACCTGGAAGACTTGCAAATGGGACAATAGTTCAAGTCCGCATAGCCAAGCCTAAATAAGGCACATCCTTTCTCACAGGCATGTATCTTCTCATAGGGCATCTTCAGTGCACGGAGGATTTTGTCCGACTGGTACAGGTTTGCAGGCATTACATGGCCTTTGGGTAGAAAGCGTCCAAATACTGTCATAATTGCGTCATAGCATTCTCTGCCCAAGTTGAACTGAGCCTTCAGAGCCATTACTTGTGAGATGGCATCCAACTGACAAAGCTCAGTGTGCTCGTGTAGCGGACGTTTCGAAGACTCCAACATTTCATTGAAGGCCTTTGCAGATTCCTCCATCTCCTCGTCCGAATCCCGAGCATCATCATAGCCTTGCACCATGTTTTCCATCCCGGTACCATGCTCGTCAGTGCGACGACGATCCACCTCAGCTCGGTCACGTTGGGCAGACTCACCATGAAATGTCCACACCGTATAATCGGGCGTAAAACCACTCTTCTGCAGGTGTTTGCCCATTTCAGCCTCTGTCTTCTTTTCCCAATTGCCGCACCGGAAACAGGGGCACCAGGTTTTCTTTTGGCCATTTGCAAATGCGGCTTGCACAAACCCCTTAGTTTTTGTGAACCATTCAGCGCTCCATTTGTTCTGACCAGTGTGACCGGTATACATCTAAGCACGGTCACTCATCTTGACTTTCAGAGCTACTGGACACACAACAATTATATATGTAATTCACCATGTATATATTCATCAGTTGATCTACTTTGTCAATTTTATTACGTCCATGCACCCTACACTCTAATAGGTAATGATAGGTCCTAATCCCACCCGTGTATGTGTAGATTGGGTTCATTTTCCCATGCTATGCTCCGGATCCGACGCAAAATTTCGGCAGCACCTCCCCGCTGTTCTCCTGATACACGTCTCTGCAATAAACAGAGAGGATGTGTACCCGGAGAACAACAGGGGAGGCACTGACAAAATTTATGCGTCGGATCCGGAGCAAAGCATATGGGAAAACGAACCCAATCTACACATACTCGGGCTGTCCATGGATAGCGTTGGACAATTCGAAAGAATCAAGGTTATAAATATGCAAATGCATGCATATTTATAACTATGACCCTTTCGAACGGGAGACACATATTGGTTACGCATACTGATGATTCAAGACACATATATAGCTAGCTATCAAGTTTCATCGGAATAGATCAAATAATTAATGGGGGAGGAGGACTTGTCATTTGTGCTCACCCACGAACGAAGGGGCAGAGCTCGTCAAACGCACGGCGAGGTCGTCGAACACCAAACCTCGCAGCGATGAAACAACTGCACATTTAAAACTACACGATCAACACAATTATATATGATGTTTTTCATAACAAAATCGAAAAATATATGACCTATAACTAATAATTCACAAATATATGAGGTTGGGGTCGGGGTGTCGAGGTCGGGGTCAGGGTCGGGGTCGGGGTCGGGGTGTCGAGGTCGGGGTCTCGGGGTCGGGGTCGGGGTCTCGGGGTCGGGGTGTCGTGTCGGGGTGTCGGGTCGGGGTCTGGGTCGTGTCGGGTCGGGGTCGGGGTGTCGGGGTCGGGGTCGGGGTGTCGGGTCAGGCTTGGGGGGTGGGGGTGTCGGTGTCGGGGTCTGGGTATCGGGGTCGGGGTGTCGGGATCGGGGTCAGAGTCGGGGTGTCGGGGTCAGGGTCTCGGGGTCGGGGTCGGGGTCTCGGGGTCGGGGTCTCGGGGTCGGGGTGTCGTGTCGGGGTGCCGGGTCGGGGTCAGGGTACCGTGTCGGGTCGGTTTTTTTCCTTTTCTTCTTCTTCCTCTTTTTCCTTTTCTTCCTTTTTTCCTTCTTCTTCTTCTTCTTCTTCTTCTTCTTCTTCTTCTTCTTCTTCTTCTTCTTCTTCTTCTTCTTCTTCTTCTTCTTCTTCTTCTTCTTCTTCTTCTTCTTCTTCTTCTTCTTCTTCTTCTTCTTCTTCTTCTTCTTCTTCTTCTTCTTCTTCTTCTTCTTCTTCTTCTTCTTCTTTCTCCTCCTCCTCCTCCTACTCCTCCTCCTCCTCCTCCTCCTCCTCTTCTTCTTCTTCTTCTTCTTCTTCTTCTTCTTCTTCTTCTTCTTCTTCTTCTTCTTCTTCTTCTTCTTCTTCTTCTTCTTCTTCTTCTTCTTTCTCCTCCTCCTCCTCCTCCTCCTCCTCCTCCTCCTCCTCTTCTTCTTCTTCTTCTTCTTCTTCTTCTTCTTCTTCTTCTTCTTCTTCTTCTTCTTCTTCTTCTTCTTCTTCCCCCTTCTACTTAACCTAAACCTAAACTAAAAACCTAAACTAATTAAAACTAAACTATTTAAACTAATTAAACCTAAACTAATTAAACTAAATAACCTAAAGAAATTAATTCTAAACTGAAAAAACTTAAACTAAAAAACCTTATCTAAACAGAAAAGAAAAACAAAAAAACAGAAAAAAAATGGGAGGGGCTCACTGTGGGGGGCGGCGACGGGTTGGGGAGGGGCCGGCGACGGGGCGCCGGGGCAGGGCGGTGGAGGAGGCGGGGCGGCGGGGGCCGGGGCGGCGGGGGCCGGGGCGGGGCGCTGGAGGAGAAGGAGCGTCGGAGGGCCGGGGCGGCGGGCCGGGGGGCCGGGCGACGGGGGGCCGGGGCGGGGCGGTGGAGGAGGCGGCCTAGGGCGGCGGGGGGCCGAGGCGGCGGTAGGGCGCGGGGCGGCGGGGGGCCGGGGCGGGGGGCGACGGGGCGGTGGGGCGGTGGGGCGACGGGGCGGCGGCGCGCGGCGGGCGGCGGCGGTGGCGGGGTGGGAGGAGAAGGGCGAGGAGGAAGTGAGTAACGGGCGGAGGGGTACCTGCCGTTAGTCAAGTGCCCTCTTTGCCGTCCGCCAGCCTTTGCCGTCCGCCTTTTTGCCTCTTTGTCGTCTGCTAGCGGACGGCAAAGAGGTGGGCCGTTAAGATTTTTTCAAACGAGCGGGGGGTGGGGGCCACCACACTCTTTGCCGTCTGCCAGCGGACGGCAAAGATTCTTTGCCGTTCGCTGGCAGACGGCAAAGAGCTGGCAGATGGCAAAGAGCTTCTTTGCCGTCAGCCTTTTCTTTGCCGTCTGCTTATGTGTAGCTGATGGCAAAGAGCTTCTTTGTCGTCAGCTAGCAGACGGCAAAGAGCTGGCAGATGGCAAATTAGCTGATTCCAGTAGTGCTGGTTGGTGGCTCCAACCGGTACTAAAGAGTGACCAGTACTACAGTTTCTTAATAAGCTATTATTTAGTCCCACCTCGCCAAGAGAGAGGGACTAGGAGCGGTTTATAAGCCCTGAGTGCAGAGATGATGAAGAAGAGGCACAATGCTCATGTTGCTTAGCTTCAAGCCTTGAGGAATATGGTAGACTGCACAGAGCTATGTGTAGTGCAGTTTACACTATTCCGAAAGGCTTGAAGCTAATTAGCGAGCATTGCACCTCTTTTTTATTTTTAATAACTTATTACAACTCCGGACTTCTTCTGTTATGGCAAAAACTAGATGCAATTCGTATACAAACTGAACAATCTCTTTCAAAGTATCAGGACCGGTTTCAGACGAAAACTCATCTGTTACACCGAAAGGCATGGTATATAAAAATAAATGAATAGAAGAAAATAAATAAAGAAGAAAAGAAAAAATAGCAGAAAAGAACAAAACTATAGTAGAAAAGAAAAAACTATATAAAAAAACTACTCAGAAATAAATAGAAGAAAATAAATATAACAAAAAAGGAAAAACTATACAAAAAACTACGCAGAAATAAATAGAAGAAAATAAAGAAGAAAAGAAAATACTATACAAAAAAATTGGGGCGTTGCCCAGTGGGCCTGCTAGGCCACGGGCATGCAATTACAGGCCCTAAAGGCCCAGCAGGCTAACAGGGCAGCACGCAGAAGTTAGGCCCAGAAGGCTGCTATATAGAGGAGTTCAAAGAGGCAGCCGCGACTGGGTTTATAAACCAGTGCGGCTGCCCTTCGCCTGGTGAGGTGGTACTAAATTTTGTGCACCGCGGGGTGGCAGCGCAAGTCCTTTTGTACCGGTTGGCGGCTCCAACCGGTACTAAAGGTCGGGCCTTTAGTACCGGTTTGTGGCTCCAACCGGTACTAAAGGCCTTCGTTTCCCGCCGCTTGGCCAGGCGAAAATAGGCCTTTAGTACCGGTTGGAGCCACCAACCGATACTAAAGGACCATCCTATATATATAGCACTTACGAAAATTTCAGTTTCATCCCCCACTTCGTCTCCAACCGCGCCGCTCGATCCCGTCGTGTCACCGCCCGTCGCCCGTCGTCCGTCGTCATCGTCGCTGTCCCCCGCCACCCCCCGTCGTCGTCGTCTCGCGCCGCTGCCCCGAACGCCGCCGCCGTCTGTCGTCGTCGCCGCGGCGCCGCCCGTACGTCTCTCTCCTCGGACCCGCATGCCCCGGCCGGCCTGTACGTACGCCGCCGCCTCCGCCCCGTACACCGGCGCCCCCGCTAGTACGTACGGGGCGGCGACGTACGGGGCGCGGCGTAATGCACATACACACACACACGTACGTATACACGCAGTACACACACACCTACACACACATACACACACACATACACACACATACACATTTTTTTACTTATTTTTTCTGTTATCTGTTTTTTAGAAAAATTAATTAGATGATCGAATGTTAGATTAATGTCAATTGTTAGAGATGAATATAGCTAGATATTAATTAGGTATATGAGATTTGAACTAGTTTAATAATTAATATAACTAGTTTATTTTTAGTAAGAAAATAATCGATCTAGTTTGTTTTTAGTAAGAAAATTTAGGTATCTGAGATTTGATGATCTAATTAAAACTTTATTTGTTAATGAGTTTTTCTGTTTATTTAATTTTTTTTATATATTTTTAGTTTATATAAATGTTAGATTAATGTCGAATGTTAGTTTATTTTTAGTAAATGCTTAGTTGAATTAACTAATAGAACTTGTTGAATTAATAGAACTAGTTGAATTAGTTGAAATAATAGAACTAGTAATGTCAAATGTTAGATGAATTAGATAGAAATATATGTTAGATATTAATGTCAAATGTTAGATGAATATTAGAATTAGTTAGATATTAATTAATGTTAGATAGTAAGTGTTTAATGTTTCACCTATATGAACATAGGAAATGTCGTCTGACGATGAAAAACATTTCATTATGTGCGAACACTGTGAAGACCAACGCGCTCTGTGCGACAGAAATTTCCTTGTTGACAATAGGCGCTTCAGCATCAAGCTGGATGAGACATTCAAAGTGGATATAGTAAGTCACAACAGCAATTATTTTTTCGTAATATAAGCATTATACTTATGCTTCATTTGCTTCAACTTACAATTTTAAATTTTCACTGTTCTACTAGCGCATCCCCTGCCATGCAAGAATTTTTGTCTTGGATAAGATAGGTTTCAGTGCTATGGAAACTATGGAGGTAAAGAGAGTTTACCTGAAGACCGAGCATGGTTATACTTTCAACGTCAAATTATACAATGCAGACACATACACCCATTTTGAATGCAAAACTTGGCAAGCAGTATGCAAGGCTTATGCATTTGAGCCTGATATGGTTATCACCTTTGATATTCGTCCGAAAGATGATATTGAAGGTAATAGAGACATCTGGGTCGATGTGCAGACGCCTCCAGTTCTACCATTATGTTAGTTTTTCTCAACCATGTTTATGTCTTTGATATTGTTTATTCAAAAATAGTTGACAACTAATTTCTATTGTCAGCTTATTTCGGTTCAAGCAAACATGTCTGGCGCTTGGTAGACAGTACCTACTACTGTCCCGGGGCTGAACTAAACTACGAGGAGATAGGTCATCATGTTTCATGGATTGAGGATCTTCATACTGTCAAGACAAATTTTCTTCCTGCACTTAGAAATATTAGTACTCAAAACGTGCGACCAATAGTGATCGTATTGAACAACGGTCACATCTATAATGGAAAGATGGCAAGATTTTTACTATTTGTCCTTAGTGCATCTTTTGCATACATTATTTTTGAAGCTAAACTTTCATTGCTAAGTATATTAATTATTATACGATGTTCTTCAACAGGGACTCCCGATAACACTTGTGCCTTAGTGGATCGAGACAAAAGGTCGCATGTCAATGGTTAGCTTAAGACCAAGATATCCTACATTGCACATGAGTGCAATCAGGATTTCTGAAAGAAATGAATGCTTAATAGTGAAAGATTGGAGCAAAATTGTTAACGATCGGAGAGAAGTAATAGGGGGCAGCAAGGACAAGTGAGGGAGTCCTGGATTAGGGGGTGTCCGGATACCCAGACTATACCTTCAGCCGGACTCCTGGACTATGAAGATACAAGATTGAAGACTTTGTCCCGTGTCCGGAAGGGACTTTCCTTGGCGTGGAAGGCAAGCTTGGTGATGCGAATATGTAGATCTCCTACCATTGTAACTGACTCTGTGTAACCCTAACCCTCTCCGGTGTCTATATAAATCGGAGGGTTTTAGTCCGTAGGACAGAACAACAATCATACCATAGGCTAGCTTCTAGGGCTTAGCCTCCTTGATCTTGTAGTAGATCTACTCTTGTACTACCCATATCATCAATATTAATCAAGCAGGACGTAGGGTTTTACCTCCATAAAGAGGGCCCGAACCTGGGTAAAACATCGTGTCCCCTGCCTCCTGTTACCATCCGCCTAGACACACAGTTCGGGACCCCCTACCCGAGATCCGCCGGTTTTGACACCGACATTGGTGCTTTCATTGAGAGTTCCTCCGTGTCGTCACTTTTAGGCCTGATGGCTCCTCCGATTATCAATAGCGACGCAGTCCAGGGTGAGACCTTTCTCCCTGGACAGATCTTCGTTTTCGGCGGCTTCGCACTGCCGGCCAATTCGCTTGGCCATCTGGAGCAGATCGAAAGCTATGCCCCTGGCCATCAGGTCAGATTTGGAAGTTTAAACTGCACGGCTGACATCCGCGGGGACTTGATCTTCGACGGATTCGAGCCACTGTCGAGCGCGCCGCACTGTCACAACAGGCATGATCTGGTGGCCGCACCCGCATCGGCTTCGACCCTTAATTGGGAGCCAACAGCGCGAATCGAGGATGGGTGGTTGGACGCCGCCATGGGGGCTGCGATCCCAACGGCGATCGAGCCGAACACCAGCCCCGCACTCCGCGAGGCTCGTGACTCCAAGGAGTCGGACTCCTCTCCGGACTCCGAGCCCTCCGCTCCCCTGCCGATCGAATCCGACTGGGCGCCGATCATGGAGTTCACCGCGACGGACATCTTTCAGCACTCGCCTTTCGGCGATATTCTGAAGACACTAAAGTCTCTCTCATTATCAGGAGAGCCCTGGACGGACTACGGTCAGCAAGGTTGGGATACGGACGATGAAGAAATTCAAAGCCAACCCACCACCCACTTTGTAGCCACTGTCGACGATTTAACCGACATGCTCGACTTCGACTCCAAAGTCATCGACGGTATGGACGCCGATGCAGGAGACGATCAAGAACAAGCGCCTATAGGGCACTGGAAAGCCACCTCGTCATATGACATATACATGGTGGACACCCCAAATGAAGGATATGGCGATGGAACATCAGAGGATGACCCCTCCAAGAAACAGCCTAAGAGCCGGCGTCAGCGGCGCCACTCAAAATCCTGCCAAAGCAAAAATGGTGATTCCGGCACGGGAGATAATAATACTCTGGAGAGTGCCGACGAAAACCCCCTCCAGCAAGATTCAGCACAGGAGGATGTAGAAGCCAGCCCTCATGAGAGAGCGGCAGACAGAGAGGTCGAGGATGATAATTATATGCCTCCCTCCAAAGACGAGGCAAGCCTCGACGACGACGAATTCGTCGTACCAGAGGATCCCGTCAAGCAAGAGCGTTTTCAACGTAGGCTTATGGCCATGGCAAGCAGCCTCAAGAAAAAACAGCAACAACTCAGAGCTGATCAAGATTTGCTAGCCGACAAATGGACCGAAGTCCTTGCGGCCGAAGAGTATGAACTCGAACGCCCCTCCAAGAGCTACCCAAAGCGCAGGTTGCTACCCCGATTAGAGGAGGAAGCACCTAAACCTACATCACCAGCACATGATACGGCCGACCGGCCACCTCGTGGCCGGGACAGAGAGGCCTATCGGCCCTCCACTCAAGCCGCACCTCGGCGCCGCTCAAAACATACCAAGGCACGGGAAAATGCGCCACACCTACGAGATATATTGGAGGACAAGGCAAGGCAAACAAGATCGATCTACGGATCGCGTGGGCGCCCCACGACTCGAGACGATAACCGTCACGCCGGACACAGCAAGTCCGGTAGGGCCGAACACAGCAGACAAAGCTCATTTGAGCTACGTCGTGATATAGCCCAGTACAGAGGCGCCGCACACCCACTATGCTTCACAGATGAAGTAATGGATCATCAAATCCCAGAGGGTTTCAAACCCGTAAACATCGAATCATATGATGGCACAACAGATCCTGCGGTATGGATTGAGGATTATCTCGTTCATATCCACATGGCCCGTGGCGACGATCTACACGCCATCAAATACCTCCCACTCATGCTTAAAGGACCAGCTCGGCATTGGCTTAACAGCTTGCCAGCGGAATCAATCAGTTGTTGCGACGACCTGGAAGCCGCATTCCTTGACAATTTCCAGGGCACTTATGTGCGACCACCAGACGCCGGTGACCTAAGCCACATAATTCAGCAGCCAAAGGAATCGGCCAGGCAATTCTGGACATAGTTCCTAACAAAGAAAAATCAAATAGTCGACTGTCCGGACGCAGAGGCCTTAGCAGCCTTCAAGCACAACATCCGTGACGAGTGGCTTGCCCGGCACCTTGGACAAGAAAAGCCGAAATCTATGGCAGCCCTCACGACACTCATGACCCGCTTTTGTGCGGGAGAAGATAGCTAGCTTGCTCGTAGCAACAATATGACCAAGAACCCTGGTAATTCGGATACCAGAGACAGTAGTGGCAGGTCGCGTCGCCGCAAGCAAAAGCGCCGCATTAACGGCGACAATGCTGAGGATACGGCAGTTAATGCCAGATTCAGAGGCTATAAATCCGGTCAGCGGAAAAAGCCATTCAAAAGAAATACTCAGGGCCTGTCCAGTTTGGACCGAATACTCGACCGCTTATGCCAGATACATGGCACCCCCGAAAAGCCAGCCAATCACACCAACAGGGATTGTTGGGTGTTCAAGCAGGCAGTCAAGTTAAATGCCAAAAATAAAGACAAGGGGCTGCATAGAGATGACGAGGAAGAGCCCCGGCCGCCGAACAACAGTGGACAGAAGGGTTTTCCCCCACAAGTGCGGATGGTGAACATGATATACGCAACCCACATCCCCAAGAGGGAGCGGAAGCGCACGTTAAGGGACGTATACGCGATGGAGCCAGTCGCCCCAATGTTCAACCCATGGTCCTCCTGCCTGATCACCTTTGATCGAAGAGACCACCCCACTAGCATCCGTCATGGCGGATTCGCCGCATTGGTCCTAGACCCAATTATTAACGGATTTCATCTCACTAGAGTCCTTATGGACGGCGGCAGGAGCCTGAACCTGCTTTACCAGGATACTGTGCGGAAAATGGGCTTAGATCCCTCGAGGATTAAGCCCACCAAAACGACCTTTAAAGGCGTCATACCAGGTGTGGAGGCCAACTGTACAGGCTCAGTTACACTTGAAGTGGTCTTCGGATCTCCGGATAATTTCCGAAGCGAGGAGTTAATCTTCGACATAGTCCCGTTCCGCAGTGGTTATCACCCACTGCTCGGGCGAACCACATTCGCCAAGTTCAATGCGGTACCGCACTACACATACCTTAAGCTCAAGATGCCAGGCCCTAGAGGAGTAATTACGGTCAATGGAAACACTGAACGCTCCCTCCGAACGGAGGAGCACACGGCGGCCCTCGCAGCAGAAGGACAAAGCAGCCTCTCAAGGCAGTTCCCCAGTCTGGCCATTAAACGTCCGGACACCGTCAAGCGCGCCCGGAGTAACCTACAATAAGACCGCCTGGCACGTCCTGAGCAGGCGTAGCAATGCGGCCCCAACCCCAGCCCTCGCGAAAATGCGAAATCAGTGCTTCGCGTACATAACTACGCTCTTGAAATACCATGGGCACAAGGGGAGGGGCACCATCACGGCACGCCCAAAACACGGCTTAAACCACACTAGGGGCTGCCGATTTTTTTAATTTTCTCTTACTTTCAGGACTCCATTCTTCGGAAGGCCTGTCCGGCAGTGCAATTTCCGCACAAACGATACAAGAACCAGGGAAGCAGACAAGCCATGCCGCATTACGGAACTCCCAGGTGGTCTCTATCACGAGCAGTATACCTGTTCCGCATACAATTTCGCAGCCTGCCCCTGGAAAGGACATGTTAAATAGTCCAACCTTTTGCTTATCGCATTATTTGTATCGTTCTGCCTTGATTGCAGACTTTTTAATAAACAATGCATAGCTTTTGTCTATTTTTTCATTACTCTTTTTTACAAATAAATGTTCATTAACGACATGTTGCACCCGTACACCTTGGTACGGCAAATACGCCAGGGGCTTTAGTACCCCTCAATATGGTGTGAGAAGTCCGAACACTTTAACAAATGCGGCACCCCGAACTTATAGCATTATATGCATCGGCTCCGAATCATGTCTTTGGTCAATAGTTGGGTTTGCCCGGCTCCTATGTTTTGGTGCCTTACGTTCCGCTCTATCGGCTAAGGTAGCACTAGGAAACTACTGCGATTGTGCCCCAGTTGAGCTGGGCTGAGCACCTCAGTAGAGAAAGCTAAAACTGACTGTCATGATGAAGCGAGAGCTGGTCGCTGTTCGAGAGGTTCTTCGAGTCCCTAAAGACTTATGCCGCTTAGAGCGAGGAGTCGGCTTTGTCCGGCCAAGGCGTGGATAGCGCCCCGAATTCGGTCTTCCGAATACTAGGGGCTTTGCCCAAATTTAAAATTATAGAATTCTATGGCTAAGTGAGAGTGTTCAAGCATTATAGTCCGATTGCCTTGTTCGTTGTGCTGAGCGCCTTCCTCAAAGGACCCAAACATGGGAAAAAGAGCGCTCAGGTTTATCCCGAACACCCCAGCACTAGTGGCATGGGGGCAGAAGTCGACGACTCGCCATCTCTCAAATTTGATAAATGGCTGCACAGCAGGTAATATTTTAAATTCAAAAAGCATTGCTTAGCGCATATGAACAAGTTTTCAGCGCACAGGACAAAACGAGCGAGTTTACTCAAAAATTACATCCCTGGCACATTCATCCGCCACAAGGCGGGCACCCTTCAGAACGTCCTTATAATACATCTTGGGCTTGCGATGCTCTTTCCCCGGCGGTGGCCCGTCCTTCACAAGCTTCTCAGCATTCAACTTTCCCCAGTGCACCTTAGCGCGGGCAAGGGCCCTACGGGCACCTTCGATGCAGACGGAGCGCTTGATGACTTCGAGCCTTGGACAGGCCTCCACCAGCCGCCGCACCAGTCCGAAGTAGCTCCCAGGCAGAGCCTCTCCAGGCCAGAGCCGAACTATGAGGCCCTTCATGGCCTGTTCGGCCACCTTGTGGAGCTCTACCTGTTGCTTCAGCTGGTCGCTCAGGGGCACAGGGTGTCCGGCCTCAGCATACTGGGACCAGAACACCTTCTCCGTCGAGCAGCCCTCCTCGGCTCGGTAGAATGCGGCGGCATCAGACACGCTACGGGGTAAATCTGCGAATGCTCCTAGAGAGCTCCGGATTCGGGTAAGTAACAAGTAACTTACTTTTACATGTTTGCTTTGCATAAAGAATGCCTTACCCAAGGCTATCTTTCTCACCGTATCCAACTCCTGGAGGGCCTTCTAGGATTCGGCCTTGGCAGACTTGGCACTTTCGATAGCTGCCGCGAGCTCGGACGCTCGCGTCTTTGAGTCAAGCTCCAAACTCTCATGTTTTTTCATGAGAACCTGGACCTCTTGCCGCACCTCGCCAACCTGGGCCTCACACTTCTCTCGCTCGGTACGCTCCGTGGCCGCCCTCTTCTCAGCCTCGGACAGGGCCTGCTTAAGGGTCGCCACCTCAGACATGGCCCCTACAGTAGCCACGTTAATCCTGTCAGTTTTTCCAATTGCACCTTTTATATATTTTTCAATAAGGTATCTCTTACCTTCCTTCTCCTCGAGCTGCCGCTTGGCAAGGCCGAGCTCTTGCTCGAACCGCTCGAGATCCTGCTTCAGCGTATCCACCTCCGCAGTCAATGCGGCGGACGCTAGCAGCAAAGCCTGCATACGCATATTGACTCATTTTTTGTTAGACTCCTGCGAATTTCATTAGATCCTCTATTCGGCTTTTCTTCCCGAACGCCAAAAAGAGCATCAGCGGCTACTGTCTATGCGGTAACATTTTTATATATTCTTGGCTTACTTCAAAGCCTGTTAAAAGGCTGGCACAGGCTTCAGTCAGTCCGCTTTTGGCGGACTAAACCTTCTGGATCACCGCACTCATAACAGTGCGGTGCTCCTCGTCGATGGAGGCGCCGTTAAGTACCTCCAGCAAATTGTCCGGTACCTCCGGTTGGACGGAGGCCACCGGCTCGGAAGGCTTGCTCCTCTTGGAAGGAGGCTGCCTACCGGAGTCCGGAACCATCGAAGGTTCCGGCACGGAGTCCGGCTTAAAGCCAGACTCAGAGCCCTTGGGGGATCTATCCCCTTTACTTCTGGAATTTGGGAGGTCGCCTTGCGGCGCTTCCGGGGTCACCTCCTCCTGACTTGGAGCCTGTTGGGACAACACTTCGGCGTCATCCGTAGGGCAGGGGGAGGTAGCCGCCGGAAGTGAATTCACATCCGACGAATCCAGGGAGCCGCTCGACGACTCGTCGAGCCTGGCCTTGGGCGGACTGCATAATCATATTCGACATAAGAAAAAGCGGTGCAATAAAGGAATACTATGAATTACTCTGGTATCCAGATGCTTACGATTTCACCGGGCGCTTGGCCCTGTGCGGCCACTCCTCTTCGCCATCGTCGGCGTTGGTGGAGTAGTCCGGAGGAAGGGTCTTCCCCTTCTTGGACCCTTCGTCCTCCCCGGTTGGGGCGGCCTTCCTTTTCTTTCCTCCCCCCGCTGGAGGGGGAGAGGTTTCTTCTTCCTCCTCCTCGTCTTCACGGGAGGAGCGCGTCTCAGATTGGTTGGATGATGAATCCGACACCTCCAGGCGCCGGGCACTCTTTCGAGTCCCTGTGGCCTTCTTCTTGGCCTTCCTCTCCGGCACCACATAGGGTGCCGGAACCAGCAGCTTCGCTAAGCGAGCATCGGCTGGGTCTTCGAGCAAGGGGGTCGGACAGTTGATCTGTCCGGACTTCGCCTGCCAATCCTGTCAAAGGTAGGGGATCTTAGATCCCGCATAGAGTTAAACTATGAAGAACTTATACCCTGTAAAAGGTACAAATAGCTTATCGCACTAGCATGACGCTGCGTGCTGAATCCGCGGTCCTTCGAAGCGGGTGCGGGAGCCTCGGCGCCCTTGAAAAGCACCTTCCAGGCATCTTCGTACGTCATGTCGAAGAGCCTGCTCATAGTCTGGTGCTGCGCCGGGTCGAACTCCCACAGATTGAAGGCCCGTTGTTGACACGGGAGGATCCGGCGGATCAGCATAACCTGGACTACGTTGACAAGCTTGAGCTGCTTGTTCACCAGGGTTTGAATGCATTTTTGCAGTCCAGTCACCTCTTCTTTGCTGCCCCACGACAGGCCCGTCTCTTTCCAGGACGAGAGCCGCGTAGGGGGTCCGGACCGGAACTCGGGGGCTCCGACCCACTCAGGGTCGCGCGGCTCGGTGATGTAAAACCACCCCGATTGCGACCTCTTCAGGGTCTTCACAATGGAGCCCTCGAGCCATAGAACGTTGGGCATCTTGCCCGCCATGGCGCCTCCGCACTCTGCCTGGTTGCCGCGCACCACCTTCGGCTTGACATTGAAAGTCTTGAGCCATAGGCTGAAATGGGGGCGGACGCAGAGGAAAGCCTCGCACACGACGATAAACGCCGAGATGGTGAGGATGAAGTTCGGGTCCAGATCGTGGAAATCCAGGCCGTAGTAGAACATGAGTCCCCGGACGAACGGGTGGAGAGGAAAGCCCAGTCCGCAGAGGAAGTGGGGAAGGAACACTACCCTGTCATGGGGCCTTGGGGTGGGGAGGAGCTGCCCCTCTTCGGGAAGCCGGTGCGCGATGTCGTTAGACAAGTATCCGGCCTTCCTCAGTTTTTTGATGTGTCCCTCCGTGACGGAGGAGACCATCCGCTTGCCTCCCGCTCCGGACATGACTGGGGAAGGTCGAGGTGGGGAATGGGGGCTTGGGCGCTAGAGCTCGAGTGCGTGGAAGATGGATAGGCAAAGGAGGAAGAAGGCTTAGGTAAAAAGGTGGATCCTTATAACCTTATATGGGCGGATGCGGCTATGCGTCCCCACCGGCCTGATAAAACTCGCTTATCTCCCAAGCGCCATAATCAATGGCGCGGTTGGGTTACCCACGTCCGTATTGATGGGAATCCCGTAAATAAAGGGGACACGATCTCTGCTTTGACAAGACGTGCCAAGTAAACCGCCTCGCAAAACGCGCTGAGGTGGGGGAGTAAAAACGGTTCGAATAAAGGCTTGGCCGCAGTGTGATGTCACGCTACGGAATACGTCCGCAGATTAGATTGGTGTAAATATTATTCTCTCTATGGCAATATGTGGAAACTTATTTTGCAGAGCCGGACACTATCCTTTGTGTTCAAAATCTTCTATGAAGTACTTGGAGGAGGAACCCGCCTTGCAATGTTGAAGACAATCTGCGCGCCGGACTCGTCGTCATTGAAGCCTGGTTCAGGGGCTACTAAGGGAGTCCTGGATTAGGGGGTGTCCGGATAGACGGACTATACCTTCAGCCGGACTCCTGGACTATGAAGATACAAGATTGAAGACTTCGTCCCGTGTCCGGAAGGGACTTTCCTTGGCGTGGAAGGCAAGCTTGGCGATGCGAATATGTAGATCTCCTACCATTGTAATCGACTCTGTGTAACCCTAACCCTCTCCGGTGTCTATATAAATCGGAGGGTTTTAGTCCATAGGACAGAACAACAATCATACCATAGGCTAGCTTCTAGGGTTTAGCCTCCTTGATCTCGTGGTAGATCTACTCTTGTACTACCCATATCATCAATATTAATCAAGCAGGACGTAGGGTTTTACCTCCATCAAGAGGGCCCGAACCTGGGTAAAACATTGTGTCCCTGCCTCCTGTTACCATCCGCCTAGACGCACAGTTCGGGACCCCCTACCCGAGATCCACCGGTTTTGACACCGACAACAAGCGCAACCCACGATTAGGAGACATATTCATCTGCATGCTCCAGTATGATGAATCAGGAGGGCTATACATGTTCTATGCTATTTTACCTGAGAGGGAGCGGCAGGAGTGATTTAGCTAGCTCATGCCCTTAGTACTTGTCCTCTCATGTTTGTATTCTCGTCCTGCACTTAATTAATCTCAAATAGTGACTTGCTTGAGAACGCTTATAATATCATGACCATGTTGAACTCGATGATATCTTTGCTTCTGTTGCAAGTGAATGTTTCTTTTTTAAGTTAGTGTTGGTGGTGATTATATATACTGTTGTTGGTGATGATATGATGCAAGAGTTTATTTCTATATTAATATGTGATGATGATGATGATGAGTTATTATATACTAGTCGTCAACCCGTGCGGATGCACGGGCTAGTCATTTTGCAAATGTGTGGAGATATTAATAGTATATTATATACATGGATGTTGACATATTTGAAATATTGAAAAATAAAAAATTCATAATATATTTTTAGAAAAATAATACAACCGTGGATATACACTATATCACATATTCATTAGTCATGTTAGAAAATGTCATAGGAAAAAAATCCATTCTCATCTATGATTGCAAAAGTAGCTAGCATTAATATATTGATCCGATTTTAAGTGAATTGTTGCACTCTCCAATGTGTTGCAAGAGCCTTAACTTAGTCATCACTGTTTTACCAAACCTTATTAGGTACAAAAAAATAGAAAATAAAAATAGTAGTGAACCGACAAATAGTCTGTAGAGCATGAATTTCCAATATGCAAATCAAAACGAACATAATACATTAAGAGCCATTGGATCATATATGACTTCAAGGAAACAGTCGACCTATTATAAAAAATCAAGCAATAACTTGAAATATTTCATCACGTGATTTTATATCATACACCTCGTTTATTGTCCTTTTTGGCGGCACAAATGAGCAACGGAAACCTAAGTAGCAGCAGTATGATAGCAATATATTTACCAAACCCCATCCAGTATTAACTACAAATCACCTGGAAATGAGAATATCACATTAACTAAATTTGAAACTTTTATTTCATTTATTGAACTATTGAGGGTTGGAGGGTACCCTAATCCTCGGAAATTAAAACCCCTAATTGGACTGTCTAATGCAAACCTTCCTTTTTTGCCAATGTTTTCACTACAACTTAGCACAGACTATCATAAGCTAAATACTTCATTTTTTATGCAGATGTATGATGGGTAGTGCTAGTAAATTCATGAAAAATGTGTATGTGAAAAGAACACCAGAAATTAGTAAAGCGATGCATGTTTACTCTAGTGCTCTGAAAGCTTATTAACCTGGCAGAATATGACCATGCTGCATTTGAGGGTGACCATAATGTTCTACTCTAGCAGTTTATTTCATTTATTGTTGTTCATTGTCCGTGCCCGTGACTGGAAGATACGTCAAAATTGGCTTCATTGCACCTAATTTAATCGTGTTGACGCAGGTAAGCATTGCGCTGTTCACCACAATAAAAAATTACCAGGTTATTCCACATGTTCATTTCTTTAACATCTCAAGTATATCCGATATAAGCAAAAGGTTCTATAGAAAAGCAAAGCGGACATTAGTTTGTACCAACATAATTCTATGCACCTATAGCATCCAGATCTCCATAGTCGATAAAACCTGATGATTTTAATACATTTAAATTATATTTGAAGAATAAATTAGGTAATTATACTTGCTAGAAACTTATGAAATTCAACTATTTTGACAGGTTATTATCAAGTAAATGATTGACAAAATGCACTGACAGAAAACCAATCATCTATCATAACAAAAATTTAAAGGGCCATTTGTGGAAACGAAATGTAAAAAGGTAGCATTAGCAATGCATCAAAGTTGCAAACCATCTTATAACAAGATAGTACACCACAAAACTTATGGCCAGAATAATCAAGAAAGAAGTATATCTATAGTGATCTTCCAGTGCACCCAAGACTGAAATAAGATAGAAGCTAAAGGAACAAATTTAATTAGGAGCACATAGCTAAATATACTGCAGTTTTGTAATGCAAAAAGATAAATTTATCTAAATGACAAAAAAAGATAAATCTTTGCAAGTACAAAAATAGCAACTTAATAACGCACGAGATAATAATCCAAGCAAACTTGTAGGTGTAGCAGAACATGCTAGCATTGGCATCAGATCGATGGATTGGGCAGCGTGTTTCTCTGCCCAGCACATATACATTGCCAAGCACTCCTATATGTTCAGGTCCTCAACGTGAGAATCTTTAAAGGTGATTTCCTTACTTGTTAGGATAGTACAATGGTATCATAACCGAGCTAGGGAGATTTTATATTTAACCTACATATGATAAAATATTGTAATCTGCAATTTAGAGTCACATCAGATTTATTTGAACGACTTATTAAGGAGGTAATAGTAATTAATACAACAACTGCAAATAGAAATTGTTTCTCAGTGAGAAGGATTTCCTCCTGACTTATGAACATGTATTTATATGTTTGCATCGTGAAAAAATCCAGTGGAGCTTAGCACATAATTTTTTGCAAGTGAATGTAAATGTGAGAGCATATATTTGACTCTGGAAGGCTACTGCTCCATGCTCGGTGGCATATATTAATTTAGTGCTACCATTGGTGTCGCTTCCAAGTATGATTTGGCGAGTCAACATGGGGGTCGTCTTTCTATAGGACATGTGTAATCCTTGCCTTGCCATCTGGTTCTGTTTTAGCACCCCCATGTCAATTCGCCATATTCTTGTATATAAAGTTATTGGATGGGCTGTGAAGACCGGTCTAGTTCATCTGCATAACTGACGTCAAAGCAAGTAAAAGGCAAGAAACTATAAAGAACTGGAGCAATAGTCAATATTTTGGGACGGAGGGACTACTTTATTTAAATAGATGATGCCAAAACTGAACTGGAGAAGTAAAATCCTTTATAATCTTAAGAATACATACAATGAATCAAAATCTGAATTCATCATTGATGCCAATTAATTATCATCTAACTATCAATTAATTATCACCTAGCCAGCCGCCCCTCCAGAAAACTAGGGTACTCTGCCTCCCGCCGGCGCCGGCGCCGGTCCGTCCCGTCTCCGGTGGTCTTAGGGCCATGGAGGCGGAGTGGATCTCGCCCCTTGCTGGTGGGAGGGCTCCGTTTTTAGATATTTTTTTGATCTTTGTTAGGGTTTGTGTCCTGCTCAGGAAGGCGAGACGGCGGCGGCTCCCTGAAGATGGAATAAAGGTCTCCCCGCCTAGCCCCCGATCCGGTGATGCGTCCAGCATCATCGGTGGGCGTGTGGAGTTGTGTCTCCGACTGATCTGTCCTTGGTGGATTTGCTCGGATCTGTTCGTCGTTCGTCTTCGTTCATGTGTTTTCAGGTTGGATCTTTTTAATCTACACTCTTCATCTGCGGCGGTTGCTGTTTTGGTGCGTTGGTTCTATGGGGCCTTAGCACGACGACTTCCCGACTGTCTACTACAACAAGGTTTGCCCGGCTCCGATGAGGGAGGGGCGATGGCAGCGGCGCGCCTTCGGCTCGCTTCAGTGCTTGTAGTCGTCGCTAGGTGGTCTACGGATCTGGATGTAATTTTTATTATTTCTAGTATTCGTTGTACTACCATGATTGAAGATGAATAGATTGGAAGTTTTTCCCGCAAAAAAAAAATCTAATGAAGATATTTAGAGAAGATATTTTTTCAAGGTTTTCATATATACGATGGATGAATGCACGGTACATACCTATTGGACGTGAGGGAGAGGTTGAAATAACCAAAAGGAATAAATATGTGGGTCAACTTAGAAAACGAAACATAGCTTCACCTGGTTGCCCTATGCATTTGCTGCCGAGGGCCGAGGCTCCTTTTCCTTTACACCGGAATCAATCCACCTACCTGCGTTTGCAGCCGGCGTACATGTACAGGTGGACGTTGCTGCTGACTAGCATCACCCATCATCTGATTCTTGGATCGAGCCTTTTCTACATACATGTGCACATTCTGCAGCCGGCAAATAATCGCAGGGAAAGCATGTTCCTCGTCAGAGAGTAATAGGCAAGAGCAACAATATATGCTTGGAGTCGGCTACATGCCTGCACCGAACTGTTTCCATTAGTTGGGAACTGAGACATGTACAGTTGGGTGCTGCAATGGTTAATCCCCATGGCATGGAGTAGGGAGGCTGAAGCAACTCTGCCTTGATGTATGCATGAGTGGATCTTCATGAGCGAGTATTCTAGGAAACTAACAGGTAATCAGCGACCTAATGTAAAACAACCAATGTGATACAAATGCAGTTTTGTTAGCCAGTACATGAAAGACAGTTCCAAATTAGTAACAAACACACTATGTACTAAAAAAGATTACATGCCCAAAGGACATAATAGTGTATATATCCTACTATTACTTCATATGCTTCAACAAATTCCTGAGGAAAACTCTGCTATAGGAATTCAAGTCTTGGCACTTCAACAATTCAACGAACAGTTAGAGTGCATTGCCAAACAGAAAAAATAATTGGATCCCTACGTGCATAGGAAAGGACCGGAAGAGTGTAAATAGATTGTTGGCTGGAACAGCACCTCAATATCAGGTCGATCTCGTATTCGTCTAAATCGTCGATGGGCATGCCCATGTCCAACCGCCTGCAGTATATGTGTGTGGTGCGTGTCTCAGCATGTAGCTAGTCCTATGCTTGTACCATTCATGTAATCTTCCTCTGCCGCCATGAAGTTTCAGCGCCGCCCCCTGATGGCATCTCTTTCATGTTCCTAAGCAACCTTCACTTTCTCGACGAAGTGGCGGTTGTGTGCTGCAATGATGAATGCACGGTGGTGAGGAGATAAAAGAAAGCGTCCTTACATCTAGCAAATGGAAGTCATGCACCGCCATGAGAAATTTCCGGCGGCGAGAGAAAAATAGATCGGTCTCGCAGAAAGATAAAAAAAATTGCAGAAGCCACGGGGCGGAGAAATGAAGTCAGCCATAGTTTTCTTGAGGGAGATATAGGCATGATCATCGTTTAGATGAGACCATAAATCCTTTTTTTCTCTTGGAGGAGAGGGTGGCTGGGTGCCAGGGAAGATCGACTGACATGGGTTAGCGAGGATAAGTGGAACTGGCGTCGAGGAGATCGGAGGTAACACGGAGGGAATCGTCTTGGGTTCCCCTTTTTTTCCCACAAAACGAACGTGGATCCTATTTTTTTTTACGAAGGATTAAGGAGGCTCTTTGAAAAGGTCTTTGGCATGGGTCGTTAGCTATTTTTCCCCTCAAAACAGTCACGAGAGAGAGATGCTTACGTGACAGTTTTTTTTCATGTGGGAGATTGAGAAATTTAGGTCGTGAAGGAGATATACGTGACTTTTTTTTCTTCAGCCCAAAATTATATGGTAGATTGTACCGTAATCTCTAGCATCCAACAACCTGGGATGGTTTAGAAGTAATAGAGAGAACGACCAGTTTTTTCATCTGGGTTGGTTTAGAAGTAATAGAGAGAACGATCAGTTTTTTCATCTTTTTTTCTTTTTGAGGAAACGTGGAGAGTCTAAAGTGAGTACAACTCACACAATAATCTCGTGACCAGCCCAAAAATCAGTTTTTCTTTCCTCATGAACCCAGGAAAAATGCGGAAGATCTAGACCATAATAATTAGGTCCCACGAGATGAACGGCTCTTAATTACTGATTAACGTGGGATTTTTTAGGGAGTATGTAATTAGTATAGGTATAGATAGACTAGCAAACATGCCCGTGCGTTGCAACGGGAGAATAAAACACATGCTTCTAGCATAATAAGCACGACTCAAAACCCCTTCATAGATCCACGTTATCTATTTTAACATAGCGCCTCATCCATGTTATTGCTTATTCTCATTCGCGCCTTCATCAACCATGATCGTGGTTTCCATTTGATCGCATTGCATCCAGACGTGGCCAATAGCTGACGATCTCGGCCACTGCCTAAACCGTAAACCCACTCACACTTTTTTTTGCGAATAAAACCCACCTACACTTGCGACTGAACCACACCATCACAAGTGAATTTCTTTTTTATATTTTTGCGGGGGATCACAAGTGAATTTCTACTTGTTTTAAAACTAATCTTGGCGAGTTGGACGTGATGTCCGCCCGCTACAACCTACACCTAGTCCACACACTATTCCTTTAAATTGTATATTAGTTTTTCAAAATGCAACAATATTCTTTTTATAATATATTAACACTTTTTAAATCACATGGACTTCTTAAAAGAGAATGGATATTTTTTAATTATGATTTCTTTAAGCCTGTGAACACTTTTTAGAATTTCATGAACTTTTTCTTTTAGAAAAGGGTGAATAATTTTCAAATTATATGAATATTAGTTTAACACGTGAAAACTTTTCTTAAAACTTCACAAAATAAATTAAAATGCATGAACGATTTCTAAAAATTACACAACATTTTACAAAAGGCAAAACATTTTAAATAACACATAATACAAAAACATATGAAAACATTAATTCTATAATCGTATACTCATTTCCATCCTAGCAATAATCTTTCGCTTAATTTCTTTCCTACCCGACATAAGAGTTTTATTCTGTTTCTTAATTCCTTTCCTTCCTTAGGCAGGCCTGATATTATTCCTCTTAATTTCATTCCTTTCTTAGGCACACGCCAGATTATTATTTCTGTTAATTGCTTTCCTTTCAGATTTTTTATTTTCCTTAATTGCTCCTTTGCTTCCTTCGGGCCGCTAGATTTTTCTCTCTTCTCATATTTCTTTCCTAGGCACATCTTTTCCTTCCTTAGGCAGACACGAGAATTTTTATTTCCCTTAATTGTTCCTTTCCTTCCTTCGGGCCGCCAGATTTTTCCTTCTTCCCATATTTGAGCGCAATCGGGACCTATGCTTTGATTCTTGAGGAGGCTTACTAATTTTAGTTCATAGATGAATATAAATTGGTGGGGTTAGTTGCAAGAAAGCGAGGTGGGACTAATTAATAGATGGATGAAAATTTGATGTTGGTCGGGAGTTCGATCCTTTATGGCAGCGTATTTTTTTGTCTCTCGGGTCGCATGTATTTCCTGAGCTGCCACGGCAGCCGGCCCATATAACAGTGGGTTGAGGCACAGGTGTGCTCGCGAATCATTATGTACGGAACCGGGCGAAAATTATGGGAGCGAGGTGAACGGACGAAAACTTAGTACCACCTTGAATATGTTTTAAATTCAAACTGAAAGCGTAAAATCACGGCAAGAAGCGTATTGTGACGGTGAACCCACGGAGTCAATCCATGCTTTATTATTAAACTAGCAAAAAAGCCCGTGCGTTGCAACGGGAGAAAAAAATACCACACGACCCTAACACAATAACCATGACTCACGACCCCAATAGATGCATCCTTTATTTATTTCAACATGGCATCTTATCAGTCTTGCCATTTATCCTTCTTCCCACTCTCGCCGATGGACATGCATGGTTATAGATGGTTTCTTTCGTCTCCAATTTGTTTTTGTTAAGGCGTTTATTTTCAATTTGAATCGGCACTTGTACAAAAAAAGACGTATCATCCACTACTGATTAACATTCCATCCTAAACAACGTTCAAAAAATTATTAACATGTGAAACAACATCATATTCAAATTCTACGTATATTTTCCTATACAATTTTCGTATATAACATGTTAAAATTGGAGTTATGGTTTAAAAGATATGAATATTTTTACAGCATTTGAATCTGTCCCTAAACATCATTTAAAAATAGTTAATGGGTAAAAATAACATTATATTCATACTGTACACATTTTTCTAATCAATTTTCATATATAACATTCTAAAATTGGAGTTACGGTTTAAAAGATATGAATATTTGAAAAAAAACGTTTGAATCTATATAATAAAAAAGGTTATTTCCTAGACAGACGGTGGCTTAATTAAGCGAAATCTCAGGGGGTTTTCTGAATAAATCAAAGAGTTTACTATTCCCACTTAAAAGAGGACGGCGGGTTGATTAACCGAAACCTCAAGGGGTTTTATGCAAAGCACGAAACGTTTTCTGCTCTCACCTAAGTTGGATCGCGGGTTTATTTCATGAAAGTGCAGGGACTTTTTTGCAAAATGTGCAGCAACGTACGACCAGAAACCGTCGCTGCTTTATTATTAGGGGAGATTAGGGAAAGATATCATTTATGAAACAAACCGCAAATTAGTTTGAACTAGATGGATCCTAGCTAGCTAAGTGATCAAGTATATATATATATATATATATATATATATATATATATATATATATATATATATATATATATATATATATATATATATATATATGCCATATCCATATCCATATCAAGTATAACAACTCATTATAACGTAAACAATCCTAAATTAAATTGATAACACAAATTTAAAGGAAAATAAAAAATAAAACCAAAAACCCACAAACCTTTTAATACCAGTTGGTGTCACCAACCGGTACTAAAGGGCTCCCTGTCCCGAAGCTAGCTCGTGCCACGTGGTTGCCTTTTAGCACCGGTTCGTGCTGAACCGATACTAAAGGGGGGGGGCTTTAGTGCCCACACTTTAGTGCCGGTTACCGAACTGGCACTAAAGGGCCTTACGAACTGGTGCTATTACCCTGTTCTGCATAAGTGTGAGTGTACCGCATTTTTTCCTTTTAAACTAGGTGCTTCGCCCCCTCAAAAAAAATCTGTTACTTCGCGCGATCCATCGATACTACTACTAGTAATCCGGTAATCCCGCCTAAAACGGCGCGGCCGGGTCTTTTCCCGCGCGATATGCTGGGAGGTTGGCTTAGTTGGGTTTTTTAGGATGAGTAATGCTACACCTACCTAATCCCAGTTACGTAATTAACGTAATGTGAAACGTGTGAGCTGTTGATTGTAGATTGGGGAGGGAGGGGGCCACCACCATGAAAATCAGGGGAGGAGAGAGAGAGGCAATTTACGTTAACCCTTTCGTAGGTTCCCGTAGATGTAGAAAGATGTGTCCGATCCTGCAATATAGGCCGTCCGATCTATATCTAACGGATAGGAAGGAAACTATGACAATTTACCCGCACTCCTCTCCACATTTGCAGATAAGGTTTTCCCTCGTTCATCCTTTTCTCCCACAAGATCTTGATCTTCCGTGCAACGCACGAGCATCTTGCTAGTACTCCTACAATATGTATATTATTGTGAAAGTTCATATACACCGGCCGAGATTAATGCAAACACGGCAGATTTTCATTACATTTCGAACTTTTATAGGACAAAAAAATAAAAGAAACCCGACCCTAAACCTATTCTACGGCGGCGACCGACATCCTCCATCTGTGATCTCCATGTACGGGGGCGGGGTTCAAGACCCGTGAAGTGAAGGTGCGGTCTCCGGCGAGGAAAAGTAGAACACGGGAGACGGACCGGCCAATTGGCACACCATGCCTTGCCGCCTCACATGCCCTACTCATCCTCGGAGGAGTCCCCAACCTCGCGGTGCCGGACGTTGGACGGCGGCAAGTAGGACGCGTGGCTGACGGTGCTCCCGTCGTCGGCCGCCAGTGTGGCCACCGCTTGTGCCGCGACTTGGGCGAGGGCGGCGACCTCAAGCTCCATCCCCGAAGACAAGCTCTCCCGCAGAGCGTTCGCCCTTGCGGTCATGGCGGATGTGGTTCCAGGTAGGAGGACGATGCGCTATGGTGTGGAGGTTAGCTGGGCGTTGCCGCTTTTAGTAGCGCATTGCGGTGAGGCCAAGCGTCCGGGTGCGTCATTAAGTCACCGGAGTTGGTTCCTCAGACACCGAGCCTCTTAACGACGACATATGAACGGACGACATGAATGCGGGAAGCTGGCGGCGGCTGGGAACGCACCGCGCGACTGCGCGAGGGATGAGGGTTTTGGTGTGCCAGGGTAGTCAGCAGCGGTCGTGGCAACGTTGGAGATGCCCTTTGCTCACATGCGATCCCCACATGTCATTGAAAAAGCAAGACGATCCGGCATGGTCTCAGGTCCAGAGGATGCAGTTGGCCGCGCTACACCACTCCGCGGACGCGTCGCGACGCCCCGTGCATCCTCGACGAGCCGGGTGTTGGGGTGTGTCTGGATTGTGTCCAAAGTGCACCTTGCCAAAATTTTGGTCATGACCAAAAGATTGGTCTTTGTTTGGATGGTTGCCATTTTTTTGGCATGCCAATGAACTCTAGCCAATTCTAGTTCAATTTTTCTTGCCAATGTCGGCCAAATCATGGGCAACCAATACCTCAACCAAAATTTTGGTCATGACCCAAAGATTGGTCTTAGTTTGGATGGTTGCCATTTCTTTGGCATGCTAATGAACTCTAGCCAACTCAAGTTCATTTTTCTTGCCAATGTCGGCCAAATCATGGGCAACCAATACCTTAACCAAAATTATGATTACCCAATGCTTTGATGGGGCAACATTGGGCACAAACCAAACATACCGTTGGTCGTGCCACAGCATAACACCACCCTCGGCAAACTGAAACCGACCGTGTCTAGCGACGATATGAGCGTGTCGCTCACCGCGGTCGCCGTGTCCAGAGGCGGTGCTGGAGCTATGCCCCGTTGTTGGCCCCAACGACCGACATGAACGGTTGTCGGTGGTGAGGAGGTCGTGGGCCAGCTCCTCTATTGGACTAGTCTGCGCTACGTCGTCCCGATGGGTGTGCCCCACATGTCTGTTTCCCTGTTTTCCCGGCCATATTCGAGCGTCAGTGCTCTGCGTTGCGCATTAGGCCTTTCACTATGTAGGCCAAGCGAGACAACTTATTGTTTATTTGAGCCGTTCAAGTATAATCATGTGGCGTTTGCTTATTTATCATTCCTCTCCAACCTTCTTCTCCATCGATCAGGTCGCCCTCCAGTCGAGTCCATCCTCCCGCATGCCTCATTTGAACATTCCGCCGAGTATCATTCGCATGTACCCACCCTAGTCCTCTTTCAGTAGATCTCCGGAGCCCGAGATGAAATCGAGAGGGAATGAGTGGGGGCACGTGATACCTAAGGTGGATTCAAAATTTTGAACAGGTGATCATAGCATCCACAAATCATATATATAGGGTATTCAATGTTCGTTTCGTTTTTGAACGTACAATATACTCCCTCCTATCCTTTCTAGTTTACATATAAGTTTGATGTGTAGTCAAAGTATATCTACTTTGATCAAAAAGGTATCAACATTCAACAATGCCCAATCAATATTGTTAGATTCATACGTACTCCTAGATTTGTACTCGAGTTGGTTTCCAATTTGACTATTGACAAGATTAATAGTACATGAGATGTATAATGCGAAAATTATATCATTGGAAACTCCTTTCACATACGAATTTGACCGTATGCTTTGTGTAAGTTGCATGTCATATATTATTACTCTAACATTTGGTCAAAGTTAGCCTCGAAAAACGCATTAGACCCTGTATGCTTTGTGTAAATTGCATGACATATATTATTACTCTAACATTTGTGTAAGTTGCATGTCATATATTATTACTCTAACATTTGGTCAAAGTAGTATAGTGGAAGTGGATCCTCTGACATAGGTATCCCTGCCTTACCCTCCCTTTCGGTCACTTACTGGCGGACCCCATTCTTGCTAGGCCCCGCATGTCAGTTACTCAATGGGTTCGGCCACGTCAGGGGATCCTCATCCGTAGTATACTCCCTCTGTTTTTATTTACTTCGCATAAAACGGAGGGAGTGGTGGTATAATAAATGAAGCGGGCGGCGGAGGGGGAGGGATGTCGGTTTGCTCTCAACTGCGGTCCCACAAGCGAGCGAAAACGCAAGACGAAGCGTGTTCCATTCGGAGAGCGACGTGGAGGGTCCAGCGTGCCGGGCTGCAACGCGAACGCGGCAAGAGCAATGTACAGTCAAATTCGATTGACCGGTCGTCACCGGAACCACTATTCACACCAGAACCTTCACTGCTCGGCCTAAGCCAGCCACTGCCCTAAAACCACACCAAATCTCCAGCCCATTCCCCCACCTTTCGATCCCCTAGCCCGCATCAAGCGTCCCCTAGTTCGCCGGAAAGCCATGGTGCGCCGCAAGATCACTTACTACAAGATGCTGACGTAGGAGCGCCGCGCAGAAATCGCGGCAGCGGTTGGCGCCACAGACCTCTGTTCCCAAGCTCGCTTTGCGGTGGGCCAATCCCCGAGTTCTCTGGAGCCAAGCTACAAGGAGGAGGAAGCTGATCCAATGTTCATAGCGGAGGTCGCGGCGCAGAAGGCCCCCGATGGCTATGAGACGATGGACGTCGACTTCGTGTCGGCATCCGAGTCCCCCATGGTGCAGGTGGACCAGCTGTTCAACATGGCGATACTAAAGGAGGACCGGGAGGCAGAGGCTCAACTCGACGCGGAGCGCGCGCATGCCGCTGCCATCGAGGCTCTCCTGCAAGCAGAACCGGATGTCGTGGATGTGAACCGGGCGGCGGAGGCTCAACTTGAGGCAGAGCGCGCGGATGCCGCTGCCATCGAGGCCCTCTTGCAGGCGGAACCGGACGTCCTGGACTTGAACCGGGCGGCAGAGGCTCAACTCGACGCAGATCGCGCGGATGCCGCTCTCATAGATGCCCTCCTGCATGCGGAACCAGACGTCCTGGACTTGAACCGGGCAGCAGAGGCTTGACTTGACACAGAGCGCGCGGATGCCGCTGCCATCGAGGCCCTCCTGCAGGCGAAACCGGACGCTCCGCTTGAACGAGTTGTGCCAGGTTGTGCTCTCGTCCGTGCAAAGCACCCGCATGCTCCGCTTGAACGAGTAGTTGGAGGCCGAGGACAACCCACGGTGCAGAGACACACGTCGGCAGCAACGGCTGGTTCACGCCGGCAGCCAAAGACGACAAGGCCGTCTCTTTCCGCGAGCAGTGATAGTTTTTCTTTATGTTGTTGTTTTCATGGATCTTTTGCTGTGTAAAAACATATATTTGTTATGCAAGTCGTCTGACTTGGGTCAGTCTACCATTTCAGGCGGTTGGATGAATATCCTACGTCTCCTAACCCTTCTTTCCTTCTTCCTCACCTCTTCTTCTTCCCCAACAGACCACCGCACGGGCCGTATGGATACTCCCCAACATATGGTTGGATAAACATACTCTATGAAAGAAAATTATGTGTCAGCGATAGGATGGCTGAGTTTGGTGTGTTCACATGCGACAAGACGTGTCAGTGAGGGTGCGTTCCCTTGGTTGGGTTTGCGGCGTGCAGGAGCGACTGTGTGGGGGTGCGGTGTGACCGCGGCGTGCGGGAGCGACCGTATGAGGGTGCGGTGTGCCCGCGATAGCCGTGCGCAAGTGTACCTCCTTCTCATTTTGAAAATTTTAGGAAAGCTTGGCAAAAATGTGTGGCGAAGTTTGGCAATGCAAGGCCTAGACCCAAACAGGATAAGTACGTACGTACTAGGAGTACTAGTGTTAAAAAAGTGTGGGTTTTCGTTCGCGGGATTTAATCGATACAAATCCTCGTTTCACGTGTCAATTAATGCGTATTTTTTCTCCAAAGACCAAAGAGCTAACCATCTCACTCCTCATCGCTTGATTAATGCAGCGCCATGCAAACCAACCTTCTCACTTCCGCATACATGCAGGGGATATTAATGTCCTTGGTTGTTAACCCCATCAATTTTGCCTCGATTAGTGTTAGTGGCCCTTTGCAAATTGTAATTTTGATATACTGGCCTTGTGTACAAAAATGGAGGTAGTAACTATATTTGACTTCCTTCCCCATTGCGGTGACGTCGACGATATTTTTTTTGGTGGTTTGGTGAAGTGCGTTCGACGGAGAACACCATTGAGGGAGACCACGGTAAGTCGTTCGCAAGTGCCGCCTACAAGCCGAGACAACCGCCTTATTTTCATCTAGGAAGTCCTTTACTAGTACTACTAGGAGTAACTAATGCGGTGAGATGGCTTCTCAAAGAACACGATGGAGAAGCGGAGTCAGCGAAGAGTGAAATGATGGTTGCTTCGTCCGTGCTTTTGTGATTTGACGCCTCACTGCTTTGTGATTTGTGATAGAAGGGACACGGGAGTAGACTCTGTGCTCTATACTGTACTACATGCGTCCAAGCATGGGAGAAAGAGGAGAGACGTTGCATTTTTCTATTCCTTCAATCAATCAATCAAGGAGCTTCGGTTCCATCTTTTTGGCTTTGGCAACACCGTCCACAATGGTTCCCACGATGCCAAAAGCTATTTTCACATTTGGCTACACATTGTGGATGCCCTTAACCGTACCACTTGGTTTTGCTCCTGTGTGCTGTTTATACAAATCTCAATTATATAGAACAAGATTAGTAAAAAGGTGGTGATTTTGCTGCGCGGATGGCGGGGAGGTTTCTTATTTGAGCAATGATACATCCACGTAATGGTTTACGTAAAGTTACGAACTGATGTGATGTGGGACTATTTGATTGGATTAAAGGAGAGGATTAGGCCAACCCCACCTGAAATTCAGGGGGGCATATATAGATTAGATGGAAAGTATACGTAGCAGCTACGTAGCCCTTTGTAAGTCTAGGATTAGGCTTCTTATTTCCGGAGGACATTGTCCTGGCGGTTTGCTAACATGCGGTCCCACGTGTCAGTGCTTTACCAAGCCGATCCGCATCCCACATGAGGCAAAACAACGGCAGAAGCAACACGTGGTTAAGTTGAAGAAGATGAGGGAGAAGCAGATTCAACAACGAGTGAAATGATGGTTGCTTTGTCCCTCCAACTTAACTGCGGGAAAGGTGCAGCTTTGTGATTTGACGCCTCATTGCTCATTACTACGCCGGCGCCATGACTGGGGTGCTTCACCCCGGCTGCTCTACACTGTATTCCGGTATGGCACGTGGACCTGATAGCTTGATGTCCCACATGTCGGCGAAATGGACTAGAAGATTTATGAAAGCGAGCGCTCCACTCTTACGACGGAGGAGTAGACGACACGACGGCCCAGTGAACTATCACTTGTACTGTATAGTACTATAGTTTTGCTGTTTCGCACGATCCATCGATACAAACCCGATTAAACAGGAAAGGGCGGGATTTTTCCCGCGCGGTAGATGATACTAGCCATACATTTCAAAGGCAATTTTAATGTATGCAAACTGAATAATTATAAGTAACAATATGATATCTAGTAAAACCAAAAACACATATGATTTATTGTGTTAGAGTGTAGTAGTAGTGTTGTATTGCATAGTTGTTAGATGTAACATGCGAGAACGTGTAGAGATGTAGTTTTGGAGGGCCTACAGAGAGAAAAGCGTAATACGGTCACCCAACTTCAGAATAAGCTGATTACAGTCACTATATACGTTTTGCGGTGATTATACGGTCACTTGCTCACAGCTCAGCATCGGATTGCACTCTGTTGACCGGTGAGGGAGTCCTCGATTAGGGGGTATCCGGACAGCCAGACTATAACCTTTGGCCGGAGTGTTGGACTATGAAGATACAATATTGAAGACTTCGTCTCGTGTCCGGATGGGACTTTCCTTGGCGTGGAAGGCAAGCTTGGCAATACGGATATGTAGGTATCCTTCCTTGTAACCGACTCTGTGTAACCCTAGCCCCCTCCGGTGTCTATATAAACCAGAGGGTTTAGTCCATAGGGGACAACAACAACCATACCACAGGCTAGCTTCTAGGGTTTAGCCTCTCCGATCTCGTGGTATATCTACTCTTGCACTACCCATATCATCAATGTTAATCAAGCAGGAGTAGGTTTTACCTCCATCGAGAGGGCCCGAACCTGGGTAAAAACATCGTGTCCCTTGTCTCATGTTACCATCTGCCTAGACGCACAGTTCGGGACCCCCTACCCGAGATCCGCCGGTTTCGACACCGACATTGGTGCTTTCATTGAGAGTTCCTCTGTGTCGTCGTCATCGGGCTTGATGGCTCCTTCGATCATCGTTAGTGATGCAGTCCAGGGTGAGACTTTTCTCCCCGAACAGATTTCTGTATTCGGCGGCTTTGCACTGCGGGCCAATTCGCTTGGCCATCTAGAGCAGATTGAAAGTTACGCCCCTGGCCATCAGGTCAGGTTTGGAAGCTTGAACTACACGGCCAACATCCGCGGAGACTTAGTCTTCGACGGACTCGAGCCCCGGCCGAGTGCGTCGCACTGTCACGATAGGCATGATCTAGCTCTGCCGCCGAACAATGTCCTGGAGGCCGCACCCACATCCGTTGCGACCTTTAATTCGGAGCCAACCGCGTCGTCCGAGGGCGGGTGGTTTGACCCCGCCACGGAGGCTGCAGCCTCAACGGCGATCGAGCTAAACACCAGCCTTACCCTCTGCGAGGTCCGTGACTCCACCTTGCCGGAATTTTCGCCGGACTCTGAACCATCCGCGCCCCTGCCAATCGAATCCGATTGGGCGCCGATCATGGAGTTCACCGTCGCGGATATCTTTCAGCACTCGCCCTTCAGCGACATACTGAATTCACTAAGGTCTCTCTCCTTGTCAGGAGAGTCCTGGCCGGATTATGACCAACAGGATTGGGGTACGGACGACGAAGAAATTCGACGCCCACCCACCACCCACTTCATAGCCACTGTCGATAATTTAACCGACATGCTCGACTTTGACTCCGAAGACATCGACGGCATGGACGACGATGTAGGAGACGAACAGGAACCATCACCTAATGGCACTGGACAGCCACCTCATCCCACGATGTATACATGGTGGACACACCCAAAGGAAACAACGAGGAGGAACAAAGGGACGCAGCGAAGGATCGTTCTCTCGGAAAGCAGACATAGCGGTGGCGTAAGCGCCACTCCAAACCCCGCCTCGACAGAAGTAGTGGTCATACAGACCCAGTAGCAGAGCAGGGTAAGCCAGCGCACGATGAAAACGACATTGAACAACAGTCCGATGACGGCAACACGGAGAATCGAACCGAACAACCTGTCTCCGGCGAAGATACCACGCCGGACAAATTCCTGGAGCAGAAGAACCTCCATAAAAGGCTCGTCGCCACTGCACGTAGCCTGAAAAAGCAGAAGCGGAAGCTCAAGACTACGTAAGATGCACTCAGAACCAGATGGAGCAAAGTACTCAACACCGCAGACAAATATGGCGGTAGTCGCCACACAAAGAGCTACCCGAAGCGAAAGCTACTGCCCGAATTTGATGAGGAGGCCTTAGAGCCCCCGCAATCAAAAAACAAAGCAGCCATCCAATCGGATAGACGACCTCACGGCCAACATAGAGCGGCAAACGACGCCGCACACAAGCCAGCACGCGACCCACACGAGGATTCGCATTGAAAAGATGGCCCAGCCAGATCTATCTACGGGCCAAGAAAGCATGCTCTAGCAAGCAATACAACACAACAAATATCCGAATACCACGACACACCCAAGTACAGGGGTACCGCACACCCCCTATGTTTCACCGATGAGGTGCTGGACCATGAATTTCCAGCGGGATTCAAACCCGTAAACATAGAGGCATATGACAGAACGACAGACCCCGGGGTCTGGATTGAGGACTAAATCCTCCATATCCACATGGCTCGAGGAGATGGTCTCCACGCCATCAAGTACCTACCCCTCAAGCTCAAAGGGCCAGCCATGCATTGGCTCAAAAGCCTCCACGAAAACACTATTGGAAGTTGGGAAGAGCTCTAGGACGCCTTTCGGGCAAATTTTCAAGGGACCTATGTCCGACCACCGGATGCCGATGATTTAAGTCATATAACTCAGCAGCCCGGAGAGTCAGCCCGCAAGCTTTGGAACAGGTTCCTTACTAAAAAGAACCAAATAGTCGACTGTCCGGACGCTGAAGCATTAGCAGCTTTTAAACACAGCGTTCGAGACGAATGGCTCGCCAGACACCTCGGCCAAAAAAAAACCAAGAACAATGGCCGCATTAACAAGCCTCATGACCCGCTTCTGCGCAGGCGAGGTTAGCTGGTTGGCAAGATGCAGCACCAGCGACCCAAGTACATCCGAAGTCAGGGACAGGAACGGGAAGCCACGACGCAGCAGAAACCAGCGCCGGAATAAGGAAAACATCCCAAAGAGCACGGCGGTAAATGCCGGATTCAAAAGCTCTCGGCAGGGTCAGCAAAAGCTGCCTCTCAAAGATAACAAGGACGAACTGTCCAGCCTAAACAAAATCCCGGAAAAGATATGTCAAATCCACAGCACCCCTGGTAAGCCTGCAAATCATACCCATAGAGAATGTTGGGTCTTCAAGCAATCTGGCAAACTCAACGCCAAACACAAGGGGCTGGATACACCAAGTGAAGACGATGACGAACCCCGCAAACAAAGCACTGGGGAACAGAATAAATTCCCATCAGAATTAAAAACAGTAAACGTGTTACACGTGACAAAGGGGAGAAGCAAAGTGGCATCCATAAAGATAGGTGCCCTAGATCCTATCACAACGGAATCCCGTCACTGGTCATCCAAACCGATCACCTTCGACAGTCGGGATTACTCCGCAAGTATCCGGCACGCAGGATGGGCTGCCCTGGTGTTAGACCCGATAATTGACGGATACTACTTTACACGAGCCCTGATGGATGGCGGCAATAGTTTGAACCTGATATAACAGGATACAGTCCGTAAAATGGGGATAGACCCAACAAAAATTAGCCATAGCAATATTTCCTTTAAAGGAGTAACACCAGGCTGAGGGGCTCATTGCACGGGCTCCCTCCCACTAGAAGTTATATTCGGCTCTCCCGATAACTTCCGTAGCGAGAAGCCAACCTTCCACATCGCTCCGTTTAAAAGTGGCTATCAAGCACTACTGGGACGTGACGCTTTCGCTCGCATTAACGCAATATCGCACTATGCGTCACTCACGCTTAAGATGCCCGGTCCACAAGGCATCATTTCAATAAAGGAAAACATTGGGCGCTCCTTGCGCGTGGAAGACTGTGCGGATGCCTTGGCAGCCCCACACCAAACTGCCTCACCAACCAGAGCGCCTAATAGGTCGTTAAGACCTCGAACACGGCTGAACGAGTCTGGCGCAACTGTATAATTATTAAAGGTTTGATGGTCATACACCCCTATACAAGGGGCTCCGCGCATGTAAACAAGCAGCAATGAAACTCAATTCTTCCGACCTTGAATCATACTTTGTTTACTTAGTATAACATACATTTTGCACGACTACTTTTTTAACTAAGTTCCTCTCTTTTACAGATGAACATTGTGCTACACCCGTCCAAGATACGGCACAAGGGAGACACAGGCGCAGACGTGCAGCAGGGACCCGTTCCAAGGATTCTTTTTAGATTAAGACCCTGCGTAAACCTTTTTTACGGTCTCTTGTTGATACACATCCCCCGGATTCTCAGAATAACCGCGAGGGAGGCTGGCGTCTTGGCATGTGGCCACGTCAGAGTATTGCATGTACCTGGACACCAGGGGCTTATTACAAAGGGCGCTTCATCCCGTTTCAAATCACAAAAGACCGAATACCATAGGGAGTGTTCGGCGTCGCGAGTTTGGCCTTATATGCATCAGCTCTGAATCATGTCTTTGGTCAAATGTTGGGTTTGCCCTGCTCCTATGTTTTGCTGCCTTACGTTTCGCTCTATCGGCTAAGGCGGCACCAGGAGAACTCACTACTAGGAAAAGGCCTACTAATGGCGTGCCGGTTTTGCCTACTAATGGCGCACCACCAGTGCGCTATTAGTATCACGCCACTAGAATTTTTTACAAATGGCGCACCAGTGGTGCGCCATTAGTATCTGGTACGCTAATGGCGCACCAGGCAGTGCGCCATTAGTTTTGCCCATGGTGCGCCACTAGTGTTTGCTATACTAATGGCGCACCACATGGTAGTGCGCCATTAGTAACAATTTTTTTAATTTTTTTTCTTAATCTCAGGTCACTATTTCACCTATGAGATATCCAACACATATATATACAACAAGCATCCATATAACAATCATAGCCAACACACAAGTTCCATCATATATACATACATAGCCAACACACAAGTTCCATCATATATACATACATAGCCAACACATAGTTTCATCGTTACATATTACAAAAGTTTCACATTGTTCATCCAACACCGTTATCCATCAATTCACAAAAGTTTCACATTGATACAAAATAAAAACACAAATGGAAAAGAAGCACTCTATCCATGCAAGCTTCCGTGAATTAAATCAAATCTGCAAAATGATAAACAAGAAGTTAGAAGAAGAAAAAGAAGAATACTAGAAGAAGAAGAACACCAGAAGAAGAATAAGAAGAATTTTGGAAAAGAAATAAGAAGAAGACTATAAGATTATTTTGCAAACTTGATCATTTTGTGCTAACATAAGTTATTTTGGAGCTAGCCTATAGGAAACTAAGCATATAAGCTCTAAGTTAGTATATTAGAGCCAACTTAGGTAAAATGAAGCTAACCTATGTCATTTTGGAAAAGAAGAAGAATAAGAAAAAGACTATAAGCTTATTATGTAAACTTGATCATTTTGTGCTAACATAAGTTATTTTGGAGCTAACCTATAGGAAACTAAGCATATAAGCTATAAGTTAGCATATTAGAGCCAACTTAGGTAAAATGAAGCTAACCTATAGGAAACTAAGCATATTAGACATAACATAGGTAACTAAGTATATATATATCATTTTGGAGATCTGACATACCTGACAAAGTTCAGTTCTCATGCATTGTTCTTCTCCTTCTCCTTCCTCAGCCTGATGCGCCCTTGGAGGCGGTGGGATGTAGTCTTCTACCTCAATTGGCGTGGTCATGTCGCCCAGCTATAGGATCGCCGGCGCCACCACCGGTGCGTGGTCATTGTCAGGCACCACCGCCATTGCGAGACCACCTTCAGGCACGACCATCGCTAGGTCATCCTCAGCCACCTCCATCTCTTGCCCATGGTCAGCCACCACCATCTCTTGCCCATGGTCAGCCACCACCATCTCTTGCCCTTGGTCAGCCACCACCAGCGCTAGGTCATCCTCAGCCTGATGCCCATCGTCATCCTGCAGCTCCTCATCCCCACTCTGCTCCTCTTCTCCCGCACTCCAGTCCGGATCATCCTTCTTGTTGTCTATGCTGCTGCCAGAATCGCTGCTGCTTTCACTACAGCCAGAATCGCTGCTGCTTTGGCTATAGCCATTGTCGCTGCTGCTGCTCCCATTACCTGTCCAAATGCAACAATGACCGTTAACAATCGATGTGAGACAAAGCCAAATGTAGAGGAATAAGAAGAGGCAGAACGTACCGGCATCATAATCTTCAGCGTAGCGCATGCGACACATAGTCGCGTTGAACACCTTCACGATGAGCATGGTGGCGTCGTCGTCGTACCTAAAGAGAAGGAAGTACCCCAGCCGCAGGTCGTAGGCACGGTAGAACTTATCCCACCCATGAGACAAGTACATGTGGCCCTCCTTGATCATCAACTCCACATCCCACAGCCTGCGAAACCCGCTGCCGGCCTGTCGCAGCTTCACATTATTTGGCGGATCTTCACCCATCAGCATGTTCATAAAACTGTAAGGCAGCCTCTGCAGTTTGGGACAATGAGTGATGTAGCAAACAACAGATATCATAATGAGATGGGTGAAGGGGAGATCTCTCGTTTTATATACCTGCGTCATGGATGATACTGAAGTCCCAAGTATGATAGTGAAGAACTCGGAAGCATCCACCTCGTACTGCGGTGTCGCAGAGCGGCGGTGGCTGCTTCCCGCCATCTCTGATAAGCTGCAGAAGAGACCAATTAGTACCCTTACAATAGATCATAAAACATATGGAGTACCCGAATTTGCCGGAATGGAAGTTAACAGACATTCCGGCAAACTCGAGGGCCTCTCGGGGTACCTGCAAAATCATTATCCCCGCGTAATGAAGTCGCCAATGGGTCATTTCAGAAGATCACAAGTAGCATCATCACAAGTACAACATCATCACAAATACAGCAGGAGGGATATTTTTATGATACAAGAAGAAAGCAGCCACAACTACAGTAAAAACAAGCAACTACACACACAGGAGTTGTAAAATATCCCTGCTATTCTTTTTTACATAAACATGTAATTAGTCAAGACAACTTCTCTCATATTTTTAAACTTCCATTTATTTTGCTTGCCAATGAAGCACTTCTAAGAAGCATGCTGGCTATAAGCTTTGCTACATTCATGACTATCTTTCCACGTTGGATACAAAGAAATTCTATGTATATTACAGTACATCATGCATAAACTAAGCCTAAGATAGTATGCGTCCCGGTTAGATTTTCCATTGGTTCACATAATACTTCAAGCATATAAGCATAATATGTGGGCAGTAAGCTAGTTGACACCCAAAACTCAAGCTACATTTGACCGTGTGCATGCAAGTAATCATTTACAGTTTTAAATTCTTCAGCAACAAAAAGGATCAGAAGTTCCCAACATTGCTGCTTAGTACACCTTGAATTCATCAACCAATAATAAATCCAATTTGGGATTACGTACGGTAGACAAGATCCCAAGACGATCTTAAAAGGATATCACCACAACTAAGTAGTGCTAAGCAGAGCCTTGGAAACGAAACAGAGCCTGCAACATTAACTTCCCCAAACAAACATTAGCCAATTAGTGCTACTATATTACGTCTACAGTGTTCATCATCGATCGTGTACTGAACAAGATCAAGCCAGCCAGAATCACACGTTTGCACATGCACATCTCTGAAGAAACTCATCAGAAAGACAAAACGAATCGAAGGTAGCTAGTCTCGATCGGAATCAAAGAACTGGAAAGACGCGCAGGTTCATGGATACAAGTATACAACAGAACCTGCAGGGGACGAACAAGCTAGACGAGAGAACCAAGACACTTACTACTGGAGATGGTGTCGATACACCATTTCTTCAACATGGCTACCGAATCCGCCCAAGTCCCACGGCCTATGCAATACGGATCAAAGAGCTCAAATGAGGTGATTGGAGCAGGGGGAAGGGGAAGGGAGGGAGCGTTACCTGGCCGCTCGTCGCCGGTCGGTCTCGCCTCGCTGCCGTGGGGAGCGAGGCAGTCCTGTCTGAATCAATCAGGGGAGGGGGGAGATGTGAGATCAAGAAAGGAGAGATTGGAAGAAGAGACCCAGAGCAGAGGCGATTCGGGTTCGTTACCGAGATCTAGCAGTAATCTTAGGGAGGGGGAGATGTGACGAGGAGGAAGCCAGCGACGAGGCCGATGCCGAAGTTGCGCGGCTCGACGGTGCGGCTGAAGGCCTTGAGCAGCCTGGCTGTGTCGTGGTGGTCGTCGTCTCCTCCTCCTCGTCGTCCTCGTGGTGGTGGGGGTGTGGGGGCGCGGGGGCGGGGGTCGCGGTGGCGGCAGCAGGGGACGGAGGGGACGGAGGGGGAGTGGGGGCACGGGGGCGGGGGTCGGGGCGGCGGCGGCAGGGGACGGAGGGGACGGAGGGGGCGGAGGGGGCGTGCAGGCACGGCGGCGGCGTACGGTTGGGGCGGAGGGGGCGTGTGGTTAGGTCGAGTGGGGAGGAAGGGAGGGAGGGGAATAGGTGGAGTGAGGGGAAGCTTACTAATGGCGCACCCAGCAGCGGTGCGCCATTAGAATGTTTTTTTGCCAAAAAGTAAAAAACAATACTGGCACACTCTGTCGCCGGTGCGCCATTAGTAGTTCTAACTACTAATGGCGCACTCTGCCCGGATGCGCCATTAGTATGTTTGAAAAAATGAAAAAAAATTGTTTTACTAGTGGCGCACCTTTTGCCTGGTGCGCCATTAGTGTCTTCCACACTAATGGCGTATCTCCACCAGGTGCGCCATTAGTATATAGTAGTGGCGCACCACTTCTCTAGTGCGCCATTAGTGTCAATCCTATCTTTAGCCCTTTTCCTAGTAGTGACTACTGCGATTGTGCCCCGGTTCAGCCAGGCAAGCACCTCAGTAGAGAAAGTCGAGAATTGACTGTCATGATATAACGTGAGACTGGTCAACCACTCGATGACCTAGAGGAATCTTCGGGATTCCTCCGCCTAAACGAAGGGCGTTTCCCGGCCGGGCACACACGCGCCCCGAATTCGGGTGAGCGTGGAGCCACCAGGGGCTATATAGTAGCCCCACTGTCAAACTTATATGGCTAAGTGAAAGTGATAAAGCATAATAGTCCGATTGCCTAGTTCACTGCGCTACCACATCCTTAATGGACCAAGACGTTGGATCAAGTGTGAGAATGCGCCTTTCGCGAACACCCCCGCATTATATGCGTGGGGGCTGAAGCCGACGACTGCCATCTTTTAGGTTATATATACATATACGTAAACGGCCGCATAGGAGGTATTATAATTCTTGCAGGCACAAGTATAAAAAGCTTCTATGTTTCAGCAAAATATTGTTTTCAATGAGAATACACGTTATTCGAACATAATATCCTTCGATCACTGCGTCTCTATTGAACGAGCGCCCTCCAGAACTTCTTGAAAGTAGTGCTCGGCAGGTACTCGGCTTTCGTCCGAATCTTGGGCTGCAACAGCGGTGGCCTCCATCTCCGCCCAGTATGTCTAGACACGGGCAAGGGCCATGCGCGCACCCTCCACGCATGCTGACCTCTTCATCGCATTGATATACGGCACCGCACCAAGGAACTACTGCACCAAGCTAAAACAGCTGTTCGGCTTTGGCCTTTTCGACCACAGATGATCCATGACATACCTCATGGCAAGTCCGGACAACCTATTCAGCTCAGCCCATTCGGCCAACCGATCGGTCAATGGAAGCGGATGCTCTGGATTGTTGAATTGTGACCAGAATAGCTTTTCCACTTCGTGATCCTTTTGATCTCGGAAGTGTTCGGCCGCATCAGCAGCACTCGCCGCTAAATCCAGATATGCGTCCGCCGAACTCCACATCCGGTCCAACGGAGCATATTTCGGATCTCCGAACTTCATTCGCAGCATAAAGGGCTTCCCAGCCGCGATATCTCTGGCTTGACGCAGCTCCTCCTTCATCGCTCTCATCGCAGAACGAGTATCCTTGGCCGCCGTCGTGGCCTTCTCCCGGTTTGTCTGCTCCGCCCAGTATTCCTTTTCAAGAAGCTTGCAGCGGTCAGCAGCGTTCTTCAACTTCACAGCCATCTCGGCCATTTCCTCCTTGCTTCGGCAGTGAGCAGCCTGTTCGGCTTTTAGCTCCTCAACTGCCTTTAGGGCAGCCGCATCACTTTTTCTGGCTTGTTCTTTGGCTCGGGCAAGCTCTGCCTGAAGGTTCTCCATGGCCGCAGCCCCATCTGCATTAAGCACACACATTATAAGATACTGGCGTCAAGCTCCTCTTACCAGGTGTCTCCAGAGAAATTACATACCTTGTGCCTTGTCAAGCTTCTTGTTGACAAGCGCGATGTCGGCATCTGCCATGTCAAGTTGCCGCTTTAGCTTGGCAAATTCATCAGTCCGGCTGGCCGCCGGACAGTTCACCACCTACATATGAAGGCGACAAAGTTATACCTGGGAGTATGATCCTCTACGTGTCGTCGTCTTTGACAGCACCTACAGTCTCAGGGGCTACTATCTACACAGGGCGCATTTTAAAGTATGTGGTACTGTCGAAAGGTACATCATTTCACGTACCTCAAAACCTGTGAGTAAACTCACGACAGCTTCATGCAACCCGCTCTCCGCGGAAGAAATCCTTTCAATTATCGTACCCATCAATGCACGGTGCTCTTCCGAGATAGATGCCCGCCCTAGAAGATCCTTCAGTACCTCCGACCGCGCACCAGGAGATGTCGGACTCGTTCGATTGCTTCTTTCAAAAGCCGGACGCGGAGGGCTTCGGGTGGCCATACGACTACCTTCCGGCCCTGCCGGATCAGGAGAAACCCTCCGCGACGACACCTCTGCGTCGCCTGCCTCATGAGGCGGTATGCCAGGGGGAGGCGTTCCGCTTTCCATCATCTCTGGAAGAAGATCCCCCGAAGACGAGCTCTGCTGAGAGGGGCTAAGATCCGAACTACAAGGTAAATTTTTGGTTACTTTCCTCAGAAGTGAAGCAAGGATTTCTCTCATTATTAAACACCTTTTACTTATGGCTCGGTGGAGGGCTGATCCCCTTGAGGATATAGTACGGCCCGGGTATCCCCCAGCACAGGACCCTCTGGCGAAGACTTCTTCCCCCGCTTTGACATCATTGTCTCCAGGTCTTAAGAGGCGGTCCTCTTCTTCCCCTGAGGAGAGGAATTTTCGATTCCTCCCTTCCGTACCACCTCCTCTGCGGAGGCAGTAGCTTCCTTGTTCCCCCCTTCGTTTTCTTCTGACGGCGCGACCTCCAGCATCCTGGTTAACACGGGATCTGGTGAGGTCTTAGGAAGGGGGGACGGACACCTGATTAACTTCGCCTTCGCTATCCACTCCTGGTTCAAGAACAACTCTTTTAAAGGCGATGTAGCGATAAAGGAACAGAAAGCGTGTCCGGGCACAGGGCTACTTACTTGGGTATCCGGACGATTGTAGCTCAGACCTGCATCCTCAGTAGAATCCGGACACATTACTTGTGGTCCAAAGAACAATTTGTACATCTCCACAGGAATCATGCCAAGGAAATTTTGAAGAGCTCGCGGTCCCTCCGGATTGAACTCCCATAGGCGGAGGGGGCGACATTTGCAGGGCAGAACTCGGCGAATTAACATGACCTGCGTCACCACGACCAGACTGACATCTCTCTCCAGGAGATCTCGGATACGGCTCTGCAATATGGGCACATCCTTTACTGGCCCCCAGTCTAGCCCCTTGTTGACCCATGACGTTAGTCGTGGTGGGGGACCCGAGCGAAAAGCGGGTGGAGCCACCCATTTGGTACCCCTGGGAGTTGTGATATAGAACCACTCTTGTTGCCATAAGTTGGACTCCTCTTGGAAAGAGCCCTCGGGCCATGGGGCATTAGCATTTTTGCTTATTACAGTGCCTCCGCACTCTGCGTGCTGTCCTCGACCATCTTCGGCTCCACTTTGAAGGTCTTGAGCCATAGTCTGAAGTGAGGGGTAATGCGGAGGAAGGCTTCGCACATGACGATGAACGATGAGATGTGGAGGATGGACTCTGGAGCTAAGTCGTGGAAGTCCAGCCCATAATAGAACATGAGCCCCCTCACGAAAGGGTCCAGTGTGAAGCCTAGCCCTCGGAGGAAGTGAGATACGAACACGTCGCTCTCACCAGTCTTAGGAGTGTGAATGACCTGCTCTTGAGCAGGCAACCTATGCGGGATTCTGCCGGTCAAGTACCTGGCCTCCCTTAGCTTTAGTACATCTTCCTCCGTGACGGAGGAAGGCACCCATCAGCCTCGAAGGTCGGATCCGAACATAATCGAAGGTCTGAAGCACCTGGATCTAAAGCTTCGGGTGTTGGAACTCGAGGCGAGAGGCGGATTCGATTGAGATCAAAAGAAAGGAGTAAGGCCTTGGTCTCTTTATAAGAGGTTGAATACCAAGCCCTCCCTGTGACCATTTGGGACTTACCTTTGATCGAGGGGATATACCAACGGGCACTACGGGGTTACCCATGTCCGTGTTGATGAGAATCTCGTAAATAAAGGGAACACGATCTTTGCTTTGACAAGACGTGCCAAGGAAACCGCCTCGCAAAACGCGCTGAGGTGGGGGGTAAAAAACGATTCGAATAAAGGCTTGGCTGTGGTGTGACGTCACACCACGGAGTACATCAGCAGGATAGATCTGTGGAAATATAATTCTCTCCGTGGTGGTATGTGGAACTTGTTTTGCAGAGCCGGACATGATCCTCGTGTTCAAAATCTTCTATGAAGTATTCAAAGGAGGAACCCGCCTTGCAATGCCGAAGACAATCTGCGTGCCGGACTCGTCGTCATTGAAGCCTGGTTTAGGGGCTACTGAAGCCTGGTTGGGTTCAATGACGACTAGTCCGGCGCGCAGATGACGACGAGTCCGGCGTGCAGATTGTCTTCGGCATTGCAAGGTGGGTTCCTCCTCCGAATACTTCATAGAGGATTTTGAACACAAGGATAGTGTCCGGCTCTGCAAAATAAGTTCCACATACCACCGTAGAGAGAATAACATTTACACAAATCTAATCTGCTGACGTATTCCGTAGTGTGACATCACACCACAGCCAAGCCTTTATTCGCATCATTTTCACTGTCCCACCTCAGCGTGTTTAGCGAGGCGGTTTCCTTGGCACGTCCTGCTGAAGCAGAGATCATGTCCCCTTATTACGGAATTCTCATCAATACGGGCGTGGGTAACCCAACCGCGCCATTGATTACGGTGCTTGGGAGATAAGCGAGTTTTACCAGGCTGGTGGGAACACATAGTTTCGTCCGCCCATATAAGGGGATAAGGATCCACCTTTTCATCCACGCCTTCTTCCTCCCTTGCTCATCCATTTTCGCACACTCGAGCTCCAACGCCCAAGTCCGCATTCTCTTCCTCAACCTTCTCCAACCATGTTTGGAGCGGGAGGCAAGTGGATGGTCTCCTCCGTCACGGAGGGAGACGTCAAAAAGCTGAGGAGAGCCGGATACCTGCCCGACGACATCGCACACCGGCTCCCAGATGAGGGGCAGCTCATCCCCACCCCCAGGCCCCATGAGGGGGTCGTGTTCCTTACCCATTTCCTCCGCAGACTGGGATTCCCCCTCCACTCATTCGTCCGGGGGCTCATATTCTACTACGGCCTGGACATCCACGATCTGGCCCCGAACTTCATCCTCAACATCTCGGTGTTTATCGTCGTGTGCGAGGCCTTCCTCTGCATCCGGCCCCACTTTGGCTTATGGCTGAAGACCTTCAATGTCAAGCCGAAGGTTGTGGGCGGCCGCCAGGCGGAGTGCGGAGGCGCCATGGTGGGAAAGATGCCCAACGTCCTATGGCTTGAGGGCTCCTTCGTGGAGACAATAAAGGGGTGGCAATCGGGGTGGTTCTACATCACTGAGCCGCGTGACCCCAGATGGGTCACAGCCCCCGAATTCCGATCCCGAGCGCCTACGCGGCTCACCTCCTGGAAAGACAAGGGCCTGGCATGGGGCAGTTCGGAAGAGGTGACCGGACTCCAAATATGTGTCCAGAACCTGGTGAGCAAGAAGCTCAAACTCATCAACATAGTCCAGGTTATGCTCATCCGCCGGATCCTCCCGTGTCAACGACGGGCTTTCAATTTGTGGGAGTTCGATCTGGCCTAGCACCAAACTCTAAGCCGGCTCTTCGACACAACCCATGAGGATGCCTGGAAGGTGCTATTCAAGAGCGCCGAGGCTCCTCCTCCCCTTACCGAGGACCATGGATTCAGGGCAAAGCGGCAAGCCAACGCGGTAAGCGGTTTACCTTTTACAGGATACTCGTTTTCCATAGTTTGACTCCATGCGGGATCTAAACTCCCGTACCTTTGACAGGATTGGCAGGAGAGGTCCGGGCAGATCAGTTGTCCGGCTCCTTTGCCCGAAGACCCAGCAGACGCTCGCTTGGCGAAGCTGCTGGTTCCCGCACCTTACATGGTGCCGGAGAAGAAGGCCAAGAAGAAGGACACGGGAACCCAGAAGAGTTCCCGGCGCCCGGTGGAGTCGGACTCACCTTCCGATGACTCCGAGGTGCACTCCTCCCATGAAGACGAGGAGGAGGAAAGAGAGGTTTCTTCCCCAGCCGGAGGAGAAAAGAAAAGGAAGGCTACCCCAACTGGGGAGGCCGGAGGGTCCAAGAAAGGAAGGACCCTCCCTCCGGACTACTCCACCAACGCCGCCGACAGCGACGAGGAGTGGCCGCCCAGGGGCAAGATCTTGGAGAAGTCGTAAGTATTCGGACACCAGAGTGACTCATGGCATTCCTTTATTGCACCGCTTCTCCTGACGCCGAATATAATTGTGCAGTCCGCCCAAAGCCCGGCTCGACGTGTCGTCGAGCGGTTCCCTAGGTTTGTCGGATGTGAATAGTTTTTCACTTCCGATCGCTACCTCCCCACGCCCTACAGATGACGCCGAGGTGTTGTCCCAAAAGGTTCCAAGCCAGGGGGAGGTGGCCCTGGAGGCGCCGCAAGGCGACCTCCCGGACTCCAGGCGCAAAGGGGATAAGACCCCCAAGGGCTCCAAGTCCGGCCCTGGGCCGGACACCGCACCGAAACCTTCAAAGGTTCCGGAGTCCGGAAGGCGCCCCCCTAAGAAGAAGGGCAAGCCTACGGCGTCGGTCACCTCGGTCCAACCGGAGGCGCCGGATAACTTGCTGGAGGTGCTTAACGGCGCCTCCATTGACGAGGAGCACCGCACTATCATGGGTGCGATGATCCAGAAGGTTCAGTCCGCCAAGAGCGGGCTGACTGAAGCCTGTGCCAGCCTGCTAACAGGCTTTGAGGTATGTAAAAAATATGTGAAAGTATTACCGCATAGACAGTAGCCCCTGATGCTTTGTTTGGTGTTCAGAAAGAAAAGACGAATAGAGGATCTAATAATATTCGCAGGAGTCTAACATAATTAAGTCAATATGCATATGCAGGCTTCGCTGCTGGCCTTTGCCGCACAGACTGCGGAGGTGGACACGCTGAAGAAGAACCTCGAGCGGTCCGAGCAAGAGATCGGCCTTGCCAAGAAGCAGCTCGAGGATAACCAAGGTACGCAATGCCTTGTGTAAGAATATATAAAAGAAAGAAAATGTAGTTGCAAAAAATGACAGGATCGTTATTGACGTGGTAGGGGCCACGACTGAGGTGGCGACCCTTAAGCAAGCACTTTCCGAGGCCGAAAAGAAGGCGGCCATGGAGCGCACCGAGCGGGAGAAACATGAGGCGCGAGTTGGCGAGGTACAGCAAGAGCTCCAGGCTCTCGTGAAAAAACATGAGAGTTTGGAGCTTGACTCAAAGACGTGAGAGTCCGAGCTCGCGACGGCCCTCGAAATTGCCAAGTCTGCCAAGGCTAAGCCCAAAAAGCCCTCCAGGAAGTTGAGGCGATGAAGAAGATAGCGGCGGGTAAGGCATTCTTTATGAAAAGCAAGCACTTGAAAGTGAATTACTTGTTACTTACCCGAGTCCGGAGCTCTCCAGGAGCATTCGCAGATTTGCCCCGTAGCGTGTCAGATGCCGCCGCCTTCTACCGGGCCGAGGAGGGGAGCTCGACGGAGAAGGTGTTCTGGTCTCAGTATGCTGAGGCAGGACACCCGGTGCCCTTGAGCGACCAGCTGAAGCAACTGGTCGAGCTCCATAAGGCGGTCGAACAGGCCATGAAGGGCCTCATAGTTCAGCTGTGGCCTGGAGAGGCTCTGCCTAGGAGCTACTTTGGGCTGGTAAGGCGGCTGGTGGATGCTTGTCCGTGGCTTGAAGTTATCAAGCGTTCCGCCTGCATCGAGGGCGCCCTTAGGGCGCTTGCCCGTGCTAAAGTGCACTGGGGCAAGATGGACGCAGAGAAGCTGGTGAAGGACGGGCCACCGCCGGGCAAGGAGCATCACCACCCCGAGATGTACTATGAGGGCGTCCTGAAGGGTGCCCACCTTGTGGCGGATGAATGTGCCAGGGATGTAATATTTGAGTAAACTCGCTCGTGTTGTCCTGTATGCTGAAAACTTGTTCATATGCGCTATGCAACGCTTGTTTAAGTTAAAATATTACCTTCTATGTGGCCGTTTATTAAATTTGAGAGATGGCGAGTCGTCGGCTTCCGCCCCCATGCCACGAGTGCTGGGGTGTTCGGGATAAACCTGAGCACTCTTTTTCCCATTCTTGGGTCCTTCGAGGGAGGTGCTCAGCACAATGAACAAGGCAATCGGACTATAATGCGTTATCACTCTCACTTAGCCAGAGAATTCTATAATTTTAAATTTTGGCGAAGCCCCTAGTGTTCGGAAGACCGAGTTCGGGGCGCTATACTTGTCTAGGCCGGACAAAGCCGACTCCTCGCTCTAAGCGGCATAAGTCTTTAGGGACTCGAAACCTCTCGAACAGCGACCAGCTCTCGCCCTATCATGACAGTCAGTTTTAGCTTTCTCTACTGAGGTGCTTAACCCAACTCAACCGGGGCACAATCGCAGTAGTTCTCCCAGCGCTACCTTAGCCGATATAGCGGAACGTAAGGTACCAAAACATGGGAGCCGGGCAAACCCAACTATTGACCAAAGACATGATTCGGAGTTGATGCATATAATGCTATAAGTTCGGAGGGCCGCACTTATGAAAGTGTTCGGACTTCTCACGTCGTATTATGGGGTGCTTGAGCCCCTGGCGTATTAGCCGTACCAAAATGTACGGGTGCTAAATGTCATAACTGAACATATATATGGAAAGAGAAAGAAATGAATAGAGAATGCAATAATAAGCTGAAGCTAAGCATTGTTTATTCGAAAAGGCTGCGGTAAAAGCAGAACGTTACAAATAATGCGATAAGCGAGAGATGGGACTATTTTACATGTCCCCCTCCAGGGGCGAGCTGTGGGGCGGTATTTAAGACAGGTATTTTGCTCGTTATAGAGACCACCTGGGAATTCGACGTAGCTTCTTGCCTCCTTTGTTGTTGCAACATGTGTTCGGCGATTGTACTGCCGGGCAGGCCTTCCGGAGAGTGGAGTCCTGAAAGTCAGAAAAAATGACAAAATCGGGAGCCCCTAGTGCGGTTGAGCCGCATTTTGGGCATGCCGTGGTCGTTCCCCTCCCCCTCTGCCCATGGTATTTTCAGAGCGTAATTATGAACGCGTAGTACTGATTTCGCAGTTTCGCGAGGGCCGGGGTTGGGGCCACATTGCTACGCTTGCTCAGAACATGCCAGGCGGTCTTGCTGTAGGTTACTCCGGGCGCGCTTGACGGTGTCCGGACGTTTAAAAGCCGGACTGGAGAATTGCCTTGAGAGGCTGCTTTGTACTTCCGCTGCGAGGGCCGCCGTATGCTCCTCCGTTCGGAGAGAGCGTTCGGTGTTTCCATTGACCATAATGACTCCTCGAGGTTCTGGCATCTTGAGCTTGAGGTATGCGTAGTGCGGCACCGCATTGAACTTTGAAAATGCGGTTCGTCCGAGCAGTGCGTGATAGCCACTGCGGAACGGGACTATGTCGAAGATTAAGTCCTCGCTTCGGAAATTATCCGGGGATCCGAAGACCACTTCAAGTGTAACTGAACCTGTACAGTTGGCCTCTACACCTGGTATGACGCCTTTAAAGGTCGTTTTGTGGGTTTAATCCTTGAGGGATCTATGCCCATTTTCCGCACTGTATCCTGATAAAGCAGGTTCAGGCTGCTGCTGCCGTCCATAAGGACTATAGTGAGGTGAAATCCGTCAATGATTGGGTCTAGAACCAATGCGGCGAATCCGCCATGGCGGATGCTAGTGGGGTGATCCCTTCGATCAAAAGTGATCGGGCAGGAGGACCATGGGTTGAACTTTGGGGTGACTGGCTCTAACGCGTATACGTCCCTTAACGCACGCTTCCTCTCCCTCTTGGGGATGTGGGTTGCATATATCATGTTCACCGTCCGCACTTGTGGGGGGAAGCCCTTCTGTCCACTATTGTTCGGCGGCCTGGGCTCATCATCGTCGTCGCTATGTAGCCCCTTGTCTCTGTTTTCGACATTTAACTTGTCGGCCTGCTTGAACACCCAACAATCCCTGTTGGTGTGATTGGCTGGTTTTCCGGGGGTGCCATGTATCTGGCACGAGTGATCGAGTATGCGGTCCAAACTGGACGGGCCCGGGGTGTTTCTTTTGAATGGCTTTTTTCGCTGACCGGGTTTAGAGCCTCTGAATCCGGCATTAACTGTCGTATCTTCAGCGTTGTCGCTGTTAATGCGGCGCTTGTGCTTGTTGCGACGCGACCTGCCATTGCTGTCCTTGGTATCATTACCAGGGCTCTTGGTCATGTTATTGCTACGAGCCAGCCAGCTGTCTTCTCCCGCGCAAAAGCGGGTCATGAGTGTCGTGAGGGCTGCCATAGATTTCGGCTTTTCCAGTCCAAGGTGCCGGGCAAGCCAGTTGTCACGGATGTTATGCTTAAAGGCTGCTAGGGCCTCTGCGTCCGGACAGTCGACGATTTGATTTTTCTTGGTTAGGAACCGTGTCCAGAATTGTCTGGCAGATTCTTCTGGCTGCTGAATTATGTGGCTAAGGTCATCGGCGTCTGGTGGTCGCACATAGGTGCCCTAGAAGTTGTCGAGGAATGCGGCTTCCAGGTCCTCCCAACAACCAATTGACTCTGCTGGCAGGCTGTTAAGCCAATGCCGAGCTGATCCTTTAAGCTTTAGTGGAGGTATTTGATGGCGTGTAGATCATCGTCGCGGGCCATCTGGATATGAAGGAGATAGTCCTCGATCCATACCGCAGGATCTGTTGTGCCATCGTATGATTCATTGTTTACGGGTTTGAAACCCTCTGGGATTTGATGATCCATTACTTCATCTGTGAAGCATAGTGGGTGTGCCGCACCTCTGTACTGGGCTATATCACGACGTAGCTCAAATGAGCTTTGTCTGCTGGGTTCGGCTCGGCCGGATTTACTGTGTCTGGCATGACGGTTACCGTCTCGTGTCGTGGGGTGCCCACGCGATCCGTAGATCAATCTTGTTTGCCTTGCTTTGTCCTCCAACATATCCCGCAGGTCTAGTGCATTTCCCCGTGCCTTGGTATTTTTTGAGCGGTGCCGGGGTGCGGCTTGGGTGGAGAGCCTGGAAGCCTTTCTGTCGCGGCCGCGAGGTGGCCGGTCAGCCGCATCATGCGCTGGTGATGTAGGTTTAAATGCTTCCTCCTCTAATCGGGGTAGCAACCTGCGCTTTGGGTAGCTTTTGGAGGGACGTTCGAGTTCGTACTCCTCGGCCACAAGGACTTCAGTCCATCTGTCGGCTAGCAAGTCTTGATCAGGTCTAAGTTGTTGCTGTTTTTTCTTAAGGCTACTCGCCATGGCCATAAGCCTGCGCTTAAAGCATTCTTGTTCGACAAGATCCTCAGGCACGACAAATTCGTCGTCGCCGAGGCTTGCCTCGTCTTCAGAGGGAGGCATGTAATTATCATCCTCTTCCTCTCTGTCTGCCGCCCTCTCAGGGGGGCTGGCTTCTCCATCCTCCTGCGCAGAATCTTGCTGGAGGGAGTTGTCTTCGGCACTGTCCGGGGTGTTATTATCTCCCGTGCCGGTATCACCATTTTTGCTTTGGCAGGACTTAGAGCGGTGCCGCTGACGCCGGTGCTTAGGTTGCTTCTTGGAGGGGTCATCCCCCGTTGTTCCGTCACCATTGCCCTCTTTTGGTGTATTCACCATATATATGCCGTATGACGAGGTGGCTTTCCAGTACCCTATAGGCGCTGGTTCCTGTTCGTCTCCTACATCATCGTCTATACCGTCGATGTCTTCGGAGTCGAAGTCTAGCATGTTGGTTAAATTATCGACAGTGGATACGAAGTGGGTGGTGGGTGGGCGTCGAACTTCTTCGTCGTCCGCATCCCAATCCTTACGGTCATAATCAGGCCAGGACTCTCCTGATAAAGAGAGAGACCTTAGTGAATTCATAATGTCGCCAAAGGGCGAGTGCTGAAAGATATATGCGGCGGTGAATTCCATGATTGGTGCCCAATCGGATTCGATTGGCAGGGACGCGGGGGGTTCGGAGTCTGGAGACGAGTCCGGCACCTTGGATTTACGGGCATCGCAGAGGATAATGCTGGTGTTCGGCTCGATCGCTGTTGAGACTGCAGCCCCGGCGGGGTCTAGCCACCTGTCTACGATCGGCGCAGTTGGCTCCGAGCTAAGGGTCGGAGCTGATGCGGGTGCGGCCTCTAGGGCACTGTTCGGCGGTAGGGCTAAATCATTCCCATCGTGACAGCGTGGCAAGCCCGGCTATGGCTCGAATCCGTCGAAGATCAAGTCTCCACGGATGTCGGCCGTGTAGTTCAAACTTCCAAATCTGACCTGATGGCCAGGGGTGTAGCTTTCAATCTGCTCCAGATGGCCAAGCGAATTAGCCCACAGTGCAAAGCCACTGAATACGAAGATCTATCCCGGGAGAAAAGTCTCACCCTGGACCGCATCGTTGTTGATGATCGTAGAAACCATCGGGCTTAAAGGTGATGACATAGAGGAACTCTCAATGAAAGCACCAATGTCAGTGTCAAAACCAGCGGATCTCGGGTAGGGGGTCCCGAACTTTGCGTCTAGGCGGATGGTAACAGGAGACAAGGGACACGATGTTTTTACCCAGGTTCGGGCCCTCTCGATGGAGGTAAAACCCTACTCCTGCTTGATTAATATTGATGATATGGGTAGTACAAGAGTAGATCTACCACGAGATCAGAGAGGCTAAACCCTAGAAGCTAGCCTATGGTATGATTGTTGTTCGTCCTATGGACTAAAACCCTCCGGTTTATATAGACATCGGAGAGGGCTAGGGTTACACAGAGTCGATTACAATAGAAGGAGATCTACATTTCCATATTGCCAAGCTTGCCTTCCACGCCAAGGAAAGTCCCATCCGGATACGGGACGAAGTCATCAATCTTATATCTTCATAGTCCAAGAGTCCGGCCAAAGGTTATAGTCCGGCTATCCGGACACCCCCTAATCCGGGACTCCCTCAGACATCGTGGGCCATACATGGGCCGAAAGTGAAATGGGCTGGTCTTATATTCGACGGCCCACATGACGTTGTTGGGTCAATTTCCTTTAGGGCCTAATGGGCCGTGAGTTAACGGGTCGTAAAATGGGCTATTTGCAAAGAGATCGTTAACAGGCTTTTCATGGGCCAGCCCGTTAACTTTTGACCAAGTCAAACGGACCGGCTTTGTAATCTAAATGGGCCACTGTTGGGCCGTGCCACGTGTCGACATATCATAGGCACCTATATGACCCACTGACGAGCTGACACGTGTTTCGTCCGGCCAATAAGGATTTTACACGTGGAAATTTCCCATTGGTCGGGGCTGTTAACGGGTTATCGGATCCAAAACCCGACCCGATAGCTTAACGGCGTACCGTTACGGTGGATGCCACGTGTCGGTCACCCTTGACGAAAGCACTTCTGTGACGCGCGATTTATCGTCATGGAAGTGGACACTTCCGTGATTATAATTTTGGTAATGTCATGGAACACTTCTAGGAAAGCACAGGTATGACTATCTTGATTCTGTCATAAATTTGTCATGGATGTACATGCATGACAAAAAACGCGACCTACTATGACAAACACGTATCATCACGGAAGTGTATTTTTTTTATAGTGACACTACATGAACGGCACCTGCACACAAAGAACAAATACTTGTGACCGACGTAAAAGAGGGGTTGTCAATCCCTCTCGGGTAAAAGATAGGTAAATATGTAGTAGATTGGACAAATAGAGCTCATGGGAACACGAGATAAAACAAATAACAATAAATGGCAGCAAGGTATTTTGGGGTTTTTGGATTAATAGATTTGAAAAGAAAAGCAAATATCGAAGGCAAATATGATAAAGAAGAGACCCAGGGGTTGTAGATTTCACTAGTGGCTTCTCTCGAGAAAAATAGCATACGTGGGTAAACAAATTACTGTTGGGCAATCGATAGAACTTCAAATAATCATGACGATATCTAGGCAATGATCATTATATAGGCATCACATCCAAGATTAGTAGACTGACTCCTGCCTGCATCTACTTCTATTACTCCACACATCGACCGCTATCCAGCATGCATCTACTGTATTAAGTTCATGGAGAAACGGAGTAATGCAATAAGAACGGTGACATGATGTAGACAAGATCTAATCATATAGGAATAGACCCCATCTTGTGATCCTTAACAGCAACGATACATATGTGTCATTCCCCCTTCTGTTACTGGGATCGAGCACTGTAAGATCGAACCCATCACAAAGCACCTCTTCCCATGGCAAGAAAAATCTATCTAGTCGGCCTACCTAAACCAAAGATTCAAAGAAGAAATACGAGGCTATAAGTAATCATGCATATAAAAGATCAAAAGACTCAAATAACTTTCATGGATAAAAACATAGATCTGATCATAAACTCAAAGTTCATCGGATCCCAACAAACAAATCGCAAAAAGAGTTACATCAAATAGATCTCCAAGAGCCCATTTTATTGAGAATCAAAAGAGAAAGAGGAAGCCATCTAGCTACTAACTACGGACCCGTAGGTATACAATGAACTACTCACGCATCATCGGAGAGGCACCAATGAGGATGATGAACCCCTTCGTGAAGGTGTCTAGATTGGATCTGTGGTTTCTGGAAGTTGCGGCGGCCGGAATTGATTTTCGTCGACTCCCCTAAGGGTTTGTGGAATATTGGGGTATTTATAGAGCAAAGAGGCGATGTGGGAGGCCACCAAGGTGGGCACGACCCACCAGGGCATGCCTGGGCCTCGGGGCACCCCTCTGGTACTTCTTTGGCCATCCTGTGTCTTCTGGCCCAGAAAAATCTCCAAAACGTTTCACTGCGTTTGGACTCCGTTTGGTATTGATTTTCTGTGAAATAAAAAACAAGCAAAAACAACAACTGGCACTGGCACTATGTCAATAGGTTAGTCACAAAAAATGATGTAAAGTTGCTATAATATGATTTTAAAACATCCAAGAATGATAATATAATAGCATGGAACAATAAAAAATTATAGATACGTTGGAGACGTATCAGCATCCCCAAGCTTAATTCCTGCTCGTCCTTGAGTAGGTAAATGATAAAAACAGAATTTTTGATGTGGAATGCTGCCTAACATGTTCATCACATATACTTTTGTTTGTAGCATGGACATTTGGACTTTTATATGACTCAAAGCAATAGTCTAGTTTTGACATGAAGATTTCAATACTCAAGCATATCAACAAGCAACCATGTCTTTCAAAATATCAACACTAAAGCAAGTTATCCCTAGCCCATTATGCTCAATCATTGATCCATTCATGAAACACACTCGCATATTAGCTACACCCAATGCTCAAGTACGATCATAGTGCCCCTTAGTTGGTGCTTTATAAGAGAAGATGGAGACTCAAATAAAAATAAAAATTGCATAAAGTAAATAGAAAGGCCCTTCGCAGAGGGAAGTAGGATTTGTAGAGGTGCCAGAGCTCAAAGCGAAATAGATAGGTATAAAAACATTTTGGGTGGCATGATTTTCCTATCAACGAAAATGATCGAGTAGCTCCTAATACTTTTCATGCTAGATATATCATAGGCGGTTCCCCAACAGAAAATAAAGTTTATTCCTTTTTCCACCATACTTTCACATTCCACGGCTAACCGAATCCACGGGTGTCGTCCATACCAACACTTTCCAAGGAATTTATTATTTGACAACATAAAGTAAATTCATTTTTCATTTCGGGACTGGGCATCCCTAATACATTTGCCGTACTCTCATTCAATGACAAGTGAATAAACAGTCATCTTGAGAATAACACATCTAGCATTGAAACATATCAGCCACCCCCCTACCGTTTCATGAGTGATACGAGCACACGAAAGAGAAGTTTATTTTGAAATTTTGAGATGGCACATGCAAATTTGCTTAGAACTACAAAAGAATATGCATATAGGTAGGTATAGTGGACTCATATGGAAAAACTGGTTTAAGGATTTTGGATGCACAAGTAGTGATCATACTTAGTGCAAATGAAGGCTAGGAAAAGATTGAGAAGCATCCAACCAAAAAACGAAAAATCTCATAGGCGAGCATTAAGCATAACTAACACGGAATAATGCACCGCAAGTAGGATATAATTTCATTGCGTAACTATTGACTTTCATGCTTGCATAGGGAATCACAAACCTTAACACCAGTATTCTTACTAAAGCATAATTACTCATCAACATGACTCACATATTATATCATCATATCGCAAAACTATTACAAGGAATCAAGTTTATTTTGTCCAATGATCTTCATGAAAGTTTTCATTATATCCCTTTTGAATATCTATCACTTTGGGACTAGCTTCATAGGTTGCTTTTGATAGCTCAAACAAATCTAAGTGAAGAACATGAGCATAAAAAAATTCTTCTCTCAAAATAATTTAAGTGAAGCATGAGAGAATTTCTTAAAAAAATTAGTAACTCTCAAATAAATCTAAGTGAAGCATGAGAGAATTTTTTTCAAAAATACTAATGCACACCATGCTAAAAAAGATAAAAGTCAAGCACTAGAGAATTCCATAGCTCAAAAAGATTTAATGAAGCTGTCGGTGCAACAAACCCTAGGTCTGTTGGCCAGACTGTGCACAGGCATGGGAACAAGATCGAAGCACCAGCCCAAGTGAGAGTATAAGGAACCGAGAGCGTCGAAGGACCAACATGCAGATCAGAGGGACCAAGGGCAAGCCAGAGAAGCAAGGTATCATCAAGAGAAGGGACTCCTTTGCCGGGCTAGCGAGCCCAGCAAGGGGCGAGGCCACCCCCAGAAGCAAACAGCCAAGGCGTCCCGGCAGGGCCTGTCGGGGCTCACAGAGGCAAGACCACCTCACCAACCACTCCACCATGACTCACGTCGTCGATCAGTGCGGTGTCAAGTCACAGAATGACTGAGTGGCAGCCATTCGCCACATGGCAGACACTCCCTACAGGAGAAACCCAGAGATGACACCCGTCCTGCGACGTGTCAAGCGAGTAGGCGCGAAGCTGGCAAGACAGCCCGGCAAGCCTTGCCAGGCAACCAACAATGTGACATTGAGTGGCGCATTTAATGCGCCCTGTCAGCCCGTAGAGTTAGGTATGATAGCACTGTTTGCTATCTTATGAGTGCATAATGACTACTTTGCCATTGTGGTAACCCCTTGATCTATAAAAGGAGGCCCATGGCAACCGTACAAAGGGTTAGGAAGTTGGATAACTCACACCCCCATACGCGCGTAGTCGCTGCTGCCTTGAGGCAACCTTTGCCGGGTAAGTGTACGACGCTCCACCACCACCTTTCCACCATCAATCCACCAAAGGAGAAGTAGGGTTTTATGCCTCGCGGTGGCCCAAACCTGGGTAAAACTGCCCGCGTGATCTCTGTCATGCTGCCCCACGCTCATCTGCTCCTTGTGCAACGCGACGTCCCCCTGCCGAACCAGCAAGGGGCCCCCTGGTCCCATAGGTGGTCGTGGTTTCTCGCGACATCTTTGGCTCGCCAGCTAGGGGGGATCGCTTGCGTGAACCTGAAGGCGTGTGCAACGCGTCATCTTCATCACTGTCTTCACCTTTGGCGATGCGATCGACCATGGCACCCAAGAAGAAACCCGGTCCTTCGGCTCACCCATCTACCTCGAAGGCTCCGCCACCCGCGGCCTCCAACGTTGCAAGGGCTGCGGAGACACATGATAACGCGGACGCCGCTGTGGATCTGGTCGGAGCAGGCGACACCTTCACGACTTCCCCCACGGCCGACGCGGGAGCAAGAGGCACCAGAGGAGAGCAGTATCAGCAACACCCCGACGGCCATGCTTCCCAAGGTACGAGCGAAGGGGTTACTCCGGCTGTCCCCTTTTCTTCATCGACGGGCACAGCCGCAGCAACGGCGCTCGGACTGGGGTGAATCACCGCCCTCCGGCCGCTCCCACCATGGGTGTGGTTGCAGCGCGTGCACCTCCCCCGGAACGGGTTGACCACGCCGCTGCGCTCGACGGAGCCGCTGGCCCTCGAGCGCCATCGCCGCACCACATCCAGGTGGTTGCCCCGTAGCAGTAGCGGGGGCGCAATGTAGTGATACGTCTCCAACGTATCTATAATTTATGAAGTATCCATGCTGTTATTTTATCATTCTTGGATGTTTTACAATCATATTATAGTAACTTTATATCTTTTTTTGGGCTAACCTGCTGACCCAGTGCCCAGTGCCAGTTGCTGTTTTTTTGCTTGTTTTTTACATCGCAGGAAATCAATACCAAACGGAGTCCAAACGCAACGAAAATCCACGGAGATTTTTTAAGGACCAGAAGGAACCCAATCGGCCAAAGAAGCACCTGGGGGTGCCCCGAGGGGGCACAACCCACCAGGGTGCGCCAGGCCCCCTGGTGCGCCCAGGTGGGTTGTGCCCACCTCGGTGGCCTCCCGCGCCCCTTCTTTGCACTATAAATTCCCAAATATTTTGAAACCCTTCGGGGTTAACCTAGATAAGAAGTTCCGCCGCCGCAAGGCTCTGTAGCCACCGAAAACCAATCTAGACACCGTTCCGGCACCCTGCCGGAGGGGGCAATTATCTCCGGTGGCCATCTTCATCATCCCGGCGGCCACCACGATGAGGAGGGAGTAGTCCACCCTCGGGGACGAGGGTTTATACCAGTAGCTATGTGTTTAATCTCTCTCTCTCTCTCTCTCTCTCTCTCTCTCTCGTGATCTCTATCATGGGCTTTGTTAATATAGTCAGATCATATGATGTTTCTACCCTCTATACTCTTGTTATGATGAATTGAATCTTTACCCTTTGAAGTTTTGTCCTGTCGGATTGAATATTCAGAGATGAGAACACATGATATTTATCTTGCGGTATGAATACTTGAGTTGACAATTGGGGTATCATACCAATTCACTTGATATGTGTCTTGGCATTCAACTCATGATTCCCTTGGTGATATTGAGGTAATCTATGCATAGGGGTTGATGCACATTTTTCTCTGACGGAAACTTCGGGGTCTCTTTATAGTTCTTTGTGTGGATTGAGTATTATGAATATGAACTTGCTTTGGTGTTATCTTAGTACGAACTCTAGGATAGATCGAACGAAAAATAGCTTTGTGTTATTTTAGTACAAACTCTTGAATAGAACGAATGGAAAGAATAGCTTTGAGGTGATCTCACACACTACAAACAATTTGTATATTTTGTTATCCGCTAATAGGAACTCATGAGTGATTCTTTGCTGCTCTTTGAGGGATAATCATATGATCCAACTATGTTAGCACGGTTGAGAGATTGCACTAGTGAAAGTATGGACCCTAGGCCTCATTTTTAAGCATTGCAATAGCGTTTTTGTGCCCGTTTACAAATTTCTACCTTGCTGTTTTTATTTATTCATATTATAAAAATATATTTCTACCATCAATATTACACTTTTATCACCATCTCTTCGCCGAACTAGTGCACCTATGCAACTTTCCATTGTATTGGGTCTGTTGGGGACACAAAAGATTTCTTGTATTTGGTTGCAAGGTCGTTTGAGAGAGACCGTCTTCATCCTACACCTCTCACGGATTGATAAACCTTAGGTCGTCCACTTGAGGAAAATTGCTACTGTCCTACAAAACTCTGCGCTTAGAGGCCTAACACATGTTTACAAGAATAAAGTTGCATAGTGGACATCATGCAACCGCCGCTGGCACCATCAGGAGCCGAGCTACAGTGAGATCGACTTCATCATCACCCATGCCAAGTACAGCTTCGGAGGCCATGGTGCGGGCTCAACTGCTGCTGAGATTTCCCCCAGCGACCGAGCAGATGGATGAATGGCGTGCCACCATCCAAAGTATGCTCTTCGCCGAAGCTGGGGGATCGTGGCAAGGTGGCCCACCGCGGCCTCCCCAAGCGACAGCAACAACTCCTGCTGCTGACCAGATGGAAGGGGCCATCCCCACGGTGTAGTCCCCGCCACGGCAGCCAGCACGAGCGTGATAGAATCAAGACCCCGACGGCATCTCGATGGCCTCTTCCGACACTCAAGCACGTCCAGGCCAAGGACGAGCCCAGAGGATAGGCCGAGAGGAGACGCGCGCGTCATCGTCGAGCAATGCCGCGACGACCTCCACCGGACCGACGGGTGCGACGGTCTCGACGTCGACGAGCCCGCGCTCGGTATTGGCAGGTGCCTACCTTTTGAGGCTGGCTACCTTGCCTTTACTCGTGAGCTGCGGCAAGTCCATTGGCCGTCCGTTCGTACGTTCAATCCAGAGATACCTAAGAAGTACGATGGGAGGCTGAACCCGGCAGAGTTCCTGAGCATCTACACCATCGTTGTTCAGGCTGTCGGGGGAAGAGATGAGAAGGTGTTCGCCAACTACTTCCCTTTGGCCCTCAAGTCCAATGTGAGGTCGTGGCTGATGCACCTACCGGAGAACTCCATTTCATCATGGGCTGACATGTGCCATGAGTTCATTGGCGCCTTCATTGGCAGTCATCAAGAACCCGGTAGGCCCAGCGACTTGCAACTTCTCCAACAGAAGGAAGGAGAAACCCTTTGTACGTATTTACAGAGATTCAGCAAAGTTCATTGAAACATCCTGAATATCCATGCAGCACCTGTGATAGCTGCCTTCCAGTCCAATATGCGCAACCGCCGGATCCGTTCCAAGATGAACATGCGGTTGTCCAAGACTGTGAAGGAGCTCTACACGTTGGTGGATAAGTGTTCTCGGATGGAGGAGGGAAGGAAGTTGCCCAGAGAGGAAGATTGCACCAATGTTGATACAGAGGATGATGATGAACCAACCAGTCAGAAGAAGAGCAAGAATCGTAGTAAGAAGCGGAGAGATAAGGCATTGATGACTGTTGAAGGATCGGGTATGCCTAGTACCGGCAAGAAGGCCAAAGCTGAGGCCCCCGGCAAGGAAGCTGCCGTGTGCACTGACTGCCGGGAAGCCGTTGCTGCCGAGAAAGCTGGGAAAAGTGATGGGCCATACTGCAAAATTCATCAGACCAAAGGCCACGACCTTCAAGAGTGCTATGAGGTTGAGCAGCTTGTTAAGAGACAAAGAGCAGAGTATGAGAAGCGTGACAAGGAAAAGGGCCAGGCTATTGTTGGCGGTAAGGGCCGAGGTGGTGAAGTAAATCGCCCCGTCTAACCCTTTCGGAACCAAGGAAAGCCTGCCAGGGGTAAAGAAAAGTAAGTCTATGATGATGAGAGTGATGGAGGGGATGAAGAAGAAACCAGTGAGCAGGAGTTTCAGAAGGCCATTGACGCCCTGTGCATTAACGGGGGTGCATCTCTGCACACCTCTCACCGCCAACTCAAGCGGTGGGCACGAGAAGTCAATGCCATGGAGCCAGTGCCAGATGCACGGAAGCCGCTCAAATGGTCTCGTACGCCCATCACCTTTGATGAAGAGGATCACCCTAGCTGTACCACTGCGGTAGGGTGTTTGCCGTTGTTGGTCTCCCCAACAATCCGGAACCTCAAAGTCACAAAGATGCTGGTGGACGGCGGGGCCGGGTTGAATCCGATTTCCCCAGCAGTTATCAGCAAGCTTGAGATAGCAAAGGAAGAGCTAGAGGTTACCGGCACGTTTCAAGGAGTTAATCCCGGCAGGAGCTGTCTTAAGGGGGAAAGATCACGTTGCCAATAACGTTTGGGGGAGAACTTAACTACCAGACTGAGAGGATTGTGTTTGATGTGGTCGATCTCCCCCTGTCGTACAATGGGATTCTAGGACGCCCAACCCTGGCTAAGTTCATGGCGACATCCCACTATGCTTACAACACACTGAAGATGCCTGGGCCACTAGGAGTCATCACTGTCCCATCAGATGAGAAGGATGCAATCATTTGTGTGGACAAGATGTACCGGGACGCGGTCGCTGCAACGGCAGCAGCAACAACAATTCCCGCCAAGGAAAGCAAAGAAAAAAAGAGAGACAGTAGGGACCCCGGCAAAGAGTCCGGGAAGCGTGCCCCACCGAGTGCACGGCACTCGCTGACGACGTGCCGGAGTGTTTCAACAGTAAGAGATCCAAGGTCATTGCACCCCAAGTAAAGAAGGTCCCGGCAGCACTGGCTGGCGTTGATGGTACTTTCACTATCAGCGCCACCCTCGATGACAAATAGGAAAGCGCGCTCATTTCCTTCCTGTGGGCGAATGTCGATGTGTTTGCCTGGCAACCATCTGATATCCCCAGTGTTCCCAGGGAGGTAATCGAGCACCACCTTGTTGTCTGCCCACATGCCCGACCTGTCAAGCAGAAGGTTCGGAAGCAGGCCTTGGAGAGGCAGCAGTTCATTACGGAAGAGATCAAGAAGCTTGAGGCGGCTGGTTTGGTCAGAGGAGTGTTGCATCCCACATGGTTGGCAAATCCAGTGCTAGTCCGGAAGGCTAACGGGAAGTGGGGGCTTTGCATATATTTCACATATCTCAACAAAGCTTGCCCAAAGGATCTGTTTCCCTTGCCGTGCATTGATCAGATCGTGGATTCAACATCATGTTGTGATTTTCTCTCCTTTCTGGATGCATATTCTGGGTATCACCAGATCCTCATGTCCAAGAAAGATTAAGAAAAGACGTCGTTCATCACTCCATATGGTACGTACTATTTTATCTGTAACAAATTCCCATCTGCCACATAACCGTGGGCACAGCTCTCGAAAGTTTAAACCCTGCAGGGGTGTCCGAACTTAGCTCATGACAAGCTCACGATCCGCGTAGACAATCCTTCATCATGGGACATCCGATCAAACTCGGGATCTCGGTGCACAAGACATTTCGACAATGGTAAAACAAAACCAGCAAGACCTCCCGATGCACCGACCTAGACTGATAGGAGTCGCTCGTTCTCAGGGTACACCAGATGGGCAAGACGTCGGGTTGGCTGAGACCCTGATTGCCCAGGGGGCACCGAACATCGCCCAATTTGGACCAACACTCATGAGGAGCATTGGCCCGGAGGGTTGATTAAGAGACCTCGGGTGCCGGCGAGTCCCTATGCAAGTTTTAGTTGTTATTAGGCAAATGGTAAAACCAATGTTGGGCCTTGCTGGAAGAGTTTTATTCAAAACGAACTATCAAGAGGAGCCCATAAACCCTCACCGTGTTAGGGGCGCAAAATCAAGGAACATAACACTGGTATGACGGAAACTAAGGCGGCAAGAGTGAAACAAAACAACAGGCAAAAGGCCAAGCCTTCCACCCTTTACCAAGTATATAGATGCATTAATTAAATAAGAGATATTGTGATATTCCAGGATATCCATAAATCCATGTCCCAACATGGAACAACCTGCAACTGCACCTGCAACTAGCAACGCTATAAGAGGGGCTGAGCAAAGTGGTAACATAGTCAAACAACGGTTTGCTAGGATGGTGAAAAAGGTTGGAGGCTATCATGGCAATTTGAGAGGCTTGTGAACAAGTGATGGGTACCGCTACATAGCGATAGCATCGAGACAACTAGCATAGCAAAGCTAGTACTGAGATCCAAGGTGACGGTCATCTTGCCTGAAATCCCGCTAGGAAGAAGACCGAATCCATGCAGATCCTCACAATCGCAACATCATAGAAACTATCAAAAAAAAGCACAACCGGAAAGAAGCAAATAACATAGTAAACAAACAAGCATAATCATGGCATGATGCACAATCAAATATGATGCAAGTCCATTTAATGAGTCATGGCAAAGTGCAACAAACAATACTACAAGCTAAGTGGAGCTCAATATGCAAACATTCATTCATTTAGTTCCCTCGTGTTTTTCTTTTTTGACGTTAGTACCCTCGTGTTTATGTACCCAACAATATTAAATGTTGTTAAACATGACAAAAGGTGAGGCATAATTAAACTAATTATTTAGGCAAGTTTAAATGAGGCCGGAAATAACAAACAACAATTCTGAAAAATCCCCACATGTCATTTAGCAATTGATGCAAACAACAATTTTAAATACTTTAAATGTTGTTATCACGATGCGGATGACATATACAAGTTTTATGCTATTTTATGAAAATATTGACATGAGCATGTCACAAAGCATTTGGTCACCATGGCAGAACGAAAGGGGTGCCACGACAAAGACAATAGAAATGGTGCCACGGCAACATTCCGATGATTCGACAACTCATCGAGATGTTGATGCAAAAGAAAGTGTGGATGTACGGAACATGCAATTAATGGTGGGGTGATCCAGGTTACCGGGTTCCCACGTGTCGACGGCATGGCAAACGATAAGGAACATGCAAAGACAACTTGGACACGGTGCAAACATGAACATCTCATACAACATACATGCATTCATTCACGGGCGTCATCTCAGGGTTATACCTTCAAAGCGTGCAATCGGGACGGTTTGGGTTCGATAAGATGTAGTTGCTCACGGGTCATCGTGGGAAGTAGTCGTTCTCGCGACGGTAGTGGAAGTAGTGGTACACGTTCGTTTTGGAGAGGTACTTACGAATCCAACATCTTCAGGTTGACGGTAGTTGTACACCGGTCGAGGTACTTGGCGTTCTTCGCGATTCCGAAGACGTGGTGGAGGTACTTGACGCATCACCGTGTAGTCATATTCGGTGTCCTCGGGGCATCGGCTGTAGGCCCAGTTCTTTTTAGCTTTTGATTCTCCAGAATCAGCTTTTGGGAAACTTCCCACAGAATCAGCTTCTCTCAGAATCAGTCGTCGAGTTCTTTTCTGAGATTTTGGTCTCTGATTATGGGATGAGTTGTATGCTGAAATGTCTGTAATGTCCCTGAACTAAAACTGAGTGTTGAATTGCTAACACTTGGTTGTTTTGAACAAATTATCGTCAAATATGAGCATGAATACGATTTATGAATATTTTAGCTTGCTAAATATTACAATAAAGAAGGTTTCCAAGTTGCCTTCGCTACAAAAGAAGATGCTAAATATTATTACAAATAGACTGACTAATCTCATGGTACAAGACTGGTAGCAATAGCATCACGTGTTTCGGCCATGGAACCATCATCTTCTGGTGGTAGAGCGTTGGCGCCAGTAAATGGCAATGGGAGCTGCACATACGCATTATTGTCAAACTTGTCAAAATGCTCATCATGCAACTTGCTATCACGAATGAAGTTGTGGAGACACATGCATGCAGTGACAATCATCTTTTGGCTCTCCGGTTTGTACCGTGGTATGCCTCCAAGAATTCGCCATTTCATCTTGAGAACACCGAATGTTCTTTGAATGACATTTCGCAAAGAAGAATAACGATGGTTGAATGTCTCATGGCTACCAATGGGTGGGTGTTGTTGGAACTCTGGTACATGGTATCATTTCCCTTTGTATGGTGCTAGATATCCAACCCTGTTTGGATATCCGGAGTCCACAAGGTAATATTTATCTATAGTAAAACATCATAAGCTATTAGAAATGTAGTACGTATCATCATGTACATAACAAAATACATACAAGAGATTACCTGTGGGAGGTTGTGGAAAATGATCATAACGAACTATAGCATCGCTCCATACACGTGTGTCATGAACAGATCCGGGCCATCCAGGAACAACAAAAGTGAACCTCATATCGAAGTCACAGACTGCCATGACATTTTCACTTGTAACCCCTTTCCTATACCTGTGTTGTGGCTCCAACTCCTTAGGCACAATCACTTCAATGTGTGTTCCATCTATGTCTCCAATAGCATTTTTGAAATGAGGCCAGAACTTTGTTTTTCTTAGTATGGGGTGCGGTTCAGAGAAAGATGGATCAATAGGCCTAATGAAATCACCAGCCATGCGGTCCACACACTCCAAAACCTCATGAAATTTTTTGTTGATGACAGAACGACTATGTCCAAACCGATCTGCTACATTATCAGTGGTTTGGCACGTCCCCAAAGTCCATAAAAACTGTGCCAATGCTTCTTTCGATGATATGTTGCAAGTTGACTTAAGCCCGTACTTCTGAACCAACAATTCATGCAATGAGTAAAAAACTGACCTTCTCATTCTGAACATAGAGTAGAAAGCTTTTGCATCTTGCTCCTTCTCTGCCACCCATTGGAGGCCTGTAACAAGGTGCGACTTTCTTGGTGCATACGGTAATCTCTCACTTGGCGACCCCACTTCCATAGCACATGCAAACATGGCCAAATCCCATTCCTTATCTAATCCATCTGAAGATTCATCTGAAGTGTCCATCTGCCACATAAACATACACATGAGAGTTTAGCAACAACATACAAAATTACCAACAATAGTTATACATGATACAATACAATTCCAAAGCAAACAATTATGTTCTGAACAAGTGAACATTGCATTATGAGAGCAAACAACATGTTCAGGACATTACAAGTTGGAAGCAAAGGACTGGGTTCACAACATTACATGTTTCGAAGCAAATAGTTGGAAGCAAATGATACATATCGGTTCACATCATTACAAGTTCAAAGCAAATAGTTGGGTTCTACTTATTTTTGTTGAGCTCCCATGTCCTCTCTATCCATCGAAGCCTTGCACTAGGTTCATGATCCTTGAATGCTACGAAAATATCACGATATTTCCTTTCCAACATAAGATGGGAAGCATAGAAATGCACATCACTCCCAGGTTTAGCACCATCTGCAATCACCATGTTCATCATGTCTCCAATCTCCTTTCTTGTTGTATCCTCTCCTAGGTTTCCCTTTCTCTTTTCTCTTGCACCAAAGAGGTCAACCATACGTACAAGTGCATCAGTTTTAACACTTTCATTTGACCACTTCTCATTCATCATAGGACTTGGCGAATAAGAACATGGCATCTCCTTCCCAATCTTGGCACGCTTCGTACGAGGTGTAGCTTCGACATCATGACTTTCACAACCTGAATCATCATCCATATTAAAGCGAGATGAACCACTTTGATATGTGGGAATTGGCACCCTAGCATGTTCATTTGTGACACAGCAAGCATCAAACACCTCTCTCATTTTGTCCTCCTCTGCTAGTGGAGCATACCGGAACTTGGCAGCTAACGGATTTGCCTGCAATCATATACCAGGACTCACGGTTAAATAATGGTAGAAGAACATCACTCACTACTTGAATGAATGACATGGCAACAAAATACCTTTATCTCAATTGCCCACCACTCATCTGTAGCTGCAATGGTCTTTGTATATTCATCTCTACCAATGCCAGTTGCTTTTTGAGTCAATGTCTTCCATACACAGTAGTTTGCTCTACATATATCCCATCTATTCTTCAGTTGGTCCGAAGAATAATTTCTCCCGGAGCGCTCATTGAACTTTCTAACCAAATTAGCTTTTCCAATGTCGGTTAAAGTGGTGCCACCACGGTTATTAGCTTGCACCTCCTCTACACATGCATCCATAAAAATGGTATGCGCTGCACTGTCCCAGTTTGCTTTAGGGGGCTTGGTTTTCTTTTCTTTCTCCATCTACAACGTCTATCATTAGCACAAAGCAGTAGCAACACAGAACCACTCACAACTAGCATTGAGCAATTGTAGTAGAAAAAAGAATTTTAAAAAATCATCTACCTACACAGTACAGAAAAGAACTCTTGTTCCTTCTACAGAGAAGAATCTACCAAATAAACTAACATCATCTACATCCATCCATCAATCAAGCAAATCACCTACGTCTATCTAGCAATCCATTGTTCCATGTACAGAAAAGAGCTACAAATCATCTACATCCATCTATCCATCCACTCTTCCATGTACAGAGAAAATACAAGAGAGAGAGGGAGAGAGAGAGGCTCACCGAGGCAACGGATAGAAGACAGCAGCAGCCGGCTGGATGGGCTCGTCGGGGCCGACGGAGGACGGCAGGGAGGGCGGTCGGAGCCGGCAAGGCGGAGGACCTCAGGGGCTGGCGGGATGGGGGTCGGAGGAGGCGGCGCTGAGCATTGCTTTGGCCGGCCGGATGGGCGCGTCGGGGCGGCGCTCGTCTGCTCCGGCAGGGTTCCGATAAGGCGCGCGTCTGGGCTCGAGGGAGGAGGGGCGGCGGGTCAGGAACCCTAGCGGCGGCTGGAGGAAACAGAGCGAGATTGAGGGAGCGGCATATGTGTTTTCTGGGCTGCGGTCGGTCGAGCTGTGGAAGGGCATTTTGCCTGTAATTTCATGGTGAGATAGGGGTACAGTCTGAAAACCCAAACGTTTTCATTTGCGGGAGGTCCAGAATCGACCCAAAACGCTGCTTTTCGGTTGCACTGTCGCTTGTGGTCTGATTTTGATGATTCTACAGAATCAAAACGAGTTCTTTCTAGCTTTTGTTTTTTCAGACCCAGAATCTCCATAATCGGGTCAAAAGAACTGGGGTCTCTTGCGGTCTTCCGGTCAACGTGAAGAGGAGGCCAGATCTGGCGAAGGGAAGGGGAGGCGGCCCCGACACGTGGACCTGGCGTTTGACTGAATCGAATCCATGGGGACGAGCGGGCGAGCTGCTGCTGCTGTTCGAGGCGAAGCAGGGGCGCAGTTCAGGGGAAACGGAGGCAGCGGCGGCGGGGCTTGGGGCTGACGACGAGGATCCAAGCGAGGACGGTGTTATCCGGTGAGGTGGCGACAGACTTGGGGTGTAGGGGCGCCGAGGCGCTGAGCGACGAGCTACTGCTGCTCAATGCAGACAGAGGCAGCCAGGGGACACAGAGGCAAATCTTTTGCCACACTTTACTTCTCAATTTGATAATTTGCCCCCTCCTGGGAGGCTGCCGGGTGGGGCCGGGGCCACTTGCCATTGAGACAATGATGGGGCAAATCATCAAACCCCATGTAAAGTGGGGCAAAAGATCCAATCCCCCGGAGGAGGAGAAATTAGATCTTTTGCCACACTTTACTTCTCAATTTGATAATTTGCCCCCCTGAGAGGCTGCCGGGTGGGGCCGGGGCCACTTGCCATTGAGACAATGATGGGGCAAATCATCAAACCCCATGTAAAGTGGGGCAAAAGCGGAGGGCGAGGCCAGCGCGAGACTTGCGAGACTTGGATCCGCCAGTGGAAGAGTTGAACGGCGCGGCGGAGCTCGGGGAGACCATGGCGCTTGGAGCTCCTTGGTGGCGATGACGAGAGGCGATGGTGCTCCTGGCAATTGACGAAGAGGGGGATGGCGGGGAATGGAGCGGCGACGGGGCGGCAACCGGCAACAGCTCCGATGGCCGGCGTGGTTTAGGACGGAGGCGAACGGGCGCCAGCAAGGCGGTCAGAGGGATCGCGGGCTTGCGGGAGCTAGAGGGACGACGCGACGGAGGGGAACTCGCGGTGGCGGCGGTGGTGGCGGCGGCGGCGAGGGGATCGGGCGCAGGGAGCTCCTCTCCCTGGTTCGATGTGTGCGAGTGGCGGCCGTCGGGAGGGTGATGGGGATCGAGCACTACTAGAAAAAAGCTCATTAGTGGCGCACCACTTTTGGGTATTAGTGGCGCACCAGAGGTGCGCCATTACTAATCCAGATATCAGTGGCGCACCACCAGGTGCGCCATTGATATCCCCCCGGGTGCGCCACTGATAATGTATAGGGGTGGCCTGCTGGTGCGCCACTACTAAGTATAAGGGTGCGCCACTGATATTTTTCAGAATTTTTTTTTCAAATTTTATTCCAGAATTGCTACAGGTGCGCCACTGATATTGCTACAGGTGCGCCACTAGTAACAATTTTTTTTTTCAAATTTTTTTCCAGAATTTTTTTTTTCAATTTTTTTTTCAATTTTGGCGGGAATTTTTTTTCCTTAATCTCGGGTCACTATGGCTTAATCTCGGGTCAAATCGCACTCCGTGGTCAAACTTCCCGGAAGGTCACCCATCCTACACTACTCCAGCCCAAGCACGCTTAACTTCTGAGTTCTATCCAACCCCAGCACCAGCTCACTTAGCAGGCACTTGTTGATATATCTATCATATCAATCCTATTAAACCTTGTTGATGTCTAGGAGTTTGTTCATGTTCATGAGTGTGATGAAATTTTGAAAAAATATTTCAAACTTCCCGGTCATTTTACATATCATATTTTGAATTTTTTTTAAAAAAACTATTTTAAAAAAAAACCATTTTTTTTTCAAAAAAACTATTTTTTTTCAAAAAAAACATTTTTTCAAAAAAAACATTTTTTCAAAAAAACATTTTTTCAAAAAAAAACCATTTTTTTCCCAAAAAATTTTTTTTCAAAAAAAAATATTTATTCCAAAAAAAATAGTTTTTCAAAAAAAAAAATTTCAAAAAAAGAACTATATTAGTGGCGCACCATACCCACGGTGCGCCACTACTATTTTTGAATTTTTTTGCCTCTAGATCTTAAAAGCCCCGTATCTTTTATTCGGTTAGGTTTTTGGGGATTCTAAGAATCTTCAACGGGGTTCCCCCTGTTGAATTCGGATGTAACTTTTCGAGTAGATTCTTTTTCATATAAAAAACTTTTTCATCGGAGTTCGTATGCAAAAGTTATGCCCATTTTACAAATTCTCGAGAGATTTTGCAAAAAAAGTCGAAATTCATGTTTGTAAATTTTGCTAACAACTAGACCACAAATCACATTGGAATCTTATTTTATTTTTTTTTTGACATTTCTATCATTTTCCTTTATTTTTTTTAAACTGAAAAGGCGGTCCAGGGGGGGTGCATTTGGTGAAAATGCGTTAAATCTGAAAAATGATAGAAATGTTAGTAGTGGCGCACCGTGGCAGAGGTGCGCCATTACTAGTTAAAACTAGTAATGGCGCACCTCTGCAACGGTGCGCCACTACTACCTTTGAAAAAAAATTTAAAAAATAAAATGTTAGTAGTGGCGCACCGTGTGGAGGTGCGCCATTACTAGTTCAAACTAGTAATGGCGCACCTCCACACGGTGCGCCACTACTAACTTTGAAATTTTTTTTAAAAAAAATGTTAGTAGTGGCGCACCGTGTGGAGGTGCGCCATTACTAGTTAAACTAGTAATGGCGCACCTCCACACGGTGCGCCACTAGTATGTCTGGGGAGGGGGGTGTGCACAGAACAAACTTACTAGTGGCGCACCACACACCAGGTGCGCCACTAGTAAAAAAATAGTAATGGCGCACCTATTTACGGTGCGCCACTGCTATATAGCAGTGGCGCACCACATCCACGGTGCGCCACTAATAGTGATATTACGGATAGCCCTTTTTCTAGTAGTGGAGAGGAGGATTGGGCTAGGGTTAGATTAAGAGGGAACCCGGCTGGGCATAGGTGTAGATGGGCCATCCTGCTGGGAGGACCAAGTGGCCAGCTGGGCTCTCTTCTCTCCCCGATTAATTCTTCTCTCTATTTCAAAGAAACAGAAACTTGGAAGAAATGCCGAGAGAGATTGGAGTGGAGTTTGGGCATGAAGTTAATTTTCTCGGACTCACAAAAATGATCTTGATCCAAGAAAAATGGAAATGAACATGTGGGTGAAGTTTGAATCAAACTCATTTCAATTTAATTCAAATGAGTGTGAGAATGAAGTGGGTATTCGATAGGTCCAAAAATGTTGAGAATTTAGGAGGAGCCTCGATAAATGGAGGAAGAATTATGGAGAAAGTTTGGAGAACAAACATGAAGCAAAAAGGCATGGGAATTAAATTGCAAGTGGGTTGCGGTTAATTCCAAACTAATGGAATATTTATTATAGCTCCCTAAATATCGAGAGGATATGTTATTAAGAGAAATCATCATGTGAATTCCCTCGATTTAAATGGATCGAAGATCCATACGACTTATTTAGTTGAGTTCTAAAAAGGGTTGTATGATGACATGATGCAATGCAAATGATGCAATGATGAATGCAACAAACAAACAAAACAAAACACACGATGAAACTCGGAAAACATGGAAGGCGTCTAGAGTGTCGGTCTCGGGTCTGTCGGCGTTCTGGGAACGGGGGTCCCCAGACTAGCCTGACTGCGGCCCACGACGTGGCTCCATCAGCGGCTCTGTACGACCCATCTTCACCAGCAAACACTCAAGACCCTCGCGAGGGGCCAAGTCTCGCGAGGCCGACGACGCAAGACCTCCTCGGGGGCAGCCTCACCAGGCTAGCTCGCGAGGGGCGGAGAGATCAAGGCAAGGGGAACCTTGCGAGATTCCTACAACGTAAGCCATGACGACCACGACCAGGCGGACGCCAGGCGGGCGCTAGCGAGCACAGTGTCCTCGTTTCCTCTTTGGTGCTAAACGGGCAAGCGCAGGTGAGGGGTCCCGAAGCATCAGGCAAAGGTTTCCATATCGGTGCAACGAGACCAAGACCAACAGGACGGCAGAGCGGAGGTCACCGTGGAGCTCAAGACGGTGTCACCACAAGAGCCTTTGGCACGCGAAGACTACTTTTGTCAGGATAGCTTGTACTAGTTGTCCCCCTTCAAATTGGTCGTTGTGGGATCCCTTCCCGCTCAATATTTGGGAAGAGGATCAGGGCCTCTATAAATAGGACTAGCCACCACCGTAGGAGAAAACTGATCTTGGATTGGATCCACTCCGTCCTCACACCCACAAGCTCACCAAGCACAAGAACACCTCTCCTCGCGAGGCTGTTCTTCCCTTGTGTTGTTCATCCTCAGCCCAAGAGGCAATCCACCACACCACACTGGAGTAGGGTATTACACCACAACGGTGGCCCGAACCAGTATAAATCTTGTGTCTCTTTGTTCTTTGGGTTCGTCGAGCTAGGCCGTGAGACTGCGAAGTGCGCGAGCTAGAGGGAGGAGAGGTCTTCGTGCGCACCCCAGTGTTCGAACCTCAAGGGTTTTGCCGGAACCCGTAATCCGACATTTGGCGTGCCAGGTAGGGGTGCACAGAAGCTTTCCTCTCGTCGATCCGCGTTTCGCCACTCCACCAAGTTCATGGCCGACGCTCGCCGGGCCCGCGCTGAGCGCCGGGCCGCTCTCGCCACCCGTGTCGCTCAGACAACCCCTGTCGGCGGGCCTCCCCGTCGTTCTCCGTCACCCGCCGCCAACACCGCCACTGGTCCGGCAGGAAACGAGCAGCAAGCGTCCTCTCTGCACCCCCTCCGTGCGGCGGGATGGCCGCACCGCCACTCCATCGCTGATCCCAGCCGGCTCGTCATCTCACGCTCGTCGCGCTCCCACTGACACGCAGGCCGCGCTGCTCATGGCACGCGAGCTCCTGCGCTACCGCTCGGTCGATGACCTCTACAAGGACTGGTTGGACCGCATCGCCGAGTTTGTCAGCGCCGCTGGATGCTCCCCCGCACCGTCCCTCTCGCTGCCACGCCCTCAGTTAGCTGCGGGCGACGTGGCTCACGGAGCACCTCCACCACCTCTGCCCCAAGACGGCGCTCTGGTGCCAAGACGCGCGCCCCCCGGCACGACCCACCGCACTGGGCACCCGCACGGGAAGAAGGAAGATGCCAAGAAGTTCCCCGACCGCAAGAAAACGCTCCACCGCTCCCAGCACCGCCACGTCAGGATCGCTTGTTGCGGCAGGGCCACGCGCCACTTGTCGTGGCGTTACAGGGACACCAAGGTCAAGCTCTGCCTCCTCGACGGGCCCCGGTGGCCACGGCCGGCTGTCGCGCCTTCACTCCTGAGCTGCGTAGCGTCGCCTGGCCGGGCGAGTTCAAGCCAGATCTGCCTCCTCGCTACGACGGCACCCCGACCCTGCGGAGTTCTTGCAGCTCTACGAGCTGAGCATCGACGCGGCCAACGGCGACGAAAAAGTCATGGCAAACTGGTTCCCCATGGCTCTCAAGGACGGCGCCCGCTCATGGCTCCCGAACCTGCCCCCGGGCTCGATCTCCTCATCGGATGAGATGCGCGGCCGCTTTGTCACCAACTTCCAGGGCACTCGCGATCGCCCTTCGGCCGTGGGTGACCTGCGTCGTACCAAGCAGCAGTCAGGCGAGACCTTGCAGAAGTACATCCAGCGCTTCAACAACGTTCGTCTCAAGATCCCCAAGGTGACGGACGAGGCCATCATTTCGGCATTTTCTGATGGCATCCGTGACGTCAAGATGAAGGAGGAGCTCGCCATCCACGAGGATCTGTGCACGGCTCTGGAGCTGTTCAACCTGGCGACCAAGTGCGCGAGAGCTGAGGAAGGGCGCCTTTCCCTCCTCGAGCTTCCGGCTGCCGACCTAGAGGAGAAGAAAGCCAAGGCCAAGGACATGAAGCGCAAAGGAGTGGCCGTACTCGCAGCAGAGCCTGATACGAAGCATGGGCCGGACCATCTCGAGTCATCCAAGAGCAGCCGACTGTTCTGCGCCTTCCACAACGTACACAGCCACAACACCAATGACTGTCAGGAGCTCAGGGCCATTCGAGATGGACACTTCGGTCGACGCCCCGAGCGCAAAGACCGGGGCTGCGGCCGAGGAGGAGGACGAGGCGGAGATCGCTAGGACGATCGCGGGCCACGCCAGGAGTGGCACGACCGGCCTCGCGAGGACCGCTGGCAGGATCAGCCTCGTGAGGAAGCCTGGAGGGATCAGCCTCGCGAGGACTGTCGATGTCAAAACCGGCGGATCTCGGGTAGGGGGTCCCGAACTGTGCGTCTAAGGTCGATGGTAACAGGAGACAGGGGACATGATGTTTACCCAGGTTCGGGCCCTCTCTATGGAGGTAATACCCTACTTCCTGCTTGATTGATATTGATAAATATGAGTATTACAAGAGTTGATCTACCACGAGATCATAATGGCTAAACCCTAAAAGCCTAGCCTGTATGACTAAGGTAATGAGTATATCTCCGGACTAAGTCCTCTGATTTATATAGACACCGGGAAGATCTAGGGTTACACAGAGTCGGTTACAAGGAAGGGAATCTACATATTTGGTCGCCAAGCTTGCCTTCCATGCCAAGGAGAGTCCCATCTGGACATGGGTGCAATCTTCGGTCTTCGTGTCTTCATAGCCCATCAGTCTGGCCCATGTCTGATAGGCCGGACGCCCGAGGACCCCTTAATCCAGGACTCCCTCAGTAGCCCCTGAACCTGGCTTCAATGACGAGGAGTCCGGCGCGCGGATTTGTCTTCGACATTGCGAGGCGGGTTCCCCCCTTTCCGGATGCTTCACGATGGTCTTCAGACGATTGAGTTCGGCTCTGCAACACAAGTAGCTTATACTTCCACAGAGGGCATAATAATTTATAAGTCCAATCCTCTGGCAACTTTTTACAACATGACATCATGTCAGTCCAGTCATTATTTCGAACCGTTTTTCGCCTGCTGCCTCACGTTCCGAGACGCGGTTGTCCTTGGCACGTCTTATCCAAGCAAAGATCATGTCCCCTTATGAAGGGATTCTTTATCGACACAGACGTGGGTAACCCAACCATCTTTAGGGTACAACTCCTTGGGAATAGGCAAGCTTTAAGGCCCAAGAGGAGGCGTTCGATATTCACGGCCTTTATAAACGGGTACGGACCCGTCTTTCTTCTCCACGCTTGCTTCTTCCTCAACCCTTACCACCTCGAGTTCCAACACCCAGGTTTCAATCACTACAAGCCTCAGTCATGTCTGGATCCAGCCGTCGAGGCTGGTGGGTGGCTTCTTCTATCATAGAGGAGGATATCGCGAAGCTTCGGGCGGCAAGATATCTGACCGCAAAAATCCTCCATCGGCTTCCCACGGAAGGGCAGGTTATCCCCACCCCCCAGATCCGGCGAGAGGGTCGTGTTTGTTTCCCACTTCCTCCGAGGATTAGGGTTTTCCCTTAATCCCTTCGTCCGGGGGCTCATGTTCTATTATGGACTAGATTTTCACGATCTCGCCCCGAACTCTATTCTTCTCATCTCGTCGTTTATCGTCACGTGTGAAGCCTTCCTCCGAACTCCTCCACACTTAGGCTTGTGGCTCAAGACCTTCAATGTGAAGCCACAAGTGACGGGGGGGAGCAGGCAGAGTGCGGTGGAGCCTCAGTGAGCAAGCTTACCAGCACTATTTGGCTAAAAGGATCCTTCACAGAATCTTCTGACTTATGGCAGCAGGAGTGGTTCTATATCACCAAGCCCCGTGGTTCCAAGTGGGCAGCTGCGCCTGCGTTTCGATCCATCCCCCCAATTTAGCTTGCATCATGGATTAATAAGGGGTTGGACTGGGGACCAGTTGACGAAGTGCGGACTCTGCAGTGCTGCATCCGAAGCCTCATCGAGAAGGATATCGATCTTGGCAACGTTATTCAGGTAATGCTTGTCCGCCGAACCTTGTCGTGCCAGCGACAGCCTCTCCGCATGTGGGAGTTCAACCCAGAAGGGCCACGGACTCTTCAGCACTTCTTCGGCACTACGCACGAAGGAATGAGGAAATTATTCTTTGGGAAACGAAAACAGTGGCCAGAGGCTACCGGAGACATCGTCCTTGACTGTAACCATCCGGACACCACGGTAAGTATCCGTCCGCTGAACACCTCCTAATCAGGTATCCTGTGGTAAGACACTAATCAAACCATCTTTTTCCTGGGCTGGATAAAGAAAGTGGAACGGATTAGGTGTCCGGCCCCTCTTCCCGAAGACTCAGCGGACCTTGTGTTAACAAGGATGCTGGTACCGGCACTGTACCAGGCGCCGGTGGAGGAGGGTAAGGTGGAAAGTGGGAAGACCCAGGATGACCTTCGTTCCGGAGGTAAATTAGATACCGCGTCCGGAGAAAGCGACATTTCTTGGCCCGAAGACAAAGGTGAAGGGGAAGCAAGTATCCCTTCCCCATTCAGGAAGAAAAGGGCCACCTCCGAAGGTTGGGAGGGGCGGCCTCCCAAGAGGGGCAAGATGCCACTGTCGGGCGGCTCGGGATGGGAAGGCGACCCCGTTGAACAGCTCTGTCGTGAGGACAAGCCCTTGACCAAATCGTAAGTGAATCCGGGGTTCTTTGATCGCATCATATTCCTTTCCTGCTATCGAGGAGACATGTAACGTGCCTGTGTATTTTTATAGTTTGGCGCAGAGTTTTCCTGGGCAATCCTCTTCTTCGGGGGATCTCTTCCCAGAGATGATGGAAAGCGAGACGCCTCCCCCGACCTCCTCGCCCAATAAGGCGGACGACTCCGGAGTGTCATCTCGGAGGGTTTTTCTTGATCAACAAGCGACGCGAGGGATGAAAGACGCAGTACCCGAAGGTGGACCTTCGGTTGTCCAGGATTCGGGGGCCAACAATGAAGGTCGTGGACTATCCGGTTTTCAGCCAACAATGATTCTAGAGACAGGTGAACGGGTTCCTTCAAAGGATGGTCATGCTCCTACAGTGGCTTTCGGAGACCCGGCGGCGCCGGATATGTTGAGGGATATGTTTTGAAAAGCATCTGTCTCGGAGGGACAGCGTACCTTGATGGGTACGGTGGTTGAGAAGATTCTGTCTGCGAAGAGCGATTGAACAAAACCTTCATGAGCCTGCTAAGAGGCTTTGAGGTTTGTGATGTAATATTTTCAACTATATTTTACTTGCAAAAATGCACCTGTGTTTAGGTAGTAGCCCCTGAGACTAACATTGGCTTCCCATGGGAGGCGAACGGAGGATCAAGAAGAAACACTCAAGGACTAATCTAGTTAAGTGGAACACAGGCTACTTCTCCCCTGGTAAATTCCCGAACTACGGATATTGCCGAACTGCAGCAGAAGCTTGATGTGGCAGGGGATGACATTGCATTAATCAATATGCGTCTTGACGAGTCGCAAGGTATGTTCAGAGCAGTCCTTACACATACATGTTTGTAATATAAGCATGACGCTAAAAGTTGCATACTGGGATATGCATGGCTGCAGATGGTGCCGCCGCCATTGAGATTCTTTGGGCGGAGCTGGCCCAAGCCAAGGAGCAGGCCCGGTTTAGTAATGCGGCTGCCGAAAAGGCATCGACTAAGTTAAAGGCCGAACAAGCTGCTCAGCGCAAAGACGAGGAGAAAATATCCACGATGGTGCTCAAACTAAAAAATGCTACTTGCCGCTATGAATTTCTTGAGAAGGAGAATGAAGCCAAAACAGCTGAACTTGACAAGGCCTTACGAGCGGCGAGAGAAGCACGGTCTGAATCCAGAGCAGCCCGTGAGGAGATTCGGCAAGCTGTGGAGATTGCGGCCGGTAAGCCCTTTTTGTTACAGACTAAGTTCGGCGATCCGAACTATGCTCAGCTTAACCAAGTGTGGAGTTCTCCGGACGAGTTTTTAGACTTGCCGAAGAGTTCTTTCGAAGCGGCGCAGTTTTACCAAGCGCGAGAGGGGTATGCAACGGAGAGGCTTTTCTGGTCACAATTTGGCGCGTCAAAGCGCCCTCTTTTGCTGAATGAACAGATGTCCCAATGTGCCGAGCTTCATAGGATATCCGGTGCTGATGTCTACTACGCAACCTTCTTCTTGTAGACGTTGTTGGCCTCCAAGTGCAGAGGTTTGTAGGACAGTAGCAAATTTCCCTAAAGTGGATGACCTAAGGTTTATCAATCCGTGGGAGGCGTAGGATGAAGATGGTCTCTCTCAAACAACCCTGCAACCAAATAACAAAGAGTCTCTTGTGTCCCCAACACACCCAATACAATGGTAAATTGTATAGGTGCACTAGTTCGGCGAAGAGATGGTGATACAAGTGCAATATGGATGGTAGATATAGGTTTTTGTAATCTGAAAATATAAAAACAGCAAGGTAACTTGATAAAAGTGAGCACAAACGGTATTGCAATGCGTACAAGTAAGGCCTGGGGTTCATACTTTCACTAGTGCAAGTTCTCTCAACAATAATAACATAATTGGATCACATAACTATCCCTCAAAATCCAACAAAGAGTCTGTAACGCCCTCGATGCGGCGATATCTCCCACGTGTCGAAGCACGACTTAGAGGCATAACCGCATTGAAAGCAATGCCACAAGTGAGGTAATCTTCACACAACCCATGTAATACATAAGGGAAAGAGATACAAGTTGGCTTACAATCGCCACTTCACACAAATACATGTATAAAACATTACATCATACAGTTACAATCAGGGCCCGACTACGGAGCCAAAATAAAAGAAGAAACCCCAAAAGCGACAAAAGGTCCACGATCGACCCCAACTGGGCTCCACTACTGATCGACTAGAACGAAACAACATAAAGGATAAGATCTTCATCAAACTCCTCTTTGAGCTCGGGTGCGTCACCTGCACGGTCTCATGGCACCTGCAAACTGGGTTTGGAAGTATCTGGTGAGTCACGAGGACTCAGCAATCTCACACCCGCGAGATCAAGACTATTTAAGCTTATAGGTAGGGTAAAAGGTATGAGGTGGAGTTGCAACAAGCGACTAGCATATATGGTGGCTAACATACGCCAATGAGAGCGAGAAGAGAAGGCAAAGCACGGTCGAACAACTATGATCAATAAGTGATCCTGAACTACTTACGTCAAACATACCTCCAACAACCGTGTTCACTTCCCGGACCCCGCCGAGAAGAGACCATCACGGTTACACATGCGGTTGGTGTATTTTAGTTAAGATCAACTTCGGGTTTTCTACAACTGGACATTAACAAATTCCCATTTGCCACATAACCGCGGGCACGGCTTTCGAAAGTTCAAAACCCTGCAGGGGTGTCCCAACTTAGCCCATGATAAGCTCTCGCGATCAACGAAGGATATTCCTTCTCCCCGGGAAGACCCGATCAGTCTCGGAATCCCGGCTACAAGACATTTCGACAGTAATAAAACAAGTCCAGCAAAGCCTCCCGATGCGCCGACATCCTGATAGGAGCTGCCCATATCTCGTTCTCAGGGCAACACCGGATGAGCTGTCCGTACAGCTAAAACCAAGCCTCAAGTTTCTTTGAGGGGGCGCTGCAAAGCGCTCTAGTTCGGACCAACACTTAGACAAGCATTGGCCCGGGGGGGCTGAATAAAGATGACCCTCGGGTTAATCAGACCCAAGGGAAAGGATAGGTGGTAGACAAATGGTAAAACCAAGGTTGGGCCTGCTGGAAAAGTCTTATTCAAAGCGAACTGTCAAGGGGGTCCCATAAATCACCCGACCGCGTTAGGGACGCAAAATCCGGGAACATAACACCGATATGACGGAAACTAGGGCGGCAAGAGTGGAACAAAACACCAGGCATAAGGCCGAGCCTTCCACCCTTTACCAAGTATATAGATGCATTACTTAAATAAGATATATTGTGATATCCCAACAAGTAAACATGTTCCAACAAGGAACAACATCTCCATGTTCCAACAAGGAACAAACTTCATCTTCACCTGCAACTAACAACGCTATAAGAGGGGCTGAGCAAAGCGGTAACATAGCCAAACAACGGTTCGCTAGGACAAGGTGGGTTAGAGGCTTGGTTTAACAATATGGGAGGCATGATAAGCAAGTGGTAGGTATCGCAGCATAGGCATAGCAAAAGAGCGAGCAATCTAGCAAGCAAAGATAGAAGTGATTTCGAGGGTATGGTCATCTTGCCTGAAATCCCGCAAGGAAGAAGAACGAGTCCATGAAGAAGACAAACGGACGAAGTCGAACGAATCCCCACAACTCCGGAACGAAACCGAAGCTAACACGAGAAGCAACCCGGAAAGAAAGAAACAACATAGTAAACAACCAACACATAAACATGGCATGATGCACAAACAAGCATGATGCATGTCCGGTTTATTGATTCATGGCATGGAAAATGCAACAAACAACACTAAGAATTAAGTGGAGCTCAATATGCAACGAGTTGCATATTGACGAAACACCACAACAATTATTTAGTTCTCTCTTGTTTATGTGCCCAACAATGTTAAATGTTGATTAACATGGCAAGATGTGAAGCATAATAAAACTATCTATTTAGGCAAGTTTAAATGAGGCCGGAAACAACGAACAACAATTCCGGAAAATCCTCATATGCATACTTTGAATTTGGTACTGATCTGACCTAAACACAATTTTTAATGTTGTTAAACAGAAAAATAAAGTGCAACATGTCAAACTAGGCATTTTTCCACCCCATTTACATATATAATTTATTAAAATCCGAGTTACGGTTAAATAGTTATGAATTAAATCATTTTACCATGGCATTTGAGCAAAATAAATGCAAACATCAACTTTAAGCATTTTAAAAGTTGTTATCATGATGCGGATGACAATTTCAAGTTTTATGCAATTTTATGAAAATGTTAACATGAGCATATTATGAAGCATTTGGTCACCATGGCGGAAGGAAAGGGGTGCCACGGCAACGAATCCGAAAATGGTGCCACGGCAACATATCGGTTCCGGTACTCATGGAGATACCGGTGCAAATGGAATCGTGGCGAGAGCGTGACACATGATAGAAGGTGGGGTGATCCCGGTTACCGGGTTTCCCACGAGTCGGTGGCATGGAAACGAGTGACAAATCGGACACGATGCAAACACGAGCATCTCCTATAATACAAGCATTCGATCATGGGCGTCGTCTCGGTGGTTATACCTTCGAAGAGTGCAATCGGGACGGTGCTCGTTCGGTGCAAAGTAGAGGAAGTAGACGTTCTCGCGACGGTAGTGGAAGTAGGGGTACACATTGTCTTGTCGAATCCACGGCGACGGTAGTGGTACTCGTTTTCGTAGAGGAACTTGACGCCCACTGATAGGTAGTCGTACACGTTCGGAGAGGAACTCGGCATTGCCATGTTCTTCGAAGACATTGAGTAGTCGTTTGTGTCGTAGTCGGACTTGACGAAAATACACCGGCTGTAGTGGTACACGGCTCGTAGATGAACTTGACGGGTCCTGACGTCCCGGTACTTGGCGAAAATCTCGAAGATGGCCTTGGTGTTCCTGGTTCGGTGGTTGTGGAGGCAGAGCCACGACGAGGAGGTCCTGCTCCGACAGCTGCAAGGTGGACGGGCGCATGCAGCGGCAAGGCTTCGGGTGAGGAGCTCCTGGACGGGCAGCAGAGACGCTCGGGCCTTGCTTGCTCGAAGCAGAGAGGCAGGGGCGGCGAGGACGACCTCCTGGCGATGCGGGACTTGAAGGGGAGCGGCGACGGGCTGCAGGGAAGGCCGGGAACGGCGGAGAAGCGTGATCCAGCGGCGGGGACAGCGGAGCCGTGGCGAGGACCACCGGTTCCGGGCGGGGCGAGGCGAAACGGGGCCGGCGGAGTGGCGCACGAGGAGAAGGTTGGGCGCGGGGGCGGCCGATGCTCGAGGAGGCCGACGGCCATGGCGCCAGCGCACAGGGACGGCCGCGGCTCCGAACGGCGACGGGGTGGAGGAGGCCCGAGGCGGCGGGATGGCGAGGAGGATTGGGGTCGAGCCTTCCCCTGGTGGCGTGGTCGGGAGAAGGACGAGGGGGATCGAGAGAGAGGGTTCGAGGGGAGATCGGGCGCGGGGCGCTCGCTGACTCCTGGCGGCGCGAGGGGACAACGAGAGGGAGAGGGAGAGGGTTCGGTCGGGGCTAGGGTTAGGAGGGAGGTGGCCTTGGGGCCGGCCCAGGTCAGGCCGCAGATGGGCCTTAGAGGCCGGCGCGGTTGGTGTGGCTGCTGGGCTGCAGGGCTCCTTCTCTCTCTTTATCTCTAATTCTCTTTTCAAAACAGAAAATAAAGAGAAAGAAAAAGGGAAGAAAAGAAAGGTTAGAGAAAGAGTTGGGCACAGGGATAATTTTCCCGGAGTCACGAAGAGGTGTTTGTTCCGAGAAAAATAGGAATTGCCAAGATTGCAAGATTTAAATTCAAACTCATTTGAATTTAATTCAAATAGGTTTGAACTAGGACTAGGTTTTTGAAGTGTCCAAAAATGTTGAGGATCTTGGTGAAGCTCCGGAAAATGACGGAAGGATTTATGGGTAGAGTTGGAGACCAAGAATTGGGATGACAAAGGCATTGGGATTTATTTGCAAGTGTGTTATGATCAATTCCAAATAATGAAATATTTATTATAGCTCCCTAGTAATAGTAGGAGACTTTGAATATGTTTTAAAGAGAAATCACCATGTGAATTCACTCGATTTAAATAGATCAAAAGATCTATGCAATTTATTTAGTTGAGGTTTTAAAAATTAAATGACATGCTGGCCTGATGACATGATGCAATGCAAGAGATGCAAAGAGAAGAGATGCAAGACATGAACAAAAATGCAAAACAAAACAAAACCCAACCACGAAGGAAAATCATATCGCACCTCCGGAAAAGGCAAGAGTTGGAGTTACAAATATGGAAAGTTGCATCCGGGGCATTACAACACTCCACCACTACGAGAGGATCTCGTCCCGAGATATAGGATGGCACCGGAGGGAAAACGGAAGAGGAAGAGGTAAAACAAAGTTGCTACTTTGACAAACGAGTGAAACCAATGAACCTTGCGAGGTTGAACAAATTGAGAGAAAAGAAATACAATGAAGATGAACGAAGTGGAAACCACTCCATTATCAAAGAGGAACAAGGAACATTATGAGAACCTTGTAGGTTGAAAGACAAGAAACAAGAGAACAACGGACCAGAAACATATGGAGCCACACCGGTATAACGAGATAGCCAAGGGACAAGAATGACATAATTTGGACAGCACTCCGGTAGAAAATGGAAGGAATTAACAAGAACTTGAGAAGATAAGATGGAACTTGATGAAATCAACAACGCACTGTCTCCACAACAATTAAACGAATGACACAAGGGGTAAGAATGATTTCAGACAACATTCAGGTTGAAAAGTGCTACGAAACTTGATAAGATTAAAAGAACTTGAGCAGAGGGCACAACACTCCGGTTAAATGGATAAGCAAGGAAAAAGGACATGATCTCCAAAATGAGATGATGGGTTGAAGAAAAACATCACAATGCCTCCGGAAGAGAGAATAGAAGATAGATCGTTGGGATAAAGGGCAAAGAAGAAAAGGATAACTTCTGCCACAACCGGAAAACAATAGATTGGATTGATATCAACAAGGAGACGAGAAACTTATTTCACTGGGAGGACAAATGAAGAACTTGGGTCATTTATAAGCACCATAATTAGCAACAATCCTTAGGGGAGGCTTTAGGTGAAATCTAATCCAAGATAACTCCAAGGACGAAATTGATGTATTTAAAATACCTCATTCCTGACAACATGTGAGTCATGAGACATGAACTCCAATTATCAAGAATGACATAATACCACCTCGAATGATACGATTGAAAGGATTGCACTTTAAAATACAAGATAAAGAATGCTTGAACTCTTCTGAAAAGAATCTCGATGAACACTTCGAGAAGGAATTAAATCCTTTGTGAATCATCAAGTAGCCTCCATGAAGAACTCCGGTAATACCAGGATGATAGAAAGAAAGAGAAGTTCAAAACACAAGGTGAAGCCTTGCAATGATTTAGATGGATCTCCGCGACAAGATAATGCGGAAAACTTGGAACTCCGGAAAAGGAAGATGAACAAATGAAATCAGGAATTTTGATGAACCTCCGGAATAAGGAATTAATCACTTGGATGAAACAAGAACAAGAATTACATTATGCTTATCCTTCACCAATTAAATTGATGACAAGCAACGGATTTGGCATACTACTTATTCTCGTAGAAGGGATTAAGATAGATATAGCGCAAACTTGGGAAGGTCTTCAACGAACCACCGGTAGGATTGGAAAGAACGAATGAATCTATATGATAACGAAGGAAGAGAACTCTTGAACGAACCACCGTAAGAATTGAAATGAAAGTAGCAAAGGCACAATTCACCGGGAAGAGTTTGAAAACAAAATAAAGATACTTGACAGAATTTAGATACATGAGAACAAGGAGATCATGAACTGATTAGAGGATATTTGAACGATGCACCGGTAAGATTTGGAGAACGAGAGTTGAAAGCTTGAATGAGGAGTCACAAAATAGGGCCTTCGGAGGAAAGAAGTGGAAACAACTCATGAAATGCTCCGGATGGGTAAAAAAAATCGTCACAATCAAAACAATTATGAGAGGATGGCAAAAAGCTAGAACCACGCATCTTCAAGAGAATGGACAAGATTTAAGGGAAACTCTTCTTCGGTCTTGAAATGTTGAGAATGATGATGAGAAACACCACCATGAATTGATGAGACACTCCGGAATGAAAATTAGAAAGGTTGAACCAACGATGAAAAGAGTTTGAAAGATCTTGGAGAAAGACATCTGACTGATGAAAATTCATTCTTACGTCAAACATTTAAATGAATCTGAGAATAGCTCCAGGAAAATTAGAAGAGTCAGGTAAGATCCTGGAAAAGACCTGTGGGTTAGGGCCCACTCAAAAAAACACCGTTGAATGATTTCTTGGAAGGGAGAACACACCGGTTGATTTAAATGACTTGAATGAGATAACATCCTCAAAATATCTTGAGTGAATTGAGAATGGAAACTTGAATCTTCTGAGATATCTTCATCACTCCGGAACAAATGAATAGCGAGAGGTGAATGATTAAGAGATACACCGGTATGAGAAGGTATAGAAACGAGGAAAAGATGTGATCACCATCGAAAGATTGCACTGAACACACCGGGGAAGATAAAAGAACCAATAATTATAACCTTGAGGCTCCGTTAGCATCTTCATGAGAAACACCGGGTAAGAACATGAAGGAGAAGAAAGGAGAGGCTTCACAAGAATAAAATGGATACTTGATTGAGAAATCTGAGTCCTTGAAGAAATAAGGGTGGGAGGGCGGGAAAACAAAGACAACTAGGAGCGGATGAAGCAAACACCGTTGAGAAGAACTGATACTTGATCTTGCGAATGTTGAAGTGATCGGATCCACTTGAAGAGAGACACACCGGTTGAAAAAGGATTGGCATGATTATCTTAATGATCAAGAAGGATTAGTATTCCCATAGAAATATGAGAACACCGCTTAGGGAAGGTATGGAATCAATACTTGACATTGAAGCAACTCGAATACCACAAAACAAAACAAAAAAAATAAAGGATTTGGCTTGCAGAATAAGCCGGAAACAAACATATGATAGATCCCATATCGTATCATGTGTCTGTTGGAAAGATATCCTAAGAGATACTAGAATTACCACTTATGAACTCCCGAAACTTTCTGGTTATGCAATCAGGTGTTGGGGATACAGGGGACACAAAATATATCACCCAAACTAACAATACCTAGATCCAGCTGTATCCATCCTTCAACACATAACCAAGAAACCTTCGGAAATCATCTACCTCAACCTTCGAAAAGCATCCGTTATACGAGTCATGGCAATACTCCCGCACTCGCCTCAGTACTGGGCTATCAGGGTTATCTCACCAACAACTGTACAAAAGAGATTTTCGATGTCGGCGTACTAAACTCAGGTATTCCAGAACTGCAACGATAAAATTATGACGACAACACCTCGGAGCTCAACTCCCCGGGACACCTCCACTAAAACCCCTGCTGACGGGAGGCAACCAAGACAATGTTGTCATCATAAAACCATCGGAACGATTCTAAGATACCCGCGTGATCCTAAAAAAAATTTAGTGAAATTTGAGAAGAGAAGAGTCAAAACTCTACGTCAGGATGCCTTACCAGAGCGATGAGGAGACTGGGAAGTAAAAATAATTCCTAAACTCTCTGATATATAATTCCTAGATGACTCAAAACATTTTTCTAGACACAACTCGGCCGCTAAAAACGATCAATCAGTCGGGGCTCCTAAGGTCGGGGAAGGCTCTGATTACCAACTTGTAACGCCCTCGATGCGGCTATATCTCCCACGTGTCGAAGCACGACTTAGAGGCATAACCGCATTGAAAGCAATGTCGCAAGTGAGGTAATCTTCACACAACCCATGTAATACATAAGGGAAAGAGATACATAGTTGGCTTACAATCGCCACTTCACACAAATACATGTATAAAACATTACATCATACAGTTACAATCAGGGCCCGACTACGGAGCCAAAATAAAAGAAGAAACCCCAAAAGCGACAAAAGGTCCACGATTGACCCCAACTGGGCTCCACTACTGATCGACTAGAACAAAATAACATAAAGGATAAGATCTTCATCGAACTCCTCTTTGAGCTCGGGTGCGTCACCTGCACGGTCTCATCGGCACCTGCAAACTGGTTTTGGAAGTATCTGGTGAGTCACGAGGACTCAGCAATCTCACACCCGCGAGAACAAGACTTTTTAAGCTTATAGGTAGGGTAAAAGGTATGAGGTGGAGCTGCAGCAAGCGACTAGCATATATGGTGGCTAACATACGCAAATGAGAGCGAGAAGAGAAGGCAAAGCACGGTCGAACAACTATGATCAATAAGTGATCCTGAACTACTTACGTCAAACATAACTCCAACAACCGTGTTCACTTCCCGGACCCCGCCGAGAAGAGACCATCACGGTTACACACGCGGTTGGTGTATTTTAGTTAAGATCAACTTCGGGTTTTCTACAACCGGACATTAACAAATTCCCATCTGCCACATAACCGCGGGCACGGCTTTCGAAAGTTCAAAACCCTGCAGGGGTGTCCCAACTTAGCCCATGATAAGCTCTCGCGATCAACGAAGGATATTCCTTCTCCCCGGGAAGACCCGATCAGTCTCGGAATCCCGGCTACAAGACATTTCAACGGTAATAAAACAAGTCCAGCAAAGCCTCCCGATGCGCCGACATCCTGATAGGAGCTGCACATATCTCGTTCTCAGGGCAACACTGGATGAGCTATCCGTACAGCTAAAACCAAGCCTCAAGTTTCCTTGAGGGGGCGCTGCAAAGCGCTCTAGTTCGGACCAACACTTAGACATGCATTGGCCCGGGGGGGGCTGAATAAAGATGACCCTCGGGTTGATCAGACCCAAGGGAAAGGGATAGGTGGTAGACAAATGGTAAAACCAAGGTTGGGCCTGCTGGAAAAGTCTTATTCAAAGCGAACTGTCAAGGGGGTCCCATAAATCACGCGACCGCGTTAGGGACGCAAAATCCGGGAACATAACACCAATATGACGGAAACTAGGGCGGCAAGAGTGGAACAAAACACCAGGCATAAGGCCGAGCCTTCCACCCTTTACCAAGTATATAGATGCATTACTTAAATAAGATATATTGTGATATCCCAACAAGTAAACATGTTCCAACAAGGAACAACATCTCCATGTTCCAACAAGGAACAAACTTCATCTTCACCTGCAACTAACAACGCTATAAGAGGGGCTGACAACGGTTTGCTAGGACAAGGTGGGTTAGAGGCTTGGTTTAACAATATGGGAGGCATGATAAGCAAGTGGTAGGTATCGCAGCATAGGCATAGCAAAAGAGCGAGCAATCTAGCAAGCAAAGATAGAAGTGATTTCGAGGGTATGGTCATCTTGCCTAAAATCCCGCAAGGAAGAAGAACGAGTCCATGAAGAAGACAAACGGACGAAGTCGAACAAATCCTCACAACTCCGGAACGAAACCGAAGCTAACGCGAGAAGCAACCCGGAAAGAAACAAACAACATAGTAAACAACCAACACATAAACATGGCATGATGCACAAACAAGCATGATGCATGTCCGGTTTAATGATTCATGGCATGGCAAATGCAACAAACAACACTACAAATTAAGTGGAGCTCAATATGCAACGAGTTGCATATTGACGAAACACCACAACAATTATTTAGTTCTCTCTTGTTTATGTGCCCAACAATGTTAAATGTTGATTAACATGGCAAGATGTGAAGCATAATAAAACTATCTATTTAGGCAAGTTTAAATGAGGCCGGAAACAACGAACAACAATTCCGGAAAATCCTCATATGCATACTTTGAATTTGGTACTGATCTGACCTAAACACAATTTTTAATGTTGTTAAACAGGAAAATAAAGTGCAACATGTCAAACTAGGCATTTTTCCACCCCATTTACATATATAATTTATTAAAATCCGAGTTACGGTTAAATAGTTATGAATTAAATCATTTTACCATGGCATTTGAGCAAAATAAATGCAAACATCAACTTTAAGCATTTTAAAAGTTGTTATCATGATGCGGATGACAATTTCAAGTTTTATGCAATTTTATGAAAATGTTAACATGAGCATATTATGAAGCATTTGGTCACCATGGCTGAACGAAAGGGGTGCCACGGCAAAGAATCCGAAAATGGTGCCACGGCAACATATCGGTTCCGGTACTCATGGAGATACCGGTGCAAAAGGAATCGTGGCGAGAGCGTGACACATGATAGAAGGTGGGGTGATCCCGGTTACCGGGTTTCCCACGAGTCGGTGGCATGGAAACGAGTGACAAATCGGACACGATGCAAACACGAGCATCTCCTATAATACAAGCATTCGATCATGGGCGTCGTCTCGGTGGTTATACCTTCGAAGAGTGCAATCGGGACGGTGCTCGTTCGGTGCAAAGTAGAGGAAGTAGACGTTCTCGCGACGGTAGTGGAAGTAGGGGTACACATTGTCTTGTCGAATCCACGGCGACGGTAGTGGTACTCGTTTTCGTAGAGGAACTTGACGCCCACGGATACGTAGTCGTACACGTTCGGAGAGGAACTCGGCATTGCCATGTTCTTCAAAGACACTGAGTAGTCGTTTGTGTCATAGTCGGACTTGACGAAAATACACCGGTTGTAGTGGTACACGGCTCGTAGATGAACTTGACGGGTCCTGACGTCCCGGTACTTGGCGAAAATCTCGAAGATGGCCTTGGCGTTCCTCGTTCGGTGGTTGTGGAGGCAGAGCCACGACGAGGAGGTCCTGCTCCGGCAGTTGCAAGGTGGACGGGTGCATGCAGCAGCAAGGCTTCGGGTGAGGAGCTCCTGGACGGGCAGCAGAGGCGCTCGGGCCTTGCTTGCTCGAAGCAGAGAGGCAGGGGCGGCGAGGACGACCTCCTGGCGATGCGGGACTTGAAGGGGAGCGGCGGCGGGCTGCAGGGAAGGCTGGGAACGGCGGAGAAGCGTGATTCGGCGGCGGGGACGGCGGATCCGTGGCGAGGACCACGGGTTCCGGGCGGGGCGAGGCGAAACGGGGCCGGCGGGGTGGCGCACGAGGAGAAGGTTGGGCGCGGGGGCGGCCGGTGCTCGAGGAGGCCGACGGCCATGGCGCCAGCGCACAGGGACAGCCGTGGCTCCGAACGGCGACGGGGTGGAGGAGGCCCGAGGCGGCGGGATGGCGAGGAGGATTGGGGTCGAGCCTTCCCCTGGTGGCGTGGTCGGGAGAAGGACGAGGGGGATCGAGAGAGAGGGTTCGAGGGGAGATCGGGCGCGGGGCGCTCGCTGACTCCTGGCGGCGCGAGGGGACAACGAGAGGGAGAGGTAGAGGGTTCGATCGGGGCTAGGGTTAGGAGGGAGGTGGCCTTGGGGCCGGCCCAGGTCAGGCCGCAGATGGGCCTTAGAGCCCGGCGCGGTTGGTGTGGCTGCTGGGCTGTAGGGCTCCTTCTCTCTCTTTATCTCTAATTCTCTTTTCAAAACAGAAAATAAAGAGAAAGAAAAAGGGAAGAAAAGAAAGGTTAGAGAAAGAGTTGGGCACGGGGATAATTTTCCCGGAGTCATGAAAAGGTGTTTGTTCTGAGAAAAATAGGAATTGCCAAGATTGCAAGATTTAAATTCAAACTCATTTGAATTTAATTCAAATAGGTTTGAACTAGGACTAGGTTTTTGAAGTGTCCAAACATGTTGAGGATCTTGGTGAAGCTCCGGAAAATGACGGAAGGATTTATGGGTAGAGTTGGAGACCAAGAATTGGGATGACAAAGGCATTGGGATTTATTTGCAAGTGTGTTATGATCAATTCCAAATAATGAAATATTTATTATAGCTCCCTAGTAATAGTAGGAGACTTTGAATATGTTTTAAAGAGAAATCACCATGTGAATTCCCTCGATTTAAATAGATCAAAAGATCTATGCAATTTATTTAGTTGAGGTTTTAAAAATTAAATGACATGCTGGCCTGATGACATGATGGAATGCAAGAGATGCAAAGAGAAGAGATGCAAGACATGAACAAAAATGCAAAACAAAACAAAACCCAACCACGAAGGAAAGTCATATCGCACCTCCGGAAAAGGCAAGAGTTGGAGTTACGAATATGGAAAGTTGCATCCGGGGCGTTACAGAGTCACTCCAAAGTCATTAATAGCGGAGAACAAACAAAGAGATTATGGTAGGGTACGAAACCACCTCAAAGTTATTCTTTCGAATTGATCTATTCAAGAGTTCGTACTAGAATAACACCATAAGACACATATCAACCAAAACTCTAATGTCACATATATACTCCAATGTCACCTCAAGTATCCGTGGGCATGATTATACGATATGCATCACACAATCTCATATTCATCTATTCAACCAACACAACGTACTTCAAAGAGTGCCCCAAAGTTTCTACCGGAGAGTCAAGACGAAAACGTTTGCCAACCTCTATGCATAGGTTCATGGGCGGAACCCGCAATTTGATCACCAAAACATACATCAAGTGGATCATGTGATATCCCATTGTCACCACAGATAAGCACGGCAAGACATACATCAAGTGTTCTCAAATCCTTAAAGACTCAATCCGATAAGATAACTTCAAAGGGAAAACTCAATCCATTTCAAGAGAGTAGAGGGGGAGAAACATCATAAGATCCAACTATAATAGCAAAGCTCGCAATACATCAAGATCGTGCCAAATCAAGAACACGAGAGAGAGAGAGAGAGATCAAACACATAGCTACTGGTACATACCCTCAGCCCCGAGGGTGAACTACTCCCTCCTCGTCATGGAGAGCGTCGGGATGATGAAGATGGCCACCGGTGAGGGATCCCCCCTCCGGAGGGGTGCCCGAACAGGGTCCCGATTGGTTTTTGGTGGCTACAGAGGCCTGCGACGGCGGAACTCTCGATCTATACTGTTCCCCGATGTTTTTAGGGTATATGGATATATATAGGCGAAAGAAGTCGGTCAGGGGAGCCACGAGGGGCCCACGAGGGTGGAGGGCGCGCCCAAGGGGGTGGGCGCGCCCCCTGCCTCGTGCTCTCCTTGTTGATTCCCTGACGTGTACTCCAAGTCTCCTTGATTGCTTCCGTTCATAAAATAACTCTCCCGAAGGTTTCATTCCGTTTGGACTCCGTTTGATATTCCTTTTCTGCGAAACACTGAAACAAGGGAAAAAACAGAAACTGGCACTGGGCTCTGGGTTAATAGGTTAGTCCCATAAATAATATAAAAGTGTTTAATAAAGCCCATAAAAATCCAAAACAGATAATATAATAGCATGGAACAATAAAAAATTATAGATACATTGGAGACGTATCAGCATCCCCAAGCTTAATTCCTGCTCGTCCTCGAGTAGGTAAATGATAAAAACAGAATTTTTGATGTGGAATGCTACCTAACATATTTATCAATGTAATCCTCTTTATTGTGGCAAGAATATTCAGATCTTCAAAACAAAAGTTTAATATTGACATGAAAACAATAATACTTCAAGCATACTAATAAAGCAATCATGTCTTCTCAAAATAACATGGCCAAAGAAAGCTATCCCTACAAAATCATATAGTCTGGCTATGCTCTATCTTCATCACACAAAGTATTTAAATCATGCACAACCCCGATGACAAGCCAAGCAATTGTTTCATACTTTTGATGTTCTCAAACTTTTTCAATCTTCACGCAATACATGAGCGTGAGCCATGGACATAGCACTATAGGTGGAATAGAACAGTGGTTGTGGAGAAGACAAAAAGGAGAAGATAGTCTCACATCAACTAGGCGTATCAACGGACTATGGAGATGCCCATCAATAGATATCAATGTGAGTGAGTAGGGATTGCCATGCAACAGATGCACTAGAGCTATAAGTATATGAAAGCTCAACAAAAGAAACTAAGTGAGTGTGCATCCAACTCGCTTGCTCACGAAGACCTAGGGCATTTTAAGGAAGCCCATCATTGGAATATACAAGCCAAGTTCTATAATGAAAATTTCCCACTAGTATATGAAAGTGACAACATAAGAGACTCTCTATATGAAGATCATGGTGCTACTTTGAAGCACAAGTGTGGTAAAAGGATAGTAACATTGTCCCTTCTCTCTTTTTCTCTCATATTTTTTTATTTGGGCCTTTTTCTCCTTTTTTTATGGCCTCTTGTTTTTGGGCTTCTTTGGCCTCTTTTATTTATTTATTTATTTCGTCCGGAGCCTCATACCGAATTGTGGGAGAATCATAGTCTCCATCATCCTTTCCTCACTGGGACAATGCTCTAATAATGATGATCATCACACTTTTATTTACTTACAACTCAAGAATTACAACTCGATACTTAGAACAAATATGACTCTATGTGAATGCCTCCGGCGGTGTACCGGGGTATGCAATGAATCATGAGTGACATGTATGAAAGAATTATGAACAGTGGCTTTGCCACAAATACAATGTCAACTACATGATCATGCAAAGCAATATGACAATGATGGAGCATGTCATAATAAACGGAACGGTGGAAAGTTGCATGACAATATATCTCGGAATGGCTATGGAAATGCCATGATAGGTAGGTATGGTGGCTGTTTTGAGGAAGGTATATGGTGGGTGTATGATACCGATGAAAGGTGCGTGGTATTAGAGAGGCTAGCAATGGTGGAAGGATGAGAGTGCGTATAATCCATGGACTGAACATTAGTCATAAAGAACTCATATACTTGTTGCAAAAATCTATTAGTTATCAAAACAAAGTACTAAGCGCATGCTCCTAGGGGGATAGATTGGTAGGAAAAGACCATCGCTCGTCCCCGACCGCCACTCATAAGGAGGACAATCAATAAATAAATCATGCTCCGACTTCATCACATAACGGTTCACCATACGCGCATGCTATGGGAATCACAAACTTTAGAACAAGTATTTCTCAAATTCACAACTACTCACTAGCATGAATCTAATATTACCATCCTCATATCTCAAAACAATCATAAGGAATCAAACTTCACATAGTATTCAATGCACTTTATATGAAAGTTTTTATTATATCCATCTTGGATGCCTATCATATTAGGACTAAATTCATAACCAAAGCAAATTACCATGATGTTTAAGACTCTCAAAATAATATAAAGTGAAGCATGAGATTTCATATATTTCTTCAAAATAAATCCACCGCCGTGCTCTAAAAGATATAAGTGAAGCACTAGTGCAAACAACAAACTACTCTGAAAGATATAAGTGAAGATCAATGAGTAGTCGAATAATTATGCAACTATGTGAAGACTCTCTAACATTTAAGAATTTCAGATCTTGGTATTTTATCCAAGCAGCTGGCAAAACAAAAGAAAATAAAATGACGCTCCAAGCAGAACACATATCATGTGGTGAATAAAAATATACCTCCAAGTAAAGTTACCGATGAACGAAGACGAAAGAGGGGATGCCATCCGGGGCATCCCCAAGCTTAGGCTCTTGGTTGTCCTTGAATATTACCTTGGGTTGCCTTGGGCATCCCCAAGCTTAGGCTATTGCCACTCCTTATTCCATAGTCCATCGAATCTTTACCCAAAACTTGAAAACTTCACAACACAAAACTCAACAGAAAACGCGTAAACTCCGTTAGCGAAAGAAAACAAAACACCACTTCAAGGTACTGTATTGAACACATTCTTTATTTATATTGGTGTTAAACCTACTGTATTCCAACTTCTCTATGGTTTATAAACTATTTTACTAGCCACAGATTCATCAAAATAAGCAAGCAACACAATGAAAACAAAATCTGTCAAAAACAGAACAGTCTGTAGTAATCTGTATCAAACGTGTACTTCTGGAACTCCAAAAATTCTAAAATAAATTGGTGGACCTGATGAATATGTCTAGTAATCATCTGCAAAAATAATCAACTAAATAGCACTCTCCTGTAAAAAGTTTTAGCTAATATCGTGAGTGCTAAAGTTTCTGTTTTTTACAGCATGATCATAAAGACTTCACCCATGTCTTCCCAAAGGTTCTACTTTCAAAAACATTAATTAAAACATAAAACCATATCTTAACAGAAGCTAGATGGGTTATTTATTACTAAACAGAAACAAAAAGCAAGAGAATAAAATAAAATTGGGTTGCCTCTCAACAAGCGCTAATGTTTAACGCCCCTACCTAGGCATGATGATTTCAATGATGCTCACATAAAAGATAAGAATTGAAACATAAAGAGAGCATCATGAAGAATATGACTAGCACATTTAAGTATAACCCACTTCCTATGCATAGGGATTTTGTGAAAAAACAATTTGTGGGAACAATAATCAACTAGCATAGGAAGGCAAAACAAGCAAATCTTCAAGATTTTCAACACATAGAGAGGAAACTTGATATTTTTTGACAGAAAGACTATAAGGGAACCCCCTACAGTATAATTGATGCAAAAAACCCAAATTGCAAGTACCATGCCTTGAACCTGGGTGGGTGGGAAGGCATCAGCCCCTTCCCGCCACTAGGCTATGCCTTAGTCTGCAGGAAACTTGATATTATTGCAATATGTAGAAGCATATGATCCTCTCTCATAATAATTTTCAGTAGCATCATGAATGAATTCAACAATATAACCAGCACCTAAAGCATTATTTTCATGATGCATAAGCATAGAATTTTTATTACTCTCCACATAAGCAAATCTATTCTCATCAATAGTAGTGGGAGCAAACTCAACAAAATAACTATCATGTGATTGAAAATTAAGATCAAGATGACAAGTTTCATGGTTATCATTATTCTTTATAGCATACGTGTAATCACAATAATCATCATAGATAGGAGGCATGCTTTCATCATAGTAAATTTGCTCATCAATGCTTGGGGGACAAAAAATATCATCTTCATCAAACATAGCTTCCCCAAGCTTGTGGCTTTGCATATCATTAGCATCATGGGTATTCAAAGAATTCATACTAACATTATTGCAATTATGCTCATTATTCACATATTTTATGCCAAGCATTCTATGTAATTCTTATTCTAGTACTTCGGCACAATTTTCCTTTCCATCATACTCACGAAAGATATTAAAAAGATGAAGCGTATGAGACAAACTCAATTCCATTTTCTTGTAGTTTTCTTTTATAAACTAAACTAGTGATAAAACAAGAAATTAAAAGATTTGATTGCAAGATCTAAAGATATACCTTCAAGCACTCACCTCCCCGGCAACGGCGCCAGAAAAGAGCTTGATGTCTACTACGCAACCTTCTTCTTGTAGAGGTTGTTGGGCCTCCAAGTGCAGAGGTTTGTAGGACAGTAGCAAATTTCCCTCAAGTGGATGACCTAAGGTTTATCAATCTGTGGGAGGCGTAGGATGAAGATGGTCTCTCTCAAACAACCCTGCAACCAAATAACAAAGAGTCTCTTGTGTGCCCAACACACCCAATACAATGGTAAATTGTATAGGTGCACTAGTTCGGCGAAGAGATGGTGATACAAGTGCAATATGGATGGTAAATATAGGTTTTTGTAATCTGAAAATATAAAAACAGCAAGGTAACTAATGATAAAAGTGAGCACAAACGGTATTGCAATGCGTTGAAATAAGGCCTAGGGTTCATACTTTCACTAGTGCAAGTTCTCTCAACAATAATAACATAATTGGATCACATAACTATCCCTCAAAATGCAACAAAGAGTCACTCCAAAGTCACTAATAGCGGAGAACAATCAAAGAGATTATGGTAGGGTACGAAACCACCTCAAAGTTATTCTTTCGGATCGATCTATTCAAGAGTTCGTACTAGAATAACACCTTAACACACATATCAAACAAAACCCTAATGTCACCTAGATACTCCAATGTCACCTCAAGTATCCATGGGCATGATTATACGGTATGCATCACACAATCTCATATTCATCTATTCAACCAACACAAAGTACTTCAAAGAGTGCCCCAAAGTTTCGACCGGAGATTCAAGACGAAAACGTGTGCCAACCCCTATGCATAGGTTCATGGGCGGAACCCGCAAGTTGATCACCAAAACATACATCAAGTGGATCACGTGATATCCCATTGTCACCACAGATAAGCACGGCAAGACATACATCAAGTGTTCTAAAATCCTTAAAGACTCAATCCGATAAGATAACTTCAAAGGGAAAACTCAATCCATTACAAGAGAGTAGAGGGGGAGAAATATCATAAGATCCAACTATAATAGCAAAGCTCGTGATACATCAAGATCGTGCCAAATAAAGAACACGAGAGAGAGAGAGAGAGAGAGATCAAACACATAGCTACTGGTACATACCCTCAGCCCCGAGGGTGAACTACTCCCTCCTCATCATGGAGAGCGCCGAGATGATGAAGATGGCCACCGATGAGGGATCCCCCCTCCGGCAGGGTGCCGGAACAAGGTCCCGATTTGTTTTTGGTGGCTACAGAGGCTTGCGGCGGCGGAACTCCCGATCTATTTTGTTCCCTGATGTTTTTAGGGTATATGGATATATATAGGTGAAAGAAGTCGGTCAGGGGAGCCACGAGGGGCCCACGAGGGTGGAGGGCGTGGCCAGGGGGGTGGGCGCGCCCCCCTGCCTCGTGCTCTCCTTGTTGATTCCCTGACGTCTACTCCAAGTCTCCTGGATTGCTTCCATTCCAAAAATAACTCTCCCGAAGGTTTTATTCCGTTTGGACTCCGTTTGATATTCCTTTTCTGCAAAACACTGAAACAAGGGAAAAATAGAAACTGGCACTGGGCTCTGGGTTAATAGGTTAGTCCCAAAAATAATATAAAAGTGTTTAATAAAGCCCATAAACATACAAAACAGATAATATAATGGCATGGAACAATAAAAAATTATAGATACGTTGGAGACGTATCAGGCGCAGCCATGAAGAACGTCATAATCCAACTGTGGCCGACTGAGCCTGTTCTGTCGTGGAATTGTCACGGCAAATGTCCTGGTGTGAGGACTTAGTCGTGAGGCCAACGCATCTATGTAGTAGCTTGAGAGGGGTTGATCGGGACGAGAGACGCGACACACAAGACAAGGATTTAGATAGCTTCGGGCCCCGGGAAATATCATCCGGTAACAACCCTACATGCTGTTTGTGGCTAGGTCTCATTATGCTCATGAGGGAGACGCCGTAGATCCGGCTCTCCTCTAATTGTGTCTAGCCCTAGAGATTGTTTCTTGTTGCCTCTCCCTCTTGGGGAGCCCTGCCCCTCCTTATATAAGTTAGAGGGGCGGGTTACATGTGGAGTCCTAGTAGGACTAGGACTAGTCTAGCTTCTCTTACAAGTTGATTACAAGTCCGGGTCTTGCTTCCTCATAAAGGAAATATTCGTCATCTCTTTCCTCTTAGTCCGGCCCATCATAACGTGAGCCGGCCTTCTGGGCTTTGGGCCTTGTTGTCCATCTGACCCGCCCGCCGGGTTACTAATGAGTCGCCAAGATCGGTAGGTTATCTGTGAATCGCCAAGCTCCGGGCGGGTCACCAGTGAGTCGCCAATTCCGGCCGGGTCATACCGCGGGGTATATCCCCGACATTAGCCCCCAGTTTAATTTGGATTTATCCATGTTAAACTGATCTCGTAAAATAAACACAAGAACAAACTTGATAGGTTGTGCTCCGGGTTAAATTTTGGCAAGCCCACACCTGATCATCCTTAAACCCTTGTCATTTCCTTCTTGATACATGCCCATGAACTCACAGCAAATTTCCTTTAATAGATATGTTCAAACTTTGTGAACGCAAAAAATCCAGATACTTCTTTTGAGAAATCCGGGTCAATACGCCAGCTTCAGAGTCAATTTGCTGGCATTGGTCTCTTGTAGAGAAATATTGTAAGAAATTATTCCACTCGAATCGGCTTCCAAAGTGCCGGCTTAAAACATATTGGTCTTGAAATATTCATCTAACTTTCAGCCGGCTTGAAGATGTAAAACTTCCCAGTTTATCATAACCAAAATTGTCGGCATGTAAATATTGATAGCACCGGGTCATAACTGTTGCCGACGCCGGGTCATAATTATTGGTGACACCGGATCATGATTGTTGCAAACACCGGGTCAACCTGATCTGCTCAAAAACTGAGAATTTGAAGATTTCCCCCCTTATATGTATATCACCTGTAGCCCCCAAGTGTCGGGTTGTCATGCTTGCAGCAACCTAGGACTTGTAATTGCCTTATGCTCATAAAACTTCAACCAGTGTAGCCCCCAAGGATCGGGTCATTATGCAATAATGAGCAGGGACTTTGTAAATATGATCATGTAAACTGGAGCAGCAACGTGTAGCCCCCAAGGGCCGGCTCAGTAAGATATTACTGAGCTGGGACTTTGTATATAATTCATTGATAATAACATCATATGATGTAATCTCCACCATGGGGCTTGAACCCACGTCCACAAGGTTAAGAGCTTTGTGCTTTACCAACTGGGCAATGGATCCTTCAATATAATGGATTAAGACTTGTGTACCTTGAACTGTTGACAGGAGCAATTGGTAGTCCCCAAGGGCCGGATCATTACGATGTGATGAGTCGGCTCTTCAATGAGGTGAGCAAAAATGACTTTGCATTAGCCCCCAAGTGTCATGGTGCATGCTTGCAGCGACATGAGACTTGCATATTTGATGTAACCTCAGTTTGAATAATGTAGCCCCCAAGTGCCGGGTCGTAAGCCTACAGAGACTCGAGACTATTCCTTCCATTGTAGAATAAATCATATCCATTAATAAAATAATAGCCATTGCGCCAAAGAGAGTTTGAATACCTCATCTGTTGATAAGTAAATCCGGATTATAAATACCAGGCGGCTCTTGGCCGATGGCGAGTTAATACGCCTCTATTTTAAGCCGGAATTTTTATAACCCGGCGGCTTATATCGTTTGAGAAAAATCCAGAACGGATACTCATTTTGAAGCATCAACTTTGGTAATGATCTTGAACTTAATCATTTATATGTCATATTTCTGCAAATCATGCAAAGAGTTTAAACAACATATGCCATGGCGACTTAGCGTCAAAGCCAGGGTGGGTCATAATATCTCACATATAACCACTATGATATTGAATTTGTACTGCCGGTTCACATGACCTGTGCAGTAAGGGTGATAACCCAATCCTTAGAAGCCAATGCTTCCACATAGATGATGATTGTCATAAGCTGGCGACTTATAGTAAAAGTTAAGCCGGGTTAAGAATAAAACACTTATATACATTTGAGATATAATCCAAAAAAGGTCTCAAGTCAAACCTAAAATTGTTCGCAAAAAAGACTTAAAAAGTTTAAGGCTTCTGATTCGTATACGGTCAGAAAACCGTTCCAAAGGGGTTGAGCTAAGATTCGGATACGATCATATAGCCCCCAATGGCTCTGGCGTTGCCGATCAAGAGGGTACCGACAGCTATGTTCTCTTTGGTTCGGATACGACCTATGTTTGAACAGGAAGCCCCCAAATGACCTTGAGAGTTGTTTAACGATGCTGATTCGAATACGATCCACATCGGACCCAAAAGAGGTTAAGCTATGATTCGGATACGATCAAGAAGCCCCCTAGTGAGTTTGGCAGTGTGCCGATCAAAAGGGTTTCGACAGCTATGTTCTATTTGGTTCGAATATGACCTATGTTTGAACAGGAAGCCCCCAAGTGACCATATATTAGCATTGCACTGATCAAGAGGGTACCGACAGCTATGCTCGATGAGCAGGAAGCCCCCGAGTGACCATAATAAGATAAGTCGTAACGCAGGATACCTATGTTTGAACCGCGCATCATGGCAGCAAGTTTTTTTGGCAACCTTTAATTTTTCTTAGAACTCAAACTTGCGAAAGATTAATTCTTTTTGAACCGGAACTTTAAACCGGATTTGAAAGCTTCAAAAATTTGTGAGGGAAAAATTTACCTTGAGCCGGATTTTGAACTGGATTTTGAGAGCTTCAAAAATTTGTGAGGGACAAATTTACCCTGGGCCGGATTTTGAACCGGATTTGAGAGCTTCAGTGCTTTGTGGGAGAAAGATGTCTCTTGAACCGGATTTTAAACCAGAGTCCTTATTTTGAGCCGGAAACCTTCTGACGGCTTTTAAATTTTCATCGATCTGGCAGTAATCTCTGGGGCCCGGGTTATTTTTCCCTTCAATGACCCGAAGTTCTTGAATTTATTGAAACCGGCTAATTTTGCCGAGTCATACCATTGTAGCCCCCGAGTCTCAAGACGACTCGAGGAGTTGGCTTGAGATTCTCCACATTTGACCATAGCAGGAGGTGTATATCATTGGCGGTGATAGCGTGATGTGAACCTATAGAAGGTTGAGGTGACTGCGGGTTATAAATGATCCCGTATGAGCCGTGTCAGCAACTCGGCCAATGGCTTCTTCCAACTGGCTGATTGAAGTTAACCAAACTGTAGTGGCCACGACTTGTGCGTCTGCCCATTAAACCATCCAGTGTAGACGGCGGCTGATAATATATGATAATTTGCCTCCAATTTGTTGGAAGAGAAACCGGGCTTCCCAAGTAGTGACTTGCTCATACTCAATGAACAGCTCACGCAGACAGGCGCGGCCCAGTGTGTTGATGTAGACCAGGCCGCGAGAGACGGACGGTAAAGACGATCGCAGCATCAAAGGCGGCTTGGATAGATGAGTCGGCCGCGGTGTTGTAAGGCGGTGCGGACGAACAAGTTGTCCTCCTCATTGTAAGCTGGCGTGGTCGCGAGAGACGGCCACGACATTGTAAGCCGGCGCGGTCGCGAGAGACAGCCACGGCGTTGTAAGCCGGTGCGGGAGTCCGTTGAGTAACGACGACCACCTGTGCCAAAAGATGTTGGCGTGCCTCCATCTCGGCGGTATAATATCACTTTTTGTCATAAATAATTGCCCTGCATAAACAATTGCAGACCAAGGCAAAGATAAACTTGTTCTTTGACAAAAACAACATGTGATAATAAAACAAACTTGGCTGGATATCACCTGATTTGTTTAGACGAGGATGATCCGTTTATCGCGACAGAGGTGGCTCAGGCAGACCAGCGACTCAATATAGTTCTGGTGGCTCAGGCAGACCGGCGACTTAATATAACCCCGGCGGCTCAAAGCGGTAAGGGCGGCTCAACGCGACTCCGGCGGCTCAGCACAGCGGGGGTGGCTCACATATGTCCATTGGACAGTTTGTGTGAGCAGACGTCGCTCTGATTTTTTGATATATATGTCGGAGTCAACCACAACATTTAGAAGACAGAGCGGACGCGTGAGTCAGCCGCGGCATTGTAAGGTGTGCGGACAGACGAGTCGGCCATGGGCGCGGACGGTTGAGTCGGCGCGGGCACGGTCAAATGAACCGACTGCAGGCACGGTCCCGGTGAGTTGATGTAGACCGGACCGCTGAGGCGGCGATCTGCGCACATCCGTTAAGCAATTTGACATAGCGCAGATGTAAACACGACCTCCAATGATAGCATGCGAGAACTGATTGTGCTAGGGCCGGCTTGGGACCGGAATGGCAGCGGTGAATGGCGAATCAGCGGTCGTGATTAGCGCATAGTGACCAGGCCGGCGACTCAAAGGCGCCGCGGCAGTTTAAGCAACATCGCACCACAACAGCAACTCAGAAGGAGGCCGCAACAGAGGGCGGCTTAGATCGGGCTGGCTCCCTGATGAATTAGGCGAAGACAACGGCGTTTTGGAGCAGTAACTTGAAGCAGAGGCCATGGTGTGGCGGACAGCGACGGCTCGGAAACCGCCGGGGCGTACACGCGAGTCAATTGCAGGCACGGTGAACCAGGCGGACGGGTGAGTCAATCGCAGGTACGGTAAGCCGGGCAGATAGGCGAGTCAATTGCAGGCATGGTAAACCAGGCGGACGGGCGAGTCAATCGCAGGCACGGTAAGCCGGGCAGACGCGCGAGTCAATCGCAGGTGTTGTAAGCCGCGCGGATGGATAAGTTAGCCACGTCGTGTTAATGTAGTGAACAATTGTCCTGCATCAACAATATTGCAGACCAAGGAAAAGGTAAACTGCTATTTGACAAAACAATATGTGCCAATAAAATAAATTTAAATGGATGTCACCTGATTCGTCTAGACGACAGATGTTGCTTTGCGCGGATCAAATTTTGCTCATGGTGCCTATGGAATTAGTACTTCGTCTGACCTTTATCCTTTGTTTTTTAAAACGCCACACAGTGCGGCAGAACCGGCTGGGCGGCTCGACTTGAGCAGAGGCGGGTCAACGCAGATGAACCCGTGGAAACAGCGGTTCAGACGCGAAAGAAGTGGCCTGCGGCGGAGGCAAGCTGCTCAGCCGGGCCGGCTCAGCGCGGGCACGGCGAGGCAGCGTGGGATGGAGACGACGACCGCGTGGCGGAGGTGCCGGCTCAGTTCCACATCAGCGGGGGCGACTCGGCGACGCAGGCAGCTAAGGCTGAGAGCAACAGCGGCTCAACGGGGGCGTCTCACATGGCGGCGAGGGAGGCTGAGCGCGGGCGGAGTAGCATGAGGCCCAGGCGGCAGCGCGTTGCAGCAGTGGCGGCTTGCGGCGTGACTGTAACAGCGGGAGCGACTCAACTGGCTGACAATTACGACGGAGGTGACTCACAGGCGACGGGAGGATCTGACAATACCCGAATCGCTGGCATCTTGTGATGACGACGCCAGCCGATGGGTGTTGAAAGCCTCTGTACTAGCACTCCGGTCCCCTGGTCCCCACGTGAGAAGCATCCAATTTTGCGAGACTTGAGCCGAAGTCAATCGAGATGATTAGACTTTCAACTGTCCTTTCCTTTTAAAAATATTTTATCTGATCCCAGTGGAATTTGGAACTTGATGTCTTGTCTCTGTTAATCTTTCCTATAACTGCTGGCCTACGTATATTCCCACTATAGACCTTGGGCGTTGCTGTGTTGGTATTTTGAGGCTTTTTCTTGGCGCGGTTCCATAGGCATACCTATATGATGTCCCTGAAAATAGTGTACGTGCATGTACTTTTTCCAAATGATCAGCGGCGCTGGCAGTATTAATTCATAATGGTTTTTGTTGGCCTCCTCGTAATTCTGCAAGACTGGCCGCACAAGAATCAATTTGAGAATAGGTTTAGGGTTTTCCCGTGGGGCAAAGCCTCCCCACGTCTTTCTATTTATAATGATCAGCATATACAAGTTACATATGTACATAATACGTGTACATGACACGCTAGACCTATTTTAATATACCCTCTTAATCTGAACTTCTACTCTGTACAAGGTTTAGATTGGTACTAAAACGGTCTAGCATCTGTCGAGTGACTGGTTTAGTAAATACATCAGCCAGCTGATCATTAGAAGAAATGAACCTGACCTCAAGGGCTCCAGAAGCAACACGCTCACACACAAAGTGGAAATCGATCTCAATATGCTTGGTGCGTGCATGGAAAACTGGGTTGGCAGTCAGATATGTGGCTCCCAAATTATCACACCATAGAACAGGAACACGCTGCTGGGAAACACCAAGCTCCTTGAGTAGTGATTCTACCCAGATGGCCTCAGCAGCCCCATTTGCCAAAGCTTTGTACTCAACCTCCGTACTAGATCTCGACACCGTCGATTGCTTCTTAGAGCTCCAGGAGATGAGATTCGGGCCAACAAAAATGGCAAAGCCTCCAGTGGATCGTCGATCATCAGGACACCCAGCCCAGTCTGCGTCAGTGAAAATATTAATGCTGGTGGAGACAGCCTTCCGAAACTTCAGTCCAGTCTGCAATGTTCCCTTTACATAGCGCAGAATGCGCTTAACAACTTCCCAATGAACATCAGTGGGCTGTGAGAGAAACTGGCATACCTTGTTCACTGCAAACGAAATATCTGGGCGGGTGAGAGTCAAATACTGCAAACCACCAACGACACTGCGATACCGGAAAGAATCATCGGCACCAAGGGGCTGTCCAGACACCCGTGCAAGCTGGTCAGAGGTAGACAGTGGTGTGGAAGTGGGCTTACAATTCTCCATGTTCACACGGTGTAAAAGACCCATGGCATACTTCTGTTTTGTCAAGGTCACCCCCCCTGAATTGTACGACACTTTCAAGCCAAGAAAGTACTCCGACAGCCCAAGACCCTTGATAGGAAAAGTGGCTGCAAGTGAATGAACAAGACCGTCAACTGCACGTGGAGAAGAGCCAGCAATAACGATATCATCCACGTAGACAAGCATATAGATCTGAACATCCCGATGGCGGAAGAAAAACAGAGAGGCGTCGGCTCGAGAGGGAACAAAACCCAACTGGAGAAGACGAGAACTGAGCCGAGCATACCATGCGCGAGGAGACTGTTTAAGTCCATAGAGAGCCCGTTGCAACTTGCACACATGAGAGGGATACCGAGCGTCCTCAAAACCTGGTGGCTGCTGCATGTAGACCTCCTCAGACAAGTAGCCATGAAGGAAAGCGTTGCTGACATCAATCTGTCGGAGGATCCAGCCGTGAGACACAGCAAGAGCAAGTACCAGTCGAACGGTGGCTGGCTTGACAACCGGACTGAACGTATCACCATAGTCAATGCCAAGCTGCTGTGTGAACCCACGCGCGACCAAACGAACTTTATACTTATCAATGGAGCCATCCGAGCGATGCTTAGTCTTGAAGATCCACTTGCTCCCAACGACATTAACACCACGCGGACGAGGCACAAGAACCCAAGTTCTGTTGCGACGGAGGGCGTCGAGCTCATCCATCATTGCTGTGCGCCAAGCATGCTCACGGAGGGCATCACGGTGAGAGACGGGCACAGCGTGAAAAGCACGGCGACGAGGGTCGTAGCGGACAGTTCCATCAGTTGGGACAAGCGCACGACGAGTATGATCTCGGGTACGCGTGACCATGGTGTGACCCGGAGCAGCTGGAGGCGTCGCGGTCGAGGGAACAGGGCTACCCTCAACAGAAGGCGACGCGAGCTGGTCGGACGGCGAGGAGGGAGCAGCAGCCTCCTGCACCGATGGGCCCGGGAAGGCCGGCGACGATGGGCCCGGGGAGGCCGGCGCGGTTGATGACGGGGCAACCGGCGAGCCGAGTGACGCGGCCGGGGAGGTCGGTGTGTCTGCAGCGGGCCGTCCAGCCGAGCGGCCCGAGGCAAGCGGACGCGTCGTGGATGGTGGGCCGGGCGATGAGGCAGCCGATGGGCCTGGCGACGTGCATGCGCCATGCACGTCGATCGCCGAGGAGGGAGCGGCGTCCTGGGTTGCCTGCACAGTAGCAATAGCACCTAGAACAAGCGGATCAGTAGACAGGTAGGATAAGTCATATTTACGCATATGGTCACCCGTAACTGGCTCATTGGAAGGAAACGAGAGAGAACGTCAGCCAAGGAGGAGATATCGACGGTGACCCCAGGGGTGGCATATGGAAACACAGACTCATCAAACACAACATCACGGGAGATGTAGATACGGCCCGTGGAACGGTCTAGACATTTGTACCCTCATGCAGCTGGCTATAGCCTAAGAACACACACATAGTGGACCGAAAAGCAAGCTTGTGGGCGTTATATTTGCGCAAGCTAGGCTAGCAGGCACACCCAAAGGTGCGGAGAAAGGTATAGTCAGGTTGGACCTTAAGGAGATGGAACAAGGGTGTATCTTGTTGGAGAACAGGTGTAGGCATGCGATTAATCAGGTAACAGGCAGTAAGGAAAGCTTCGTCCCAATACCGTAAAGGGAGATACGAATGATCTAGTAAGGCCAGACCTGTTTCCACAAGATGACGGTGTTTGCGTTCAGCAATCCCGTTTTGCTGAGAGGTGTGTGGGCAGGACACACGATGAGAGATCCCAGTGCATTGGAAATAGCGGTGTAATTTGTGGTACTCGCCACCCCAGTCTAACTGAACGGATATGATTTTAGTGTGAAGAAGACGCTCAACATGAGCCTGAAAGGCATAAAATACTTGCTCAACGTCAGACTTGTGCTTAAGGAGATATATCCAAGTGAAACGTGAATAATCATCGACAAAACTCACATAATACTTATAGCCTCCGGAAGAGGCAAGAGCAGGCCCCCAAACATCGAAATGAATTAACTCAAGAGGCATAGTAGAAACATGAGTGGATAAACTATATGGTAATTGTCTACTCTTAGCACGCTGACAAGCATCACACACTGAAAAATGACGTTCAGAAGAACAAACTAAATCATTGCTCTTAACAATGTTTTGAACAATATTATTTGAAGGATGATCGAGATGTTGATGCCACTGGGACGGAGTGGTCTTGACACTGAGAGATGCTTGATGAGTGGAGGAAGACGACGCACGACCAAACGGGATGGGGTAGAGGCCGCCACGACTTCTACCGCGAAGAAGGATTTTCTTCGTGGCTGTGTCCTTAACAAGGAAAAAGAAACGGTGAAATTCCACAAAAACATCATTATCAAGAACAAGTCAGTAAACAGACAAAAGATGTTGATGTATATGTGGAAGACGAAGAATATTTCGTACGCGAAGGGATGAACCGGGTATAGTGGAATGACCAATATGCGAAATAGACAAACCTGCACCATTCGCTACTTGCACTTGATCCTTCCCGCCATAGCGCTCATGGAAGTGAAGACGATCGAGGTCGCTCGTTAGGTGGTCCGTCGCGCCGGTGTCCAGGATCCAGTGCGGCGGTTCATGCGTGGCGGAGGAGTTGGAGGCAGAGTTGGTTGCGCGGTGGTCGCGGTCATAGCGGCTGCGACAGTCCGGCGCCTCATGTCCCCAATTTTTACATATCTGGCTCTGATACCAAATTTGAGAATAGGTTTAGGGTTTTCCCGTGGGGCAAAGCCTCTCAACGTCTTTCTATTTATAATGATCAGCATATACAAGTTACATACGTACATAATAGGTGTACATGACACGCTAGACCTATTTTAACAGAATCAATCTCTATCGCTGCGTACGAGTTCGGCAGCAAGAACTTGTCGGTCTCGGCGACTTGTACAGGACTCCTGTCGGTCTCGGCCTCTTGCAGGCGGTACTCCAAACATCGATCAGACTTCGGATCGCTTGTACATTGAAGGAAATAGCACCAGGAGCTACGAGTTGATGCTCCGTAACTTGTAATGTGTCCAATCAAACTCTAATGGAAGTTGACGATCTCAGTGACGTGGTGATTTGACAGCTTGATGGATTGCTAGATGCCACGCACAGCCCGCCGAGAAAAGTTGACTGCATCTGCCCGATTGTACAGTAACGCATTGCATGACGACGGCGACGGACAAACTGTAACCCTAATTTTACCTGAACTTAATTTTTTCCTCGTCGTTCCAACTCATCGTTTATGATATAAATTCTTCCGTGCCGGCTATTGCTCATCCGGCGGGTTGTGAACTTCTCGAGCCCTGGAAAGATCCCTCCAAGAACTCATCACCACCGTGCGCGAGTCCCACGGTGGGCGCCAACTGTCGTGGAATTGTCACGGCAGATGTCTTGGTGTGAGGACTTAGTCGTGAGGCCGACGCATCTATGTAGTAGCTTGAGAGGGGTTGATCGGGACGAGAGACGCGGCACACAAGACAAGGATTTAGACAGCTTCTGGCCCCGGGAAACATCATCCGGTAACAACCCTACATGCTGTTTGTGGCTAGATCTCATTATGCTCATGAGGGAGACGCCGTAGATCCGGCTCTCCTCTAGTTGTGTCTAGCCCTAGAGATTGTTTCTTGTTGCCTCTCCCTCTTGGGGAGCCCTACCCCTCCTTATATAAGTTAGAGGGGCGGGTTACATGTGGAGTCCTAGTAGGACTAGGACTAGTCTAGCTTCTCTTACAAGTTGATTACAAGTCCGGGTCTTGCTTCCTCATAAAGGAAATATTCGTCATATCTTTCCTCTTAATCCGGCCCATCATAACGTGAGCCGGCCTTCTAGGCTTTGGGCCTTGTTGTCCATCTGACCCGCCCGCCGGGTTACTAATGAGTCGCCAAGATCAGTAGGTTATCTGTGAATCGCCAAGCTCCGGGCGGGTCACCAGTGATTCGCCAATTCCGGCCGGGTCATACCGCGGGGTATATCCCCGACATGTTCCGAATAGCTACTTCGGCTTGGTGCGGCGGCTTGTTTATGCGGTGCCACGTATCTATGCTGTGAGGCGCTCGGCGTGCATTGAGGGTGCACGGATGGCGTTTGCCCGTGTCAAGACATACTGGGGGAAGATGAAGGCCATCGATGTTGCAGCGAAGAGTCCACCCAAGGGCCAGGACCGTCACGCACCGGAGCATTATTTTGAAGATGTCTTAGAGGCAGCCCGCTTGATAGAGGGTCAATGCTCGAAAGACATAGTATTCGAGTGAGGTGTAAGGGAATTGTAAAAGACAACTTTATATCTAATCTATTTTTATGTTTTGCTCGAAAGCTTTTTGTTGCTCCTGTGCGACCGTTTTTATATAATCTAAAAGTTTTCTAGTCGTTGGCTTCAGCCCCCTCGTAGGAAGTACAAGGGTGTTCGGAAAAGCATTTGATCACTTTTGACCCAACGTCTTGGTCCATGAAGGAGGTGACAATGCGGCGAACCAGGCAATCAGACTATAGGGCGTTAACACTTTCACTTAGCCATAGGAGTTTTATGGTGGGTCTACGATATAGCCCCTGGTATGTACGCGGCTTATTTTTTAGTACGATGTGCTGTACAGATGATCTGAAAAAGATCCTTCGTATAACACGGAGAGAATCGCTAAAGATTACAATAAGTCGTCGAGTGGTTGACCAGCTCTCGCCGCATCATGACAGTCAGTTTTCGGCTTTCTCTACTAAGGTGCTTGACCAGATGAACCGGAAGCACAATCGCAATAGTTCTCCCTTTACTACCCTAGCCGATAGAGCGGAACGTAGGGTAGCAAGCACAGGAGCCGGGCAACCCAACTATTGACCCAAGACATGATTCGGAGCTGATGCATATAAGGCCAAACTCGTGACGGCGAAGTACGCTATAAAGCTATAAAGCTATTCGGACTTGCTGACAACTCATTTGTTCCCATACCGAGCCCCTGGCGAGTTATGCCGAGGTGTGTGTGTGTAAAACAACCACAGGAGCAAAAATTTGGGTCGATTAGGAAAAAGTCAATACTGGAAACTGGTTACGTGTACTGGGAGCTGAGTGATATGCCAATTATTATATAGATAACAAAGCCGCAACCCTGGCTATTTGACATGCCATGGGTCGAAGGCTGAGGTAAAAGGCATTTTATAGGCTCGGAATAGAGAGCTCGGTCTACAAAAAGTTATTTTGAACCTCCTGTCGCACGTCTGCGCCGCCTGTCCTCGGTTAAGGGATTCCTTGACAGGAATAACCCTTGGATGATTGTACTAATCCGAACTCTGGTAGAGTCCTCGGGGTGACCGGCCCTTGAGCTACCTGTGGAGGGGATAATAAGAAGGCAAAAAAGGGGCAGTTAGAAAAGTAGGGGGGTTGCAGGCACACCCATATTGTGCTTCCGCCGGTGCCCAGGGTATTTCAAGTGCATAATTGTGTATGTGCGGTACCCACTTCGAAGGCATATTAGGCGAACGGCGGAAGCCGAATTGCTAGTCCAATATGGACATTGATCGGTCATGTTGAATGGAGACCGGCGGCGTGATGGCCGACGTGGTATGCAGCGTGATGAGGCTTCTGTGTAGTTCGGTGTGACGCCCCTGATTCAATCGTACACTAATCATACACGCAAACGTGTACGATCAAGATCAGGGACTCACGGGAAGATATCACAACACAACTCTAAAACATAAAATAAGTCATACAAGCATCATAATACAAGCCAGGGGCCTCGAGGGCTCGAATACAAGTGCTCGATCATAGACGAGTCAGCGAAAGCAACAATATCTGAGTACGGACATAAGTTAAACAAGATTGCCATAAGATGGCTAGCACAAACGGGCATACAGATCGAACGAGGCGCAGGCCTCCTGCCCGGGATCCTCCTAACTACTCCTGGTCGTCGTCAGCGGGCTGCACGTAGTAGTAGGCACCTCCAGTGTAGAAGGAGTCATCGTCAACGGTGGCGTCTGGATCCTGGGCTCCATCTTCTGGTCACAGCAATCGGGAAGAGAAATGGGGAAAATGGGAAACAAGGCAACCGTGGGTACTCATCCAAAGTACTCGCAAGCAAGGAGCTACACTACATATGCATGGATATATGTGTAAAGGGCCATATCAGTGGACTGAACTGCAGAATGCCAGAATAAGAGGGGGACAGGTAATCCTGTCAAAGACTACGCTTCTGGCAGCCTCCGTCTTGCAGCATGTAGAAGAGAGTAGACTGAAGTCCTCCAAGTAGCATCGCATAGCATAATCCTACCCGGCGATCCCCTCCTCGATGCCCTGTTAGAGAGCGATCACCGGGTTGTATCTGGCACTTGGAAGGGTGTGTTTTATTAAGTATCCGGTTCTAGTCGTCATAAGGTCAAGGTACAACTCCAAGTCGTCCTGTTACCAATGATCACGGCTATTCGAATAGATTTACTTCCCTGCAGGGGTGCACCACATAACCCAACACGCTTGATCCCATTTGGCCGGACACACTTTCCTGGGTCATGCCCGGCCTCGAAATATCAACACGTCGCATCCCTACCTAGGCACAACAAAGAGGTCAGCACGCCGGTCTAAACCTAAGCGCACAGGGGTCTGGGCCCATTGCCCTGAGCACACCTGCACGTTGCGAGGGCGGCCGGAAGCAGACCTAGCAACCTCTAGTACAACGGAAGTCACGTTACGCGGCCCAATCTGGCGCGCGCCGCTCAGTCGCTAATTTCACAAAGTGCTTCGGCTAATACCACGATGTCGAGTGCCCATAACTATCCCCGCGTAGTTGGTTAGTGCGTATAGGCCAGTAGCCAGACTCAGATCAAATACCAAGATCTCGTTAAGCATGTTAAGTATCCGCGAAAGCCGACCAAGGCCAGGCCCACCTCTCTCGTAGGTGGTCTCAACCTGTCCTGTTGCTCCGCCACAAAGATCCACCCAGAGGGCCGTCGGGACAAAGGTCCTTTCAGCCCCCAATCCGTGAATCACTCGCGGGTACTCCTCGAGCCGACCCGACTTTAGTCACCACACTATCATGTATAAAGTATAGTATATACCCGTGATCACCTCCCGAGTGATCACGGCCCAATACTATAGCACAACAGACGGACAAGAATGTAGGGCCACTGATGAAAAACTAGCACCCTATACTAAGCATGTAGGATTGCAGGTAAAGGTAACAATAGTAGTAACAAGGACAGGCTATGCATCAGGATAGGATAACGGAAAACAGTAACATGCTACACTACTCTAATGCAAGCAGCATAGAAGAGAATAGGCGATATCTAGTGATCAAGGGGGGGCTTGCTTGGTTGCTCTGGCAAGAGAGAGGGGCCGTCAACAATGTAGTCGTACTGGGTAGCAGCGGCGTCGGTCTCGGTGTATAGCGAGAGAAGAGGGGGAAGAAACAATAAATATTTAAGCAAACAGATGCATAGCGATGCATGACATGACAAGTATCGGTGTTAGGGGTACCCTACGCGGTATGAGGTGATACCGGTGAAGGGGGATAACATCCGGGAAAGTATCCCCTGTGTTTTGCGTTTTCGGGCAAAGGAGCCGGAGGGGGAAAGTTGCGAGTTTGATAGGTTAGGGGTGTGTGGCGGACGAACGGGCTACGTATCTAGAATCGTCTCGTCGTTCTGAGCAACTTTCATGTAGAAAGTATTTTCATCCGAGTTACGGATTAAAAGATATGATTTGCTAAAGATTTAAATCATTTTCTGATTTTAATTAATTATTTAAATCCAACATTATCCATAACAGTGAATGATGATGCAGGCATGACATCAGAGTGATGTCAGCAGGTCAACTGGTCGGTTGACCAGTCAAACCAGACAGGTGGGTCCAGTGGGACCCACATGTTAGTGTCAAGGGCATTAATAGAGTTTTAAACTAACTAAATGGGTTAATTAGCAGTTGGGGCCTAGTAGTCAGTGAGAGATTATGTTTTAATTAATTAATTTAGTTAATTAGCAGTTTATCTATTTGTTTTTATTCCTTCTATGGCATGGGGCCCGCATGTCAGTGGCAGTAGCTGCCACGTCAGCGTAGTTGACTTCGGTCAACGTGGCAGTTGGGACCCCCAGGCCCACAGGCAGTGACCCAGGGTGGGGCCCCGGGGTGCCAGGTCAGTGGAGCCGCCGGAGTAGCTCCGGCAAGCTCGCGCGCAGCGGCAGAACACCGGCGAGTGTCGGATTTCGCCCATGGGACACCAAATCGAGCGCGGCCGGGCACGTTAGAACGGCAAGACGAAGACACGACAGTTGGTGGTGGTTATGCGGGCAGTGGTGGCCGGAATCGAGCGCTACAGGCTCATAGGCGGCGAGGTGGTTCAGGCGTGAGACGAAGACGGCGACGCAGCGCGCTTCGGGGCTAACGGGAAGGCTAGGGGGAGCTGCGCGACGCGCTGAGCATGAAGGGCTTGGCCCCCTGACCATTTGGTCACCGGAAGGGCGCCGGCGACGCGCGCAGGCGGCGGCGCAGTCGGGTGCTCAACGGGGACGACGTTAGGAGGCACAAGAGGGAGCGTGCGCAGGCGCGTTGGGCTCCTAGGAACCCCAGGAGCACAATGGTGAGCTCGGGCGAGCGCGACGACGGATGTGGCCACGGCGGCGAGGTACACCGCAGCGACCAGAGCCCGGGCATGATGACGAGCTAGCTACCGCGTGAGCTAGGGGATCTAGAGGGTGGAGGAGGGAGGCAGCTCACCTAGCGGCACGCACGGTGGCCGGTGAATGGTTTAGTAGCTGCAGGGGCATCGCCGGAGATGAATAAGAACGGCGGCCACCGGAGATGTGGAAGAAGGGGGGTGTTGCAGCAGCGCCTCCGAGCTCCAGCTGCGGCCACCGGTCGACGAGGAAGACGATGACGAAGACGACGGACACGCTGGCGAGCTGAGGTGGTGGCTGTGGCCGCGCATTTCACGGTGGCGGGTCCATGGCGGCGCTCGGATGCGATGGGAGAGGAGGAGAGCAGGGTGGATCTGGAGGGGAGGAGAAATATCTGCGGGGGGGGGGGGGGGGGAGGGGATCTGACGAGGCCAAGAGGGGGGCCGTGGCGGCCTTATCCTCCCCCATCGCCGACGAGGGGGTGCGGCGGGGACGCGCCCTATTCCGACCCTGGTCGGGGGAACAGGGAAGGGGAGGGAGCGACCGGGCGAGGTGGGCCAGGCCGGTCGGATGGCCAGGTGGGCCGGCCTGGCTGCGAGCTGGGCCGCCTGGTCCGGGGGGGTTCTCCTCCCCTTTTTTTGGTTTCTGTTTCTGTTTTGTATTTTCTTATATTTATTTCTTTTTCCTTTCCTATTTTATTTAACTTAGGGCATTTAGGTATTTTATAAAATTGTATCTTCTACACCATAATTACCTATGCCAATTTTGGCACTGACCCAACATTTTTGTTGTACACTTTTTAAGAACTTTTGTTGTTTGCCATTTTTTTGAATTGAATTTTGAATCGGTTTGAACAAACGAAAGCTTAGCAACAATAATCAAAGATGACATGGCATCATTAGGTTAGTTTTACTGTAGCCTAATTATCTGGGCGTTACAAATCTCCTCCACTACAAGAAATCTCATCCCGAGATTTAGGAGGTAGAAGGAAACAACGCGGGGTATTCATCACGCAGGCGATCCTCGCGTTCCCAAGTGGCTTCATCTTCAAATTCGTGCGACCACTGGACTTTGAGGAACTTGATCGCCTTCTGACGTGTGCGGCGTTCAGCTTGGTCGAGAATATGGACTGGATGCTCTTTATAGGAAAGGTCCTGTTGCAATTCAAGCACTTCATGATCCACTGCTCGGATTGGGTCGTTGAAGCAGCGTCGGAGTTGTGACACGTGGAACACATCGTGAACCTGAGAAAGGTTGGACGGAAGCTCCAGTTGATATGCCACTTTTCCACGCCTATCGAGAATAGTGAAAGGACCAATATAGCGGGGAGCTAGCTTTCGTTTGATCCCGAAGCTGTGTACACCCTTCATTGGTGTAACTCGAAGATAGGCCTTTTCGCCAGGTTGATAGACCATGTCTTTATGATGACGGTCATAATTACTCTTTTGGCGTGAATGAGCAGTCTTGAGATTCTCAAGAATAATGCGGACTTGTTCTTCGGCATTGTCGGTGTACAAAAAGGGGGTACACTTTTTGTACCCCTATGACTGTGCACGGGCAGTCTGAGCCACGGGCGCCGCCACGCCGAGCACGACATGGGAGGTAAACCAACGTAAGGCCGAAGCTGAAGAGGAGAAGAACGACACCAAGGCCACAAAGAGCAAAGGGAACAAAGCAGACCCCCCCGGCAAGGTCCTTGCCGGGGGACAACTTTAGCTAGCCCAGCAAGATCCTTGCCGTGGCAGCTTGCCCCACACCTACGGAGCGAGGTCACCCTTGAGTCCACTGCCCCCATGGGGCAAGGATTCGGGAGACATCCCCGTGCTGGCATGCAGATCTTTGTGAAGACATCCAAGACCAGATGCCCACTTAAGAAGGTGATGACCCTTGGCGGGATCCCAGCCAAGGAGGACCACAAGGCACCCGGCAAGAGCCTTGCCGGGGATAACAGCGAGCGCCATGGCAAGACCCTTGCCGGGGCCCCGGCAAGGCCCTTGCCAAGGACACCCGCAGGGCCACCATCAGGCCCACACCAGTCGCGCCCCCACCGCCGTTCGCATGCAGCTACCGACCCAACCAGTTGGGCAGGCACCTGTGTGGCGGCGTGCAGATCTTCGTGGAGACCCACCACTACGCCACCTCAGTTGCTTGCCTGCCTACATGGCACCACAAGCACCGCTGGCCAAGGCGCGTGTCAATGCAAGAGGGAGCAGCGACGGACGGGACAGGGCTCTCCCCCGTCCCCGATAAAGCAAGGACACCTAAGCAAGGCGCATTAAATGCACCTTGTCATGTAATGCGAAGGATAAACTCGCATTACTGTACCCTTTCCACCTCCTGTGTGCCACTGTGGCGACCCCTTTCCTATAAAAGGAGGCCCGAGGCGACCAGGAGGGCGATTTGGCTTTTTGGAGCTCTTGACGCCCCACAGCTAGCTCAAGAACACTGATATACAAACCACCAAAGCAGGAGTAGGGTCTTACGCATCCTCGCGGCCCAAACCTGGATAAAGGAACCGTGTGCTACCTGTTTGATCCGCTCTCCTCACGACCCCTGCGCCCCCGCAACCGTAGTAGGGATTCTTGTGATCCCATAGGTGTCGTTTCCCACCGACATCTTTGGCGCGCCAGGTAGGGGGCAACGCAGTTGAGAGGATCGGCTTTAGCAGTTAGTTCGATGCTTCTTCATCATCATCATGGCGCCCAAGAAGAAGACGATGGTGGCGGTTGGCCCGTCGGAGGCCGGGCATCCTGTCCCGACGCGGGCAAGCAGTGGACCGGTCGCAGAAAGGACCCGGGGCGATGTTCGCGAACACCAACACCGTCGCAGCAGCCGGAGTTTGGGAGGCGGCGATGTTCGTGTTCCTGGCAACGGGCCGCACGCTGCCAAATCCAAGGATGGAGCCGGGCCCTCCGCGGGTGACGCGGGGCCTTCCAGGCTCGCTGCCGCCCCGCCCGAGGGCGACGCAAGGGCTTCCAAGACTCCCACGCTGGCGCAGACGGCGCGCTCCTCTCAAGCGGCGCGCGACGAATGGAGTGATCGCACCGAAGACCCCGGGCGTCGCCGCGGGTAGAGCCCCGAGCGCCACTCCCGGGATGTAGAAGACCTGCCCGCTCGCCGAGGCACTGGTGAAGGTGGCATGCGACCGCGCAATCATGATAGAGCTCCTTCTGACATGGTCAGAAGTCGAAGCGCGTCGCGATCTATGCAGGTTTCGCTGCCACCGACGCCAGCAGAAGCCTTGGCGCGCGCAGTTGCCCCTCGATTTCCTTCCCATTACGGGGAAACTCGACGAATGGAGAGCCACCATCCGAAGCCTTGTTGCGGTGGCCAACAAAGACGAACCGGGCCCGATGGAGCCCCCGGGTCGACGTTCCGACGGAGTCCCGCGTACCAGTGGCAGGAAGGCTGGCGGCGCCGCGACCACGGTGCATTCGCCTCCTCCTCGCCCGGTACCACGGACACCTGCCCGTCGCGATGTTACGGGCGACGAAATCTCCATAGCGTCGTCCGACCCGCGAACCCTTCGTGACCAGCGCCAGGTCCTTCGGGATCGGGAACATGAAGACGCTCGGACCATTATCGAGCGCCGGCGCGGAGCGCGCCACCAGTCAGACAGGCGAGCAGGGCCTGCTGTGGACCACCCGGCATCGGAGAGCCCTGGAGGCCTGCCTTACGAGGTAGGCTGCCCGGCTTTTACACGTGAGCTGCGACAGTTCCAGTGGCCCACTCACCGCACCTTCAAACCTGACGTGGGCGAGAAGTACGGCGGCAAGACCCACCCGTCCGAGTTCCTCAACATCTACACCATCGCGATGCAGGCTGCCGGAGCCCGCGACGATAAGGTGCTTGCGAATTACTTTCCATTGGCTCTTAAACCCAACGCCATGTCATGGTTGATGCACTTGCCGGTAGACTCCATTTCCTCCTGGTCGGATTTGTGCCATGAGTTCGTGGGCGCCTTCACTGGCGGTCACCAAGCTCATGGCGAAGCAAGCGATCTGCACGTCATTCCCCAGAAGGGAGGCGAGAGTCTCCGCAAGTACATACAGAGGTTCAGCCGGATACAGTACAACATCCCTGATGTTCACCTTGCCGCCATCATCAGCGCGTTCCATCAGAACGTGCGTAACCGCAAGATGCGCGAAGAGCTGGCGATGAACAAGGTGAAAGATGTCGCAGAACTCTATGTTCTTACTGACAGATGTGCCCGAGCTGAAGAGGGGAGGAAGTACCCCGGCGAAGATGCCGGCGTGGAAACCGACTCCTCAGATGAGGATACCGACGCCCCGGTGAAGAAAGGCCGGCGCTGCAACAGGAAGCGCAAGGGAAAAGCCGTGCTTGCCGTCGAGGGGTCTGATGACACCGGCTCCACCAAGAAAACCAAGGCAGATGACCCCGGCAAGGAAATTGCCGGATGTGTCGCCTGCTGGGCCTTGGCGGCTGCCGAGAAGCCAGGCAACTCCGACAAGCGGTACTGCAAGATCCATCGCACCAAAGGCCATGCTCTCCAAGACTGCCGACAGGTTGAGCTCCTCGCTGAGAAGCAGAGGGCTGAATATGAGAGGCGGGACAAGGAGAAGGGCCAAGACGGTGCTGAGGGATCCGGCAAGAAGCGTGACGGCCAGGCGGGCCGTCGCGGCAAGGATAAACAACAGGAGAGGCCCGCCCGGGGCCGTGACAGAAAGCCAGAAGACGACGATCACGAAGAGGACGACGAGTCCGGCGACCAAGAGTTTCAGAAAGCTACAGAGGCCATGTGCGTCGACGGCGGCGCCTCGCTGCATACCTCTCATCGCCGGCTTAAACAGTGGGCGCGAGAGATTACAGCGGCACAGCCCTCGTTTGATGCCCAAAGGCCGCTGAAGTGGTCCAGCACACCTATCATTTTTGACACTAAGGATCACCCTCATCGCACTACTGCGGTCGGGTGCTTGCCATTTTTGGTTTCACCAACGATACGCAACCTCAAGGTGACAAAGATGCTAGTCGATGGCGGGGCCGGTCTGAACCTGATCTCGCCTACCGTGATCGAGAAGCTGCAGATTCCTGATTGGGACATCGAAGAGACGGGCACGTTTCAAGGGGTCAACCCGGGAAGAAGCCAACCCAAGGGAAAGGTCACGCTGCCCGTAACTTTTGGAAGCGACCTGAACTTCAGGACGGAGAGGGTCGTGTTTGATGTTGCCAAGATCCCCTTGCCCTACAACGGGATCCTTGGCCGCCCAGCGCTGGCCAAGTTCATGGCGGCGTCACACTACGCATACAACACCCTGGAGATGCCAGGGCCCGTGACGATCATCACCATCCCCTCCGACAAGAAAGATGTGCTGATTTGCGCTGACCAACTATACCAGCAAGCAGTTGCAGCAGCTGCCGCCGCTAGGGCGCTTGCTCCTGCCACTGAGACCCCGGGAGGGAAGAAGAAGAAGGCCGGTGAGACCTCGGACACCCACTCCGGCAAGCGCACCTCTTCGGAGTGTAGTGCTGCCGTCGAGGACGTGCCAGAGAGCTCCACCGGCGGAAACAAGAAGCCCAGGGCCACGCCGTCGGGAACCAAGAAGGTTTCCGTCAATGATGACGGCACGAGAGGAGCTTTTACCATAAGCTCCACCCTTGACGACAAATAGGAAGACGCGCTCATCACCTTCCTGCGGGCGAATGTCGATGTGTTTGCATGGCACGCTTCTGACATCCCCGGCGTTCCCAGGGAGGTGATTGAGCACCACCTTGCTGTCTGTCCTCATGCGTGGCCCGTCAAGCAAAAGGTCAGGAAGCAAGCTTTGGAACGACAAGAGTTCATCACGGAAGAGATTCGGAAACTGGAGGCGGCGGGTTTGGTAAGAGGAGTGCTCCATCCAACGTGGTTGGCAAATCCGGTCGTGGTGCGCAAGGCAAATGGGAAGTGGAGGCTGTGTATTGATTACACGGATATCAATAAGGCTTGTCCTAAAGACCCCTTCCCGTTGCCGCGCATCGACCAGATTGTAGACTCCATAGCTGGGTGTGATCTGTTGTCATTCCTTGATGCCTACTCTGGCTACCACCAGATCTTCATGACAAGAGAAGACGAAGAGAAAACAACATTCATCACCCCATGTGGTACGTATTGTTTCATGCGGATGCCTTTCGGGTTGAAGAGTGCTGGTTCGACATTTGTGAGGGCGGTCCAGATTGGTTTTGAACCCCAGCTCCATAGAAATATGGAAGCTTATATGGATGACATAGTGGTCAAAACCAAAGACAGGGCAACCCTCATACCAGATTTGCAAGAGACATTTGCAAACCTATGCAAGATCAATCTCAAGCTAAACCCTGAGAAGTGCGCCTTCGGCGTCCCGTCCGGCAAGCTTCTCGAGTTCTTCGTGTCACAGCGTGGGATAGAGGCCAATCCGGATAAAATCAAGGCCATAGAGCAGATTGAGGCACCCAAGCGAATCAAGGATGTGCGTCGGCTTGCTGGTTGTGTCGCTGCCATGAGCAGGTTCATATCCAGGTCTGCCGAGCGTGCCCTTCCCTTTTTCAAGATCCTGAAAAAGGCGGGCCCGATGGAGTGGATGCCAGAAGCCGAAGCAGCATTGCAAGATTTGAAGAAGTACCTCTCCTCCGTGCCAACACTAGTTGCGCCTAGGCCCCAGGAACCGTTGCTGCTATACCTAGCGGCAACGAACCAGGTGGTCAGCGCCGCACTAGTAGCGCAGAGAGAGGTTGACGAAGAGGTAATGGCAGCAATAGAGCCCGACACCGCCAATGCAGAGACGACACAGCCAGTCGGAGTGCCGCCGAAGAAGAAGATGATGCAGCACCCGGTCTACTTTGTTAGCTCCCTCCTACACGGAGCTAGATCGAGGTACTCCGGCGTGCAGAAACTGCTCTTCGGCCTCCTCATGGCCTCGAGGAAGCTGCGTCACTACTTCCAGGCACACGAGATCACTGTTGTCACTCGCCTCCCTCTACAACGGATATTGCACAATCCGGATGCGACGGGGAGGATTGTGGAATGGGCACTGGAGCTGTCCAGCTTTGGCCTCAAGTTTGAAAGTACTTCGACGATCCAGAGCCGAGTCCTGGCGGCGTTCATCGCAGAGTGGACCGCAACACCTGACGAGGAAGCCCAAGAAACTGCTCTCCCCGGCAAGGAGGCAAGTTGCAATTAGATTATGTACTTTGATGGGGCTTTCTCCCTACAAGGTGCCGGGGCTGGCGTACTGCTCGTCGCCCCCACCAGAGAGCACCTCAAGTACGTGATCTAGATGCACTTCCCCAGGGAGGTGTCAACAAACAATACGGCAGAGTACGAAGGGCTGCTTGCCGGTCTTAGGATCGCGGCGGACCTCGGAATCAAAAAGCTTATCGTCAGGGGTGACTCGCAGCTTGTCGTCAAGCAGGTCAACAAGGATTACCAGAGCCCGTTGATGAAGGCCTACGTTGATGAAGTGAGAAAGCTGGAAGAGCGTTTCGACGGTATACAGGCTGAACACGTTCCCCGAGCAGAGAACAATATCGCTGATTACCTGTCGAAGCGCGCTGCCCTCAAGCTACATGTGGAACCAGGTACCTTTGTGCTTCAGCTAACTCAGTCGTCCGTTGATCCATCAAAAGAGCAGAACAAGAGAAGAAAATCAGAGCCCGGCAAGTACTTCCCCGCCGAGCTCCCCGGAGCCGCCGACAAGGATGTTCCGGGGGCACTGAGCCCGCCACGGGACGGCTAGCTCCGGCGGAGCGTCAAGCTCTTGCCGTCGAGACAGCCGCTCCTATGGCGGAGGAGATGCCTTTAGTCCTCGCCGTCGAGCCCCAAGCTCCAGCGTGGGCGCAGCATACCGTCCGATTCCTCCAAACAAGGGAACTTCCTGAGGAGCAGGAAGAAGCGGAAAAAGTAGCCCGCCGCTCTACCATGTACCAGTTCGTCGATGACGTCCTGTACAGGAAGAGACCGAACGGTGTGAAATTAAAGTGTATCCCTCGAGAGGAAGGACTGGGGCTGTTGGCAGAGATACACGGAGGCATATGTGGATCCCACATCGGGTCAAGGGCCCTCGCCGGCAAGGCATTCCGACAAGGTTTCTTCTGGCCCACCGCTCTCCAGGATGCGACGACACTCGTCACCAGGTGTGAAGCGTGTCAGTTCCATTCAAAGAAGCTTCATCAGCCAGCTCAAGCCCTTCAAACCATTCCTCTCTCCTGGCCCTTCTCGGTCTGGGGGCTCGACATACTGGGCCCTTTCCCCCGCGCTGTCGGGGGCTTTGAGTACTTGTACGTTGCAATCGACAAGTTCACAAAATGGCCAGAGGTGGAAGCAGTGAGGAAGGTCATAGCTCAGTCAGCCGTCAAGTTCTTCAAGGGACTAGTGTGCCGTTTTGGTGTACCCAACAGGGTCATCACCGACAACGGCACACAGTTCACAAGCCGCACCTTCATGCAATATACTCAAGACCTCGGCAGCAAGGTCTGTTTTGCTTCCGTTGCTCACCCGCGAAGCAATGGTCAAGCTGAGAGGGCAAATGCTGAAGTGCTGCGAGGCTTAAGGATCAAGACCTTTGACAGGCTGCACAAGAGCGGAAGGCGCTGGATTGATGAGTTGCCGATGGTTCTTTGGTCAATCAGGACGACACCAAATCGAGCCACCGGCCAGACACCCTTTGCCCTGGTATACGGGGCAGAAGCAGTTATCCCCACTAAACTCATATACGAGTCACCTCGAGTGCTCGCTTATGATGAGCTTGAGCAAGAGCAACTGCGGCAAGATGGCGCACTGCTCCTTGAGGAAGATCGTCTTCGGGCGGCTATGAGAGCAGCACGCTACCAGCAAGCCTTGCGCCGCTACCATAGCCGCAAGGTTCATGCCCGAAGCCTTGAGGAAGGCGACCTTGTCCTTCGGCGCGTTCAATCGGCCAAGAATTCCAACAAGTTGACGCCAAAGTGGGAATGCCCTTATCGGGTAATACGAGTCACCAGGCCCGGCGCAGTCCGCCAGGAGACTGAAGATGCCATTCCGGTGAGTAACTCCTGGAACATTGAGCATCTTTGCAAGTTTTACCCGTAAGGCGCGGCTTCCCGGGCCCCCCGGCAAGCCACCTTTTGTACAAGCATTGCCAATGACGCATGTAACCCTTTTTACAAAGCCAGGCGCAGACCCTGACCATAAATAAGTGAAGCGCTGGCGCCCTAAGTTATAGCATGCATGCTAGGTCGAGTCTCGTCCTTGGTTAGGGTTGATAGTGCTTAGCGGCGACTAACCCCTAGCTTGGAGGTCAAGTGTGTGTCCCTTTGCCGTTCTTTCGTCTTCTTTGGCTCGCATGACTCACACATATCCTTGCCAGACCAGTTAAGGACGAAAAAGAAAAGGAGGATGGACCAGCATCTAGACCCCGGCAAGCCAGTATTATCAGGGGCTGCAGAAGCAAAGATTCACCCACGGCAGACCAAAGTTGTCGGGGGCTACAACTTCAGATAAGTTCTTCATCCCTTATCATGCATTCCCTTATGGGCTGAGGTATGTGAAACCTCGTTTTTCCTAAAAGCTATCGTGCTCCTCTAAACTCTAGGCCCTAGGACTCGTTCCTGGGGCCAGGTTTGATCGTAGCCGCGGCAGCGAAAGGATGAAATGAGGAGCCTGAACCCGCCTCATCCCTGCCTCCGTCAAAGGCGTGAGAAAGGTCGAGTGAGGTGGAGAGACGGCAAGGCCTTTTGTCGGGCAAGGAAATGTTTATCTTAGAGATATCAAGGATTTACTCCTTGTCGTGTGTTCTACCCGCAAACAAATAGCCCAGCAAACATCCCTTTTTCATTACAAACATTCCATTCAGGTACAATCCATAGGGAGTGAAAAACATGAATGATGGGGTTACAAGTTTTAAATTTAGCTAAGGTCCGAAGGCTTACAAACTAAAAAGAAAGACAAGATGCCCATAATCCCTTCCTTGTGCCTCTCCTCAGGAGGCAGGCCAAGGAGGCGAAAAGGGCAAAAGAGGCGCCTAGGCGAGCTACGGGTGGCAGAAGACACCAAGAGAACATCCCGGTGGGCGTCCAAAGACTGGATGGTGATGGCGGCGCCGGAAGCAGAGCTCGAAGACGAGGCGGCATGACGTCAGCACGCGTCGAAGGCATCGGTGCCCGCGTACTCTGAGTTGACGGCCTTGCCGCCCGCCCTCTTCCTCTTCCGCAGCCTCCCAACGCCAGCCGCCCAAGGAGACGACCCCGAGAAGTTCAAGGAGCCGGCGACACGGATGATGGGGTCACCGGTGCCGCACGGAGCGGCACCCGACACCTAGTCGGACCCGTCATCCTGCCGCCTATTGCCCTCGGCGTCGCTGCCGCTGTCCTCGTCGTCACTCCTGCCCGAGGAGGAGTCTTCGCTATCGGAAGAACTCTCCACGCAGCACCTTGTGCGGGTCCCAAAGAGCCCGAATACCTTGACGGAGAGAAGGCCGCCCTCCATCAACTTGAAATGGAGGGTGAGCCCCTCCGTCAGGCGGTGGATGTGGGCGAACGTCTTCCATCCTCGACGAAGATACATCACGTGAGGGGCCGGGAAATCAACGCGAACCCGCGTGCCGCTGATCCCGCAGCCCCTCATGTGCAGTCGCAATGACTCCGCCGGATCCAGCTCCATCTCCCGCGCAAATGGGGTCGGGATACGAAGGCGACGATGAGGCGGCCGGCGCAGCCTGAAAAAGAACTCGCAAGGGTCGTCCCCAACATGGCCCTCCATGGGAGGAGGAACCGCTGGCGGAGGCGAGGCCGGTGCGCCGCCCCGTCCTCCTCTTCCTCGAGCGCCTCGGCCTCGCCCACGGCCTCGCCCCCTCCCCCTTCCCCTTGCAGCTGGCTCTGCCACCACAGGTGCAGGAGAAGGAGGGGCGCGTTGTCGAGCGGCAACCCGCGTCGCCACCGTTGAAGGACCAAGGTTCCCTCTCTCCATAGCGAATGGAAGGGAGGGGAGCAGAAGCTGAAGAAAAGAGGAGATGAAAGAGTACGGGGTGCCATCCTCCCCCTCCCGCTCCTTATAAAGGAACGGGGTGGGGGCTCGACCGCCCCACTCTGCCAATCAAGACACGGAGGGTGCAGGGAACTGGGACCGACCCGCTGCCCCGGCCCGCGCCGGCCCGGTTTCCCACCTCCACCGATCGCCCCCCCAAGCGCATGCAAGCCACATGGCAGGCGTGCAGGCCCGAGGCGACGGGTGAGGCGACTTCTCCCCACCCCGTGATTGAAGGGAGTGGACGCCTTGAAGACCATGCCATGGCCCCGTTTAGTAAATGGGCCGCGCCTCCACGCCTCCCTCCGTTTATGGGGAAGGCGCGAACCGCCCCCTTTACTACGACGTGACGCATGCGTGCAGAGCTCAGCCCCACGAATGCCGCCCACGTCACGCATGCCTCCCCACTCCGCGCCACGCGGGGGAAGCATGGGAAGCGCAGCGCGCGAAGAAACTTACCGCGGTAAAAACCGCCCCGCCTGCCCGCGCACCGTTCTTGGGCCTAGCCCAACAACGTGTTGCGCTTATGTGTGGCCCAGGCCCGGGGGCTCCTGTCGGTGTACAAAAAGGGGGGTACACTTTTTGTACCCCTATGACTGTGCACGGGCAGTCTGAGCCACGGGCGCCGCCACGCCGAGCACGGCAAGGGAGGTAAACCAAGGTAAGGCCGAAGCTGAAGAGGAGCAGAACGACACCAAGTCCACAAAGAGCAAAGGGAACAAAGCAGACCCCCCCGGCAAGGTCCTTGCCGGGGGACAGCTTTATCTAGCCCGGCAAGATCCTTGTCGTGGCAGCTCGCCCCACACCTATGGAGCGAGGTCACCCTTGAGTCCACTGCCCCCATGGGGCAAGGATTCGGGAGACATCCCCGTGGTGGCATGCAGATCTTTGTGAAGACATCCAAGACCAGATGTCCACTTAAGAAGGTGATGACCCTTGGCGGGATCCCAGCCAAGGAGGACCACAAGGCCCCCGGCAAGAGCCTTGCCGGGGATAACAGCGAGCGCCACGGCAAGACCCTTGCCGGGGCACCGGCAAGGCCCTTGCCAAGGACACCCGCGGGGCCACCATCAGGCCCACACTAGTCATGCCCCCACCGCCGTTCGCATGCAGCTGCCAACCCAAACAGTTGGGCAGGCACCTGCGTGGCGGCATGCAGATCTTCGTGGAGACCCACCACTGCGCCACCTCAGCTGCTTGCCTACCTACATGGCACCACAAGCGCCGCTGGCCAGGGCGCATGTCAATGCAAGAGGGAGCGGCGACGGACGGGACATTGCTCTCCCCCGTCCCCGATAAAGCAAGGACACCTAAGCAAGGCGCATTAAATGTGCCTTGTCATGTAATGCGAAGGATAAAATCGCATTACTGTACCCTTTCCACCTCCTGTGTGCCACTGTGGCGACCCCTTTCCTATAAAAGGAGGCCCGAGGCGACCAGGAGGGGGATTCGGCTTTTTGGAGCTCTTGACGCCCTACAGCTAGCTCAAGAACACTGATATACAAACCACCAAAGCAAGAGTAGGGTTTTACGCATCCTCGCGGCCCGAACCTGGATAAAGGAACCATGTGCTACCTGTTTGATCCGCTCTCCTCACGATCCCCACGCCCCCGCAACCGTAGTAGGGATTCTTTTGATCCCATAGGTGTCGTTTCCCACCGATAGGCATGCTGGATAATATCCGGACCAAAGAGTGGACGTTCCCCAGTTTCTGACCAGTTCAAAGGGGTTCGACACTTTCATCCATATAACACTTTGAAGGGGGCCATCTTCAGACTAGCTTGATAGCTATTATTATAAGAGAACTCAGCATAAGGGAGAGATTCCTCCCATTTCTTGCCGAAGGAAATAACACAAGCTCGAAGCATGTCTTCGAGAACTTGGTTGACACGTTCAACTTGCCCTTGTGACTACCGATCAAACGCAGTACTGAAAGATAAGTGAGTCCCCATAGCTTCTTGGAAACTTTCCCAGAATCTTGAAGTGAATAAGCTGCCACGGTCCAAACTGATAACCAGTGGAATACCGTGAAGTGAAACAATTCTGGACATGTAGAGAGTTGCAAGCTGACTAGCAGTGATAGATTCTTTGACCGCCAGAAAATGTGCAACTTTAGAAAGCCGGTCAATTACGACAAGAATAGCATCATTACCTTTCTGCGATTTGGGAAATCCAGTGACGAAGTCCATTTCAACATGGTCCCATTTCCATTCAGGAATAGAGATAGGTTGCAGAGTTCCAACAGGCCTTTGATGTTCTGCTTTGATACGACGGCAAATGTCACACTCAGCAACATAGCAAGCAATGTCTTGCTTCATGTTAGTCCACCAGAATCTTTGACGAATGTCCTGGTACATCTTTGTACTACCAGGATGGATACATAGAGGCGTATCATGAGCTTCTTTCATAACTTTCTGAGTCATATCCAGGTTTTTCTCCTTATACGGCACCACTAGGCGGCCTTTGAAGTACAAGGCGCCATCATCAGCAATAGTGAAGAATGAGGGCTTCCCTTCTTTGAGGTAGCGCTTAATCTTGTGGGCTTCAGAGTCATATCCCTGTATTGTCTTGATGGAGCTCACGAGATCGGGTTCGACAGCCAGGGTATAGAGGGAACCCTGGGAAACAACAAGGAGATTCATCTTGCAAAACTCCTTAGGGGGGGAGCGAGTGCACCCGGAGGAACAATATGGAGGTTCAGCTTTCTGAATTATTCAACAAGCGAGGACTGAACTTTATGAACCTGGAGGTGGTTGCAGTAAGACTTGCGGCTCAAGGCATCAGCCATTACATTAGCCTTGCGTGGTGTATAGGAAATACCCAAGTCAAAGTCTGCTACAGTCTCCACCCATCTCTGCTGACGGAGGTTCAGGTCTGGCTGAGTAAAAAGATACTTCAGACTTTGGTGGTCGGTGAAGATCTCGCAACGATTACCGAGAAGGTAATGTCGCCACTACTTCAGTGCATGAATGACAGCAGCAAGCTCGAGGTCGTGAACTGGGTAGTTCTCTTCATGAGGGTGCAATTGACGAGAGGCATAGGCAATCACTTTGCGCTCTTGCATTAGGACACAGCCTAATCCTTGACGGGAAGCGTCGCAGTAAATGATGAAGTCCTTCTTAGTATCAGGTGGAGCTAGTACTGGGGCAGAAGTCAACTTGTCTTTGAGTGCTTGGAAGATTTCCTGACATTTGTCTGTCCATTGGAACTTGACGCCCTTATGCAACAAGTTAGTCAGAGGCCTGGCAATCTTGGAGAAGTTCTCGACGAATCGACGGCAATAGCTGGCGAGACCGAGAAAACTTCTGACTTGCTTAACATTCTTCGGAGGAGTCCAATCGAGAATAGCCTGAACTCATTCAGAGTTAACGGCAATACCATCCTTAGAGATGACATGCCCAAGATAGGTTACTTCGGGAAGCCAGAATTCACATTTGGAGAACTTGGCGTATAGCTGATGCTCTCGTAGCTTTTCCAGCACAAGACGAAGATGTTCAACATGTTCTTCTTCGTTCTTGGAAAATACCAGAATATCATCCAGATAAACTACGACAAACTTGTCAAGGTAATCCATGGATATATAGTTCATCAGGCCAGAGAAGGTGGTTGGAGCATTGGTTAAGCCAAATGACATGACAGTGTACTCGTATGAACCATATCGAGTCACAAAGGCGGTCTTTGGGATATCCTCTTCACGAACACGGATCTGGTGGTAACCCAACCTCAAGTCAAGTTTAGAGAACACTGATGAACCAGCCAGTTGATCATACAGATCATTGATCCGAGGAAGAGGATACTTGTTCTGAATGGTAGCTTGGTTAATAGGACAGTAGTCTTGGACCAGTCGGTTTGTCCCATCCTTCTTGACAAAGAGAGAAGGTGCTCCCCATGGAGAGCAACTTGGGCGAATGAAACCATTTTGAAGAGATTTGTCGATTTCCTCCTTAAGCTCAAGGAGTTCATGCGGCGGCATCTTGTAGGGTCGCTTGGCAATAGGAGTGGTGCCTGGTTTCAAGTCGATGACGAATGCGACAGCTCTAGCAGGGGGAATCCCTAGAAGTTCTTCAGGAAAGATGTCGAGGAAGTCACGCACGACGGGAATGTTTTCAATGCCCTCGAGTGGTGCGGCGTTCAATGCATTCAAGGCATAGAGCCTTGCCTCGGCATTCTGAACCAGACGAGCATTGTAGCTTATTATTTCATCGGAAGGCTGTAGCAGATGGACGGTCTTGGTTGCGGAAATGATAGAGGCAGTATGCGCTTTTAACCAATTCATTCCCAGAATGAGATCAATGCTACAGGACTTCAGCACGATGGGAGAGACAAGGAATTCCAGTCCTTCGATTTCAACGGGGACGTCGTTGCAAATCATGGAGGTTCGACATTGGCCCGCAGGGGTGTGTACTAATAGTGAAGCATTCATGTCTTCTCTTTTAATGCATGCATGAATGCAAAATCTTCTGACATGAATGAATGTGATGCACCAGAATCGAATAAGACAGATGCAGGAACTGAATTTACGAGGAGTGTACCCATCACAGTAGCAGGCTGGTCTTGAGCCTCGTTCAGATCAACGTGGTTGGCATGAACACGGCCATGAAACTTGGCACTATTGGTGTTGCGGGCCTGGTTGTTGCCACGGCCAGCTGCTGGAAGGGTCAGTTGATTCTGGTTCTGATTCTGATAGTAGTTCCTGGCAAGGTGACCTGGTTGACCACACTTGTAGCACAGACCATTATTGGGAGTGGGGACAGGAGCTCCGGGTGGTGGAGCTGGAAGTTTTGGCTGCCTAGGAGGTGGGGAAGGCAGACGAGGTGTAGCATAGGACTGCCTTGGGGCAGGTGCATTCGGCTGGTACATGCTGTTGGGAATCCATATCTTGCGCTTCTGCGAGGACGGGCCCGAAGATGAGCCCGTGTCACGGTTGTGCCTGTGGGAGCTCTGGTATTCCTGCAGACCAGTTTCGACATTGCTGGCCTTGTTCACCAGGGTGGCGAAATCAGTAAAGTCGTGCACTAGAAGTGCGATCTTGATGTCAGCTTGAAGGCCGTCATGAAACTTATCCTATCTGCGTGCATCAGTTGCAATGTCCTCTTCAGCATAGCGAGACAAGTCCAGAAACTCTCGCTGATAAGCTTCAACAGTTTTGTTGCCTTGGGTGAGGTTGCGGAACTCACGCTTCTTTCGGTCCATGACTCCCTGAGGAATGAAGCGGGCACAGAAAGCAGCTTGGAAGTCTGGCCAGGTGATGATTGTTACAACTGGCAGAGTACGCCTGTGGCTGTCCCACCATTGAGCTGCGGGTCCCTTCAGGAAGAAGGAAGCAAAGTTGACATAGCTGACAGGGGCTACATTAGCAGACTCCATCTCATAGGTGATGTCACAGAGCCAGTCATCAGCATCCAGAGGCTGAGTTGAGCTGCGGTACACAGTTGGGTTCTGGCGCATGAAATCTTGCAGAGTTACTGGGGCTGGCTGCTGGTTCATATTGGGGCGAGGAAAATGATCCATCATGTTCTCCATGAACTGGCGATTCATCTCAAGCTGTTGGATCATACCAGCCATGTACTCAGGCGGTGGTGGGAAGTTGCCACCACGACCACGACCACCTGGTCTAACCATCCTGCTAATATATAACAGGGGTAGTTCAGCAGTGAGAAATTTGCAAAGACAAGAATCATTCATGATGAAACATGCATAATGAAAGCAGCACAATAGATACCACATAATAGTCGGCATATCTTACAAAAGAGATCATGCATAGAGTTCGGTACACAGAGTTCAGTACATAGACTAAGACATCATAGGCGGCACGCAGGCTCGCGGCGAATGCATCTAACACTAATAAGCAAGTCTACATCAGTCCCACGCGGTACTGCGGAGGTAGCTGTAGCCTGAAAGCTGGTAGTGTGGCATCGGGTACACCATGTCGGCAACCTGGGGTCCGCGGGTACTCTGGTGCTGAACCCGACGCTCAAGTGGCAGAAGAGGACCAAGTGCGGGAGAGTAGCCTCCCACCTCTGGCCAACCGACACCCTGGGGCATCACGGTCCTGGCTGGGTAGATCGCAGAACGCGGCAGCTCCCCAGATTCGACGAAGGGGTGCAACGTCGCCAGAGCACGGTAGAGGTGCTGACGAGTGGTGTACAACTCGTGGCGAAGAGCTCGGTTAGCTCGATCCAGCCCATCAGCATGCAGAACCAGGTTCTGATGGTAGAAGGGCTCTCGGGTGACAGTGGAGTAGGCAGCAGTGTAGTAACCCTCCGCACCAATATCAGATGCGATAGCAATGTGCCTGAAGGGGGAGGTGTCCAACTCCCGGTACTCCCTACGAAGGCGTGTCAGAGCAACATAGGCAGCATCGTGAACTGCCATAGCGATGGTCACACCAACACCATAAGCGGTGTGCAGCACAGTAGTGGAGTCATACTCCCAAGAGTAGAGGTGGACGATGGCACGGTACTGCTCCTGGTTAAAGTCCTCGTACTCCTTGGAGACGGTGTACTCGGGGTGCCTGCAATAACCCAGATAGGTCATCATCTCAGCTAGCACGGGCGATGATCCCAAGGCACCAATGGTCGTCGTGTGGCGCATGACCTGCCTGGTGGGTTCCATCTGAAAACAAAGATGTTTGAAAGGAGTCAAATGACACTGTAGAAATTGTTCAAAACACCATACTAAGGAATAACTATGGCTTTTATCCAACTTTGGGGTGAATGTCGTCACGGGACCCTAGTGTTAGAGTTAGTAAAATCCGTTTAACCCGAGTAGAAGAGAGTTCATAGTCCCAGAGTAAGGGTCGAGGAGTAAAAGATCCTAGTACCACCCGATGGCGGCGTGGGCCCGTAAGGCACACCGCCAAGTTAGTAAAAGTTTTTGCAATGTCTAGACTCGACTTCGGCCAAGGAGTGTGGAAGGGGATTCCTACAGGCAGTCGGCTCTGATACCAACTTGTGACGCCCCCGATTCAATCGTACACTAATCATACACGCAAACGTGTACCATCAAGATCAGGGACTCACGGGAAGATATCACAACACAACTCTAAAACATAAAATAAGTCATACAAGCATCATAATACAAGCCAGGGGCCACGAGGGCTCGAATACAAGTGCTCGATCATAGACGAGTCAGCGGAAGCAACAATATCTAAGTACAGACATAAGTTAAACAAGTTTGCCATAAGATGGCTAGCACAAACGGGGATACAGATCGAACGAGGCGCAGGCCTCCTGCCTGGGATCCTCCTAGCTACTCCTGGTCGTCGTCAGCGGGCTGCACGTAGTAGTAGACACCTCCAGTGTAGAAGGAGCCGTCGTCGACGGTGGCTTCTGAATCCTGGGCTCCATCGTCTGGTCACAGCAATCGGGAAGAGAAATGGGGAAAAGGGGAAACAAGGCAACCGTGAGTACTCATCCAAAGTACTCGCAAGCAAGGAGCTACACTACATATGCATGGATATATGTGTAAAGGGCCATATCAGTGGACTAAACTGCAGAATGCCAGAATAAGAGGGGGATAGCTAATCCTGTCGAAGACTACGCTTCTGGCAGCCTCCGTCTTGCAGCATGTAGAAGAGAGTAGACTGAAGTCCTCCAAGTAGCATCGCATAGCATAATCCTACCCGACGATCCCCTCCTCGATGCCATGTTAGAGAGCGATCACCGGGTTGTATCTGGCACTTGGAAGGGTGTGTTTTATTAAGTATCCGGTTCTAGTTGTCATAAGGTCAAGGTACAACTCCAAGTCGTCCTGGTACCAAAGATCACGGCTATTCAAATAGATTTACTTCCCTGTAGGGGTGCACCACATAACCCAACACGCTTGATCCCATTTGGCCGGACACACTTTCCTGGGTCATGCCCGGCCTCGGAAGATCAACACGTCGTAGCCCTACCTAGGCACAACAGAGAGGTCAGCACGCTGGTCTAAACCTAAGCGCACAGGGGTCTGGGCCCATCGCCCTGAGCACACCTGCACGTTGCGAGGGCGGCCGGAAGCAGACCTAGCAACCTCCAGTACAACGGAAGTCACGTTACGCGGCCCAATCTGGCGTGCACAGCTCAGTCGCTGACATCACGAAGTGCTTCTGCCGATACCATGACGTCGAGTGCCCATAACTGTCCCCGCGTAGTTGGTTAGTGTGTATAGGCCAGTAGCCAGACTTAGATCAAATACCAAGATCTCGTTAAGCATGTTAAGTATCCGCGAACGCCGACCATGGCCAGGCCCACCTCTCTCCTAGGTGGTCTCAACTTGCCCTGTCGCTCCGCCACAAAGATCCACCCAGAGGGCCGTCGGGACAAAGGTCCATTCAGCCCCCAATCCGTGAATCGCTCGCGGGTACTCCTCGAGCCGACCCGACTTTAGTCACCACATGTATCATGTATAAAGTATAATATATACCCGTGGTCACGTCCTGAGTGATCATGACCCGATAGTATAGCACAGCAGACGGACAAGAATGTAGGGCCACTGATGAAAAACTAGCATCCTATACTAAGCATGTAGGATTGCAGGTAAAGGTAACAATAGTAGTAACAAGGACAGGCTATGCATCAGGATAGTATAACGGAAAACAGTAACATGCTACACTACTCTAATGCAAGCGGCATAGAAGAGAATAGGCGATATCTGGTGATCAAGGGGGGGGCTTGCCTGGTTGCTCTGGCAAGAGAGAGGGGTCGTCAACACCGTAGTCGTACTGGGTAGCAGCGGCGTCGGTCTCGGTGTCTAGCGAGAGAAGAGGGGGAAGAAACAATAAATATTTAAGCAAAAGATGCATAGCGATGCATGACATGACAATTATCGGTGTTAGGGGCACCCTAACGCGGTATGAGGTGATACCGGTGAAGGGGGATAACATCCGGGAAAGTATCCCCGGTGTTTCGCATTTTCGGGCAGAGGAGCCGGAGGGGGAAAGTTGCGAGTTCGATAGTTTAGGGGTGTGTGGCGGACGAACAGGGTGCGTATCCAGAATCGTCTCGTCATTCTGAGCAACTTTCATGTAGAAAGTATTTTCATCCGAGTTACGGATTAAAAGATATGATTTTCTAAAGATTTAAATCATTTTCTGATTTTAATTAATTATTTAAATCCAACATTATCCATAACAGTGAATGATGACGCAGGCATGACATCAGAGTGATGTCAGCAGGTCAACTGGTCGGTTAACCAGTCAAACCAGACAGCTGGGTCCAGTGGGACCCACATGTCAGTGTTAGGGGCATTAATAGAGTTTTAAAACTAACTAAATGGGTAATTAGCAGGTGGGGCCTAGTAGTCAGTGAGAGATTATGTTTTAATTAATTAATTTAGTTAATTAGCAGTTTATCTATTTGTTTTTATTCCTTCTATGGCATGGGGCCCGCATGTCAGTGGCAGTAGCTGCCACGTCAGCGTAGTTGACTTCGGTCAACGTGGCCAGTTGGGACCCCCAGGCCCACAGGCAGTGACCCAGGGGTGGGGCCCCGGGGTGCCAGCTCAGCGGAGCCGCTGGAGTAGCTCCGGCAAGCTCGCGCGCAGCGGCCGAACACCGGCGAGCGTCGGATTTCGCCCATGGGACACCAAATCGAGCGCGGCCGGGCGCGTTAGAACGGCAAGACGAAGACATGACGTTTGGTGGTGGTTACGCAGGCAGTTGTGGCCGAAATCGAGCGCTACAGGCTCGTCGGCGGCGAGGTGGTTCGGGCGTGAGACGAAGACGGCGACGCAGCGCGCTTCGGGGCTAACGGGAAGGCTAGGGGGAGTTGCGCGACGCACTGAGCACAAAGGGCTCGGCCCCGTGACCATTTGGTCACCGGTAGGGCGCCGGCGACACGCGCAGGCGGCGGCGCAGGCAGGTGCCCAACGGGGACGGCGTTAGGAGGCACGGGAGGGAGCGTGCGCAGGCGCGTTGGGCTCCTAGGAGCCCCAGGAGCACAACGGTGAGCTCGGGCGAGCGCGACGGCGGATGTGGCCACGGCGGCGAGGTACACCGCGGCGACCAGAGCCCGGGCATGACGACGAGCTAGCTACCGCGCGAGCTAGGGGAGCTAGAGGGCGGAGGAGGGAGGCAGCTCACTTAGCGGCACGCACGGTGGCCGGTGAATGGTTTAGTAGCTGCAGGGCGTCGCCGGAGATGAAGAAGAACGACGGCGACCGGAGATGTGGAAGAAGGGGGGCGTTGCAGCAGCGCCTCCGAGCTCCAGCTGCGGCCACCGGTCGACGAGGAAGACGATGACGGAGATGACAGACACGCTGGCGAGGTGAGGTGGTGGCTGTGGCCGCGCGTTTCACGGTGGCGGGTCCATGGCGGCGCTCGGATGCGATGGGAGAGGAGGAGAGCGGGGTGGATCTGGAGGGGAGGAGAAATATCTACGGGGGGGAAAGGGGATCTGACGAGGCCAAGAGGGGGGGCCATGGCGGCCTTATCCTCCCCCGTCGTCGGCGAGGGGGTGGGGCGGGGACGCGCCCTGTTCTGACACTGGTCGGGGAAAAGGGAAGGGGAGGGAGCGACCGGGCGAGGTGGGCCAGGCCGGTCGGATGGCCAGGTGGGCCGGCCTAGCTGCGAGCTGGCCACCTGGTCAAGGGGGGTTCTCCTCCCCTTTTTTGTTTTGTTTCTGTTTCTGTTTTGTATTTTATTATATTTATTTCTTTTTCCTTTCCTATTTTATTTAACTTAGGGCATTTAGGTATTTTATAAAAAAATTCTTCTCCATAATTACCTATGCCAATTTTGGCACTGACCCAACATTTTTGTTTCCACTTTTTAAGAACTTTTGTTGTTTGCCATTTTTTTTTGAATTAAATTTTGAATCGGTTTGAACTAACGAAAGCTTAGCAACAGTAATCAAAGATGACATGGCATCATTAGGAGAGTTTTACTGTAGCCTAATTATATGGGCGTTACATTCGGTTGAGGTAGTCGTAGTATGATCTCCTGTACGGAGGGAATGTTTCGTGTGCTCACCTCTAGGGGTGTGTGTCACGTATACCATGTTTACTATTTTTGCTTCGGGGGGGAAATTGCTTCTGACCCCCGGTATTTGGTTGGTGGATCTCTTCGTCGTCCCTATCGCCGGGCGGCTTCCTACCCTTGTGTTCGGCGTTGAGCTTGCCAGCCTGCTTGAAGAACCCACAGCTTCTGTTGGTATGATTAGCTGGTCTATCGGGGTGGCCGTGAATCTGGCAGGGTCGATCCAATATCTTGTCTAGATTGGATGGTCCTTCTCTGTTCGCCTGGAATGGCTTTTTTCGTTGACCGGATTTGGGACTGCTGAATCCGGGCGTTGACCGTTGTGTCGCGTGATCTTTCATTATCATTGCGACTTCTGTGTTTGCTGCGTCGTGGCTTGCCATTGCCGTCTCAGATTTTGGAAGTGCCCGGGTCGCAGGCACTGTTGCTTCTACGAGCGAGCCAGCTGCCTTCTCCCGCACAAAAGTGGGTCATTTGAGCGGTAAAGGTTGTCATGGATTTAGGTCTTTCTTGGCCGAGGTGGCGGGTAAGCCATTCGTCCCGGATGTTGTGTTCGAAGGCCGCAAGGGCTTCCGCGTCCGGACAGTCGATGATTTGGTTCTTTTTAACCAAGAACCTAGTCCAGAGCTTCCTCGCTGACTCTCCGGGCTGCCGGACAATGTGGCTTAAGTCATTGGCATCTGGTGGCCGGACATATGTTCCTTGGAAGTTGTCGCGGAAGGCGTCTTCCAAATCTTCCCAGCTGCCAATAGAATTTTCCGGTAGACTGTTTAACCAGTACCGAGCTGGTCCTTTGAGTTTTAGTGGTAGGTATTTGATGCCATGTGGATATGGAGGAGGAAGTCCTCGATCCATACCGCGATATCCGTTGTTCCGTCGTATGATTCGATATTCATGGGTTTAAACCCGTCTGGGAATTCATGCTCCATTACTTCGTCTGTGAAGCAAAGAGGGTGTGCGGCGCCTCTATACTGGGCGACACTACGACCTACCTCCGATGGAGTCTGTTTATAGTTTTCGGCCCGGGCGTGGCTAGGTTTGTCACATACGAATAGGTAGCCGTTGTCGCGTGTCGAGGCACGTCCTCGCGATCCATAGATCGATCTTGTGTCTCCTGCTCTACTGTCCAAGTCCTGTCAACGGTCGTATGTACAACCTCAAGCTATTTTATTCTTCCCTTTACAGCGAGGTGGGGCGGTATGGTGTTCGGCTTGAGTTGCCGCTTTATCCTGACCGCGTGGTGGTCGGCCGGCCGCGTTGTGTGTAACAGCCTGGATTTTGGCCCTTTTCTTTTTTCTTTTGATTTATTGGTTTTTGCTCTGTTTTTCTTTTTGGAGTGGTTCTGTGGCCTGGCCACCTAGGAAATCATCCTCTTTTTCCCTCCCAAGTGGCTCATCATTCTCAAAACCTTGCCAAGATCATGTCACTTCACTCCTTGACCAAACCCTAAAATCTTTTTCTTAGGAATATTCCTTTTACCATTAAAGGAATAACCCTGTGTGCCCTAGGTTGTGAAGCAACCTATATTTCTGTCACTCCCAAAAATTCCAACTAATTCTCATAAATTATTTGGGTCATATCTTTCTCAAATATGTCAAAATATTTCATTTTCCATGTTCCTCATCATGCTCAAATAATTCATCTCCTATTCTGCCCTAAATGGCAGAATGTGAAGCAAGTGCCATTTCTATTTTCCCAATTGACCTAAAACTCCTTGGACACCTTTTACTTCCCATATCATTACCACATGCCAAAGTGAAACCTCATTTGCCTAGTAATTATTTAATTATGATTTTTCAAAGTTCCTGTATCAGGCAACTGGTTGTGAAGGAAGTACAAGCTAGGCATATCCAAATGAGTTTCCATTTTTCATGATACCTCATATCATCATATCATAGCCCTCCACCAAAGTAGAGCTCATGTCATGCCTCCATGTGAGCTCACCTTCAATTCTTTGACTCTGTCCGAATTTTCAGTTTGTGAAGCAAGTACATTTTATCTTGCTCCATTATGACTTTCAATTTTTCTAGGCCTTCTATTATCCATATAACCTACGTCCACCCATTTTGGGAATGGTTACTCAAGCCAATATTTCTCTAGCATTTTTGCAAGATTCTGGACAGAGGGAATAGCTGTGAAGGAAGTACCATTTTGATAAAATCAATTGGTATGAAATTTTTTACATCACCTTTATATGGCCAAATCACTAAGCCCTGCCAAGTTTTACCTCAAGTGGTTACTCCATGTGAGTGCATCATCCAAATCTTGAATCTGGACACATAATGTAAGTTACAAAGCAACTATGTTATTTTGTGCTCCATTATGCCTCAAAACCTCCAGGATCATAGTCCTTTCTTAGCTAATCACCCCAGACAAACTTTTTACCACGTTACAAAGCTGGTTTAACCACAACAAGTTACAAACACCTTATTACTGATTTACTCTTGGAGCTAAGTGCAAATCTCTTATTTGCCCCTGGACCGATTTATTTACTTATTTTTACTGAGGGTACCGAGGTCTATCCACTGGACATGGTTGGCCACGCCAAAGAGCCCCGCTTGCGCCAGTGCGCGTGGCGATCACGCTTGCGTCATGGCTGCAGGCGTGCTCTGGCTTGTTCCGGCCACTATGCTCGTCTCCTCCCTCCTCGTCTCAACCTCAAACCTTGTCCAGGAGCTCTCCCGTGCTCGACTGCATCGCCCTGTATCGGTGCTTCGTCGCGGTTCGCAATCAATGCGTGGCAAATGCCATGCCCGTGCCATGCCCTGCCTCTGCCCGCCATTAAAGCTTGGTCGGGAGCTCGCCCGTGAGCTCGAGAAGCCTCCCCTCGGCTATATAAGCACGAACCGAGCCCTCCCGCAGCTCACCCATCTCCCCCTCGCCTCATTTGCCCTCTGGAATCGCCTCATCTCGCCGGAGTTCGTCGCCGTCCACCATAGCCGCCTCGGTCTCGGCTTGGTTCCGACCAACCCGAGCCTCCTCTCCTCCTCCTACCCTGTCCACCGACTCCCCCTCGTCCCTATGAGCCGCCCCACCACCTCGCCCCTCGCCGGAGTGCACCGTGTCCGCGTGCTTCTCGTCCGGCCGCCGCCCGTGCCTCTCGGTCGCCTCGTCGGCCCCCCTATCCGGAGTTCCTCCATCTCGCCCGACACCGCCAACGCACTCCACACACCTCTACCAGCCTCCCCATCTCCTCCGTTCGTCACCGGAGAGCCCGCATCGCCGAGAGCCACCACCGCCCGAAGCTCCTGGCGCCTCCGTCGCCGCGGCCTCCCCTCCTCTCCACTCCTCCCCGACGTCTGGTTCCCCCCTGAACGGGTGCGGCGCGCCACCCTGAAGCCGCCGGTACCCTCGGCTTGGCCTGGAGCGGCGGGAGTCGGCGGGGCCAGGTACGGCAGCGCCCCTGTCCTCCTCCCCTGTTTTCTGTCGTGGCCAGGCACGGGAGGAAGAAGAAGACTGGGGGAGGAGAGAGAAGGATAAGGTGGGCCCCGCATGTCATCCTCTGCCGTTGACCCCGCCCCTACCAGCCGCCCCTGCCGGGATGCATTTTCCCCTCATGTAAACGTCTTTTCTTATAGTGCGGCCAAGAATGCGCTTTCTCTATCCCGAAAGCGTATTTTCTGAAATCCGTTTCTGTCATATCCACTCAGGGACCCATTGGTGATAAAATCTTCACATATTGGTCCTTCTTCTTCCACACCTCATAACTCCGCAACCGTAACTCCAATTGAGGTGAAACCAATGCTCACTTCTTCGTATCGTCGAGCTCTATCTTTTGGTAACATTTTCACTAGGTTATTTCACAGTGAAAATGACCATTTTTCCCCTGCCCTTATTCAGCCCCCTCTGAGAGAGTATGTTTTTTGGTGATTCGTTCCGCGAGCTTCTCGCATTTTTTCCCGGTGATTTCTTCCACCCCAGGCAAGCCACACCCTTCATTTGCATCACTGTAATGCAGTGACATGGTTTAATCTATTTGAACTTGTTTAAAATATTGCTTTAGCTACATGACTTTGTGCATGGCATTTTCTCGGAGTATTATGTTGATCTGTTATTGCCATGCTATTGTTTGGATTACTAGGAGTTATCCGTGACATTTTGGGCCGAACGAATTTTTTTCTGTCATAATTATGACACTTCTATGACAATAATTGTGACAAAACACGGTATCATCATAGATGTGGTGGGGTCCTACTTCTATGACAAAAAAATCATGACAGAAAATGGGCTTTACGTCCTGGGCGGGCCGGAGAAGCAGCTGCATGACATTCTTCGGGTAGTCCATGATGGAAAAAACCGTGGTACAAGCGAGGGCAAGGAAAATATCGAGGTGTTCCCGGTTACGGTGGGTGGTCGGGGCCGAGCGATGTGCGTTTCTCTCGTACACGCACGCGCGTGGGTGCGAGGCGTTGCGCTCTAACTGAACCCGAGCAAGGCGTTGGGCTCTAACTGAACCCGAGCGATTGCACTGCAGGCTACGCGTTACTGAACCCGAGCAATCGATCGATGGCTGTTAACTGAACCCGATCAAGCGATTCCTTCGCTACTGCTACTAATTGAAGCCGATTGATCCTGCCTATGGATGAACAGTGAGCGTTGCTGGGGGTTTGGATGAACAGTTCCCGATGGGGGTGGATGAACAGGACCCCGTGGTGTTGCCTCTGGATGAACAGGACCGGACCGATCGAGCCGGTTGGGGCTGGATGAACAAGACCCCGTGGAGGGCAGGATGAACAGGACCACCCCGTGGAGGGCAGGATGAATAGTAGATGGTGGAGGGCTGGATGAACAGTAGCCCGTGTAGGGGTGGTTGAACAGGAGCCCGTGGAGAGGGCTGGTTGAATAGTAGCCGGTGGAGTAGCGCGCGGTGGAGGCTGGATGAACAGGAGCCCGTGGATGAACAGTCGCAGGTGGAGGCTGGAGGAGGTCGACGGTGGATGAACAGTAGCCCGTGGAGGCTGGAGGGGGTCGACGGTGGAGATGAATATTATCCCGTGGAGTCCCGTTTTGCGGTACGCCACACCCCTCCTGATGAACAGGACCCCCGTTTCGACCGTAGCGCTCCAACACAAGTCCATTTCCTCCGTTTTGCGGTACGCCACAACCCTCCCGATCAACAGGACCCCCATTTCGACCGTAGGAAGTCAATTTCCTCCGTTTTGCGGTACGCCAGACCCCTCCTGAAGAACAGGACCCCGTTTCGAACGTGGCCGGTCGAACACAAGGCCGTTTCCTCCATTTTGGGGTACGCCAAGCCTCGTTTCCATCGGCTGTTCTGTCCAAGCCTTCCCAATGAACACGACGACGCATTCCGTTCCGACCCAGCCGGTTGACTCCCCATGAACACGACGACGACGTTGTTTCTCCGTTCCGACCCAGCCATGTACACGAGCCCTGGCCATACGTATGCGCGAGTAGGCATTCGAGACCCTGCCCGTATGTACGTATGTGGCCGTATTTTCTTTCTTGCACCCTGGCCGCTGTACGTACGTGTACATGCTACGTGCGCGCCTCTACTACGACACGTGCGTGCCTCTACATTGACCAGTATGTACTACACGTTCGCGACCAGAATGACAACGCTACGTACGCTTCGACCAGGTGGGTCTCGACTGTCAGGCACTTCCTTGCCTGCGAAGATGTAGCTTGTGGGTCCCAGCAGTCAGGGGGGCGAATCGTTTTTTTTGCCCGGACGCACTTCCATGCGTGCGAAGATGTAGCTGGTGGGTCCCAGCTGTCAGGGGGAAATGTTTTTTCGCGAAATACGGTGGCCTGTCCGGTGGGTCCCCGCTGTCAGGTGGAGGAATAATTATTTTGCGCGTAATAAGGAGGCACTTCCTTGCTGCGGCCATGCACCCAGCTGTCAGCCTCTCCACGTATAGTCCACGTCCGATGGAAGCCGTTCCTTACTACGTTGACCACGCCCCGCCGAGAGCACCAGGGCGATGGACGACGGCAAGGCCTAGGAAGGGGACGACGCGGAGCCGGGGAAGATGCGGCAGTGGATGCCCACGCGTAGAGGAGTATAAGGATTCACTGGTTCGCTGTGGTGTGAGGCTGTCGTCGCCGCAGAATAACAGGGGCTGTGGGTGAGTAGAGGGATGGCCCGGCCAGCGGTGGGAATAGTAGGGGGCGGTGAGGCCTCCGCCGCATCACAGCCGGCCACGAGAGGCAGGAGCACGAGGCACGACCGGCGCTGGTTTGGGCGGCTGGAGCAAGAAGACCAAAGGTTGAAGAAGCACTACGGCCCTTGGATGGGCATTGTACGGTCACTGGAGCTAGAATCGTGCATATTGACTAAGTTGACAAAGCCCTCCGTCCCCGTCAACTTAGTAGGCCCACAAGTCAGCCTGCCACTATACTGGGTCCCAGCTAGCAGGGGGAGTATTCATTTTTGTGTGCGTAATAAGGACGCACTTCCTTGCGTGCGAAGATATAGCTGGTGGGTCCAAGCTGTCAGCGGTGGTCACATTTTTTTCGTGAAATACAGAGGCCCTTTCGGTGGGTCCCAGATGTCAGGTGGAGGAATCATTATTTTGCACTTAATAAGGAGGCATTTCCTTGCGTGCGGCCGTGGACCTAGTTGTCAGCCTCTCCATGTACAATCCACTTCAGATGCATGTCGGTCGTTGGCCACGTTGATAAGGCCGCACCGAGAGCACCAGGGCGGTGGACGACGGCGAGGCCTAGGAAGGGAATGACACAGAGGCAGGGAAGACTCGGCAGTTATTTCCCACGGGGAGGGGAATACGACTGTACGAGGGTTTACTGGTTCGTCTGCCGTCACCGGAGAATAACAACAGGTGTGGGTGAGTAGAGGGATGGCTAGGCCAGCGATGGGAGTACAGTGGGGCGGTGAGGCCTACGCGGCAGCATAGCCGGCCACGGGGAGGAGGGAGCAGGCAGTCCCGCCGGCGCTTGTTTGAGCGGCTGGAGCAGGAAGAGCAGAGATTGAAGAAGCACGACGGCCGTTGGATGGACATCCAACAGTCATTGCTTGTGCGTCAACCTTTTTTTAGGAAAGCGTCAAATATGTGGAAAATAGCATACAACCCCATCTTCCATTATTTCTAATAATTTACAGCCCATTTTCTAATTTTTAAGGTTTTTTTAGAGCCCATATTCTTTTTGTTGGCATTACAGCCCATATTGTGGCCACGGTTAAAAAATTATACGAAATGTTGCATATTTTGGTGCGGTCTGAACTGTTTTTAATCCCGAAATTTCGAGTCACATTCAAACTGATTTTAAAAATAAATGTATATCAATATAAAATCCAACAAATTGTCCATGCATAAAAATTAATGCAATTTAAAATCTTGAAATGAAAAAAAGAAATTTGAAAGTAATTGCCGGTTTGATGTGTTTTAAAAATGTAAAACCCATTTATCATTACTGATAGGCCATTTTCTTGTCCAGCCGAATGAAGCGCTCCTCGTCTTGAAAGATTTGCAGCCCAACAGGTCTGACAAAGTGACTTACTTGGCAAATCACAAAAAAACTGGGCTAGCCATTTTCATAAAGAAAAAAAAAACTACTGGGCTGGTCTGTGGTAAACATAAAAGAGAAGGCTGTCTAGACATGCCAGAGTGCCCCGCACAGCCCAGCTGACACCCTGCTTCCGTCTCAAAAACAAATTAGATAAATGCCACAACAAATATGGCGATTCATAAAAATTCCACTGCAATTTCCAATCTTTGAAAAATGCCACTGCAATTTTTGCAAACTTTGGAAAACGCCACTGCAATTCGCAAACTTTGAAAAACGCCACTCCAGACTTCGAAAAATGCCACTGGAAATGGCATGAAATGGCATTTTTCAAAGTTTGGAAATTGCAGTGGCATTTCTCAGAAACACCAGATTTGGAGTGGCATTTATCAAATTAACCCAAAACAAAAATAACTGGGCGAGCTGCTGGGTCCCTGGTGTCAGCCGCTCATTGTGCAACTCTCTCGTTTATTGACTACATTGACAATGGCATGGGACCCATATGTCAGAAATCCATTAGGAGGAGCCATTTTTTTATTGGATTGAAATAAGGAGGCACTTGTTTGCGTACTGCCATGACCTTGGCGGGTCCCTGTTATCATCCTCTCCACGTACAATCATCTCCTGATTGTGTACGCATCAACTTGGTAGGCCCACAAGTCAGCCTCTCAACCCGTGGAGGACAAATACAACCCATTTAAAAAAATAACAGCCCATTCCATACGTTCAAACGGAAAGTTCAACATTTAGAGCAAAGTAATAGGTCTGATCCACATATAGAGTATTGAACTTCCACGTTGACAACCATCATAGCCAAGTTAACTATGTGCTCCCACTAATACTCTAGTAGCATACAAGTACTAACTTACTCTTAGCTAACTAGACGATGCCGGCCGCCATCTGCGGTACACGCTAAACGCCGGCACCGGCGTCCTCCGCCTCGCCTCAGACTTGCTAGAGGTGCGATAGGGCGTGTTGCTCGCGCGTGTTGGCCCTTTCCATGCCGGCATGGTCCACCGAAGCTTCGGCTTCTAAGCGGGAAACCCACTTGACGAGCTGGTAGTAAAAATTGGCGTCGCAAACGCGTGCGTGCCCGACAGCCTCTAGGGCTATTTCCCGGGCGCCAGCCTCCACGTAGTCAGCCCAGGTGCGGGCGCTCTGCTCGCGACTCAGAGCATCGGCGTGCTGCTGCTCCATGTCCCGCTGGCGGCGCAAATCGGCGATACGCTACTCCTCTGCCAAGCAGTCGTGCTGCAACAACTCCTGCTCCTCCGCCAGGCGGTCGCGCACCAACAAGTCCTCGATCTCCGCATTGCCATCTAAAGACCGATAGAATGCCTCCTCCCTCCGTCTGCCTTCCAGTGAAAAACCGAACACTAGTTCTGGCGGTGACCGCCTCCGGCCTCGCCTATCGTGGACGGGCGGGGGCATGGCGGACGTGGTGAGAGCGAGGATAAGTGGCAAACGACGTCGGGCCGGTGGGGGCTTATGAGGATAGGGCGAGTTGGGTCACGATGCCACCATAGAAGGCCGGGAAATAGTACTTATAGGCTGAAGGTAGCGCGACGGTCATCGGAATTCAATGCATAATTAAGCAGGCATGGCTTATCGTGCCAGCTTGCCGTGGAAAACTAGAGAAATTGAAATTTTAACTGTGCCATCCCGTCCCGTCCGTGCTGGGTCGCACCCGGCATGACGGTCAAACGGGTGCACTCGAATCATCTCCCTCCTTGTCAATAATGATTCCACGGATTTAAAAGGCCCGCAACAATTAAAGCGCATATTTTTAAGCATCAGTTAGTTGCCTTAATTACGGCCGGCTGCATGCAGGCACTCAAAATCGCTCGCAGCCAGTACGCGGAGCAGCATGCAACGAGTCGCAGCCGAGGGCATTAGTTGATGAACTTTAGCTGGGAGATAAGGCATTTGCGAACGTTTTCGCTGGCAGTTTCTTCAGATTCGCATGGCATTTTCTTTAGAGCAGCTTGTCAGTTTCTTCAGAGGTAGGCATTTTTATTCAAAAAACTGCCACTTCAGATCTTGCGTCGCAACTAAAACAGTCAGGAGTGCAGTAGTAGGCTAGCTAGTGATCGATCAGTAACTTGTAAACACTGAGCGAACAAATATAAGGAACTGTTAATGCATCTCAATGATTCACAAATCATATACAAATATGTAGCTCCAAAAGCAAAGATCAGCCACAACTAAAACCAACTAGTACGATTCCCATACATAAGTTCAACATGTTAATGCATCTCAATGATTCACAGATCATATACAAATATGTAGCTCCAAAAGCAAAGATCTAGAAAAAACATATGTTCTTCCTACTAACATGGATGCTTCTTTTGGCCAACATTCAGTACAGACTGAAAGACAAATTTGTTTGTGAAGTCTACAATTCCTCTTGCAAACAAAACTGGTTTCACCAACAGCTGGAACCACACATGATGGAGGAACATCAACTGCAATATGATTTGGTCTTCTCTTGATCACACGGCGAGACTATTTTCGGAATACAAACTTTAACTTAGGCAAAATGATGTCCATTGTATAATCAGACCAAAGCAATGAAGCGCCTAGTGTTGGCCAATAAATAGTAAAGTACTACTTTTCTGCAGTCCATGAAGTGACTATCCAATCTTTTTGTGTCTATTTTCGAATGGCACTACATGCAGTGACTATACTATTCTCTTGTGCAGTGTAACCAAAATTGAGGTCACTTTGTGTGTTTGCCAAATAGCAACGGGCAGACATCTCTGTCTGCACAAATATCAAGCAGCTAGTAAACATATACCCCACCTTGTATTTTCGGTTTAAACATGTCTCTTCCGCTTAGCATCTGTCATGTTTTGCACTGGACAATTTGATACAGTCATGTTTTGCCCTGGACAATTTCATGCTGAATTGATTTGCTTGTTCAGAGCAGAAATATAGCGCCTATTCTTCATCAGACCAAGGATATCCATGTTAAGCATTCCAATGTAGGTCCACCCTGCCAATAAATTCACATGCAAACCACTAGTATTACTATATAATGATAGTACAAAAAGAGTAGCAAGATAGTAGCAAACCATGTACCTTCTTAATGAATAACTCATAGTGCCACCAATTGGATATAAAGGTTTGGAAGAAAACATGCTCCTAATGTTGAACCAGTTGGACTTTTTGCGCAGTTCCACTAAAATCGAGCATCCCTCTTTGCATAGATATTGAAAGTGTGATTACTATAAAACTGGCACTAGTTGAAGCATAGACTCACAAATATAAGCATTCCAATTTCTTAATGGGAAAAGGTAGCAAGACTCTTTCTAACCACCTGTTTGAAGGAATAAATAAGGCAACATAGGCTGATGTCAGAAAGGCATATATAGTTCTTTCTGAAAGAATGATCGATTCCTGACCTTTCCTCTTCTTTTAAGCATATTTTGTGCAGTTCAACTAAAATAAAATGCCATCACCGCCTTGACAATTCAGTGACACTGGACAAAAGGAAATGACTTAACATTACATCATGATGTCAGGTATGTAGTCGACAGGCATTAGAGACAAACTTACAGACCTCCTCCGATAACATAATGAAAATTAATTTTAACAAAGGTGTGACTAGCTTTACCGGGATAATTTGAGTGAACTCTACACCCTCTGTTCCTTAATATAAGACATTTTCGCGGTTCAGTTTAGAGTACCCAAATGTCTACTAGTATTTAGAAAAATAGGTAGTAGTTTTCTTGAGCACATATCTGGGAAAGCTTGCCACACTTTATTTATGTCCATACGCTAATGCAACACCATTCGAAATTTCGAATACTATAAATATACACTAATCCAGTGGCTAGTGCAACAGTAGAGTAGTTATTTTATTACAGGGTACAGTACAATGGTTTTACTGAACATATTTCAATAAACTCTGGCACTGGAAGATTTCTATAAGAATTAACAATACAAAATGTAAAGGTAACACGTTTCAACATTGGTATACTAGTTGTGCATGAGCATTAATCTGAAGGTAACTAGTATTATTAACTAATGACAGTATAAAAATTTTGCAAACCATGTACCTCCATGGTAAATATCATTTCAAACTCGGGGGGACCTTAAAAATTGCTATCCCAATCTTTATAAACGACCAAACATAAAAACTTGATGGAACGAATCAAAAGAACAGCCGGAGGAGGAGGTGCCCACTCTTGACCTTTCCTCTTGTCTTCATAATTTTTTGTGCAGTTTAACCAAAATAAAATGACATCAGCGCCTTGGCATTTTGGTGACACTGTAGAAAAAAATTAACTTATCTCATGAAAGTGAGCTATGTAATCTATAAGCATTAACAGTGCAAAAAATCTGAAGGTAGTAACAAGTTTCATCATTGGTATACTGGCTGTGCAACAACATTAGAATGGCTTAGCTGAAAAATCAACAGCTAACCCTGAAATAATCCAGTGACATTAAATGGCATTGCTTAAATTTATTGATGGCATTAGACAGAGTGCGACATTAGTTAAATGTGGCATCACTTTAGCAGTAGCATTGCTTGATTTGACTGCTGGCGTTATACTAACAACAAAAAAGTGACACTAGGAGCGTGGGAGGCCATTCAGACAGTGGGCGCACCAGTACAATGTACCTCCACGGACGCATAGAGTGGTGAGGGAGGTATGGTTGCCCAGAGGAACAAATATCCAGGCAGCGTATGTGGATTACGTCCCATTTTTGTTATGTTTAGCCACCTTTTTCCTATGTGAGGACAACAAACCGTTCGACCTGGTCATTCTCTATTGCGTTGTCATGCCTTTCTACCCTTCTTCAACCAAGAGACACGAGACTCGTTCCTTAGCTACTGATTTTCCCCTTTTCAACCTAGATGCGGGTTTGATGCCTACTCTCTTGGACAGTACAGTCTCCCTTCCTTTCCTTATTCAACCCAGACACGGATTAGTCTGCATGAAGTAGGGTTTCCTTTAATAGTGCAAATTAAGGTTTTCGTCTGCGTGACTAGCAGAGCAGAGGATAGCAAATTGGGAAGATGGTGGAGTGGAAAAAGATTCACATGCAGCGACATGGTAGATGGGCCAATAGAACAAGGGTATGGTTCGAAAAGAGGTAGCATACCTGAGGGTCGGCGGGAAGTGGCTTCGCTCATGGTCGTCGTCCTCCGCACGCACTACGGCAACGAGCTTGGGGACGGAGGCCATCCCGCGGGCGCTGGGTCTGAGAGGATGACCTTGTCGTCAGTGCGTGACCTCGCTCGCCTACGACGATTGCGTCAACGTGCACGTCCTTTTCTTCCTCGGCGGATCTGTGACCACCGGGGAGGAGGGAGAGAGAGGCCATCTTTTTTAGATCTGGAGAGAGAGTGATAGTGTGAGAAGCAAGTGGGCAGCCCTTAGCAAGAAAGCTCTAAAGATCCAACTTATATATCTTTTTTATACTACTAGTACTAGAGGTGGAGTAGTGGTAGAGTAGTTTGTATTTTCTCTGCAAACAGTACCAGTTAGTCGTGCTTCAAAACTGAATGGCACGCCATTAAAAAAATAAAGTCAAGAAATAATGCGGCACCTCGGGCCAACGCGGCCAGATCGCATTTTGCACAAGAAATTACACACCATGTTTCGTTCACATGTCGTCCCGTTTCAACATGTCAGTGAGACGACGGCGAGTCCTTTTGTACAATTTCTAAAAGGACGTGTAGGCCAGGGCGCCTCTTTGTGTACTGTCGGGGGACGCTGGCTCCTCGAACACCTATGGGACCGGAGGCCCCTTCCTGTGGTTCGGCGGGGGGCAGCGGACGCACGAAGAGCAGATTGGAGCGAGGGACACGGGAGATTTTTACCCAGCTTCGGGCCGCACAGATGCGTAAAACCCTACTGCTGCTTTGTGGATTGTATTTGCTTCTTGCTCGGGAGCGCCGGGAGCTACAGTACTCTCCAGCAGCTAACGAGACCGAGCTTGGAAAGGTTGCGAACCCCCCTCTACGTCGCGCATGGGCCTCCTTTTATATGCTCAAGGGGATCACCACAGTTGGCGACGTAGGTAAGGGCAAAGTTGGAAATGTATTGTGGTTGGTACAGCTACCTGTACAGTGGATGTACAGTGTATCATACCTAACCCTGACGGCAAGGGACAAGGGCATTAAATGCCTGTCTGTGTCGCCCGAACAGTGTGAAAAGGGGCCGTCAGGGGCGCCACCGTTTGCCATGATGGCTATCTTGTCAGCGTCGCCTGCCACCGCATACCTCTAGCTGCACAGCCTCCTGCCACGTACGCCTGGAAAGGCCTCAAGGCGACACGTTGGTGGATGAGCTGGAGCGCAGTGCTGAGTGGTTGCTTGCCGCGGCAAGTGCCATGCCGCGGTGGCTATCTTGTCGCGCCCAAAAGCTTGCCGCTCTCTGGGCCTTGCTTGTCCTTCCCGGCAAGCTCCTCTTGCTGGGGTCTTGGCTAGCCTTCCCGGCAAGCTCCTCTTGCCGGGGCTCTAGCTGGTCTTCCCGGCAAGCTCCCCTTGCCGGGGTCATGTGCCCTGGGTGGCCTTCCCGGCAAGCTCCTCTTGCCGGGGCCTTGTCTCCTTGGCTTTGGCAAACCTTGCCGTGGGGCGCTGCGACTGCCCGTGCACAAGTTCGGGGTGCTAAGGTACCCCTACTTTAGTACACCGACAGGAGCCCCCGGGCCTGGGCCACACACGGTGCCGAGCGCTGTTGGGCCAGGCCCAAAACAGTGCGCGGGCACGCGCGTCCTGGGTCATGCGGTACGCCACTTCGTGCCCACCGTGCTCTCCCCGAACGCCAGGCGTTAAACGCGGCATCGTGGGGGAGATCGTGGGCGTTTCACACCTTCCCCATAAATGAAGGGAGGCGTGGAGGCGTGGTTCTTTTACTGGGCGGGGCCGAGGTGCGGTTTTCGAGGCGTCCACTCCCCACGATCACGGGGTGGGGAGGAGTCTCCGCACCCGTCGCATCGGTTCTGCCTGCCCGCCACACGGCTTTCATGCGCTTGGGATGGTGAACGGTGGAGGTGGGAAACTGGACCGTCGTGGGTAGTGGCAGCGGGTCGGTCCCAGCTCCCCCCGCTTCTGCGTCTTGATTGGCCGAGCTGGGCGGCCGAGCCCCCACCTCGCCCCTTTATAAGGAGCGGGAGGAGGTGACCGGATACTTGCATTCTTCATCTCCTCCTCTCTTCATCTTCTGCTTACCTCTCTCTCCTTTGCCATGGTGAGAGGGAGCTCCGGTCCGTCTACGGTGGCGACAAGGGTTTCCGCTAAGCAGCGCGTCCCTCCTCCTCCCGAACCCGTGGCGGTGGGGCCAGTCGCAAGGGGAAGAGGAAGGGGCGCGACCGTGGGCGAGGTCGAGGACGAGGCCGTGGCGTAAGGGGAAGAGGCGGTCGGGGCGATGCGCCGGCTTCGCCCCTGCCAGAGGGTCCTCCCCCCATGGCGGTCCACATCGGGGACGACCCCTGCGAGTTTTTCGTCAGGCTGCGCCGGCCGCCTCTCCGTCGTCTTCGCCTCCCGACTCCATTCGCGAGCGAGATGGAGTTGGATCTGCCCGAAACGCTGAGATTGCATATGAGGGGTTGTGGAATCAGCGGCGTGCGAGCTCGCGTTGATTTCCCAGCCCCGAATGTGATGTATCTTGGTCGAGGGTGGAAAACATTCGCCCGCATCCACCACCTGACGGCGGGGCTCACCCTCCATTTTAAGTTGATGGAGGTCGGTCTTCTCTCCGTCAAGGTCTTCGGGTGCTTCGGCACTCGGGCAAGGTGCTGTGTGGACAGCTCCTCTGATAGCGAAGACTCCTCCTCGAGCGAGAGTGACGAGGAGGACGGCAGCGGCGATGAAGAGGGGAGTGGGCGGCAGGATGACGGGTCCGACTAGGTGTCGGGCGCCGCTCCGCGTGGCACTGACGACCCCATCATCCGCGTCGCCGGCTCCTTGAGCTTCTCGGGGTCGTCTCCTTGGGCGGCTGGCGTAGGAAGGCTGCGGAAGAGGAAGAAGGCGGGCGGCAAGGCCATCAACTCGGAGTACGGGGGCGTGGCGCCCTCGACAGCGTGTTGACGTCCCGCTGCCTCATCTTCGAGCTCCACTTCCGGCGTCGCCATCTCCATCTAGCCCTTGGACGGCCACCGAGATGTTCTCTTGGTGTCTTCTACCACCCGTAGCTTGCCTAGGCGCTTCTTTCGCCCTTTTCGCCTCCTTGCCCTACCTCCTGAAAAGAGGGGCAACGAAAGGATTACAGGCATTTTATGTTTTTTTAATTTGTAAGCCTTCGGGCCTTAGTTGCATTTAGAACTTGTAATCCCAGCATTCACGCCTTTTATTCTCTATGAACTGTACCTGATTGGTATGCTTTTTAATGAAAAGGGGATGCTTGCCGGGTTATTTGTCTCGCGGGTGGAACCCACGTCAAGGAACGAATCCTAGATATCTTTAAGATAGACACCTCTTTTCCCGGGAGCAGGCCCTGCCGTCTTCCCACGTCGCTCAACCTTTCTCGCGCCTTTGGCGGAGGCAGAGATGCGGCGGGTTCGGGCTCCTCGCTTCGTCCCTTTACTGTCGCGACTACAACCAAAATTGGTCCTCGGGGCGCGCCCAGAGTTATGGGAGCACGGTAGCCTTTAGGAAGAAGCGAGGTTTCACATACCTCAGTTCATAAGAGAAACATGATAAGGGATGCAAAGCTTATCTGAGATTGCAGCCCCCGGCAACTCTGGCTTGCCGGGGTGAATCCTCGTACTAGCAGCCCCCGGCAACACCGGCTTGTCGGGGTCTGGGTGCTGGTTCGTCCTTCTCCTCGCCTTCGCCTTCAGGCGGTCCGGCCAGGGTATGCGAGCTCTGCGAACCAAGGAAACGAGAGAAAGGCAAAAGGATGCACACTCGACCTCTAGCTAGGGGTTAGCCGCTGTCAAGCACTATCGACCGTAACTAAGGACGAGACTCTACCCAGCATGCATGCTACAACTTAGGGCGCCAGCGCTTCATCTACGCACGGGGTCTGCGCCCGGCTTTGTACAAAGGATTACATGCAACAGCGGCAAGACTTGTACAAAAAGGTGGTTGCCGGACGGGGTCCGACAACCGCGCCTTACGGGTAAAACTTACGAAGACGCTCAATATCTCGGGAGTTGCTCACCGGAGAGCCATCTTCGGTCTCAAGGCGGACAACGCCGGGCCTAGTGACTTGTTTCACCCGGTAAGGGCCTTCCCACTTCGGCGTCAACTTGCTGGAATTCTTGGCGGGCTGAGCGCGCCAAAGAACAAGGTCGCCTTCCTCGAAGCTTCTGGCTTTCACTCTGCGGCTATGGTAGTGGCACAAAGCTTGCCGGTAGCGAGCAGCTCGCACGGCAGCCTGAAGACGATCTTCCTCAAGGAGCATCGCGTCCTCTTGCCGCGGCTGCTCTAGCTCAAGCTTATCATAAGCGAGCACTCGAGGTGACCCGTATACGAGTTCCGTGGGGATAACTGCCTCTGCCCCATAGACTAGGGCAAAGGGTGTCTGGCCAGGGGTTCGATTTGGCGTCGTTCTGATCGACCAAAGAACCACCGGCAGCTCCTCGATCCAGTTTCTTCCGCACTTGTGCAGCCTGTCGAAAGTCCTGGTCTTGAGTCCACGTAGCGCTTCAGCGTTTGCTATCTCTGCTTGACCGTTGCTTCTCGGGTGAGCAACAGAAGCGAAGCAGACCTTGGTTCCAAGATCTTGGGCGTACTGCATGAAGGTGCGGCTCGTAAATTGCGTACCGTTGTCGGTGATGATCCTGTTAGGGATCCCGAAACGGCAAACAATCGACCTAAGGAACTTGACTGCTGACTGTGCGGTCACCTTCCTCACTGGTTCCACTTCCGACCACTTTGTAAACTTGTCGATTGCGACGTACAAGTACTCAAAGCCCCCGACAGCTCGGGGGAAAGGGCCGAGGATGTCGAGCCCCCAGACCGAAAATGGCCAGGATAAAGGGATCGTCTGGAGAGCTTGAGCTGGCTGGTGTATCTGTTTGGAATAGAACTGGCACGCTTCACACTTGGTTACTTGTGCAGTTGCATCCTAGAGGGCCGTTGGCCAGAAGAAACCTTGCCGGAAAGCCTTGCCGGCAAGTGCTCTTGCACCAATGTGGTGTCCACATATGCCTCCATGTATCTCTGCCAACAGCTTTTGTCCATCTTCCCGGGGAATACACTTCAATTTCACTCCGTTGAGTCTCCTTCTGTACAGTTCGTTGTCGACAAACTGGTACATACTTGACTGCCGGGCTACTCTTTCCGCTTCTTCCTGCTCTTTGGGAAGTTCTCCTGTTTGGAGGAAGAGGACAATCTGCTGTGCCCATGCTGGAGCCTGGGGCTCGACAACAAGGACCAAAGGCACATCTGCTGCTGCGGGAACACCCGCTTCCACGGCAAGAACCTGCGGCTCTGCCGGAGTTTGATGTTCCCCGGCAAGCTTGCCGGAGCGAAACTTGTCGAGAGCGTTTGCTTCAACGGGACAAGCCGTGGGGCTCGCCGGAGCAGACTGCTCCCCAGCATTGTTGGCGTTGGTCTTGGGGACCTTCTTGGCGGCGGCTTCGGGAAGCTTTGCCAAAAGATAGTCACTAGAAACCAACTTTCTCTTCTTGCTCTGTCCAGTTGATGGCGTGACAGATGGTTGAGTCAGCCTGAGCACAAAGATCCCTGGTTCCACAGGTAACTTTAGTGCAGCGCATTTTGACAGGCCATCGGCAATGTCGTTCTGATATCTTGGAACATGTTCCATCTGCAGGCCGTCAAAACGCTCTTCTATCTTTCTCACTTCATCAACGTATGCTGCCATCAACGGACTCTGGTAGTTCTTGTTCACTTGGCGGACGACAAGCTGTGAGTCACCCCTGACAATGAGCTTCTTGATCCCAAGGTCGGCTGCGATCCAGAGACCGGAAAGCAATCCTTCATATTCTGCAGTATTGTTTGTTGCTTGCTGCTTGGGAAAGTGCATCTGGACCACGTACTTGAGGTGCTCTCCGGTGGGTGCGATCAGCAGCACGCCAGCACCGGCGCCTTGCAGCGAGAAGGCACCATCAAAGTACATCAACCACTCTTTGCTTGCCTCCTTTACGGGTATGCTTGTCTCCGGAACCTCTTCATCTGGTGTCGGCGTCCATTCTGCTATGAACTTTGCCAATGCTCTGCTCTTGATAGTTGAAGTGCTTTCAAACTTGAGGCCAAAGCTTGACAGTTCCAGTGCCCACTCGACAATCCTGCCTGTTGCTTTTGGATTCTGCAGTATCCTCTTCAACGGAAAGCGAGTGACCACTGTGATCTCATGTGCTTGGAAGTAATGGCGCAGCTTTCTCGAGGCCATGAGAAGGCCAAAAAGCAATTTCTGCACACCAGAATACCTTGACCTAGCCTCCTGCAGGAGGGAACTGACAAAGTAGACGGGGTGCTGCACCATCTTCTTTTGTATCTCCTCATTTGCCTGCACAGGTCTATCCTTGCCGGGACCATAGCTTGTCGGGGAGGCCCCCTCCTTGTCGCCGGGTGTGCTTGCCGGGGTTGCTGGCTCATCATCTGCCTCCCTTTCCGCTACTAACGCAGCACTAACCACTTGATTGGTTGCCGCCAGATATAGCAACAACTTCTCTTGTGGCTTAGGCGCGACAAGTACTGGAGTGGAGGACAGGTATTTTTTCAAGTCCTGCAGCGCTGCCTCCGCTTCCGGAGTCCATTTCATTGGACCTGCCTTCTTCAAAATTTTGAAGAACGCCAGGGCGCGCTCAGCAGACCTCGAGATAAACCTGCTGAGAGCAGCCACGCAACCGACAAGTTTCCGTACGTCCTTGACGCGCTTGGGTGCTTCAATCTGCTCAATGGCCCTGATCTTGTCGGGATTGGCTTCAATTCCCCTCTGAGACACAAAGAACCCGAGAAGCTTGCCGGAGGGGACTCCAAACACACACTTCTCGGGGTTTAGCTTGAGGTTGATCTTGCGCAGATTTGCGAATGTTTCATCTAGGTCTTGGATCAGGGTTGCTTTGTCTTTGCTCTTGACCACTATGTCATCCATGTAGGCCTCCACATTTCTGTGTAGATGTGGCTCAAAAGCGGTATGGACTACCCTTGCAAATGTTGAACCAGCATTCTTCAGACCAAATGGCATTCGTACGAAGCAGTAGGTGCCACACGGGGTGATGAACGCGGTCTTTTATTCATCCTCTTCTGCCATGAAGATCTGATGGTACCCTGAGTATGCATCAAGAAATGAAAGCAAATCACATCCGGCCATGGAGTCAACAATCTGGTCAATGCGCGGCAAGGGAAATGGGTCTTTGGGACAAGCTTTATTGACATCGGTGAAGTCAATACAAAGCCTCCATTTCCCGTTTGCCTTGCGCACGACCACGGGATTGGCCAGCCACGTCGGATGGAGCACTCCTCTGACAAGGCCTGCTGCTTCCAACTTCCTGATCTCTTCGGCAATGAACTCTTGGCGCTCCACTGCTTGCTTTCTGATTTTCTGCTTGACGGGCCGTGCATGAGGACAGTCAGCTAGGTGGTGCTCAATTACTTCCCTGGGAACACCTGGGATGTCAGACGGTTGCCACGCAAATACGTCGACACTCGCCCGCAGGAAAGCAACGAGCGCGCTTTCCTATTTAGGGTCTAAAGTGGCACTGATGGTGAAGGTACCACCAGTGCCGCCCTCCTTGGCGGACACCTTCTTTGTCTCTGGCGGAGCCGCCATCGTCTTCTTAGACTTGCCGGTGGAGCTCGATGGCGCGTCCTCGACGGTAGCGCAGCACTCCGGAGAGGTGCGCTTGCCGGAGTGAGCACCAGAGCTCTTGCCGGACTTGGCCTTCTTCTTCTTCCCGGGAGCTTCATCGGCAAGTGACTCACGGTCTGCGGCTGCTGCTGCTTCCCGGTAGATCTTGTCGGCACAGATAAGGGCATCCTTCTTGTCGCCATGGACAGAAATGACACTTATCGGGCCTGGCATCTTGAGCATGTTGTAGGCGTAGTGAGAGGCCGCCATGAACTTGGCGAGTGCTGGACGGCCGAGGATCCCATTGTAAGGCAACGGGAAGTCAGCAACGTCGAAGGTGACCCTCTCAGTCCTGAAGTTCAGCTCGCTGCCAAATGTTACTGGCAACGTGACTTTTCCCTTTGGCTTGCTTCTTCCTGGGTTGATTCCTTGGAATGTGCCGGTTTCTTCGAGCTCACTGTCAAGGATTTGGAGCTTCTGGAGTACTGCAGAGGAGATCAAGTTCAAGCCGGCTCCGCCGTCAACTAGCATCTTCGTGACTTTGAGGTTGCGGATTGTTGGTGAGACCAACATCGGCATACACCCGACAGCAGTCGTGCGGTCAGGGTGGTCTTAAATATCAAAGATGATAGGCGTGCTGGACCACTTCAGAAGCTTGCGTGACTCGATGGGAGGTTCTGCTGCATTGACTTCTCGCACCCACTGCTTGAGTTGGCGGTGGGAAGTATGCAGAGAAGCACCGCCGTCAACGCATAGAACCTCTGTGGCTTTCTGGAACTCCTGCTCGCTGGTGTCTGCATCATCCATATCCTCGTCATCGTCATCCTCATCATCGTCGCGGTCGCGGGGGGTCTGTCTCCTTGCCGTTGCTTGGTCTTGCCGCGGCGTCCTCCCCAGCCGGGGCGCTTCTTGCCAGATCCTCCATCTCCTCCTTGGGCCTTCTCCTTGTCGCGCCGCTCATACTCAGCCTTCTGCTGCTCGACAAGCTGCTCGACCTTCTTGCAGTTCTGGAGATCATGACCTTTGGTGCGGTGGATCTTGCAGTATTGGTTGTTGGTGCCGTCCTGCTTGTCGGCGGCCGCCACAGCCTGGCAGTTGGCGCATGCGGCAACCTCCTTGCCGGAGCTGCAATCTTTGGCTGTCTTGGCGCCACCTCCGTTGCCGGACTGCTCTACAACAAGCACATCTTTGCCCTTCCCTTTCCTATTGTTCCGCCGCCGGTTATTCTTTGCCGGGGCAACATCTTCACTGTCAGATCCTCCTGCTCCTATGCTCTCTCCGGGGAACTTCCTCCCTTTCTCGGCGCGTGCACACTTGTCGGCCAGGGCATATAGCTCACTGACGTCTTTGATCTTGCTCATCGCCATCTCTTCCCGCATCCTGCGGTTACGCACGTTCTGATGAAACGCGCTGATGACCGCGACAGGGTGGACATCTGGGATGTTGTAGTGCACGCGACTGAATCGCTGGATGAACTTGCGCAGGGGCTCCCCTTCCTTCTGGACGAGCAGATGGAGGTCGCTCGCTTGGCCATGAGGTTTGTGGCCGCCCGTGAAGGCGCCGACAAACTGATGACACAAGTCTGCCCAGGAGGATATGGAGCCGTCCGGCAAGTGCATGAGCCAGGACCTGACATTGGGCTTGAGTACCAGCGGGAAGTAGTTGGCAAGGATCTTATCGTCTCGCCCCCCGGCAGTTTGCACCGCAATGGTGTAGATGCTGAGGAACTCCGACGGATGCGATTTGCCATCATACTTCTCCGGTATATCTGGTTTAAAGTTCTTCGTACTGGGCCACTGGACTTGCCGCAGCTCACGAGTAAACGCAGGGCAACCTACCGCGTACGGCAAGTCGCCTGGTTCCCCTGGCGCATGCATGTCGACAGCGGGCCCAGCACGCTGGTCTGATTGACGCCGCGCTTCTCTTCGGCGCTCGATGCGGGTACGAGCGTCTTCTTGCTGCCGTTCGTCAAGAACTTGGCGCTGATCGCGACGAGTTCGTGGATCTGATGATGCAGTGGAGTCATCGTCGCGGTGGACCCGACGAGTCGGCGATTTTGGCTTTCGGGGCTGAGAGTGCACAGTGGTTGCACCCCCGGTGGTCTTGTCGCCATCAGCTCGCGCCTGGCGGCCTTGCCGCAGCTGCGACGCACCCGCCTGGTGCGGTCTGTCGCCATTGGCGAAGCTGACGAGACTTTGAATAGTGGCCCTCCAGTCGTCGAGTTTGTCGGCGGCTGGAGGGTAACCTAGGAGCAATTGAGCTCTCGCCAGAGCTTCTGCTGGAGTGGTGGGTGGTGGCGGCGAACGGAGCGAGGAGCGGGATACGCTCGGACTTCTAACTGTGTTAGAAGGAGCGGCACCCCGCCCCGGGGACCGTATGGCGCTCGTGCCGGCATGCTGATGTGCATGCTGGCCTTGAACGTCCCGAGAGCCACTAGCTCGATCCGGGTCCAGCAAGCATATGGTACCATGAGTACCACGACGCTGCTGGCCTCGCGCCTCCAGAGATGGATGTGGTGCATGTGCAGACGCCGAGGTCTGCGCGGCCTTGTCGTTGGACTTGGCGGCGCCTTGAGTTCCCTCGTCGACGCCCGTTTTTCCGCTGGCGTCTACCCCGCCACCCGTTTGCTCTGGGGGTGGCGGGTTTGACGCGGACGGAGCGGCTGCCTCCGCGGCTTTCTTCTTTCACGGCATGTTGATGAAGGCGATGAAGATCTAGCTCGTGTCCTCGCCAAATCAGGTTCACACACCCTCGACGCCCCCTACCTGGCGCGCCAAAGATGTTGGGGGACGCTGGCTCCTCGAACACCTATGGGACCGGAGGCCCCTTCCTATGGTTCGGCGGGGGGCGGAGGACGCACGAAGAGCAGATTGGAGCAAGGGACACGGGAGATTTTTACCCAGCTTCGGGCCGCACAGATGCGTAAAACCCTACTGCTGCTTTGTGGATTGTATTTGCTTCTTGCTCGGGAGCGCCGGGAGCTACAATACTCTCCAGCAGCTAACGAGACCGAGCTTGGAAAGGTTGCGAACCCCCCTCTATGTCGCGCATGGGCCTCCTTTTATATGCTCAAGGGGATCACCAAAGTTGGCGACGTAGGTAAGGGCAAAGTTGGAAATGTATTGTGGTTGGTACAGCTACCTGTACAGTGGATGTACAGTGTATCATACCTAACCCTGACAGCAGGGGACAAGGGCATTAAATACCCGTCTGTGTCGCCCGAACAGTGTGAAAAGGGGCCGTCAGGGGCGCCACCGTTTGCCACGATGGCTATCTTGTCAGCGTCGCCTGCCACCGCATACCTCTAGCTGCACAGCCTCCCGCCACGTACGCCTGGAAAGGCCTCAAGGCGACACGTTGGTGGATGAGCTGGAGCGCAGGTGCTGAGTGGTTGCTTGCCGCGGCAAGTGCCATGCCGCGGTGGCTATCTTGTCGCGCCCAAAAGCTTGCCGCTCTCTGGGCCTTGCTTGTCCTTCCCGGCAAGCTCCTCTTGCCGGGGTCTTGGCTAGCCTTCCCGGCAAGCTCCTCTTGCCGGGGCTCTAGCTGGTCTTCCCGGCAAGCTCCCCTTGCCGGGGTCATGTGCCCTTGGTGGCCTTCCCGGCAAGGTCCTCTTGCCGGGGCCTTGTCTCCTTGGCTTTGGCAAACCTTGCCGTGGGGCGCTGCGACTGCCCGTGCACAAGTTCGGGGTGCTAAGGTACCCCTACTTTAGTACACCGACATGTACCATGGCAAACTGGCAACCGTCCACCGACTTTTTGCCTTTACCTCTCGATTTGGAACTATTTTTTGAGGAACTGAGACAGTGGGGGAGGCCCCCACTGTCATATATTAATTATCAAAACACATTTACATAGTGTGTTACATCATGTACATGGCACCCATCCCACTTTGTGGTGGTGGGGTAAAGAGGAAAAGGGGGTGTGCTAATCAGAGGGTAATGAATCTAGAAGTAAGAAGATAAAGTCTTTCTTATTATCTTTAATTCTATACTTTAAAAGGCCAAAATCCTCCTTGAATCTGTTCAGCCAGGATTTGTATGTAGGTTGGATATTTCTGAACAGCTTGTTATTCCTCTCTTTCTGTATGCTCCAGGAAGCTTGTAGTATAATTTCCATGAATATAGGTCGATTCCAGCTAATTTTTGCTTGTTCCATCCAGGACAATCAGTTGGCTTGTGGTCCAGGGTCCAAACCAAAAGTGGCCCATCAACTTCTACTGAATGGGCATGTGAGGATCATATGATCAATATCTTCTTCTTTTTGTCCACAGAGTAAGCAGTTAAGGTTAGTACCAATATTGTAGTGTCTTCTTTTCAGCATGTTTCTTGTGTTTAATCTATCCGAAAGTACCAGCCAGCCAAAAACTTTGATTTTGGTCATGACTTTTGATTTCCATAACCACTGGTACGATTTGTGGGCCCTCATGTCTCTGAAGTAGAAGCTATAATATTTTTTCGCAGAGAATTCTCTACTCCCCTTGTAAGACCATACATCATTTGTGTTTTGATTGTTGTCAAAAGTTATTTGTGCCATGAGGCCTTGCATATCTTGTACCTCCTCTAGGGCTTGGCTGGAGAGTGGCAGATAGAACTGTTCCTCTAGGGAGTTGATGGTCAGGAAGTCCTTGACCGAACAATCTTCATTTCTTCCATATGAAAATGCCCTGGGATGTGTGTCTGCGAGAATTTCATCCAGCCAAAGATCTTTCCAGAATAGCACATTGTCTCCAACAAGTGTCACATCCCAGCTAGGCCATGCATTAGAGTGTGCATCATGTTTAAATTCTATTTAATTTTGAAATGGGAAATGCCAGAACCCCCAACACACACTCCCCCCCCTGGAAATAACTAGGGTTTACTAAAACCTTTTTCAATGAACCTGAAATGCCCTTCTGAAATGTTCACCCCCTTTGTTTTGGGTTTAAACCTTTGACAAAAGTGGTGCACAATTTTCTAGGTCAACAGAAGGTTTTTGAATTAACACATAAGTATTTGAATTTGGGCATTTAAAATTTATAAAAATATTTTAAATGTTCAAATATTCTCAAATAGAAATGTTTCATGTTGTCTATATTTTAAATAGCAAGCATGTGCAGTTTGAGGATTTTTGGAGTGGTCTAGGTATTTTAAATAACTCCACAAAGTTGCAGAAGAAATAGAAAAGAAAAACCAAAAGCAGAAAGCCAACTGACTTACCTGGCGGCCCACCTGGCCGGCCCAGCCCACCAGCCGCGCCAGCGAGCTGCTTCGCCTCGCCAGCCAGGCAGGCAGGTGCTCGACGCCGGAGCAGGAGCTCGCCACGCAGCGCCCTGCCTCCCTGCTCGCCGCTTCGCCGCCCCGCTATCCTGGACGGCCTCCACGTCGCGCCCCCGACGCCCTGGACACGCCATTCGCCCCTCTGCCTCTCTCCCACGCACCTCCACGCCATGGCCGACGCCACCGCAGCTGCACCGTCGCCGTAGTCGCGCTCCCCGTCGTCCTTGCGCCGCTCCGACCTGTCCAGCAGCTCCACCGCCCTCCTCTTCTTCGAGCTAGCTGAGCCCCGAGCGCTCGCTCGCTCTACAGCGCTTCCCCGAGCTCTTCTTCAACCTCCGGCCGCCGGAGATCCCCTTCGACCTCACCGCCGCACCAGCTCGTCCCCGACCCCGACGTCCACTTCTCCGAGACCGCGGTGAGCTCAGCTACCTCCCCATCCTCTCCTTTCTCTTCCTCGTGCACCACAGCGAGCGCACGATGCTCACCCGCACGCACCGCCGCGGAGCACGTCGCCGGCGTGTCTCCGGCCAGCCACCGGCCACCCCACCTTGTCCAACGGCCTCCCCGCAACCCTAGGAGGCCAACGCACTACCGCACGCACCTCGCCGTGCCCCGTAGCTTGTTTCGCACTTCGACCCGAGCTCCGGCGCCGCCAAACACGTCGCCGGCGTTGTTTCCGGCGACCCCGAGACAAACCACCGCCACCAATAGACGCGGCTTGCCCTTGGCTAGCTGTAGATGTCCTCCGCCGCTCTTTTGGTCACCGGAGCGCGATTTTGCACTTTCCTCCGCCGCACTGGATGGTCGCCGCCGGCGAAACTCCGGCGAGTCGACGTGGCTGTCATTAGCAACTAACCCCACCAGCTAATAACCACCCTGGGTCACTGACAGTGGGCCCTAGGGTCCAGTCAAACCCCAGTCAGCGCGGGTTTGACCGGGATTAGCCCTGTGTCACTGACGTGTGGTCCCCACACGTCAGGTTTGACCAGCCAGCTGGTTTGACTGCTGAGGTCAGCATGACTTCAGGCTGACGCAGTAATCTATTTTGCTGGATTTATTTTTATACAGGAAAATCCAGAAAATAGTTCAAACTTCAAAAATTCATAGAAAATTATCTATAACTCCAAATGCAAAGTTTTATATATGAAAAATTATCAGAAAAATCCAATCTATCCATTGGTACTGGTTTCATGCATGTTAAAACAAGTTAAACCCACTGTTTAGGCATTATGAGATTTTGCACTAATATGATCTTATAAATGCACTACCATTTGAATCTTTGGTTCAAATGGGGTCATTTCCTTCTGACTTAACTTACACTAGGTCAGGGCACATCCATATCGCCATGTCATAGCATGCATCATATTGTTGCATATTGCCATGTATTGATTGTGTTCCGACGTGTTCATCGTGGTAGGTTCTGCCTCCGAGGATATCTCCGAGTATCCAACTGAAGGGCAGTATCCCACGACCACTCCATCAGGCAAGCAACCCATTGATCATTCCGATACAAACCCATGTTCTCGCTTCTGCCCTTGTTTACTGCATTAAGACAACGCGTTTCAAACTGCTGTGTGTTGCGGTAGTTGAACCCACTTCCTTTGCATGACCTGTCATTGCCACAGTAACTAGATGAAACCCACTAGCATGTGTAGGAGTTGATTGAGCCATTACATGTGTGTGTGTTCCTACCATGCTATGCTTGCTATGCTTAGAGTTGTGTCAGGTCTGGCTCATCGGGATGATGAACTGGAGTGAAAGGTTGTGTCGGTGACAAGAGTGAAGTGTTGAACACGATTTGGTAAAGGAATCGATGAGAGGCCATGTAGGAGTACATGGTGGGTTGTTTCATGAGGCCGTCCTTAAGAACTGAGATCTGTGTTTGTGATCCATGATACAGTTACTACCACACATTGGGCCCTGAAATATGACCCCGCTCGACTTCTTATCCACCCTTGTTCTCTGTCCAGGAGTTGCAAGTAGTTTCTGGTGTTTGTAGTATGCTGGGGGCCGCACGCGGCGCTGACCATCGGGGTGGGCTGTGTTGCGGTAGGCACGTGGCCGGGTCAACCGGGCGCCCGTTTGGTGTCTCGGAACCCTGTTCACATCGTTCGGGGCCGTTAGTGGAAACCTCGGCCGGACTCCCTGCGGATGGAACCCGAATAGGCGATAAACCTGGACTAGAGACTTGAGTGTTTAGGTAGGTCGTGGTCTACACCCACGTCGGCTTTCGCTTGAAGTCTGCCGAGCACATGTCGTGTGCAGACGCTAAGTGGTGGAAACATGTGTGAAGAAGTACACCCCTGCAGGGTTATAAATGATCTATTCGAATAGCCGTGTCCGCGGTAATGGACTTCTGGTTCGCTCATATCAGTTCATAGACAAGTTAAATGGATACTACTAAAAATCTCAAGATAAGTGTGAGTACCGCGGATGGCCCTCTTGTGGGATGGCGAGAGAGGATCCACGGTGGAGTATTGTGTTGGTGTTAGTGGACTCGTGTGCGACAAATGATTTACAAGTGGTGTCTATCGTAGGATAGCTTAGCCAAGAGTCAAAGCTGGCTTGCTGCAATAACCCCACCACCTTCTTGAGAATGTGCATATATAGTAGGTTCCTGTTGTAAGACTTGCTGAGTACCTCCGTACTCATGTTGCTTTAATCATGTTTTTCAGACGACTGCACCAACCCTTCTGATGGGTTCTATGTAGACCTCGACGTTGACGAGTGACTTATCACCCAGGTGGTGATCCAAGACTTGTGAAGGGTCGTTGTAGATAGACAGGCTACATCAAGCCTTCTTTCTTTCTAGTGTCTGTACTCAGACTAGTTTGCTTCCGCATGTGCTTGTATGTTTGTATGACTTGAGTGTTGGGTCATGTGACCCCTATCTGTATGGATGATATGTATGGCTCCTCGGAGCCTTCTAAATAAAGTACTTGAGTCGTAGAGTACTGTTGTGATGCCATGTTGTATTTACTCATATCGGGCATATTGTGTGTATGATTGAAATGCTTGGTATGAGTGGGATCCGACTATCTAGTTGTTTATCCTTGGCAGCCTTTCATATGGGGAAATGTAAGTCTTGTGCTTCTGAGCGATAGTAGTCCGCTACAGCCCGGTTCACCGGAGTCCTGCTAGCCCAGCACTACTGCTTGGACACTTGACTGGCCGGCATGTGTTTCACGTCGTTCCTATGTCTGTCCCTTCGGGGAAATGTCACGCGCTGATATTCGGAGTCCTGCCTAGCCTGCTACAGCCCGGGTTACCGGAGTCCTGTTAGCCCAGTGCTACAGCCCGAATAGATACGTTGATGACCGACATGCTCGATGTGATTCATGTTTGCCTGTCCTCATAGGCTAGCGCCGCTTTGGGTTCACGACTAGCCATGTCGGCCCGGGTTCTCTGTCATATGGATGCTAGCGACATTATCATATACGTGAGGCAAAAGGCGCAAACGGTCCCGGGCCAGGTAAGGTGGCACCCGTGGGAGTACCGTGCGTGAGGCCGCAAAGTGATATGAAGTGTTACATGATGGATCGATGTGGCTTAGGATCGGGGTCCTGACAGCGTTGGCATCAGAGCCGGACTGCCTGTAGGTTCGCTAAGCCAAACTGGTCGATGTCGAGTCTAGAAATGCTTTAGTTATATGTAGGGGAATTGATTGTGGGAGGGAACGTAAGGCTCTTTTACTCCTTTACCTTATGCCCTCTATTCTGAGTCATTCTCTTCTCATTCTACGTGGGTTAAGGAACTAGGCTCTCTTCTCTCTATCAGGTTCACGTGTTACTAAATCCGTAGTAACTTATAGGATTGTTGGTTACAACCCAGTTCAGCTCTACTAAAGTCTAGTATGTTGCCAATTGAACCAGAACCTTGATATGTTGTTGTTGAGTGGTTTCGCAAACTGTTGTGGATGTCTCAATTCCTTTCCTGGGCATTTACAGCCGTTATGCTGTCCAATTTCATCCAGAAATTCTAATGCCTTTGCACTATTTTGTGCTTTCAGATGGCTACCCGTCCCCAAAACCAAGTGGTTCGTCTGACCCGTTGCATCGGTGTATGTGGTCATACCGCCATGTTGGTTCGAGTGATGGTTGAGGCAGGTTACCGATGGTACCCTGAATACACCGTCGAAGAGCAGTTTAGAGATTTCAACCAGAGCCAATATCTGTGCACGGTCAGAATATATCCGTCTTATCCCGGAGCCACGGAACCACTCCACCGTTCTTATGGACTCGGGATCACCATTGGGATGTCCGTTCAAGATGCAGCCTACTCGATGATGACCATTATGCGAGCTAGAACTGCCTTGTTGAGCAACACTGAATTTCGCTACATGCCAGCATCCCTCCCTGGGGCGCATGGCTACCTTCAGGGCATGTACAGTGATGCATCCCATGAGGACTCACTCCTTTGCACCACTACTGAGATGTTGGAAGATAAGGACCGTGAAAACCGGGCCTTGCGTATGGAGCTTTTTAATGCTCGTGCTGATCATTGGGCCACCTTGACGAGGTTTGCACCTGCTGTGCAAGCCGGATACATGGACACGAGAGACTTGTACCCTGTGCGGGCTAGTCTGCCAGACTTCATGGAATGGCGTGAGGTGGGAGGCATCACCCCTCCTCGTGGGCCTCTTCTGCCGCCATCTGTTGGACCGAGGCCGCACCCAAGTCCCTATGGTCCACAAGCACCGCAGGACGGTCTGTTCCCAGATGACCATGTTCCGCTTCCAGGTCTGGGTGGTGACTTCTATGAGGACTTCTACGGAGCTGTCTGAGCTAGTAGCAGTCTCGCTAGTATTGTAATAGTTGTATGTCCACCGTCCTGCGTGATTGTGGAATATAACTTAGTGTGTATCAATTCCGGAGGTGTAGAAAAATAATGTATAGGAGCTTGGAATGCCTTCGATGAGATGTAACGTCTCTCGTCTTAGTTGTACTTCAGCTTGAGCTTGTACTAAACTATGTATGATGTGTATGACCGTTGGTATATATATGGCAGTTTCTATATTACCATGTCATACGGATGATCATCTCTGCATTCCTTGTTATCCATTACATTCCGCACTTCCTTGACCAGATTTTGCCATCCTGGTTTAAATCGTTGTTTTGTTTTCCCAGGATGGTCAACACCCGAAGCAACCCTGCTGTTCCGGAGCAGGGGGAAGCTAGTGCACCTAGAGAGGAAAGTCTTCCTCAACCACCTTCTCTGGCCGAAGTGATGCTGGAGGCAGAGCGCAACAGGCGCGACACCAATCGCTTGTTAGAGCGGATTGAGCAGAACACTGCACGTCAGCAGAGGATCAATTCGGTGTCCATCAATGACTTTGTCAAGCTGTACCCGCCAAAGTTCAATCATTCCATCGAACCTCTCGATGCGGATGACTGGCTCCGCAGCATCGCCCACAAGCTACGTTCTGCCAACGTAGCTGAAGATGATAAAGTTACCTTTGCTGCCTACCACCTCGAAGGCCCTGCCAGCCTTTGGTGGGAGAATTATGAAGCTATGCGTCCGGTCGGCCAACTCACTACTTGGGCTGATTTCAGTGCCGCTTTCCGTGAGCATCATATCCCGGAAGGTCTTATGGATCGCAAGAGGGAGGAGTTCTGTAACTTCACCCAGGGGAAGCTGACTGTGGATGCATACAGTCGCGAGTTTGGGAAGCTTGCACGCTATGCTCCCGAAGAGGTATCCACCGATGCCAAGAAGCAGGCAAGGTTCCGCAAGGGACTTAGCCCTGAGCTCCGACGTGACCTTCGTCTGCATGAATGCATTTCTTTTCCGAAGCTAGTCAATAAGGCCATCAGTGCCGAGACGGGGCAGAATGATTTTGAAGCTTCACGCAAGCACTCCCGTGACTATGGATCTTCATCCGGCTCTGGATCTCAGAAGCGCCGGGTCTGGATTCCAAATTCTGCTATGCCACCCAGGTATACCCCGAGGCCATCCTTTGAGGCGCCTCGCCCCAATCAACAGTATGTGCCGCCCAAGACTTTTGGTGGCCCCACTGCCAATGCTGCTCCACGTCCCAACATAACAACTTGTTTCAAGTGTGGTGAGCCGGGCCACTACATCCGTGAGTGTCCCCAGAACAACCCTGGCCAGTTCGGAAAGTCTGTTGGCCGTGGTAAGTCAACAGCAAAAGTGCTTGTCGCCAAGCCAGCCACCACTGCTCGTGGCCATGTCAACTACGTTTCAGCTGAAGAAACTCAAGAGGACCCCAACGTCGTTCTCGGTACGCTCCTTGTTAATTGCCATCCGGCAACTGTTCTCTTTGATACTGGAGCATCTCATTCATTTATTTCTGAGAGCTATGCTCGATTGCACAACACTACCTTTAGTGACATGCCCACCTCCATGGAAATTCAAACTCCCGGTTCTAGATGGCAAACCTCTAGGATCAGCCATGGAAATGAAATTCTTGTGGACAGATTGGTTTTCCTTGCGTCACTAATAGCTCTCAAGTCTTCAGACATAAATATCATCTTGGGTATGGACTGGATGTCAGCTCACTACGCCAAGATTGATTGCTCAACTAGAACTGTTCAACTTACTCATCCATCGGGCAAGACAGTCAATGTTTTGACCCGAGTATCGGAGCGTCAGCTCTACTCTCTAAATGCCAATCCCCTTCCAGACCTCGAAGATGTTCCGGTAGTCCGTGACTTCCCGGATGTTTTTCCAGAGGAACTGCCAGGTGTTCCACCTGACAGAGATGTCGAATTCGTGATAGACCTTGTTCCAGGAACCGTTCCAATCTCTAGGAGACCTTATAAGATGGCACCCCTAGAACTAGCTGAGCTTAAGAAACAACTCGATGAGTCCTTGCAAAAAGGTTTCATCCGTCCTAGTTCATCTCCATGGGCTTGCCCCGTCCTCTTCGTCAAGAAGAAGGATGGAACGGATCGGATGGTTGTAGATTACCGACCTGTCAATCTGGTCACTATCAAGAACAAGTATCCGCTCCCCAGGATCAACGACCTGTATGACCAGCTCGCTGGATCCTCAGTCTTTTCCAAGATGGATTTGAGGTTGGGCTACCATCAAATCAAAATCAAGAACGGGGACATTCCCAAAACGGCCTTCGTTACTCGTTACGGCCAATACGAGTACACCGTCATGTCCTTCGGTTTAACCAATGCTCCAGCCACCTTCTCTCGGTTAATGAACTCGATCTTCATGGAGTACTTGGATAAATTCGTCGTGGTATACCTCGATGATATACTCATCTACTCCAAGAATGAGGAAGAACATGCCGAACATCTAAGGCTAGTATTGATGAAACTTCGAGAGCATCGCCTTTATGCCAAATTCTCCAAGTGCGAATTCTGGTTGCCAGAAGTGACCTATCTGGGCCATGTAATCTCTGGCAAGGGCATTGCTGTCAATCCCGAGCGAGTTCAAGCTGTCCTTGACTGGACTCCACCTGAGACGGTCAAGCAAGTTCGGAGTTTTCTTGGTTTAGCGAGCTATTGCCGCCGCTTCGTCGAGAATTTCTCCAAGGTTGCTAAGCCTCTAACTGAACTCCTTAAGAAAGATAAAAAGTTCGAGTGGACCCCACAGTGCGAGTTCAGCTTTCAGGAACTGAAAAGACGCCTGACATCTGCTCCCGTACTGGTACCACCAGACTTCTCTAAGGACTTTGTTATCTATTGCGACGCCTCGCGACAAGGACTAGGTTGCATACTCATGCAAGATCGTCATGTGATTGCCTACGCATCTCGACAGTTGCGTCCACATGAGGATAATTATACCACTCATGATCTAGAGCTTGCAGCGGTAGTCCATGCACTCAAAACCTGGCGACATTACCTTCTGGGTAATCGTTGCGAAATCTACACTGATCACCAAAGTTTGAAATATATCTTCACCCAACCGGATTTGAATCTCAGGCAAAGACGTTGGGTCGAGTTGATCTCGGATTACGACTTAGGAATAACTTACACCCCAGGCAAAGCCAATGTCATGGCTGATGCGCTAAGTCGTAAATCTTATTGTAACAACCTGATGTTACAACAAGGTCAACCACTTCTCCACGAGGAATTTCATAAGCTTAACCTTCACATTGTTCCTCGAGGATTCCTTTCCACCCTGGTGGCGAAACCTAACCTTATGGATCAAGTCATAGCTGCCCAGAAGCGCGATAAAGGCATATCTCGGATTAAGGAAAACATCGCTAGCGGAGTTGCTAAATGTTTTTCCATGGATGAACGAGGTGTTGTCTTCTTTGAGAACCGCTTGGTGGTTCCCAAGAAGCAACATTTACGTCAATTGATCCTTAAGGAAGCTCACGAATCCCCTCTCATCATTCATCCCGGTAGCACTAAGATGTATCAAGACCTACGCCAGAGGTTTTGGTGGACTAGGATGAAGAGAGAAATCGCTCAATACATTGCAACTTGCGACGTCTGTCGTCGTGTTATAGCAGAGCATCAACGGCCTGCTGGCACCCTTCAACCTTTGGAGATTCCTGAATGGAAATGGGATAAAATCGGTATGGATTTCATTACCGGGTTTCCCAGAACCAAAAGAGGGAATAATGCTATCCTCGTTGTTGTCGATCGTCTCTCCAAAGTAGCCCACTTCTTACCTGTTCGCGAGAGTATAACCGCTAGCCAGCTAGCTGATTTGTACATCTCTCGAATAGTATCTCTCCATGGTGTTCCATTGGAAATTAATTCAGACCGTGGAAGTCTTTTCACCTCTCGATTTTGGGAAAGTTTCCAAAATGCTTTGGGAACTCGACTCTCCTTTAGCACCGCCTTCCATCCTCAGTCAAGTGGTCAAGTAGAACGAGTCAATCAAATTCTGGAGGATATGCTCCGAGCTTCTGTCATCTCTTTCGGTATGAATTGGGAGAAGTGCCTTCCATTCGCCGAGTTCGCTTATAACAACAGTTATCAAGCTAGCTTGGGCAAAGCCCCTTTCGAAGTTCTCTATGGACGAAAATGTCGAACGCCTCTTAACTGGTCAGAAACCGGCGAGAGACAACTCTTTGGCCCGGACATGATCCAGGATGCAGAAGAGCAGGTTCGTATTATTCGTGAGAAGTTGAAAACCGCCCAATCTCGACAAAAGAGTCAGTATGACCGCAAGCATAAGCCCATGGCTTATGAAGTCGGCGAGATGGCTTACCTTCGGGTTACACCTTTAAAGGGAACCCATCGATTCGGTATCAAAGGCAAATTGGCTCCTCGCTACATTGGACCCTTTCGCATTCTTGCCCAACGAGGGGAAGTTGCCTACCAACTGGAACTACCTCCGCATCTCTCCAGAGTTCATGATGTCTTCCACGTTTCTCAACTCAGGCGTTGCTTCGCGGATCCTATCCGTGGAGTGGACCACGAAACGCTTGATCTCCAAGATAACCTCACCTATCGGGAATACCCCATTCGTATCCTTGATCAAGCCGAGCGTACCACTCGACGCCACAATATCAAGTTTCTCAAGGTTCAATGGTCACACCATTCCGAGCAAGAAGCTACATGGGAAAGGGAGGATCGTCTTCGACTTGAGTATCCCGCCTTCTTTCCGGAGGAACCTAAATCTCGGGACGAGATTCTTTTGAGTAGGGGTGAGTTGTCACATCCCAGCTAGGCCATGCATTAGAGTGTGCATCATGTTTAAATTCTATTTAATTTTGAAATGGGAAATGCCAGAACCCCCAACACACACTTCCCCCCCCCTGGAAATAACTAGGGTTTACTAAAACCTTTTTCAATGAACCTGAAATGCCCTTCTGAAATGTTCACCCCCTTTGTTTTGGGTTTAAACCTTTGACAAAAGTGGTGCACAATTTTCTAGGTCAACAGAAGGTTTTTGAATTAACACATAAGTATTTGAATTTGGGCATTTAAAATTTATAAAAATATTTTAAATGTTCAAATATTCTCAAACAGAAATGTTTCATGTTGTCTATATTTTAAATAGCAAGCATGTGCAGTTTGAGGATTTTTGGAGTGGTCTAGGTATTTTAAATAACTCCACAAAGTTGCAGAAGAAATAGAAAAAGAAAAACCAAAAGCAGAAAGCCAACTGACTTACCTGGCGGCCCACCTGGCCGGCCCAGCCCACCAGCCGCGCCAGCGAGCTGCTTCGCCTCGCCAGCCAGGCAGGCAGGTGCTCGACGCCGGAGCAGGAGCTCGCCACGCAGCGCCCTGCCTCCCTGCTCGCCGCTTCGCCGCCCCGCTGTCCTGGACGGCCTCCACGTCGCGCCCCCGACGCCCTGGACACGCCATTCGCCCCTCTGCCTCTCTCCCACGCACCTCCACGCCATGGCCGACGCCACCGCAGCTGCACCGTCGCCGTAGTCGCGCTCCCCGTCGTCCTTGCGCCGCTCCGACCTGTCCAGCAGCTCCACCGCCCTCCTCTTCTTCGAGCTAGCTGAGCCCCGAGCGCTCGCTCGCTCTACAGCGCTTCCCCGAGCTCTTCTTCAACCTCCGGCCGCCGGAGATCCCCTTCGACCTCACCGCCGCACCAGCTCGTCCCCGACCCCGACGTCCACTTCTCCGAGACCGCGGTGAGCTCAGCTACCTCCCCATCCTCTCCTTTCTCTTCCTCGTGCACCACAGCGAGCGCACGATGCTCACCCGCACGCACCGCCGCGGAGCACGTCGCCGGCGTGTCTCCGGCCAGCCACCGGCCACCCCACCTTGTCCAACGGCCTCCCCGCAACCCTAGGAGGCCAACGCACTACCGCACGCACCTCGCCGTGCCCCGTAGCTCGTTTCGCACTTCGACCCGAGCTCCGGCGCCGCCAAACACGTCGCCGGCGTTGTTTCCGGCGACCCCGAGACAAACCACCGCCACCAATAGACGCGGCTTGCCCTTGGCTAGCTGTAGATGTCCTCCGCCGCTCTTTTGGTCACCGGAGCGCGATTTTGCACTTTCCTCCGCCGCACTGGATGGTCGCCGCCGGCGAAACTCCGGCGAGTCGACGTGGCTGTCATTAGCAACTAACCCCACCAGCTAATAACCACCCTGGGTCACTGACAGTGGGCCCTAGGGTCCAGTCAAACCCCAGTCAGCGCGGGTTTGACCGGGATTAGCCCTGTGTCACTGACGTGTGGTCCCCACACGTCAGGTTTGACCAGCCAGCTGGTTTGACTGCTGAGGTCAGCATGACTTCAGGCTGACGCAGTAATCTATTTTGCTGGATTTATTTTTATACAGGAAAATCCAGAAAATAGTTCAAACTTCAAAAATTCATAGAAAATTATAAATAACTCCAAATGCAAAGTTTTATATATGAAAAATTATCAGAAAAATCCAATCTATCCATTGGTACTGGTTTCATGCATGTTAAAACAAGTTAAACCCACTGTTTAGGCATTATGAGATTTTGCACTAATATGATCTTATAAATGCACTACCATTTGAATCTTTGGTTCAAATGGGGTCATTTCCTTCTGACTTAACTTACACTAGGTCAGGGCACATCCATATTGCCATGTCATAGCATGCATCATATTGTTGCATATTGCCATGTATTGATTGTGTTCCGACGTGTTCATCGTGGTAGGTTCTGCCTCCGAGGATATCTCCGAGTATCCAACTGAAGGGCAGTATCCCACGACCACTCCATCAGGCAAGCAACCCATTGATCATTCCGATACAAACCCATGTTCTCGCTTCTGCCCTTGTTTACTGCATTAAGACAACGCGTTTCAAACTGCTGTGTGTTGCGGTAGTTGAACCCACTTCCTTTGCATGACCTGTCATTGCCACAGTAACTAGATGAAACCCACTAGCATGTGTAGGAGTTGATTGAGCCATTACATGTGTGTGTGTTCCTACCATGCTATGCTTGCTATGCTTAGAGTTGTGTCAGGTCTGGCTCATCGGGATGATGAACTGGAGTGAAAGGTTGTGTCGGTGACAAGAGTGAAGTGTTGAACACGATTTGGTAAAGGAATCGATGAGAGGCCATGTAGGAGTACATGGTGGGTTGTTTCATTGAGGCCGTCCTTAAGAACTGAGATCTGTGTTTGTGATCCATGATACAGTTACTACCACACATTGGGCCCTGAAATATGACCCCGCTCGACTTCTTATCCACCCTTGTTCTCTGTCCAGGAGTTGCAAGTAGTTTCTGGTGTTTGTAGTATGCTGGGGGCCGCACGCGGCGCTAACCATCGGGGTGGGCTGTGTTGCGGTAGGCACGTGGCCGGGTCAACCGGGCGCCCGTTTGGTGTCTCGGAACCCTGTTCACATCGTTCGGGGCCGTTAGTGGAAACCTCGGCCGGACTCCCTGCGGATGGAACCCGAATAGGCGATAAACCTGGACTAGAGACTTGAGTGTTTAGGTAGGTCGTGGTCTACACCCACGTCGGCTTTCGCTTGAAGTCTGCCGAGCACATGTCGTGTGCAGACGCTAAGTGGTGGAAACATGTGTGAAGAAGTACACCCCTGCAGGGTTATAAATGATCTATTCGAATAGCCGTGTCCGCGGTAATGGACTTCTGGTTCGCTCATATCAGTTCATAGACAAGTTAAATGGATACTACTAAAAATCTCAAGATAAGTGTGAGTACCGCGGATGGCCCTCTTGTGGGATGGCGAGAGAGGATCCACGGTGGAGTATTGTGTTGGTGTTAGTGGACTCGTGTGCGACAAATGATTTACAAGTGGTGTCTATCGTAGGATAGCTTAGCCAAGAGTCAAAGCTGGCTTGCTGCAATAACCCCACCACCTTCTTGAGAATGTGCATATATAGTAGGTTCCTGTTGTAAGACTTGCTGAGTACCTCCGTACTCATGTTGCTTTAATCATGTTTTTCAGACGACTGCACCAACCCTTCTGATGGGTTCTATGTAGACCTCGACGTTGATGAGTGACTTATCACCCAGGTGGTGATCCAAGACTTGTGAAGGGTCGTTGTAGATAGACAGGCTACATCAAGCCTTCTTTCTTTCTAGTGTCTGTACTCAGACTAGTTTGCTTCCGCATGTGCTTGTATGTTTGTATGACTTGAGTGTTGGGTCATGTGACCCCTATCTGTATGGATGATATGTATGGCTCCTCGGAGCCTTCTAAATAAAGTACTTGAGTCGTAGAGTACTGTTGTGATGCCATGTTGTATTTACTCATATCGGGCATATTGTGTGTATGATTGAAATGCTTGGTATGAGTGGGATCCGACTATCTAGTTGTTTATCCTTGGCAGCCTTTCATATGGGGAAATGTAAGTCTTGTGCTTCTGAGCGATAGTAGTCCGCTACAGCCCGGTTCACCGGAGTCCTGCTAGCCCAGCACTACTGCTTGGACACTTGACTGGCCGGCATGTGTTTCACGTCGTTCCTATGTCTGTCCCTTCGGGGAAATGTCACGCGCTGATATTCGGAGTCCTGCCTAGCCTGCTACAGCCCGGGTTACCAGAGTCCTGTTAGCCCAGTGCTACAGCCCGAATAGATACGTTGATGACCGACATGCTCGATGTGATTCATGTTTGCCTGTCCTCATAGGCTAGCGCCGCTTTGGGTTCACGACTAGCCATGTCGGCCCGGGTTCTCTGTCATATGGATGCTAGCGACATTATCATATACGTGAGACAAAAGGCGCAAACGGTCCCGGGCCAGGTAAGGTGGCACCCGTGGGAGTACCGTGCGTGAGGCCGCAAAGTGATATGAAGTGTTACATGCTGGATCGATGTGGCTTAGGATCGGGGTCCTGACAACAAGCATCTGAACCCTTGAGATCCCTCTAAAGGTAGGAGTTAGTTTAAGAATGTCTTTCCACCAAAATGATCCACATGGGTCAGAGGCATGTGGAATTTTGTCAGTGTAATAAGTGGACCAGATCAGTTCAACCCAAGGGAGATCATATCTATTGTAGAATTTGTGTAAATATTTTAATAGCGACGCATCACTTTGTATCCTGAGGTTTATTATCCCAAGCCCTCCACATTTTTTTGGTCTGCATACTCTGTCCCATGCAACTAAAGAATTACATTTTTCACCTTGCTCTGGTTTTTTGTCCATAAACATTTCCTTCTCAATTTGTCCAACTGCTCACTACTAGAAAAAGGGCTATAGATGGGATTGACACTAATGGCGCACCAGACAAGTGGTGCGCCATTAGTATATACTAATGGCGCACCACCTTCTGATACGCCATTAGAGCTGAAACTACTAATGGCGCACCTGGCCCAGGGTGCGCCATTAGTATCAATTTTTTTTTTGAACTAGTGCGCCTGTCCAAACATACTAATGGCGTATCCAGACAAAGTGCGCCATTACTAGTTGTAACTAGTAATGGCGCACCTGTCGGAGAGTGCGCCACTAAAGTTGTTTTTTCATTACATTTTTCATTCCTTTTTTTGCAAAAATACTAATGGCGCACTGTTCAACCGTGCGCAATTACTAGTTTAAACTAGTAATGGCGCACTGTGGAACAGTGCGCCATTAGTATGTTTTTTTTGCAAAACTACTAATGGCGCACCACCAGAAGGTGCGCCATTAGTAACCTGGATTACTAATGGCGCATTTAGAGTTGGTGCGCCATTAGTAATTGGGCAGCAACAAGATATTTTGGACTGCCTCTCCTACCCACACTCACTTTCTCCCCACTTCATTCTCTCCACCTCCTCCTTGTCTCGGGTGCCTCCTCTTTTTCACCTCATTTCCACCATAGATTCATTCAAATTAAGTGGTTAATTACCTTGTTTTGATAGGTAAGTAAGGGGGGAAGCTATATTTATGTTGTTCTCCCTACAACAATGTGCACATGCACTTTTTATGGCCTAGCTAGATCTATGTATGTTCGTGGTGTTGCGTATGTTTGTGGTGTTGCATATGTGTTTGTGTTTGGAGGTGTACCGGTATTTGAAATGCGGTAGTTGCCAATATTTTGCCGGAATGTTGATTCATTTCCGTTTCGGCGAGAATTTTGGCATTAAGCATTCTTTTTGGTCCTATTTTTAGGGAAAGTCATGCCAATTTTTTTCTTGGTTCTAAAATATCGTTTTGCTCTACCCCGCAGGCGACCATGGTCCGCACGATGACCGAAGGCATCGTGAATACGTTTTTGAGGTCCGCGAAGGCCGAGATGCTTCAAAAGAACGAGACAGAGATAAGATCTCCGTGTCGAAGATGCAAGCTGAAGAGCCTTATCACGGACCCGGATTCCGGGCAGGTGCGGGACCACCTGCTCTTGCGTGGTTTCATGGATGGCTATCGGTGGCAAGGTGATGAAGATGACTACGAAGTCGTCCATGGGGGCAGGGCAAGAAATGAGGAAGGGCAGCAAGACAACCACCGCGGCTCGGGCGGGCGAGAAGACGAAGAATCCCCAGGAGATGATCACGACGGTGATGCTGTACACAGTCATCATGTAGAAGATGCAGGACATGATGATGAGGAAGATGCCGGAGCAGACGACGGGCATGATCATGAAGATGATGATGCCGGCGGAGCAGACGACGCTGGACCATCGATGGGCTGGGTGCAGGACCCTCATATTCAAGAGCTGCTTCTCAAGCAGACGGATAACGCAAGAGCTGCCGCCTGAGAGAAAGCCAAGATGGATCAACTTGAGTTAGACGCGGTTACTCCATTGTATGAAGGATGCAGGCCCGAGGATACCCGCCTGAAAGTAACGCTCATGGCTCTAGAGATGAAGGTAAAACACAAAATGACCGACGCATGCTTCGACGAGAACATGTCATTCTGGCACGAACGTCTTCCCAAGGGGAACAAGTGCCCGACCAGTTTGGAGGAGGCGAAGAAAATCGTGTGTCCTCTGGATTTACCGCACGTGAAATACCATGTGTGCATGAACAATTGCATCATTTATCGGGACGAGCACGCGGAATCTACCATATGTCCGGTGTGCGGCGTCACTCGATACAAGAAGAGGAAGAAAGCTCCTCGAAAAGTGGTGTGGTACTTTCCGATCACTCCTCGTCTGCAGCGGTATTTCGTGGACCCTAAGGTAGCAAAGCTCCTGCGTTGGCACGCGGATAGGGAGGAGAAGAAGCGAGAAGATGACGCAAATGATCCGGAGTTAGATAAAAAAGACAAGATGCTGAGTCACCCTAAGGATGCGAGCCAGTGGCAAGCGTTGAACTTCGAATACCCAGAATTTGAAAAGGATCCAAGGAACATCGTGCTAGGCGCGAGCACCGATGGAGTCAATCCGTTTGGCAGCCAGAGAAGCACACATAGCACCTGGCCTGTGTTTGTGTGGATGTACAACCTTCCCCCCTGGTTGTGCATGAAGAGGAAGTACATTCACATGAGTATGCTAATTGAAGGGCCAAAACAACCAGGGAACGACATCAATCTGTATCTGGGGCTGCTGAAGGAGGAGCTAGACACGCTGTGGAAAACACCAGCCAATACGTGGGACGCCGCAGAGAAAGAATATTTCCCTATGAGAGCCGCACTGCTCACGACGGTGCACGACTATCTCGGTTACGGATATCTCGCGGGGCAGGTAGTCCATGGATTTTCTGGATGCGTAAGGTGCATGGATGACACAACGTATCGCCAGCTAGATAGAGATCCCGGGTCTTCGAAAACCGTGTTCATGGGACATCGAAGGTGGCTTCACGACAATGACCCGTGGAGGAAACGCAAGGATCTGTTCGATGGTGAAACCGAACCCCGAAAACGCCCGTGTACGAGGAGCGGCGAGGAAATAGACAAGTTGTTGAAAAATTGGAAAGACTGCCCACTGCCGGGAAAGAAGCAAAAGGCGCCAGAGCCGGGAAAGAAGCGAAAGGCGCCAGAGCCGCTGCTGAAGGTATGGAAAACGAGGTCTGTTTTCTGGGACTTGCCGTACTGGAAGATCCACCGTGTGCCTCACAGCCTTGATGTCATGCATATCACGAAGAACGTGTGCGAGAGTCTGCTTGGTACCCTGCTCAACATGCCAGAGAGGAACAAAGATGGGCCGAAAGCAAGGGCAGACTTGAAATCAATGGGCATCAGGCACGAGCTTCATGCTATATATGATGATGATGATGATGAGGCGAAGCAGGACACAGAAAGTCGTCGCAAAGGCAAAAAGGCCAAGAAGACCGGAAATGACTACCCTCCCGCGTGCTTCACTCTAAGTCAGGAGGAGATCGAGCAGTTTTTCACCTGCCTCCTAGGAGTAAAACTTCCTTACGGTTACGCGGGGAAGATAAGCAGATACCTAGACCCAGCGAAGCAGAAGTTTAGCGGGATGAAGTCTCACGACTGTCACGTGCTGATGACGCAGATACTTCCAGTTGCAATCCATGGGATCGTGGACGCGCACGTCCGTGAAACGCTATTTGGCCTATGCAACTTTTTAGACGTCATCTCTCGAAAGTCGATTGGCGTGAGGCAACTCAGAAGGCTACAGGAAGAGATCGTGGTGATACTATGCGAGCTTGAGATGTACTTCCCGCCCGCATTCTTCGACGTTATGGTGCATCTGCTGGTCCATATAGTGGAGGATATCATCCAACTCGGGCCGACGTTCCTGCACAGCATGATGCCATTCGAAAGGATGAATGGTGTCATGAAAGGATACGTTCGCAACATGTCACGTCCAGAGGGAAGCATAGCCAGGGGCTTTCTGACCGAAGAGTGCATCTCCTACTGCACGAATTATCTAGGCATCGAGAACCCGTTGGTCTGCCCGTCAACAGGCACCTCGGCAGGCTCGCTGGATGGGGTCACTGTGAGGGTCGCCGCGAAATGCAAGTCGACTTCAAGGGTCTACTTGCCAACTTTGAAAGAGCAAACCTAGTCACGCTACAACACATAGACGTGGTCGATCCTTGGGTGGTAGAGCACAAAACCTTTATTAAGAAGACGTACAATGACCGAGGCCAACAGAGGACGGACGGAGATATACTCAAAGAGCACAACTCATGTTTCACGCGTTGGTTCAGGCAGAAGCTTCTGTCGTACCCTTTACATGAGGATTCTTCCGCAGAAGAACAACTCATATTCGCCTTGTCACAGGGCGCCGAGCACAACCTGATGACCTATGAGGCGTACGATATCAACGGCTACACATTCTACACCGAGGCCAAGGACATGAAGAGCGATGGTTATCAGAACTCCGGGGTAACGATGGAATCCTACACCGGTAAGGACAAGGACAGATACTACGGAAGGATCGAGGAGATCTGGGAGCTGAGCTACGCTGGAGAGAAGGTCCCGATGTTCCGTGTCAGATGGGCCAAGAGCGTCCTAAAAGAAGACCGGTATTTCACCACCATGGTTATACCCGAAGCCAAATCCAAGACCGTGGGCGCAAACGTCACCGCGAAAAATGAGCCATGGGTACTGGCTTCCCAAGTGGACCAATGCTTCTTCATTACCGACCCGTCAAAGACCAGTTGTGTTGTCATGAGGAGAGGCAAAAGGAAGATCATCGGAATGGATGGAGTAGCCAATGAGCAAGACTTCGACAAGTAGGGCGACCCGAGATCGATTGTGAACAGATAGCTAGCTAAGATCGATTGTATTTAAATCGTAGCCTTCATTTCTCGATTGTATTTCATGGGCACTTTTTGAACTATCATGAATATTTTTAAATTTCATGGACACTCGATCTCGATCCCCCTCCATCTCGATCACTATCCCACCTCGCCAGATCCGGTCCCCCTCACCGCCGAGCACCCCCCGGTCCACCAGCCGCCGCCGCCGACCCCTCGCACCCTCGATTCCCCTACTCAACCGCCGCCGCCGACCCCCCGCACCCCTCCCCTACTCAACCGCCGCCGCCGACCCCCCGCACCCCCCGCACCCTCCCCCGCTCCACCGGCATTACTGTTTGATGATATTTTTTAAAAAAATTATTACTGTCTTATAAAAAAATATCACTGTTATGATTTAAACAAGTTTGAACATATTTAAACACAAATAAGTATCAAACAGCATTTTAAATGCATAAAAAAAATTGTGGAGCCTGGGAATCAAACCCAGGACCTCCTGGTGTGAGAACTGGCTGCTGACCAATCGAGCTAGTAGAGGGGACTTGATGTGGATCAGGTCATGTGGAAGATAACCTATTGGCTCGAGCAGAAATCAAAAAATAATACTAATGGCGCACCGGGGTGAGGTGCGCCATTAGTATGGATGTACTTATGGCGCACCGAGGGGTGGTGTGCCATTAGTATTGTGCCGCCCCCATCCATATTCCCTCCCCGGCCCAAACCTATCCCCTCTCTCTCCCTCGCCCTCGCCCTCGATCCCCTTCCCCTCTCCTCTCCCGACGCCGCTGCCCCGCCGCCTCGACGCCGCCCCGACGCCGCGACGCCGCCCCGTCGTCCTCGTCTCCTCCCAAACGCGATCTGGATCGGGGCGCCTTGCTCCTGCGCCCATCGCCGGCACCCCGTCGTCCCTGTCGCCCGTCTCCAACCACCGCCGCCTGAGGCCCCGACGTCGGCGCCGCTTTCCCCGTCGCCCCACCTCGTTGGACGCCATCGCCCCGCCGCCCTCGTCGCCGGCGGCCCGAACGCCGCCCCGTCCACACCATCGTCGCCGGAGCACCACCACCACCCGGACCTCGTCGCCTCCTCCCCTGCGTCGTCGTCGTCCCCGACATCCTCCCCGCGCCCACTGCCCTATCCCTACGGCCCCCGTGAGCTCCCCCTCCTCCTCTCCCCCTCTCATTCGTTAACCAATTTCTGTTTCCATGATTCCCCGTGAACTGCATTGCCATATTAGTTTTGCTTTATCGAGTTGTTCGCTCATACCAGCTTTGTTCAAGATCGATGTAGCTAGTCAATCATTCAGTTCGTCTTTGTCACTGATGCCCTTCTTGCCTACCTGGTTGATCTTTATGCAGTTGTGGTTAGTGATTTTATGAAGAACTTTTTTTGATGAATTCTATAGTATAATTTCCTTGACACATAATTAATCTACAGTTGCCACAAATTGTGAAGCTGCCCGTGTAGAGACCAAATTGACAGGAAGTTTATTTTAGACAAAGTTAATCATACTATAGATCTTACTTTAGTACTTGGCTGGGCTAGACAAGTGTCAAACTTCTAAATATATGAGTTGAGATGCCTCCAGCTGCGGCTACCCGTTCAGCTCTCAGGAGACGCCTCCAGCTGCCGACTTCACCGAGCCTCAGATAGGCGAGGTGCGAAATATTATCAGCCCCAACACACTCAAGAAGGCGGTCTGTGAGCAGAACTTGGTCCCACTACAGGAGAAGAAGAAGGCACGCAAAAGAAAGACTAACAAGGGTGCGAGCCAGCCAGCACCGAGTACGATCCGTGCTCAGGACGGGCCACCTTCACTTGAGGATTTAATGAGGAGGCTGCATGTGGCGGGTAGGCCGATGCTACTGAGAAATATGCTCGATGCTGCAACCGGTGCTATGCGGAGTCTGCATGACAGTGTTCTTCTTTGGAGAAGCGGCGTCTCAGAGAGAAGGATGTGGCATACCCGGTTTTCGCGGCCAAGGTGCCAGAGGGCAAGGGCTTTGTGGATAACTCCATCGGGCGTACGATCGTCCTGCGGTTTGATGACATCCACGCTATGTTGAACCTTCATCCGCTGCACTACACCTTCGTTCGGCTATTTTCGCTGAGTATGGAGATGCGGATCATTCGCGACAAGACCCCGGACATCGTGATAGTCGACCCCTTCTACATGCGTGCCAAGATCTTGGGCAGCGCTGGGGACCGGCAAGTCGCGAGTTCTTACCTCAAAGGCGTCATTCTGGCAAACCGAGATAAGGATAACTTCCTCGTGCCTTACTTTCCCGAGTAAGTCCTCCCCTCAACCACCCCGTAACATATGAATTCTTAGATTTCGGTCGTTTTTCTTTTAACATTCCGTGTTTTCTGCAGTGACACACATTGCACGCTCATCCTCCTAAGCCCCAAATATTCCATGGCCACGTATTTCGACCCGGACCGTCAGTCGAACGTAGACTACACAAATGTCAAGAAGGTTCTTGATGATGTTCTCCCCGGCTACACCAAATCTGGAGGCACCTTCACCAAGCCTGTTCGTAAGTACGGCAAGCATGTGTTCTCCCACAATACAAAGTTCTGCTGCGTCAAGCAGCCGCCTGACGGTCAGAAGGGTGCCTACTACGCCATCCATCACATGCGGGCGATCGTACGGGACCATCATCAACTTCTGCTACCGAGTAAACTCAAAGATTGGGCCGCGAGCGTGTCGGCAATCCAGGACGCGGACATCAGACAAGAATTCTTTCGCATCCAGTCGGAGTTTGCGGAAATCATCCATCAATATGTCCTTCGTAGCTCGGGGCAGTTCTACCTCAGAAATCAACCGTCCAACAGTGACATCGACACAATGCTACAAATGCAGGCTGACGACGCCCGTAATTTCATGACTCCCACGATAGACGGCGGCTTCATCCACGCTCCGGTCCCTTGAGTCGAGTCGAAAGCAGTGATGCTGTGTCTAGTTCTGAAACATCGATTGGCTCATGTTGTAATTAAACTTTAATGAACTTGTAGTATGTCTCTTTGGTTTCGAGAGTCGTTCAACTTAGATGTAATCGATGCTATTAATGTCTTGCTTTTATCTTCCGATCGTTCTATTGCATACTTATATATTGCTTATGTATTGTCTGTGAATTGGTACTAACGTTTCGTTTGGCTAGTGCATAGCGATGCCGTCATATGTCGTGTACAAGGGTAAGGTTCCCGGAGTCTACGACGACTGGGAGGAGTGTCGGAGACAGGTTCACCGATTCAGCGGTAACAGTTACAAAGGGTACACCACTAGGGCCGAGGCCGAATCTAGATACGCCCGCTATCTAGCGGGAGAGGGGAGGGAGCGTTGGAGGAACCGGATGAAGACGAGTTTCATCGTGATGATGCTCATCGTGATGACCGCAGCTCTCTTCTATGTGATGGTAGTTTAGATGATCGATATCGACTTGTAATGTGAAGACAAACTCGCTACTCGCGGTCTCGAGACTTGTAATATAATGTTCTATCTTTGTTCGATCTTTTCAATTCGGAGACTAATATGATGAATTGTATTCGGAGACTAATATGATGAATTGTATTCAGAGACTAATCTTCTATTGTATTCGATGAATCTGTTGTTGATGTGTGCTGTCTATATTTTGTCCAATTATACATTTTGTAACCTGTGCAAAAAACAGAAAATTAAAAAGTAAAAAAACCCTAATATTCATACTAATGGCGCATCACATCAAAGTGCGCCATTAGTATGCCAAAGGATACTAATCGCGCATCACTAAACAGTGCGCCATTTGTATGCCGAAGTTACTAATGGCGCATCTTGTTGTTGTGCGCCATTAGTATGCCAAAGCACCTGGGTATACATGGCCCCCTGGAAGGCATACTAATGGCGCACTGTTGTATATACTAATGGCGCATCTGAGGTACGCCATTAGTATACCAGATACTAATGGCGCACCAGTGGTGCGCCATTGGTAAAATATACTAATGGCGTGGCACTAATGGCGCACCACTAATGCGCCATTAATGGCCAAATTAGGTGCGCCATTAGTAGGCCTTTTCCTAGTAGTGGCTCAAGTATTTTTGGTGGAAATCGAAGTGTGCATAGTGCAAAAATTGTCAGTGAGGTAATTACTGTGTTGATGAGAGATAATTTGGAGCCATATGACATCATTTACAGAGTGGACGTTAGCCTTCTGTCCATATTGCAAACGATTGGCATTAGGTCTTGTACAGAAGGTTTAGAGGTGGCAAGAGGTAAACCAAGGTATGTGAAGGGCATTTTCCCTATTTTGCATCCAAAGATTTGAGCAATGTCTTGGCTTAAATTCTCATCACAATTCATAGGAATGAAGGTTGATTTGTGGAAGTTTATTTTGATGCCAATGGAGGTGGCATAGTCAGTGAGGATCCCTTTCATTAATTGCGCTTGGTCTCGACAAGCCGGCATTATGATTATGGTGTCATCCGCGTATTGTATGACAGGGTAATCCTTTTGATTTGGTCTTGGGAATGGTAGATGTAGGAGACCATGTCTGGAGGCATCATTAATGGCCGCTTGGAGAAGATCTGCAGCTAGAACGAATATAAGTGGAGAGAGGGGGTCTCCTTGACGCACACCACTTTTGCAAAGAAATTGTCTGCCTGGAACTCCGTTAAGAAGAACTGAAGGTTTTCCCGTAGAAAATATTGTTTGAATCCATTGGATCCATTTATCATTGAAACCCATGCGCTTCATTATGTCCAACATTGCATCATGCTCAATGGTGTCGAAAGCTTTTGCAAAATCCAATTTAAGGAGGACAATTTTGTTCTTAGACGTTTGGCATTGATGTATATATTCAAACACCCATGCAAGGCAATCTTGAATTGCTCTGCCCTTGATAAAACCATATTGGTTTTTATGTATGATCTTTAGAATAATTTTTTGGAGTCGGTTGGCAAGCAGTTTAGTGATGACCTTTAGGCAGCAATTGAGGAGTGTGATGGGTCTGAAATCATTGACTGTGGCCGGAGAGGAGATTTTAGGTATTAAGGTTATGTACCCATCATTGATGCTCTCAAGGTTTAAAGTCCCTTCATGGAACTGGTCACACAGTTTATAGAAATTGTCCTTGATAATGTGCCAGCACGATTTAAGTAAAGTCCAGTAAAACCATCCAGCTCTGGTGCTCTATCCACAGGCAATTCCTTAATGACAACATCAATTTCTTCTTTTGAATGGTACTGTCAGCTGATCCAGATCATTACGCTTTTTGGTAATATTGGCTAGATCAAATTTCATTTGGAATTCTCTTGAAGTACCCAATCTCTCTTTAAAGCTTTGGTAAATTAGTGCTTCCTTACCAATATGATACTCAATTATGGTGCCATTATCTAGTTGCAGAGATGAAATACTGTTCCGTCGATATCGCTCAAAGGCCATTGCTTTGAAGAACTTTGGGTCCTCATCCCCAAAAGTGGCCCACCTTATGGTACATCTTTTTCTCCAATACTGTTTTTGGTAATCAAGGAGTCTAAGCAGATGTTTGTTGAGAATTCTTCTAAAGTTACTTTCAGGTAATGTGAGTGCCCTTTTATTTTCCAATGCATCCAGATCAGAAAGTGCAGCATTGGAGTTAGCTATAGCAGTAGCCTTCTTGGATATCTGTTTACTCCATTGTTTGAGTTCATATCTGAGGGCCTTAAATTTTCGGCAGATAATCGTGGCATAGTTATTTGAGGGGATTATTTTGTTCCATGATGATTCCACCACCTCCACGAAGCCAGGATGTTGAATCCAGTATGATTCAAATTGAAAGAGATTACTTTTAGGGATGTTGGTTTCGATGGAGATCACACAGGGAATATGGTCAGAAACTGGTTTAGAAAGAGGTTTTACAGTGGTATTAGGGTAAGAGGTGGTCCAATTATTTGAGGTGAAGAACCAATCTAGTTGTTCAAGTAGGGGGTCCTCTTGCATGTTACTCCATGTGTATGATCGACCCTTAAGTGGTAGTTCAATCAAACGTTGTGTGCGAATGAAGTCGTTAAATGTGATCATATCATTAATATTACCACTGGTTTATTTCTATTGTTAGGGCTGCGGATGTAATTAAAATCCCCAACAAGCAGCTAGTCTTCATTGTGAGGTATGTGAAGATTAAGCAGCCAGGTTGTGTAATCAACTGTTGTTTCACCCTGGCAAGGCCCATATATGTTTACCAAAGTCCACTCTTGGGAAGATTGATGTGATTTATATTTAGTGACTAGGGCAAATTCTTCCTCAATTAACACAGTGCCATAAAAAATAGCACTATTCCAAATGGTCACAATGCCCCCAGATGCACCTCTTGAAGGAATGAATGCAAACTTATCAAACCGTTTAGGGCAACATGATTTAATGTATGAGTTATCCAAAATAGGCTTTTTGGTTTCTTGTAAGCAAATAACTGAGCAACCACTAGCAGCAATAGCATTTGATAGAGCCAAAAGCTTGGGGTCAGAGTTCATACCCCGGATATTCCAATATAAAATGTTCCAGTTCGAGAGAACCATTAAGAAAATTAAACAGAAAGTAAATTAAGATGAGGAAGGGCCCGCCCACTTGTCAGCAAGGAGCATTTCTTCAGTCACTTCTTTAGGGGGGACAACACACTTCTGCATAGCAATTTCCTGAATTTGTGCCACAGTCATCGGAGGAGGGAGTTCCTCCACTTCTATCTAGTCTTCAGTGAGCTCAGTAATGACGACAGCAGATGGAGTCACTCTGGGCTTGACCTTGGAAGCTTTCTGCGTGCTGTCAGTAATGGAATGCACTTTGAACCCATCGCATTTGTTGGATCGAGCGCTTCTACGCACACTGAGCACGGAGACCGGAGCTTTGTTCTTGCGATGCCTGCCAGGATGGCCACCCACAGAGACTTCAGTTTGCACAGCAGTCATAATCTCAGAAGTATCCATTTCCCGCACTTCAGAAAGTTCAGACACAACTGAACCAGTATCCATTTCCTGCACTTCAGAAGTTTCAGATAATGTAACTGCACTCTGCTGAGCAACCACAACAGAACCAGCTAGATCCTCACTACTCATCGACCAGGTTTGAGCAGTTGAAGTGATAGTGCCATCAGTCTCCCCTTGTCAGACAAAGGAGGTCACTTGGACAGAGCCATCCAAGCATTCAGAAAGAGCTAGATGAATGTCCAAATTGGTCAGCCTAATGCCATAGCCATGTGCCCAAGGACCAAAAGTTGGAGTGATGGAGCTTGAGAGAAAGTTTGTAATGGGCACAAATGATAATGGTTCAGCAACTAGCATGGTGTTCATGAACTCATTATTAGCAGAAAAGTGTATGTTCATACCAGCATTTGTAACAGAAATTCTGATCTGTACTTGAGGGCTCTGCACCTGAAAGTTGTGTTGCAGCATCAACTCATTTACTTGCACAGCTGGGTTACTTGGGGCAGCGGCTATTGTGTTGAGAGCTCCATTCCTCTGTAGGGCCTGCAGAATGTTAGCTGGCACAAGCACAAGTGCCTCAGAGTCCGAACTAGTGGCTGAACTGCTTTGGGAGATTGAGTCATTCCAAGCTGCAAAAGGACTGTCCTGCAGATTGTTGCTGGGTAGGATACCATCTTGGACTTGTAATCCTTCATTTGCCAGCCATTCTTGGAAGTTGTAGAGAGCAGGTGGGGCAGGAGGTGGAGATGGAGGCCACTCTCACCATTGAGGCTGAATCTCAATATCCACTTGTACTGCAGCATTCTCACCCACCTCTTCTGCAACATTGTTTCCAGCTCCTTACTGAGCCATCCAATTATTGAGCTGCATTTGGTAAAGCTGCTCAGCATTGAGGCCCTCACCATAGAGGGGGTGCGGAATTCCATCTTGAGGTGGTGGATCCTCCCCAGCAGGCGGGACTTCAGGCAGATGTGCATTCCAGTCAGAGCTGCGCAGCATTGTAACACACACAGTCCAGCAGCGACAATTGCCACCAAGTTGTCTGATAACTAGACTCTTTGGGACCAATATGAGATGAATGACCTTAACCCTGATCAAAACATACTTCCTATCTCCTCTGGTGTTGTGCCAGTGAGTCAAGCTACCAAAGCCATCAACAGATCTATGCAAATAGTGGTAAGTCTGATAATCTTGCGGAAAACCAATATACAAAATCCACACATCTGGGCCATAGGTTGTGAGCCTCATATTGAGTGCCTCATCATGCGGAACAAAAGATACTATTGTGTTCATGTCACCATCCTCCTCAGCATCAATCTCAAAAGTAGTACCGACGACATTGTCACGCATCAGAGGCGATGGAAAACCATAAATAGCAATGCCAAGCGGGTGGTCATCTACTTCAGTTGGGACAAAGTTGGACTCATGGAGAAGACCAGTGATGACTTGCCTCAGAGCAGCTTTATGATGGAACGGGACATGGTGATTCACCTCAGCAATGGCAAGGAAGTCGTGGTTGAGAGGGGGGACCGGGTGCACCGCCATGTCGCTGCGCACAATCCGATCCTGCGGTCCGAGCTCGATGGTCATCCCTGTGGGGATGTAGGGGACGACGTTGACGGGGTAGTTCGCCATTGCTGCAAGGTCCGGAGCTCTCGAGGTGGGCAGGGAAGGGGAGGTGGAATGCGGAATGGTAGCGAAGATTGATTTAGGCTTCCATACTAGTCTTTGTGCCTCTCTCTCCCTACAACAGGTAAATGCCATGTGTCCATACCGGCCACAGATACTGCATCGGGTGGCTGCAGATTCGTGTAGTGATTTATTGCAGTCAGGGAAGGTAATCGATGGTCTCGGGCAAGTGGATATCTGACTCTGATGTGATGGCGATTTGATAACACAATCGGTGACCGGTTGCCTTGTTACTAATACTTGAGAAGGAATATTATCCCAGTGATTATCGTTAGCCGAGTGAACAATATTTTCCGGTGTGTCCACTTTGGGTTGCCACCAAAGATACAAACAATTCCTTGTTCCATAATTAGTAGGCAAGTGTCCTAAAAGATGGCAACGTTGACAATATAATTTAGAAGGACAAGAATCCAAAAAATATTCCATGGAGGAGCAAATGTTGCAAGGAAATCTTAAATTGTCCATCCCACGCCTGTCATCAGAAGCATCCTGTACCGTGGGGCTATATTGGGCCAGGCCCGATTCCATGTTTTGTAAGATTGGGCAGTTTGGACCAAGATGGCCCAATTGATAACAGTGGGAACATTTGTTGACTCTTTTGAAAATATAATCATCCGTCAGGACCGAGTCCAGGGCCCAAATTTGGGCAATGTGTGCATCATCATAACCCACATGTCAGAAATCCATAATGTGAAGAAGAGTAAAAGTAGGAATAGAATCCCAATAAGAGGACCGGTAATTACTGCCAATAAATGTGGATTGCTATCCATGAGAATCTGTTTTAATGACTGATTGGAAGTTGCCAAAATGGATAGCATTGTTGCCTTCGTGATGCGTAGGAACATTCGAATGAAAGCTACCAAACGAAATTGTTGAACAATGAACCAGAGTTTGATCGTCATGAACCAATGAATCTTGGTTATGAGTGGATCCTTGAGCCTTATTAGTGTTGACTTCATGAGATGAATCTTTAGTTGCAAAAGTATGCTCGAAACCAAATTTTGTCAGTTCTTTCGAGGACACAGCTTGTTGATAATCCCCTCTAGTTAAGAAGTTGAGTTTTGTTTTGATAGCCACGGGAGAACAAATAACCACTTCAGAAAGCTCTTGATCCAAATGCCACGTATGATCATTACTAGTATTTGACCAAACCGAATGGCGATAGAGATTGAAATGACAGACAAAATCGGGCCAAACACGGTTCTTAAGGCCGTAAATGAAATGACCAACTTTATTTGAAGCCACGGAGAAACGAAATTGACGACCAACCAGGTGTGTGACATTGAAACCAGAGGCGGATCCACCAATACAGCATTGAAGCGCAAGACCCACCGATTCAACCATGAGAAGAAAAGAGGTAGATGAGAAAGCCACAACAAGCAAGAATTCCTTTGTACCTCCATGAGGGAAAAATGGACTGTGGAACCAAACCTTTTGCGCACCTGTGTTTCCACCGCGAGGCCATGGGAGAAATCCCAGTGTAGAAGGCCTTCCATCGTCCTAGTCTAGAGATCTCCTTTGTTGGTGGTGGGAGAGGTGGATGGGAGAGGCATGGCGGTGCGTGAATATGCTTTAGTTTTTCGATTTGGAACTGTTGTCGCACGCTCTTCCTCCCTCCTCCATTTGCCTTCACCCTTCCTTCTGCCATTGTTCTATCGTCTTCTCCATGGAGGGAACAAGCCGGAAACGACCCCGTTATTCTTGCCCCGATCTGAAAGATGATGTGGTGGGGGAACTCATTGATCGGTGCAACATCATCACCTCAGCTAGCATGGCAGGTTTGTTCAAGAACATTCTCGACTCAACTAATAACATCAATACAAGGAACCCAAGGGTCCAGGAGCGGTTTGATCTCCCTTATCTTCTTCGCTATAATCCTGTTCGCATGGGCGCGGACGATGGAGGCCTCGCCTTGTGCAAGTTGATGCCGCTTGATAATGATACGTGTGATGTCAAGATGCCATCGCTTAAGGGTATGTCCTGGGTTGGCGCAAATGCAGATTGGGTTGTTTATATTGGGTACAATTGCGAGTGGGAACTTGTGAATATGTACACTCATCAGCGGATTCCACTTCAAAAAATCTCCCAGTGCCCTGAGGTGGAGCACATAGATGATCTACGTATGTTCAAATACGATCATGGTGACTGTTGTCTACTGAAGATATCAATTTGTCGAGTTCCCAACTGCTCTTGGATTACAAGAACTATCAAGTTGTTGCTATCTTTGACAAGCTTGTTGCCGTCCTTCGTGGTTCGACTTGATGCATATTGCTCAAAAATCAGTTTCTATACACGGATGTGTACTGTGATAACACAATTGAATACGAGGATCTTGTGTTTGCTGCCACCACTCGCGGCACTATTTTTGCATGGGATCCTCGTAGTTTCAGTACGTTTGTCTTCCACCGTAATTATAATTGTTTCATCCACATGCATGTGGGTTAGCAATTTTCCCTTTACTAATTAACCTTCTTCTTGTGTTTCCAAGGTCCTGTGAACATTACACCACCTATACTTGAAAAATTTTATAAGCAAGGGGAAGATGACGATGGTGATGATCACGAGCATGAGGAGGAGCAGAACTTATATACTCAGTGACGCCTGGTGCTACCTCTTGAGCATTGCGTTGGTTTTCCCCGAAGAGGAGAGGATGATGCAGCAAAGTAGCGTAAGTATTTCCCTCAGTTTTTGAGAACCAAGGTATCAATCCAGTAGGAGGCTACGCTCAAGTCCCTCGTACCTGCACAAAACAATAGCTCCTCGCAACCAACACGATTAGGGGTTGTCAATCCCTTCACAGTCACTTATGAGAGTGAAATCTGATAGAGATGATAGATAATATTTTTGGTATTGTTGATATTGAGATGCAAAGTCAAAAGTAAAAGGCAAAGTAAAAAATCAAAGCAATATTAAAGTGATGGAGATTGATATGATGAGAATAGACCTGGGGGCCATAGGTTTCACTAGTGGCTTCTCTCGAGAGCATAAGTATTCTACGGTGGGTGAACAAATTACTATTGAGCAATTGATAGAATTGAGCATAGTTATGAGAATATCTAGGTACGATCATGTATATAGGCATCACGTCCGAGACAAGTAGACTGACTCCTGCCTGCATCTACTACTATTACTCCACTCACCGACCGCTATCCAACATGCATCTAGAGTATTAAGTTAAAAACAGAGTAACGCCTTTAGCAAGATGACATGATGTAGAGGGATAGTTTCATGCAATATGATAAAAAACCCATCTTGTTATGCTCGATGGCAACAATACAATACGTGCCTTGCTGCCCCTTCTATCACTGGGAAAGGACACCGCAAGATTGAACCAAAGCTAAGCACTTCTCCCATGGCAAGAAAAACCAATCTAGTAGGCCAAACCAAACTGATAGTTCGAAGAGACTTGCAAAGATAACCAATCATACATAAAAGAATTTAGAGAAGATTCAAATATTATTCATAGATAGACTTGATCATAAACCTACAATTCATCGGTCTCAACAAACACACCGCAAAAAGAAGAAGATTACATCGAATAGATCTCCACAAGAGAGGGGGCGAACATTGTATTGTGATCCAAAAAGAGAGAAGAAGCCATCTAGCTAATAACTATGGACCCGAAGGTCTGAGGTAAACTACTCACACTTCATCGGAAGGGCTAGGATGATGTAGAAGCCCTCCGTGATGACGGCCCTCGCCGGCGGAGCTCCGGAACAGGCCCCAAGATGGGATCTCGTGGATACAGAAAGTTGCGGTGATGGAATTAGGTTTTTGGCTCCTATTCTGATCGTTTGGGGGTACGTAGGTATATATAGGAGGAAGGAGTACGTCGGTGGAGCACCGAGGGGCCCACGAGGCAGGGAGGCGCGCCCTAGGGGGGTGCCCCCACCCTCGTGACCGCCTCTTTGACTCCTTGGAGTAGGGTCCAAGTCTCGTGCATCACTTTCGGTGAGAAAATCACGTTCCCGAAGGTTTTATTCTGTTTGGACTCCGTTTGATATTCTGTTTCTCCGAAACACTGAAATAGGCAAAAACAACAATTCTGGGCTGGGCCCCCAGTTAATAGGTTAGTCCCAAAAATAATATAAAAGTGGAAAAATAAAGCCCAATATAGTCCAAAACAGTAGATAATATAGCATGGAGCAATAAAAAATTATAGATACGTTGGAGACATATCAGGCATCCCCAAGCTTAATTCCTGCTCGTCCTCGAGTAGGTAAATGATAAAAAGAGAATTTTTGATGCGAAGTGCTACTTGGCATAATTTCAATGCAAATCTTCTTAATTGTGGTATGAATATTCAGATCAGAAAGATTCAAGACAAAAGTTCATATTGACATAAAAAATAATAATACTTCAAGCAAACTAACAAAGCAATTATGTTTTCTCAAAGTAACATGGCCAAAGAAAGTTCATCCCTACAAAATCATATAGTTTAGTCATGCTCCATTTTCGTCACACAAGAATGCTCTCATCATGCACAACCCCGATGACAAGCCAAGCAATTGTTTCATACTTTAGTAATCTCAAACTTATAAACCTTCACGCAATACATGAGCGTGAGCTATGGATATAGCACTATGGGTGGAATAGAATATAATGATGGGGGTTATGTGGAGAAGACAAAAAGGAGAAAGTCTCACATCAACGAGGGTAATCAACGGGCTATGGAGAGGCCCATCAATTGATGTTAATGCAAGGAGTAGGGATTGCCATGCAACGGATGCACTAGAGCTATAAATGTATGAAAGCTCAACAAAAGAAACTAAGTGGGTGTGCATCCAACTTGCTTGCTCACAAAGACCTAGGGCACTTGAGGAGGCCCATTGTTGGAATATACAAGCCAAGTTCTATAATGAAAAATTCCAACTAGTATATGAAAGTGACAAAACAAGAGACTCTCTATTATGAAAATTATGGTGCTACTTTGAAGCACAAGTGTGGAAAAATTATGAACGAATTATGCAATGAATCAAGAGTGACAAGTATGAAAGAATTATGAACGGTGGCTTTGCCACAAATACTATGTCAACTGCATGATCATGCTAAGCAATATGACAATGATAGATGTGTCATGAAGAACGGAATGGTGGAAAGTTGCATGGCAATATATCTCGGAATGGCTATGGAAATGCCATAATAGGTAGGTATGGTGGCTGTTTTGAGGAAGATATAGGGAGGTTTATGTGTGAAAGAGCGTATCATATCACGGGTTTTGGATGCACCGGCGAAGTTTGCGCCAACTCTCAATGTGAGAAAGGGCAATTCACAGTACCGAAGTGGCTAGCAATGATGGAAGGGTGAGAGTGCGTACAATCCATGGACTCAACATTAGTCATAAAGAACTCATATACTTATTGAAAAAATCTACAAGCCATCAAAAACCAAAGTACTACCCGCATGCTCCTAGGGGGATAGATTGGTAGGAAAAGACCATCGCTCGTCCCCGACCGCCACTCATAAGGAGGACAATCAAATAACACCTCATGTTTCAAATTTGTTACATAACGTTTACCATACGTGCATGCTAAGGGACTTGCAAACTTCAACTCAAAAACTTCTCAAATTCACAATTACTCTACTAGCATGACTTTGATATTATCACCTCCATATCTCAAAACAATTATCAAGCATCCAACTTTTCTTAGTATTCAACGCACTCAAAAGAAAGTTTTACAAATCTTGAATACCAAGTTTATTATTATTAAGAAAGTTACCATGCTAATTAAGACTCTCAAAATAATCTAAGTGAAGCATGAGAGATCAATAGTTTCTTTAAAACAAATCCACCACCGTGCTCTAAAAGATCTAAGTGAAGCACATAGAGCAAAATTATAACGCGCAATAGATATAAGTGAAGCACATAGAGTATTCTATCAAATTCCAATTCATGTATGGCTCTCTCAAAAGGTGTGTACAGCAAGGATGATTGTGGCACACTAACAAACAAAGACACAAATAATACAAGACGCTCCAAGCAAAACACATATCATGTGGTGAATAAAAATATAGCTCCAAGTAAAATTACCGATGGAAGTAGACGAAAGAGGGGATGCCTTCCGGGGCATCCCCAAGCTTTGAAATTTTTGTGTCCTTGGATTATCTTGGGGGTGCCATGGGCATCCCCAAGCTTAGTCTCTTGCCACTCCTTGTTCCATAATCCATCAAAAGAATTTACCCAAAACTGGAAAACTTCACAACACAAAACTCAATAGAAATCTCGTGAGCTCCGTTAGAGAGAGAAAACAAAAGACCACTTCAAGGTACTGTAATGAACTCATTATTTATTTATATTGGTGTTAAACCTACTGTATTACAACTTCTCTATGGATTACAAACTATTTTACTAGCCATAGATTCATCAAAATAAGCAAACAACACACGAAAAACAGAATCTGCCAAAAACAGAACAGGCTGTAGTAATCTGTAACTAACGCAAACTTCTGGAACTCAAAAAAATCTACCAAAATAGGAAGCCCTAGAAAAATTGTTTATTGATCAACAGAAATTGGAATCAGTATTTTATAACATCCTGGTGATTTTTAGCAATTATTTTCGTGAACAAAAAGTTTCTGGAAATTACAGCAAAATCAAATAACTATCATCCAAGAAGATCCTATAGGTCTAACTTGGCACAAATACTAATTAAAACACAAAACCACATCTAAACAGAAGGTAGATGGATTATTTATTCCTAAACGGAATAATAAGCAAAAAAACTAAAAATAAAATTGGGTTGCCTCCCAACAAGCGCTATCGTTTAACGCCCCTAGCTAGGCATAAAAGCGAGGATAGATCTAGGTATTGCCATCTTTGGTAGGCAATCCATATGTGGCTATCATGATAGATTCATATGGCAATTTTATTTTATTTCTAGGAAAGTGTTCCATGCCCTTTTTTAATGGAAATTTAAATCTAATATTTCCTTCCTTCATATCAATAATTGCACCAACCGTTCTAAGGAAAGGTTTATCGAGAATAATAGGGCAAGAAGGATTGCAATATATATCAAGAACGATAAAATCTATGGGAAAATAATTCCTATTTGCAACAATAAGAACATCATTAATTCTTCCCATAGGTTGCTTAATAGTGGAATCCGCAAAATGCAAGTTTAGTGAGCAATCATCAAAATCACGGAAATCTAGCAAATCACACAAAGTTTTGGGAATAGTGGAGACACTAGCACCCAAATCACACAAAGCATAAAACTCATGATCTTTAATTTTCATTTTAATAGTTGGTTCCCACTCACCATAGAGTTTTCTAGGGATAGAAACTTTTAACTCAAGTTTTTCTTCATAAGATTGCATCAAGGCATCAACAATAGGTTCGGTAAAGGCTTTATTTTGACTGTAAGCATGAGGAGAATTTAACACGGATTGCAACAAAGAAATACAATCAATTAAAGAGCAATTTTCATAATTAAATTCCTTGAAATACAATATAGTGGGTTTAGCAACATCTAGGGTTTTATTTCTTTCAATCCCACTTTTATCAATTTCATCATCAAGATCTAAATACTCCAAAATTTTGGAACGCCTTCTAGGTAAAGGAAGATCATATTCAGTTTCATCAAGATTCATATTGTAAAACAAAGATTTAATAGGGGACACATCAATAACTTTTAGATCTTCATCTTGATTTTCATAGGAATTGGAAGAACACGCTTTAATAAAGGCATCTTTCGTAGCACGCATCCTAGTGGTTCTTTCCTTGCACTCATCAATGGAAATTCTCATGGCTTTGAGAGACTCATTGATATCATGTTTAGGAGGAATATATCTAAGCTTTAAAGAATCAATCTCAAGAGAAATTCTATCAACGTTCCTAGCCAAATCATCAACTTTAAGCAATTTCTCTTCAAGCAAAGCTTTGAAATTCTTTTGTGAATTCATGAACTCTTTAACACTACTCTCAAATCCAGAGGGCATCTTCTTAAAATTTCCATAAGAGTTGTTGTAAGATTTTCCATAATTATTAGAAGGATTACTAGGATAAGGCCTAGGATTAAAATTCCCTCTATACAGGTTGTTACCAAAATTATTCCTACCAACAAAATTCACATCCATAGATTTATTATTATTCTCAACCAAAGTAGACAAAGGCATATCATTAGGATCAGAAGAAACACTCTTAGTAGCAAATAATTTCATAAGTTCATCCATCTTTCCACTCAAAAGATTGAATTCTTCTATCGCATGCACTTTTTTATTAGTTGATCTTTCAGTATGCCATTGAGAATAATTTACCATAATATTATCTAGGAGTTTAGTAGCATCTCCTAAAGTGATTTCCATAAAAGTGCCTCCCGCGGCCGAATATAAAAGATTTCTAGAACCAAAATTCAATCCGGCATATTTTTTTGTATAATCATCCACAAATTCAAACCATGAGCAGGGCAATTACGTATCATTAATTTCATTCTCTCCCAAGCTTGTGCAACATGTTCATGATCAAGTTGCTTAAAATTCATAATGTCGTTTCTAAGAGAGATGATCTTAGGGGGAGGAAAATACTTAGAGATAAAAGCATATTTGCACTTGTTCCAAGAATCAATACTATTTTTAGGCAAAGACGAAAACCAAGCTTTAGCACGATCTCTAAGCAAAAAAGGAAATAGCTTCAATTTAACGACATCATTATCGACATCTTTCTTCTTTTGCATATCACATAAATCAACGAAGCTATTCAGATGAGTAGCGGCATCTTCACTAGGAAGGCTGGCGAATTGATCTTTCATAACAGGATTCAACAAAGCAGTATTGATTTCACAAGATTCAGTATTGGCAAGAGCTAAGGAAATCATTATTATTGGTATTGGTGAAGTCACACAATTTGGTAGTATCTTGAGCCATCGCGACAAACAAGCAATCCAACACACGAGCAAACAAAAGGGCGAGCGAGAAAAAGGCAAACGGAAAGAGAGAAGGAGATTGGGAAAGAGAGGGCGAATAAAACGGAAAGGGTGAAGTGGGGGAGAGGAAAACAAGAGGCAAATGGCAACTAATGTAATGCGGGAGATAGGGATTGTGATGGGTACTTGGTATGTTGACTTTTTGCATAGACTCCCCGGCAACGGCGCCAGAAATTCTTCTTGCTACCTCTTGACCATTGCATTGGTTTTCCCCGAAGAGGAGAGGATGATGCAGCAAAGTAGCGTAAGTATTTCCCTCAGTTTTTGAGAACCAAGGTATCAATCCAGTAGGAGGCTACGCTCAAGTCCCTCGTACCTGCACAAAACAATAGCTCCTCGCAACCAACACGATTAGGGGTTGTCAATCCCTTCACAGTCACTTATGAGAGTGAAATCTGATAGAGATGATAGATAATTGTCGGTGTACTAAAGTAGGGGTACCTTAGTACCCCAGACTTGTGCACGGGCAGTTGTAGCACCCTGCGGCGAGGCCCGCCCAGGAAGCGCCAAGAGAAGACCAAGCATTCAAGACAAGGCCCCCGGCAAGAGGAGCTTGCCGGGCCAAGAAGACAAGACCCCGGCAAGAGGAGCTTGCCGGGACGACTAAGCCCATGTATACCATCCAAGAACAAAGTATACGAGACAGAAGATCGAGACCCCGACAAGAGGAGCTTGTCGGGAAGGCCGAACCCAGGCACCACAAGAGAAGCCCGCCACGGCGCGCCATGCGCCCCGGCAAGGCCTGATAGCCGGCAAGCTATCAGGCACAGGAAGACGACCCCCGCGGCAAGCCACTTGCCGCGGCAAATCGCCACCTCGGGACTGCGCTCCAGCTCACCCACCCACGCGTCGCTCCGGGGTTTCCCCCAAGGGCACGTGGCAGGGCACCGCGCAGCCTGGGGCATGCGGTGGCATGCAGCCACCACCGTGGCGAGCGGTGGCGCACCTAACGGTCCGCCTCGGTGCTGTCCAGGCGACCGTGACGGGCATTTAATGCCCTTGTCCCCTACCGTCAGAAGTAGGTATGATAACACTGTGCCGCGCTGCAGCGCCACTGTTCCCGCACTATTACAACATCCACCCCTTTTACACTTTCACCCCTTTCTCTTACGTTGACACCTGTCGGTGACCCCTTTGCGCTATAAAAGGAGGCCCGTGTGCAACGTAGAGGGGGTCCCCGGGGTTCGGAGATTGGGAACCCAGACAGCCATACGCTCGGTGTAGCTAGCTCTCCAAGCTCCCGAGCTCCCCAGTTCAATACAACCAAGCAGGAGTAGGGTTTTACGCGTCCATCGCGGCCCGAACCTGGGTAAACCGCCCGTGTGCTCGCCTCGATCTGCTCTCCGTGCTCCCTCCGCCCCCCTCACCGAACAACGAAAGGGGCTCCGGCCCCATAGGTGCTCGCGGGGGACGCCGTCCGCCCCGACATCTTTGGCGCGCCAGGTAGGGGAGGCGTCGAGGTTGTGCGGATCAGATCCGGCGTTCGCGCGAGCGCGCTCTTCGTCAGCTTCTCCGAATCCGCTAGCTTCATCAACACCATGGCCCCGAAGAAGAAGGCTTCGGAGGTCGCGGGCCCGTCCGCGTCTCTTCCACCGCTACCGGAGCCAACGGTGGGCGGGGGAGACGCCGTCGGAGGGGTGGCCACCGGCGAGAACACTCGCGGCGCCACCAGATCCAAGAACAGGGCGGACGACCGAGCCTCGGCCTCCGAGGACGCGCCGCATCCGTCCCAACAAACGACGACCCAGCAGCGCCATGCCACGGGAGGTGGCATCCGCTTGCTGGACCAAGGGCAAACTGGAGGTTCACGGGACGCCACGGGCCCCCGTCCGGACACGGGCAAGGCGAAGGCGCCGGGGAGGGACCCCGCTCTTTCTAACATCGTTAGGAGTCCGAGCGTATCCCGTTCCTCGCGCCACTCGCCCCCGTTCCCCTCCACTCCGGCAGAAGCGCTCGCGAGAGCGCAACTGCTCCTCGACTACCCTCCAGCGGCTGACAAGGCCAAGGGCTGGAGGGCCACCATCCAGAGCCTGATCGCCTTCGCCAACAACGACACGCCGCAGCAGCCGGCGACCTCGCGGCCACGGCAGGTCGAGAAGACGAAGGCCGACGGCGACAAGACCGCCGGGGGTGCAACCACCATGCACTCCCCGGTGCAGAAGCAGAAGACGCCGCCCCGCTGGAGCAACGCTGACGACGGCTCTACAGCGTCGTCAGACCCGCGGACTCGCCGGGACCAGCGCCGAGTTCTCGACGAGCGGCAGCAAGAAGACGCTCGAACAAGGATCGAGCGCCGCCGAGAAACTCGGCGGCTATCAGACCAGCGGGCTGGGAACGCTGTCGACGCGCACGCGCCCGGTGAACCAGGTGACTTACCGTACGCGGCAGGTTGCCCTGCGTTCACCCGTGAGCTGCGGCGCATCCGGTGGCCCAGCACGAAGAACTTCAAGCCCGACGTACCGGAGAAGTACAACGGCAGGACGCACCCCTCGGAGTTTCTCAGCATCTACACGATCGCTGTGCAAGCTGCCGGGGGGCGCGACGAGAGGATATTGGCGAACTACTTCCCGCTCGTGCTTAAGCCGAACGTTCGTTCATGGCTTATGCACTTGCCGGAAGGCTCCATTTCTTCCTGGGCGGATCTTTGCCATCAGTTTGTTGGCGCCTTCACCGGCGGCCACAAACCTCATGGCCAGGATAGCGACCTCCACATCCTAGCCCAGAAGGAAGGAGAATCCCTGCGCAAGTACATCCAGCGCTTCAGCCGCGTGCATCGCAACATCCCCGACGTTCACCCTGCCGCGGTTATCAGCGCGTTCCACCAGAACGTGCGTAACCGCCGCATGCGTGAAGAGATGGCCATGACCAAGATCCGGGACGTCAGCGAGCTATATGCCCTGGCTGACAAGTGCGCGCGCGCAGAGGAGGGGAGGAAACTCCCCGGGGAGGATGCTGGCGCAGGAGAAAGCGACAGTGACGACACCGCCCCGGCGAAGAGAAGCCAGCGGCGGAATAATAGGAGGAAGAACAGGAAAGAGGTGCTTGCCGTCGAAGAGTCCGGCAAGGAGGCTCCCGCCAAGCCAACGCAGGCTGGCGGCTCCGGCAAGGAGCTCGCCCCCGTGGCGGCAGCCGACAAGCAGGACGGCTCCGACAAGCAATACTGCAAGATCCACCGCACCAAGGGCCACGATCTCTCCAACTGCAAAAGCGTCGAGTACCTCGTCGTGCAGCAAAAGGCTGAGTACGAGAGGCGCGACAAGGGGAAGGCCCAGGGTGGAGGTGGCGAACCAAGCAAGAAGCGGCCGCCCATCGGCCGGGGAGGACGCCGCGGCAAAGCCAAGCAGCGGCAAGGCGATCGGCCTCCCTGGGGCCGCGATGAGGATGAAGAAGACGACGACGAAGACGTGGAAGACGAAGATAACAGCGAACAGGAGTTCCAGAAGGCCACGGAGGTCCTATGCGTTGACGGCGGCGCCTCTCTGCACACCTCCCACCGCCAGCTTAAGCGGTGGGTGCGAGAGGTGAACGCAGCAGAGCCGCCCGTGGAGTCGCGCAGGCTCCTCAAATGGTCCAGCACGCCCATCATTTTCGATCTTGAGGATCACCCCGACCGCACAACCGCGGTCGGGTGCTTGCCGATGCTGGTCTCACCCACCATCCGCAACCTCAAGGTCACCAAAATGTTGGTAGACGGCGGGGCCGGGCTGAACTTGATCTCCTCCGCTGTGATCAAGAAACTCCAGATCCCAGACGGCGAGCTCGAAGAGACCGGTTCTTTCCAAGGAATAAACCCGGGGAGGAGCAAGCCCAAGGGGAAGATTACTCTGCCTGTGACCTTCGGCGGCGAGCTCAACTTCAGGACTGAGCGCATCACGTTCGACGTCGCTGATATCCCGTTACCATACAATGGGATCCTCGGCCGTCCCGCTCTCGCCAAGTTCATGGCAGCTTCCCACCACGCCTACAACGTACTCAAGATGCCGGGGCCGATAAGCGTTATCACTGTCCATGGCGACAAAAAGGACGCGCTTATCTGCGCCAACAAGATCTACCGGGATGTAGCAGCCGCGGCAGAGAAGGACACACTTGCCGCTGAAGCCCCCGGGGGGAAGAAGACAAGGACCAAGTCCGGTAAGTGCTCTGGGGCCCACTCCGGCAACCGCACCTCTTCGGAGTGCTGCGCCGCCGTCGAGGACGTTCCATCGAGCTCCACCGGCAAATACAAGAAGGGAATGACCGCTCCTCCGGCAACCAAGAAGGTGTCCGCCAAGGAGGACGGCACTGGCGGTACCTTCACCATCAGTGCCACGCTTGACTGCAAATAGGAAAGCGCGCTCGTTGCCTTCCTGCGGGCGAATGTCGACGTGTTTGCATGGCAACCGTCCGACATCCCCGGTGTTCCCAGGAGGGTGATTGAGCACAAGCTCGCTGTCTGTCCTCACGCGCGACCCGTCAAGCAGAGAGTGAGAAAGCAAGCCGTGGAGCGCCAAGAATTCATCAGCGAAGAGATCAAGAAGCTAGAGGCAGCAGGCCTAGTGAGAGGTGTGATCCATCCAACGTGGCTGGCCAATCCGGTCGTCGTGCGCAAAGCCAATGGGAAGTGGAGACTGTGCATAGACTTCACCGATGTGAATAAAGCATGTCCCAAGGATCCATTTCCCTTGCCGCGCATTGACCAGATTGTTGACTCCACTGCCGGATGTGAGCTACTCTCTTTTCTTGATGCATATTCAGGCTACCACCAAGTCTTTATGGCCAAAGAAGATGAAGAGAAGACCGCATTTATCACTCCGTGCGGCACCTATTGCTTCGTATGCATGGCGTTTGGACTGAAGAATGCGGGATCAACGTTTGCAAGGGTAGTGCACACTGCTTTCGAGCCACAGATCCATAGGAACGTGGAGGCCTACATGGATGACATCGTGGTGAAGAGCAGGAGCAAGGAAACCCTGGTCCAAGATCTGGAAGAGACATTTCAGAACCTGCGCAGGATACAGCTCAAGTTGAACCCCGAGAAGTGCGTTTTCGGAGTCCCCTCCGGCAAGCTTCTCGGGTTCTTTGTGTCACAGAGGGGGATTGAAGCTAATCCCGACAAGATCAACGCCATCGAGTAGATCGAAGCCCCAGAGCGCGTCAAGGACGTCAGAAAGCTTGCAGGTTGTGTAGCCGCCCTCAGTCGGTTCATTTCAAGGTCTGCAGAACGCGCCCTGCCCTTCTTTAAAATCTTGAAGAAGGCAGGCCCCATGCAGTGGACTCCAGAAGCGGAGGCGGCGCTGCAAGATTTGAAAAGGTACCTATCCTCCACTCCAATACTTGTCGCACCTAGACCACAGGAGAAGTTGTTGCTATACCTAGCGGCAACCAACCAGGTGGTTAGTGCTGCGTTAGTGGCGGAGAGAGAGGCCGACGAGGAGCCTATACCACCTGCAAGCGAATCCAGCGACAAGCGGGGGGCTGCTCCGGCAAGCTCTGGCTCCGACAAGGACAACCCTGCGCAGGAACAGGATGGAGCGCGGAAGAAGATGGTGCAGCGCCCGGTGTATTTTGTGAGTTCCCTCTTGCAGGGGGCTAGATCAAGATACTCCGGGGTGCAGAAATTGCTTTTCGGCCTCCTCATGGCCTCGAGAAAGCTGCGCCATTACTTCCAAGCACATGAGATAACAGTAGTCACTCGCTTTCCGCTGAAGAGGATATTGCACAATCCCGAGGCAACAGGCAGGATCGTCGAGTGGGCACTGGAGCTGTCGAGCTTTGGACTCAAGTTTGAAAGTACTTCAACCATACAGAGCCGAGCTTTGGCAGAATTCATAGCTGAGTGGACCCCGACGCCAGATGGAGAAGCCCAAGAAACAAGCGCGCCCGTACAAGAAGCAACAAGCGAGTGGGTAATGTACTTCGATGGTGCCTTCTCGCTGCAAGGCGCCGGTGCCGGCGTGGTACTCATCGCGCCCACCGGAGAGCACCTCAAGTATGTTATCCAGATGCACTTCCCAAGGGAGCAAGCAACCAACAATACTGCTGAGTATGAAGGCTTGCTCGCCGGCCTCAGGATTGCGGCCGAACTTGGGATCAGAAAGCTGATTGTGCGGGGAGATTCTCAACTGGTGGTCCGGCAAGTCAACAAGAGCTACCAGAGCCCTCTGATGGAAGCTTACGTAGATGAAGTGAGAAAGCTGGAAGGACACTTTGAAGGGCTGCAAATGGAGCACATCCCGAGAGCTCAGAATGAGATAGCAGACGGCCTTTCGAAGTGTGCTTCGTTGAAGTTACCTGTGGAACCAGGGACCTTCTTACTCAAGCTGACTCAACCATCCGTTACACCATCAGTTGGGCAGTCCAAGAAGAGGAAGTTGGTCTCCGGCGACTACTTGCAGGCGGACCTTCCTGAGACCGCCGCCAAGGTCCCCAAGATCAACAACCAGAACGCCGAGGGACAGCCCGCTCCTGCGGATCCCAGGATCCGTCCAGTCGAAGCAGGCGTCCCCGATAAGCCTTGCTCCGGCAAGCAGATCAGCAGACTGAACGCCGAGGGACAGCCCGCTCCTGCGGATCCCAGGATCCGTCCAGTCGAAGCAGGTGTCCCCGATAAGCCTTGCTCCGGCAAGCAGATCAGCAGTCTGAACGCTGAGGAACAGTCCGCTCCTGCGGATCCGAGGATCTGTCCAGTTGAAGCGGGGGTTCCCGACAAGCTTTGCCCCGGCAAGCTTGCCGGGGGATCACCGGCTCCGGCGGAACCAGAAGTTCTTGCCGTAGAAGCCGGGGTCCCCGCAGCGGCCTTCATGCCTTTAGTCCTTGCCGTCGAGCCTCGGGCTCCGGCATGGGCGCAGCAGATCGTCCGTTTTCTGCAAACTGGAGAACTTCCCGACGACCCAGAAGAGATGGAGAAGATCACCAGGCAGTCAAGTATGTACCAGTTCGTGGACAACGAGCTGTACAGAAGGAGACTCAACGGTGTCAGATTGAAGTGCATCTCCAGGGAAGACGGACAGGAGCTGTTGGCAGAGATACACGGAGGCATATGCGGCCATCACATTGGCGCAAGAGCACTTGTCGGGAAAGCCTTCCGGCAAGGGTTCTTCTGGCAAGAAGCCCTCCAAGATGCAACTGCACTAGTAACCAAGTGTGAAGCGTGCCAGTTCCATGCAAAACAGATTCATCAGCCAGCTCAAGCTCTCCAAACAATCCCTTTATCCTGGCCCTTCTCGGTCTGGGGGCTCGATATCCTCGGCCCTTTTCCCCGAGCCGTCGGGGGCTTCGAGTACTTGTACGTTGCAATCGACAAGTTCACGAAGTGGCCAGAAGTGGAGCCAGTGAGGAAGGTGACCGCGCAGTCAGCAGTCCAGTTCTTCCGGTCGATCGTCTGCCATTTCGGAATCCCCAACAGAATCATCACCGACAACGGGACACAATTCACAAGTCGCGCCTTCATGCAATACGCCCAGGATCTCGGCACCAAGGTCTGTTTCGCTTCGGTTGCTCACCCCAGGAGAACCGGTCAAGCAGAAAGGGCCAACGCTGAAGTGCTGCGCGGACTCAAGACCAGGACCTTCGACAGGCTCCACAAGTGCGGAAGAAATTGGATTGAGGAGCTGCCGGCGGCTCTTTGGTCAATCAGAACGACACCAAGTCGAGCCACCGGACAGACACCCTTTGCTCTAGTCTATGGAGCGGAAGCAGTTATCCCCACGGAACTCGTATACGGATCTCCTCGGGTGCTCGCTTATGACGAGCTCGAGCAAGAGCGGCTGCGCCAAGATGACGCGCTGCTCCTTGAGGAAGGACGTCTCCAGGCTGCGGTACGAGCTGCTCGATACCAGCAAGCCTTGCGTCGCTACCATAGCTGCAAGGTCAAGGTCAGGAGTCTCGAAGAGGGCGACCTTGTTCTCCGGCGCACTCAGTCGGCCAAGGACTCCAACAAGTTGACGCCAAAGTGGGAAGGACCTTATCGGGTGAGACAAGTCACGAGGCCTGGCGCTGTCCGCCTCGAGACCGAAGAAGGCGTACCAGTGAGCAACTCCTGGAACATAGCGCATCTTCGCAAGTTTCACCCATAAGGCGCGGTTGCCGTGATCCGTTCCGGCAACCATCGGTTTGTACAGGCCTTGCCGCTGCTGCATGTAACCCCTTGTACAAAGCCAGGCGAAGCCCCTGGCACCAGATAAAGTTGCCCTGCTAGGCGACCTTGTTCTTAGGCACGTTCAGTCGGCCAAGAATTATAACAAGTCGACGCCGAAGCAGGAAGGCCCTTATCGGGTGAGACGAGTCGCGAGGCCCGGCGCTATCCGCCTCAAGACCGAAGAGGGCCTACCAGTGAGCAACTCCTGGGAACATAGAGCATCTTCGCAAGTTTCGCCCATAAGGCGCGGTTGCCGTGATCCGCTCCGGCAACCACCGGTTTGTGCAGGCCTTGCCGATGTTGCATGTAAGCCCTCGTACAAAGCCAGGCGAAGCCCCTGGCCGAAGATAAAGAAGCGCTAGCGCCCTAGATTTTAGCATGCATGCTGAGTCAGAGTCTCGTCCTTGGTTAGGGTTGTCAGTTCCTAACTGTCGCTAACCCCTAACTTAGAGGTCGAGTCCGCGTCTTTTTCCCGTCCTTTCCCTTTGGCTCGCAGGAATTGAATGTCCTTGCCGGGCCGCTCAAGGACAAGGAAGAGGAGAAGGACGAGCCAACACCTACGCCCCGGCGAGCCAGAGTCGCCGGGGGCTGCAACCTCAGATAAGTTTTTGCATCCCTCATCATGCATTCTCTTATGGACTGTGGGATTTGAAAGCCTCCTTTCCTCCTGAAAAGCTACCGTGCTCTCTTAGCGGCGAGCCCCGGAGCGCGTTCCTGGGGCCCGTTTCGATAGCAGCCGCGACAGCAAGAGGGAGGGAAGCGAGGGGCCGGAACCCGCCTGCTCCCCGCCTCCGCCAAGGGCGTGAGAAAGGTCGAGCAGTGCGGGGGAGCGGCTGGGCCTGTTGCCGGGCGAGAAACTGTCTATCTTAACGATGTAAAGGATTCGTTCCTTACCGCGGTTTCCACCCGCGAGACAAATGGTCCGGCAAACATCCCCTTTTCATTAAAAACATTCCACTCAGGTACAGTTCAGAGAGAATGAAAAACATGAAAGAAGGGATTACAAGGCTTAAACGCAACTAAGGCCCGAAGGCTTACAAGCTGAAAAGAGATAAGGTGCCCGTAATCCCTTTCTTGTCTCTCTCCTCAGGAGGTAGGGCAAGTAGGCGAAGAGGGCGAAAGGGGCACCTAGGCGAGCTACGGGTGGCAGAAGGCACCAAGAGAAGATCCGGGGGCTCCGCCCGGGGGTCTCCGGAGGCTGAAGAAGACGGAGGCGCCGGAGGCAGAGCTGGAAGATGAGGCAGCGGCCTTGCCGCCAGCCTCTTCCTCTTCCCCAGCCTCGCCACTCCGGCCGCCCGAGGATATCAAGCCCCCGGCAAGAGGAGCTTGCCGGGCCGAAGAGAAGACCCCGGTGGTCGTCACCGAGAGCAAGGGTGATGACGGCGTCTGGGGCGCATCTGGAACACGAGGCACCGGAGCGTCAGCCAGCTGTCGAAGTCGGCCCGTACTCCGACTTCGCGGCCTTCGACGTCCGCCCTCTGTCCTCCTCAGCAGCCCCCCTACGCCAGCCGCCCAAGGAGACGACCCCGGGGAGTTCACGGAGCCCGGCGCGGGCGATGGGGCCGCCGGTGCCACACGGAGCTGCGACCGACGCCTAGTCGGACCCGTCATCCCGGCGGCTGCTCCCCTCGTCGTCGCTGTCGCTCCCCTCCTCGTCACTCTCGCTCGAGGAGGAGCCTTCGCTGTCGGAGGAGCTATCTTCGCAGCACCGGGCCCGGATGCCGGAGCCCCAGAAGGCCTTGACGGAGAGGAGGTCCTCCCCCACCAGCTTAAAGTGGAGGATGAACCCCTCCGTCAAGCTGTGGATCCGGGCGAACGTCTTCCACCCGCGGCCCAGACACACCACGCCGGGGGCTCGGCACTCGGCGTGGACCCGCGTCCCACTGATCCCGCAGCCCCTCATGCGCAGGTTCAGCGTCTCAGGCTGCTCCACCTCCAACACGCTCGCGAATGGAGCGGGAAGCCGGAGGTGGCGACGAGGCGCCCGGCGCAGCCTGATAGTGAACTCACAGGGATCGTCCCCGAGATGGACCGCGGGAAGGAACGGAGCCGCTGGCGGAGGCAAGGACGGCGCACCGATCCGTCCGCCCCGAGCGCCTCGGCCCCGTCCACGACCTCGTCCGCGACCTCGCCCTCTCCCTCTTCCCCTGACGACCGGCTCCGCCGCCGCGGGCGCAAGGGGAGGAGGGGCGCGTTGCCTAGCAGACACCCTCGCGGCAACCGAAGAAGAACCAGGGTTCCCCCCCTCCATTGCGGATGGGGGAAGGAAACCAGAAACAGAAGGAGGAAGGAGATGGAGTGCGGATTTCCGTTGCCCCCTTTCGCTCCTTATAAAGGGGCGGAGTGGGGACGCGGCCGCCTCGCTCCTCCAATAGGAGCGGAGGAAGGGCAGACGACTGGGGCCGACCCACCGCATCGACCCGCGCTGGCCCGACTCCCTGCCTCCGCCGCCGCAACTCCGAGTGCATGAGGACCACGCGGTGGGCGCGCAGGACCGAGGCGACGGGTGGGACGACCTCCCCCCATCCCGTGATTATGGGGAACGGACGCCTCGGAAGCCGCGCCTCACCCCCGTTCATTTATCGAGCCGCGCCTCCGCACCTCCCTCCACTTAAAGAGGGAACGGGCGTTTCGCCCCCACGACGCCGCGATAAGCGCGCGCCGCCTGGGGAAGGTGCGACGGATGCGGAGTTAAGGAGCAGCGCGACCAAGGCCACGTGTGCCCGTGCACTGTTAGGGCCTGGCCCAACGACGCTCGGCACCGTGTGTGGCCCAGGCCCGGGGGCTCCTGTCGGTGTACTAAAGTAGGGGTACCTTAGTACCCCAGACTTGTGCACGGGCAGTTGTAGCACCCTGCGGCGAGGCCCGCCCAGGAAGCGCCAAGAGAAGACCAAGCATTCAAGACAAGGCCCCCGGCAAGAGGAGCTTGCCGGGCCAAGAAGACAAGACCCCGGCAAGAGGAGCTTGCCGGGATGACTAAGCCCATGTATACCATCCAAGAACAAAGTATACGAGACAGAAGATCGAGACCCCGACAAGAGGAGCTTGTCGGGAAGGCCGAACCCAGGCACCACAAGAGAAGCCCGCCACGGCGCGCCATGCGCCCCGGCAAGGCCTGATAGCCGGCAAGCTATCAGGCACAGGAAGACGACCCCCGCGGCAAGCCACTTGCCGCGGCAAATTGCCACCTCGGGACTGCGCTCCAGCTCACCCACCCACGCGTCGCTCCGGGGTTTCCCCCAAGGGCACGTGGCAGGGCACCGCGCAGCCTGGGGCATGCGGTGGCATGCAGCCACCACCGTGGCGAGCGGTGGCGCACCTAACGGTCCGCCTCGGTGCTGTCCAGGCGACCGTGACGGGCATTTAATGCCCTTGTCCCCTACCGTCAGAAGTAGGTATGATAACACTGTGCCGCGCTGCAGCGCCACTGTTCCCGCACTATTACAACATCCACCCCTTTTACACTTTTACCCCTTTCTCTTACGTTGACACCTGTCGGTGACCCCTTTGCGCTATAAAAGGAGGCCCGTGTGCAACGTAGAGGGGGTCCCCGGGGTTCGGAGATTGGGAACCCAGACAGCCATACGCTCGGTGTAGCTAGCTCTCCAAGCTCCCGAGCTCCCCAGTTCAATACAACCAAGCAGGAGTAGGGTTTTACGCGTCCATCGCGGCCCGAACCTGGGTAAACCGCCCGTGTGCTCGCCTCGATCTGCTCTCCGTGCTCCCTCCGCCCCCCTCACCGAACAACGAAAGGGGCTCCGGCCCCATAGGTGCTCGCGGGGGATGCCGTCCGCCCCGACAATAATATTTTTGGTATTTTTGATATTGAGATGCAAAGTGAAAAGTAAAAGGCAAAGTAAAAAGCAAAGCAAGATTGAAGTGATGGAGATTGATATGATGAGAATAGACCCGGGGGCCATAGGTTTCACTAGTGGCTTCTCTCAAGAGCATAAGTATTCTACGGTGGGTGAACAAATTACTGTTGAGCAATTGATAGAATTGAGCATAGTTATGAGAATATCTAGGTACGATCATGTATATAGGCATCACGGCCGAGACAAGTAGACCGACTCCTACCTGCATCTACTACTATTACTCCACTCATCGACCGCTATCCAGCATGCATCTAGAGTATTAAGTTAAAAACAGAGTAACGCCTTTAGCAAGATGACATGATGTAGAGGGATAGTTTCATGCAATATGATAAAAACCCCATCTTGTTATCCTCGATGGCAACAATACAATACGTGCCTTGCTGGCCCTTCTGTCACTGGGAAAGGACACCGCAAGATTGAACCCAAAACTAAGCACTTCTCCCATGGCAAGAAAAACCAATCTAGTAGGCCAAACCAAATTGATAGTTCGAAGAGACTTGTAAAGATAACCAATCATACATAAAAGAATTCAGAGAAGATTCAAATATTATTCATAGATAGGCTTGATCATAAACCCACAATTCATCGGTCTCAACAAACACACCGCAAAAAGAAGATTACATCAAATACATCTCCACAAGAGAGGGGGAGAACATTGTATTGAGATCCAAAAAGAGAGAAGAAGCCATCTAGCTAATAACTATGGACCCTGTCGGCGTTCTGGGAACGGGGGTCCCCAGACTTGCCTGCGGCGTGGCTCGAAAGGGGGCCCAACACGGCCCATCTTTATCAACACAAGACCCAAGACCCTCGCGAGGGGCCAAGCCTCGCGGGGCGGACGACACGGCTCTTCCTCAGGCGCGGCCTCATCAGGCTGGCTCGCGAGGAGGCGGAGAGATCAAGGAGGGGTACTTCACGAGGTGCCCATGACGCAAGCCATGACGACCAAGGGTGCCAGGCGGGCGCTAGCCCGCGCAGCGTCTCCCCTTTGCTCTTTGGTGCAAAGGGGGCAAGCGCAGGCGAGAGGATCAAGCAAAGGCATCCATTTCGGTGCAACAAGACCAAGACCAGTCCAACGGTGGGAAGGAGGTCATCGTGCAGCCCAGAACGGCGTCACCACAGGCCCTTTTGCAGGCGAGGACAAACTTTAGTCAGGATAAGTGTACCAGATGTTCCCCTTCGAATTGGCCAATTGTTGGCGCCCTTCTCGCTAAATATTTGGGAAGAGGCCCAGGGCCTTTGCCTATAAATAGGACTAGCCACCCCGGGGTAGAGGCACCTAGCATCTGGCATCGAGATCGATCCATCATCGTGAAGCCAGTTAGAAAGATTAAGGTAGCAGAGAGAGAGAGTAGGGCGGCTGAACTCCCCCTAGCAGTTCATCGTCCTAACTAAGAGCAGACCCTCGCGAGGCTGTTCTCCTTTGTATTGTTCATCATCTTCAGCCCAAGAGGCAATCCACCCACCACACACTGGAGTAGGGTATTACACCACAATGGTGGCCCGAACCAGTATAAACCCTCTGTCTCTTGTGTTGTTCTTTCAGTAGTTTAGATCCTTGCGAGACGGAGAGGTAGAGGGCATAATCTCCGCACGCACCCCAGAGTTCGAACCGTAAGGGTCTGCCGGAACCCGTGATCCGACATTTGGCGCGCCAGGTAGGGGTGCGCCGGAATTTGTCTTCCGCCGCTCCGCTCTCCTCCGACCGTCGCTTCCATGTCCGACGCTCGTCGGGCCCGCGCCGAGCGCCGGGATGCCATCGCTTCCCGCGTCGCCTAGACGGCCCCCGTCGGTGGGCGTCCTTGTCATTCCCCGTCGCCCGCCGTTAACGCCGCCACCGGCCCGGCAGGGAACGAGCAGCAAGCGTCGTCTTAGCACCCGTCCGTGCAGCAGGATGGCCGCACTGCTACTCCATCGCTCACACCAGCTGGCTCTTCGTCCCACGCGCTCCGCGCACCCTTGGAGGCTCGAGCTGCGCTCATCGCAGCAAACGAGCTCCCGCGCTATCGTCCCGTCGATGACGTCTACGAAGAGTGGCTCGACCGCGTCGTCGAGCTCGTCCGCGCCGCAGGGGGCTCTCCTGCGCCGTCCGCTCCACTGCGCCGCACCCCGCCCCGCGCGGGCAATGAAGCTCCGGGGGCATACCAGCCGCCTCCTCTCCAAGAAGACGCCGTGGCTCCAAGGCGCGCGGCCCCTGGGCGGAACCCGTTCCGTCAGGTGCCAGCCCAGCAAGAATGGAGCTGCCAAGAAGTTCCTCGACCGCAAGAAGCCGCTCGGGCGCTCCCTGCTCCAGCCCCGGCACGTCAAGACCCCGCAGTGTTCCCAGCTGCAGCGCATGGGGACCCGCAAGGCCAAGCTCTCCCTCGACCAAAGCCTCCTGTGGCCACTGCTGGCTGCCGCGCCTACACCAGCGAGCTGCAAAGTGTCGCGTGGCCCGGCAAGTTCAAGCCGGACCTGCCTCCTCGCTATGACGGCACGACCGATCCTGCCGAGTTCCTCCAGCTCTATGAGATGGGCATCGAAGCCGCCAGCGGGGATGAAAAGGTCATGGCAAACTGGTTCCCCGTGGTGCTCAAGGAAGGAGCTCGCACCTGGCTCCTGAACCTGGCCCCAGGCATGATATCTTCTTGGGACCAGATGCGCACCCGCTTCATCGCCAACTTCCAAGGTACTCGCGACCGGCCGCCCGCCGTGAGCGACATGCGCCGCATCAAGCAACAACCCGGAGAGACCTTTCAGAAGTACATCCAGCCCTTCAACAGCACGCGCCTCAAGATCCCCAAGGTGTCCGAGGAAGCCATCATCTCAGCCTTCTCCGATGGTGTGCGCGACGTCAAGATGAAGGAGGAGCGGGTGATGCATGAAGACCTGTGCACCTCCCTGGAGCTGTTCAACTTGGCGACCAAGTGCGTCAGGGCTAAGGAAGGACGTCTCTCCCTCCTCGAGCTGCCTGCCGCGGACCCAGAAGAGAAGAAGCCCAAGGCCAAGGACGTGAAGCGTAAGGGGGCTGCCGTGCTCACGGCGGAACCGGACGCCAAGCGGGGCAAGGATCTGCCCGAATCCTCCAGGGGCAGCCGGTACTGTGTGTACCACGACCTCCACACCCACAACACAAATGAATGCCAAGAGCTCCGCGCCGTGCGAGAAGGAAGGATCGGCCGTCGCCCTGACCGTGCTGACCGGGGCTATGGTCGAGGAGGAGGAAGAAACGCAGGACGCTGGGAAGACCGCGGCCCGCCCCAAGGGTGGCATGATCAACCTCGCGAGGACCGCTGGCGAGACCTGCCTCGCGAGGGGGACTGGCGGGACCAGCCTCGTGAGGATCGCCTGCAGGGCAACGCAGGCCTTCCTCCACTGCCGCCTCAGCCAAGGAGGAACGAGGACCGCCATCAAGACGAGGGGGCTGGGGGCTTACAGGAACCGCGCGCAATCGCCTGCATCCTGGGCGGAGCTCAAGCCATAGCCTCCCAACGCATCTTCAAGCAGTTTGCCCGCGAAGTGAATGCAGTCCTCCCCAAGCTCGAAGCAACGCGCCCTCTCAGGTGGTCGGCCTGCACCATCACGTTCAGCTCGGCGGATCAGCTCAAGTGCGCGGCCACAGCCGGAGTCCTCCCGATGCTTTGCTCCATAGTCATCAGCAACGTACTGGTCACCAGGACCCTCATCGATGGTGGAGCAGGGCTCAACGTCCTGTCCGTGGAAACATTCAGCAATCTCCAAGTCCCCTATGACCAGCTTCAGCCAACCAAGCCTTTCTCCGGAGTCACCGACGGTTCCACGATCCCGATCGGGCAGGTCCGCCTCCCTGTCACCTTCGGGGCCCGCAGCAACTACCGCACCGAGCTCATCGACTTCGACGTCGCCCACATCCGCCTGCCGTACAATGCCATCCTCGGGTACCCAGCGCTGGCCAAGTTCATGGCCGTAACTCATCATGGCTACAACATCCTCAAGATGCCAGGAAGTGGCGGAGTCATCACGGTGCCGTGTGAAGAGAAGGATGCAGTGTGTTCCCTGGAGCGAGCCTTTCAGGCCGCGTCACTAGAAGACCCAGATCGCAGAAGCAGGAGGCTTCCCAAGACCACCCCCAAGAAGAAGAAGGCATCATCCGGGCCAGCCCCTCAGGAGGCAGGCCCCTCAGGGCCCGCGTCTGCCCAGGGGGAACCTCCTTCCATCGCATAGGAAAGCGCGTCCGGTGCCCTCCTCAGGCAGGGCTCGGGGGCTCTCACCTAGAGGGCCACCAACCTGGCCAGGGTCACGAGGGAGGCGCTTGGGCACCACGTGGAGGCGTGCTTCGAAGCACGTTTCCCCCAAGAAGGAGCAAGGCAAGGAAGGTCAGACCAGCAGGAGTTCGTCAACAAGGCTGTTCAAGAACTACAGGAGTCAAGAATCATGAGAGGTTGCCGCCATGCACCGGCTGTGGCTCCCCATCCAGGCGAGGATGGTGGGCTGCGCGTCTTCATCGACGTACCAGGGCTCAATCAGGTTGCCACGACGGAGCGCCTCTGGCCCTCGCAAGTGGGGCATTATGGGGGTCCACCCCACAACTATGTTCGCATGCCTTATGGCTTGTCGAGCGTGGCTGCTGCGTACCAGCGCCTCATGAGGGGCATCATGGAAGCTCAGAAAGACAGGCGTTCCGCGGCCCTGGCGGAGATGGAGATGATTCGCGAGGAGCCACCAACGCCTCCTGAGCCTCCCGAGGCCCCTGGGCCTGGGGGCTCGTGAGGATTGGCTTCCGCAGCCCACCGAGTCTGCTGCACCAACACCACTTTGTCTTCGACATCTTCAGGTGACGTCTTTCAAGCTTCATTTCCAGCTGGGAGCGCCCTCCCCAGGCTCCATCATTCCCAGGCCGCGTGGGTCCGTCCCTACGGCATGTATCCCTTTTTATTTTCCAGGTCATTAGCTTGCTTTGTTGGGGGCGCCCCTCGGGCTGCATCATCCCCAAGCCACTCGGGCCAGGCCCAGTGGCGTGTATCTCCCTTGCGTTTATTTCCAGCTATGCATTCACCTGTCATGCTTGATTACTTGATGCCTGTCCACGGCACGTCTTCTTCTCCATGTCGACCACTTGCACGTTAAAGGGGGGGGGTACCTGAGCATCACGACTCAGGGCTCTTACTGGCTCTCCAGCCCTCACCCTCTGGCCTTGTCCACGGCATCGGGACCTGGCATACCAGCGACGGCTGAGACAAGCTCGAGGGCCGGGACCCGAGGACGTAGAATGTCGGCATCTAACCAAATTTGCAGGAACACATCTCAAGATACGGCCCAGTGCCAGGCGCAACCCGCCTAGAGGTAGGGCCTCGTGAGTCCCGCGCTGGCTCATGGGTGCCCAGATACGCCGGCCACGTGTCAGGGCGGGGCTGTACACGCCCCGGGGGCACCTCCCGGAGGGGAGCCCCCTCCCACAAACCAGTGGAAGCACCATGCTCCGTGCTGGCTGATGACACTGCCGAGGAGCGGCTATGCCCGTACACATACGGAAGCGCTATGATCCGCGCTGGTGATAAACAACTGAGCGTGGCCTCCGGGCCGCATCAACCCTAGGGAGCCCAGAGCTCAATGTCTGGTCTCATCGCAACGCCTCCCCCCGGGAGCGCCGCCCGAGGGGGCTAGGCACGGGGGCTACGCCTGGGTCGCGCCCAGATGTACGCCACCCAGCCAGGCCCCTCGGGCCTGGTTCGTCGCACGTCTCTCCCCGAGCGGAGCCAAGGTATGAAGGCCGTTTAAGCGTCAAGGGGGACCCCTGAGCATCGCCACTCAGGAGCCTAACTGGTCCCGTAGCCCCTCACTCCTTAGTTCCGAAAGGCTATGCTGGGTGAGGTACGTGCGGGGCCGTGCTCTGCAGACGTAGAACGGTAGTCCCGCTTGCATCTCACCTCATCGCTCGCTGTTTGCACGTCAAGGGGGACTCCTGAGCATCACGACTCAGGGGCCTAACTGGTCCCATAGCCCCTCACTCGTTAGTTCCGAAAGGCTATGCTGGGTGAGGTACGCGCGGGGCCGGGCTCTGCAGATGTAGAATGGTAGTCCCGCTTGCATCTCACCTCATCACTCGCTGTTTGCGCGTAAAGGGGGACTCCTGAGCATCGCGACTTAGGAGCCTAACTGGCTCCGTAGCCCCTCACTCCTTAGTTCTGAAAGGCTATGCTTGGTGAGGTACGCGCGGAGTCGGGCTCTGCAGACGTAGAACGGAAAATACACCTACATCACGCTTCCCTACTTGTTGTTCGTGCGCCAAGGGGGACTCCTGAGCATCGCGACTCAAGAGCCTAACTTGTCACGTAGCCCCTCACTCCTTTGGTCCCGTCCTGGTTTCCGGTCGTGGCTAATGCTGGGTGAGGTACGCGCGGGGCCGGGCTCTGCCGGCGTAGAACACAAGCAAGTAGGGAGGAAAAGCATAAAACTCAAGGAATTTAAAAGCAATTATTATAGTCCATACTGTCTTCTCAGTACCAAACGCAAGTTTAAATGCCTCCCCGAGGCGTGATGCATGTGCAGGAATTAAAAGCAAGTAGGGAGCAGAACAGGAGCGGTAGCGGAGTCGCTTGTCGGTGGCGAAGCAGTGCGGAGTGGCTTCGCCTCATGGAGCAACAGAGCCAGCAGCGCCTTGCTTCGGCTTGGTGCTGAAGGCCCGGAACTTCCCCAGCAGCGCCTCCGCGCGCCCCTTCACGGCTTCGACAGCGGCGGCAGCACCCTCGCCACTCACCGGCTCCAGCAGGCTGTTGAGGTCGGTGCTGGGATCGCGGAGGTAGATGTGGGCGAAGACCCGCGTCAGCGCAGCAGAAGACAGGACACGCGCCTCGGCCTCAGCCGTGGGGACAAGGCCAAGGACGACATCCCCAAGGGCACGAACGAGGAAGGGAAGCAGCTTGGAGGGGCCGTCCTCGGCGCCAGCCAGCGGGCTCTCCAGGCCGTTATCGTAAAGCGACTTCAGCGAAGCACGAGCCTTCTCCTCCATGTCGGCGAAGGCCACGCGATCCTCGGCAAGGACCTGGGCTTTGCCGTCCAGCTCAGCCCTCGTCACCTCCAGCTCCTTCTTCAGCGCGTCTAGACGGTCTTAGCGCTTCTTGAGCTTCGCCTCCCGGCCCTTGACGGCCGCCTCGCGAGCCTTCATGCCTTCTTCCTGCTCCTGGCGAAGGCGGACCTCCTTCGCGAGCTGGTCCCGCAGGCCTTGCAGCTCGTCCTCCAGCTCCTTGCAGCGACCACAGACTTCAACCACCTCCCCCAGGGCCGCGTCTCGAGCAGCCTTTGCCTCGAGGGTAGCCTCCCTCTCTCCGTCGCAGGCCGTTGAGGTCTGAACCAGCGCCGCCCGAATCGAGGCGTCGGAGCGAATCCATCCCGAAGCCAGCTCCAGGCGCTCGGCCACCAGGCGAGGGTCGGCGCCAAGGAGATCCTGCCGCAGCCGGTCCAGTTCGGCATCGGCACGCTCCAGAACGGCAGGAGGGGACATAGAAACAACAGTCAGAGGAGCAGGAGGAGAAAGCAGCGGCGGCACAACCACAGCATCCCGAGGCGGAGTCTGTTGTGCCCCAACAGTCGTGGTGGCAGACAAGGGCACCTCGGGAGTCACTTGGGCCATGGGGGCTGAGCTTGCCCTAGCCAGCTCAACCAGGCCTTGCGAAGGCGACCGGGCAGGAGAGGCCTATGCGTCATGATCACTATCCCCCTCAGGCACAGGCGCTGCCAGGATTGAAGCCTCGGGAGCCCCCTTCAGCTTCTTCGCCACGGGCGCCAGCCTGTTCAAAAAGGGCGGACGTCAAGCCTCAGAAGCAGAACAAGAAATAGAGGCGAGGATCGAACACTTATGGGTCGTCGCTGGCGGGCTCAAGCAGCCTCCGGCCATACTTGAAGCCAGAAAGCCGGCTGGAAGGATCGCCCTCAGGGAGCTGAGAAGCAGGAGGCGTGTCTGCGGTGCGCCTCGGGACAGAGGCAGACCCACGGGAGAGCAGCCTGGTCCTGTCCTTCTTCGGTTTCGGGGGCGAGCTCCTGTCGACCTGCTCGTCATCCTCGTCATCGTCACTCGAAGAGAGGCGGAGAGAACGGGGTCTGCGCCGGGGAAGGGGAGCCCTCGACTCTCCGTCGGCCGCCTCAGAGTCAGGACCCTTCTTCCGCTCCTCTTCGTCCTCCTCTTCGCCGGAGGACACGTCCACAGGTCCCTCGGGAGCCACCACGGGCACGGGCCCGTCCCCGTTGAAGACAGGCATGGACTCCACCACCTGCTCCCAGTCGTCGCGAAGGAACAAGGGCACGGGCGCGCCCTCCAACCTCGCTACCTCGCCCCCGACCAGAGATTGGAGAACCGCGGCCACATCCTTGTCGCCCAAGGCTGCGGGGCTCGGATGAGGCCTCCACATCGGAGGTGAGTACTGCCGACGTGGAGCCAGCTGGTACTCCAGGAACTCCCTCAGCAGCGACGCGCCAGTCAGCTTCACCGCAGCCACGCTGACCGGCCTCAGGTCCGCGTCCATCTTCGCCAGCACCGGCTTCACGCGGGGGTCCGTGAGCTCCGCTCGGCCCAAGTCGCCGGAGCTCGCAGGCGGCTCCGTGGGCAAGATCAGCCGGGGATGGACGCGCCCGGCATCCACCAAGACCCATTTCCTCCTGAAGCCCTCAATCCTCTTCCCAGGCTTCGAGATGGCAATGGTGCCGCCATACGCGACGAAGCTTGCGCACGCGGAAGGAGAACCGCAAGATACCCGTAGGGAGAAGTAGTGGCGCAGCAAGGCCACTCAAGGCTGCACCCCTACGTGAGCCTCGCAGTAGTAGGCAAAGATCGCCTGGAGAAGGACGGAGTTGGGATGGAGATGCAGAGCCTGCAAGTTGTAGTGGCGGAGGACAGAGAAGAAGAACTCGGAGAAAGGAGGCATCAGACCAGCGGCAATGGAGCTCGCAAAGAGGGGATAAAAGGTGCTCCCTCGGCCCTCAGGGGTGGCGGAGCCGGCCTTGAACACCTGCGCCCCGTCGATGCCCTGCGCCGCCGCCATCCGGTGCAGCCGAGCAAAGCCCGCCTCCGACATGTTCGGCAGGTCCAGAGCAGACGAGTACCAAGCTTCGGCCGGGGACTAACGAGGCGCCATGGCTTCCTAGGTCACTCGGACAGAGTAGATCTGGGAGTTTGGAGGAAGAAGGGGGAGGCGCAAGAAAGGGGATCTGAGCAGCAACCGGAGGAAGCAAAGGGCAAAGCCTAGACAGATGCCATTCCTTTATCAACCTGCGCGGTTGCTGGAACGCTCTAGCCCAATCAACAGCCATGCGGCGCCCAAGGCCGCAGGCTATTAGGGCCCGCGGCGCTTCGCCCTTGCCCTTTCGCCTCTCAGCACGGCCAAGTCCGAGCGCGCCTTGGGCCCGGGGGCTACAGTCGGCGTTCTGGGAACGGGGGTCCCCAGACTTGCCTGCCTGCGGCCTGCGGCGTGGCTCGAAAGGTGGCCCAGCACGGCCCATCTTCATCAACACAAGACCCAAGACCCTCGCGAGGGGCCAAGCCTCGCGGGGTGGATGACACGGCTCTTCCTCAGGCGCGGCCTCATCAGGCTGGCTTGCGAGGAGGCGGAGAGATCAAGGCGGGGTACCTCATGAGGTGCCCATGACGCAAGCCATGACGACCAAGGGTGCCAGGCGGGCGCCAGCCCGCGCAGCGTCTCCCCTTTCCTCTTTGGTGCAAAGGGGGAAAGCGCAGGCGAGAGGGTCAAGCAAAGGCATCCATTTCGGTGCAACAAGACCAAGACTAGTCCAACAGTGGGAAGGAGGTCATCGTGGAGCCCAGAACGGCGTCACCACAGGGCCTTTGGCAGGCGAGGACCAACTTTAGTCAGGATAAGTGTACCAGATGTTCCTCTTCGAATTGGCCAATTGTTGGCGCCCTTCCCGCTCAATATTTGGGAAGAGGCCCAGGGCCTTTACATATAAATAGGACTAGCCACCCCCGGGGTAGAGGCACCTAGCATCTGGCATCGAGATCGATCCATCATCGGAAGCCAGTTAGAAAGATTCAGGTAGCAGAGAGAGAGAGAGAGTAGGGCGGTTGAACTCCCCCTAGCAGTTCATCGTCCTAGCTAAGAGCAGACCCTCGCGAGGCTGTTCTCCTTTGTATTGTTCATCATCTTCAGCCCAAGAGGCAATCCACCCACCACACACTGCAGTAGGGTATTACACCACAATGGTGGCCCGAACCAGTATAAACCCTGTGTCTCTTGTGTTGTTCTTTCAGTAGTTTAGATCCTTGCGAGACGGAGAGGTAGAGGGCATAATCTCCGCGCGCACCCCAGAGTTCGAACTGTAAGGGTCTGCGGGAACCCGTGATCCGACAGACCCGAAGGTCTGAGGTAAACTACTCACACTTCATCGGAAGGGCTAGGATGATGTAGATGCCCTCCGTGATGACGACCCTCTCCGGCGGAGCTCCGGAACAGGCCCCAAGATGGGATCTCGTGGATACAAAAAGTTGCGGCGGTGGAATTAGGTTTTGGCTCCTGTTCTGATCGTTTGGGGGTACGTAGGTATATATAGGAGGAAGGAGTACGTCGGTGGAGCAGCGAGGGGCCCACGAGGCAGGGGGGCGCGCCCTAGGGGGGGGCGCCCCCACCCTCGTGACCGCCTCTTTGACTCCTTGGAGTAGGGTCCAAGTCTCGTGGATCACGTTCGGTGAGAAAATCACGTTCCCGAAGGTTTTATTCCGTTTGGACTCCGTTTGATATTCTGTTTCTCCGAAACATTGAAATAGGCAAAAAACAGTAATTCTGGGCTGGGCCTCCGGTTAATAGGTTAGTACCAAAAATAACATAAAAGTGGAAAATAAAGCCCAATATAGTCAAAAACAGTAGATAATATAGCATGGAGCAATTAAAAATTATAGATACGTTGGAGACATATCACCTGACAACTAATTCCGATGGATCACCTCTTCTTGTCTGTATACAGTGCACTCATACTGTTACTACTGAGGAAGCAGGTGTTGTCTCCCATGGTCGCCCTCTTCTGACCTATTCCAACACCCGTTGCATGGTATTCAGGACGGATACTAGTGTGCTAGCGCCAACACCTTCTCCCTGGTTCAGTATTGATAGTCTTGGAGCAAACTCGCTCTTCCTTGGACCAAACTATCCAATGATGGTGAAAGGCGATCCAGCTGCTGTTAACACAACGTTACTACCATTTATGAGAAGCACATGTATCTATACCTCGGACATTTCAGTGGTTCCCTACCCTGGTCCTGATATATGCCGCTTCAACCTAGATGGTCAGTCCTGCGTTGCTCTCAATATTGACAATAGCTGTCCCTTCCCAGAGCACCTATGGTTCAAAGCAAGAGTTTCCAACGCCAAGGATTGGTTGAGTTGAAGTTCATTACATTGCTTGTTATTTGTTGTGTGATGAAAACTTTAGTATTTGCTAGAATGTTTTGTTGGAAATAATCTATAATCCAACATGTATCCTCGTTGTCGTTGTGTGTTGATGACTTGTTGTATTTAATGAATGGTACATTTCAGTTGCAAATGCATGTCATAGACTCAATTTATGAATGGTTTTCGAGTCACTTCTTGGAGTGTAAGTACCGTAGTAGTATAGACATCATCTGGTTAGTATATGAAGTTGCCACATCACATAGAGCCAACCTAATACTGGAGTATGCTAGCCCTCCACCGGCGCGCCGCTTCAAATGGCGGAGGAACTGAGAGGTCGCATCACCTTGTGTCCAGATCTGAGATGCCACATGTACCAGATGAATGACTCCAAGTTCGACCACCGTGATGCTAGGTGCGAGCCAAGGAACACTGTTTGAGAGACCCCCCTCATAATTTTCCAACATTGGTCGTTTAATTCATAGGATAGAATGCTATATGATTTTTTCCCTATGTAATCATGTTTTAATTGGAAATCAAGCATCCACTCCAACTTTTGTTTCAATTCCTTTGTTCCTACGAAGAGAGTACTTGCTCTAAATGATGTGCTGCTGCAAGAGCCGCCTATATTTATTAACCATGCTCTAAAAAGGTGGACCAGCTTTGGCTATAGTAGTACTGTACTAGGTTAGTAGGTGACCTTGCGCTTGGCTCTTCTCCTCTTCCGGAAGTCAAACAATAATGATGGTACTACAGTAGTACTTCTGGCAATCTGACACCAAATGAACTGCTGCACATCCACCGCTTGTAAGCAAAAGTTTCTCCTCATGCTGCGAGCCACCGCGCACACGTCAGCGAGGGAGAAGGCATAGTAAGCAAGCTTCTCATCGTTCTGCGAGTTGACGGGACACATCAAAGTTATTTATTAGTATTCTCTTTAAAAAGGGCCGACCATGTCCATGGCTACCATCCCGTGCACTGTCATTGAGTACGTGCACTATTCACGTGCGATCGAGGAGAAAAAATATTGCGTAGTACTAGGTGCCATCGAAGTGCACGACTCACTTACGCACTGCATATCTCCATTTTCTTGCATGACACGCCACCTTGATGCTAGATATCCCATGTGTCATGGAGGCATATAGTATGATTTTGTAAAATGGAGGCAACAGGATGAACAAAGCTCATGTCTTAAACGAAAGAGTGGAAGAACATAGATTCCCGATGACCGAGAAGGAGCTACAAACCTCGGGGTGGAGCATCTGCACTCATAATATTTTATATTATTCAGCGATATAAAACCAACCAAATCTCTCCACGTTCGTATACCATTCTATAGTATGAGAATAACTTTGAACGTAAGCCATTGATTCACTCTATCCAATGGTCATAGTTGGAAAATCCAAACAAAACCAAGCATTGGATCAACTCTTTTTTCGAGATCAACTTTTTAGCACTTAGATTGTTACCGCCTGCTCACCTAGCCCACCTATATATCGGCTCACGTGTGATGACCACATGAGCTATCCACTCAGATTGTATGTTAAAAAATAAAGGTCGATAGCTAATGCGGCACCTCGGGCCAACGCGGCCAAATCACATTTTGCACGAGAAATTACACACCATGTTTCGTTGACATCTGGTCCCGTTCCAACATGTCAGTGAGAAGTTCGCGAGTCCTTTTGTACAATTTCTGAAAGGACGTGTAGGCCGGGGCGCCTCTTCATGTACCGTGGAAAACTGGCAACCGTCCACCGACTCTTCGCCTTTCCCTCTCGATTTGGAATTGCTGTCGCACGCTCTTCCTCCCTCCTCCATTTTCCTTCACCCTTCCTTCTGCCATTGTTCGATCGTCTTCTCCATGGAGGGAACAAGCCGGAAATGACCCCGTTATTCTCGCCCCGATCTAAAAGATGATGTGGTGGGGGAATTCATTGATCGGTGTGACGTCATCACCTCGGCTAGCATGGCAGGTTCGTTCAAGAACATTCTTGACTCAACTAATAACATCATTAGAAGGAACCCAATGGTCCAGGAGCGGTTTGATCTCCCCTATCTTCTTCGTCGTGACCCTGTTGACTGGCACGAAGACGAGGGAAGCCTCGCCTTGTGCAAGTTGATGCTGCTTGATAATGATACGTATGATGTTAAGATGCCATCGCTTGAGGGCAAGGCTTGGGCAGGCGCAAATGGAGATTGGGTTGTTTATATTGGGTACAATTGCGAGTGGGAACTTGTGAATGTGTACACTTGTCAGCGGATTCCACTTCCAAAAATTCCGAGTGCCCTGAGGTTGAGCACACAGATGATCTACGTACGTTCAAATATGATCATGGTGACTGTCGTCTATGGAAGATAGCAATTTATCGAGTTCCCAACCGCTCTTGGAATTACAAGAACTATCAAGTTGTTGCTATCTTCGACAAGCTTGTTGCCGTCCTTCGTGGTTCGACTGGATGGATATTGCTCAAAAATCAGTTTCTATACACGGATGTGTACTGTGATGCAATTGAATACGAGGGTCTTGTGTTTGCTGCCACCACTCGTGGCACTGTTTTTGCATGGGATCCTCGTAGTTTTGGTATGGTTGTCTTCCACCGTAATTATAATTGTTTCATCCACATGCATGCGAGTTAGCAAGTTTCCCTTCTCTACTAATTAACCTTCTTCTTGTGTTTCCAAGGTCCTGTGAACATTCCACAACCTATACTTGTCGGATTTCGGCTTCCGGCAGACCCTTGAGGTTCAAACACTGGGGTGCGCGCGGGGATCTCGCCTTCTACCTACCTACTCCCCACCGCCTCGCTAAGATCTAAGATATGAAAAGAACAACACAAGAGACACAGAGTTTATACTAGTTCGGGCCACCATTGCGGTGTAATACCCTACTCTAGTTTGTGGTGTGGTGGATTGCCTCTGGGGCTGATGATGATGAGCAATACAAGGAAGAACAGCCTCGCGAGGGTCTGTTCTTGGCTGGGGCGATGAACTGCTAGGAGGAGTTCAGTTACCCTTCTCTCTCTCTCTCTCTCTCTCTCTCTCTGATTCTCAATGATTGATCCGTTGGTTGATTCCCTTGCCCTGTGGGTGGCTAGTCCTATTTATAGGCAAAGACCCTGGGCCTCTTCCCAAATATTGAGCGGCAAGGGCGCCAATAGTTGGCCATTTTGAAGGGGAACATCTGGTACACTTATCCTGACTAAAGTTGGTCCTCGCCTGCCAAAGGCTCTGGTGGTGACGCCTACTTGGGCTCCACAGTGACTTCTTCCCTGCCGTTGGACTGTTCTTGGTCTCGTTGCACCGAAACGGGTGCCTTTGGTTGATGCTCTCGCCTGCGCTTGCTCCCTTTGCACAAAAAAGGAAAGGAGGACACTGCGCGGGCTAGCGCCCGCCTGGCGCCCTTGGTCGTCATGGCTTGCTTCATGGGCACCTCGTGACGTACCCCGCCTTGATCTCTCTGCCTCCTTGCGAGCCAGCCTGATGAGGCCGTGCCTGAGGAAGCTCCTTGTCGTCCGCCCCGCGAGGCTTGGCCCCTCGCGAGGGTTTTGATCTTGTGTTGGTGAAGATGGGCCGTGCTGGGCCCCTCCTTGAGCCACGCCGCAGGCCGCAGGTAGGCAAGTCTAGGGACCCCTGTTCCCAGAACGCCGAAAGTAGCCCCCGGGCCCAAGGCGCGCCCGGACATGGCCGTGCAGAGGGGCGAAAGGGAGAGGGCGAAGCTTTGCGGGCCCTAACAGCCTACGGCCTTGGGCGCCGCGTGGCAGTCGATTGGACGTGGGCGTCTCCACTTCCCCACGACGCCTCGGCAACTGTGTGGATTGGACAAGTCCCTGCATGCAAAACGGGCCATGATTACCTATGATCGTGGAGGCCGGCGATTGGCCTTCGCCGGCTATAAGTATGGAATGGTGCGCGCTCTTCCAGTTCATCCCCCCTTGCTTCCCCTTCCTCTTCATGGCTCCGTCGAGAAGGTTCTCGGCCGCAGAGAAGGGGAAGGCTCACCAGGTTGAGCCTGCCTCTCCCCCGCCCAAGCGCGGCCGTGGGCGCCCTCGCAAACATCCTGTGGCCACCTCGGCAGCTCCCCGCGGCCATGGGGATGATTTCCAGGTTGGTGGTGGTCGGGCGACCGCGGCTGCGGGGCGCGCTTCGATCACGCGTCCCCTTAGGCCGCGCTTTAGCGTTGCAGAGGTGTTGCCGGAGTTCGTTGTGTGGTCGGCGGAGCCGGCTAGCACCCGGCTTCAACTTCCTCGCTTCCTCCTTGGTGAGTTCCCGGCCGGCGCCCCGGGCGGCCTTTGGCTTCAGGCAGACGGCTGCTGCAGCCGGGCCTCATGGGCTTCACTGGAGGTCTCCGCAGCAGGGAGGCTGGCCTTGACCCGCGGTTGGTAGACGTTTGCCCGCGCGCGTGGCCTGAGCCGTCGGTACACCCTGTACTTCAAGTTCGACGGCGATGCCACCCTCTTCGTGAGGGTGTTTGGGGAGGATGGTTGACGCGCAGGGTGCTGCCCCGAGCACGACGACCACGGCTGGGAACCCAGCCCCGGCAATGGTGGAGAAGAGAGCGCTCGCGTGGTCGGCGGCGCTCGAGGTTCCCAAAGCTTCACTGGTTCTTCTTTAGGCGGCGATTCTCCTAGCAGTGGCCGCGGTAAGCCTCCACGCCGTCGTTCCCGCATGGAAGATGGTGGCACGTCTGCCCACCGTCGCGCCCCGGTGAAGCACGGGAGGGAGTCTGCCTGAGCCCCGGGGGCAGCTCGAGTCTTCCTTGTGGGCCGGTGTGAGGCGAGCCGCGCCTGACTTGCTCTTTCTTTTCCTTTTTCCTGCATAAAAAGACAGTAGCGTTGAGCCGCGTGGGGGCGTGTTTGGGTTATTGCCGTTAATCATTGCCTTGTTTCCGTTATTGTGCCTTCCGGCTGCGCGCCCGCGTGTGGATAGTTCCCGTCCCCAGCCATGGGGGGGCGACCGACCCAGGCCCTTTGTTCGTGTCGCGGTGCCTGCGAGGCACAAACTGGAGGGGTGCTCCTATAATGGACCCGGGACGCGAAACCTTTGAAGGACTAGGATAGAAATACTCACGAGGGCGCTCGGCTGCCCCCCTCGCGAGGCCTTGCATAAGAGAAATCGAGGCAGGAGAGTGAAAAGTCGAAGAACCATAAGTCTAAGATGGTAACAGCTTCAACAAAACCTCGAATAAGAATGAACAAGCCAACTGCGGAAAGCAAATGAAAAAGCCGCGTCCGGCACCTAATCTAGTCTTCGACGTCTTGTCACCAGCGCGGAGCTAAGTGTTGCCAATGGGCGTGGCAGGGAGCCCTAGGGCCTGAGGCCGGCGCTCCTGAGACTTCGGGGCGTGTACAACCCCAACTCATTATTACGTGAGAGTGTCACGGGCGGCGAGCTTCACAGGCGTTGGCCTTCTTCACAGGCTCCGGGCCTTTCTTGGAGGTAGCAGGCTTCACGGGCATTTGCCCTCTTCACAGGCTCTGGGCCTTTTTCCAAAACACAACAGCTTCACAGGCATTGGCCTTCTTCACAGGCTCAGGGCCTTTTCCAAAAAAAGATAATCTTCACAGGCATTGGCCTTCTTCACAGGCTCAGGGCCTTTTCCAAAAAAGGATAATCTTCCCAGGCATCCGCCTTCTTCACAGGCTCAGGGCCTTTTCCAAAAAGGTTAATCTTCACAAGCATTCGCCTTCTTCACAGGCTCAGGGCCTTTTCCAAAAAAGGATAATCTTCACAGGCATTCGCCTTCTTCACAGGCTCAGGGCCTTTTCCAAAAAGGATAATCTTCACAGGCATTCGCCTTCTTCACAGGCTCAGGGCCTTTTCCAAAAAGGATAATCTTCACAGGCATTCGCCTTCTTCACATGCTCAGGGCCTTTTCCGAAAAAGGATAATCTTCACAAGCATTCGCCTTCTTCACAGGCTTAGGGCCTTTTCCAAAAAGGATAATCTTCACAGGCTCAGGGCCTTTTTAGGGGTAGAACCTCCGGAGGTGCTGGATGTTCCATGCGTTCTGGACTAGCACCCCCTCCTGAGTCTCCAAGCGCGCGGAGCCAGGCCTGGAAACATGAACAACCTTGAACGGGACCTCCCACATGGGAGAGAGCTTGTGCAGTCCCTCCCTGGAGAGAACCCGCCTGAGCACGAGGTCTCCTACCTCGAGAGTTCTGGGGCGGATGTAGCGGCAGTGGTATCGTCGCAGGGCTTGTTGGTACCTTGCCGCTCGCAGCGCGGCCTCTCGGCGACGTTCCTCCCCCAGCACGAGGTCCATCCCCCGCATGGCGTCCTGGTGCGCCTAGTCGAATGCCAGGACCCGCGCGGAGCGACATCTGACCTCGTGAGGGAGGACTGTTTTAGCCTCGTAGACCAGGAAGAACGGGGTCTCTCAGGTCGGCTTGGTCGCCGTTGTGCGGATGGACCACAACACGGACTGAAGCTCATCGTGCCAGCCTCTACCGCAGGCCTCCAGCTTTTTCTTAAACGTCCTAGTCTTGAGGCCCCTCAGGTCATCCGCGTTGGCCCGCTCGGCCTGGTCGTTGCTTTGGGGGTGCGCCACTGAAGCGTAGCATCTCTACGTTCCAAGGTTAGCACAGTATGTTTTGAAGAGGTTACTGGTGAACTGCGAACCGTTGTCTGTGATGATGCGGTTCGGCACCTCGAATCGGCTCACAACGCCCCTGATGAACTTGACCGCGGAACCCGTGGGAATGGTGTGGACGGCCTCTACTTCAGCCCACTTGGTGAACTTGTCCACGGCGACGTAGAGGTAGCGGTAGCCCCCTGGCGCCCAAGGAAACAGGCCCAGAATGTCCAGCCCCCAGACTGCGAACGACCACGAAAGGGGTATAGTCTGCAGGCCTCCTGCCGGCTGATGGATCTGCTTGGCGTGGAACTGGCAGGCCTCACAAGCTTTCACCAATTCGATGGCATCATTGAGGGCGGTGGGCCAATAAAACCCACTGCAGAACGCCTTGCCGACGAGGGTCCGCGATGATGAATGATGTCCACAGTCCCCGCCATGTATATCTGCCAGCAGTTTCTTTCCTTGCTCCCTGGAGATACAGCGCAGGGATACATCGTTTGGTCGCTTCCGGTAGAGCTCTCCATCCCTGATGCAGTATGCCATGGCCTGCCGCGCCACACGCTCCGCCTCCTCTTCCTTCTCCGGTAGGGTCCCTTGTGTTAAGTAACTCCGGATCTCCGTGATCCAGCACCCCTCCTGAGGTTCCATCGTCAGGAGCAGGCGTGCTCCTGAGGCCGGGCCACAGGCAGGGGCTCCCGAGGCAGGTGGCTGGGGGAGCTCCTCCCGAGGCTGAGCCGTGTTTGATAATGACGGCAGGGCTGAAGGCTTGAAGAGCTGCTCCTCGAAGACGCCGGGCTCCTGAGGTAACCGCCTCGACGCCCGTTTGGCGATGTCGTCGGCCTCCTGATTGGTGCCACGGGACACATGCTTCAACTCCAACCCCCAGAACTGCTTCTCCATCCTGCGGATCTCTGCAAGGTAGGCTTCCATGTGCTCATCCTTCGGCTCATACACCTTATTGGAGAAATTGACAAGGAGCTGCGAATCGCCCTTGATGGTGAGGCGTTTCACTCCCAGGGCAGCTGCGGCCTTCAAGCCCGCTATCAGACCTTGATACTCTGCTATGTTGTTGGAGACCTTTTCACCTTGCTGGAAACAGAGTTGCACAACTTAGTAGAGCCTGTCCTGAGTGGGCGATATAAGCACCGCCCCAGCTCTTGCGCCATGCCTGGAGAACGCCCCGTCAAAGTACATGACCCAGCCTTCTGGCGCCTCGCTTCCCCGGGAGAGGGATCGATCCTCGTCAGCCTTGAGGCCTCGTGCATCCGTCCATTCTGCCACCAAATCCGCTAATGCTGCTCCCTTGACGACTCTGGTCGTGCTGAATTCGAGCTGAAACGCTTGCAGCTCTATGTTCCACTCGGCGACCCTTCCAGCCGAGTTAGGGCTCCTGAGCACCCACTCCAAGGGATATGACGAGACGACTTTGATGGGGTGACCCTGAAAGTAATGTCGCAGCTTGCGCGAGGCCACCAGCAGCGCGAGGAGGAGCTTCTGAGGCATAGGGTACCGCGCCCTTGCGTTCCGCAACACTGTGCTGATGAAGTATACTGGGTGCTCAACGAGGTTGGGTGCTTCAGTGCTGGCGGCGCCCTCCGGAGACTGTGGCGCTTCCTGGGGTGATGAGGCCTTCGGAGGCTGGACATCCGGGAGAGGGGCCTCTTCCGCCCCCGGTGCACTCCCCTGTGGCGGCTGACCCTCCTCAGCCATGGTGGCGGCTTCCGTGAGCCTTCCTTGTTCCTATTTTGCCTTGCCCCAGGCTGCCGCTATGGTTTTGGCTCGACGCTCCTCCCTAACCGCCACCAGGGCGGCGCTGGCGGAGTAGGGAGTGGCGGCGAGGTAAAGCACCAGGGGCTATTGAGGGCGCGGAGTCACCATGACCGGAGGGCTGGTCAGGTATCTCTTGAGAACTTGGAACGCCTTGTCGGCCTCTTCAGTCCATTCGAAGGGCCCCTTTTTCTTCATTAGCTGGAAGAAGGGCAGCACTCGCTCCCCCAGCTTGGAGATGAAACGCCCTAGTGCGGTCACGCGCCCAGTGAGCTTTTGAATTTCTCTGAGGGTCTTCGGCGGGCTCATGTCCTCGACCGCCTTGACCTTTTCCGGGTTAGCCTCGATGCCTCGGTGAGACACGAGGAAACCCAAGAGCTTGCCCGAGGGGACTCCGAACACACACTTCTCTGGGTTGAGCCGCAGTTTCACTGCATTGAGGCTCGCGAAGGTTTCCTCCAGGTCTTGTATCAGGGTCCTGGCCTCCTGATACTTCACCCCAATATCGTCGACGTAAGCCTCAACATTCTTCCTGAGCTGCGGGCCCAAGGCGATGTGCATCAGCCGCTGAAAGGTCGCCCCCGCGTTACGCAGTCCAAATGGCATGCATGTGTAGCAGTACACCCCACACGGGGTCAGGAAGGCTATCTTTTCGACGCCTTCTACAGCCATCTTGATCTGGTGATACCCGAAGAAGGCGTCCAAGAAACATTGCAGGTCGCACTCCGCGGTGGAATCGACGATCTGGTCGATGCGGGGGAGCGACAACGGGTCTTGTGGGCATGCCTTGTTGAGGTTGGTGAAGTTGACACACATGCGCTCCTTCCCTCCCTTCTTTGGCACAACGACAGGGTTGGCCAACCAATCCGGGTATCGGACCTCGCGAATGACCCCAGCGGCTTCTAGTTTGTGGGTCTCTTGGACGAAGAAGGCCTGCTTTTCTGTGGACTGTCGTCTTGCCCTGTCGTTGTGCCACAGAATGGAGGGAAGGAGCACCAGGGGATCTTGAGGGCGCGGAGCCACCATGACCGGAGGTCTGGTCAGGTATCTCTTGAGATCTTGGAACGCCTTGTCGGCCTCTTCAGTCCATTCAAAGGGCCCCTTTTTCTTCATTAGCTGGAAGAAGGGTAGCACTCGCTCCCCCAGCTTGGAGATGAAACGCCCTAGTGCGGTCACGCGCCCAGTGAGCTTTTGCATTTCTCTGTGGGTCTTCGGCGGGCTCATGTCCTCGACCGCCTTAACCTTTTCCGGGTTAGCCTCGATGCCTCGGTGAGACACGAGGAAACCCAAGAGCTTGCCCGAGGGGACTCTGAACACACACTTCTCTAGGTTGAGCCGCAGTTTCACTGCATTGAGGCTCGCGAAGGTTTCCTCCAGGTCTTGTATCAGGGTCCTGGCCTCCCGAGACTTCACCACAATGTCATCGACGTAAGCCTCAACATTCTTCCCGAGCTGCGGGCCAGGTGATGTGCATCGGCCGCTGAAAGGTCGCCCCTGCGTTACGCATCTTTCAGCGGCTGATGCACATCACCTTGGGCCCGCAGCTCGGGAAGAATGTTGGGGCTTACGTCGATGACATTGTGATGAAGTCTCGGGAGGCCAGGACCCTGATACAAGACCTGGAGGAGACCTTCGCGAGCCTCAACGCAGTGAACCTGCGGCTCAACCCAGAGAAGTCTGTGTTCGGAGTCCCCTCGGGCAAGCTCTTGGGTTTCCTCGTGTCCTACCGAGGCATTGAGGCTAACCCGGAAAAGGTCAGGGCGATCGAGGACATGAGCCCGCCAAAGACCCTCAAAGAAATGCAGAAGCTCACTGGGCGCGTGACTGCGCTAGGGCGCTGCCCTTCTTCCAGCTAATGAAGAAAAAGGGGCCCTTTGAATGGACTGAAGAGGCCGACAAGGCGTTCCAAGATCTCAAGAGATACTTGACCAGCCATCCGGTCATGGTGGCTCCGCGCCCTCAAGAGCCCCTGGTGCTTTACCTCGCTGCCACTCCCTACTCCGCCAGCGCAGCCCTGGTGGCGGTTAGGGAGGAGCGTCGAATCAAAACCACAGCAGCAGCCCGGGACAAGGCAAAACAGGAACAAGGAAGGCCCACAGAAAACGCCACCGCGGCTGAGGAGGATCAGCCACCGCAGAGGAGTGGACTGGAGGCGGAAGAGGCCCCTCTCCCAGATGGCTAGCCTTCGGAGGCCTCATCGCCTCAGGAGACGCCATGGTCTCCGGAGGGCGCCACCAGCACTAACGCACCCAACCTCGTTGAGCACCTAGTGTACTTCGTCAGCATGGTTTTGCGGGACACGAGGGCACAGTACCCCATGCCTCAGAAGCTCCTCCTCATGCTACTGGTGGCCTCGCGCAAGCTGCGGCACTATTTTCAGGGTCACCCCATCAAGGTCGTCTCGTCATACCCCTTGGAGAGAGTGCTTAGGAGCCCTAACTCATCCGGAAGGGTCTCTGAGTGGAACATAGAACTGCAAGCGTTTCAGCTCGAATTCAGCACGACCAGACTCATCAAGGGAGCAGCATTAGCGGATTTTGTGGTAGAATGGACAGAGGCACCAGGCCTCAAGGCCGACGAGGATCGGTCCCTCTCCCTGGGAAGCAAGGCGCCAGAAGGCTGGGTCATGTACTTCGATGGGGCGTTCTCCAGGCATGGCGCTGGGGCTGGGGCGGTGGTTATATCGCCCACTCAGGACAAGCTCTACTACGCTGTACAGCTCTGTTTCCAGCAAGGTGAAAAGGTCTCCAACAACATAGCAGAGTATGAAGGTCTAATAGCGGGCTTGAAGGCCGCAGCTACCCCGGGGGTGAAACGCCTCACCATCAAGGGCGATTCGCAGCTCCTTGTCAATTTCTCCAACAAGGTGTACGAGCCGAAAGATGAGCACATGGAAGCCTACCTTGCGGAGGTCCGCAGGATGGAGAAGCAGTTCTGGGGGTTGGAGTTGCAGCATGTGCCCGGTGGCACCAGTCAGGAGGCCGACGACATCGCCAAATGGGCGTCCAGGCGGTTACCTCAGGAGCCTGGCGTCTTCGAGGAGCGGCTCTTCAAGCCCTCAGCCCTGCCGTCATTGTCAAACACGACTCAGCCTCGGGAGGAGCTCCCCCAGCCACCTGCCTCAGGAGCCCCAGTCTGTGGCCCGGCCTCAGGAGCACGCCTGCTCCTGACGATGGAGCCTCAGGAGGGGTACTGGATCACCGAGCTTCGGAATTACTTAACACAAGGGACCCTGCCCGAGAAGGAGGAGGAAGCGGAGCGTGTGGCACGGCAGGCCACGGTATACTACATCAAGGATGGAGAGCTCTACCAGAAGCGACCAAACGATGTATCCCTGCGCTGCATCTCCAGGGAGCAAGGAAAGGAACTGCTGGAAGATATACATGGCGGAGACTGTGGACATCATTCATCATCACGGACCCTCGTCGACAATGCGTTCTGCAGTGGGTTTTATTGGCCCACCGCACTCAACGACGCCGTCGAACTGGTGAAGGCTTGTGAGGCCTGTCAGTTCCACGCCAAGCAGATCCATCAGCCGGTAGGAGGCCTGCAGACTATACCCCTTTCGTGGCCGTTCGCAGTCTGGGGGCTGGACATCCTGGGCCCGTTTCCTCGGGCGCCAGGGGGCTACCGCTAGGGATGGCAATTTTATCCATGGATCTGGATACCCATGGATACCCGACCCGGTTGGGCAAGGGTATGGGGCGCATTTCTGCCCATGGGTCCGTGGATATGGATACCCACGAACAGCCGGGTTGGGCACGGTTATAGTTTGTGCTGCATGGATATCCAATGGATACCCGTATGACATGTGGGGCCATATGCCAGTGACAGTATAAAGAGAGAATCAATTGGAAATGGTAGGCAATATGCAACTGGTGCCATAAGCTATATGCTATAGAATCAACCTCTGGTATGTCACACTTAAGGACTCATCGTATTACTTGTTGCCTACTTATGCATGTAGTTTATGATGTCATTTGTGAGTGAATGATGATGAGTTAATTTAATCTTTGGGGAGGCTTCATGCTGACTTTTCTATGCCCATGGATCTCCATGGGTATGTGGGTATCCAGCGGGTTTGGGCATAGGCACAAGTTGTGCCCATGGATAAATTGGTGGATGGGCAGAGGGTAGGAAGATGGGTCATGGGTTGGATTTGGACCAGCTCCACCCGCCCCAAACCCGACCCATTGCCATCCCTAGCTACCGCTACCTCTACGTCGCCATGGACAAGTTCACCAAGTGGGCTGAAGTGGAGGCCGTCCGCACCATCCCCGCTGGTTCCACGGTCAAGTTCATCAGGGGCATCGTGAGCCGGTTCGGGGTGCCGAACCGCATCATCACAGACAACGGTTCGCAGTTCACCAGTAACCTCTTCAAAACATACTGTGCTAACCTTGGAACGCAGATATGCTACGCTTCGGTGGCGCACCCCCGAAGCAACGGCCAGGCCGAGCGAGCCAACGTAGAGGGCCTGAGGGGCCTCAAGACCAGGACGTTCAAGAAGAAGCTGGAGGCCTGCGGCAGAGGTTGGTACGATCAGCTTCAGTCCGTGTTGTGGTCCATCCGCACAACCGCGACCAAGCCGACTGGAGAGACCCCGTTCTTCCTGGTCTACGGAGCCGAAGCGGTCCTCCCTCACGAGGTCAGACGTCGCTCCGCACGGGTCCTGGCGTTTGACGAGGCGCAGCAGGACGCCATGCGGCGGATGGACCTCGTGCTGGGGGAGGAACGTCGCCGAGAAGCTGCGCTGCGAGCGGCGTGGTACCAACAAGCACTGCGACGATATCACTGCCGCAACATCCACCCCAGAACTCTCGAGGTAGGAGACCTCGTGCTCAGGCAGGTTCTCTCCAGGGAGGGACTGCACAAGCTCTCTCCCATGTGGGAGGGCCCGTTCAAGGTTGTTCATGTTTCCAGGCCTGGCTCCGCGCTCTTGGAGACTCAGGAGGGGGTGCCGGTCCAGAACGCATGGAACATCCAGCACCTCCACCCCTAAAAAGGCCTAGAGCCTGTGAAGAAGGTGAATGCCCGTGAAGATTATCCTTTTTGGAAAAGGCCCAGAGCCTATGAAGAAGGCGAATGCCTGTGAAGATTATCCTTTTCGGAAAAGGCCCAGAGCCTGTGAAGAAGGCGATGCCTGTGAAGATTATCCTTTTTGGAAAAGGCCCAGAGCCTGTGAAGAAGGTGAATGCCTGTGAAGCTGTTGTGTTTTGGAAAAGGCCCAGAGCCTGTGAAGAGGGCAAATGCCCGTGAAGCTTGCTTCCCCTAAGAAAGGCCCGGAGCCTGTGAAGAAGGCCAACGCCTGTGAAGCTTCCCGCCCGTGACACTCTAACGTAATAATGAGTTGGGGATGTACACGCCCCAGAGTCTCAGGAGCGCCAGCCTCAGGCTCTGGGGCTCCCTCCCACGCCCAGTGGCAGCACTTAGCTCCGCGCTGGTGACAAGACGTTGAAGACTAGATTAGGTGCCGGACGCGGCTTTTTCATTTGCTTTCCGCAGTTGGCTTGTTCATTCTCATTCGAAGTTTTGTTGAAGCTGTTACCGTCTTTGACTTGAGGTTCTTCGACTTTTCACTCTCCTGCCTTGATTTCTCTTATGCAAGGCCTCGCGAGGGGGCGGCCGGACGCCCTCGTGAGTGTTTCTATCCTAGTCGTTCAGAGGTTTCGCGACCTGGGTCCATTACAGAAGCACCCCTCCAGTCCGTGCCCCATGGGCACTACGGCACGAACACAGTGCCTGGGTCGGTCGCCCCCCACGGCTGGGGCCGGGAACTATCCACGCGTGGGCACGTAGCCGGAAGGCACGATAACGAAAGCAAAGCGATGATTAACAGCAATAACCCAAACACGCCCCCGCGGGGTGTCGGTGTACTAAAGTAGGGGTACCTTAGTATCCCGAACTTGTGCACGGGCAGTCGCAGCATCCCGCGGCAAGGCTTGCCGGGTGACCGCCAAGGACCTCCATGGTTCCCTTGGAGCCATTCAAGAACAAAGTATTCAAGCCAAGGAGACAAGATCCCGGCAAGAGGAGCTTGCCGGGAAGATCAACTAAAGCCCCGGCAAGAGGAGCTTGCCGGGAAGGCTGACCAAGACCCCGGCAAGAGGAGCTTGCCGGGAAATACAACCAAGGCCCGGAGAGCGACAAGCTCCCGGACGCGACAAGACCGCACCCCCGGCAAGGTGCTTGCCGGGGCAGGCAACCACTCTGTACCTGCGCTCCAGCACATCCACTAACGTGTCGCCCTGGGACCTTTCCTGGCGCACGTGGCGGGCGGCTGTGCAGCCAGGGGTACACGGTGGCAAGCGGCACTGACAAGATAGCCATCGTGGCGAATGGTGGCGTCCCTGACGGTCCCTTTTCGCACTGTTTGAGCGACGCGGACGGGTATTTAAGGCCCTTGTCCCCTGCCGTCAGGGTTAGGTATGATACACTGTACAAGTAGCTGTACCTACCTCAACTCCATTTACATTTTTGCCCTTGCCTACGTTGCCACCTGTCGGTGACCCCTTTAGCATATAAAAGGAGGCCTATGCGCAACGTAGAAGGGGGGTTCGATTCTCATTCACGCTCGGTCTCGTTACCTGCTGGTGTGTACTGTAGCTCCCAGCGCTCCCGAGCAAGAAACCAATACAAACCACAAAGCAGCAGTAGGGTTTTACGCATCCGTGCGGCCCTAAGCTGGGTAAAACCGCTCGTGTGCCTCTCCTCGATCCGCTCTTCGTGCGATCTCCGCCCCCCGCCGAACCAAAAGGGGCTCCGGTCCCATAGGTGTTCGTGGGTTCTCAGTCCTCCCCGACATCTTTGGCGCGCCAGGTAGGGGGCGTCGAGGTTGTGTGAACCTGATCCGGCGAGGACACGAGCTAGATCTTCATCACCTACATCGACATGCCACTGAAGAAGAAGGCTTCGGAGGCGGCTGCTCTGTCCGCGTCGAGCCCACCGCCCCCGGAGCAAACAGGTGGTGGGGTAGACGCCGGCGGAAGAATGGACGTCGACGAGGGAGCTCACGGTGCTGCCAAGTCCAAGGACAAGGCTGCGCAGACCTCGGCGTCCGCACATCCACCGCATCCGTCTCCGGAGGCGCGGGACCAGCAACGTCATGGTACTCATGGTACCATACGTTTGCTGGATCAAGATCGAGCTGGTGGGTCTCGGGAGGCTCAAGGCCAACTTGCACGCCTACATGCCGGCATGAGCGAGGTAAGGTCGCCTGGACGGGATGCTGCTCCTTCTAACACAGTTAGAAGTCCGAGCATATCCCGCTCCTTGCTCCGTTCACCACCGCCACCCACCACTCCAGCAGAAGCTTTAGCGAGAGCTCAACTGCTCCTCGATTATCCTCCAACGGCCGACAAGATCGACGAGTGAAGGGCCACCATTCAGAGTCTCATCGGTTTCGCCAACGGCGACATTCCACGGTAGCCGAGTACCTCGCAGCCGCGGCAAGACTGCCCGGCGCGAACCGATGGCAACAAGACCGGTGGGGGTGCAACCACCATGCACTCCCCGCCCCAAAGGCCAAGATCGCCGACTCTCCGGGTCAACCTCGACAGAGTCTCCACCGCGTCGTCAGATCCGCGAACTCGTCGCGATCAGCGTCAAGTTCTTCACGAACGACAACAAGAAGACGCTCGTACTCGCATCGAGCGCCGAAGAGAAGCGCGACGTCAATCAGACCAGCGCGCTGGGCCCTTTGTCGATGTGCATGCGCCAGGGGAACCAGGCGACTTGCCGTACATGGTAGGTTGCCCTGCGTTCACCCGTGAGCTGCGGCAAGTCCAGTGGCCCAGCACGAAGCATTTCAAGCCAGACGTACCAGAGAAGTACGACGGCAAGTCGCATCCGTTGGAGTTCCTCGGCATCTACACCATCGCGGTGCAAGCTGCCGGGGGGCGAGACGAGAAGATCCTTGCCAACTATTTCCCGCTGGTGCTCAAGCCCAACGTCAGATCCTGGCTCATGCACTTGCCGGACAACTCCATTTCTTCCTGGGCAGACCTGTGCCATCAGTTTGTCGGCGCCTTTACAGGCGGCCAAAAACCTCATGGCCAAGAGAGCGATCTCCATCTGCTTGACCAGAAAGAAGGAGAGCCTCTGCGCAAGTACATTCAGAGATTCAGCCGTGTGCATTACAACATCCCGGATGTCCACCCTGCTGCGGTCATCAGCGCGTTCCATCAGAACGTGCGTAACCGCAGGATGCGGGAGGAGATGGCGATGTGCAAGATCAGAGACGTCAGTGAGCTGTACGCTCTGGCCGACAAGTGCGCACGTGCTGAGGAAGGGAGGAGACTCCCCCGAGAGAACACTAGAGCAGAAGGATCCGACAGCGACGATACCGCCCCGGCAAAGAAAAACCGGCGGCGGAACAGGAAGAAGAAAAGTAACAAAGTGTTAGCCGTTGAGCAGTCCGGCAACGAAGGTGACGCCAATACAGCCAAGGCAGATGGCTCCGGCAAGGAGGTTGCCGCATGCACCAACTACCAGGCTGTGGCGGTCGCCGACAAGCAGGACGACACCAACAATCAGTACTGCAAGATCCACCGCACCAAGGGCCATGATCTCAAGAACCGCAAGAAGGTTGAGAAGCTTGTCGAGCAGTAGAGGGCTGAGTACGAGCGACGCGACAAGGAGAAAGCCCAAGGGGGTGATAGAGGATCCGGCAAGAAGCATCCCGGCCGGGGAGGACGCCGCGACAAGGTCAAGCAGCGGCAAGGAGACAGACCTCCCCGCGGCCGCGACAACGATGAAGACGACGAAGATGAAGATATGGAGGATGCCGAGGCCAGCGAGGAAGAGTTCCAGAAAGCCACAGAGGTCTTGTGCATTGACGGAGGTGCTTCTCTGCATACTTCACACCACCAACTCAAACAGTGGGTGCGGGAAGTCAATGCGGCAGGACCACCTGTCGAATCGCGCAAGCTTCTGAAATGGTCCAGCACGCCTATCATCTTTGATATTGAGGACCACCCCGATCGCACAACTGCGGTCGGGTGCTTGCCGATGTTGGTTTCACCAACTATCCGCAACCTCAAGGTCACAAAGATGCTAGTTGACGGCGGGGCCGGCTTGAACCTGATCTCCTCCGCAGTACTCCAGAAGCTTCAGATCCCTGACAGCGAGCTCGAAGAGACCGGCACATTCCAAGGAATCAATCCGGGAAGGAGCAAGCCGAAGGGAAAGGTCACGTTGCCGGTAACATTTGGCAGCGAGTTGAACTTCAGGACTGAGAGGGTCACGTTCAACGTTGCTAATTTCCCATTGCCTTATAATGGGATACTTGGCCGTCCAGCACTCGCCAAGTTCATGGCAGCCTCTCACTATGCGTACAACATGCTCAAGATGCCCGGCCCGATAAGTGTCATCTCTGTCCCTGGCGACAAGAAAGATGGTCTTATCTGTGCCGACAAGATCTACCGGGAAGCGGCAGCCGCAACAGATCGCCAGCCACTTGCCGCTGAAGCTCCCGGAGGGAAGAAGAAGACCAAGTCCGGCAAGAGTTCTGATGCCCACTCCGGCAAGCGCACCTCTTTGGAGTGTTGCGCTACCGTCGAGGACGCACCATCGAGCTCCACCGGCAAGTGTAAGAAGACGATGGCTCAAGTTGCGGCACGAACACAGGGCCTGGGTCGGTCGCCCCCCACGGCTGGGGCCGGGAACTATCCATGCGTGGGCACGTAGCCGGAAGGCACGATAACGAAAGAAAAGCGATGATTAACAGCAATCACCCAAACACGCCCCCGCTCCTGTCGGTGTACTAAAGTAGGGGTACCTTAGTATCCCGAACTTGTGCACGGGCAGTCGCAGCATCCCGCGGCAAGGCTTGCTGGGTGACCGCCAAGGACCTCCATGGTTCCCCTGGAGCCATTCAAGAACAAAGTATTCAAGCCAAGGAGACAAGACCCCGGCAAGAGGAGCTTGCCGGGAAGATCAACTAAAGCCCTGGCAAGAGGAGCTTGCCGGGAAGGCTGACCAAGACCCCGGCAAGAGGAGCTTGCGGGGAAAGACAACCAAGGCCCGGAGAGCGACAAGCTCCCGGATGCGACAAGACCGCACCCCCGGCAAGGTGCTTGCCGGGGCGGGCAACCACTCTGTACCTGCGCTCCAGCACATCCACTAACGTGTCGCCCTGGGACCTTTCCTGGCGCACGTGGCGGGCAGCTGTGCAGCCAGGGGTACAAGGTGGCAAGCGACGCTGACAAGATAGCCATCGTGGAGAACGGTGGCGTCCCTGGCGGTCCCTTTTCGCACTGTTTGAGCGACGCAGACGGGAATTTAAGGCCCTTGTCCCCTGTCGTCAGGGTTAGGTATGATACACTGTACAAGTAGCTGTACCTACCTCAACTCCATTTACATTTTTGCCCTTGCCTACGTTGCCACCTGTCGGTGACCCCTTTAGCATATAAAAGGAGGCCCATGCGCAACGTAGAAGGGGGGTTCGATTCTCATTCACGCTCGGTCTCGTTAGCTGCTGGTGTGTACTATAGCTCCCAGCGCTCCTGAGCAAGAAACCAATACAATCCACAAAGCAGCAGTAGGGTTTTACACATTTGTGCGGCCCGAAGCTAGGTAAAACCGCTCGTGTGCCTCTCCTCGATCCGCTCTTCGTGCGATCTCCGCCCCCCGCTGAACCGAAAGGGGCTCCGGTCCCATAGGTGTTCGTGGGTTCTCAGTCCTTCCCGACACGGGGCTCCACGCTACTGTCTTTTTACGCAGGAAAAAGGAAAAGAAAGAGCAAATCAGGCGCAGCTCGCCTCACACCGGCCTGCAGGGAAGACTCGAGCTGCCTCCGGGGCTCAGGCAGACTCCCTCTCGCGCTTCACCGAGGAGCGACGGCGGGCAGACGCGCTACCACCTTCCAAGCAGGTACGATAGCATGGGGGATGACCGCGGCCACTGCTAGAAGAGTCGTCGCCTGAAGAAGAACCGGTGAAGCTTGGGGAACCCTGAGCGCCGCCAATCACGCGAGCGCTGTCCTCTCCATCATCGCCGGGGCTGGGTCCCCGGCCGCGGTCGTCGTCCTCAGGGCAGCACCATGCACAGCGACCATCTTCCCCAAACACCCTCACGTAGAGGGTGGAATCACCGTCAAACTTGAAGTGGAGGGTGCACCGACGGCTCAGGCCATGCGCGCGGGCAAACGTCTGCCAACCGCGGGTCAAGGCCAGGCTCCCTGCTGCGGAGTCCTCCAGTGAAGCCCATGAGGCCCGGCTGCAGTAGCCGTCTGCCTGAAGCCAGAGGCCGCCCGGGGCGCCGGCCAGGAGCTCGCCGAGGAGGAAGCGAGGAAGTTAAAGCCGGGTGCTAGTCGGCTCCGCCGACCACACGACAAACTCTGGCAGCACTTCTGCAGCGCGAAAGCGCGGCCTGTGGGAATGCGCGACCGAAGCGCGCCCCCCGGCCGCAGCTGTCCGCCCGTCACCGTGATGGAAATCATCTCCGCGGCCGCGGGGAGCTGCCGTGGTGGCCACAGGATGTTTCCGAGGGCGCCCTCGGCTGCGCTTGGGCGGGGGAGAGGTAGCCTCAACCTGGCGAGCCTTCCCCTTCTCTGCGGCCGAGAACGTCCTCGACGGAGCCATGAAGAAGAAGGAGAAGAAAGGGGGGATGAACTGGAAGGGCGCGCGCCGCTCCGTACTTATGGCCGGCGAAGGCCAACCATCGACCTCCACGATCGTAGGTAATCATGACCCGCTTTGCATGCAGGGACTTGTCCAATGCGTGCAATTACTGAGGCGCCGTGGGGAAGTGGAGATGCCCACGTCCAATCAACCGCCACGCGGCGCCCAAGGCCGCAGGCTGTTAGGGCCTGCGGCGCTTCGCCCTTTCCCTTTCGCCTCCCCGCACGGCCAAGTCCGGGCGCGCCTTGGGCCCGGGGGCTACTGTCGGCGTTATGGGGACGGGGGTCCCCAGACTTGCCTACCTGTGGCCTGCGGCGTGGCTCAAAGGGGACCCAGCACGACCCATCTTCATCAACATAGACCAGAGCCCCTCGCGAGGGGCCAAGCCTCGCGGGCCAGACGACACGGAGTTTCCTCAGGCACGACCTCATCAGGCTGGCTCTTGAGGAGGCAGAGAAATCAAGGCGGGGTACCTCACGAGGTGTCCGTGATGCAAGCCATGACGACCAAGGGCGCCAGCCCGCGCAGTGTCCTCCTTTCCTCTTTGGTGCAAAGGGAGCAAGCGCGGGCGAGAGCATCAAGCAAAGGCACCCGTTTCGGTGCGACGAGACCAATACCAGCCCAACGGCAGGGAGGAAGTCATTGTGGAGCCCAAGCCAGCGTCACCACCAGAGCCTTTGGCAGGCGAGGACCAACGTTACTCAGGATAAGTGTACCGGATGTTCCCCTTCAAAATGGCCAATTGTTGGCGCCCTTCCCGCTCGATATTTGGGAAGAGCCCCAGGGCCTTTGCCTATAAATAGGACTAGCCACCCCCAGGGTAGAGGGGGGATAATCTAGAGGCCAACCCAGAAACAAGTTGGATCGAGTAGCATCACACACACACACACAGAGAGAGAGAGAGAAGGGTGACTGAAGTCCTCCTAGCAGTTCATCGCCCCAGCCAAGAACAGACCCTCGCGAGGTTGTTCTTCCTTGTATTGCTCATCACCATCAGCCCAAGAGGCAATCCACCACACCACAAACTAGAGTAGGGTATTACTCCACAATGGTTGCCCGAACTAGTATAAACCCTGTGTCTCTTGTGCTATTCTTTCCATAGCTTAGATCTTAGCGAGGCGGTGGGGTGCTGGTAGGTAGAAGGCGAAATCTCCTCGCGCACCCCAGTGTTCGAACCTCAAGGGTCTGCTGGAACCCGAAATCCGACAGTACTAGCTTCACATGTTGCACTATCTCTACGTCTACGTACGTAATACAACAAGTTTTAAACTTGAGACCAGCCACCCATCCTCACAAAGAACAATCTTTAACCTAGCACAGACTCCAGGAAATTTGGCCACAGTGTGAGGTGGGCCATATGTTAATGTGTTCGTTGTACGTAACCAGCACCTCGAATCCTCGATAGGAGTAGTAGGAGTAGTAGGGTGGCACGGGCCAGAACAAGCATTCATGTCCAGGAGTACGTCCAGGGGCGGAGCTGGAGTAAATGTTACCCGATGCACCACTTTAACCAGGCATAAATTTTTCAGGCAACGGTATATTGGATATAGGTGTGTTCCATAGCTTCTAGCACACATATTATTGGATATAACAGAAGACAATTTATGAAAACAAAATGTAGCCATCAAAATTCTTAATGTAATGATAAAACAGGGGACAAAATTACTTGAAAAAGATGCCTTGCATTTCCAAATTCCAAAATACATCGTCGGACAACAAGGTTCAGTAACCTACAACATACAAATAGAATTAAACTTACAAGTACAATATATTATCTTCTCACTAGATCTTTCAAATTAGGATGAAAATGTTCTATTAATTTTCTCTTGCCAGGATCATATTGAAACTCCTCTTCCCAATTTATGTCTTTTGGAAAATCTTGTGATAGTACTTTTCTTTTGAGAAAAACTTGTCCATAGTATCACTATTTGACAAATACAAATTAGAAATGAGACATGAATACCTATATAGACAAATGGAATATACTCTTAATTAGAAGTTATAACCCTAGGAAATGCCCTCATGCTTTTTCAAAACATAGTGATTTATTCTATTTGCTACAAATTTATATACAATTGTTGCAGTTTGTAAACAAAATAGGAAAAGCAAGAAAAGACTATCCGCAAGTGTGGTCTGTTGTAAAACTTGTAATCTATGGACGCATGGAAGACAGAGCGGAAGACTCAAGATTGGAATTTGAAAAGATTGCCGAATTACCGAGAGCCGGAACGGCGGACCGACGTGCGGCGTCGACTCGCCGGTGAAGACTCGGGCTACGTGGCCGGTGGCCTACAGCGTCCGTCGCCCTGCCGCAGTCCCGCTGCCGCCTGGGTATGCGACGGCGAGCGGACTAGGCGTATGGTATGGAGGCTAGCTCCGTACGGTACGCGTGTACACAAACCCAATCTAGTTTTTTTAGGTGGAAATTTGATCGATGGATTTAGGTTAGGGTACTGCCCCTGTGTCCCGTGCGTGGATCAATTAAGGATATGGGCCAGTGTGGGCTGCCGAGGCATGCTGGAAAGAACAGACCCTGATGCACAACTATTGGGCTAACCTGATGCACTGGGCCTTTTTATTTGATAGGTACTACTAGCACTTTTTTGGACCCGTATTCCTGTGCATACGGATCAGCCCAATGGGCTCCACCCCTGAGTACGGCACACGCCACTAGCACGACTTCCATGTGACACCATATTTCTTGGAGTCCGTGCTACAACAATCTCTTCAACCTCGTCATTTCTCTAACTCAGCCATCGCGTGGCGGGCCAGGTGGGGGTTTGCCAATAGTTGGTTTCCTCAACTGCGGTCCCACTTGTAAGGCCAACTCCAACGCATGAAGCCAAACGGACCTGCGTTTTGCCCGGATTCTGTCCGTTTGGGTAGGGCAATGGGGTCTTGTCCGGGCCATTTCTCGGATGCAGTGGTCGTGCGCCGAACGCTCGACCACATCCCGACCGCGTACATTTTTCTTTGCAAACACATATCTTTTTTTCATCATTAATTTTTTGGTACATGGAAATACATCACCAAAATTTTGACTAGAAAAGCAAGACCAAAGAAAACAAGAACCACAAGAATACATTTTAGAAGATATCCAACTTCCATAACTGCTCCTGTAAGTTGGATTAGTGCCTTCTTGATGCATTCATTGTTGATCTGCGGAGGCTCGATCTTGTGTGCTTCTTTCTTCTTCGAGTGTAAAGAAGTAGACGTGTCTAGCCTCTATTCTATCAACAAGTGCACTAGTCTCATGTCTAGCCTCTATGCTAGCTAAAAGTGCTAGAACATCTACTAAATTACGCTCTATCAATATATCGTTGTACTATTCTTCCCAATACCAAAACTTGCATCCATTCTACACAATAAAATTTTAAGTTAGCACAACTAGTCTAATCCGAGAGCACAACCAAAGATTTGGTCGAGTTCTACCTCCTTTTGCGAACACGTGGGACATCCAGCATCCAGGTCGTGTCATGCAAGAAAATAGAGTGGTAGGTGAAGCCACGTGATGTGCATCTTGGGTTAAACTGTAAATAGAATCTTACTACTCTTGAGTAACTCCAAAAGCGGCCACCGAAGATCTTTATTGGATTTGTTTTTCATCACCAGCACGTCGAGGTGAAAGATGTGCAGGTTCAGTGGGTCCTCTTGCGTTTTCACTGACATGTGGGACCGCATATGAGCAAACAGACGATGGGCTCCGCACGTCTGCTGGCTGGCTGAGAAGAGAGATAGAGGAGGGCTGAGCACGGACTCCAGGAAATTTGTTCTACGTACTCGATATAGTGGACTAACCAACACCTCGATATAGTGGGGTGGCATGGGCCATAACTAGCATTCATGTCTAGCAGTACGACACACGCCACCCACACGAGTCCCATCTGATACCAATTTTCTTGGAGTCCATGCTAGCTACATCCATCTCTTCTCGCTCCTGTTTTCTCAGCCATTGTGCGGTGGGCGGGGTGGTGGTTTGCCGATAGTCGGTATGCTCAACTGTGGTCCCACTTGTAAGTGAAAATGCAACACAGCACGCATTCCCCCTTGAGCGGCGTGCCGGACAAACCGTGTGGGGGTGCAACACGAACATGGTAGGATTTTACTTTTAAACTTGTAACTTGTAAAATTTGGTTATGCTCCATGGGGCGACCGATAGATAGAAATAACGATTTTCCCTAGAGTAATGAGAAGTTTGGTTCTGGCGCGGTTCATGCATGGAGTACGTAGGAAAATTATGAAGTTGATGCGAAAGGTAAGATAATTACAAGTAGTACCATATACTACTACATGGATTTGACGAAAAAATAAAGATACATACGGATCCATCAACGACATCCTCATGCCCTAGTGCACCAGGTCTCCAACCGACGTGTGAGGAGCAGCGGCGTTGGCGTCAAGCTCAACGTGCTTCTGAACAATGCCGTCCAAGGTTGCCCAATGGTCCAAGAAGGCCAGCGTCCTATCGTCCTCCTCTTGCATGTAGTAGTCCTTGTGGACGATTTGCGTGTAGACGTGGGTGATTATGTCGATGGTGTCTTGCTGCGCCAGGTGCTACGCAGCGGGCGCGACCTCGAGGTGGACATTCTTCGGCGCGACGGTGGGCAGTCGCAGGGCCGCCAGTGCATCGAAGAGGTTGTCACCATAGAGGCCGTTGAGGGTGGCAGGCATCGCAGAGCCTGGGCGCGTGGGCTGGAGGCGTACGTCAAGGTCGGCTGCGAGCTTCTTGACGACGGTGAACTTGTCAAGGAAGCCGACGTGGACCTCGTCGAACAAGGAGACGAAACTCTCGTCCAAGCGGCCCCTCACCCTGGCGGCCTCAAGCACTACCTGGAGACGTTCCTCGGTGCCGGGCCACAGGCCAGCGTCGTTCCGCGGTGCTAGTACTAGTAGTTGTAGTACTACCACTGTAGTAGCACTGCACTACCCGTTGGTCAAATTATTACGTGCTGCTCCTCACAATGAAGTGACAAGACCCTACGCTGGAGATGACACCTTAGTATAGGCGCCGTGTTCGGCATACCATAGTCAGCCTCACCGTCTGCAGTCACTATCATCATGGCTGTAGACCTAGCCTGCTTACAACTAGCCGTGTTCGACATAATTTCCCGTGCGTAGATGCCCGTGCATTGAACGGAACACCAAGATTGGGGGTGGACGGCGCCGGCAGCGACCATCGCGCCAGATTTTTCCATGGCCTTCTAGATGTGGTGGGGAGGATATAAGGCTGATTGTGAGAGACAAGGAGTTGTTTGTAAATAGGGAACAAGTGCGGGCATCTTTTTGCAAAACTGGAGAAGTTTGGTTTGTATGCGTCATATCTAGATCCGATGGCTATTGGTGAAAGATGGCAGGCACAACATCATCACCAACTCAGGACCTGTTTGATTCGCAGGATTTTGAAAATGCAGGAATAGGACACGACAATATTACAGGTTTCAAACTGATATTACAAATGTTAGGAGTAATGCTGCACCTATGAAGAGGGAATTACTAGGAAGTTTACGTAATAACTTTCGTTACTTTAGGTGGATGCAGCATTATCGTACAAACTAAAATCCACCGCCCTGACAAGGCACTAATGGGCAAATAAGTTTTCGAGTCTCTGGCCACTTGATGTTTCAAAAACAAATTCAGCTTCTGCGGAGACTTTGTCATTTAGGCTTAGACGCTTGCGGTGATCAGCACGCCATTCATTGTTGCGCCAGAGAATGCCAAACCTCATTACCTTGAGCACACTTGCCTCCAGAACAAAGAACCTGGCCAATTTAATCTCACATGTGCTGCCTCGGTAGTCGATCAAATCAATTTCTGTAAGATGGAGATCAAGGCATTCGATGAGATTGTTATAGTGCAGCACATTTTTCACTTTCGGTTTTTTTTATCTGCAAAAGAAGAGAACATATTAGAGCAGCTGGCTGTATAAGATTGCCGTGTCATCAAGAGGTACCAATATCATTCGCTCATACGATAGGGTTGCCTAGCTAGTGATATTTTTTCACTCTCTCTCTCTTTCTCTTTCCTCTCATTTACCTAGGAGTACGTGAAGAGCTTGGGCATTTGTTGCCTTCCACTATGTGGCCGATGCCATAATACGCATCGATGTCAAATCAAAAGATTTTGGCACCACTCTCGCGATGTGAGAGAGTTGGCACCGCTGTGCACACAGACCCACATGTATAAACAAATCAATCAAACCAACTACACTAGCCTCTCACTCTCCCAAAGAAGTGTTTTTTTATTGCCTCAGTCCTCTCTCTCTCTCCCACGCAAGTGTTTTTTCATTGCGTGAGTTAATTTGACACCGGAGCAAAGTAGGTGATCCAGATTGGGGCACCAGGTGAGCAATGGAGGGGCACCGATGCCAAATGCATCACAAGTGAATCTAGCACGTGTTTGGGCCTACATAATGCAGGGCCGTTATAGCCCACTTTTGTACTACCTCTTATTTAGTATAAAATTTTGACCATATATTTATGTAAGAAAATGCTAATGCATGTCACTAAAAATTACACCATTTGAAATTATGTTGAAATACGAATCCAACGATATAGTTCTTAGTGACATGCATTAACATTTTGTCAGTTAAATCTATGGTCAAATTTTGATACTACAAAATAGGTAGAGTAAACCAGGATGGAGGAAGTACTTCCTCTTAGGGTAACCATAGAGTTACTGGAGTAGTCTAAGTTACTTTCCACTATGACTAGCCTAGGCTACTATAGTAGTAAAACAGAAAAAACGATGCAGGTGGTCACGTGAGAAAAAATACTAAAAACATTTCTTTCGGTGCAGTGCGTAGATGCAGTTTTGAACACTACACTTGTCATCGTAATTTGGGAAAATTACGAAAAATTTGAGCTACGTTGTGATTACCGTTTACTAATAGGAAAGAAGTCTCACCTCGATGAGTAGCTTCTCCGTGCACGGAAAGCATGTAAGGAATCCAACAACTTGATCCAGATTGGGGCTGATAGATTTTATTGCCAAGATCTTCACTGTGCGCATAGACTGGGTCAAGCTTGTGGGAATCATTTTCTGGAAGACGGTCGTAAATACATCAAGAAGAAATTTAAAAATATGAATTTCAAGAAGACGGAGAATAAGATGAGTGTTGTACCTGAACGATTACGGATCCAATAAAGAGTTCGGAGAATTTGGCAGACAGGTGGACCAACACTGTCAATTTCGGCGCGTCAATGACCCTTATTTTTGTTGGACCTTCTAGATCCATCGGAGATTCATCGAGGCGATGTGGAGGCGCATTCTCAATGACCATAACATGGAACAGCTGGAGTGATCTCTTCCCAATTGATGTCTTGTTGCGGGGCCAGCAAGACACTTAAATCCATCGGAGATTCGTCGAGGCGATGTGGAGGCTAATGAACCCGTGGATCTGCTCAAGACGAAGGTACTCGAGCGGAGTGCAGCTGCGGAGCAGGTGCTCCATAGCCTTCTTCAAGATGACAACGTCGAATAGGTCGAGCTGCCTAAGTTGAGGGAGAAGAAGGGAGGGCACGGTATTAATCTGGGGAAGATAGTAGGAGCTGAAGCTGGTGCGGCACAGCGTTGGCGCGAGGCAGAGCGCGGACAACGACGGAGAGCGACATCGTCCAGCTTCAAAGCTGAGCTCCTTGAGCTGATCTAGGGCGTGGGATAAGAACCACTCGTCGAACCTCTGTTGGACCTTGCAGTTGGTACTGACCATGCGGATGTCAAGCCGTCTGGCTGGCCTAGGGTGCGATGAAAGGATCTTGGAGACTGCGGCCATGCGTTTGCAATCCTTGTCGCAGAGGCAGTTGTCGATGGTGAGGTTGAGGGGGACGCGGCGCCAGAGGGGGCGCCACCGCCGGGAGAACAGTGCGGTCCGCACGGCAGATTTGGTGGGGAGGAGGCCGATGATGACGAGCAACATGTCGTCGGGGAGGCTGCTGATGAAGTCCAGGCTCGCCGGATGCAGTTTTGGCTCGAGCCGCCTTCCTTTGTTGGCTGCCTTGACGTCAATCTTAACCGGCGGCGATGCCGGTGTACACGTGTGCTGGTGTGTGTTCTGTGCTGGGTGTGCGCGAGTGCGTCCTTCTGTGCATGCCGTCGTCCGGTGGTGAATTGTGCGCGAGTGCGTCCTCCACGCGGAAGAAGTGTGTCCTCAATGCGCCCTCAATTTACTAGCGTGCGGGGTGCTACCCCGAGTGGTTTCAACTTTGTTTACTTCACCGCGTGTCAGATGGGCCTCTAGTTTACTTATTTTCACCCACTGCCACATGGGCCAGCACACGAAGATACAGAACACGAGCTGACAAAGCAGCATGTGGACTGGTTGACCGACCAACTAAACAATATACGGATCTATACGCTGACAGATTGAGCGTATACCGTCGGTATAGAGTGTTCGTGTGGGAGGGAGGCCCGTGAGAGATAGGAGAGAGAGAGAGAGAGAGAAAGAGCTACTCCCTCCGTTCGATAATGTAGTTCCAACATTTTTTTAAAGTCAAACTTTTGAAACTTTGACCAAGTTTATAAAGAAATTACTTATATCTACAATACCAAAGATAAATGAGAGTATGAAGTAAGTACATGTTTCATGAGGACATCAATACCATTGTTACACCCACAGCCCCTGCTGCTATACATACTGGACCAATTACTAGAGCTCGCGCACGCCAATTGAATTATCAGGTACTTTCGTTTCTTGGTAACAATTCCAATGTTCATGAGAATATGATGCTGCCTAAATTGGATACCTTTGTTTTGCTTACAAATGAAGGGCCTACCATGGACAAGAAAGATGAACCTTGGAGCAAGTTCAAGCATGGAGATGTTGGCATGCGCAAGGGGAACAAGAACGGAGTTACAAGTGATGATTCAGTGACTTTGAAGCCACCATAATGAGTGCATGAAGCCTTGGACGAAATATACAAGATGCCACTTCATAATATTCGTCCATAGGCTATTCTAGGTGCTGCTTCACCTTATTATTGGGCCAGGCCCATGTAATTTAGAAATACTTAAGTATAGGCTGTTTTTAGAGTCCGTATGTGTGGGGAAACAAGAGTTAGGGTTGGTTTCGGACCCCTCCCTCAAGGGCCATGAAATTCCCTCCTCTTCCTCCATATATACAACCCTTAGGGTGTCGTTTAGACTTTGGGTTTTGTTTAGATCAGAAGTTCGCCATAGCTGCAACTTCACGTACTTCGTTTGTGTTCAACGACCAGACCAAGGCGTCATAGAACCCCACCTTCATTAATAAAGCTTTCCTCTTATATTCGCAATATCCAGATTGCAATCTTAGTTTCTTGATTGTTCTTCGTTTGCTCGCAGGAAACATGCCCTCGTGGTCAGGTTGATCGTGCTCCGGCGTGGTCAATAACCCTCGGAAGTTGGTTTAGCGATTGCTAAGGCGGGACGTCTCGCACGTTCATAGTCGGATCGTCAAGGTCGACTCCCACAAAAAACGATAGCCACCATCTCATTGAAACATCGGGACACCTATGCCTCTATTAAGTGGTATCAGATTTTCATGTTGCTCGGTGAGATTTTACAGTTTTTCGTAGTTTAGATCGAGTCTGTTCTTCATACCTACACTCCACGAAAAAGCAACAAAAAAAAGGGTTAGTTCATCATATCCGAACATATGTGAGCCTTTGCATATTCTTTTCTGTATTTGCTTTGTTGAATTTGCGGTTGCATCGTCGTGTCTAGTTGCTGGTCTTAGCGTCTAGTCTTTTGGAGTTTCGAGTTCTGTTCACGGGTGTTCACGCCGCCGCTGCACCATCATCATCCGCTGTCATATACCACCGCTTGTCCATCACCAATGCGAGTCCACCTATACCATCGCTTGTCCATCACCAATTCGAGTCCACATATACCACCACTAGTTCATCACCAATCCGAGTCCACATATACCACCGCCTGTCCATCACCAACCCGGGTCCACATATACCACCGCTTGTCCATCACCAATCCGAGTTCTTTTCATATTAGGTTTGTTTTCGAGATCCATCTAGTTTTCGTTTTGTGTTTCCTTGCATGCGTAGGTCTCGAAAAAAATTACACCATTTGAAATTATGTTCAAATACGAATCCAACGATATTGTTCTTAGTGACATGCATTAACATTTTGTCAGTTAAATCTATGGTCAAATTTTGATACTACAAAATAGGAAGAGTAAACCAGGACGGAGGTAGTACTTGCTCTTAGGGTAACCATAGAGTTACTGGAGTAGTCTAAGTTACTTTTCACTATGACTAGCCTAGGCTACTATAGTAGTACAACAACAAAAAGACAATGCACGTGATCATGTGATAAAAAATACTAAAAACATTTCTTTCGGTGCAGTGCGTAGATGCAGTTTTGAACACTACACTTGTCATCGTAATTTGGGAAAATTACGAAAAAGTTGAGCTACGTTGTGATTACCGTTTACTAATAGGAAAGAAGTTTCACCTCGATGACTAGCTTCTCCGTGCACGAAAGGCATGTAAGGAATCCAACAACTTGATCCAGATTGGGGCTGATAGATTTTATTGCCAAGATCTTCACTGTGCGCATAGACTGGCTCAAGCTTGTGGGAATCATTTTCTGGAAGACAGTCGTAAATACATCAAGAAGAAATTTAAAAATGTGAATTTCAAGAAGACGAACAAGAAGATGAGTGTTGTACCTGAACGATTACGGATCCAATAAAGAGTTCGGAGAATTTGGCAGACAGGTGGACCAACGCTGTCAATTTCGGCGCGTCAATGACCCTTATTTTTGTTGGACCTTCTAGATCCGATACAAGCAATCTCTCAAGGAAAGGCGCATTGTCAATGACCATAACGTGGAACAGCTGGAGTGATCTCTTCCCAACTGATGTCTTGTTGCGGGGCCAGCAAGACACATAAATCCATCGGAGATTCGTCGAGGCGATGTGGAGTCTAATGAACCCGTGGATCTGCTCAAGACGAAGGTACTCGAGCGCAGTACAGCTGCGGAGCAGGTGCTCCATATCCTTCTTTGAGATGACAACGTCGAACAGGTCGAGCTTCTTGAGTTGAGGGAGAAGAAGGGCGGGCACGGGATTAATCTGGGAAGATAGCAGGAGCTGAAGCTGGCGCGGCGCAGCGTTGGCGTGAGGCGGAGCGCGGATGGGCAGAGAGCGACATCGTCCGGCTTCAAAGCTGAGCTCCTCGAGCTGATCTAGGTCGTGGGATAAGAACCACTCGTCGAACTTGGGTTGGACCTTGCAGTTGGTACTGAACATGCGGATGTCAAGGCGTCTGGCTGGCCCAGGGTGCGACGAAAGGATCTTGGAGACTGCGGCCATGCGTTAGCAATCCCCGTCGCAGAGGCAGTTGTCGACGGTGAGGTTGAGGGGGACGCGGCGCCAGAGGGGGCGCCACCGCCGGGAGAGCAGGGCGGTCCACACGGCAGATTTGGTGGGGAGGAAGCCGATGATGACGAGCAACATGTCGTCGGGGAGGCTGCTGATGAAGTCCAGGCTCGCCGGATGCGGTTTTGGCTTGAGCCGCCTTCCTTTGTTGGCTGCCTTGCCGTCCATCATAACCGGCGGCGACGCCGGTGTACACGTGTGCTGGTGTGTGTTCTGTGATGGGTGTGCGCGAGTGCGTCCTTCCGTGCATGCTGTCGTGCAGTGGTGAATTGTGCGCGAGTGCGTCCTCCACGCGGAAGAAGTGTGTCCTCAATGAGCCCTCAATTTACTAGCGTGCGGGGTGCTACCCCGAGTGGCTTCAACTTTGTTTACTTCACCGCGTGTCAGATGGGCCTATAGTTTACTTATTTTCACCCACTGCCACATGGGCCAGCACACGAAGATACAGAACACGAGTTGACAAAGCAGCATGTGGACTGGTTTACTGGTCAACTAAACAATATACAGATCTATACGCTGACATAGTGAGCGTATACCGTCGGTATAGAGTGCTCGTTTGAGAGGTAGGCCCGTGAGAGATAGTAGAGAGAGAGAGAAAAAGAGCTACTCCTTCCATTCGCTAATGTAGTTCCAACATTATTTTTAAAGTCAAACTTTTGAAGCTTTGACCAAGTTTATAAAGAAATTACTTACATCTACAATACCAAAGATAAATGATAGTATGAAGTAAGTACATGTTTGATGAGGACATCAATACCATTGTTACACCCACAACCCCTGCTGCTATACATACTGGATCAATTACTAGAGCTCGCGCACGCCAATTGAATTATCAGGTACTTCCGTTTCTTGGTAACAATTCCAATGTTCATGAGAATATGATGCTGCCTAAATTGGATACATTTGTTTTGGTTACAAATGAAGGGCCTACCATGGACAAGAAAGATGAACCTTGGAGCAAGTTCAAGCATGGAGATGTTGGCGTGCGCAAGGGGAACAAGAACGGAGCTACGAGTGATGATTCCTGGACTTTGAAGCCACCATAATGAGTGCATGAAGCCTTGGACAAAATATACAAGATCCCACTTCATAATATTCGTCCATAGGCTATTCTAGGTGCTGCGTCACCTTATTATTGGGCCAGGCCCATGTAATTTCCAAATACTTAAGTATAGGCTGTTTTTAGAGTCCGTATGTGTGGGGAAACAAGAGTTAGGGTTGGTTTCGGACCCCTCCCTCAAGGGCCACGAAATTCCCTCCACCTCCTCCATAATTACAGCCCTTAGGGCGTCGTTTAGACTTTGGGTTTTGTTTAGATCAAAATTTCGCCATAGTTGCAAGTTCGCGTACTTCGTTTGTGTGCAACAAGCAGACCAAGGCGTCACAGAACCCCACCTTCATTAATAAATTTTTCCTCTTATATGCGCAATATCCAGATTGCAATCTTAGTTTCTTGCTTGTTCTTCGTTTGCTCGCAGGAAACAGGCCCTCATGGTCAGGTTGATCGTGCTCCGGCATGGTCAATAACCCTTGGAAGTTGGTTTAGCGATTGCTAAGGCGCGACATCTCGCACGTTCATAGTCGGATCGTCAAGGTCGACTCCCACAGAAAACGATAGCCACCATCTCATTGAAACATCGGGACACCTTTGCCTCTATCAAGTGGTATCAGATTTTCAGTTTGCTCGATGAGATTTTACATTTTTTCATAGTTTAGATCGAGTCTGTTCTTCATACCTACACTCCACGAAAAAGCCACAAAAAATATTAGGGTTAGTTCATCATATCCGAACCAATCTGAGACTTTGCATAATCTTTTCTGTATTTGCTTTGATGAATTTGCGGTTGCATCGTCGTGTCTAGTTGCTGGTCTTAGCGTCTAGTCTTTTGGAGTTTCGAGTTCTGTTCACGGTTATTCACGCCGCCGCTGCACCATCATCATCCGCTGTCATATACCACTGCTTGTCCATCACCAATCCGAGGCCACATATACCATGGCTTGTCCATCACCAATCCAAGTCCACCTATACCACCGCTTGTCCATCACCAATCCGAGTCCACATATACCATCGCTTGTCCATCACCAATCCAAGTCCACCTATACCACCGCTTGTCCATCACCAGTCCGAGTCCACATATACCACCGCTTGTTCATCACCAATCCGAGTCCACATATACCACCGCCTGTCCATCACCAATCCGAGTCCACATATACCACCGCCTGTCCATCACCAATCCGAGTTCTTTTCATATTAGGTTTGTTTTCAAGATCCATCTAGTTTTCGTTTTGTGTTTCCTTGCCTGCGTAGGTCTCGAAAAAAATTACACCATTTGAAATTATGTTCAAATACGAATCCAACGATATAGTTCTTATTGACATGCATTAACATTTTGTCAGTTAAATCTATGGTCAAATTTTGATACTACAAAATAGGAAGAGTAAAACAGGACGGAGGTAGTAATTGCTCTTAGGGTAACCACAGAGTTACTGGAGTAGTCTATGTTACTTTCCACTATGACTAGCCTAGGTTACTATAGTAGCACAACAGAAAAACGATGCAGGTGATCACGTGATAAAAAATACTAAAAACATTTCTTTCCGTGTAGTGCGTAGATGCAGTTTTGAAGACTACACTTGTCATCATAATTTTGGAAAATTACGAAAAATTTGAGCTACGTTGTGATTACCGTTTACTAATAGGAAAGAAGTTTCACCTCGATGACTAGCTTCTCCGTGCACGGAAAGCATGTAAGGAATCCAACAAATTGATCCAGATTGGGGCTGATAGATTTTATTGCCAAGATCTTCACTGTGCGCATAGACTGGGTCAAGCTTGTGGGAATCATTTTCTGGAAGACGGTCGTAAATACATCAAGAAGAAATTTAAAAATGTGAATTTCAAGAAGACGGAGAAGAATACGAGTGCTGTACCTGAACGATTACGGATCCAATAAAGAGTTCGGAGAATTTGGCAGACGAGTGGACCAACGCTGTCAATTTCGGTGCGTCAATGACCCTTATTTTTGTTGGACCTTCTAGATCCGATACAAGCAATCTCTCAAGGAAAGGCGTATTCTCAATGACCATGACGTGGAACAACTGGTGTGATCTCTTCCCAATTGATGTCTTGTTGCGGGGCCAGCAAGACACATAAATCCATCGGAGATTCGTCGAGGCGATGTGGAGGCTAATGAACCCGTGGATCTCCTCAAGTAGAATGTACTCGAGCGCAGTACAGCTGTGGAGCAGGTGCTCCATAGCCTTCTTTGAGATGACAACGTCGAACAGGTCGAGCTGCTTGAGTTGAGGGAGAAGAAGGGCTGGCACAGGATTAATCTGGGGAAGATAGCACGAGCTGAAGCTGGCGCGGCATAGTGTTGGCGCGAGGCGGAGCGCGGACGGCGGCAGAGAGCGACATCGTCCAGCTTCAAAGCTGAGATCCTCGAGCTAATCTAGGGCGTGGGATAAGACCCACTCGTCGAACTTGGGTTGGACCTTGCAGTTGGTACTGAACATGCGGATGTCAAGGCGTCTGGCTGGCCCAGGGTGCGATGAAAGGATCTTGGAGACTGCGGCCATGCGTTTGCAATCGCCGTCGCAGAGGCAGTTGTCGATGGTGAGGTTGAGGGGGACACGGCGCCAGAGGGGGCGCCACCACCGGGAGAGCAGGGAGGTTCGCACGACATATTTGGTGGGGAGGAGGCCGATGATGATGAGCAGCATGTCGTCGGGGAGGCTGCTGATGAAGTCCAGGCTTGCCGGATGCGGTTTTGGCTCGAGTCGCCTTCCTTTGTTGGCTGCCTTGCCAGTGTACACGTGTGCTGGTGTGTGTTCTGTGCTGGGTGTGCGCGAGTGCGTCCTTCTGTGCATGCCGCCGTGCAGTGGTGAATTGTGCGCGAGTGCGTTCTCCACGCGAAAGAAGTGTGTCCTCAATGCACCCTCAATTTACTAGCATGCGGGGTGCTACCCCGAGTGGTTTCAACTTTGTTTACTTCACCGCGTGTCATATGGGCCTCTAGTTTAATTATTTTCACCCACTGCCACATGGGCCAGCACACGAAGATACAGAACACGAGCTGACAAAGCAGCATGTGGACTGGTTGACCGGTCAACTAAACAATATACGGATCTATACGCTGACACAGTGAGCGTATACCGTCGGCATAGAGTGTTCGTGTGAGAGGGATGCCCGTGAGAGATAGCACAGAGAGAGAAAGAGCTACGCCCTCCGTTCGATAATGTAGTTCCAACATTTTTTTAAAGTCAAAGTTTTGAAACTTTGACCAAGTTTATAAAGAAATTACTTATATCAACAATACCAAAGATATATGTTAGTATGAAGTAAGTACATGTTTGATGAGGACATCAATACCATTGCTACACCCACAGCCCCTGCTGCTATACATACTGGACCAATCACTAGAACTCGCGCACGCCAATTGAATTATCAGGTACTTTCGTTTCTTGGTAACAATTCCAATGTTCACGAGAATATGATGCTGCCTAAATTGGATACATTTGTTTTGCTTACAAATGAAGGGCCTACCATGGAAAAGAAAGATGAACCTTGGAGCAAGTTCAAGCATGGAGATGTTGGCATGCGCAAGGGGAACAAGAACGGAGTTACAAGTGATGATTCCAGGACTTTGAAGCCACCATAATGAGTGCATGAAGCCTTGGACGAAATATACAAGATGCCACTTCATAATATTCGTCCATAGGCTATTCTAGGTGCTGCGTCACCTTATTATTGGGCTAGGCCCATGTATTTTCGAAATACTTAAGTATAGGCTGTTTTTAGAGTCCGTATGTGTGGGGAAACAAGAGTTAGGGTTGGTTTCGGACCCCTCCCTCAAGGGCCACGAAATTCCCTCCTCTTCCTCCATATATACAGCCCTTAGGGCGTCGTTTAGACTATGGGTTTTGTTTTGATCAAAAGTTCGCCATAGCTACAACTTCGCGTACTTCGTTTGTGTTCAACGACCAGACCAAGGCGTCACAGAACCCCACCTTCATTAATAAAGCTTTCCTCTTATATTCACAATATCCAGATTGCAATCTTAGTTTCTTGCTTGTTCTTCGCTTGCTCGCAGGAAACAGGCCCTCGTGTTCAGGTTGATCATGCTCCAGCGTGGTCAATAACCCTCGGAAGTTGGTTTAGCTATTGCTAAGGCGCGACGTCTCGCACGTTCTTAGTCGGATCGTCAAGGTAGACTCCCAAAGAAAACGATAGCCACCATCTCATTCAAACATCGGGACACCTTTGCCTCTATCAAGTGGTATCAGATTTTCAGGTTGCTCGGTGAGATTTTACAGTTTTTCGTAGTTTAGATCGAGTCTGTTCTTCATACATACACTCCACGAAAAAGCCACAAAAAAAATTAGGGTTAGCTCATCATATCCGAACCAATCTGAGCCTTTGCATAATCTTTTCTGTATTTGCTTTGTTGAATTTGCGGTTGCATCGTCGTGTCTAGTTGTTGGTCTTAGCGTCTAGTATTTTGGAGTTTCGAGTTCTGTTCACGGGTATTCACGCCGCCGCTGCACCATCATCATCCGCTGTCATATACCACCGCTTGTCCATCACCAATCCGAGTCCACATATACCACCGCTTGTCCATCACCAATCCGAGTCCACCTATACCACAGCTTGTCCATCACCAATCCGAGTCCACATATACCACCGCTTGTTCATCACCAATCCGAGTCCACATATACCACCGCCTGTCCATCATCAATCCGAGTCCACATATACCACCGCCTGTCCATCACCAATCTGAGTTCTTTTCATATTAGTTTTGTTTTCGAGATCCATCAAGTTTTCGTTTTGTGTTTCCTTGCCTGCGAACGTTTCGAAAAAAAATTACACCATTTGAAATTATGTTCAAATACGAATCCAACGATATAGTTCTTAGTGATATGCATTAACATTTTGTCAGTTAAATCTATGGTCAAATTTTGATACTACAAAATAGGAAGAGTAAACCAGGACGGAGGTAGTACTTGCTCTTAGGGTAACCATAGAGTTACTGGAGTAGTCTAAGTTACTTTCCACTATGACTAGCCTAGGCTTTATAGTAGTACAACAAAAAAACGATGCAGGTGATCACGTGATAAAAGATACTAAAAACATTTCTTTCGATGCAGTACGTAGATGCAGTTTTGAACACTACACTTGTCATCGTAATTTGGGAAAATTGCGAAAAATTTGGGATACGTTGTGACTACCATTTACTAATAGGAAAGAAGTTTCACCTCAATGACTAGCTTCTCCGTGCACGGAAAGCATGTAAGGAATCCAACAACTTGATCCAGATTGGGGCTGATATATTTATTGCCAAGATCTTCACTGTGCGCATAGACTGGGTCAAGCTTGTGGGAATCATTTTCCGGAAGACGGTCATAAATACATCAAGAAGAAATTTAAAAATGTGAATTTCAAGAAGACGGAGAAGAAGATGAGTGTTGTACCTGAACGATTACGTATCCAGTAAAGAGTTCGGAGAGTTTGGCAGACAAGTGGATCAACGCTGTCAATTTCGGCGCGTCAATGACCCTTATTTTTGTTGGACCTTCTAGATCCGATACAAGCAATCTCACAAGGAAAGGCGCATTCTCAATGACCATAACGTGGAACAGCTGGAGAGATCTCTTCCAAATTGATGTCTTGTTGCGGAGCCAGCATGACACATAAATCCATCGAAGATTCGTCGAGGCAGTGTGGAGGCTAATGAACCCGTGGATCTGCTCAAGACAAAGGTACTCGAGCGCAGTACAGCTGTAGAGCAGTTGCTCCATAGCCTTCTTCGAGATGACAACATCGAACAGGTCGAGCTGCTTGAGTTGAGGGAGAAGAAGGGCGGGCACGTGATTAATCTGGGGAAGATAGCAGGAGCTGAAGCTGGCGCGACGCAGCGTTGGCGCGAGGCGGAGCGCGGACGGCGGCAGAGAGCGACATCGTCAAGCTTCAAAGCTGAGTTCCTCGAGCTGATCTAGGGCGTGGGATAAGAACTACTCGTCGAACTTGGGTTGGACCTTGCAGTTGGTACTGAACATGCGGATGTCAAGGCGTCTGGCTGGCCCAGGGTGCGATGAAAGGATCTTGGAGACTGCGGCCATGCGTTTGCAATCCCCGTCGCAGAGGCAGTTGTCGATGGTGAGGTTGAGGGGGACGCGACGCCAGAGGGGGCACCACCGCCGGGAGAGCAGGGCGGTCCGCATGACAGATTTGGTGGGGAGGAGGCCCATGATGACGAGCAGCATGTCGTCGGGGAGGCTGCTGATGAAGTCCAGGCTTGCCGGATGCGGTTTTGGCTCGGGCCGCCTTCCTTTGTTGGCTGCCTTGTCGTACATCTTAACCGGCGGCGACGCCGGTGTACACGTGTGCTGGTGTGTGTTCTGTACTGGTTGTGCGCGAGTGCGTCCTTCTATACATGCCGCCGTGCAGTGCTGAATTGTGCGCGAGTGCGTCCTCCATGTGGAAGAAGTGTGTCCTCAATGCGCCCTCAATTTACTAGCGTGCGGGGTGCTGCCCCGAGTGGTTTCAACTTTGTTTACTTCACCGCGTATCAGATGGGCCTCTAGTTTACTTATTTTCGCCCACTGCCACATGGGCCAGCACACGAAGATACAGAACACGAGCTGACAAAGCAGCATGTGGACTGGTTGACCGGTCAACTAAACAATATACGGATCTATACGCTGACACAGTGAGGGTATACCGTCGGTATAGAGTGTTCGTGTGAGAGGGAGGCCCGTGAGAGATAGCAGAGAGAGAGAGAAAGAGCTACTCCCTCCGTTCGATAATGTAGTTCCAACATTTTTTTTGAAGTCAAACTTTTGAAACTCTGACCAAGTTTATAAAGAAATTACTTATATCTACAATACCAAAGATAAATGATAGTATGAAGTAAGTACATATTTGATGAGGACATCAATACCATTATTACACCCACAACCCCTGCTGCTATACATACTGGACCAATTACTAGAGCTCGCGCACACCAATTGACTTATCAGGTACTTCCGTTTCTTGGTAACAATTCCAATGTTCACGAGAATATGATGCTGCCTAAATTGGATACATTTGTTTTGCTTACAAATGAAGGGCCTACCATGGACAAGAAAGATGAACCTTGGAGCAAATTCAAGCATGGAGATGTTGGCATGCGCAAGGGGAACAAGAATGGGGTTACAAGTGATGATTCCAGGACTTTGAAGCCACCATAATGAGTGCATGAAGCCTTGGATGAAATGTACAAGATGCCACTTCATAATATTCGTCATTAGGCTATTCTAGGTGCCGCGTCACCTTATTATTGGGCCAGGCCCATGTAATTTCGAAATACTTAAGTATAGGATGTTTTTAGAGTCTGTATGTGTGGGGAAACAAGAGTTAAGGTTGGTTTCTGTCCCCTCCCTCAAGGGCCACGAAATTCCCTCCTCTTCCTCCATATATACAGCCCATAGGGCGTCGTTTAGACTTTGGGTTTTGTTTAGATCAAAAGTTCGCCATAGCTGCAACTTCGCGTACTTCGTTTGTGTTCAACGACCAGACCAAGGAGTCACAGAACCCCACCTTCATTAATAAAGCTTTCCTCTTATATTCGCAATATCCAGATTGCAATCTTAGTTTCTTGCTTGTTCTTCGTTTGCTCGCAGGAAACAGGCCCTCGTGGTCAGGTTGATCGTGCTCCGGCGTGGTCAATAACCCTCGGAAGTTGGTTTAGCTATTGCTAAGGTGCGACCATCTATACCACCGCTTGTCCATCACCAATCCGAGTCCACCTATACCACCGCTTGTCCATCACCAATCCGAGTCCACATATACCACCGCTTGTTCATCACCAATCCGAGTCCACATATACCACCGCCTGTCCATCACCAATTTGAGTCCACATATACCACCGCCTGTCCATCACCAATCCGAGTTGTTTTCATATTAGGTTTGTTTTCGAGATCCATCTAGTTTCCGTTTTTTGTTTCCTTGCCTGCGTAGGTCTCGAAAAAAAATTACACCATTTGAAATTATGTTCAAATGCGAATCCAACAATATAGTTCTTAGTGAGATGCATTAACATTTTGTCAGTTAAATCTATGGTCAAATTTTGATACTACAAAATAGGAAGAGTAAACCAGGACGGAGGTAGTACTTGCTCTTAGGGTAACCATAGAGTTACTGGAGTAGTCTAAGTTACTTTCCACTATGACTAGCCTAGGCTACTATAGCAGTACAACAAAAAAACGATGCAGGTGATCACGTGATAAAAAAAATACTGAAAACACTTCTTTCGGTGCAGTGCGTAGATGCAGTTTTGAACACTACACTTGTCATCGTAATTTGGGACAATTACGAAAAAATTGAGCTACGTTGTGATTACCATTTACTAATAGGAAAGAAGTTTCACCTCGATGACTAGCTTCTCCGTGCACGGAAAGCATGTAAGGAATCCAACAACTTGATCCAGATTGGGGCTGATAGATTTTATTGCCAAGATCTTCATTCTACGCATAGACTGGGTCGAGCATGTGGGAATCATTTTCTTAAAGACGGTCGTAAATACATCAAGAAGAAATTTAAAAATGTGAATTTCAAGAAGATGGAGAAGAAGATGAGTGTTGTACCTGAACAATTACGGATCCAATAAAGAGTTCGGAGAGTTTGGCGGACGAGTGGACCAACGCTGTCAATTTCGGCGTGTCAATGACCCTTATTTTTGTTGGACCTTCTAGATCCGATACAAGCAATCTCTTAAGGAAAGGCGCACTCTCAATGACCATAACGTGGAACAGCAGGAGTGATCTCTTCCCAATTGATGTCTGGTTGCGGGGCCAGCAAGACACATAAATCCATCGGTGATTCGTCGAGGCGATGTGGAGGCTAATGAACCCGTGGATCTGCTCAAGACGAAGGTACTCGAGAGCAGTACAGCTGCGGAGCAGGTGCTCCATATCCTTCTTCGAGATGACAACGTCGAACAGGTCGAGCTGCTTGAGTTGAGGGAGAAGAAGGGCGGGCACGGGATTAATCTGGGGAAGATAGTAGGAGCTGAAGCTAGCGCGGCACAGCGTTGGCGCGAGGCGGAGCGCGGACGGCGGCAGAGAGCGACATCGACCAGCTTCAAAGCTGAGCTCCTCGAGCTGATCTAGGGCATGGGATAAGAACCACTCGTCGAACTTGGGTTGGACCTTGCAGTTGGTACTGAACATGCGGATGTCAAGGCGTCTGGCTGGCCCAGGGTGTGATGAAAGGATCTTGGAGCCTGCGGCCATGCGTTTCCAATACCCGTTGCAGAGGCAGTTGTCGACGGTGAGGTTGAGGGGGACGCGGCGCCAGAGGGGGCACCACCGCCGGGAGAGCAGGGCGGTCCGCATGACAGATTTGGTGGGGAGGAGGCCCATGATGACGAGCAGCATGTCGTCGGGGAGGCTGCTGATGAAGTCCAGGCTTGCCGGATGCGGTTTTGGCTCGGGCCGCCTTCCTTTGTTGGCTGCCTTGTCGTACATCTTAACCGGCACCGACGCCGGTGTACACGTGTGCTGGTGTGTGTTCTGTCCTGGGTGTGCGCGAGTTCGTCCTTGTGTTCATGCCGCCGTGCAGTGGTGAATTGTGCGCGAGTGTGTCCTCCACGCGGAAGAAGTGTGTCCTCAATGCGCCCTCAATTTACTAGCGTGCGGGGTTCTACCCCGAGTGGTTTCAACTTTGTTTACTTCACCGCGTGTCAGCTGGGCCTCTAGTTTACTTATTTTCACCCACTGCCACATGGGCCAGCACACGAAGATACAGAACACGAGCTGACAAAGCAGCATGTGGACTGGTTGACCGGTCAACTAAACAATATACGGATCTATATGCTGACACAGTGAGCGTATACCGTCGGTATAGAGTGTTCGTGTGAGAGGGAGGCCCGTGAGAGATAGCAGAGAGAGAGAGAGAGAGAGAGAGAGAGAGAGAGAAAGAGCTACTCCCACCATTCGATAATGTAGTTCCAACATTTTTTTTAAAGTCAAACTTTTGAAACTTTGACCAAGTCTATAAAGAAATTACTTATATCTACAATACCAAAGATAAATGATAGTATGAAGTAAGTACATGTTTGATGAGGACATCAATACCATTGTTACTGAAGGAAATATGCCCTAGAGGCAATAATAAAGTTATTATTTATTTCCTTACATATCATGATAAATGTTTATTATTCATGCTAGAATTGTGTTAACCGGAAACATAATACATGTGTGGATATATAGACAAACAGAGTGTCACTAGTATGCCTCTACTTGACTAGCTTGTTAATCAAAGATGGTTAAGTTTCCTAACCATAGACAAAAGGAGTTGTCATTTGATTAACAAGGTCACATCATTAGTTGAATGATCTGATTGACATGATCCATCCCAATAGCTTAGCACCCGATCATTTAGTATGTTGCTATTGCTTTTGTTCATGACTTATACATGTTCCTTTGACTATGAGATTATGCAACTCCCGTTTACCGTAGGAGCACTTTGTGTGCTACCAAACGTCACAACGTAACTGGGTGATTATAAAGGTGCTCTACAGGTGTCTCTGAAAGTATTTGTTGGGTTGGCGTATTTCAAGATTAGGATTTGTCACTCCGAATGTCGGAGAGGTATCTCAGGTCCTTCTCGGTAATGCACATCACATAAGCCTTGCAAGAATTGCAACTAATGAGTTAGTTGCGGGATGATGTATTATGGAACGAGTAAAGAGACTTGCCGGTAACGAGATTGAACTAGGTATTGGATACCGACGATCGAATATCGGGCAAGTAACATACCGATGACAAAGGGAACAACATATGTTGTTATGCGGTCTGACCGATAAAGATCTTCGTAGAATATGTAGGAGCCAATATGGGCATCCAGGTCCCGCTATTGGTTATTTACCAGAGAAGTGTCTCGGTCATGTCTACATTGTTCTCGAACCATAGGGTCCGCACGCTTAAGGTTACGATGACAGTTATTATGAGTTTATGCATTTTGATGTACCGAAGAAGTTCGGAGTCCCGGATGTGATCATGGACATGACGAGGAGTCTCGGAATGGTCGAGACATAAAGATTGATATATTGGATGGCTATGTTCGGACATCGGAATGGTTCCGAGTGGTTTCGTATAATACCGGAGTGCCGGAGGGGTTACCGGAACCCCCCGGGGAAGTAATGGGCCTATTGGGCCACGAGGGGAGAGAGAGGGCTGCGCTAGGAGGTGGCGCCCCCCCCCATGAGGAGTCCGAATTGGACAAGGAGGGGGGGGGGCGCGGCCCCCCTTTCCCTCTCCCTCTCCCTCTCCTTCCTTCCCCCTTCCCCCTCCTAGTTGGACTAGGAAAGGGGAGTCCTACTCCCACTAGGAGGAGGACTCCCCCTCCCTTGGCGCGCCTCTAGGGCCGGCCGGCCCTCCCCCCTTGCTCCTTTATATACGGGGGCGGGGGGGGGGGGCACCCCAAGACACACAAGTTGATCCTTGAGATCATTCCTTAGCCGTGTGCGGTGCCCCCCTCCACCATATTCCACCTCGGTCATATTGTCACAGTGCTTAGGCGAAGCCCTGCGTCGGTAACACATCAAGATCGTCACCACGCCGTCGTGCTGACGAAACTCTTCCCCGAGAGCTTTGCTGGATCGGAGCCCGGAGAACGTCATCGTGCTGTACGTGTGTCAAGAACTCGGAGGCACCAGAGTAACGGCGCTGGGATCGGTCTGATCGCAAGGAGGGCGTACGACTACTCCCTCTATGTTGTGTCAACGCTTCCGCTTCGGTCTACGAGGGTGCGTAGACAACACTCTCCCCTCTCGTTGCTATGCATCACCATGATCTTGCGTGTGCGTAGGAATTTTTTTGAAATTACTACGTTCCCCAACAGTGGCATCCGAGCCTAGGTTTTTATGGTTTGATGTTTTGCACGAGTAGAACACAAGTGAGTTGTGGACGATACAAGTCATACTGCCTACCAGCATGTTATACTTTGGTTCGGCGGTATTGTTGGATGAAGCGGCCCGGACCGACATTACGCGTACGCTTACGCGAGACTGGTTCTACCATCGTGCTTTGCACACAGGTGGTTGGCGGGTGTCAGTTTCTCCAACTTTAGTTGAACCGAGTATGGCTACGCCCGGTCCTTGAGAAGGTTAAAACAGAGTCTATTTGACGAAGTATCGTTGTGGTTTTGATGCGTAGGTGAGATTGGTTCTTGCTTCAGCCCGTAGCAGCCACGTAAAATTTGCAACAAACAAAGTAGACGACGTCTAACTTGTTTTTGCAGGGCATGTTGTGATGTGATATGGTCAATACATGATGCTATATTTTATTATATGAGATGATCATGTTTTGTAACCGAGTTATCGGCAACCGGCAGGAGCCGTATGGTTGTCGCTTTATTGTATGCAATGCAATCGCCCTGTAATGCTTTACTTTATCACTAAGCAGTAGTGATAGTCGTAGAAGCATAAGATTGGCGAGACGACAACGATGCTACGATGGAGATCAAGGTGTCGCGCCGGTGACAATGGTGATCATGACGGTGCTGCGGAGATGGAGATCACAAGCACAAGATGATGATGGCCATATCATATCACTTATATTGATTGCATGTGATGTTTATCTTTTTATGCATCTTATCTTGCTTTGATTGAGGGTAGCATTATAAGATGATCTCTCACTAAATTATCATAGTAATAGTGTTCTCCCTGAGTATGCACCGTTGCGAAAGTTCTTCGTGCTGAGACACCACGTGATGATCGGGTGTGATAGGCTCTACGTTCAAATACAACAGGTGCAAAACAGTTGCACACGCGGAATACTCAGGTTTAACTTGACGAGCCTATCATATAACAGATATGGCCTCGGAACACGGAGACCGAAAGGTCGAGCGTGAATCATATAGTAGATATGATCAAGATAGTGATGTTCACCATTGAAACTATTCCATCTCACGTGATGATCGGACATGGTTTAGTTGATTTGGATCACGTGATCACTTAGAGGATTAGAGAGATGTCTATCTAAGTGGGAGTTCTTAAGTAATATGATTAATTGAACTTAAATTTATCATGAACTTAGTCCCTGATAGTATCTTGCTTGTTTATGTTGATTGTAGATAGATGGCTCGTGCTGTTGTTCCGTTGAATTTTAATGCGTTCCTTGAGAAAGCAAAATTGAAAGATGATGGTAGCAATTACACGGACTGGGTCCATAACTTGAGGATTATCCTCATTGCTGCACAGAAGAATTATGTCCTGGATGCACCGCTAGGTGCCAGGCCTGCTGCTGGAGCAACACCAGATGTTATGAACGTCTGGCAGAGCAAAGCTGATGACTACTCGATAGTTCAGTGTGCCATGCTTTACGGCTTAGAATCGGGACTTCAACGACGGTTTGAGAACCATGGAGCATATGAGATGTTCCAGGAGTTGAAGTTGATATTCCAATAGAATGCCCGGATTGAGAGATATGAGGTCTCCAATAAGTTCTATAGCTGCAAGATGGAAGAGAATGGGTCTGTCAGTGAGCACATACTCAGAATGTCTGGGTATTACAATCACTTGAGTCAACTGGGAGTTAATCTTCCGGATGATTGTGTCATTGACAGAATTCTTCAATCACTGCCACCAAGCTACAAAGGCTTCATGATGAACTATAATATGCAAGGGATAGATAAGACTATGCCCGAGCTCTTCGCAATGCTAAAGGCTGCGGAGGTAGAAATCAAGAAGGAGCATCAAGTGTTGATGGTCAATAAGACCACTAGTTTCAAGAAGAAGGGCAAAGGGAAGAAGAAGGGGAACTTCAAGAAGAACAACAAACAAGTTGCTGCTCAAGAGAAGAAACCCAAGTCTGTACCTAAGCCTGAAACTGAGTGCTTCTACTGCAAGCAGACTGGTCACTGGAAGCGGAACTGCCCCAAGTATTTTGCGGATAAGAAGGATGGCAAGGTGAACAAAGGTATATGTGATATACATGTTATTGATGTGTACCTGACTAATGCTCGCCGTAGCACCTGGGTATTTGATACTGGTTCTGTTGCTAATATTGCAACTCGAAACAGGGACTACGGATTAAGCGAAGATTGGTTAAGGACGAGGTGACGATGCGCGTGGGAAATGGTTCCAAAGTCGATGTGATCGCGGTCAGCACGCTACCTCTACATCTACCTTCGGGATTAGTATTAGACCTAAATAATTGTTATTTGGTGCCAGCGTTGAGCATGAACATTATATCTGGATCTTGTTTGATGCGAGACGGTTATTCATTTAAATCAGAGAATAATGGTTGTTCTATTTATATGAGTAATATCTTTTATGGTCATGCACCCTTGAAGAGTGGTCTATTTTTGATGAATCTCGATAGTAGTGATACACATATTCATAGTGTTGAAGCCAAAAGATGCAGAGTTGATAATGATAGTGCAACTTATTTGTCGCACTGCCATTTAGGTCATATCGGTATAAAGCGCATGAAGAAACTCCATACTGATGGACTTTTGGAGCCACTTGATTATGAATCACTTCGCACTTGCGAATCGTGCCTCATGGGCAAGATGACCAAAACACCGTTCTCCGGTACTATGGAGAGAGCAACAGATTTGTTGGAAATCATACATACTGATGTATGTGGTCTGATGAATGTTGAGGCTCGTGGCGGATATCATTATTTTCTCACCTTCACAGATGATTTAAGCAGATATGGGTATATCTACTTAATGAAACACAAGTCTGAAACATTTGAAAAGTTCAAAGAATTTCAGAGTGAAGTTGAAAATCATCATAACAAGAAAATAAAGTTTCTACGATCTGATCGTGGAGGAGAATATTTGAGTTACGAGTTTGGTCTACATTTGAAACAATGTGGAATAGTTTCGCAACTCACGCCACCCGGAACACCACAGCGCAATGGTGTGTCCGAACGTCGTAATCGCACTTTACTAGATATGGTGCGATCTATGATGTCTCTTACAGATTTACCGCTATCGTTTTGGGGTTATGCTCTAGAGACGGCCGCATTCACGTTAAATAGGACACCGTCAAAATCCATTGAGACGACGCCTTACGAACTATGGTTTAGTAAGAAACCAAAGTTGTCGTTTCTTAAAGTTTGGGGCTGCGATGCTTATGTGAAAAAGCTTCAACCTGATAAGCTCGAACCCAAATCGGAAAAATGTGTCTTCATAGGATATCCAAAAGAAACTGTTGGATACACCTTCTATCACAAATCCGAAGGCAAGACTTTTGTTGCTAAATTCGGAGTCTTTCTAGAAAAGGAGTTTCTCTCGAAAGAAGTGAGTGGGAGGAAAGTAGAACTTGATGAGGTAACTGTACCTGCTCCCTTATTGGAAAGTAGTACATCACAGAAATCTGTTTCTGTAGCACCTACACCAATTAGTGAGGAAGATAATGATATTGATCATGAAACTTCAGATCAAGTTACTACAGAACCTCGTAGATCAACCAGAGTAAGATCCGCACCAGAGTGGTACGGCAATCCTATTCTGGAAATCATGCTACTAGATCATGACGAACCTACGAACTATGAAGAAGCAATGGTGAGCCCAGATTCCGCAAAATGGCTGGAAGCCATGAAATCTGAGATGGCATCCATGTATGAAAACAAAGTGTGGACTTTGGTTGACTTGCCCGAGGGTCGGCAAGCAATAGAGAATAAGTGGATCTTTAAGAAGAAGACTGACGTCGACGGTAACGTTACTGTCTACAAAGCTCGACTTATCGCAAAGGGGTTTCGACAAGTTCAAGGGATTGACTACGATGAGTCCTTCTCACCCGTAGCGATGCTTAAGTCTGTCCGAATCATGTTAGCAATTGCCGCATTTTATGATTATGAAATTTGGCAAATGGATGTAAAGACTGCATTCCTGAATGGGTTTCTGGAAGAAGAGTTGTATATGATGCAACCAGAAGGTTTTATCGATCCAAAGGGAGCTAACAAAGTGTGCAAGCTCCAGCGATCCATTTATGGACTGGTGCAAGCATCTCGGAGTTGGAATAAACGTTTTGATAGTGTGATCAAAGCATTTGGGTTTGTGCAGACTTTTGGAGAAGCCTGTATTTACAAGAAAGTGAGTGGGAGCTCTGTAGAATTTCTGATATTATATGTAGATGACATATTACTGATTGGAAATGATATAGAATTTCTGGATAGCATAAAAGGATATTTGAATAAGAGTTTTTCAATGAAAGACCTCGGTGAAGCTTCTTACATATTAGGCATTAAGATCTATAGAGATAGATCAAGACGCTTAATTGGACTTTCACAAAGCACATACCTTGACAAGATTTTGAAGAAGTTCAAAATGGATCAAGCAAAGAAGGGGTTCCTTCCTGTATTGCAAGGTGTGAAGTTGAGTCAGACTCAATGCCCGACCACTGCAGAAGATAGAGAGAGGATGAAAGATGTTCCCTATGCTTCAGCCATAGGCTCTATCATGTATGCAATGCTGTGTACCAGACCTGATGTGTGCCTTGCTATAAGTTTAGCACGGAGGTACCAAAGTAATCCAGGAGTGGATCACTGGACAGCGGTCAAGAATATCCTGAAGTACCTGAAAAGGACTAAGGAAATGTTTCTCGTGTATGGAGGTGACAAAGAGCTCATCGTAAAGGGTTACGTTGATGCAAGCTTTGACACTGATCCGGACGATTCGAAATCGCAAACCGGATACGTATTTACATTAAACGGTGGAGCTGTCAGTTGGTGCAGTTCTAAACAAAGCGTCGTGGCGGGATCTACATGTGAAGCGGAGTACATAGCTGCTTCGGAAGCAGCAAATGAAGTAGTCTGGATGAAGGAGTTCATATCCGATCTAGGTGTCATACCTAGTGCATCGGGTCCAATGAAAATCTTTTGTGACAATACTGGAGCAATAGCCTTGGCGAAGGAATCCAGATTTCACAAGAGAACAAAGCACATCAAGAGACGCTTCAATTCCATCCGGGACTTGGTCCAGGTGGGAGACATAGAGATTTGCAAGATACATACGGATCTGAATGTAGCAGACCCGTTGACTAAGCCTCTTCCACGGGCAAAACATGATCAGCACCAAGATTCCATGGGTGTTAGAATCATTACTATGTAATCTAGATTATTGACTCTAGTGCAAGTGGGAGACTGAAGGAAATATGCCCTAGAGGCAATAATAAAGTTATTATTTATTTCCTTACACATCATGATAAATGTTTATTATTCATGCTAGAATTGTATTAACCGGAAACATAATACATGTGTGGATATATAGACAAACAGAGTGTCACTAGTATGCCTCTACTTGACTAGCTTGTTAATCAAAGATGGTTAAGTTTCCTAACCATAGACAAAAGGAGTTGTCATTTGATTAACAAGGTCACATCATTAGTTGAATGATCTGATTGACATGACCCATCCCAATAGCTTAGCACCCGATCGTTTAGTATGTTGCTATTGCTTTTGTTCATGACCTATACATGTTCCTTTGACTATGAGATTATGCAACTCCCATTTACCGTAGGAACACTTTGTGTGCTACCAAACGTCACAACGTAACTGGGTGATTATAAAGGTGCTCTACAGGTGTCTCCGAAAGTATTTGTTGGGTTGGCGTGTTTCAAGATTAGGATTTGTCACTCCGAATGTCGGAGAGGTATCTCAGGGCCTTCTCGGTAATGCACATCACATAAGCCTTGCAAGCATTGCAACTAATGAGTTAGTTGCGGGATGATGTATTATGGAACGAGTAAAGAGACTTGCCGGTAACGAGATTGAACTAGGTATTGGATACCGACGATCGAATCTCGGGCAAGTAACATACCGATGACAAAGGGAACAACGTATGTTGTTATGCGGTCTGACCGATAAAGATCTTCGTAGAATATGTAGGAGCCAATATGGGCATCCAGGTCCTGCTATTGCTTATTGACCGGAGACGTGTCTAGGTCATGTCTACATTGTTCTCGAACCGTAGGGTCCGCACGCTTAAGGTTACGATGACAGTTATTATGAGTTTATGCATTTTGATGTACCGAAGAAGTTCGGAGTCCCGGATGTGATCATGGACATGACGAGGAGTCTCGGAATGGTCGAGACATAAAGATTGATATATTGGATGGCTATGTTCGGACATCGGAATGGTTCCGAGTGGTTTCGGATAATACCGGAGTGCCGGAGGGGTTACCGGAACCCCCCGGGGAAGTAATGGGCCTATTGGGCCACGAGGGGAGAGAGAGGGCTGCGCCAGGAGGTGGCGCGCCCCCCCCCATGAGGAGTCCGAATTGGACAAGGAGGGGGGCGCGGCCCCCCTTTCCCTCTCCCTCTCCCTCTCCTTCCTTCCCCCTTCCCCCGCCTAGTTGGACTAGGAAAGGGGAGTCCTACTCCCACTAGGAGGAGGACTCCCCCTCCCTTGGCGTGCCTCTAGGGCCGGTCGGCCCTCCCCCCTTGCTCCTTTATATACGGGGGCGGGGGGGCACCCCAAGACACACAAGTTGATCCTTGAGATCGTTCCTTAGCCGTGTGCGGTGCCCCCCTCCACCATATTCCACCTCGGTCATATTGTCGCAGTGCTTAGGCGAAGCCCTGCGTCGGTAACACATCAAGATCGTCACCACGCCGTCGTGCTGACGAAACTCTTCCCCGAGAGCTTTGCTGGATCGGAGCCCGGAGAACGTCATCGTGCTGTACGTGTGTCAAGAACTCGGAGCCGCCGGAGTAACGACGCTGGGATCGGTCGGATCGCAAGCAGGACGTACGACTACTTCCTCTACGTTGTGTCAACGCTTCAGCTTCGGTCTACAAGGGTACGTAGACAACACTCTCCCCTCTCGTTGCTATGCATCACCATGATCTTGCGTGTGCGTAGGAAATTTTTTGAAATTACTACGTTCCCCAACAGTTACACCCACAGCCCCTGCTGCTATACATACTGGACCAATTACTAGAGCTCGTGCACGTCAATTGAATTATCAGGTACTTTCGTTTCTTGCTAACAATTCCAATGTTCATGAGAATATGATGCTGCCTAAATTGGATACATTTGTTTTGCTTACAAATGAAGGGCCTACCATGGACAAGAAAGATGAACCTTGGAGCAAGTTCAAGCATGGAGATGTTGGCATGCACAAGGGGAACAAGAACGGAGTTACAAGTGATGATTCCAGGACTTTGAAGCCACCATAATGAGTGCATGAAGCCTTGGACGAAATATACAAGATGCCACGTCATAATATTCGTCCATAGGCTATTCTAGGTGCTGCATCACCTTATTATTGGGCCAGGCCCATGTAATTTCGAAATACTTAAGTATAGGCTGTTTTTAGAGTCCGTATGTGTGGGGAAATAAGAGTTAGGGTTGGTTTCGGACCCCTCCCTCAAGGGCCACGAAATTCCCTCCCCTTCCTCCATATATACAGCTCTTAGGGCGTCGTTTAGACTTTGGGTTTTGTTTAGATCAAACTTTCGCCATAGCTGCAACTTCACGTACTTCGTTTGTGTTCAACGACCAGACCAAGGTGTCACAGAACCCCACCTTCATTAATAAAGCTTTCCTCTTATATTCGCGATATCCAGATTGCAATCTTAGTTTCTTGCTTGTTCTTTGTTTGCTCGCAGGAAACAGGCCCTCGTGGTCAGGTTGATCATGATCCGGCGTGGTCAATAACCCTCCGAAGTTGGCTTAGCGATTGCTAAGGCGCGACGTCTCGCACGTTCGTAGTCGGATCGTCAAGGTCGACTCCCATAGAATACGATAGCCACCATCTCATTGAAACATCGGGACACCTTTGCCTCTATCAAGTGGTATCCGATTTTCAGGTTGCTCGGTGAGATTTTACAGTTTTTCATAGTTTAGATCGAGTCTGTTCTTCATACCTACACTGCACGAAAAAGCCACAAAAAAATTAGGGTTAGTTCATCATATCCGAACCAATCTGAGCCTTTGCATAATCTTTTCTGTATTTCCTTTGTTGAATTTGTGGTTGCATCTTCGTGTCTAGTTGCCGGTCTTAGCGTCCAGTCTTTTGGAATTTCGAGTTCTGTTCACGGGTATTCACGCGGCCGCTGCACCATCATCATCCGCTGTCATATACCACCGCTTGTCCATCACCAATCCGAGTCCACATATACCACCGCTTGTCCATCACCAATCCGATTCCACCTATTCCACCGCTTGTCCATCACCAATACGAGTCCACATATCCCACCGCTTACTCATCACCAATCCGAGTCCACATATACCACCGCTTGTCCATCACCAATCCGAGTCCACATATACCACCGCCTGTCCATCACCAATCCGAGTTCTTTTCATATTAGGTTTGTTTTGGAGATCCATCTAGTTTTGGTTTTGTGTTTCCTTGCCTGCGTAGGTATCGAAAAAAATTACACCATTTGAAATTATGTTTAAATACGAATCCAACGATATAGTTCTTAGTGACATGCATTAACATTTTGTTAGTTAAATCTATGGTCAAATTTTGATACTACAAAATAGGAAGAGTAAACCAGGACGGAGGTAGTACTTGCTCTTAGGGTAACCATAGAGTTACTGGAGTAGTCTAAGTTACTTTCCACTATGACTAGCCTAGGCTACTATAGTAGTACAACAAAAAAACGATGCAGGTGATCACGTGATAAAAAATACTAGAAACATTTCTTTCGGTGCAGTGCGTAGATGCTGTTTTGAACACTACACTTGTCATCGTAATTTGGGAAAATTACGAAAAATTTGAGCTACATTGTGATTACCGTTTACTAATAGGAAAGAAGTTTCACCTTGATGAGTAGCTTCTCCGTGCACGGAAAGCATGTAAGGAATCCAACAACTTGATCCAGATTGGGGCTGATAGATTTTATTGCCAAGATCTTCACTGTGCGCATAGATGGGGTCAAGCTTGTGGGAATCATTTTCTGGAAGACGGTCGTAAATACATCAAGAAGAAATTTAAAAATGTGAATTTCAAGAAGACGGAGAAGAAGATGAGTGTTGTACCTGAACGATTACAGATCCAATAAAGAGTTCGGAGAATTTGGCAGACGAGTGGACCAACGCTGTCAATTTCGGTGCGTCAATGATCCTTATTTTTGTTGGACCTTCTAGATCCGATACAAGCAATCTCTCAAGGAAAGGCGCATTCTCAATGACCATAACGTGGAACAGCTGGAGTGATCTCTTCCCAATTGATGTCTTGTTGCGGGGCCAGCAAGACACATAAATCCATCGGAGATTCGTCGAGGCGATGTGGAGGCTAATGAACCCGTGGATCTGCTCAAGACGAAGGTACTCGAGCGCAGTACAGCTGAGGAGCAGGTGCTCCATATCCTTCTTCGAGATGACAACGTCGAACAGGTCGAGTTGCTTGAGTTGAGGGAGAAGAAGGGCGGGCACGGGATTAATCTGGGAAGGTAGCAGGAGCTGAAGCTGGCGCGGCGCAGCGTTGGCGCGAGGCGGAGCGCGGATGGCGGCAGAGAGCGACATCGACCAGCTTCAAAGCTGAGTTCCTCGAGCTGATCTAGGGCATGGGATAAGAACCACTCATCGAACTTGGGTTGGACCTTGCAGTTGGTACTGAACATGCGGATGTCAAGGCGTCTGGCTGGTCCAGGGTGCGATGAAAGGATCTTGGAGACTGCGGCCAAGCGTTAGCAGTCCCCGTCGCAGAGGCAGTTGTCGACGGTGAGGTTGAGGGGGACGCGGCGCTAGAGGGGGCGCCACCGCCGGGAGAGAAGGGCGGTCCACACGACAGATTTAGTGGGGAGGAGGCCGATGATGACGAGCAGCATGTCGTCGGGGAGGTTGCTGATGAAGTCCAGGCTCGCCAAATGCGGTTTTGGCTCGAGCCACCTTCCTTTGTTGGCTGCCTTGTCGTCCATATTAACCGGCGGGGACGCCGGTGTACACGTGTGCTGGTGTGTGTTCTGTGCTGGGTGTGCGTGAGTGCGTCCATCTGTGCATGCCGCCGTGCAGTGGAGAATTGTGCGCGAGTGCTTCCTCCACGCGGAAGAAGTGTGTCCTCAATGCGCCCTCAAATTTACTAACGTGCAGGGTGCTACCCCGAGTGGTTTCAACTTTGTTTACTTCACCGCGTGTCAGATGGGCCTCTAGTTTACTTATTTTCACCCACTGCCACATGGGCCAGCACACGAAGATACAGAACACGAGCTGACAAAGCAGCATGTGGACTGGTTGACCGGTCAACTAAACAATATACAGATCTATACGCTGACACAGTGAGCGTATACCGTCGGTACAGAGTGTTCGTGTGAGAGGGAGGCCCGTGAGAGATAGCAGAGAGAGAGAGAAAGAGCTACTCCCTCTGTTCGAAATGTAGTTCCAACATTTTTTTAAAGTCAAACTTTTGAAACTTTGACCAAGTTTATAAAGAAATTACTTATATCTACAATACCTAAGATAAATGATAGTATGAAGTAAGTACATGTTTAATGAGGACATCAATACCATTGTTACAACCACAGCCCCTGCTGCTATACATACTGGACCAATTACTAGAGCTTGCGCATGCCAATTGAATTATCAGGTACTTTCGTTTCTTGGTAACAATTCCAATGTTCATGAGAATATGATGCTACCTAAACTGGATACATTTGTTTTGCTTACAAATGAAGGGTCTACTATGGACAAGAAAGATGAACCTTGGAGCAAGTTCAAGCATGGAGATGTTGGCATGCGCAAGGGGAACAAGAACGGAGTTACAAGTGATGATTCCAGGACTTTGAAGCCACCATAATGAGTGCATGAATCCTTGGACGAAATATACAAGATGCCACTTCATAATATTCGTCCATAGGCTATTCTAGGTGCTCCGTCACCTTATTATTGGGCCAGGCCCATGTAATTTCGAAATACTTAAGTATAGGCTGTTTTTAGAGTCCGTATGTGTGGGGAAACAAGAGATAGGGTTGGTTTCGGACCCCTCCCTCAAGGGCCACGAAATTCCCTCCTCTTCCTCCATATATACAGCCCTTAGGGCGTCGTTTAGACTTTGGGTTTTGTTTAGATCAAAAGTTCGCCATAGCTCCAACTTCGCGTACTTCGTTTGTGTTCAACAACCAGACCAAGGCGTCACAGAACCCCACCTTCATTAATAAAGCTTTCTTCTTATATTCGCAATATCCAGATTGCAATCTTAGTTTCTTGCTTGTTCTTCGTTTGCTCGCAGGAAACAGGCCCTCGTTGTCAGATTGATCGTGCTCCGGCGTGGTCAATAACCCTCAGAAGTTGGTTTAGCGATTGCTAAGGCGCGACGTCTCGCATGTTCGTAGTCGGATCGTCAAGGTCGACTCCCACAGAAAATGATAGCCACCATCTCATTGAAACATCCGGACACCTTTGCCTCTATCAAGTGGTATCAGATTTTGAGGTTGCTCGGTGAGATTTTACAGTTTTTCGTAGTTTAGATCGAGTATGTTCTTCATACCTACACTCCACGAAAAAGCCACAAAAAAAATAGGGTTAGTTCATCATATCCGAACCAATCTGAGCCTTTGCATAATCTTTTCTGTATTTTCTTTGTTGAATTTGTGGTTGCATCACCGTGTCTAGTTGCTGGTCTTAGCGTCTAGTCTTTTGGAGTTTTGAGTTCTGTTCACGGGTATTCACGCCGCCGCTACACCATCATCATCCGCTGTCATATGCCACCGCTTGTCCATCACCAATCCGAGTCCACATATACCACCGCTTGTCCATGACCAATCCGAGTCCACCTATACCACCGCTTGTCCATCACCAATCCGAGTCCACATATACCACCGCGTGTTCATCACCAATCCGAGTCCACATATACCACCGCCTGTCCATCACCAATCCGAGTCCACATATACTACCGCCTGTCCATCACCAATCCGAGTTCTTTTCATATTAGGTTTTTTTTGAGATCCATCTAGTTTTCATTTTGTGTTTCCTTGCCTGCGTAGGTCTCGAAAAAATAAAAATAAAAAAGTCACTGGACGCTGAATCGGATGCTCCTTGCCTGCCTCCTTTCGCTCCACCACAATAGCCACACTGACTGCAGGAGCATTAGCGGCGACATATAGCAGCAATGGTTCCTTGTCAATTGGAGTGGCGAGCACAGGCGAATTGGCCAACTGCCGCTTTAAATCCTCAAATGCTTTATCAGCAGCAGAACTCCAAACGAATTGATCCATCTTCTTCAACAAAGGGATTGCCTTCTCACCAAGGCGGCTGATAAACCGGCTTAACACGGCAATCCGGCCTGCCAAACGTTGAACATCATTGATACACTTCGATTTAGCCAGGGAGGTGATTGCTGTGATCTTCTCCGGATTAGCCTCAATTCCCCTATTCGACACCAGCAAACCCAATAACTTGCCTGCCGGTACCCCAAAGACACACTTGGCCTGGTTGAGCATCATCTTGTACGTCCTTAGGTTATCAAAGGTTTCCTTCAAATCATCAACTGGAGTCTCCTAATCCCTTGACTTAACCACAATATCATCCACATAGGCATGTACATTACGGCCAATCTGTTTATGAAGGCAATTCTGTACACACCGTTGGTAAGTTGCCTGGGCACTCTTGAGCCCAAAGGGTATAGATACATAGCAGAAGGCTCCAAAGGGAGTTATGAACACCGTCTTCTCCTGGTCCTTAACTGCCATCTTGATCTGATGATAGCCAGGATATGCATCCAGAAAACTTAAATGCTCACAACCCGCTGTAGCATCAATAATTTGATCAATACGGGGGAGTGCAAAAGGATCTGCTGGACAAGCTTTATTAAGATCTATGTAATCCACACACATGCGCCAGGTGCCATTTTTCTTAAGGACCAGCACCGGATTAGCCAGCCATTCAGGATGGAAGACTTCAACAATAAAGCCAGCCGCTAGGAGCCTGGCCACCTCTTCCCCAATAGCTTTGCGTCTTTCTTCATTGAACCAGCGTAGGAACTGTTTCACCGGTTTGTACTTAGGATCCACATTAAGAGTGTGCTCAACAAGTTGCCTTGGTACACCTAGCATGTCAGAAGGCTTCCATGCAAAAATGTCCCGATTCTCACGGATGAACTCGATGAGCGCGCTTTCCTATTTCGGATCCAAGTTGGCACTGATACTGAACTGCTTGGACTAATCGCCAGGTACGAAGTCAACAAGCTTAGTCTCAGCTGCCGATTTGAACTTCAGGGCGGATCATGCTCCGTAGTCGGCTTCTTCAACGGAGTCATGTCTGCCGGATCAACATTGTCCCTGTAATATTTCAGCTCCTCCGTGGCACAAACCGACTCTGCATAAGCCGCATCACCTTGTTCACACTCCAAAGCAATTTTGCGGCTTCCTTGAACCGTTATCGTTCCCTTGTGACCCGGCATCTTAAGCTGTAAATACACATAACAGGGACGTGCCATAAACTTGGCGTAAGCCGGCCGCCCAAACAGGGCGTGATATGGACTCTGGATTTTTACCACCTCAAAAGTTAGTGTCTCCGACCTGGAATCATGATCATCTCCAAAAGCTACTTCCAAAGTTATCTTGCCAACAGAATATGCTGACTCACCAGGCACCACACCATGGAACACCGTATTGGACGGTTTAAGATTTTTATCTGTTAGTCCCATATGACGGAAGGTTTCATAATATAAGATATTAATGCTGCTTCTTCCATCCATGAGCACCTTGGTAAACTTATAACCTCCCACCTGAGGCGCCACCACCAACGCTAGCTGACCCGGATTATGAACCTGGGGAGGGTGATCCTCTCTGCTCCATATGATTGGCTGTTCAGACCAGCGTAGATAACAGGGCACGGCCGGTTCAACAGAGTTTACTGCTCGCTTATGAAGCTTCTGATCTCGCTTGTCCAAGCTAGTGGTGAAGACATGATATTACCCACTATTCAACTGCTTCGGGTGACTCTCGTAACCCGACTGCTCCTGCTGCTGCTGATTGTAATCACCTTGATTACCTTGATTGTTATGTCCGCCCTGACTACCATTAAACCCTGAACCGGAATTTCCTCGGCCGTAACCCGGCCCAGATCCTGAGCAACCACCAGTTCCGTGGTCATACCGGAAAGCGTTAGAGTTCTTGAACTCCTGCATAATGTAACAATCCTTCCAAAGGTGATTGGATGGTACCTCCTTCATCCCATGTTTTGGACAGGGCTGGTTCAACAGATAAGATAGGCGGCCCGGTTTAGGTTTAGGCGCTCCACTGCAATTCGGCATTTTACCTTTACGTCGCGGGCCCTTGTCCTGTGCGTTGGTATTAGCCACAAAGTCTATGCTGCCATCCGCTTTGCGCTTGCCTCCGTTTCCATGACCTGCCGGGTTATGCTGCTGTCCTTTGGAGTTGCTGTTCTTCTTTCCCTTCCCTGCCTTGTCGTCATCAGACTCGGGATCCTTGGTACTATAAGAATCAGCATACTTCACTAACCCTGCCATGAGGGTCCCTATATCGTTGCAATGGCGCTTCATTCGTCCCAATTTCAACTTTAGAGGCCCAAACCGGCAGTTGCCTTCCAAGGTTATAACCGCGATGTCGGCATTGATACGGTCTGAGGAATGCAAAATTTGTGAGACCCGGCGCACCCAACGAGTCATTGATTCTCCTTCTTCCTGAACACAGGCTACTAAATCCACTATGGACATGGCCTGTTTACATGTATCCTTGAAGTTCTGGATAAACCGGGCTCGCAATTGGGCCCATGAACTAATAGAGTTGGCCGGTAAACTTTTTAACCAAGTACGCGCCGTTCCTTCGAGCACCATGGTGAAGTACTTTGCACACGCCACATCATCCACATCCAGCATCTCCATGGCCATCTCATAGCTCTACACCCACGTCTCTGGAGGCTGATCGGCAGTGTAATTCGGCACCTTGCGCGGGCCTTTGAAATCTTTGGGCAGGCGCACGTTGCGTAAAGTGGTGACAAGACAAGGCACCTCCAAAGAGCTAGAAAAACGCCAGGTTCGACTGAGGTAGTTGGACAAACCGGCGTAAGTTGGCGAGCTCGTACTGTGCTGCTAACTCGGCCTCCCTGCGCGCTCGGGCCCGGTCCACCACTTCCTGAGCATCACCAACACCACCTGCCGGGTTGTTACCACGGGGTACTTCACGGTTTCATGCATTACTTGATACAGCCGGTTCATCCAAACGTCTGCTATAGCTCCGGCTTGGACGAGGAGTGGAATGAATTCGGTCACGACTATATGAGTATGCTTCCTCCTGGATCAAAGCTGTCCTAAGAAGCTCCTTAACCCGGCGTGTTTCTACCGCCTGCAGAGAATCACCTTCAATTGGGATGGCCTCCAGCCGTGCCGCAGCAGCAACAAGGTTATCCATCGGGTTGTAATAGTGACCCGGAGGTGTCGGGACAGCCTGAGGCACCATAGCATTTTGACGAGGCGAATCCGCCAAGCGAGGTTGAACCAACGCGCCCGTCCCTGGTGCTTCCGCCCGGTTTACCACCAGCGGGTTGTTGGTTCCTGCTCCTGGGGTGTTGAAGAGATCTCTAGCTTCGAAAACCCGAGGCAAACGAGACCGGTATTTCCGCTTCAGGACCTCATGGGATGCATTCTGATCTAGCATAAGTCGGTAAGCTAGCGCATCCAAAGCGGCCCGCTCTGCAGTCATCTTGGCATCCTCAACTGCTAGGTTGGCCTTGGCTTGAGTGATCTGGTCCCTCACCTTCGCAATTTCTGCACCATGGGCGTCCTGATACGCCGGGTTAGCCGCTTCCATAAGCGTAGCCAACGCATCAAACAGATCGGACAAAACTTGAGCTGGCGGGTGCACAGGGCCACCTGCCCCGGCAGCCGTCGCCGTTACTGATCCGGAGATCATCGCTGCTGCAGTCGAAGAGTGAAGTGTTGCTTGTGTCCCGGCCATGAATATTCCGACCCGGTTTAGCAGATCAGAGGGGTCCGGAATACTGTCGCCATCGGAACAGCCCCCAATCTGGCCATCTTGTAGCTGATACAAATATTCGGTTTCTCTGGTTGATGACTCGTCGCAGGAATAAACGACGGTCTCGCCACCAGATTCTGATCCATCCTCATGGCTTCCTCCATGGATAACTCCCACGAAGGCACGCTTCACAGCCGGTTTGACCTGGGCAGATCGCGCACGCTGAGCCGTCTCGACGAGGTCAGTGCAGCTGTCCGGCACAGGGCCCGGTTCACTGATCTTGCCGATGAAGACGTGTATGCCACCAAAGGGGACCCGGTACCCGTACTCGACTGAGACGACCTCAAGGTCCCATCCTGCATTGTCGATGTAGAGCTTGCCGTGACGACTCTTGGTCATCCAGCCCACAGCATAGCCCTTGAGTCCTTCGAAGTTGCGCTCCAAGAACTTGAAACCATCGTGCGATAGCCCCACGGTGGGCGCCAACTGTCGTGGTTTTGTCACGGCAGATGTCCTCATGAAATGACTTAGTCGTGGAGCCATCGCGACGGGTTAGCTTGAAGGGGTTAAAGCGGACACAGGGACGCAAGGGAATTTATACTAGTTCGGCCCCTTCGATGAAGGTAAAAGCCTACGTATAGTTGTGATGGAATTGATGGGGTTTCGATGACTAGGGAGCAAACAAGCTTCGCCTAAGTCTCGAGTTGTTGTCCGTTGTCCTTGAACCGCCACCGGGTCCTCCCCTTATATACCTGAGTGACACCCATCGGTTTACAGAGTCCCAACACCGGCTCATAAACGTGTCCGGTTTGGTCTCTACTTATTCCTAACTTACAATACAAGTTTACATACCAACGTCGGTTTACGGCTACAGGCTTTAAACCGACTGTGGGCCTTGAGCCCTGTTCTTCTTTTATGGGATTCTACATACTTAACTACTGATAAAGTTAACCCGGCCTGTCTTGGCCGGTTTACGCCCAGTAGTAATATCCTCAACACTTCCTGATATGACCACGACTACAGATGATGTTGTTGCTGCTCAGACATTATCGCAATTTGATGAACTACGGATCAATAATATTTTTGTGCCAAAACTAATTCAATTTGGTACAAATAATAAGGAGGCTGAGACTTTTGTTGCGTCTGCCGGTAAACCTGAAGCTACAAGACCTCTGATGAGTTTTGTTCACTCGAAAGAAAAATACCAAGATAAAGTAAGTGAAAAAGAATTGGATGTAGTCATACATGCAGCAGATCATGTACGTGCACGTGATTACGCTGATGGTTTTAATTGTCGTGCAACCAAGATATTAGCACATTGTGGTTTTGGTGCACACTTAGGAGTCCTAGATGCATGTAACACAAAGAAAACAAGAAGCCGTGTGGAGTACTACTTTGGTAGAGTACGTCCACCAGATTATTCCAGGTCCATTCACTTTTTACCACGTGACGTGCTCTCCTTGCAAGCCTGCGGATGGGGGGCACTGGCAGCTGATTATGTTAAGTTGGCGCATCAGTTTTGTTTAGGAAATAAAAACTACCAAGATGTAAAAGGAAAATTTCTTAGAGTCCTAGAGTTATCTTTAGGCAAGTCTTTGGACTTGTTTTGTTTAATTCTCAGCCGTGAGAGTAGAGATAGGATTTTCCTTCCTTGCTTATCAAGTTTCTTAGATGGTTCGGGTAATATAAAAGCCAAGGTGCGGCCATGTAAAAGGGAGGTTATTTTTATATGAAATAGACACGATGTGTTTTTCACGGTAGACACCCGTGTCAAGTTTTGGAGGGATCTTTAGAAAACCTCTGTGTTGCGATTTCTTTGAAGAAATTGTTTTTGCGCATGAGTACCATCATCGAGATTGGCTTTCTCGTGCTGAGCCGCAAGGTTCAAACCCTCTATTCCATGTACATCGCGTGCTCGGGCGAGAGGCTAGTGCTGCTGAAGGTGGAGTGTCGTGAAAGGTCGGGCCGCAACAACCGATCGGATCTCACCACAAGGTTCTGTCCACATCAGGTGGTATTCAGAGCAAGGTTGTTCACGACACTATGGAGAAGATGACGAGCGCATCATCATTCAGTAAGTTATGCTATGGATTTCAGTTGGAGGAGTAAGGCCGCTGGGCCGGGCTATTTCACACCCGTGTGGTGGTGAGAGAGAGATCATGTGCCATGACGATCGATCACATGAATTTGATCAACGCCGCAAGCATCGAGATGGTGGAGAAGCTGAATCTACCAATGGCACCACGTCCACAATCATACTTGTTTCGTTGGGGTCAAGAAGAGCTCACTGTCACGCATCAAACCAAGGTACTGTTTTTGTTGGGAAATTATTTTTGCGAGGTTTTGTGCGACGTGATTCCGACATCAATGATTTCATGTCACTTATTATTGGGCGAGCCATGGTACAAAGAGCATGATGTTGCGTATGATTGCAAAACACACAGATATACCATCAAGAGGGGTAAGATGTGCAGCCTTGTGCCAATGGATGATGAGCGTTTTATTTCTTGGAGGAAAGAACATCTTGAGAAGATAAAAGAAGAGGAAGATGCAAAAAAGAATACGGTCGAAGCTACTGAAATTTGTACAGCCGTCGTTCAGTCTGCAAACAAAAATATTGTTCAAGAGGTCAATTCGAAACCGAGGACGGTTTCACTTCAAGAGGGAGAGGATGATATGTCCACGACCACAGATGATGTTGTTGCTGTTCAGATATTATCGCATTTTAATGAACTACGGATCAATAATATTTGCGTGCCAAAACTAATTCAATTTGGTACAGATAATAAGGAGGCTGAGACTTTTGTTGCGTCTGCCGGTAAACCTGAAGCTACAAGACCTCAAATGAGTTTTTTTCAGTCGAAAGAAAAATACCAAGATAAAGTAAGTGAAAAAGAACTGGATGTAGTCATACATGCACCAGATCATGTACGTGCACGTGATTACGCTGATTGTTTTAATTGGCGTGCAACCAAGATATTAGCACATTGTGGTTTTGGTGCACACTTAGGAGTCCTAGATGCATGTAACACAAAGAAAACAAGAAGCCGTGTGGAGTACTACTTTGGTAGAGTTCGTCCACCAGATTATTCCAGGTCCATTCACTTTTTACCACGTGACGTGCTCTCCTTGCAAGCCTGCGGATGGGGGCCACTGGCAGCTGATTATGTTAAGTTGGCGCATCAGTTTTGTTTAGGAAATAAAATCTACCAAGATGTAAAAGGAAAATTTCTTAGAGTCCTAGAGTTATCTTTAGGCAAGTCTTTGGACTTGTTTTGTTTAATTTTCAGCCGTGAGAGTAGAGATAGGATTTTCCTTCCTTGCTTATCAAGTTTCTTAGATGTTTCGGGTAATATAAAAGCCAAGGTGCGGCCATGTAAAAAGGAGGTTATTTTTATATGAAATAGACACGATGTGTTTTTCAGGGTAGACACCCGTATCAAGTTTTGGAGGGATCTTTAGAAAACCTCTGTGTTGCGATTTCTTTGAAGAAATTGTTTTTGCGCGTGAGTACCATCGTCGAGATTGGTTTTCTCGTGCTGAGCCGCAAGGTTCAAACCCTCTATTCCATGTACATCGCGTGCGTGGGAGAGAGGCTAGTGCTGCTGAAGGTGGAGTGTCGTGAAAGGTCGGGCCGCAACAACCGATCGGATCTCACCACGAGGTTCGGTCCACATCACTTCCCGTGGGTCCCAGCTTTCAGTTGGAGGAATCATTATTTTGTGCGTACAGTCCATAGCCGATGGATGTCGTTCGTTGACCAAGTTGACCAGGCCGTGCTAAGAGCACCATGTCGGTGGACAACGGCGAGGCCTAGGAAGGGAACGACATGGAGCCGGGGAAGACTCGGCAATGGTTGCCAACACGGTGGGGAGTACGAGGGTTTACTGGTCCGGCTGCCTTCGCCGGAAAATAACAGGAGGTGTGGGTGAGTAGAGGAATGGCCTAGCCAGCAATGAAGTAGGGTGGGGCAGTGCGGCCTGTGCGGCAGCATAGCCGGCCACGGGAGGCTGGAGCAGGTAGTCCCATCGGAGCTGGTTTGGGCGGCTGGAGCAAGAAGATCAGATATTGAAGAAGCAGCACGGCTGTGGGATTAACATCCAACGGTCACTGCTGCTAGAATTGTTTCTGGCCTAAGTTGACAAAGCCAAAGTACACGTCAACCTTGTAGACCCACAAGTCAGCCTCCAAATCTGTCCCAAACAACATACAGCCCGAAATTTCTAGCCAGACTCAAATTAATTTTAAATCTAAATATACCTTAATTTAAATTCAATGAAATTTTACCCGCACAAAAACAATGAAATTTAAAATATCAAAATCCGAAAGAAAACAATATTTTGGAACTAATTGTCGGTTTGTTGTATTTTTTCATTTTACAGCCCATTTCTTATTACTTATAGACCATTTTCTGGGCAAAATGCATCCCTCATCGTCTTGAAAGATTTCCGGACCAGCAGGGCGTAGAAAAGCAAGTAGGCCTACGTTGGTTATTCTGCAAAAAAATAGCTGGCTAGCAATTTTCAAAAAGGAAAAAAACAAACTGGGCTGGTCATGTGCTAAACATATGAAATAAAAGCCTGGGCTAGATGGGCCACGTGTCCCGCACAACCCAGTTGATACCCTTAACCGTCCCGAAAAAACAAAATTACTGCGCGCGCTGCTGGGTCCCTACTGTCATCCTCACCATGTACAGTCATCTCCTTATTCCTCTCGGTTGTTGACAATGTTGACAACACTGGAGGGCGTCGCCGCGGCGAGCAAACCAAGGTGGAGGACGATGGTGAGGCCTCGCACGGGAACGAACAGGAGCCGGGGCAGATCACAGCCAGCCATGGGAGGCGGGAGCAGGCGGTCCCGCCGGTGCTGGTTTGGCTTTGGCGGCTCGAGGAAGAAGAGACTGAAGAAACGCGATAGACGTTGAATGTCAATCCAACGGTCAAGGTTGGCACAACCGTTTGTTGACTAAGCGGACACCAAGTAGCATACTTTTTTATATATATGAAGAAAACTGCGAGGAAAATGCGTTTGTCTGCCGTTCTCCTCACAGGGAATGTTCGCCACATAAGTGACTAGCACCCTTGGTTTTCAACCGAGAGGTCTTGGGTTCGAGTCCCAGGAACTCTCAATTTTGTCCTCCTTTCTTCCTCGCAAAAAAAGGGAAAGAAAATCAAAGACTTGGGAAGGCGTACAGAACAAGCTAGTGTGCCAGTATAGAGACGTTGCCGAGTTTTAGAAAAAAGAAAGATGCGCTCCTGTAGCTGGTTCGAATCCAAACCTAGACTATGACTATATATGGTGCTATGCTACTCTGCAAGTAATGAAACTGACATATCGAATGTTCGTTTCTCCTCTTCTCTACTTACTCTGCCTAGCATCAGAAGCTCTGGCCGCAGCAACCATGTCCGCTGGCTGCCCGTCCACCTGCTCTTCAGTAGGCAACAACCAGATATGCGCCAAGTCGCAACCCGTACCATCGCCTGTGGGTCTCATCACACCCTCACCGGCACGCGCACCGCAGCCGATTGCTCATCGCAACCCGTTGTCGTTGGTGTGGTGCCACTGCTGCAAATCACGCAGAGTCATCCGTCGCGTCTCAACCACAATCCGCAACCCTGGCCGAGTCTTCTACAAATGCCCGAATCATGGGGTAATAATATGTTTAAGTGTTGTTCTAATGCTTTCAGTTGCTGATTTTTTAATAGTTTGGTTGATGATCTACCAATTTGATTAGTGCAGAAAAGGGAAGATTCGTGTGATTTGTATTTCTGGGAAGTTGCTGATGTGGGGGAATGCAACTACGCTGATTATTTGGTTAGCCGAGGAATAACAATACCAGCAGGTTGGGGTGTTGGACAAGTAACTGAAGGAACAGAAGAAGAGGAAGATGCAGAGCAGATGGTTAAAGATGCAGTTCCTTTGATCATGGCCAAGCAACATCTGCTGAATGGCCTTGACAGCAATGAGGAGATGAAAGAGCTTGTGAAGATAATGGGCAAAATCGATGTGCTCTGTAGGATGATTGTCTCTTTATTTGCAGTGTATGTAACACTCGTGATGTATTCAGTGGCTACGACATGAGCACTTTGCTGAAACTAGTAATGGATGAAACCTGTGTAGCAGGCTGGGCATAGTGTTTTGAACATCTAATGATTTCTATTAATGGAAATCAGGGGGTATCCCCTTTTGCTCATATAAATAAATAAATAGCAGAGGCCCTGTCGGGTCAGCTTTGTTCTCATTCGAAGACGTCGAGCAAATAGCAGTCCAACAACAAACTATGTCATCAAATTAAAGTTTCACAGCCAAATATGAGTACAACTAAACAACAATGTCATCATGTTTTAGTTTTCATACAATCACCAAACACAAATCAGCATACATAACAAGTGATGTTCTCACAACAAAATACTAAACAATATGTTCATCAGGTTTCAGTTGTCATAGCAAACACAATTTCATATAGTAGATAAAAAAACATCTTCTGACAGGCAAATACGACAAAAGCAATGTAATCATCATCCGCAGCAGTAGCGTCAACATCTTCGTCATGTGTATCAGTCTAAATCGTAATTCCCCATGGTGTCATCTTCTTTTTCGTCCTCAACGTCCTCGCACGTTGGCTTCTTCTTGATCAACTCTTGTATGTCCACAACACGACAGGCAATCATTTCGCCGGCGTCATTGACGTGATGGTTCTCAAAGATATTAGGAACATATGTGTTATCTTGTACATCAGGAGCAGTGTAAGCATCATCTTGTTGTGCAACTTCATTAAACGAATTCCTCTGCTCAAACCTTTGCAATACTCTCCAGTCATCACTACGTGCAAATGTGTCTTCCAAGAAAAATATTTGTGTTGCTTGATTTGCCAAAATAAAAGGCTCGCTGGTCTGGTACGCCGCCTTGACATTGACGGATTTGAAATAATCATCATCTCTGGGTTTTGCAATCCTGGAAAACAGGTTATACCAACAACAGCACAACATAACCACACATCGATGATCCTCAAAACTGGAGATATACTGCAACTAAACAATGTCTATTATGTTAGCATACATTTCAGTTGTCTCTTTGTCATACGTATTCGTGCTCATGATGGCACTGTTTTGTGTCTTCCTGCCTTCATCTCGTGCAAGGGTGTTGTAGCGCACATCTCCAACAACGCAAGATTCATAATGTCTTACCCGAGTATCAGGACCCATTGCTAGTGAGTAAAGGGCATCATCAACTGCCTGCCCATCCTCCCGCATCTTCTTAATCTATGGTTAGAAAATAGACAAGCTGATCATCTTATGTACTCAATATATTAAAAAAACTGACAGTGCACTTCAAAAGCTTACATGGTTCTTGAACCATTTCGCAAATACTGCCATAACCAGTTTGTCATTGTTTCTTGGATTTTGCGGCAGTAACTCCTCTTTGTAGATGCTGCACAACATAGTGATCGCGTCAAACATCTAAATATATAAGACGAATGTGCTGCAAGTTTAGTAGATTACGATGTATAAGCTGCAGTACTGCACTTACTTGATATAAGGTAGTATCTCAGGACAGTTATTCAACACATACCAAACCATTTTGTCCAAATCTTTAGGTTTGTCCTCTTGTCGACTCTTCCCTGTAACTCGAACAGAATAATCAAAAACATTGAGCCCGGGATTGTCTTCACCCACCTCTTTGCTAAGCTGATCAGCTGTTTCAATGTATTTTGAGCAGAATGTCAACGCTTCTGTAGCAATGTAGGCATCTGCAATGGAACCCTCGGGTCTAGCTTTGTTCCTAACATAGCCCTTGAAAGTGCCTAGCCGCCTTTCAATAGGGTACATCCAGCCATACTGTATTGGACCTCTAAGTAGTGCCTCATCAGGTAGATGAATAGCCAAATGCACCATCACATCAAAGAAGGCTGGAGGATATATCTTCTCAAGGTCACATAGGATAGTTGGTATCTTGTCTCTAAGACGCTCCAAAGCATCTATCCTGATATTCCTACTACAGAGTTCCCTGAAGAATTGTCCCAACTCTGCAACTGCTCTGTGTAAGTCAGGGCGGCCCAATCCTCTAAGGATAACAGGTAAAACCCTTTAAAGTAGGACGTAGTAGTCATGAGTTTTCAACCCTTGTACCTTGTTTCCATCTTCACTGACTCTCCTTTCAGGGTTGGAAGCAAATCCATGTGGGAATCTCACACGTGACAGGACCTCGCAGAATTCTTTCCTTTTTACCTTGTCCAAGACGTACACAGCTGGTTCCATATCCCGTGGTTTACCTTCATCTTGCACCTGCAAATCCTGTCTGATACCCAGGTGTGTCAAATCAATCCTAGATTTTAAGGTATCTTCCGTCTTGCCTTCGATATTAAGAAGTGTGCCGATAATGCTGTCACATATATTTTTCTCGATGTGCATCACATCAAGATTATGCCGCAGATCCAAATCTTTCCAATACTCCAAGTCCCACAAAGTGGACCTGCGGGTAAACAATAATCTCTCTTCTGCCCTACCACGCTTCCTTTTCCCGCTACCATTATTAGGCTGGTTTCCTGGTGTAATATGCCTGACCTTCTCTAATTCCACTTGCAACTCATCGGCGGTGAGCCTCTTTTTGCCCATCACGGTTTTCATGCTTTGCATTGAACACATGTCTTCGGTATTTTCTAGGAAGCGGCTTGTCCTTGGCAAGGAAACGACAGTGTCCAATGTAACAGATCTTGCTAAGTATTGCGTATGACAGCGGATTCCTGTCACAGCGAACACATGCATTGTAACCATGTGTCGTTCTCCCTGACATAGTGCCCAAAGTTGGATAATCATGGATGCACCAAATTATAACAGCACGCAGAAAGAAATCAGCTGGTGGGCTTCTATATAGGTCTCGAGTGAGAACACCCTTCCATAGATGTTGAAGTTCCTCCACAAGAGGCTCCATGAACAAATCAAAATCCTTTCCAGGACTTTTTGTACCTGGGATGAGCAAGGCCATCATGTAGTTTGATTCTTTCGTGCAGACATTTGGAGGCATGTTGTAAGGGATAACAAGCACTGGCCACATGCTATATGTGGCGCTCTGGTGGCCAAATGGGTTAAATCCGTCTGAAGCTAAGCCAAGTCTAATGTTTCTCGGGTCAGCAGCAAACTCTTTGTGTTTATCATTGAAGCTTTTCCACTCACTACCATGAGATGGATGGCTCATTACATTCTGATCTCTGTACTCCTGGTTCCTAGAATGCTACAGTACATCCTCTCTTGTTTCGGCATCATGAAACAACCTCGGCAATCTTGGTGTAATTGGAAAATGTCTCAGAACATTATGAGGAATCCCCTTCACAGCATCGCCATCTTTCTATCTTGATGATTTGCATTTCGGGCATTCACTTAAGTTGGCATAATCCTTCCGGAACATAACACAATTATTCTTACAAACATGGATCATATCATATCCAATTCCAACTGCATGAAAGAAATTCTTCATTTTACTGTAGGTGTGTGGCAGCTCAGACGCATCTAGGAAAGATTCGCGGAAAGCAGCCAACATTGCATCGAATGACTTGTTGGTCATCCTCTCACATGTCTTCACCTGAAGAAAGGTGACCATAGCTGAGAATACTGACAGCTTATTTCCTGGGGTGATAGCAACGTTGCATTGTTCCAACATGCGGGCCCACCGTTTTTCTTCTGCAGGTGAAAGTTCACGGAATGCACGAGCATTTCGTTGCATTGTTTCAATGTTGGTCAAACTCACTGGCTCCGCCACCACCACCTCCTCCTCCTCTTCCACCTGAGAATCAGGCAGATCAATATGGTGATCTGCTGCTTCCACGTAGTCAATAACATTGACGTTCACAGCTGCACCATGATGAACCCACCTAGTATATGTGACCGACATCCCATACAAGTGTAGATGATTTTGCACAGTTGAATGGGGTCTTGTAACTGAGTTCATACAACTGCTACACGGGCAGAGCACATCTGATTTTGGACCACCGTACTCAGCTCTGATAAAGTTCAAGAAGTTTTCTACCCCCTCGACATATGAAGCGGAGAATCTTCAAGCAGAAGTTATCTGAGTCCTGTTCATCTATTAGACATACAAATTAGTTCTTCTACTAGATATTACAGGAAAAACATATATGCTTTTTTATGAAGTCCAGAAAAAAATACCTAGGTCGATGTCTAAAGCTATGGCAAGATATTTGGACTAGCAGATCTAAGTAACGAAATATATGTAAAGCTAATTTAGCAAACATATTTGAGTGCCAAATTATGGCAGGCTGTTTCAGCAGTCAATGAGGCCGAGCACACAGCCATCGAACTATCGAAGGCCATCGCAGCAACAAAGATCGAGTATAAAATGATGTAGAGCTATTTCACCTAACAGATTGGCTACTAGACCATGACAATCTACGTCACAATAAATATATGGCAGGATATTTTAGCAACTAATCGGCCTTGGCATGCCATCTCAGCTAAGCAGATTGAGTGCAGAACAGGGCGAGGAAGCTTCTTAAGCAGAGCATATTGACAGTACACTACTTCCGCAAACAGTGAGATTAACAGTGTCTATCAGCTAACATTCAGTGCTACACCAACATGAACGGGGCCTCAGTCTAGAATGCACGTACCGTGGGAGAAGCTAACTGCCGTGCGTCTCCACACGAACGTCGCCAGCGGTGGCGGCGCTGACCGCCGTGCGCCTCCACAAGAACGTAGCATGAGGTGGCGACACGATTAGATGACGGCAGTCTACGAGAGCGTACTGTGGGAGAGAAAGGATCGCCGAACCGCGGCGCCGATGTATCGGCGCGGCGGGGAGGGCGGCTTTGGCGGAGCGAATGGAGTGGAGGGGGACAGGGGGGTTTGGGGAATATTATTGGCTTTGGGGGGAATTTTTGGGTGGGGGGTAGGGAGGATTTTCATGCAGTGGGTGGGGGGAGTTTGGCGCATGGTCGGTTTCTCCAAGTGCATTCCCACGTGTCAGTGAAGAGGCAAGCCGAAGCGCGTTACGTTTGTGTGAGCCGTGTGCAGGAACGAACATGTGTGGGTTGCAATGCGACCGCGATAGGAGTGTTGTGAGTGTACCGTATTTTTTCCTTTTAAACTAGGTGCTTCACCCCCTCAAAAAAAATCTGTTTCTTCGCGCAATCCATCGATACTACTACTAGTAATCCGGTAATCCCGACTAAAACGGCGCGTCCGGGTCTCTTCCCGCGCGATATGCTGGGAGGTTGGCTTAGTTGGGTTTTTTAGGACGAGCAATGCTACACCTATGTAATCCCAGTTACGTAATTAACGTAATGTGAAACGTGTGAGCTGTTGATTGTAGATTGGGGGGAGGGAGGGGACCACCACCATGAAAATCAGGGGAGGAGAGAGAGAGGCAATTTACGTTTACCCTTTCGTAGGTTCCCGTAGATGTAGAAAGATGTGTCCGATCATGCAATATAGGCCGTCCGATCTATATCTAACGGATAAGAAGGAAACTATGACAATTTACCCACACTCCTCTCCACATTTGCAGATAAGGCTTTCCCTCGTTCATCCTTTTCTCCCACAAGATCTTGATCTTCCGTGCAACGCACGGGCATCTTGCTAGTACTCCTACAATATGTATATTATTTTGAAAGTTCATATACACCGGCCGAGATTAATGCAAACATGGTAGATTTTCATTACATTTCGAACTTTTATAGGACAAAAAAAAATAAACCCGACCCTAAACCTATTCTACGGCGGCGACCAACGTCCTCCATCTGTGATCTCCATGTACGGGGGCGGGGTTCAAGACCCGTGAAGTGAAGGTGCGGTCTCCGGCGAGGAAAATTAGAACATGGGAGACAGACCGGCCAGTTGGCACACCATGCCCTGCCGCCTCCCATGCCCTACTCATCCTCGGAGGAGTCCCCGACCTCGGTTGTGCCGGACGTTGGACGGCGGCAAGTAGGAGGCGTGGCTGATGGTGCTCCTGTCGTCGGCCGCCGGCGTGGCCACCGCTTGTGGCGACTTCAGCGAGGGCGGGGACCTCGAGCTCCATCCCCGAAGACAAGCTCTCCCGCAGAGCGTTCGCGCTTGCGGTCATGGCGGATGTGGTTCCAGGTAGGAGGACGATGCGCTATGGTGTGGAGGTTAGCTGGGCATTGCCGCTTTATGTAGCGCATTCCGGTGAGGCCAAGCGTCCGGGTGCGTCATTAAGTCGCCGGAGTTGTTCCTCGGGCACCGAGCCTCTTAATGACGACATACAAACGGATGGCATGAATGTGGGCAGCTGGCGCCGGCTGGGAACGCACCGCGCGACGACGCGAGGGACGAGGGTTTTGGTGTGCCAGGGTAGTCAGCTGCGGTCGTGGCAACATTGGAGATGCCCTTTGCTCACATGCGATCCCCGCATGTCATTGAAAAAGCAAGACGACCCGGCATGGTCTTAGGTCCAGAGGATGCAGTTGGCCGCGCTACACCACTCCGCGGATGCGTCACGGCACCCCGTGCATCCTCGACGAGACGGGTGTTGGGGTGTGTTTGGATTGTGGCCAGAGTGCACCTTGCCAAAATTTTGGTCATGACCAAAAGGTTGGTCTTTGTTTGGATGGTTGCCATTTTTTTGGAATGCCAATGAACTCTAGCCAACTCTAGTCAATTTTTCTTGCCAATGTCGGCCAAATCATGGGCAACCAATACCTCAACCAAAATTTTGGTCATGACCCAAAGATTGGTCTTTGTTTGGATGGTTGCCATTTCTTTGGCATGCCAATGAACTCTAGCCAACTCATGTTCATTTTTCTTGCCAATGTCAGCCAAATCATGGGTAACCAATACCTCAACCAAAATTTTGGCTACCCAATGCTTTGATGGGGCAACCTTGGGCACAAACCAAACATACCGTTGGTCGTGCCACAACACTAAGGCCACCCTCGGCAAACTGAAACCGAGCGTGTCTAGCGACGATATGAGCGTGTCACTCACTACGGTTATCGTGTCCAGAGGCGGTGCTGGAGCTGCGCCCCATTGTTGGCCCCAACGACCCACATGAACGGTTGTCAGTGGTGAGGAGGTCATGGGCCAGCTCCTCCATTGGACTACTCTGCGCTACATCGTCCCGATGGGTGTGCCCCACATGTCTGTTTCCCTGTTTTCCCGGCTATATTCGAGCGTCAGTGCTCCGCGTTGCGCATTAGGCCTTTCACTATGTAGGCCAAGCGAGACAACTTTTTATTTATTAGAGTCGCTCAAGTATAATCATGTGGCGTTTGCTTATTTACCATTCCTCTCCAGCCCTCTTCTCCATCGATCATGTCGCCCTCCAGTCGAGTCCATCCTCCCGCATGCCTCATTTGACCATTCCGCCAAGTATCATTCACATGTACCCACGCTAGTCCTCTTTCAATAGATCTTCGGACCCCGAGATGAAATCGAGAGGGAACGAGTGGAGGCACCTGATACCTTAGGCGGATTCAAAATTTTGAACCGGTGATCATAGCATCCGCAAATCATATATAAAGGGTATTCAATGTTCGTTTCGTTTTTGAACGTACAATATACTCCCTCCTATCCTTTCTACTCCCTTCTTCCATCTATATTGGGCCTAATGCATTTATCAAGACCGCCTTTGACTATTGACAAGATTAATAGTACATGACATGTATAATGCGAAAATTATATCATTTCAAGCTCCTTTCACATATGAATTTGATGGTATGCTTTGTTTAAGTTGCATGTCATATATTATTGCTCTACCTTTTGTTCAAAGGTAGCCTCGAAAACGCATTAGGCCCTATACAGATGGAAGGAGGGAGTAGTTTACATATAAGTTTTATGTGTAGTCAAAGTATATCTACTTTGATAAAAAAGGTATCAACATTCAACAACGCCCAATCAATATTGTTAGATTCGTACGTACTCCTAGATTTGTACACGAGATGGTTTCCGATTTGACTATTGACAAGATTAATAGTACATGAGATGTATAATGTGAAAATTATATCATTGGAAACTCCTTTCACATACGAATTTGACCGTATACTTTGTGTAAGTTGCATGTCATATATTATTACTCTAACATTTGGTCAAAGTTAGCCTCGAAAAATGCATTAGACAATTAATGATTTGTGTAAGTTGCATGTCATATATTATTACTCCAACATTTGTGTAAGTTGCATGTCATATATTATTACTCTAACATTTGGTCAAAGTAGTATAGTGGAAGTGGATCCTCTGACGTAGGTATCCCTGCCTTACCCTCCCTTTCGGTCACTTACTGGCGGACCCCATGCTTGCTAGGCCCCGCATGTCAGTTACTCAATGGGTTCGGCCACGTCAGGGGATCCTCATCCATAGTATACTCCCTTTGTTTTTATTTACTCCGCATAAAATGGAGGGAGTGGTGGTATAATAAATGACGCGGGCGGGGGAAGGGGAGGGACGTCGGTTTGTTCTCAACTGCGTTCCCACAAGCGAGCGAAAACGCAAGACGAAGCGCGTTCCACTCGGTGAGTGACATGGAGGGTCTAGCGTGCCGGGCTGCAACGCGAACGCGACAAGAGCGATGTGCAGTCAAAACCGATTGACCGGTCGTCCCCGGAACCACTATTCACACCAAAACCTTCGCTGCTCGGCCTACGCCAGCCACTGCCCGAAAACCACACCAAATCTCCAGCCCATTCCCCGACCTTTCGATCCCCTAGACTACATCAAGCGTCCCCTAGTTTGCCGGAAAGCCATGGTGCGCCGCAAGATCACTTACTAGAAGATGCTGACGCCGGAGCGCCGCGCAGAAATCGCGGCGGCAGTCGGCGCCACAGACCTCCGTTCCCAAGCTCACTTTGCAGCGGGCCAATCCCCGAGTTCTCTGGAACCAAGCTACGAGGAGGACGAAGCCGATCCAATGTTTAGGGCGGAGGTCGCGGTGCAGAAGGCCCCTGATGGGTATGAGACAATGGACGTCGACTTCGTGCCGGCGTCCGAGTCCCGCATGGTGCAGGCGGACCAGCGGTTCAACATGGCGATACTAAAGGAGGACCGGGAGGCAGAGGCTCAACTCGACGCAGAGCGCGCGCATGCCGCTGCCATCGAGGCTCTCCTGCAGGCGGAACCGGATGTCGTGGATGTGAACGGGCGGCGGAGGCTCAACTTGAGGTGGAGCGCGCGGATGCCGCTGCCATCAAGGCCCTCCTGCAGGCAGAATCAGACGTCCTGGACTTGAAGCGGGCGGCAGAGGCTCGACTCGACGCAGAGCGCATGCATGCCGCTCTCATCGACGCCCTCCTGCAGGCGGAACCGGACGTCCTAGACTTGAACCGGGCGGTGGAGCCTCGACTCAACGCAGAGCGCGCGGATGCCGCTGCCATCGAGGCCCTCCTGCAGGCGGAACCGGACGTCCTCGACTTGAACCGGGCTGTGCTCTCGTCCGCGTAGAGCGCCCGCACGGTCCGCTTGAACGAGTAGCTGGAGGTCGAGGACAACCACGGTGCGGAGACACACGTCGTCAGCGACGGCTGGTTCGCCGGCAGCCAAAGACGATGAGGCCGTCTCTTTCCGCGAGCAGTGATAGTTTTTTCTTTATGTTGTTATTTTCATGGATCTTTTGCTGTGTACAAACATATATTTGTTATGCAAGTCGCCTAACTTGGGTCAGTCTACCATTTCAGGCGGTTGGATGAATATCCTATGTCTCCTAACCCCTCTTTCCTTCTTCCTCACCTCTTCTTCATCCCCAACAGACCACCGCACGGCCCGTACGTATACTCCCCAACATGCGGTTGGATAAACATACTCTATGAACGAAAATTATGTGTTAGCGGTAGAATGGCTGAGTTTGGTGTGTTCACATGCGACATCACATGTCGGTGAGGGTGCGTTCCCTTGGTTGGGTTTGCGGCGTGCAGGAGCGACTGTGTGAGGGTGCAGTGCGACCGCGGCGTGCAGGAGCGACGGTGTGAGGGTGCGGTGCGACCGCGATAGCCGTGCGCAAGTGTACCTCCTTCTCATTTTGAAAACTTTAGGCAAGCTTGGCAAAAATGTGTGGCGAAGTTTGGCAATGCAAGGCCTAGACCCAAACAGGATAAGTACGTACGTACTAGGAGTACTAGTGTTAAAAAAGAAAGGCTGGGTTTTCCTTCGCGGGATTTAATCAATACAAATCCTCGTTTCACGTGTCAATTAATGCGTATTTTCTTCTCCAAAGACCAAAGAGCTAACCATCTCACTCCTCATCGCTCTATTAATGCAGCGCCATGCAAACCAACCTTCTCACTTCCGCATGCATGCAGGGGATATTAATGTCCTTGGTTGCTAACCCCATCAATTTTGCCTCGATTAGTGTTAGTGGCCCTTTCCAAATTGTAATTTTGATATACTGGCCTTGTGTACAAAAAAAAATGGAGGTAGTAACTATATTTGACTTCCTTCCCCATTGCGGTGACGTCGATGATATTTTTTTGGTTGTTTGGCGAAGTGAGTTCGACGGAGAACACCATTGAGGGAGACCACGGTAAGTCATTTGCAAGTGCCGCCTGCAAGCCGAGACAACCGCCTTGTTTGCATCCAGGAAGTCCTATACTAGTACTACTAGGAGTAACTAATGCGGTGAGATGGCTTCTTGTATGAGACGATGGAGAAGCGGAGTCAGCGAAGAGTGAAATGATGGTTGCTTCGTCCATGCTTTTGTGATTTGACGCCTCACTGCTTTGTGATTTGTGATAGAATGGACAAGGGAGTAGATTCTATGCTCTATACTGTACTACATGCGTCCAAGCATGGGAGAAAGAGGAGAGACGTTGCATTTTTCTATTCCTTCAGTCAATCAATCAGGGAGCTTCGGTTCCATCTTTTTGGCTTTGGCAACACCGTCCACAATGGTTCCCATGATGCCAAAAGCTATTTTCACATTTGGCTACACATTGTGGATGCCCTTAACCGTACCACTTGGTTTTGCTCCTGTGTGCTATCTATACAAATCTCAGTTATATTGATCTAAAAAATTATAGAATCAAGATTAGTAAAAAGGAGGTGATTTTGCCGCGCGGACGGCGGGGGAGGTTTCTTATTTGAGCAATGCTACATCCACGTAATGGTTTACGTAAAGTTATGAACTGATTGGATGTGGGACTATTTGATTGGATTAAAGGAGAGGATTAGGCCCACCCCACCTGTAAATCAGGGGGGCATATATAGATTAGATGGAAAGTATATGTAGCAGCTACGTAGCCCTTTGTAAGTCTAGGATTAGGACGTTGTCCTCGCGGTTTGCTAACATGCGGTCCCACGTGTCAGTGCTTTACCAAGCCGATCCGCGTCCCACATGAGGCAGAACAACGGTAGAAGCAACACGTGGTTAAGTTGAAGAAGATGAGGGAGAAGCGGATTCAGCAACGAGTGAAATGATGGTTGCTTCGTCCCTCCAACTTAACTGCGGGAAAGGTGCAACTTTGTGATTTGACGCCTCATTGCTCATTACTACGCCGGCGCCATGACTGGGGTGCTTCACCCCGGCTGCTCTGCACTGTATTCCGGTATGGCACGTCGACCCGGTAGCTTAATGTCCCACATGTCGGTGAAAGGGACTAGAAGATTTATGAAAGCGAGCGCTCCACTCTTACGACGGAGGAGTAGTCGACACGACGGCCCAGTGAACTGTCACTTTACTGTACAGTACTAGTATACTTTTGCTGTTTCACATGATCCATCAATACAAACCCGATTAAACAGGAAAGGGCGGGATTTTTCCCGTGCGGTAGATGATACTGGCCATACATTTCAAAGGCAATTTTAATGTATGCAAACTGAATAATCATAAGTAACAATATGATATCTAGTAAAACTAAAAACACATATGATTTATTGTGTTAGAGTGTAGTAGTAGTGCTGTATTGCATAGTTCTTAGATGTAACATGCGAGAACGTGTAGAGATGTAGTTTTCGAGGGCCTATAGAGAGAAAAGCGTAATACGGTCACCGAACTTCAGAATAAGTTGATTACGGTCACTATATACGTTTTGCGGTGATTATACGGTCACTTGCTCACAGCTCAGCATCGGATTGCACTCTGTCGACCGGCCAGATAGTCTGCATGGCACCATGTTGACTAGTTAAATTGACCACGTTCGTTCTGGATCCCACCTGTCAGTTTGCATAGGCAAAAGGTCATATAAACACAAATTTATGCAGGCGTGACAAGGCTCCAACCCGTGCGCGGGAATCACCTGGTTGTGTATGTGTCTGTCAGGGCCTGATGTGTGCGCATGCACGTGTAGGTTGAGCACTTGAGCGTGAGAGTGTGTGTTGGTCGTGTGATGTACCGGTGTGTGCATGCACGCGTGCGTGTGTGCGTGTGAGTGTTGCGTGCGTGCGTGGCTGCGTGTGTACGTGTGAGTGTTGCGTGCGTGCGTGGGTGCATGTGTTTGTGTGAGTGTTGCATGGATGCAGTTCGTGTGCATCCGTGCGTGTGTGTATAATCACCACACCAGCTCCTGTGTGTTAAAACAGACGGCTCAGCATACCAATACAAGGCCACCTTGCCCGCTGTGCCCGTGGTCATGACTTCGAACCACCATCCAAATATTTTTTGTCGTTTGTTTTCGTTCTTACTAGCAAGATGCCCATGCGTTGCACATAACATCAAGATGCATTTGTATGACTTGTTTATCTTGTGAGAGAAAATGATGAACGAGGGAAGGCCTTATTTGCAAATGTGGAGAGGTGTGTGGGTACCTTTTTGCAAAATTGCCATAGTTTCTTTCCTATCCATCAGATATAAATCGGACGGCCTATATTGCAGGATGGCAGGCACACCATCATCACCAACTCTGTTTTTATAAGAGTGTATTTATGTATTTTATAAGAGTGTAGATGTAGAGTAGATACAAGTCGACAGGTGGACACGACGGTAGTGAGATAATGTGATGCAACACTAGAGGTGCCACGTGGAGCGTTTAACTGGTCAACTAGTCATGTCATGAGCAAATACAGAGTTGTACGGCGAGCCCGTGACTGCATAATAACCACTAAACATAAATGGTGACCGTAATGAGTGGATTCTGAAGTCCAATGTACGTACCATGCTTTCGCTTCAAATACAATGATCGTCATTGCATATATTGCGAGAGAAAGATGAAACATGCGTGAATTTTCTGGGGGCTTACTTTTAGAGGACCTGGAGATAGTTTTGTGTGCATACGTGAAAGGGGCGTACAGGGGGGTATGCGATGGAGAGAGAGATGCTCTTCGTTTCTCTTTATTATGACTAACTTTGTATATAGTATAAAAATATGCAAATTCATAGTGCGGAATAAATAACATTGTGCGCACCTTGCAATGCAAATTAGCGTTCGTACTCCTCCATATAACTTTGTAATGTTGTATATATGTGGAAACTCTAAAATATTTTTTGGCCATACTTTATTCAAAAGGAATGTTGTATGCGAAATAAACATGAAGAGAGGGATTTTTAGATCAATGGGGTACGTGATGTAACATGTGTGAATGTGTAGTTGATGCATTTGGCGGGGCCTAGAGAGGTATGTGTGGGTATTACGTATTCGAGAGAGGCATGGATAGAGGGCCCGACGGGGGGGGCGTGGGAGAGATAGCACAAGAAATGAGAGTGGTCTAGAGAGAGAGAGATGAATATGACGTCACGACAAGAGATTCCATTCCCTTGAGTGTGTATATGCAAGGGGGAGGGAATAGAGGCACCAGGAGAAATTTTCTATGTGTGTGGTGTTTGTGTTGGTATGTGTGGGTGTGAGAAGATAATGAGACGTGGGGGCAGAGGGTGTGTCACCGCGTGAGGTCCGGTGGGTCGAGGTGAGGCCCTTCGTTCTGTTCCGTCCTGCGCCACATTGGTCGGCCCGTGACGCATTTAGGAAGACCCATGGATGACTAGTCGTACAAGACAAAGATAGCAGAATTGTGTAGGACTTTGTGCCCACTGACAAAGCCGGCTAGGATTTGTAACCCTTGGTTCTCGGACTAAGGTAACCCCTTTATCTCTGATATTACTATTCATCCAACCTAACTTTAAGGGGCATCCTACAGAATGCTCTGCTAGAATCATACTCGTCGATTAGGAAGAGAGGTGTGAGACAATGCATGAGAGATAGGCGTAAAGATAATATGCGTACATGAGACACGTAGGCAGGTCCATGTATATAGAAAGGGTCGATGAGGATTGTGCGTGTGTATGTTTGCGAGAGGAAGAGTTCTTGTGATAAAGGATAGTGAAAACAGTTGTAAATGGTTACGAGAGGGAGGGAGGGTTATATCTAGAGCATGTGTGCGAGAAAGACACCTCGGGAGAGTGTGTGTGAGCATGTGTGAGATACCACCGACGGAGCGTGAAACTACACGTAAAAGACTGCTCTACACATTGATTAAAGATATAAATTGTATCCAAATATTAGGATGGGATCATGATATTTGCAATTCGCGTAAGGAGCGGTCATCGATCCATCAGACATCTAGATTCTATCGAATTTGAGCACGTCTATGTTATTATTCGACACAATTGATCCACATAGTTAGTATTTTGAACTCCAGACAATGCATCGCTTTAGCAATCGAATATAAACGTGAGTATAGTTCATGTTGTGTGTGTAAAGCACATTATACATACAAAAGTTACACAATGGACATTATAAATACCTACTACCTATGAACTAGCATTCATTTGAATTCAACTTAAGTCGGTTTAAAAAAATTGAATTCAACATGAAGTCCATTCAATTATTTGAATTTGATATCATGGCATTTGTAAACCATACCTAAATTATGTGGGCACCAATCTTTGCTCTGATTTTGTACATAATAGCATATGTAGTCGTGTACAAAATAGATTCAAATTTAGGTCCTCCATTCCAAAATAATCGTAGTTATAGGATTTTCAAGTGTCAAAAATTCAAAAAGAAGCGGCTAATTTAATGAGGTTTTCAAAGATACAAGGTCAAATATAATGTTGTATATTTAGGTCAATCCTCATAGTTCAAGAGTACTCTAAACGTGAATGCTTGTGTTTCAAAATTTCGAAAGAAGCGCCAAAAGAGCCTCTACTCGCCCGAAATCGCGTGAGATCAATGCTTGGTAGTACAAGGAAATTACTTTTCTAATAACTCCGACCCGTGAAACATACCGGCCCGACGTCCAAAGGTATAAACCGGGGTAGGTTTGTAGCTTCATCTAGACGCCACGCAACCTCATCTGAAAAACATTCATACACAATGGCCGCCTAAGCACACATGTGCGCGGCCGAAATCGCTCCCGCCCACTATTTGGGACACCTGGGATTACCATCCTACCCCCGACCGCAGTAGGTCCGATATTTTAAGAGGGGGGCATAGTTTGTACTTTCCCCCAATTTCAAACAAGCGCGTCCCATCTTCTATTCAAAAAAGCCAAAAACAAGCACGTCCCAGACCGAAACATGGTTCCCCCCACCCGTCTGATTCACCATTCGTACTCCGTGGGCGCCAAAACTACCTGTCCACCAGCCGCGAAACCCCGTCGTCCTCCGTCCGCCACCCCATCCCACCCATCAACCGCAGCCCTCCTCCATCACGCCGGAGCCGATACCCCGACGTCGTCGTCCACCGCAACCTCAACCACAATGCCCTCCACGGCTTGTAGTTGAAGCCGAGGCCGAGCCGTCCGTACCCGAGCCAGTTCAACCACGCCGTCCTGCGCCTCACCGCTGTCGCACCAACTTCGCCACCCTCCACCGCACCAGAGCCGTTCCTGCTACGCCGTCCTTCGCCGCCTCGGATCTTCTTCCCCTCCGCCGACATACGGCCACGGCAACACAGTCAACAATTTGGCCATGGGTTCGTCAAAGCCTGCACCCTCCAGAACATCGGTTTCCCTGGTAAAAATAAGAAAATCGGCGCGACTTATGGAGGTGACCACACCGGCAACCGAAAAAGGTACTCCTCTTCCCTTATTCGTGCAAATCTTACGTCTCTGCTTGCACGGTATTCATCCCACAGAATACACTAGTTGACCACTTCTTCTTGATACTAGATGTTCCTAGTAACTCGCGATGCACAAGGTTTCTCCTCATACACTTTTCACCTTAGCTAGAGGTCCGTCGCCCCCCTGAATTTCAATTCCTGGCCAGTTGATTCCCAATTAATGGAAGCATTCCCCAGCGTAACAGGTGCTAGTACGCCTATTATGCCGGGGAAGCAACGCCTTGGTGTTTATCTTAGGGGCGTGTGCGGCCTAGAGCTACTGGCGCCCGATCTGGAGGTTGGCCGGGATTAAAGGGATGGCCTAGGGGCGCTGTCATGCACGGCGGTGGTGTGAGGTCGATGGGAGGGAAGGGCGACGGAGGTAGGGGTCTGGGCCGGTGGTCGCTGGCGGTTCGAGAAAGATCGTCAACAGTGACTAGCGGGAGGTAGACGAAGGCCATCTGCCTGTTCCTTATAGATCGGACGATTCATTAAAAAAATCGACTAACCTATTTATTTTCAGTCGACTATTATCTTAGATATGACCACATGTGGTGGTGTGCTGGAGGAGTACCTGCATTTCCTGTCCTCATATATTACAAAATCATACGGAGTAGAATCTAATTTTTTTTGCCATGCAATGTTGTAGAGCTATCATATGTCTCCTGTCATTTATTTTCCAGCCACCTGCTATCTGCTACTTTTACAGTGCACTACTTCTGCACACACTTCACCCATACTCTCACTATTGTGTTTTTATGCAAGGGTATTTCAGACCCTACCTTGACAAAAACAGAAAAGAGAAGAGAGAAGTCGCTCCTGCGTGGTACGTGGCTAGGCCAGACACATTTCAAGACTTTAAAGGGTATAGTGTCAGCAAATGGATACGGGGAACGTAGCTCTGGAGTTGATGAACTCGCTCGCCGTGAACCACCATTCCAGGTGCTTGCTTTAACTTCACGGTGTCATATGTGGTTGCATGTTGCATATGGTGTCTAGCTTGTATTGGAAAGGCCGAAGTCAGTCTTTATCAAGATAAGGAAAGCTATTTTTTACATGAACCACCATCCCGAGAGCACCAGAAGACAAATAGCTAGTCAGGGCACTGGCCGAGCCAGTGACAAGCCCAACAAAGATAGGCATCACCTGGAAGCCAACTAAAAAGCTGCGATGGTGGCGAAGCAGCTCACCTCCCACCAGGCTCTGAGGTCCTAGATGATCATGCTCACCACTCCAGTCGGATGTTTAGCTTGTATTGCTTCCAATTTGGTTAAATTAAATCTGCTTATCTTACACATTATACCTTTGAATATGACATGCCTTTCTGTTTTTGGTACATACTAGTACATCTGTGTATTAACCATGTTCTTACATCAAACCAATGTTCTTGTGTATCCCTCATCAATCACTTATGACGAGGCAGGCAGGCAAGGGGACTACTCCTCATTTAAAGAATGGAGCGTCAGCCTCGCGACATGATTCTCAAGAAACAAAAATGCTACATGAAGATAGTGAATGTAGCTCTGTAGTTGATTACAGCATTTCCCCTACACTAGCATCGCAGGTGCTTGCTCTAACTTGGCAGCGTGATATGTGGTTGCATGTTGCATATGGTGTCTAGATTGTAATTCTTCCAATCTGGTTAAACTGCATGTGCTAGTCTGCTTAGCTTATACAATATACCTGTTAATGTGACATGCCTTCCTGTATTTAGTACATAGTACATCTGTCTATTAAGCATGTCCTTACATAAAACTATTGTTTTTTTGTATCCCGCATCAATCAACATGACGAGACACCTTTATTATATGCAGTGCGATATTAGTTGCATCTTTCATATGATTTATAGCATGCGCTGCTTCTAATTTGTTGAAATTCCATTTATGATGGGACACTTTTAACTTGGCAGAGTCATATTGGTCGCATCTTTCATGTGGTGTCTAGCTTGCATTGCTTCTTATTTGCTGGAACGGTTTCTGCTTAGTTTACACAAACAGTTGTGAACATGCCATGTCGTCCTGTTTTTCGTACATATTCCATCCTGGTATCATGTGTTTGCCTTACATGAAAGTAGTGATTGTCAGTATCATGCATGAATGAATTCTGAAGAGAGAATTTTATTGCTTTTTCTTGTCAGTTTTACTTGACAATTCAAAATCAATAAAGCGGAAGGAAGTTAGCAAGGCAGCGGATAAAGGTGCTCCTTCCGAATGGAGGGCCTCTACAGTTTCTACTCCTCCACACCCCCAAGATGATTTCCAAGACAACACATGCATAGACACTCAACAAAGTAGTGTTTATGATGAGCACGTCTCCCCTAGTGCAGCATCACCGGTGCTCCCTCTAACTTGGCACTGTTATATGTGGTTGCATGTTATGTGTGATTTCTAGCTTGTATTGCTTCTAATTTTGTTGAATTCCATCTGCTTACTTTACACATTATACTTGAATAAGACACGTGTTCCTGTTTGTAGAACATACAATATCTGTCTATCACACCATATTCTTACATCAAATTACATCAAATTACTACTGTTGTGTAACCTGCAACAATCACTTATCATAAGACACGTTTGACTTCGGAGTGTGATATAGGTTACATCTCACATTCTTTTCTAGCTTGTACTACTAATTTGTTGAAATGGCACTTATGACGAGACAGTTTAAACTTGGTAGAGTGATATTCGTTGCATCTTTCATATGGTGTCTAGCTTTAATTCCTTCTAATTTGTTGAAATGCCTTATCCTTAGTTTACACATCATAAGTTGTGAATATGCAATTCTGTGAATACGCAATGGCACTAATGACGAGAGACCTCTAACATGGTAGTGTGATGTTGTTTGCATCTTGCATATGATTTATTTCTTGTACTGCTTCACATTTGTTTAAACGCCATTTATGATGAGACACTGTTAACTTGGCAGAGCGATATTTGTACCATCTTTCATATGGTGTCTACCTTCCATTGCATTGCTTCTAATTTGGTGAAATGTCTTCTTCTTAGTTTACACATCATAGTTCTGTTTATCTCTTCCGTCCTATTTTTCATACATATTACATCCTCCTATCATGTGGTTGTCTAACATGAAAGTTTAGTTCGTCTGCATCACGCATCAATTTGTTTTGAAGAATTAAATTGTTATTAGTTTTTCTTGTCGGCTTGACTTAACATGGCACAGAGAAAGAGGAAGAAACACAGAATAGCAGGGAATGAGAAGCGGATGAATCCTGTAGATTCTGCTGGTACTAATGGTGCAATAGAAGGTCAAAGTCCAGCAGAAAATTCTACAAACACGGCATCCCATGCAACACGAGTTGCAAAACAAAGACAAACAGAAACAAATAGCTGCCACAAACAAGCAGAGACAACCCTAGTTCTTGCAACACCTACCACAGTACTACCAGCTGCATGACGTACTCATGCGTCAACTGAGCTAGCAGCACGTTCCCAAGCTCCCTTGCCACCTGACACTACTTCCCTAGCACTCTTGACACAAGACGAGTTGGCAATATCAGATGAACCTTGTGAGCTTCAACAGCAAGAAGGTAGTGATGAAGCCATGTACCTAGGGTAGGGTCATGGACCTGTCCTAACTACCCTACCCAAGGACATCCCTAGAAGAAATCACCTTTCAATCGACTTGGAGGTGTTCCACTCGACAGACTCGAAGACACTCGACCATGAAGCAATCACTCGACCAAGACCCAACCACTCGACGGCCAGGAGACCTAAAGCCACTCCGCACGCTAACGGTCGGTCATTGAGTAGATTTTATGGTCATCATAACACTTTATTAGAGGCGTTACCAGTAATGCCCCACCTTAATGTACTTAAAACCCTGCATAACTGAGGGTCGGAGGAGTCTGGCGAACTCTATATAAGCCACCCCCTCCTCAGTGTAAAGGGTTCGCACCCCTGTAATTCACACACTCATAATCCAGTCGACTGCCTCCGGGCTCCGAGACGTAGGGCTATTACTTCTTCTGAGAAGGGCCTGAACTTGTAAACCTCGTGTGCTTACAACTACTCCATAGCTAAGATCGTGCCTCTCCATACCTACCCCCTACATTACTGTCAGAGTTAGAACCACGACAATTGGCGCCCACCGTGGGGCTGGTGTCTTAGCGACTTGTTGGAGAAGTTGCGATTTTTTCCGATGCAAATCATCATGGTTTCTGGCGGAGTTTTGGTGGAGGGCCGCGAGATCCGTCTCGGCGCGCTCACGTTCATCGCCGACGACTCCGCTTGGCTTCAGGAGGCTCTGCTCGACGTCGACGCGCTTCCTGTCCGCGGGGAAACACACTTTCGCGCGTGTGTCCGCGGCGTCCTCTTGTGGCAACCGTCGACCCATTATCGGTCGGCCCCTTCATTGTCCTCCCTCCCTGTTTCCCGCCGGCACAAGCGCTCCGGTCGGTCAAGACTTCAGCATTGGGTGAGACACGCGGTGACACGCCAGTCGGCCACCCCTCAAGTCGCGGTGATCGAGCCCGACGAATCCCTCTACGGCCTGTTCGACATGTCAACTGGCTCCGCAGAGACCGCATCTGAGTGCGACAGCAGTGATCCGGCGGCGGAGGTTCTGATGGTCGATGGACCGCACAGTCCTCCCGGTTTTCCCCTCACCGACGGAGGAGCAGGTGGAGGCGACCCGTCGCATCGCCATGAGGAATATCTCCCCGAGCCTCTCACGTCACTGCAGAGAGAAGAACTTCGTCGCCGGAACATGGATGCACTGCACACTCCTATCGTTGGAGAAACCCCCGAGGCTCGTGCCTTGGAAGACGCGCGCCTAGCAAACTTGGCTGAGCGCACTCGACTGGAGAACCTCCAGCGAGCACTCGACGAGCGTGCACGACAACGGGTTCTATAATCCAGTCGCCGACAGCTCTTTCCGCCCCCGCAGGTATATCGAACTCCGATTCAGAATTTAGCAGCTGCAGCCTGCATAGCAGAGTCGATTCAGCCTTCCCAATCAGAGGCTGGCAGAGGCTTGCTGGAGATCAGAGCGTTACTCCGGGCAGCAGGAGATCAAAATTCCGTTGTTTCTCAGTCGCGGAGCAGAATCCACAGCAGATACATTGCTGCAGACACAGTCCATTCGGCTCATAGCCCAAGATCGCCTCCGAGGCATGAGGGACGCGGAGACCAACGGGATCAGTACAGGAACCGTGAGCAGTATGGTCACCGATTCGATCGTGACGATCGACGTCGAGTGCCCACCCCTCCCCCGAGGAGCGGGTCGCACGTGCCTCGACAGCAGGATGACAGGCGCCCTCATAGTGTTGGGTGGAGGATTCCAGTCGACCCCAGGGAACCAAGCTTTGATGCGAGATCCATTCTCATTCAAGGTTTGGTCGACAGAAACAGAGCTCACCGAGAAGGTCTCGACAGAGATGCACCTACCAGCAACAGAGTGCATGTTTCAGGGCTAGAGTGCTTTAGTAGAACCATCAAGGCCGCAGCGATTCCTCCCAACTTCAGGTTGGCGACTGGAGTCAGTAAGTTCACTGGTGAGTCCAAGCCCGATACTTGGCTTGAAGACTACCGAGTGGCTGTCCAGATTGGCGGTGGCAATGATGAAGTGGCCATGAAGCACCTGCCTCTCATGTTGGGGGGCTCGGCCAGAGCATGGCTGAATCAGTTAGCACCTAGTAGCATTTACACTTGGGAAGATCTCGCCCGAGTGTTTGTCATAACATTTGAAGGTACATGCAAGCGACCGGCAGGGCTGACCAAACCGCGGTCTTGTGTGCAGAAGCCGAATGAAACTTTGAGGGATTACATCTAAAGGTGGATCACGTTGCACCAGACGGTAGAAAATGTGCCTGACCACCAAGTAGTCTGTGCCTTCAAGGAAGGCGTCAAGAACAGAGAACTGAATCTGAAATTTGGTTGAACCGGAGACGTGTCTCTGAATCGGAAGATGGAGATTGCCACCAAGTACGCTAATGGTGAAGATGAGGATCGACTCCGGAGTGGCAAGCTCAAGACAGTCGCCCAAGAAACCGGAGGAGGAAATTCCAATCGGAAGCAGAAGCGGAAAGCCGAGCCAGCTATTCCAGGGGAAACCTTGGCTATAACTCAAGGAAAGTTTAAGGGGAAACCCAAAGGGCCTTGGAACCCCAAGAAAGTTAAAGACCAAGACGGAAATGATGTGTTGGATTTGCCATGTCACATCCACACAAAGAAAGATGAAGCGGGTAAACTCATTTACCCGAAACATACCACTCGACAGTGCCGGCTCTTGATCCAGCAATTCCAGGGCAAACAACCCAAAGATAAGGAAAAGGAGTCGGACAAGGTTGAGGACAAGGAAGACAGTGATGATGGATACCCCCAAGTCCATTCCACCCTGATGATTTTTGCTGATGTTGAAAGCAAAAATCGACTAAAAGTTATCATACGTGAGGTGAATATGGTTGCTCCGGCGACACCCAGTTATTTGAAGTGGTCTCAGACTGCCATCACATTCGACCAGTCCGATCACCCAACGCACATTGCCACCCCTGGGAGGCAAGCTTTGGTGGTCGACCCAGTTGTCGAAGGCACACGACTGACCAAAGTCTTGATGGATGGCGGCAGTGGTTTGAACATACTGTATGCAGAAACGTTGAAAGGGATGGGAATTCTGATGTCCAGACTCAGTACCAGCAACATGAGTTTCCATGGAGTCATTCCTGGGAAGAAGGCTGAGTCACTCGGCCAAATTGCTCTCGATGTGGTTTTCGGTGATTCCAAGAGTTACCGCAAAGAAAAGTTGACGTTCGAGGTTGTGGACTTCCAGAGTGCTTATCACGCTATTTTGGACAGGCCAGCTTATGCACGCTTCATGGCTCGACCATGTTATGTGTATCTCAAATTGAAGATGCCTGGTCGAAAAGGAGTGATCACTATCACGGGCAATCGGAAGAAGGCAGAAGAACGTTTTCAGAAAGGCTCAAAGATCGCTGATACCCTACTGATTCACATTGCCTGTCCAAATGCCCGTCTGGCGAAACGAAGCCGGTTCACATTCACCCGACTGATTCCAATGCTGCTCCGACTCGTATCTCAACAACACTCGATTCCAAATAGGAAGAAGCGCTCATCCAGTTCCTCCGTGAGAACTAGGACATCTTCGCATGGAACCCTTCTGACATGCCGGGTGTTCCCAGGGGGCTGGCTGGGCACCGCCTACGAGTCGACCCAAAAGTGAAACCTGTCAAAGAACATCTCTGACGGTCCGCCGTCCAAAAGAGAAAGGCTATTGGTGAGGAGGTGGCTCGGCTCTTAGCAGCGGAGTTCATCCGAGATATTTACCACTCCGAGTGGCTCGCCAATGTTGTCATGGTCCCCAAGAAGGACAAGTCACTCGCATGTGCATTGACTTTAAACATATCAATCGGGCCTGCCCGAAAGATCATTTTCCCCTCCCCCGCATCGACCAGATAGTCGATTCTACTGCGGGATGTGAGCGACTGTCTTTTTTAGACGCCTATTCTGGGTACCATCAGATCCGTCTGTATGGACCCAACGAGATCAAAACAACTTTCATTACTCCATTCAGGTGCTTCTGTTATGTCACCATGCCATTCGGCCTCAAGAATGCCGGAGCCACGTTCATGAGGATGATTCAGAAGTGTTTGCTCACTCAAATAAGTCGGAATGTGGAAGCATACATGGATTTTGGTCAAGTCACGGAAGGGTTCCGACCTACTAACTGACCTTGCTGAAACATTTGCCAACCTCAGAAGGTATGATATCAAGCTTAATCCATCAAAGTGCACATTCGGAGTCCCTGGCAGAAAGTTACTCGGTTTTCTCGTTTCCGAACGGGGAATCGACGCCAATCCAGAAAAAGTTGGTACTATACTCCGGATGAAACGCCCTGCGCGTGCGCACGACGTCCAAAAGCTTACTGGTTGTTTGGCCGGTTTAAGTCGATTCATCTCTCGCTTTGGTGAAAAGGCATTTCCTCTTTACCAATTGATGAAGAAGTCAGATAAGTTCGAGTGGACTGCGGAAGCTGATGCAGCGTTTGCAGAGCTAAAAGCTCTGCTCTCCACCCAGCTGGTGCTTGCTGCCCCAATCAGCAGAGAGCCTTTGCTGCTTTACATTGCAGCCACGGGACAAGTCGTCAGTACAGTACTTAGGGTCGAGCGGGAAGAAGAAGGAAAATCCTTTAAAGTTCAGCGCCCAGTATACTATGTTTCTGAAGTTTTGACTCCAACAAAGCAAAGATATCCTCATTACCAGAAGCTTGTATATGGGATTTATAAGACCACGAAGAAGGTTGCACATTACTTGTCTGACCATTCCATTACAGTCGTCAGCGACGCTCCATTGTCAGAGATTCTGCACAACAGAGATGCAACCGGTCGAGTGGAAAAATGGGCGATTGAACTCCTTCCCCTAGATATCAAGTTTGACGCAAAGAAGGCTATCAAGTCCCAAGCAATAGCAGATTTCCTCGCCGAGTGGATCGAACAGCAACTACCGACTCAAGTTCACTCGGAGCAGTAGACCATGCTCTTCGATGGGTCTAAGATGCTGAATGGTTCCGGTGCTGGGGTAGTATTGGTTTCCCCCCGAGGAGATAAGCTCAGATATGTTCTCCAGATTCACTTTGATTCCTCCAATAACGAAGCAGAATATGAAGCACTTTTGTATGGGTTGCGCATGGCCATTTCACTCAGCGTCCGTCGCCTCATGGTCTATGGCGACTCAGATGTGGTGGTTAATCAGGTTATGAAGGAGTGGGACGTCAGAAGTCCAGCCATGACTGGTTGTTGCAATGCGGTGAGAAAGTTAGAGAGGAAATTCGAGGGGTTAGAGCTTCATCACATACCCCGACTGAAAAATCAAGCAGCTGATGATTTGGCAAAAATAGGTTCCAAGAGAGAAGCCATTCCCAGCAATGTGTTTTTGGAACACATCCACACGCCACCAGTTCAAGAGGATCCTTTCACTGAAGAAGCCTCGCAGCCAAAAAGCGTTATGGATCCGACTGAAGATGAAGTTCCAGCAGTGGTCGACCTGATCATGGAAGTCTTGGTCATCACTCCAGACTGGACGGTGCCATACATCGCGTACATCCTAAGGAAAGAACTCCTAGAGGACGAAGAAGAGGCTCGACAGATCGTCCATCGATCCAAGGCCTTTACAGTCATAAAGGGACAGTTGTATAGAGAAAGCGCGACTAGAGTCAGTCAGAAGTGTATAACACCAGAAGAAGGTCAGATAATCCATGATGATATCCACTCGGGGACTTGTGGTCATCATGCGTCCTCCCGGACCATTGTGGCTAAAGCATACCGAGCGGGATTTGACTGGCCAAGAGCAAATGAAATGGCGAAAGAGATAGTCGACAAATGTGAAGGATGTCAGTTCTACTCCAACATGTCCCACAAACCCGCGTCAGCCCTAAGGACCATTCCACTCGTCTGGCCCTTCGCTGTTTGGGGATTGGATATGGTTGGACCACTGAGAACAGGTAGGAGCGGCTTCACTCATGTGTTAGTGGCAGTCGACAAGTTTACCAAATGGATTGAAGCTAAGCCTATCAAGAATCTCGATGCCTGCACTGCTACCAGTTTCATCAGAGAATTGATATTCAGATATGGAGTTCCACATAGCATCATCACTAACAATGGGCCAAACTTTGATTCGAAGAAGTTCAGAGCTTTTTGCTCCTCTCAAGGCACACGAGTCGACTACGCTTCAGTCGCTCACCCCCAGTCGAATGGACAAGCAGAAAGGGCAAATGGTTTGATTCTCAAAGGACTGAAACCCCGACTGATGCGCGATCTCAAGCATGCAGTAGGCGCATGGGTCGACGAGCTTCCATCAGTTCTTTGGGGATTGAGTACTACCCCGAATCGGTCGACTGGAAGAACCCCATTCTTTCTGGTCTACGGAGCTGAGGCAGTTTTGCCGAGTGACCTGCTTCACAATACACCCCGAGTCGAGCTCTACTCTAAAGATGAAGCAGGACAAGCCCGGCAGGATGCAATCGACCTCCTGGAAGAAAAAAGAGAAATGGCCATGATCCGATCTACCATCTACCAGCAAGACTTGCGTCGATTCCATGCCAGAAATGTGAAGAGTCGAGCCTTCCAAGAAGGAGACTTGGTCCTCCGAGTGGATCAACAAAAACCACACAAGCTCGCACCTACTTGGGAAGGTCCCTTCATCGTCACCAGAGTCCTCCACAATGGAGCGTACCACCTTTACAATGTCGATCGCCTAATTGATGAGCCACGAGCTTGGAATGCGGAGCTGCTCCACCCCTTTTACACATGAATTCTCACTCGGATGAGATTTAATAAGAAAAACTTCTGTAGTTTATTAATCAAAGACAAGAGTGTTATAATTTTTCCAGTGATTGTTGTTGCTTCTGATTGCGTGAGAAATCCCCCAGTGGGTCGCTTAGCTGCGAATCCGTTTTGCCTAAGTTTGTAAAAAAATCCTACCGAGTGGTGAGCCAGCCTCCCACTCGGGGGCTTAGATGCGAACCCGTTTCGCCTAAGTGTTTGAAAATCCTACTGAGTGGAGAGCCAACCTCCCACTCGGGGGCTTAGCTGCAGTCCAGTACTCGCCTAAGTGTTTGAAAATCCTACCGAGTGGAGAGCCAGCCTCCCACTCGGGGGCTTAGCTGCAGTCCAGTACTCGCCTAAGTGTTTGAAAATCCTACCGAGTGGAGAGAGATCCTGCCACTCGGGGGCTTAGATGCAGTCAAGTACTCGCCTAAGTTTTAAAAATCCTACCGAGCTGAGAGCGATCCTCCCACTCGGGGGCTTAGCTGCAGTCCAGTACCCGCCTAAGTGTTTGAAAATCCTACCGAGTGGAGAGCGATCCTCCCACTCGGGGGCTTGGCTGCAGTCAAGTACTCGCCTAAGTTTTAAAAATCCTACCGAGTGGAGAGCGATCCTCCCACTCGGGGGCTTAGCTGCAGTCCAGTATTCGCCTAAGTGTTTGAAAATCCTACCGAGTGGTGAGCGATCCTCCCACTCGGGGGCTTAGCTGCAGTCAAGTACTCGCCTAAGTTTTAAAAATTCTACTGAGTGGAGAGGGACCCTCCCACTCGGGGGCTTAGCTGCATTCAAGTACAAGCCTAAGTTTTAAAAATCCTACCGATTGGTGAGCCAGCCTTCCACTCGGGGGCTTAGCTGCAGTCCAGAACTCGCCTAAGTATTTAAAAATCCTACCGAGTGGAGAGCAAACCTCCCACTCGAGGGCTTAGCTGCAGTCCAAAGTACTTGCCTATGTATGAAATCCATCCTGATCCGCAAGGACGCCGAGGTGCAGGTCGACTGCTAACTTCTCCTTCGGAGCAGCGCCACAAGTACAACGTGGGCTCCATCCCAATCCGCAAGGACGACGAGGTGCAGGTCGACTGCCACCTTCTTCTTCGGAGCTGCACCACAAATACAAAAGTTGCATCGAATGAAGAACAAGTTCCACTCGACGGAGAATTCACGAAGAACAAAGTTTGCTCGAAGGCAAGGGCAAGCATATTCAACGATAAACCAAGTTCAGATAAATCCTAAAGGTCCCGGACCGCAGATCAAAGTACTCGAGCATTCAGCCCGAAAGAGTTTAATGGTTACAAAATCCACTCGGCATTCCGAGGCAAATTTAATGTTAAGCATAGAAGTTTTTTACTCCTCAGGCAGAGGACTGGAGGGTGCGACAAACTGGTCCAAGTCAATCCCGTCAGCAATCCGAGTGGCAGCAGCGATGAAGGTCTCCATGAAAGATTGAAAGTTGTGCTTCCTGGTGTTGGCAACTTGCATAGCAGCCAGCTTCTCCTCTCGCGCCTCAAGGACAGAGCGACGTCAGCGCCGCACCTAGCAGAAGATTTCTTCCATTCCTGCACTCGACCTGGAACTTCATTCAGTCGAGTCATCAGAGACTTGAGGTCATTTTGAAGCGTCTTTCCAGGCCAGAGCGCCGTGTCGATCCGCGACGCCGCAACCTTCAGTCGAGCAAGGTAGTCCACGACACCAGCAACACGAGACTCCAGTCGGAGCACGTTCATAGCAGCCTCATCCTTCACCGGAGAATTAATGGGGTCCAAATCTTTCTCCACTCGACTAGTTTCCTCCTCAAAGTTTTGGCAGAATTCTGAAAACACAATTCAAAGATAAGTGAGTAGCTCTGCACTGGGTTGATGACAACAACTCAGTCGGGTAGGAGTGATTACCCTCAAGCATGATGAACAACTTCTTGGCGAGCCCTCCAAGATAAGCCTCTAGATCGTTCCTCCTCCCTACCAGTTCACTTGCCTTGTCACCTAGATCTATTTTATCATTCTTCAGACGGCTGACCTCTTGGTTGGCCGCGTTGAGAGCGGCTTTCAGTGTGGAGTTCTCCTCTTCAAGGTTACCGACTGAAGCCAGTTTTTCTTCCGCAAGCTTCGTTTTGTCCGAAGCCGCCTTCTACGCCTCAGCAAGATCATGGTCCTTCTTCTTCAGAGCCTCCTCCATTTTATCTGCGAAATGACAGTGAGATCAACATCAAGAATGGGCGGAAAAGGAAGGACAGTCGTCAAGTTCTCACCAGCCATACCTTTTGCTTCGTCTCTCGCCTTCTGCAAGTTCTCTTGGGCAGGCTTCAAGTCAAGGTTGAGCTGGATCTGTTTGTTTTCCAATTCAGTATATCGAGCCACAAGCTCGCAGGATTTCTGTGAAGAATCAGTCGACATATGTCAAAGGTAGGTTGCTTCCGAGCAACTAAGAGAAAAATCATGAGGTTTCTAAGACTACAGCCGAATCAAAAATATTCGACAGTAGTCTCGGGGACTACACCCAGTGGGTGCACTCAGTGTGCCCCCACTGGTTCGACCAAAAAAAAGTCGACTGCCCACAGTCGACCATATCCAGTGGGTGCTCTCAGCGTGCCACCACTAGTTACAAGATTCCATTCGACATGGCCTGACCAGACCGAGTGAAGAAGTTCACGTAAAGCAACAAAATATAAAGACTACAGTCGACTGCCAGCAGTCCACCGTAGTCTCGGGAACTACACCTAGTGGGTGCACTCAGCGTGCCCCCACTAGTACCAAAAATTCAATCGACACACCCAGTGGGTGTACAGATACAAAGACCTTCGGAAAAGAGAGTCTTCAGATAGCATATCCTAACAGAACAAGCGGTGATCAACTGACCTGGACATTGCTTTGAAGGGATGAACTAGCATCATAGGCTGCTTGGCTGGCTTCCCGGACCACCTTCACCTGCTCCATCATGATCCCCGCCTGGCGTATAGCCTCCTTAGCAGCAGCCACTTGATCCTCAGGGACGTGGTGTGTGGCAAAAAGGGAGGGCGGATCAGCAGTCGACGATGAAGGCCGAACACTCGTCAGAGGCACAGCGAAGGACACAGAAGTCCGAGTGGTATTACCACCCTCCTGAACTACTGCCTCAGGCGCTGATGCAGTTTGTGAGGTCTTGCCAGTTGACGCCTTCCTATTCCTCCTCGCCCTCAGCGGCACTTCGTCATCATCATCAGGAAGATCAATGACATGAGGAGAAGCTATAAGGAAAATTCGAAGTTAAAGATGAAAATAATCGACCGGAAGAGACCGTCAGTCGACTAAGAGAGGAACATCAGAAATTATAACAAGGTTGGAGGTAACAGCATCTTCCATTTCCTGGTCATCGTTTGGCAGAGATCTCAGAGGTAGCAGCACTGCAAATTTCAAAAACCAGTCAGTTTATTCAATGAGTCGACCAAGAGTCTGCCCATGTTCAACAAAAGAAAGCAAGTTCTATTGTTACCTGGAAATGGTGGGAACGGGCATCTTAATCTTAGGAAGGGCCTTTGGCGGCTTTGACGGCGTCGCTCATTGATGCTTTGGAGCTTTTTCTGTCGGCTCTGGGGAAGACGTCCGAGGGCGTTTTGACGATTGCCCAACAGGCACAGTCGCCTTACCACGTTCGCGCGCAGGATCGCGTGTGAGCTTGGGTCGCCTTTCCGAGCGGGGAGGTTCAACTTCTTCCTCCTCCTCTTCACTGGAGTCGTCGTCATCATCACCCTCGCCTTCGCCGTCAGATTGCCACTCCTCTCCACTTTCGCCTCCGCTCGCCTCCCCCTCCTCGGCCTGCTCTTGCGCTCCGTTGGGCATCGAGTACATATCAGTAATGGTCTGGAGGACAGCAAACAAGACAAAAGTCAATCAACTGATTCTAAGAGAACAAAATGAAGAAAGCAAGGTTACAGTCGGAGATGCAGAATCGGACCTGGTCTACTTCGTATGACTGGTCGAGTGGAGGAATCCTCCTGGCTCCTCTGGGGTTGTTCTTGTTCCCTGTGATGCTCGACAACCACCCTTCCAACTTCTCGTGGTCGACCTCCTCCGGATGAATCCGAGTGGTGTCATCGAGGCCCGAATACATCCACATCGGATGGTCACGAGCTTGGAGCGGCTGGATGCGCCTCCGGAGGAAGACCTCTAATAAATCCATGCCAGTCAACCCGTCGCGGACAAGCTGAACCACTCGACCGACCAGCACTTTGACTTGCACCTTTTCTTCTGGCGTCACTTTCAGAGAGGAAGGTTTTTCTGCTCGGTTCAGGGAGAAAAGGGGAAGCCCAGTCGACTGTCCTGGAGTCGCCTGGTCTTTGCAGTAGAACCAGGTCGACTGCCACCCGCGGATCGACTCGGGAAAGGTCATAGATGGAAAGGAACTTTTGCCTCTTATTTGGATCCAAAGACCCCCGCACATCTGAATCACTTGCGTCTTTTCATCACTCGACTTGGCTTTCTTAACCGACTGAGAACGACAAGTGAAAATGTGCTTGAAGAGGCCCCAATGGGGACGACAACCCAAGAAATTCTCGCACAAAGATACAAAGGCAGCAAGGTACACGATGGAATTTGGAGTAAAGTGATGGAACTACGCTCCGAAAAAGTTCAAGAAACTCCGGAAGAAAGGATGGGGAGGCAGAGAAAATCCGCGATCGATGTGGGTGGTGAATAGGACGCACTCACCCTCGCGAGGCTGGGGTTCGATCTCGTTCCCCGGGAGACGCGCAGAGCCATGGGAAATAAATCCCCCTTCCATCAGATCATCAAGGTCATCTTGCCAAATCGCCAAGGGCATCCAGTCGCCCTGGATCCAGTCCTTGGGCAGAGCGGACCTCGAAGAAGATCCGCCCCGACCGGACTTCCTCGCCTTCGCCTGCGTCGTCGCCTTCTTCGCACGCTCCTGGGCCGCCGTCTTCTCCTTCACCATCGCCGCGGACGAAGCTCAGACAGGCCAGCAACACTCAGACGAGAACAAAGATGACCGAAGATTTCGAGAGGGAAGGGGAAAAGTGAAGGCGTATTATTCAAAGACCCTGGGCCGGCAGCTTATATAGGGCCGCTTCCGAGTGACTGGCATGTAGGTCCAGGCGATCCTGTCAAATCCCGCAACAATCGCGCATGCGATACGTGGCGAAAAAGGTGGCGCAGAGATCGAGGAGGCTCCGTTCTATCCCATCCGATTACTGCAGCGTCCCCCATCCCGCGCACTTCCCGAAATTGGAATCCCGCGAAATCCGTGGGCAGCAAAACAACTCGTCAGATGGAGGATTTCAAGTAAAGAAACTCACTCGACAAAAAACTAAGAATGGATCAAGGCGACTGAAAAGGAAGTTTCCGTCGTCACTCAGGTTCATTGATCCGAAACAAGATATGCTCATGGCATGAAAAATGAGTCGGAGAAGTTCTCAACTCCTTCCCCACTCAAACCTCGATCCATTCGGGGGCTAATGATGAAGCCATGTACCTAGGGTAGGGTCATGGACCTGTCCTAACTACCCTACCCAAGGACATCCCTAGAAGAAATCACCTTGTAATCGACTTGGAGGTGTTCCACTCGACGGACTCGAAGACACTCGACCATGAAGAAATCACTCGACCAAGACCCAGCCACTCGACGGCCAGGAGACCTAAAGCCACTCCGCACGCTAACGGTCGGTCATTGAGTAGCTTTTATGGTCATCATAGCACTTTATTAGAGGCGTTACCAGTAACGCCCCGCCTTAATGTACTTAAAACCCTGCATAACTGAGGGTCGGAGGAGTCTGGCGAACTCTATATAAGCCACCCCCTCCTCAATGTAAAGGGTTCGCACCCCTATAATTCACACACTCATAATCCAGTCGACCGCCTCCGAGCTCCGAGACCTAGGGCTATTACTTCTTCTGAGAAGGGCCTGAACTCGTAAACCACGTGTGCTTACAACTACTCCATAGCTAAGATCTTGCCTCTCCATACCTACCCCCCTACATTACTGTCAGAGTTAGAACCACGACAGGTAGTTGCTGGAGTCAAGTTACAGTTGCATGCTTCTTTATATGTAGTCTCGCAGTTTGATGTATACTAACACTTCCTATGTTTGTTGTTGGACTAGCACCTAGGCGCAAGAGGAAACAAACATCAGGGATAATTCTCGATAGGTTAACTAAATCTAGAGGATGAGTCTGATCAGGAGGATAATAATTGTGTACTTTGTCCTGCCAGTCTACATGAGGATAGGTTGCACCTCTTCTTCAATTGCAATTTCAGTCAACGGGTCTGGTCTTATCTTTAGATTGATTGGTTTGGAGGTCAGGATGTGACCTCCTACCTGTTGCATGCCAAGAAGAATTTTCATCAACCTTTTTTCTTTGAGGTTATGCTCACGACATCTTGGTGCATTTGGACTACTAGGAATGGCAAGATCTTAAGATCCGAGAGGGCCTCTTTTGGGGTGTGGAGGGGAAATTTTCTACATGATATCAACTTGGTGTATCATAGAGTGAGGGAGAGTGTTAAGCCTGCTTTCTTAGCTTGGGTTAATAATCTTCCTTAGTTTGTTGTACTCTGTAACATAGGTAAGCTCCTTTTCTGCCTTTTTTAGTTTGTACATAGGTGGACCTCCTTTTCTTTTCTATTTGAATAAAAGACTGTGGAGCTGTTTCTTCACAGTACATAGTCAAAAAAAATCTAGATTAGGAAGAATGGAGATCCGTTTTGAGGCAGGTTTAAAAAGGCCACGTGATGCTACAGAGTCAGCCAAGTTAGTATCAGAGGCAACGGTTGCTGTTAGGTGTCATGTACGTATCCTCCCAACATGGATTCAGTACAGGAATGACAAAGATGAAACCCAGTTCAACATCTTCCTCGACCATTTATCTGTATGTATGGTTATGTATGGAAACTGGTAATATCGTCTTGCTCCGTCCAATACTTTCTAGGTTGCTGATAATGAGACTCCCCTAATTTTCAACAGATGAGGTTCAAGTTGGATAGCCAAGATGATACAACCAGACAAGCTTGCACCCATGTTTTCAAGTCTGCTTTGCGACAGTATCGCTATAACTTGAGGAAAACTCACTTTGAAGGCAAGGCTAACAGTGAACTTGCCCAAACATCTCCAGTGGAAAATATATCTGATGAAGACTGGAGAGGCCTCGTTAAACACTGGTCCTATCCGAAGTATCAGGTACATTATATATATATGTCATCAGATCACATGTTGAAGTCATATTTACGCATGTGCCACACAAATCTATCTTCTTGTTGGTGAACTCTTCAAAGAACAAGGCCAACCGTACGAAAGTGAAATTCCAACAGACGACGGGATCTCGTAGCTATATTGCACACTGCCAGGCTCTTATAATTAGCTGTTGTTTCACTCTTTTCGCTGTACCATATTATCAGATCTATATTGACTTGTTCCAAATGCAGAGGAAAGCCCGCAAGGACCAAAAAGTACCTGAACCAATTGTTGTGGAAATCTTCAAGGACTGTCACACCAGCAAGAAGAAGGGCATGACTACACCAGTCAAAGCCACTGTTGTAAGTCCTTAATCCTCATGCCTTTTAACTACTACTTACTCTGACTTGTGCCTTGAACTGCATGGTTGTAGCCAATGTCTATTACTCTTTTCAATTTTATACACAATTGTCTTAGCATATGATTGCACCTTACAAGGTTTAAAAGAGAGGAGTATTGTTCCTTTGATCTTGACCCGTAATCTAGTTTCGTGCTGGACTTGCCCACACAACGTTACAATTGCCTGTTTGTCTGTTCTCAGTTGTCTTGTGATATGAATGATGTCATACTATGCTTACCGTATTATAAAATTCGTCTCTTCATCCTTAGCCCTCAATACAATGTGAAGAAATAGACAATACATTAGCGATGGTACATGGTCATATGTTTGGAACCAGGTTTTATTATGTACTTTGCAATAAAATACAACTAATATTTTACATGGGTTCACCAGAATAAGTTCTGTATATAGACCAAAGCTATTTTGTTTGGTTTTGTTGCCTCCTTAATATCTTCTATTCTGGTACTACTAATGTAAAACCTCAACCTTTCAGGGAGCTATGGAAAAAATGGTGGAATCGCCACCTTCTGAAGGTGGCGAGGCAACTATAACCGCAATGTTAGCTCTTGCTGCAGTGGGTCAGTACCTGTCCACTAACAGTGCCAAAAGCATGTTCCTGCGTAATACTGGGTTTGTTTTTAAGGCAATATCGTCCAAACTACCTCATGATCAAGATATGCAAGCTCAAAGCAATGTTCTATCTGCGCTCCAGACACAAGTCCATTCCCTAACAGAGACCCTTTGTGAAACAAGGAGAAACATTGCTCAATGTCGTCAAGACATGAATGGTTTTGAAACCAGATTATCAGACATTTTTTGTGTTGTTCAGGAGCCTAGGGGAAATGAAGGCGAGGGTTATGGTGCTCCATCGGACAATATAGCATGAAAACGTAACAGTCAGGTCAAATGAACTGAGCTTCTGAACTTCTGGTGGTGCATTTATCTGCTAGACTGTTAAGTTTTATGCCAACCTTCCTTTTGTTATATAGTTGTAATTTGTTTCGGTGCGATACAAAATTTATTCTTAACGTGCAGCCACCGCCTGAAGAAAACAGCAAGCCATTTTTGTATAGTGTATTGTGTTCCCTATATATGCACTAGTGGCGATCTTTGATGCCGAGTGGATGTAATATGTGCAATCGTCTTAATAGCCTAGCTTTAGTTTCGACCTTATTTATTTCCTAGTCTTGCTAGTGGCCGCAACTACCATGGGCCATATACGAGCCGTAGGATCCATGGGTCTCCTATGGGCCGTCAATAAATGGGCCTGTAATCGGTGGGCCTCGGGCCGTCGGATAGATGTGTCTACATGGGCCATAATCGGGCGTAATAGGTATCGGCCCAGCACGGTAACAGGTCGTTAACAGGCCGTAGGACAGCAAAGGCTCAATTCTGTCACAGGCATAACGGGTCATTAATGGGCCAGAATATAGGACGGGCTGGAAACGGCGCAACGGGTTAACAGGCCAGAAACGGGCCGACTCTTGCCATGGGCCGAATTTGGCCCATTAGGGTAACAGGCCACTAACGGGCCGACTCTTGCCATGGGCCCAATTTGGCCCATAAGTGGAACAAGCCAGTAACAGGGCGACTATTACCATGGGCCAAATTTGGCCCATTAGGGGAACAGGCCAGTAACGGGACGGAAGTAATCGAGGGACGAAACGGAGCCCAAGAACGTATGGGCCATCAATAGGCCGAAAGCTAACACGGGCTGGAAATGGCCCATGTAAATCACAGGCCGTTATCGGGTATAAAGAAAATTACTGTTCATTATGGGCTAGACTCACCGTGGGCCTGTAATGGGCCGAAAGATACGAAGGCCTCATATGGGCCGAAAGACGTCGTGGGCCATACATGGGCCGAAAGTGAAATGGGCTGGTATTATATTCGACGGCCCACATGACGTTGTTGGGCCGATTTCCTTTAGGGCCTAACGGGCCGTGAGTTAACGGGTCGTAAAATGGGCTATTTGCAATGAGACTGTTAACAGGCTTTTCATGGGCCAGCCCGTTAACTTTTGTCCAAGTCAAACGGGCCGGCTTTGTAAGATAAATGGGCCACTGTTGGGCCGTGCCACGTGTTGACATATCATAGGCGCCTATCTGACCCACTGACGAGCTGACACGTGTTTCGTCTGGCCAATAGGAATTTTACACGTGGAAATTCCCATTGGTCAGGGCTGTTAACGGGTTATCGGATCCAAAACCCGACCCGATAGCTTAACGGTGTTCCGTTCCGGTGGATGCCACGTGTCGGTCAACCTTGACGAAAGCACTTCTGTGACGCGCGATTTATCGTCATGGAAGTGGACACTTCCATGATGATAATTCTGGTAATGTCATGGAACACTTCTAAGACAGCACAGGTATGACTATCTTGATTCTGTCATAAATTTGTCATGGATGTACATGCATGACAAAAAAAGTGACCTACTGTGACAAACACGCATCATCACGGAAGTGTATTTTTTTGTAGTGCGAGGTCCAGCTGCAGCACAGCGACCTCCGCAGTATGTGCGACAGCGACCAGCAGTGAAGCCTGCATATACAAATAGACATATTCTAATTAGACTTCTGAGTTATGGTTTGATCCTCTATTCGTCCTTTCTTCGTCGACACCATACAGAGCATCAGGGGCTACTGTCTATGCGGCAACATTTTCCTATAATTACTTACCTGGAAGCCTGTTAGGAGGCTTGTGCACGCTTCAGTCAGTCCGCTTTTGGCGGACTGAACCTTCTCGATCACCGCACTCATGATAGTGCGGTGCTCTTCATCGATGGAGGCGCCGTCAAGTTCCACCAGCAAGTTGTCCAATGCCTCTCGATGGACAGAGGTCACCGGCACATGCGGCTTGCCCCTCTTTACAGGGGGTTGCCCGCCGGAGTCCAGAACCATAGGAGGTACCGGCACAGTGTTTGACTGAGGGCCGAACTTGGAGCCCGTGGAAATCTTGCTCCCTTTGCGCCCAGGGTCTGGAAGGTCGCCTTGAGGCACCTCCAGGACTACCTCCCCTCAGCTTTGTGCCTTCTGAGACAACACCTCAATGTTGTCCGGATACTTACGACTTCTCCAAGGGCTTGTCCCTGGGTAACCAATCGTCGTCGCTGTAGGCGGCGGTCGTGGAGCAGTCCGGAAGGAGGGTCCTCTTCTTCTTGGGCCCTTCGGCCTCCCCAGTTGGGGAGGCCTTCCTTTTCTTATCTCCCCCGGTTGGGGGGGGGGGAGAACTTTCCTCCTCCTCCTCCTCCTCCTCGTGTTCATGGGAGGAGTGCATCTCTGAGTTATCGGACAACGAGTCCGATACCATATGATGCCGGAGACCCTATCGGGTCCCCGTGACCTTCTTCTTGGTCTTCTTCTTCGGCACCTCGTAAGGTGCCGGAGTAAGCATCTCCGTCAGGAGAGCGTCTGCTGGATCTTCGGGCAGGGGGGCTGGGCAGTTAATCTGCTCGGCTGTCTCCACCCATTCCTGTCAAAGGCATGGGAGCTTAGATCCAGCACATGATTAAACTGGGGGAAATAAAATACCCTATAAGGTGTAGAGAACTTACCGGATTCGCAGGGCGCTTCGCACTAAGTCCGCGGTCCTCGGTAAGGGAAGGAGGTACCTCGGCGCCCTTGAACAGCACCCTCCAGACATCTTTGTGCATCGTGTCGAAGAGCTCGCGCAGCGTCTGGTGCTGGGCCGGGTCGAACTCCCACAAATTGAATGCCCGTCGTTGACACGGGAGGATCCGGCGGAAGAGCATGACCTGGATCACGTTGACAAGCTTGAGTTTTTTGCTTATCATGTTCCGGATACATTTCTGGAGTCCGGTTAGCTCCACCGATGGACCCCAAGATAGGCCCTTCTCCTTCCAGGAGGTTAGCCGCGTGGGGATTCCGGATCTGAACTCGGGGGCCGCCACCCAGTTGGTGTCGCGCGGCTCGGTGATGTAGAACCACCTCGATTGCTACCCCTTTATGGCCTCCACATAGGAGCCCTCGAGCCATGTGACATTGGGCATTTTGCCCACCATGGCGCCTCCGCCTTCCGCTTGCTGACCGCCAACCACCTTCGGTTTAATATTGAAGGTCTTCAGCCATAGGCCGAAGTGGCGCCGAACGCGGAGGAAGGCCTCGCACACGATGATAAACGCCGAGATGTTGAGGATGAAGTTCGGGGCTAGATCATGGAAGTCCAGCCTGTAGTAGAACATGAGGCCATGGACGAACAGGTGGAGAGGAAATCCTAGTCCGTGGATGAAGTGGGTAAGGAAAACTACCCTCTCGTGAGGTTCCGGGGTAGGGACCATCTGCCCCACGTCGGGCAGCCGGTGCGCGATATCTGCGGCCAAGTATCCGGCTCCCCGCAGCTTCTTGATGTCCTCCTCCATGACGGAGGAATTCATCCACTTACCTCCCGCTTCGGACAGGCTTGGGGCGGTTTGAGAAGAAAGATGCAAACTTGGGTGTTGGAGCTCGAGTGCGGGAGAATGGATGTGCGAGGAGGAAGAAGGCGTGGGTGAAAAAGGTGAACCTTATCCTTTTATAAGGGTGGATGAAACTGTACACCCCCACCTGCCTAGTAAACTCGCTTATTCCCCAAGCGCCGTAATTGATGGCGCGGTTGGGTTACCCACGTCCGTATTGATGAGAATCCCGTGATAAGTGGACACGATCTCTGCTTCGACAAGACGTGCCAGGGAAACCGCCTCACGATATGCGCCGAGGCTGGTTGAGAAAATTGGTTCAAATAATGACCGGGCCGTGGTGTGATCCCTCCTGCAAAAGTGATTGCGGCTGTAGCATCCGTGTGGAAGAGGGTAAGCTTTCGGCAACACCTTTTGCAGATTGGAAAGGATGAATACTTGTGTTGGGTCCTGTAGACCAGGATAGCCTCATGGCTCCGAGTACTCCTCACCGAGAGGGTCCGAAACGAGCTTGTGCAAATTTTGTGATGTAGCATGAATAGAGTTTGAGACAAGAAGATTATAAATAGCTAGAGAAGGCTCTTAGGCATTCTTGTACATCCATTTGTCCAACAAAACCCCCCAAAAAAACAAATGGATGTCCTCGAATGGGAAAAATGCAAACCAACCTGCTCACACAATAAAATGTCAATTGAAATATGTGGCAAACATGCACAAACAAATCTAGCATCTATCAAGCAAATGCCGATGACTAGGTCATCTATATATGAGTATATTAACTTATGAGTCAAATGAGAACATTTGATCATAGGTCATAATCATCATTTATGTCGGAGTAATGGGCCACGGGTAGGCTAACTCGAGCCCCTGATCCTTTCAAGACATCGGGGCAGGCTGCGCCCCTCAAGACCCTAGGACGAAGAGCCGCCTTCTGGGAGTCGGCTACAAGGCAGTCGACTACCCACTAACGGCCAAGTCCCGGGGACGACTTCAGGATGAGCCGACTCCTATCTGGTGACTTCCAGAGAAGCCGACCATGGGGAGTGGGCCCGCGGCACCAACAGATCCCATGCCCTCATAAGGTCCACTCCCGCCCCTTTCCAAGGGCAGGCGTGGCCACAGTGCGCCGTACCCGCGGAGATCTCCGTCCGGCGCAGCACTGTTGCCATGCTGGCCCTGACGTCAGCCCCAGTGGGCGGAGTCCTGTACCCACGACGGCCTGCCGGTACGACCCAAGGACGATGGGTCCCACGAGTCAGCGGGAACACAGAAGACGGCGAGAGCGCCCCAAGTCGGACCAGTTGGGAGTCGGCCCCCGAGAGTCAGCCAGCCCCTCCCACGGGCCCCACGTGCCATCAACCAGACACGACATGGAGTGGCAACAGTGATCGCCCGCCAGGCGGCGGGGCTGTTGCCACGACCCTATGACCAAGCCCGCGTCATTAGAAGCACGGCTACAGTAATCCGCAGCCGGCAAGACCCGCCCGCGGCGGACACGGCCTGTCGGCTCCATACTAGGCTAGTCGGTGGGGCCCACCAGTCGGCGGGCCCCATCAGTCGGAGGAGAAGTCGGCGGCCAAAGAGACAGATGGCTGGGTCCCGCGCCCAGTCGGATTACCATTGTACCCCTAGGGGTTAGGCCCATATAAACCCCCCAGGGCACCCATGCAAAGGGTTCGAATCCATTAGCAGTAGACCAGATCAAAGAGGAAGGAGGGAGCTAGCCTTGCCTTCTCCTACCTCCAAGAAACAGCTCAAGGAGCAACCTTGTACACACTTTGCCATAGTGATCATGCGGAGACCCCATAGAGCAGCAGTAGGGGTGTCATTTCCACGGAGAGCCCTGAAGCTGGGTAAGATTCACCGGTGTGGATGCCTTCGCCTTATCCCATTTCCAGGCACCGGCGACGTTCTACTCGCTCCCACCATGATAAGCCATCCTTTGGCATATGTCGCACCCAAGCCCCGACATTTGGCGCCCACCGTGGGGCGAGGTGCACCGTCGTCCGAAGATCTGCTCTGGACGGGAACACTTTTCCTCCCTGGCGAGCTTCATGGCGCCGAAATAGCCTGCGCGGCCAGCTTCCTCGCCGAACTTGTCGGTGAGGTTTGGCTCTCCGACCAGCCGGCATCCGACGCGGGCACGGGCGGCCCCAAGAGCCTCCTCGCGGGCCTCCTCGGTCAACTACACATCGCCAGCGAGCCAGCTACGGACTTGGAGTCCATAGGCTCCACCGACCCGATGCTGGTCGACTCCGACACCACGTTGCTCGATGCGTTCCCCACCAACATGGTGGTCTACGACGAGCCGCTCCCTCGCGCGGAGAGCGACGAAAGCACCGTCACAGAGGTGCTCGTCATCGGTCATGACGAGCATTCCGGCGGAGGAGCTCATGACCCACTCGACGCGGCGCTGCAAGACCTGACCGCGCCCATTCCCGAAGACGCCGACGCCAAGACGTTGGAGGCGCGCCGCCTCCAGCTCATCGAAGGCGCGAAGAAGCTGGCTAGCATGAGACGCCTGTCAGAGGCCTACCAGCGTGAGATAGATCGCGCTGTGGGCGGCTCGCCGGCTCCAACTGGGCCTAGCCACCTTGGCGCGGTCCAGAAGCGCGGCGTTGCCATCGCCAACCTATTCGAGGCAAATTGCCCCGTATTCGCCACGCATGTGGAGAACATCCGAGCCGCCCAGGCGGCGGCAGACGATCTGGATAATTTTGAGGGCGAAGAATGTCGCCTAATGATGGAGCGAGTCCAGCGGCTCCTCGACGCGGCTGCCGCGTAGAACAAGGCCGGCTGCTGCATAGAGGCGCTGCAGTGGCAAAGCGACGACCTACCACCCCACCGAGACCAAGGCGCGGCGTCTCGGATGCCAACTGGCGGGGTCCGCGGAAGAAAAGATAAGGAGTCGGCTGCTAGCCGCAGTCGGACTCACATCACCATCGAGCGCGATCAAGACGGCCGCCCAAGAGCAGTGGAACGGTAGGACGACTGTCCGCCTCCTCCTCCTCGCAAACAAAAGGCGAGTCTCCCTGCCGCCCGTTGACCATCCGACTCTCGGCGACCGCGTTGGCCGCCGAGAGGGAGTCAGAGAAAACGACGCCCGCCACCGGATCGACTGATTTCACCGATCCCTGGTGCTGGAAGAAGAAGACGAGCTGGGCCCACCGTGTTTCAGTCACCGCATCCGAGACGAGCCCTTTCCCAGAGGGTTCACGCTCCCAAGAGATACGCCCAAATACACCGGCTCCGTGAAGCCGGAGGATTGGCTAGTTGACTACTCCATGGCCGTCAACATAGCGAACGGCAACAAGCGAGTTGCCGTGAAGTACGTCCCACTCATGCTCCAGGGCACGACACGGACGTCGCCAAACAGCTTGAAGCCCCGCAGCATCAACAACTGGGTCGACTTCACCGACACCTTCGTCCGCTACTTCACAAGCACGCACAAGCGACTCCCAAGCCTCGCCAGCTTTCCCTGTGCGTGCAAGGCCCCAACGAGTCGACCCGCGATTACCTCATGCATTGGGCTGAGCTTTGGAACTCCTGCGAGGGCGTGCACGAGGTGCAGGCTATCAAGTACTTCAGTGCCTGGTGCAGAGAAGGCACCCTCCTCAAGCACAAGCTCCTCTGCGACGAGCCAGAAACCCTCGATGAGCCGCTGATCATAGCAGACAAGTATGCCACAGCCGACTCCTCCATGAAGGCGGAGATTCAAGTTAGTGCAACTGGCAAAGTGGCCCCTCAGGCTCCTAGAACTCCGGCTGGAGACACCGTTCGGCGACAGCAGCAGAGCGACCACAAGCACAAGGCCCCACAACTGGCTTCCAACAGCCAGCAGGTGGCGACAGTCGAAGACCAGCAGCCGGAAGGGCAGCCTGCGCCAAAGCGACAGAAGGGCGGCAAGCCCAACTGGTTGCCGGCTTTCTCATACGAGCAGACTCTGGATGGTCCTTGCAAGTTCCACAGCGGCGCGAAGCCGTCCAACCACACCACCCGGAAGTGCCACTGTCTCACCAGGATCGCCAAGGGAGACGGCCTCCTGCCTCCCCTGCCGGCTAGGTAGCAGCCTCCTCCTCCACCTCAGCAGCCGGCTGTCAGGCCAGTCGGCGCAGTACAAGACGAGTACCCAGAAGAGCACGGAGCCTATGTGGTGTTCACCAGTGTGGCCGATGATCGACGCAGCAGGCGGCTGCAGCAGCAAGAGGTGAATGAAGTAGCATCAGAGACACCGGAGTTCATGCACTGGTCCGAGAAGCCTATCAGCTTGAGCAGAGCTGATCACCCAGAGGTGATGCCAAGTCTGGGCTCCTACGCCTTGTTCTTGGAAGCCACTTTTGCCACAGATCGACGAGAAGCTCATTTCTCGCGAGTTCTGATAGACAAAGGCAGCAGCATCAACATCCTGTACAAGGACACCATGGAGAAGGTAGGAATCAAGCAAAGACAGCTTCAGAACAGCGGGACTGTATTCCAAGGCATAGTTCCTGGCCTTTCCTGCTCACCCATCGGCAAGATCCTGATAGATGTCCTCTTTGGAGACAAAGATCACTTCCGCCGAGAGCCAGTTTGGTTTGAAGTGGTGGACCTTGAGAGCCCGTACCATGCGTTGCTTGGCCGACCTGCTTTGGCCAAGTTCATGGTGGTTCCCCACTACGCCTACCTCAAGATGAAGATGCCGAGTTCCAAGGGGATTCTGACTATAGCCGGCGACTACAGAAAGTCGTCCGCTTGTGTGGGTGAAAGCAATTGGCTAGGCGAGTCCCTGGTAATCGCAGCTGAGAAGCGGCTCCCTGATAAGGTTGTGGCGATGGCCGGCAAGCAGCCGGAGATGTCGCCCAACCCCAAGGAGTCGAAGGCTGAGGGTTTGTTCAAGCCGGCGAAAGAGACGAAAAAGATACCCTTGGACCCGGAGCACCCGGAGAGGTACGCTGTCGTAGGAGCAAACCTCGACAGCAAATAGGAAGGCGAGCTCGTCGATTTCCTCCGTGAGAATCGGGACATCATCGCATGGTCACCGAAAGACATGCCAGGTGTACCGACGGAATTCGCCGAGCACAAGTTACATGTCCGATCTGATGTCAAGCCAGTCAGACAACCCTTGCGCCGCCTGTCAGAAGAAAATAGAAGAGTTGTTGGAGAAGAGATAGCCCGACTCCTAGCAGCTGGCTTCATTATGGAAGTATTCTTTCCAGAATGGCTAGCCAACCCAGTCCTGGTGCTGAAGAAGAACAAGCAGTGGAGAATGTGTATCGACTACACTAGCCTCAACAAAGCATGCCCCAAGGACCCGTTCGCTCTGCCAAGGATTGATCAGGTGATAGACTCCACAACCGGATGCGAGCTGTTGAGCTTCTTAGATGCATATTTAGGATATCACCAGATCAAGCTGAACCCGGCTGACAGACTGAAGACCGCCTTCATCACCCCGTTTGGAGCCTTCTGCTACCTGACCATGACGTTTGGGTTGAGTAATGCTGGCGCCACCTTTCAGCGTTGCATGCAGAAGTGCCTCCTCAAGCAACTCGGTATAAACGCCCACGTTTACGTGGACGATGTGGTGGTCAAGACGGAAAATCACGGAACACTGCTAGAAGACCTCAAGGAGACCTTTGAGAATCTGCGCCGATTTCAGATCAAGCTCAACCCTGAGAAGTGCGTCTTCGGAGTACCAGTCGGCCAGCTCCTTGGCTTGTTGGTCTCTGAACGCAGCATAGAGTGCAACCCCGTGAAGATCGAGGCCTTGCATAGAGAGGATGGAAGTACCCAGCCGACTGCTGGACGTGCAAAAGTTCACTGGTAGCTTGGCGTCCATTAGCCGATTCATCACTCGGCTGGGCGAGAAAGCTCTCCCCTTATACCAGCTCATGAAGAAGACCACTTTTTTCGAGTGGAACCACAAGGCGGAGGAAGCTTTTTTCCAGTTGAAGAAGACGTTGACTACTCCACCTGTTCTGGCGGCTCCGACTCCTAAGGAGCCCATGCTCCTATACATCACCGCCACCAGCTGGGTAGTCAGCACAGTCATTGTGGTGGAACGCAAGGAGGAAGGTAAAGCTCTACCTGTCCAGAGACTGGTATATTACCTGAGCGAAGTGCTGTCGACCTCCAAGCAGAACTACCCCCACTACCAGAAGATGTGCTACGGCGTGCAGTTTGCCGCCAAGAAGTTGAAGCCTTACTTTCAAGAGCATCCAATCACTGTGGTCTGCACAGCCCCACTAGGAGAGATCATTGGAAGTCGAGATGCTTCTGGCCGAGTGGCCAAATGGGCCATAGAGCTAGCTCCCTACACCATCTACTACCAGCCTCGCACCGCCATCAAGTCGCAAGCACTGGCCGACTTCCTCGTAGACTGTGCCGAGACCCAGTACCTGCCGCCAGCACCCGACTCCACCCATTGGCGGATGCATTTCGACGGCTCAAAGATGTGCACCGGCCTGGGAGTAGGCGTCGTCCTCACCTCTCCCAAAGGCGACAAGCTCAAATATGCGCTGCAAATCCATTTTGCCGCCTCCAACAACGTCGCCGAATACGAGGCGCTCATTCACGGGCTCTGGCTTGCCAAAGAACTCGGCATTCGCCGGATCCTGTGTTATGGCGACTCCGACTTGGTGGTCCAGCAGTTGTCTGGTGATTGGGACGCCAAAGATGCAAACATGGTGAGCTACCGCTTCCTCATAAAGGAAGTCAGTGGATATTTTGAGGGGTGTGAGTTCCTCCATGTGCCGAGAAACGACAATGACTAAGCAAACACCCTGGCACGAATCGACTCCACCCGTCAAGCAATACCATCCGACGTCGCCCTTCAGCGCCTCCTTAAGCCATCTGTCAAGCCCTCACCAGAATCAGACTCCATCTTTGTGCCGGCTCCTCCCGAAGAAGTCGGATCCGACTCCAGAGGTCAAGCAGACGGCACGAGAATTCTGTTAGACAGCCCCAGAATAGCCGCAGTCGAAGCCGGCCCAGGGACTCCAGAACCCAGCCCGGGGACTGCAGCGGCTAGCCCGAAGACTCCAGAACTCGGCCCGGGGGCTGCAGCCCGGGGACTTCATCAATCCAGCAGGCGGATGCCGACTCCAACCCGCCACCTGCCAGCCCAGCCGCCCTCGTACATGTCGCAGTTCTGACAATCGAAGAAATAGCAGCACCCTCATGGGCCCAGCCCATCCTTAAATTCCTGGTGAGCAAAGAGCTGCCGACTGATGAGATCTTAGCTCGGCAAGTACAACGCCAAGCAGCAGCCTACACCATAGTCAATAGAGAGTTGGTCAGGCGCAGCGTCATTAGTGTCCACCTGCGCTGCGTAGAGCCAGAGCAAGGCCAAGCAATTCTACAAGACATCCATCTAGGCGAGTGGGCCATCATGCGGCTTCAAGAGCACTCGTCGCCAAAGCCTTTTGACACGGTTTCTTCTGGCCGACAGCCTTAGAAGAGGCCAAAGAATTGGTCCAAAAATGCAAGGGGTGCCAGAAGTTCCGCTCCAAGCCACATCAGCCGGCTTCCGCACTCAAGGCCATCCCCATCGCCTGGCCCTTTGCAGTTTGGGGCCTGGACATGGTGGGACCGTTCAAGACGGCGCAAGGTGGCCTAACTCACATACTTGTCATGGTGGACAAGTTCACCAAGTGGATAGAGGCAAAGCCCATCAAGAAGTTGAATGGTCCGACTGCCGTGACTTTCATCTCCGACATCACAATTCGGTACGGCATACCACACAACATCATCACCGACAACGACACAAATTTTGCAAAAGGTGCGTTGGCCCGTTTCTGCGCGACACAGGGCATCCGACTGGACTTAGCGTCCGTTGCCCATCCGCAGTCAAATGGCCAGGTGGAGCGAGAAAACGGCCTCATCCTGTCTGGCATCAAGCCTCGGCCGGTCGAGCCTCTGGAGCGTTCGGCCGGCTGTTGGCTTCACAAGTTGCCAGCCGTCCCCTGGAGTCTGCGCACGACTCCAAACAAGTCGACCGGCTTCACGCCCTTCTTGCTCGTCTATGGTGCTGAAGCCGTCATCCCAACGGACATAGAATTTGACTCCCCGCGAGTCACCATGTACACCGAGGAGGAAGTAGAAGAAGCATGTCAGGACAGCGTCGATCTGCTGGAAGAGGGCCAACTGTTGGCACTCAGTCGGTCCAGCATCTACCAGCAGAGCCTGCGCCGATACTACAACAGGAAGGTCAGGCCGAGATCTTTCCAAGAGGGCGACCTTGTGCTCCGACTGATCCAGTGAACAGCCGGCCAGCACAAGCTGTCGGCGCCTTGGGAAGGCCCTTTCATCATCAGCAAAGTGTTGGGCAATGACTCCTACTACCTGATTGATGCACAGAAGCCCCGAGCACGCAAGAGGGACGACTCCGGCAAAGAGACGAAGCGGCCATGGAATGCAAATCTCCTCCGAAGATTTTACAGTTGATGCACTATGTACCACGCTACCTTTTGTATTAAAGTACCAAGACTTCGGGCCCCCCGAGACGAGCTCGGGGACTGCCCTCTTTTATCTATATATAAGAATTATGCCTATGAGTATGTTACTCTTTGTTATGCCACGTGGCACCGGGTTCGACTAGTTGGCCCAGGGACTTGCCGCCTTGCACTATGAAATGCTTCCTGCAGCCGGACAAGTAGTGTGTGGCGCTAAGCCGTCTCCAGTCAGAAGCCGCAGCTCGCAGAGCGACTGTCCGGTGGGCAGGAGTAAGGTAGAATGGGCGTTCGCATGAAAAATGGCTAAGGACTCAAAGCATAAACATAGCTTAAGCCGGCTTCCTGCCTTTTTTCGCAAACCGACTATTGAGCAGTCGGCTCGCCGCCTTCTATTCAACTTGCTAAAAAACTCTAAAAACGGCTAAGTACTTGCCTTCCCAAAAGTAGCCAAGCATTTGATCCAGCGGCAGTCCAGAGCGGCTGTCCGACTGGCAAAACGGCAACTAAGGGAAGGCGGCAAAAGAAAAAGCCAAAGGAGCAATGAGCAAGAAAAGATAGAATTCGGATAAATATTTACATAACATAGGCCCTTGGCTGAGCTTCAAGCAGAAGTTCAAAATAGACCCCGCGGGTGGAATTGTGCGAATTAACAAGTTCTTCAAAGACTATTAAAGCAGATAAAATAAAGATAAGGCGGCAGCCTAGGAAGCGGCAGACGAGTTCGGAGGGTCGGAGGAGATGGCGGTGTTAGGCGTTGGGGCAGCCGGCTGGGCAGTCTCGGCTTGATCACCTCCGGCGGCAGCCGGCTCAGTCGGGCGCGGCTTGTTGCTGGAGGCGCGGTCGAGCTGAGGCTGGCCGTCCGCTCCGTCTTCTGGTGCCTCCGTCTCGCCTCCGTCCTCCACCTCACCTTCCTCCTCGACACTGGAGCCGATCACCTCCACCGAGTCCTCGTCATAGTTCAGGATCATCCCGAACCACTCCGGCGGCACCGCCCCGCCGTCTTCAGCCCGCTCAGGGACGAAGATGCTGGTGTCTGTGTACTCGGTGATCGCCGCCGCACGCTCGACGAGGGCGTCTTCCACAGCTACCAGCTCCGCCTGGGCCTCTGACCGGAGTGTGGCTAGCCGGTCTAGGTCCAGCCCCGGATACCACGCCTTGACGAATTCCAAGGCCCGGCGCGCTCCATCCCAGGCCGAGGAACCCTTCCAGGCCTCAAGACGGCTAGCCGCGACCTCCAGCCAGTCGGCAGTCCGACTGTGAGTGCGCGGAGCCTGCATGTCTGGCCACAGGGCAGCAATCTCCTGGGCGCCGACACGTTGAAGCCGGCGCAGCATCCGGTAGGCCGGCCGTAGACGAGCCTCAATGCTTAGAATCTGCTCATCAAGGGTCCGGGGGGCATCGGCGGCAATCTCCGCGCCATCTTCCCTCCGCCCCTCGCGATCAACCTCAATGGCTTGATTGGCGGCTTGCGAGTGGCCGGGGAAGAAGTCTGCCAAGACGAAAGAATGAAGAACAAGTCAAAAAACCAGGAGTCGGCTCGACCTACAGTCGGCAACTCAAAGAAGAAAAGTAAGAAAGCTCACCGTCGACGAGGTCCTCGATCTCATGGAAGCCGGAGGTCAGCATTGCCTCCTTGTCAGTCCAGGAGGAGCGCTCGCTCGTGAACTCGGCTAGGAGGGCAGTCTCCTTGTCTTCCGCCTCCTTCTGGGTTTTCTTAAGCAGCTCCTTCTACTCTCCCAACTGTGTGGCCAGCAGGTCGCGCTCTGTGGCGAGCTTGCTGCACTCCTCCCCCTTGGCGCGCAACGCGGTATTGGGCTCGCCCAGCTGCTGCTGAAGAGTGTCCTTGGCCTCTGAATAGAAAAGAAGAAAGAAGGCGTTAAGACGCCACCAAAGAAGGTCGCCGGGGAGATCCGGCAAAACTGCTCAGCAGTCGGCCCGAATATCGCGGACTACAGCCCGCGGGTGCGCCAGGGCGCCCCCACAGAGAAGAAAGAGGACTCACTCCGGCTCTCCGACAAGTCGGCGGTCCGCTTGCCCAGCTCTTCGATGTTGCGGTTGAAGGAGGTGACACGGAGGTTGTGATAGTCCTGTGACAATCATTTCAGACAAAAGATAGTACTCGGAACTCGCCAATTGGAAGTTCCAAGCCCGCCTGCACAGCAGCCGGCCCGAAAATCGGGGACTACACCCAGTGGGTGCGCTGGCGCGCCCCCATAGAGAGGAACAAGAAAACGAAGACAAAGAAAAAAACGTACCCGGATGGCTTCCCGCGACGCCAGGTGCGCCTTGGTGCAGCTCTGGATAGCGTCGCCCTCAGCTCGCAGCTTTGTCTGGACATCCAGAAGCGCCTGGTTCAGCGGGCCTGTGTCGCCTCCTCGCACCCACCCAATGGGCGCGACGCTCGTCGCCTCGGCGTCTGGGATTGTCGAGCTGGCGGCGCCGGTCTCCAAGGGGCGTGGCGCCGAAGTCTCCTTCTCAAGGCAGCGGCGCGCTGGCGAGCCGACTTGAAGGAGTAGCTTCGCCACGGCCTCGTCTTCAGTCGGCGGCACCGGCGGGTCCGCCAGCTGTTTGCCTTGCGCGCTCCCAAACGGCAGCGGAGGTGGCGGTGGCGGCACGACCGCGTCCGGCATGGAGGCATCGCCGCCTTCCATCTCCATGATCGGGAACACGCCGCCGGCTTCCTGTGACTGTGCCGTGAATTCCGGAGGCGGCGGCGCAGAGTTCAGTGGGGTGACAAGCACCGCCGATTGGCGGTGCGCGGCTTCCTCAGCCTGCCGCCTTGCCGCGACGGCGGCCTCGGCCTCATCCAGCTTTTTCTGGGCAAAGGCCTCCGCCTTCTCCAGGCGGGCGGCCTCTTCCTCGTCGCGCTTCTCTTGCGCGTTCCGCTCCGTCGCCTCTCGGAGGTCGGCGGCGGGGTCAATCTGCCGGGTGGTGGCGGACGTCTCCGCCGACCTCATGACGGAGGCGGCGGCAACCCTCTCAAGAGTGAGGGGAGCCCTGGAGCAAGGGAAACATGTAAAAGACTCAGACAAGATCAACAAAGAGAAAATAAAGACAAAGGGCGGAGGCACTTACGTGGAGACCAGTGGCGGCTTCTTCACTTCCTTGCGGAAGAGGTTGGCTTTCGCGGCCGCCTCTTCCCGCTTGGTCGCGGCGGCCGCTCCCTTGAATTTCTTCGGCCGGCCGCCAAGCGTACGCGGCCCGGCCCGGCGCTTCTTCGCGCCGCCTTGAGCATCCAAGACGGCAGAGGAGCTCGCGCCTGACTGGCCAACCTTTGGCTGGTGGCGCGGGGCGACTTCTCCCTCGGCGTCGTCATCAGGCCAATCAGCAAAGGTGGTCGTGGGCCTGGAGCCGTCTACTTCTCTTTCTCCTCCCTCGGCGTCGTCCTCCATGGCCGCCGCCCCCAAATCAGGGTCGTCGACGTCACTCTCCGCCCGATCGGGGACAAATTGGCGGGGCGGCCTCGTGGTGCCGGCCGAAGGCGGGATGAGGGGGTTCTGATTCAAAAAACTAAAGGTCAGACTGGACAAGTCGGACTCGGCAACAAAAGAAACAGAAGAAGAAGAGAGACGACTTACCACAGGCGGGGGGTTGGCGCGTGAGTACGACTCCTTGCCGAACCGCCAATCTGCCGTGAGACCGCAGTTTGCGATATAGTTCACCGTGTTCGCTACCTCTGCGTGAGGCATGTCTTTGGAGCACATCCGACTCGGGTCCCGATGACCGTTCATTTGGCAGATCAGGTGAGGTCGGCCTTGGAATGGGAGTACTCGGCGCGCCACGAAGGTGGCCAGCAAGTCGGCCTCGGTCAAGCCCTCCGACTGTGTCAGCACTCGGAGTCGCGCGAGGGCGGCAGCACCAGCAGGAGACAGCGTCCTAGCTCGGTGTGACCAGCTGGAGAGCCTTCCTGCCGGCGCGCCGGCTTCATAAGCCGGCAGGTTGACCCAGTCGCCTTCTGGGGCGACGTTCTTCACATAAAAGTAGGACCGCTGCCACATCTTCACCGACTTAATCAGCGCGATGGTGGGAAACGGATTGTCGGCCCCTGATCTCCGCATCGCGATAAACGCACCGCACTGAGCCGGCACGCCCGCGACGTGTGTGCCAAGATTGGACTGGAAGAACTCCCCCTAGAGCTCGAAGGTGGGGAGAACGCCGAGGAAGACTTCGCATAGGGTGGCGAAGGCAGACAGCAGCACCACTCTGTTCGGAATAAGGTGGTGCGGCTGGAGCCCGTGGAACTCCAAGAAGGAGCGGAAGAAGCCGCTCGCCGGCAGCCCCAGGCCGCGCATGCAGTGCGAGCGGAAGATGACCCACTCGTCTTCCTCCGGCGCCGGCGATATTTCCCCTCCGGCGCGAGGCAGGACCGCACTAAGCCCCTGCCGGGCAGCAGCCGCGTCTTGCGGAGGAACTCAGTGTCGTCGTCGTCAACCTCCGAGCCATCCCACACTCCGGAGCGCACAGCGGGAGGTGCGGTGGCGGAAGAGGAGCTCATCGCTGCGGGCGCGGTGTGGTTCGGAGCAACAGCGGCGAGAGGAAGAAGAAGTAAGAAGGAGCGAAAGGAAGAAGGGAGGATGGGTGCGCGTGCTTCGCCGCCCCCTCCCCCCGCCTACTTATAGGCTCGTCCGCTGAGAAGCCGAGGAAGCATTCGTGGGATTTACTGCGCCCAGGACCCCACGATTCCCACGATTTATCGCACGAAGTTACTGCTTGCAGTTACTGCACGGGAACCCCAACCGTCCGCGCGGCCACAACGGATCCGTTCGCACGCCGAGGTGCGGTAGTGGCGGGCCACGCCTGTAGGCCTGTCCCGTCGCGCGCGTGGGTGGGCAGACTGGCTCAGCCACGTGGCGCCACATGACGGGACCGCAACGGGAGGCGATCTGGAGGCTTATCAAGCACGCTGTCTGGATCCCGCCGCGACGTTCAATCTTTTTGAGGGCAAGGCGGCCTGAGAAACTTCGGCTCCAGATAGTCGGCTTGAAGGAAGACGGGCTGAGCAATTTCGGCTCCAGATAGTCGGCTTGAAGGGAGACGGCCTAAGCAAGTTCGGCTCCCGATAGTCGGCTTGAAGGAAGACGGCGAGCAAGGCCCAGATTCAACCACCGGAGGGAAGAAACTGTTGAGGCTCCTCGACATGTCACCCTCGGTGCCTCACCAGCTTCGGGGACTACTGCCAGAGTAATGGGCCACCGGTAGGCTAACCCGAGCCCCTGAACCTTTCCAGACATCAGGGCAGGCTGCGCCCCTCAAGACCCCAGGACGAAGAGCCGCCTTTTGGGAGTCGGCTGCAAGGCAGGCGACTGCCCACTCACGGCTGAGTCCCGGGGACGACTTCAGGATGAGCCGACTCCTATCTGGCGACTTCCAGAGAAGCCGGCCATGGGGAGTCGGCCCGCGGCACCAACAGATCCCATGCCCACATAAGGAGGGACGGGACGGGGAGTGGCCATAGTAAGGTCCACTCCCGCCCCTTTCCAAGGGAAGGTGTGGCCACAGTGCGCCGTACCCGTGGAGATCTCCATCCGGCGCAGCACTGTTGCCATGCCGGCCCTGACGTCAGCCCTAGTGGGCGGAGTCCTGTACCCACGACGGCCTGCCGGTACGACCCAAGGACGACATGTCCCACCAGTCAGCGGGAACACAGAAGACGGCGAGAGCGCCCCAAGTCAGACCCGTTGGGAGTCGGCCCCCGAGAGTCGGCCAGGCCCTCCCACAGGCCCCACGCGCCATTAACCAGACACGACGAGGAGTGGCAACAGTGATCGCCCGCCAGGTGGCGGGGCTGTTGACATGACCCCATGACCAAGCCCGCGTCATTAGAAGCACGGCTACAGTAATCCGCAACCGGCAAGACCCGCCCGCGGCGGACACGGCCTGTCGGCTCCGTACTGGGCCAGTCGGCGGGCCCCAGCAGTCGGCGGAGAAGACGGCGGCCAGAGAGACAGACGGCTGGGTCCCGCGCCCAGCCGGATTACCATTGTACCCCTGGGGGGTAGGCCTATATAAACCCCCAGGGCACCCATGCAAAGGGTTCGAATCCATTAGCACTAGACTAGATCACAGAGGAAGGAGAGAGCTAGCCTTGGCTTCTCCTACCTCCAAGAAACAGCTCAAGGAGCAACCTTGTACACACTTTGCCATAGTGATCATGCGGAGACCCCGCAGAGCAGCAGTAGGGGTGTTATCTCCACGGAGAGCCCTGAAGCTGGGTAAGATTCGCCAGCGAGCATGCCTTCGCCTTATCCCGTTTCCAGGCACCGGCGACGTTCTACTCGCTCCCACCATGATAAGCCATCCTTTGGCATATGTGGCACCCAACCCCCGACAATTTAAGCACAAGTGGGGTTACCTCTTTTACATAAAGCATTAATGTGTTCACACCATTAGAGTTTCTTTAGCTCATTTTTTAGAGCAAAGCTCCCTCTAGATGTGATATCCCCCCAAAGAGGGATCAACTAACCTTGGATTTTGTCGATGATGACTTCATGTAGATAGTGAATATGTGGATGCTAAATTTTGATGTTGATCATTTGGAGCATTCTTTTGGAGTGTTGCACTTCCAATACCTACATGGGTTAGTCCCACAAGGAACATACAAGGATATCTATAGACATAGAGTGAATTGCACAAATGATGATGTCCATGAAAGCATTTGATTACCTTGTCCCTTATATTACCAACAAGAGGGTTTGTGACTCCTTGAACTAGTGCAAGATATGGAAGTTGATTGCACAAGTCCTCGCCAATATGAATATGAGTGAAGTATTTTGGAGGAGTCGCCCTCAAGAACACTCTAGTTCTTCTTATTTGGGACCCACCTCCTCTTGATGGGAATCCTTGGAGTTGTAGTTGAACTTGGTGAAGTAGAGCTTTACATAGTCTTGGGAACCCACTTGATCATGGCCTTCATAGCTTCTTCAAATGAGTCAATCTCCTCTTGAATCATGTCCTTGCCTTTAAGCTTGTGGTCTTGTGGTGGAAGATCATCTTGAGCTTGTGTTCCCTCAAAAGAAGTGGGGTCATACTTCTCTTGTTGAGGAACATACTTCGTCTTGGGGTATTAATATTCTTCCCATTCAAATCCATTGGCATTGAACTTCCGTTCAAAGCCAACACCTTGATTCTCTATAATTGCTTACGTAAAATTTCCTCAAATTGCTTACTTTTGGCAAGGCTCTTGTAAACATCATTCTCTATAATTCCCTTCAATAAGCTATTTTCTTTCTCAAGTGTAACTTGGATAAGAGAATCATTAGTGGAATCAAGATAACTACTAGAAGCAACAATATTAGATTTAGCATGATTATTGTTAGTACGGGAAGAAGAATCTTTCTTGCTTTTGTTGCTAGATTTTACTTGTGGCATATAAGTAGACAAGAGGAGACGTTTGGCAATTTAAGAAGAATTCTTCTTTCAAATATCATCATTGAAAGCTTATAGAAACCCATGATCTTGCTCTAAATTTAGCTTCTTGAAGCGTACCTTCTCATGAGTTAGGAGGTCTCTATGATCCTCTAGAGTTGTTTCATGAGCTAACTTAAGAGTGTTTAGTTCTTTAGTTAGATGCTCAATCTTCTTCTTATCATTGTCATTCGTTTCATCTTGATTAGCATGATTACTAGCAAGTTAATCATAGTTTCATCACTAGTTTTATCAACAAGTAATCATTATCGCCTATCAAATCATGTTCATCACTATTGAAATCAAGATACTCGGGGTGTGATACCTTGGGGCCTTTACCATGAAGCATCTTCCACTTCCTTCATTTGGCGAGTCAAATGTGTCATAGGAATTGGATGAAACAAGTGCAAGACCGGCAACACCTTCATCTTGAGTATAGTCGGAGTTGAAGTGATAGCTTCTCTCGGAGTAGTTGTCGGAGTCGAAACTGGAAACCCATTCACCAACATGAGCTTGATGTCTTCGTCTTGTGTCACTACTAGGGAAAACTTTATACACAGAATCTTAGCAGTAGCGCTGGATAAAATGAAGCGCTACTAATATTTAGTAGTAGCTCGTTGCAGTAAAAGGCGCTAGTGCTATTCTGTTAGCAGTAGCGCGTTTTAGCAAAACGCGCTCCTGCTATGTTTGAACTGGGCGCACATGGCTAGCCCACTTAGCAGCAGCGTGTATACTTACCCGACGCTACTCCTATGCTCCGTAGTAGTAGCGCTTTTCTCTAACCCGCGCTGCTACTAACCCTACCTTATCCTCCCCGCACGGCCATCCATCTCACTCACTCTCCCCCGCAACCCCCGTCGTCCGTCGCCTTCGCCGTTCCCCGACCACCGTCGTCGCGCGCCACCGCGGATGCTCCTGCTCCTCCGGATCTAAGGTAGTCCCTCTGTTGGGGATATAACTATTTGTGTAAGCCGCCCAGGAGGGGCCGAGTTACGCAAAGGTGATTCATCATATGAAGCCCAAGATCAAGCATGAAGATGGCGGTTCAATAAAGGGTCTAAAGCCCACAGGCGACTTTAGGCCCGTAGTGATAAACTGTCGTAATGGCATCACTTGTATTGTAAGGCAGGATTAACTAGTCATCGAGCCGGACACTGCTTATGAGCAGGCCGGGACTCTGTAGGCCGCAGGGCCTCAACCCGTTTATAGAAGGGGATGACCCGCTGGCGGCTTAGGGGAAGTAACATCTAATCAAGAGCCGAGCATAGCGTATCTCGCTCCTTGGTCATCGAAACCCTAGCAATACCAACCCAACTAGACGTAGGCTTTACCTTCACCGTAAGGGGCCGAACTAGTATAGAACCTCTCTCGTGTCCCTTGTCCCGTTAACCCCTTTAAGATTCCTAGTTGCGATGGCTCCATGACTAAGTCCTTGCAAGAGGACATCTGCCGTGACAATTCCACGACAGTTGGTGTCGACGTTCTGGGAACGGGGGTCCCCAGACTTGCCTGCTTGCGGCCTGCGGCGTGGTTCAAGTGGGGGCCCAGCGCGGCCCATCTTAATCAGCTCAAGCTCAAGACCCTCGCGAGGGGCCAAGCCTTGCTGGGCGAACGACATGAAGCCTCCTCAAGGGCGTCCACATCAGGCAGTCTCGCGAGGAGGCGGAGAGATCAATGCAAGGGTACCTCGCGAGGATCCCGTGACGCAAGCCATGACGATCAAGGCCAGGCGGGCGCCGGCCTAGGCAGAGTCCTTGTTTCCCCTTTGGTGCAAAGGGGGCAAGGACAGACCAAGGCATCAGGCAAAGGTTACCATTTCGGTGCAAGGAGACCAAGACCAGCCGGACGTCCGGACGGAGGTCACCATGGAGCCCAGACGGCGTCACCAACAGTGCTTTTGGCAGCCGAAGACCACCTTTGATCAGGATAACTTGTACTAGATGTTCCCCTTCAAAATGGCCAATTGCTGGCGCCCTTCCTGCTCAATTATTCGGGGAGAGGCCCTGGGCCTCTATAAGTAGAACTAGCCACCATGTAGTAGAGGCAGATCGAGAATTGGGTAGAGACTAAGTAGAACACACCGTACCAGCTCAAGAACACCCATCGCGAGGCTATTCTTCCCTTGTATTGTTCATCATCAGCCACAAAGGCAATCCACCACACCACACACTGGAGTAGGGTATTACACCACAAAGGTGGCCCGAACCAAGTATAAACCTCGTGTCCCTTGTGTTGTTCATCATCTTTCCATCTTAGTTCGCGCGAGAGGATTGGACGTAGATTGGTAGGGGAGAGATTTCTACGCGCACCCCAGTGTTCGAACCTCAAGGGTCTGCCGGAACCCGAAATCCGACATTTGGCGCACCAGGTAGGGGTGCGCCGGGATTCTTCCTTCCGACGACCCGCTCTCCACCAACACCGCGTTCCGCCCCCATGGCGGACAACGCGCCGCCGGCCCTGGCAGCAGACACCAGCGCAGGGGCCAGGGGGCTCCCGGCCTTGGCCCCCACATTGCAACAGGTGCAATGGCTGCACAAGTTCAAGCCCGAGATGCCGCCGCGCTACAACGGCGCGGCAGACCCGTTGGTTTTCCTGCTGGCGTACGAGGAGGCTGTCCTCAGAGCCGGGGATGACGACCGGGTTATGGCGAACTGGTTACCCATGGCCCTCACCGGTGTCCCGCGCATGTGGCTCTTCCACCTACCGATGGCTTCCGTGACCTCTTGGGAAGAGCTACGCAGCCTCTTCCTCGCCCGTTTCGCCGTGCCAGCACCGCTTGTCGTCGTGGCCCTCCTGGGTGGCTCCCAAGCGCCACCCTCGAGCCACCACGTCAAGCCGTTCACCCCGCCAGATCAGCGCCGCCTCCAAGCGTCAAGAAGCTCCCTCGGGCTGGGCGGCGCCCGAGGCCGACCTGACTTTCGACTTAGGAGACCACCCCTTCAACCCCTCCGGCTCGGGCGCGCTCCCGATAATGTGCACCCCCACCATCTGCCAAGTGGCCGTCACTAGGACCCTCATCAACGGCGGCGCCGGCCTCAACATGCTCTCGGTGGAGGCCTTCAGCCTCTTGCACGGACCACCGGAGCGGCTCCAGCCCAGCAGGCCCTTCACAGGCGTCGGAGCCGGCTCCATCGCTTCCTTGGGGCAGATCCGCCTCCCAGTGACCTTCGGCACCTACGACAACTTCCGCATGGAGCTGATCGACTTCGATATCGCCCCCATCAGCCTCCCGTACAAAGCCATCCTCGGCTACCCGGCCTTGGCCTGGTTCATGGCGGCAACTCACCCAGCGTACAACCTGATGAAGATGCCCGGGAGCAGCGGCGTCCTCACCGTGCCAGGGGATACAAGCGATGCGCTACAGGTGCTCTGCCATCAGGGCGACCGCGGTGGCGCAGCCCGCCAACACCGACGCCCTCGAGCCCAAGGGGGCTGCACCAGCTAAAAAGAAGTAGTTGTTCACCCAGGACAAGGCGGAAACCAAGCATGTACCGGTCGACGAGGACAGGTCCACCGTCGCCACCTTCACCATAGGAGCCAATCTCGAGCCCGAGCAGGAGAAGGCCCTGATCGGATTGCTGCGCGCGAACAAGAAGGTGTTCGCATGGGAACCTGATCAGTTAGCAGGAGTCCTGAGAGGTGTGATTGAGCATCACCTCAATGTGTGCCCCAACGTACGCCCCGTAAAGCAGAAGGCAAGGAGGCAGTCCACTGAGAAACAGGCTTTCATCAAGAGACCCGGAAACTGGAAGCGGCAGGGGTTATCCACGAGGTCCGCTACCCTGATTGGCTGGCCAATCCCGCCGTCCTGCCAAAGAAGGTGGGGAAGGAGTGCATGTGTGTCAACTTCACAACTTCAGCAAAGCCTGCCCGCAGGACCCATTTCCACTCCCCCGCATTGACCAGACAGTTGACTCGATCGCAGAATGTGACCTGTTGTGCTTCCTAGATGCCTTCTCGAGCTATCGTCAGATCAATATGGCGGTGGAAGACGTGGAGAAGACGGCCTTCCTAACCCCGTGCAGGGTATACTACTATACGTGCATGCCATTTGAGTTGCGCAACGCAGGCGCAACCTTTCAGCGGCTGATGCACATCGCCTTAGGCCGGCAGCTCGGGAGGAACGCTGAGGCTTATGTTGATGACATCGTGGTGAAGTCTCAGGAGGCAAAGACCCTGATACAGGACCTGGAGGAAACCTTTGCGAGCCTCAATGAAGTGGATCTACGACTCAACCCGAAGAAGTGCGTGTTCGGAGTCCCCTCGGGCAAGTTCCTGGGTTTCCTCGTGTCCCATAGGGGCATCGAGGCCAACCCGGAGAAGGTCAAGGCGGTCGAGGACATGAGCCCGTGAACGACCCTGAGGAAAATGTAGAAGCTCACTAGGCGTGTGACTGCGTTGGGGCGCTTCATCTCCAAGCTGGGGGAACGAGTGCTGCCCTTCTTCAAGCTGATGAAGAAGAAGGGCCCCTTCGAATGGAGCGAAGAGGCCGACAAGGCGTTCCAGGATCTCAAGAGGTACCTTACCAGCGCACCAGTGATGGTAGCACCACGCCCTCAGGAGCCCCTAGTGCTCTACCTTGCGGCCACGCCCTACTCCGCTAGCGCGGCCTTGGTGGCGGTCAGGGAGGAGCGCCGAACAAGGGCCGCGTCAACCGCCCAGACTGAGGCAGAGCAAGGCCAGGAGGGCCTCGCGAGGACCACGACCGCAGCCGGAGAGGAACGGCCGCAGCAGGAGAGCGTACCTGGGGGAGGAAAGGCCCCTTCGGATGACATAGAGCTGGGGACTCTATTGCCTCAGGAGACACCTCGACCCCTGGAGGACGCAAGCTGCGTCAGCACCCTCAACCTCGTCGAGCATCCCATATATTTCGTTAGCACAGTGCTATGGGACGCGAGGGCGCGGTACCCCATGCCTCAAAAGCTCCTCCTCGCGCTACTGGTGGCCTCACGCAAGCTGCTGCACTACTTCCAAGGCCACCCCATCAGGGTCGTCTCGGCATACCCCTTGGAGAGGATACTCAGGAGCCCCAACTCAGCTGGAAGGGTCACTGATTGGAACTTTGAACTACAAGCATTTCAGCCGGAATTCAGTACGACCAGAATCATCAAGGGAGCCGCACTTGTAGATTTCGTGGTAGAATGGACAGAAGCACCGGGTGTCGAGGCAGGCGAAGATCGATCACTCTCCCCAGTAAGTGAAGCACCGGACGGCTGGGTCATGTACTTCGATGGGGCGTTCTCCCGACACGGCGTAGGAGCTGGAGCGGTGCTCGTATCCCCTACTGAGGACAACCTCTACTACGTCGTGCAACTCTGCTTCCAGCACGGAGAGAAGGTCTGCAACAACATAGCAGAGTACGAAGGCCTGATAGTAGGCTTGAAAGCCGTGACCGCCTTAGGGGTAAAGCGCCTCACCATCAAGGGATATTCACAGCTCCTCGTCAACTTCTCCAACAAGATATACGAGCCAAAGGCCGGCACATGGAAGCTTACCTCGCTGGAGTCCGCAGGATGGAGAAACAGTTCTTGGGGCTGGAGCTACAGCATGTGCCTCGCAGCACAAATCAGGAGGCTGGCGGAATTGCCAGGAGGGCATCTAGGCGTCTGCCGCAGGAACCTGGCATCTTCGAGGAGCGGCTTTTCAAGCCCTCGGCGGTGCCGTCGCCATCGGGCGCGGCGCAACCAAGGGAGGAGCCTCCTCAGTCGCCTACCTCAGGAGCTCCGGTCTGCGGCCCGGCCTCAGGGGCACGCCTGCTCCTGGCGCTAGAACCTCAGGAGGGATGTTGGATCTCAGAGCTCAAGGACTACCTGATCAAGGGATTCTGCCAGAGAACGAGGAGGATGCGGATCGTCTGGCACGGCAGGCCACGGCTTATTGCATCCAGGATAGCGAGCTCTACAGGAAGCGGCCAAATGACGAGTCCCTGCGTTGCATTTCCAGGGAGCAAGGAAGGGAATTGCTGGCGGACATCACAGCGGAGACTGCGGGCACCACTCATCGTCACGAACCCTCGTCGGCAAGGCGTTCCGCAGTGGGTTCTACAGGCCCACGGCACTCAACGACGCCATTGAGCTGGTGAAGGCTTGCTTGGCATGCCAGTTTCACGCTAGACAGATTCATCAGCCCTCGGGGGGTCTACAGACCATACCCCTCTCATGGCCGTTCGCAGTTTGGGGGTTGGACATTTTGGGCCCGTTCCCTCGAGCGCCAGGGGGCTATCGCTACCTCTACGTCGCCGTGGACAAGTTCACCAAGTGGGCCGAGGTGGAAGCTGTCCGCACAATCCCGGCAGGCTCGACAGTCAAGTTCATCAAGGGCCTCGTGAGCAGGTTTGGGGTGCCTAACCGCATCATCACCGACAACGGTTCGCAGTTTACCAGTAATCTCTTCAAAACATACTGTGCTAACCTTGGAACGCAAATATGCTACGCTTCGGTACCACACCCCCGGAGTAATGACCAGGCTGAAAGAGCCAACGCGGAGGTCCTGAGGGGCCTCAATGCCAGGACCTTCAAGAAGAAGCTGGAGGCCTGCGGCAGGGGATGGTACGACGAGCTCCAGTCCGTGCTGTGGTCAATCCGCACGACAGCGACTAAGCCGACTGGCGAGACACCGTTCTTCCTCGTCTACGGAGCAGAGGCAGTTCTTCCTCACGAGGTCAGTCGTCGCTCCGCACGGGTCCTGGCATTCGACGAGGCTCAGGAGGACGCCATGCGGGGGACGGATCTCGTGCTGGGGGAGGAACACCATCGGGAAGCCGCACTGCGAGCGGCAAGGTATCAACAGGCGCTACGACGATACCACTGCCGCAACGTCCGCCCCAGGACCCTTGAGGTAGGGGATCTCGTGCTCAGACGGGTTCTCTCCAGGGAGGGGCTGCACAAGCTCTCTCCCATGTGGGAGGGCCCGTTCAAGGTTGTTCATGTTTCCAGGCCTGGCTCCGCGCGCTTGGAGACTCCGGAGGGAGTACCCATCGAGAACGCATGGAACATTTGACATCTCCGGAGGTTCTACCCCTGAGCGAGGCCTAGCGCCTAGGAAATGCCCGGTGTCTGTGAAGAAGGCCAATGCCTGTGAAGCTATCGCATTTTGGGAAAGGCCCGGTGCCTGTGAAGAAGGCCAATGCCTGTGAAGCTATCGCGTTTTGGGAAAGGCCCGGTGCCTGTGAAGAAGGCCAATGCCTGTGAAGCTATCATGTTTTGGGAAAGGCCCGATGCCTGTGAAGAAGGCAAACGCGTGTGATGGCCTCTTCCTCGCCCGTTTCGCGCGCAAGCGCCGCCCGCCGTCGCGGCCCTCCTAGGAGGCTCCCAAGCGCCGCCCTCGAGCCGCCACGTCAAGCCATTCACCCGCCAGATCAGTGCAGCCTCCACGCGTCAAGAAGCCCCCCTAGGATGGGCGGCGACCGAGGCTGATCTGATTTTCGACTCGGGTGACCTCCCCTGCAACCCTTCCGTCTCGGGCGCGCTCCCGATGCTATGCACCCCCACCATCTGCCAAGTGGTCCTCACCAGGGCGTGCTCTCGGTGGAGGCCTTCAGCCTCCTGCACGTACCATCGGAGCGGCTCCAGCCCAGCCAGCCCTTCTCAGGTGTCGGAGGCGGCTCCATCGCTTCATTGGGGCAAATCCACCTTCCGGTGACCTTCGGCACCTACGACAACTTCCGCACGGAGCTGATCGACTTCGGCATCGCCCCCATCGGCCTCCCCTACAACGCCATCCTCGGCTACCCGGCCTTGGCCCGGTTCATGGCGGCAACTCACCCGGCGTACAACCTCATGAAGATGCCCGGGAGCAGCGGTATCCTTACTGTGCCAGGGGATACAAGGGATGCGCTGCAGGTGCTCCAGCTTGCCTTCACGGCGACCGCGATGGTGCAGCCCGCCAGCACCAACACCCTCGAGCCCAAAGGGGTTGCGCCAGCTAAAAAGAAGCAGCTGTTTTCCCAGGACAAGGCGGAAACCAAGCAAGTATCGGTCGACGAGGATGGGTCCACCGATGCCACCTTCAGCATAGGAGTCAATCTCGAGCCCGAACAGGAGAAGGCCCTGATCGGATTCCTGCGCGCGAACAAGGAGTTCGCATGGGAAGCTGACCAATTAGCGGGAATCCCGAGAGATGTGATCGAGCATCACCTCAATGTGTGCCCCAACGCACGCCCTGTGAAGCAGAAGGCAAGGAGGCAGTCCACAGAGAAACAGGCTTTCATCGTTCAAGAGACCTGGAAACTGGAGGCGGCAGGGGTCATCCGCGAGGTCCGCTTCCCCGATTGGCTGTCTAATCCCGTTGTCATGCCAAAGAAGGGTGGAAAGGAGCGCATGTGTGTCGACTTCACCAACCTCAACAAAGCCTGCCCACAGGACCAATTTCCGCTCCCCCGCATTGACCAGATAGTCGACTCCACCGCAGAATGTGACCTGTTGTGCTTCCTGGATGCCTTCTCGGGCTATCACCAGATCAAGATGGTGGTGGAAGATGTGGAGAAGACGGACTTCCTAACCCCGTGTGGGGTGTACTGCTATACGCGCATGCCATTTGGATTGCGCAACGCAGGCGCAACATTTCAGTGGATGATGCACATCGCCTTAGGCCGGCAGCTCGGGAGGAACGCTCAGGCTTACGTCGATGACATCATGGTGAAGTATCGGGAGGCAAAAACCCTGATACATGACCTGGAGGAAACCTTTGCGAGCCTCAATGAAGTGGATCTACGGCTCAACCCGGAGAAGTGTGTGTTCGTAGTCCCCTCAGGCAAGCTCCTGGGTTTCCTCGTGTCCCACAGGGGCATTGAGGCCAACCCGGAGAAGGTCAAGGTGGTCGAGGACATGAGCCCGCCAACGACCCTCCGAGAAATGCAAAAGCTCACCGGGCGCGTGAATGCGCTGGGGCGCTTCATCTCCAACCTGGGGAACGAGCGCTGCCCTTCTTCAAGCTGATGAAGAAGAAAGGCCCCTTCGAATGGACTGAAGAGGCCGACAAGGCATTCCAGGAACTCAAGAGGTACCTCACCAGCCCACCGGTGATGGTGGCCCCTCGCCCTCAGGAGCCTCTGGTTCTCTACCTTGCGGCCACGCCCTACTCCGATAGCGCAGCTCTGGTGGCGGTCAGGGAGGAGCGCCGGGCTAAGGCCACATCGACTGACCAGGCTGAAGCAGAGCGAGGCTAGGAGGGCCTTGAAAGGACCGCGACCACGGCCAGAGAGGAGCGACTGCAGTAGGAGGGCGCACCCGGAGCAGGGAAGGCCCCTTTGGACGGCCAAGAACTGGGGGCTCCGTCACCTCAGGTGACGCCTCGACCCCTGGAGGACGCGACCTGCGTCAGCACCCTCGATCTTGTCGAGCATCCCGTATATTTCGTCAGCACAGTGCTATGGGACGCGAGGGCGCGGTACCCCATGCCTCAAAAGCTCCTCCTCGCGTTATTGGTGGCCTCACGCAAGCTGCGACGCTACCTCCAAAGCCACCCCATCAAGGTCGTCTCGGCATACCCCTTGGAGAGGATACTCAGGAGCCCCATCTCAGCTGGGAGGGTCGCTGAATGGATCATCGAACTACAAGCAGTTCAGCTGGCATTCAGTACAACCAGAGTCTTCAAGGGAGCCGCACTTGCAGATTTCATGGCAGAATGGACGGAAGAACCGGGTCTCGAGGCAGGCGAAGACCGATTACTCTCCCCAGGAAGTGAGGCACCGGACGGCTGGGTCATGTTCTTCGATGGGGCGTTCTCCCGGCACAGCGTGGGAGCTGGAGCGGTTCTCGTATCCCCTACTCAGGACAAGCTCTACTACGCCGTGCAATTTTGCTTCCAGCACGGAGAGAAGGTCTCCAACAACATAGCAGAGTACGAAGGCCTGATAGCGGGCTTGACAGCTGTGATCGTCCTAGGGGTATAACGCCTCACCATCAAGGGGGATTCACAACTCCTTGTCAACTTCTCCAAGAAGGTATACGAGCCAAAGGACGAGCACATGGAGGCCTACCTCGCTGAAGTTCGCAGGATGGAGAAACAGTTCTGGGGGCTGGAGTTGCAGCATGTGCCTCGCGGCACCAATCAGGAGGCTGACAACATCGCCAGGAGGGCGTCTAGGCGGCTGCCGCAGGAACCTAGCGTCTTCGAGGAGCGGCTCTTCAAGCCCTCGGTGGTACCATCGTTGTCGGGCACGACGCAACCAAGGGAGGAGCTTCCTCAGCCACTAGCCTCAGGTGCTCCGGTCTGTGGCCCGGCCTCGGGGGCACGCCTGCTCCTGGCACTGGAGGTTCAGGAGGGATGTTGCATCCCGGAGCTCAAGGACTACCTCACGCAAGGGATACTGCCGGAGAACGAGGAGGATGCGGAGCGTGTGGCACGGCAGGCAACGGCTTATTGCATCCAGGAAGGCAAGCTCTACAGGAAGCGGCCGAACGACGTGTCCCTGCGTTGCATCTCCAGGGAGCAAGGAAGGGAACTGTTGGCGGACATACACAGCGGAGACTGCGGGCACCACTCGTCATCACGAACCCTAGTCGATAAGGCGTTCCGCAGCAGGTTCTATTGGCCCACAGCACTCAACGACGCCGTTGAGCTGGTGAAGGCTTGTGAGGCCTGCCAGTTTCACACAAGACAGTTCCATCAGCCTGCAGGGGGTGTGCAGACTATACCTCTCTCATGGTCGTTCCAGTTTGGGGGTTGGACATTCTGGGCCCGTTCCCTCGGGCTCCAGGGGGCTATCCCTACCTCTACGTCGTTGTGGACAAATTCACCAAGTGGGCCGAGGTGGAGGCTGTCCGCATGATCCCGGCAGGCTCGACAGTCAAGTTCATCAAGGGCCTGGTAAGCCGGTTCGGGGTGCCTAACCGCATCATCACCGACAACGGTTCGCAGTTTACCAGTAATCTCTTCAAAACATACTGTGCTAACCTTGGAATGCAGATATGCTACGCTTCGGTAGCACATCCCCGGAGCAATGTCCAGACAGAACGAGCCAACGTGGAGGTCCCGAGGGGCCTCAAATCCAGGACCTTCAAAAAGAAGCTGGAAGCCTGCGGCAGGGGCTAGTACGATGAGATCCAGTACGTGCTGTGGTCCATCCGCACGACAGCGACCAAGCCGACTGGCGAGACCCCGTTCTTCCACGTCAACGGGGCAGAGGCTGTTCTCCCTCACGAGGCCAGGCGTCACTCCGCACGGGGCCTGGCGTTCGACGAGGCTCAGCAGGACGCCATGCGGGGGACGGATCTCGTACTAGGGGAGGAATGCTGCCGAGAAGCCGCGCTGCGAGCAGCAAGGTATCAACAGGCGCTACGACGATACCACTGCCGCAACATCCGCCCCAGGACCCTCGAGGTAGGGGATCTCGTGCTCAGGCGGGTTCTCTCCAGGGAGGGGCTACACAAACTCTCTCCCATGTGGGAGGGCCTGTTCAAGGTTGTTCATGTTTCCAGGCCTGGCTCCGCGCGCTTGGAGACTCCGAAGGGAGTACCCATCCAGAACGCGTGGAACATTCAGCATCTCCGGAAGTTCTACCCCTGAGCGAGGCCTAGCGCCAAGAAAGGCCCGGTGCCTGTGAAGAAGGCCAATGCCTGTGAAGCTATCGCGTTTTGGGAAAGGCCCGGTGCCTGTGAAGAAGGCCAATGCCTGTGAAGCTATCGCGTTTTGGGAAAGGCCCGGTGCCTGTGAAGAAGGCCAATGCCTGTGAAGCTATCATGTTTTGGGAAAGGCCCGGCGCCTATGAAGAAGGCCAATGCCTGTGAAGCTATCGCATTTTGGGAAAGGCCCGGTGCCTGTGAAGAAGGCCAATGCCTGTGAAGCTATAGCGTTTTGGGAAAGGCCCGGTGCCTGTGAAGAAGGCAAACGCCTATGAAGCTCGCCGCCCATGACACTCTACGTAATAATGAGTGGGGCTGTACACGCCCCGGAGTCTCCGGAGTGCCGCCCTTGGGCCTCGGGGGCTGCCGCCCATGCCCAGTGGCAGCACTTAGCTCCGCGCTGGTGAGAAGACATCGAAGACTAGAATAGGTGCCGGACGCAGCTTTTCAATTTGCTTTCTGCAGTTGGCGTGTTTATTCCCGTTTGAAGTATTATTGGAGTTGTTGGCGTTCCTGGCTTGTGGCTCTCTGTCTTTTTCATCTACTCGCCTCGTTTTCTCTCGCACAAGTCTCGCGAGGGATGATCGCGGGGGCCCTCGCGAGCGTTTCCTGCCCCGATCGTCTAGAGTTTTCCTGCCTGAGTCCTCTGCGGGAGCGCCCCTCCCGGTCCATGCCTCACGGGCATCGCGACACGAACTCTGCGCCTGGGCTGTTCGCCCCCGCTGCCGGGTAAAAGGTCGCCCCTCTAACTGATCCTTGCAGGGCATGAAGCTCGCGGCGGGGCCTCAGCCTCGGGAGTCGAGGGTCGCGTCAAGCTCCACCAGGCTCAAATAACTCCCACACATGGGCACGCATCACAGAAACATAACGCGGAGGTGGAAAAAGCACCACGACAGTTGACAGCAACAGTACTAACACGCCCCCACGGTGTCCTGTACTACCTTCTTCTTACACAGGAAAGGAAGGAAACAAAATGGACGCAGCCTGCCCTACACCAACCTACAGCAAGGCTCGGGCTGCTCCTGGGGCTCAGGCGGACGCCCCCTCTCGCTTCACTGGGGCGAGGCGGCGGGAGGACCCACTGCCTTCATCCAGGCGGGCGCGATGGCGCGGGGGCTGGTCGCGGCCACCACTGGAGGAGCTGCTGCCTGAAGAAGAGTCACCGAAACTTGGCGAGTCCCGGCCACCGCCACCAGAATGCCTGGCGCCGTCTCCACCCTGGTCGGTGCCGTGACTGGGCAGGCGGCCGCGGTCACCACCTATGGGGCAGCACCCAGCGCGGCGACCATCTTCCCCAAACACCCTCACATAGATGGTGGCGTCACCGTCGAACTTGAAGTGCAGGGTGCACCGCTGACTCAGGCCACGCGCGCGGGCAAACGTTTGCCAGCCACAAGTCAGGCCCCCGTTTCCAGAAGGGGAGACCACAAGCGAAACCCAGGAGGCCCTGTTGCAACAACCATCAGCCTAGAGCCAGAAGCCGCCAATGAAGAAGCGGGGGAGCTGGAGCCAGGTGTTGGTCGGGTCCGCATCTAACTAACTGGCTCAGTTAGACGTTACTATTTATTAAGCTGCGGAGATTGGCTGACGGCTTGAACCAGATGGGTGCCTGACGGGAGAAACTCCAGCCAGGAGGTCGAAGTCTGATACTTACGACCCTCTCTCCTACTTTGGGCTGCAGAGCGTGGCGGCACATATCAGGGTATGGTGCATGCAGAGACGCATGGTACACTGTGTACACATAGTTTTGCCTGATGAACGAAACCGCGCTGCCATCATGATCCTTGCCGTCGGTTATCTCCAGGTTAATCGGATAATTCAGTCTGAAAAACAGAGAGCGTGCACCAAGGCTACTTACCAGCCTCCAGTCAAAAATTCCTAAAGGCCCAGAGAAGCTGGGATCCTGCTCAAAGACCTTGCAGTGACTGTGATTGTATTCCGCGAAACAACACGTCCGGTACGTGTGGACGAGCATCAATCTTTCGTCATCGTCTGATCGAGCAAGGAACTACCTGCAACTGCCATGCCGCTTTTCAATGAAAGGTTCTAGGATTAGGAAGGGTAGGGACACCAAGCGGCCTACAACATCATATCAAGTTGGAGTCAAATAAAAAAGGGCTCTTCGTTTAGTCAATCTTAAGAACAGCATGTTATGAGCATGAATATTTTTTCAGCAAATGTTGATAGTAATATAAGCAAGGCATCATGATATCATAGGAAAGTAACATACTATTGTAACAGCCGTTTGCAGCGATGACTGGAGTAGGCCAGCAATACGTCCAGCCATAGAAGGAGTCGACAGCGTAAATGAAGCCCTTGTGTTCAATGGCATCAGAGAACCATGGAGGATTTATGATCCTGCGATGGACGTGTAGATTTATCCACTTACCGCAGTGACCTGTCAGATAGGCGAGACCGCGGTTGAAGAACGCAATTAGCCTGAAGTCTTTATAATTCGCAGATCTTGTGGGCACTTGGCAGATTACAACCTTGAGAAAATCAAACTTGGTATCATGTTGGCTACTTTAAGATCCCGAGTATGCTGGGCCGCGGTGCCAAAGCAGTGCAGTGTTAATCGAAGGAAGGGGGATCAATCGCCGGGTGTAGACCTCCACGAGCATCCAGCTGCCGCGACCGTCGACGAGCACCATCCAAGACGTGTTCATGCTGACCCAGTACATACCGTTAATGTAGTTGAGGCTGACGGGGATCGGATCGCAGTCAAGGGGGTTGATGCTCGCGACCCTATGATCGTTATGCTGTGTGACACGCCGTTTATGAGGATCAGGCGGCATCAGCAAGCAAGGAGATGACTTAAAAAGCTCCGGCCTGAGGGCTTTGAGCAAACGGTACAGCCCCGACGAGCACGCGGCGAGCGACATGGTACTGAGACTGTCCACACGCGAAACAATGAGCTTGATTACCTCTGTGGGGAGCGAACTCCAGCCACTCTTTCGGCGGACGCTGCTCGGTTTTGCCATTGTTAGTGCTTGGGTTTCGGACAAGGGGGGGGGGAGGCGCCTTAGCGGGGATTGAAGTATGGATGAAATTATGTGCGGACAAAGATGGAGAAGCGAATATGTGCTGCGGGAAGTGGACAGGTGATGATGACTACAGCATGCTGCTTGACTTATGAGACACATACCAGCAGCGTAGGGTCATGTCGATGCTAGACAACTTGCTTGAGTGATCACAATACTGGTACTCCCTACAATGCTATGCCCTAACTTGCTTGAGTAGAGTAGTAGAGTAGAACTCTGCTCTACTACTAGCACCGGAGGAGTAGTATATTCTAATCTAAAATAGTTACAAACTTCAATGGCCGAGCGTGGAACGACTATGAACCGTGCTCAAAGACCGTGTCTACTTGGTGTTTGCACACGGGCGACAACCTCAACGCCAACGGTGCTGCTCCCGTTGCACCGTATGTGTTTCTGTCCTTCCTGTTCGAAATCGTGGTAGTAGAATTCATGTTTCTACTCTGTATCCTACTACTATGCCAGTCCACGTGATTAGTTTCATCTCTGTTATAGCCATCATGATTTATTTTGTGCTTATTTAGATTAAATCTCGTAGTAACTTGCTCATATATTCAACTGGCGAAACGTGCTCTACAGCCACTCCCGTTTCATGGACGGCCTGGTCGATGTTGGAATTTTGCTAGTAGGCCTTTATAAGGTGAGCTCTTCTACCACTTGTATGAGCATGATAAGAGGAGACCTACATGTGCGCTCCTCCTCCTCGCTTGCCTCGCCACGCCACGCCTCGTCACGACGCGCCGTGGGTTGCGGGATTGAGTCAAGCCGAGGACAGAGCTCCCACGACCTACCCGGCCCGCACTATATAGTTTCTCACCACCGTTCCAGATCATTGTGCCACCAAGAAAGTCTTCTCCATCCCTCCTTTTAGTGTGCACCGGGAGAAGGGACAGCATGCCTCCGGAACCCCGCCTCTCATGATCCTGTACGGGAGAGGGGCGATCAGGTTTTTGGGGAGCATACTCGCGCGACTGCTGGCAGCGACGACTTCGCGAACGACGACTTCTTCCCCGACCTTGGCAACCTCATCCTCGACGACATGGGTGACAACGTCAACGCCGGCGGTGCTGCTCCCGCTGCACCGTATGTGATTCTATCCTTCCTGTTTGATATCGTGGTAGAATTCATGTTTCTAGTATGTGATTCGTTCATCTGCTATGCTAGTTCGCATGATTAGTTTAATCTCTGTCAATGCTGCCATGATCTATTTCCTATTTATTTGGATTAAATATCATAGTAATTTGCTCATATTTCCTACAATCCAAAAACCTGATAATAGGCCCTTCGTCCACTGCTATGAGTGCCCGATGCCGTTTTGTGGCTCACCGGCGGACATGGTGCATCACCTCACGGAAGCGTGCAGCGGTCACTGCTAGCCCTTGGCGGAGAACATCAAGTACGAGACGTGCTACCCGTTCACCATGCCAGAGTCGCTGGAGGATCACCGCCGCCTGCTAGTCTCGGAGGAGGACGGCAGCGTCTTCCTCTTGATCGTGGGCACCGGCGAGGCCCGCGCAGGCCGCCGCCCCATCTCTGTAATGTGCTTCAGGGGCGACGCCGCTGATGCTGACACTGACACTGACACGAGGCCGATGTACGGGTGCGTGGTCAGTGTTACTACCCCTCTGGGTCACGTGGGCGGCGACACCGGCTCCATCATGCTGACTAGGACTTTGCAGAGCTGGGCCCTTCCCGATGATGTGGACATGGAAGACGCATGGTATGATTTACCCCCGAACGCGATGCATGGGGACTCCAAGGAGGTTCACTTAGACATACGCATTATCAAGTTAAATGTTGATCTGTAGTCTTCGCTCAATGTAATCCGCTGTCTAAGCATGTGGAGATTTCCATGCAGAAAGTGCCATGTCATCTGTAGCCAACATGTATAACAATGGATACTCAAAAACTAATTCTTGAAGATCATTTCCTGCAAAGCACAATAAGAGTAATTTCTTCACAAGTTTTGGACGCGGGTTGAACAGTTGAACGCTTTTGTTTCCAAAAGATACTTTTTACCTATTTCACCCGGAGGTTTGTGAGCTCTAGAGATGAAATAATATCTGAACAAACCTATCCAAATGAACTAACCGAGGCATCTCCATCTTAATTTTCTCTTGCAAGTCGTGTGTGGTCCCTTCATCGTGAAAATACTCTGTCCGTCGCATTGATTTGCATGCATGGATAGCACCACCATATTTTCAAAGGAGGAGCGAGCTCTATATTTCAGCCAAGGCATGCATGATTTGAGGAATTATGGTGGGGCATGCATGTAGAAAAGGGAAGAGAGTAATTTGCATGCGAGGGATTAAAGGAAGGGAGGCCAGCGGCTAGGCATTCAAAGGAGGCTGCATGCAAGATTACACGGGATCCAGATACTAGTCCCAAAATCAGTTCCTCTTTTTGCGGACATGCCTTGGTACGAGAGACCGACAAGTTAGGCCTTGTAAAAATGCATGGAGGGAGTAGTAGTACTAGTGTAGAGGGCGGCGCTGCACGGGAGTCTCACCTCTCACCCCGCTCGTGGCGCGGCAGTAAAGCCGTCATATGACAAAACCCAACCACTCCCAGTAATAAGTAGCCTGGTAAAATAAACGGAAAAGCAACCATCACATCCCTTCGTCTTTTTTGCATTTCATCTCTCTGCATTTACTTTCTCCGGTTCATCTCACACACTCGATCCCTAGCTACTACTCCTAGGGCCAGTTCTTTTGGCGGCTTCCCCAGCTTTTCCCACAAGACTAGTCACAATGGAGAGTAACAATAAGGCGCCTCACTCATTTATTTGTGCTTCTAAACTACTATTCCGTCCTGGTTTATTCCTCACCATTGTAATTTGTAATAAATTTTGACCAAAGATTTAACTGGTTTATTCCTCACCATTGTAATTTGTGCTAAATTTTGACCAAAAATTTGACACAGATTACAATGGGGACCAATAAACCAGGACGGAGGTAGTAGTTATGGGATTACTAATCTATAGGCCTAAAAGAACTGGCCCCTGGTACTCCTACTAGTAGTAGTACTCAAGTTGGAATTCCAATTGCACGGCACAACCTGTTAGGCAAAAAATTTGATACAGGGCGTAGGAAGCGGTTTGGGAATTTGCATGCCTTTCCAACCAGTGAGATACTCCGTACAAAGTACGACAGATAAATAACCACAGAGAAGGAAGCTAAAAGTAAACAATCAAACGAGTATTTTTGCATTTGTTTTGCATTGAATCGTTTCACAAGCTTGACTAGTGCTGTTTTTCTACTTTTACAAAAACCGCATCGTAATGTTAAAACGTGCATTTGCACGTACATAAGTAATAGTAGTACTCCCTCCGTCTAGGTGTATAAGTCTTCCCTCCTTCTTGGTCACGGTGCACAACCGAAGATGACTTATTGACCTGGACGGAGGGAGTAGCACAGTCTGCAAGGATATATCGAGAGAGATGTGTAGTCCGATAGTATATAGTAAAGTTTGTGCTATATGCACGTACTTGCAAAATGCGTACGAATACACAAGGTTTCCAAACTTTCCCTTTTACATACTTAATTAAGGACGCTAAAAATTCCCGAACGTTCGGGATTTATCATTTGCGTCCCAAAACTAATGAGATCGCCTTACGAAACAAAAATTATACTCCTCCTAAAAGCCATGACGATCGCAGGAGCGCTTGCGGCGCGCCACCAGTGCCCAGGTGCGCGGCCGTTTCCCAGCGTGCCGACACAACGCCTCTTCCTCAGCCTCGCAACTCGCGAGGTGTTGATTGGCGGCTTGCCGGCGGGCGAGCGCGATCTCACCGGTGTGGTGATCCGGCGCCAATAGGTACTCCTCCTTGCTGGAAGCGTGCACCCGGTCCACGTACCGCCAAGCGTAGATGAGGCTCTTGGGCCCGACTGCACTCAGGGCGTCGGCACGGGCGTCCTCCGCCACCCTCACGGCCCTCGCACGAGCCTTCTGCCAAAGAGCCAATTGCCCGACTCTCTCGGACGCGAGATAGGCCTCCCAGGCAGCTTGTTCCGTGGTGCGCTTCTCTTCCTCAGCCTTCTTCTCCGCCTCTATTTTGGCGCGCTATGCTGGAGGCAAATCCTCCCACAAGGCGACATCCATTTCTTTCCAAAGCTCCTCAAGGCTGGGGGGGGGGGCTCGGCGGGCGGCGCAGCGTTCTCCTCGTAGCGGGGAGCCGACGCTTCCTCCGGCGCGCGTGCTGGCGAGATTGGGAACGCCAACGCGTCCGCCTCGACACGTCACGGCGAGGAGCGGAACACCGACGCGTCCTCCTCGACTAGTGGTGGCGACGAACGGAACGGCGACGCGTCGCGTCGCGGTGAGGAGTGGAACGCCGACGCGTCCTCCTCGACTAGTGGCGGCGAGGAAAGGAATGGCGACGCGTCGCGTAGCGGCGAGGAGTGGAACACCGACCCGTCCTCCTCGACTAGTGGTGGCGAGGAACGGAACGTGCGACGTGTGACCGTCTACGCGGTGCAGCGAGGGGCTCCTAGGGCTTGCGAGGGGCGATGCCATGGTGGTTGACGTGAGAGGGAGGGGGAGGAGATAGCGATGAACGTGAACGTGAGGGGGAGGAGATAGCGATGTCGTGGGAGGCGCAGTATTTATAGCGAGCAATGGCACACCTACGTAAGATATGGACTGAGCTGCACTGACTTAACTGCAGGTCCAGTTGCGTCACTGACATGTGGGCCAGACCCCTGTTGGGCCCATATGTCAGTGACCGAATGCACCTGCAGTTAAGTAACAGCTACGTGGGCATATTTGTTGGACTAAATTACGGGGGAGCGAAGGGGTGGAAATATTGGTGGTCACAACGGATTGGATGAGCGTGGGGGGTGGAGAGTCATGCATGCAGATTTTTCCACACGGGGTGGAGTGGTGGGACCGCCGGAGGGAGAAGGAGAGTTTGGCAGGCATATTGTTTCCACACACGAAGAGGAAAATATTTGGAGACGAACGGGCTTCCTGCAGGTATGGGGAAAGGTTCATAATAAGTCATCTTGCATGCCGGGCTAGGTATAGTCTCAAGTCATTAAAAACAAACACGCCCCACACATGTTCATATTTCAAGGTGCACTAAATTATTGCATGCGATGATTAAGGCTGGCCATAATGGTGGTATCTTAGCTGGTATTATGCACACGGGAATAGAAAACATGCTGATGTGGCAAAGAATTAAAGAAGAGAGGGGGGTTAGAGTAACTAGTGTTCATGCATGCATTGGTAAACACATTTTTTGTGGAGAACGACAACACTAGTTGAGTACTTTTGCAGACTTCGAAAACTATTCCACAATGTGTCAACATTCACAATGTCAAATCAATATTTTTACACTCATTATAAAACGTAGTTCTTATACTCATTATAATCAGTACTCCCTCCGTCTAGGTGAGCAAGTCATCTTAGATTGTGCACTATGACCAAGGAGGATGGGAAAACGAGAGATCTTAATGTTTATTTGCTAATTAATACCATTGCATGCAATGTACTAACCACTGCATGTCGTGTTTGGTAGTCTCAAGTCATTAAAAGCATGCACACCCACATCTCCTATTGGTTGATATGTCAAGAAACAAGAAACGAGGTAGAAGTTAATGCACCGCGCCTAAGTGTTTTGGGAGTATTGTAGATATTGATATTTTTAGTATAAATTTGGTCATGGGATTTCATTGATGCCTGTCAAAACATTTACAGGTCTGCTATGCGTGACCTGAAGATGAAAGCGTTGAGCATCTCGAAGTTGATCAACAATCTTCAATTGTCAAAGATTAGCCGTTCAGCCAATAAGGTGGCACACTTAATCGCTAATTATAGCTTTGACAATAGATTAGATGGTATTCTTGTAAATTACGCACCGCCCTGTGTGGTGAATATTGTATCGAATGAGTGTACTGGTGTGGCTGGTTAATTAATATAAGGTGGTGTTCAAAAAAAAGTATAAATTTGGTCAAACACTTTGCAAACGGTTGACGGGAGTAAAAAGGACCAGAGGGAGTATCATGCATGCAGCGTCTAAAAAAAGGCAAAAAAATTGCTTGTCTAAAAAAAGGCAAAAAAATTGCTCATTTATAGTCGGTCGAAGTCTCAAAGGGCGCGACCGCGCGAGGGAGGCGAAGGTCGTGGGAGGCACGACGTTTGACGGAATTAAGTGAAGTTACATCCACGCGCCGGCATGGCATGCGAACAGGCAGAAGCTATACCGTCAGGCCTATGATATGGGTCTAGTAGACATGACATCTAGTGGGTCCCTCATAGTTCTCTTGAACTCTTTGGGGGCTTGCAGCCGTTTATCCACCGGGCAAGCCAGCAACCCAACACCGTTCGCACGCCCTACTCGTCCCCGTCTTCTACCTTACAACAGTTTGCTCCCAATCGCCCCGTCCTTTCACATTAGTTCGCTCCCATTTTTTTGCGGGGTACAACAGTTCAACTTCTCCTAACCCTCCTCCAAAATCCATGGCCTCCCAAATCTCCATGGTCGCCGCTGAGTACCAGGTTAGAGCCATCACCGGCGATAAGTTCAACGTCATCTACACACGTGGATCTGAGACGGTGAAAGCATGGCTTGCCCGCTTCCTACGCATGTTCAACAGTTCAATGGATGAGTGGGTCGCTGGGCTAGATGTTGAGTACACCATAGTCCTGGGACGAGATAAGGATCTAAAGGACGAAGAGAGGAAGAAGCCCGCCGTGATCCAGGTTTGCGTACATAACGTTTGTTTGGTCTACCACATATGCCATGCCGACGTTGAGTGCCAGGATTTTAAGAACTTCCTCAAGGACAAAAGAGTGAAATTGGTTACTGTAGGCTTTAATAACGACAGTGACGTCCTGCGTCGTATAGGTCTCGCTGTAGGCCAACCCTTCGATCTCCAGAAGGCAAGCCTGGTGTCCTCCTCTCAACCTTCAATGCTGACCCTGGAAGCAGCCATGATTGATCCTTCGTACACTAAACTGAAGAAACCTCATCACGAGTTTCATCATGCATGGGAGTCGAAGATATCAGATGAAGATCACATCCTGTACGCAGCAATGGATGCCTACCTTTGTTTAAATATCTACAAGGGTTGGATGAAGAAGCAGAGCCCAGTGTCCGGTTCAAGAAAAGAAGCGTCGGCAAAGAGGAAGAGGAAGAGGGACGAGGATGAAGTCGGGGACGTGGACTCGGACTCCAAGTAGGTGGCAGTGCCGTCGCTCATGCTGGTTCTACTGCAGTGTCAAGCGGACTAGTTGCTTATTAGTTTATTTTCAAGGGTGTGTTGTGCTGAGGCCCCAGCAGAACTATGTTTATGTTCTTTCTTGTTATTTGAACTCTTTAGTACGTACAGTAGTACTAGTACTATGTCTTACTGATGTTCTTCTTGCAGTTGGTACTACTGCTCATATCTTCGTGTTCCTACTGTACTTAATATGTTTGTACTAGTTGTATAATTTGGGTCAGTCGATTTGTGAAAGAAGTTCGACGGAGCGAAGGAAGAAGATGGCAGAAGAGGTGGAAGAAGCCCTTCTAGCCATCCATGTTGCATCAAACGGCTCACATGAGTCGACTGACCCAAATTGCTCCTTCAGATTGCAGGATCCATGTGGCATTCAAGGCCTCGAAGGTATATTCCGCTTCCGCACCCGGTTTGCGGGCTCGACGCGCGCGCGACCGGCTTCCGCTGCGACAGCCACCATGCGTGCCTCCTCCGCGCGGGCGGAGACGACAATGACACACTAGTTCCTCCTCGCCGGCGTGCTGGAGCACGCGCTCGTCCTCCTCTTTGTATGTTGCGTGCATAGACGCGGCTCCACCAGCTGCTCGCATGCTTGGCAGCGCGGCGGCATTGCGAGGAGGGACTGCAGACGACGTGAGCGGGCGAGCCTTCGGCTGCATGGCACAGGGATGGCGGCGACACGACGGTGATGGGTGAGAATTTTTTGGCCGGAGCAGGTGGGCGCCGGCATGCGCAACTGCGGAGGCGGCATATTGATGAGTGCACGTGTGGGAGCTTACTTTAGTTTTATATAGAAGGTTGGTCAAACTTAAAAGAAAACCGTACTAGTACACGTAAACATTATACTTAGGCAGCACTTTTATTAGTTAGTAACACAACCACGATACGGAATCATGTGCAAGCGCGTAAACCGCGGCCGCGCGGTCGATCGAACGGTGCGTCACCGTGTCACGCTCGAAGGACATCCACCGAACCTTTTTGTGTGTGTGAAAACAATCCTCGAATATTACTCAACTTTTTTTCCTGTGAAAGTTCTTGATGCTGCAATATTTCCATATATTTGAATTTAGCTCCAGTTCGTGTTTATTTCGATTTGGACGTTTTAGGTGCGCCCTAGTTTTTTTAATACTGATTTTGTGTGTGTGACTGAGAGAGAACGTGTGTATGTGTCCATATGTGTGTTGTGGCGGAAGGGCAATGTGGAGACGGTGTGCGTGTGATACAGACATAAAGAGGTGTGAATGTGCAAATGATCATGCATGAGTGAGACATAGACAGATGCTGATACATTGTGTATACATGAGAGAACGGTATTCTAGTTTACTTGTGTGTGTGTGAGAGAGAGAGAGACAGAGAGAGAGGGAGAGAGAGACAGAGAGAGGAGCATCCGTAACACAACAACCATCTCTCTCGATTCGTCCGTCCCTCGCACGGTCGCATGCAACACATGCATCAACGCGCACATTTTGACACCCTCACCCGGATGCATCAACATGCATCAACACATGCATCCGTAACACTACATTGCAGGATGGCAGGCCCACCATCATCACCAACCCTGTTTTTTATCCCTACTCGTATAATAAGCATCGTCGGTGATGATCGTGTGCCTGCCATCCTGCAATATAGGCCGTCCGATCTATATCTGACGGATAGGAAGGAAACTATGGCAATTTTGCAAAAAGATACCCACACCCCTCTCCACATTTGCAAATAAGGCCTTCCCTCGTTCATCCTTTTCCCCCACAAGATACACTACTCATACAAATGCATCTTGATGTTCCATGCAACGCATGGGCATCTTGCTAGTTGTTGCAAAAAGCCCATGTGTGTGTGAGAGAGAGGGCGAGTGGAGGAGGACGGAGTGCATGTGTGACAAAGACACAAGGAGTGTGTGTGTGTGTGATAGGTATCCGCTTAAAATGAGGCGATAGTGTGTGTGTGCACGATCGAGAGGGCGTGTCTCAAGAAGGGAAGAAAAATCTACATAGAAACAAGAGCGGGAGAGAGACATGTATGCGATGGTGGAAGCACAAGTGTGCGGGTGTATAAACCTATCTAGAGGCTAGCTAGTCGATAAATGTTTGTGAGAGAAATACGAGTCGGGGTGCGAAAGCGAGAGTTTTGTGTGTGTGAGAGAGAGACGGTAGTCGGGAAGGGGAGTGGAAGCAGGAGTTGTGTGTGTGTGTCTGTGTGAGAGAGAGAGGGGACGGTAGTCGGGGTTGTCTGATCGGTAAAAAAATGAATAATGTCAGTCTGGGATGCAGACGAAAAGGAGACCACAACAAATGTTGTGTCTACAGGAGAGATAGAGAGAGTAATTTTAGTGGTATGAGTCATATGTAGAGACATATAGGGTGTGTGAGAGAATCACATAGAGAGAAAGACAAAGTGAAAGACGAGTGGAGACTATGTGTTTGGCGGTGAAAAAGAAAGCTTAGGTATCGAGTCATACCAGAGAACAGTAGAGACGTGAGAGATAATGAAAACCGTGTAATATATAATGATAGGGAGAGTGTGACACTTCTAAAGGGAGACGTCGAGAGACCATGTTCGCGAGGATAGGAGCAACATGAAGTGAGCGTGCGGGTGAGATGGAGAAAAGAGAGTGATAGCTACCTGAAGGAGCATGCATGCGAGAGAGATGGGCGTGAAAGGAGTGAACAAAAAAGGGATTCAACTATTTAAATTCGAGATGATGATACATGTAATCCATACTCGAACCAAAATTGATCTATCAAACATGCATCCTCATATGAATTCACGCACATCTATGTTATTTAATATGTAGATATTACTGATCCATACATTTTAGTAGAACATAATTTGGTTAATTTTTTTCCAATTCAACCTTAAGATTTCGAGATTGTATTTGTAAATCATATTATACATATAAAGGAGCAGAATTATTTGTTGTGCTTTTGAAAGTATATATAAAAAATGATGTATATAGAATGTAATTCCAATTGAAAATGGATCCCGCCCGAAAAAAATAGAATACAAACGGGATTCGAATTGAGTTGGCACGGTAAACGTGCACTCTGCAAAATTTGAACGAACCGGGGAAAGTCGCAGTAACCGCCCGAAACCAAAATCTGCGAGATGGAAATCACTACTACCTATCCCTGCCACACAAAGCCTATCTGCTGGATTTCTATAGGTTTCGATAGGGGTAGGTTTGTATTTTCACCCAAACGTGACATAACCGCCACTCACCCGGATTCATACACGGTGGGCGCCAAAACACAGTGTGTCCTCGGCCGAAATCGACTCCCTCCCCTATTCATATTCATACACGGTGGGCGCCAAAAACAAACTCTCGTCGGCAATATTCGATGTATGCGAGATTACCGTCCTATCCCCAACCGACTAGTTTTGTTGTGATGTAGTAGAAATTTGAAACGGGGGCTAAGTTTGTAAACTTCCTCGCATTTGAGACAAGCGCGCCCTGAATACATGGTTCCCCCCTTACTCTCTACCTCCCTTTTCCCCATTCGTACTCCGTGGGCGCCAAAACACCCTCTCCACCCCACCCTCCTCCGTCCGCCGCCGTCCGCCACCCCATCCACCGCCGTCCTCCTCCACCATGCCGGAGCTAATAACCCGATACCGCCGTCCACTACAAGAGATCGACCTCCCTCATCCACGGCTTCGGACCGGGATCCTTGCATCCCGTCCTCTCGCTTCATCCCCGCCATCGTCCACCTTGCCGGCGCCGCTCCTACGACCGTCTCATCCACCGTGCCCCGCCGCCACCGTCTACCCTCCTAGATCTGCTTCCACACCGCTGACAGCCATCGCTACTGCAGCACCGTCAAATTCTCAGCAGATGCGTACACGATGCCGCACCTGAGGCGGTACTCTTCGTATCTGCTCAACTTATTTATCGCAGCAAGAAAATAGATCGCCACTGCTTTACTCTGATTTCTTGTCTTGGTTGCGAAGTTGCCTTTGTCCGGTTTGCACCTTCAGATCCGCCATGGCACGCTCAACACCATACTCGCAATGCTTATGGTTTTCCCCTTTTATATTCCACACTAGTTAAATCACAGTAGACTAAATTTCAAAATTGGGTCAGTCGATTTTTCAGAGCTCGTCGGAGTTCGCCGGTGCGACCGAAGGGGCTCGGGTGGGGACGGTGGTTGTGGGGGCGGTGGTGGGGCCTCGTCAAACGAAGAAAACTCGACGCGGGTGGGGGCGGGGGTGGGGGTGGCGGAGGAACACAGGCGGTGGGGCCGGTGGTTCGACCGGCGGCCCGTGCGGTGTTTTGTATGGGAAGCACAGTATGTTCCTTGTCAGGAAGGGGAGCAGGGACATCTGCAGTCAACAGCTAAAAGAGCTGGCATGTACGTGATCGATAAGCTTTCAATTACTAGCGGCAATACAACACCGTAATTTCCAGCCAGTTCCACTTTCCCGATTTATATATCCTGGTTAAGGTGTACCCCTGTTATGTACACTATGATTTTTCTAGTTGCTGTGTGCTCTTGTTATCATGGTTTGGCAATAAACTCTCTATACAGTATATTATGAACCTATCATCTGCTAGCTATCCTTACTTCTGGAGCCTATTTTTTGTGTACTTGTGCCAGATTATATAAATGCACGCACCATATTACAGCACACATGAGCTCTCTCATCAGAATCCAGTGATAGCACACAAGTGTTTACAGGGGCGCCCCTATATTAGAATATTATCTGCATTACAAAGATAATCTCACAACTATTTATGCTTTCATGGTTCTTAGATATTATACGCAATTACAGTGAATATCAGATTTCGCACATCAGAAGAATATTGTGGAACACTGCAATGACTTACAAAATTGGCACCAAGGCATTGAGTGCCATTCTGGAAGCAATGAAACTCGTACGCTCCCCACCTGTTGATTCTTGTTCAGAATATCATCCTAATGACTATTTGTCGGGAAAACTGATCCGCGGACACCTATGGGACCGGAGCCCCTTTCGGTTCGGCGGGGGGCGGAGATCACACGAAGAGCAGATCGAGGCGAGGCACACGAGCAGTTTACCCTGGTTCGGGCCGCACGGATGCGTAATACCCTACTCCAGCATTGTGGTTTGTATTGCGTTCTTGCTCGGGAGCGCTGGAAGCTACAGTACACACCAGCAGCTAACGAGACCGAGCGTGAGTGAGTTTTGAACCCCCCTCTACGTTGCGCATGGGCCTCCTTTTATATGCTCAAGGGGTCACCGACAGGTGGCAACGTAAGGGCAAAAATGGAAAGGTGTTGCGGTTGGTACAGCTACCTGTACAGTGTATCATACCTAACCCTGACGGCAGGGGACAAAGGCCTTAAATGCCCGTCTGCGTCGCCCAAAAAGTGCAAAAAGGGACCGCCAGGGAAGCCACCGCTTGCCACGGTGGTAATCTTGTCACCGCCGCTTACCACCGCGTACCGCTGGCTGCACAGCCTCCCGCCACGTTCGCCTGGAATGGTCCCAGAGTGACACGTTGGTGGATGTGCTGGAGCGTAGGTACAGAGTGGTAGCTCGACCTGGCAAGCGCCTTGCCGGGGTCGTTGTCTTGTCGCGTCCGGGAGCTTGTCGCTCTCCGGGCCTCGCCGGGACGCGTGGCGCGTCGCGGCAAGTTCCTTGAGATGTCTTGGTTGGCCTTCCCGGCAAGCTCCTCTTGCCGGGGTCTTATGTCCTTGGCTTGAATACTTTGTTCTTGAATGGCTCCAAAGGAACCACAGAGGACCTTGGCGGTCACCCGGCAAGCCCTGCCGCGGGACGCTGCAACTGCCCGTGCACAAGTTCGGGATACTAAGGTACCCCTACTTTAGTACACTGACAGGAGCCCCCGCACCTGGGCCACACACGGTGCCGAGCGCTGTTGGGCCAGGCCCAAAACAGGGCACGGGCACGCGCGGCCTGGGGTACGCCGTATCTTACTCCGTATCCACCGCGCCCTCCCCGAACGGCACACGTCGAATGAGGCATCGTGGGAGAGATCGTGGGTGGTTACTTTATTCGGAAAGGCGGAACGTCCGCCTCCTCCCTCCTTATAAGCAGGGGAAGCAGGGGCAGTTCGCCCACGTCGCCTGTTGCTACTCCAGTCTCTGAAGCCTTCACCGCTCCCCTTCTCCCCAAAGAAGAAAGAGAGCAGCGCTCCGCTCCCCATCGCCACTAGCACCACCAACGCCGTCGATCTCCCTCACCACCTCCGCCATGGCCCCGAAGACCGGCAAGGGGAAAGGTGTGAAGTCGGCCGAGGCGCAGCGGCTTGCTGCGCTGCGAAAGAAGCAGGCAATCTTCCCTCCCCAGCTCGCCGCGAGGGAGCGGAAGGAGTACTACTACCTCTTCTGGTCGACGGAGACGTGAGCGCATCCGCGCACGAAGGTACTCCCCGCTGCCGCTTCGAGACTGGCTCCAAACGGATATCCCTTTTTCGCCTTGTTCTTCTGCTACGGGCTCTGCCCGCCTTTCTCTGAATTCTTCTGTGATATCATGAACACCTACGGGCTCCACCTCCTTGAATTCACCCCCAATGTTGTTCTGATCATGGCGGTTTTCGCACATCTCTACGAAAACTTTGTCGGAGTCCACCCAAACGTAACTCTTTTCCGCCACTTCTTTATGCCCCGAGTCGAGCAAGGAGAGCCTCTATCCGGCGGAATCGCCTGGATCTCGAGGGCCAGCAAGAAGGACGCTTATCTGGAGGGAGAGCTCCGCAGCAAGTGGGAGGAATGGAGAGCGGACTGGTGTTGGATTGTCAAGGAGAACCCGCAGCCATTCACCGCCCAGCGCCAAACTCCAGTAGTGCGCGGCAGCGATTGGAGCAATGTGGCCCCGGAAGACGACAGGCTGAAGATTGCCGTCGCCCGGATCCAACGCCTCAGGCTTGCCGTACTCACTGTTGGCGCTGTTGGCGCAGATTTCCTTCGCCGCCGCATCGCCCCCTTGCAGGAGAGGAGGAGACCCGCCTGGGAATTCAAGAACGCGGCGGATATCATGAGGCTGCGCCCAGGCCTCAACTTCAATTTCACTGTCCTGGAGCTCAACGCGATGCTCCAGGAGCTGTTCAAGCACGATCCTCAGCATCCCGAGCTGTTCAGGCTGCCGGGGGGCGTCGTTCCGCTGTGCAACAACTCCTCGCTCAGTCGCATCCGTGCAATGATGCCGCTGTGCGACTCGCACAGAATTGACCCAACTTGGAAGGAGCCTGCAGACGACGTCGTGCAAGAGTTCTTCAACAGCTTGGTAGAAGTGTCGATCAACGCCGATAAGAAGAATGGCCTTACTCGTGACACCACTGAAGAGGAGATGAAGCGCATCACCACTAGGTTGGAAGAGGCGGCGGCAGCTGCCGCCGCGGGCGAGTTTGGCTTCACCGTGGAGGAGGCAGATGCGGCAGAGGCATCAGAGGCGGCAAGCCTTGCCGAGAGAGAGGGGCTGGCCGGCGAGGGAGACCTTGCCGGGCTTGACGTCGAGTCGGGTGAGTCCGTCGAGGACCCGAGCGGCTCGTTGCAGATCAACTCCTCTTCCTCCTCGTCCTCGGACAACTTGCCGCAAGCAGAGCCCTCAGCTCCAAGAAGGCGTCTCCGCAAGTCCGGGGACGTAGCAGAGCGGCAGACGAGGCAACAGTCGCCGCGCCGCGCGACACGCTCCACCACGGCAAGCTTTGTTGTTGCGGGAGCGTCTCATGCCGCTGCGGCAACTAGAGCGGGGTCGTCTCGGACCGCCGCTTCTGCTCCTACTGCTTCTCACGCCGCGGCGGTGACCGGAGCAGGGTCGTCCCAGGCCACCGCCACTGTCCCCGCCAAGCGGCCAAGGGAACCTACTCCTCTGCCTCGTCGCGCCGGAGGTGGGCCGGGCTTCGATTTCTCCGCGCTCAGCTCCGACGAGGAAGAAGAAGAAGAGTAAGATCCTTCGCTGTACTTGTAATTCTTCAATTCTTGCTGTCTTGTCTTGTATCTGATTTGCTTTACTCTGAACTGATTCCTTTTCAGGACTCTGGCCCAGAGAGCGGCGAAGAGAGCCAAGGTCCCGGTGATTGTCATTGAGGACGATCCCACCGCGACAGTAGGGGGTGTGCCCGAGACTAGCTTGCCGGACCCGGCAATTATTCCTCCAAGCAGCCCCCAGCGCAGCCCCCAGCGTAAGTATATGGTTTACTTTCCGCTGTTAGGCGCGCATGGGTGCTCTTTCTTTGCTGATATCTGGCTATTGGCTTGTGTAGGAGCAGAGCAACTTCACCAGGAGCGCCCGGAGGCCGACCCCGATATGCTAACTGCTTCAACTACGCCGCCAAGGGAAGGTTTCCCGGTAAAGGAGCGTTCTCCGGCAAGGGGAAGCTCTCCGGCAGGGGACAGCACCAGCGGCCCTCCTGTGGTGGAGACCATGACTGCAGAGCCCGGTGCAGGTAATCCTCTTGCTTGAAAACTTCCCTTGGGTTCTTCTTCTTTTGATCTTCTTTTTGGATATTTGCTTGACTTTTCTCCCTTTTTCGGCTGTCAGACCCATCTGCCACGGAGCGGATGGAGATCAAGGCCACCGGCGAGGAGAACGCGCGCGGCAACACTGACGACGTCGTTGTCACCGAAGAAGGAGCCGGCGCTGATGATCCCGCCGGCGAAGAGGCCGCCAAGGCTGCCGCCGCAAAAGCCGGCGAGGGATCAGGCGATCGCACTGACGACCCTAAGGCCGCAGGAGCACCAGGCGCTACGCCGACCGCCGATCCCTCCGCCGCCACCGCAGCGCCAGGCTCCGAGGAGCCCCAGCCAGGCGCCTATCTGAAGGCCGGTGAAGACATCTTCATCAAGCTCCCCTGGGCATCAAGCTCCAGGGCGCCGGTCGAGGGAGAAGCCTTGGACGGAGAGCTGCTCGCCTCCGCGGGGCTGACGCTGGTCGATGCGCCGAGCAGCAGCAGCGGCGAGCCTAAGGAGGAGCGGCTGCTACGGAAGTTGGTGTCGCTCTACCGCGCCCGACAAGCCAAGTTGGAGTCTCGAGAAGCACTTGTCGCGAAGGCGGGAGTGGATATCGAGAAGCGCGCGGAGGAGCTCCGGGGTGTTAACCTGGAAGCTCTCCGGGCCATGGCAGTGGAGCGAGAGCAGCTTGCCGAGGCGCAGGAAGCCTTCCTCCTCGAGAAGGCTGACGTCGAGGAGCAGCAGCGGCTTACCGCCGAGAAGTTGTCCACGCGGGAGGGTGAATTGGCGCAGCGGAAGGTCGATCTTGACAGCCACGAGGAGGATCTTGCTGCGCGTGAGCAGCCACTAGGCGGTGCTCTCAAGCAGGCTGAGGATGCTGCCACAGCTGCTGAGGCCACCAAGAAGGAGCTGGAGACGAAAGTGGCACAGCTGGAGGCCGACCTCAAGGCAAGAGGTGAAGAGCCTGCCGAGCCCAATCATGAGCGCGAGAAGGACGCCTACACTTTTGGCGAGCTGCAAGGTCTTCTCGCCGAGAGGGGCAAGGAGCTCAGTGCCACCAAGGACTCCAACGCCGATCTTGAGTTGAAGTTGAGTACTTTGACCAAGACGCTGGACGGCGCCAAGAAGCAGGAGGCGGACTTGAAGAAGGAGATCAAGGCCAACAAGGCGTTGCTGGAGAGTGTTGTTGCCGCCCAGAGCACCTTCAGGGAGAATGTGGAGCGCTGGACGGAGGGTCTCGTGGCCGTTGCCGCAACCATCGAGAGGGAGCTGGCACAACTTGGGATGGAGGATCTCGGGTATTCCTCCGACGAGAACCTCCCACCCAGCGCCAAGCTCACTTTGTTCTTCAAAGGCGTGGCGACGGCTCTCCAGCGACTCCGGGAGCAGATCCCAAAGCAGCTGGCCGACGAGTCGCGTGATATCTGCGCAGGAGCTCTTCAGAAGGTGTTGGTGAAGGTGGCGTTTCGCAACCCGGGCCTCAATCTCACCAACGTCCTCAGATCCTTGCCGCCGGATGATGATCTGGAAGCGCTCAAGGCCCTTGTCGCACCCATTGTGGACAAGGTGAGCGGAATCAAGAGGGTTGAGGGCGATCGCGTAGATTAGACCGCCCGTTTTCTCCTTTTTCTTGTCGCTGCTGGTCATGTTACGAGAACAGTCTATTAGAGCTGCGACAAGCTATTTTGTAATATAAATCTATCTTGGGTAGTGATTGCTATGTTATTTCCTCTACTTGATTCCTTCCTTTGTATGTTTTTACCCTATGCTTTTAGGAAACTTGCCGGCGCAGGCACCTTCTGCGAGCGCTGAGTGCGGAACGTCAGCAGCATGCTGGCGGTGCCGCCACCGGCAAGAAACCTTGTCGCAACTAGTTGCAGCTCACTTAAGTTGTTGAGCGGACTCGAAACAAAGTAAGGGCGCAACTAGCTACAAGTTGGTTCCTCCGTGCACAGGTTTTCCATACAAAGTACGGTCGTTCAAGGAAGATAACTTAAAAATTAAAAAATCTGATTGCTCAAACTTTGGCAACTTAGCTTTTCTATCGTTTGCTTCCCGCCAAGGCAAAACTTTCTAGAACGACGCCTGGTCCACACCATTATCTTCTCCTCCCCCCCGGCAAACTTGTGGGCGAGGGAACCTTCCTTTCCTTGAAAAGAAAGAAGAGAAAATAAATATATGGAGCCTTACGGCTCGTTATGGCTTACCGGGGGTGGGCACTGCACAAAGTGTCAGATAATACATGCAAAATATAGAAAGCATGAAATCGACAAGATGTGCGGAGCACATGAGCTTTATTTACGCATGGGGTCTGCGCCCGGCTTTGTACAAAGGATTACATGCAACAGCGGCAAGACTTGTACAAAAGGTGGTTGCCGGAACAGGTTCCGGCAACCGCGCCTTACGGGTAAAACTTACGAAGATGCTCTATGTTCCAGGAGTTGCTCACCGGAACGCCATCTTCGGTCTCAAGGCGGACAGCGCCAGGCCTAGTGACTCGTTTCACCCGGTAAGGGCCCTCCCACTTCGGCGTCAACTTGTTGGAATTCTTGGCGGACTGAACGCGCCGAAGAACAAGGTCGCCTTCCTCGAGACTTCTGGCATTAACTTTGCGGCTATGGTAGCGGCGCAAAGCTTGCTGGTAGCGAGCATCTCGCACAGCAGCCTGAAGACTATCCTCCTCAAGGAGCAGCGCGTCATCTTGTCGCGGCTGCTCTTGCTCAAGCTCATCATAAGAGAGCACTCGAGGTGACCCATATACGAGTTCCGTGCGGAGAACTGCCTCTGCTCCATAGACTAGAGCGAAAGGTGTCTGGCCAGTGGCTCGATTTGGCGTCGTCCTGATCGACCAAAGAACCACCGGCAGCTCCTTAATCCAGTTCTTTCCACACTTGTGCAGCCTGTCGAAAGTCCTGGTCTTGAGCCCGCGCAGCACTTTAGCATTTGCCCTCTCCGCTTGACCGTTGCTTCTCGGGTGAGCAACAGAGGCGAAGCAGACCTTGGTGCCAAGATCTTGGACGTATTGCATGAAGGTGCGGCTCGTGAATTGCGTGCCGTTGTCGGTGATGATCCTGTTAGGGATCCCGAAACGGCAAACAATCGACCTGAAGAACTTGACTGCTGACTGTGCTGTCACCTTCCTCGCTGCTTCCACTTCCGGCCACTTTGTGAACTTGTCGATTGCAACGTACAAGAACTCAAAGCCCCCGACAGCTCGGGGAAAGGGGCCGAGGATGTCGAGGCCCCAGACCGAAAATGGCCAGGATAAAGGGATCGTCTGGAGAGCTTGAGCTGGCTGGTGTATCTGCTTGGAATGGAACTGGCACGCTTCACACTTGGTTACTTGTGCAGTTGCATCCTGGAGGGCTGTCGGCCAAAAGAAACCTTGCCGGAATGCTTTGCCGGCAAATGCTCTTGCACCAATGTGGTGACCACATATGCCTCCATGTATCTCTGCCAACAGCTTTTGTCCCCTTCCCGGGAAATACACTTCAATTTCACACCGTTGAGTCTTCTTTTGTACAGTGTGTTGTCGACAAACTGGTACATACTTGACTGCCGGGCTACTCTTTCCGCTTCTTTCTGCTCTTCGGGAAGTTCTCCTGTCTGGAGGAAACGGACAATCTGCTGTGCCCATGCTGGAGCTTGTGGCTCGACAACAAGGACCAAAGGCACATCTGCTGTTGCGGGAACATCCTCTTCTACGGCGAGAACCTGCGGCTCGGCCGGAGCTTGACGTCCCCCGGCAAGCATGCCAGAGCAAAACTTGTCGGAAGAGTCTGCTTCAATGGAACAAACCCTAGGGCTCGCCGGAGCAGACTGTTTCTCAGCATCATTGGCGTTGATCTTGGGGACCTTCTTGGCGGCGGCTTCGGGGAGCTCTACCGGAAAATAGTCACCAGAAATCAACTTCCTCTTCTTGCTCTGTCCAGTTGATGGCGTTACAGACGGTTGAGTCAGCTTGAGCACAAAGATCCCTTGTTCCACAGGTAACTTAAGTGCGGCGCAGTTCGACAGGCCATCTGTGATGTCGTTCTGAGCTCTTGGAACATGCTCCATCTGTAGTCCGTCAAAGTGCTCTTCTAGCTTTCTCACTTCATCAACGTACGCCTCCATCAACGGACTCTGATAACTCTTGTTCAATTGGCAGACGACAAGCTGCGAGTCAGCCCTGACAATGAGCTTCCTGATCCCAAGGTCTGCTTCGATCCTGAGACCGGCAAGCAAACCTTCATACTCTGCTGTATTGTTCGTTGCTTGCTCCTTGGGAAAGTGCCTCTGGACTACGTACTTGAGGTGCTCTCCGGTGGGTGCGACAAGTAGCACGCCCGGACCGGCGCCTTGCAGCGAGAAGGCACCATCAAAGTACATCAGCCACTCTTTGCCTGCTTCCTTGACAGGGATGCTCGTTTCTGGAATTTCTTCATCTGGTGTTGGCGTCCACTCTGCTATGAATTCTGCCAACGCTCTGCTTTGGATAGTTGAAGTGCTTTCAAACTTGAGGCCAAAGCTTGATAGTTCCAGTGCCCACTCGACAATCCTGCCTGTTGCTTCCGGATTCTTAAGGATCTCGACTTTTGGGTCATCTGTTTTGGCCGAGCTAGGAATCTCCGAGTTATCAGAGCCTTCAAGAGCTTGTTCGGCAGGCGGATCAGAAGTTGGTGCTGGAATATCATGGGCCGGTTCAGGCGGCGGCTCATGTGTGGAGGTGTCAGGAGCGGTTGTTCCGAGTTCCGGGTCAGTCCCAACCGGCTCTTTGGCCGGCTTGTTTTTCTTCGCCCTTTTACTGGGCTTCACTTGTACGCTGTGTGCAAATCAGAAGGGTTAGTACAAAAGTATGTGTAAGATAAGCATAAAGATAAATAAGTTGACATTACCCTGGAGCACTTTTGAAAGCCGGCATGTTGGATAGCATGGATTTGCCGGAGGAAGGTGAAGTATCCTGATAGTTTGAGTCAGATGAATTGAGGGGTTGACGAATGAAACCCGCCAAAGGTAAAAAACGTAAATCGGAGATAACCTCAGTCTGGCGATTCCTAGTTACATCAGGTAAGCCGGAGGAGAGTTCTGCGTCTTTGCTAGTCCGGGTCTGCCTCCGGCTCTCATGAGTTTGTCGCTTCAAAAGAAATTGAGGATCTTGGTAAGCTAAAGGATGTGAAAATCTTACTTTCCGGGTCACTCTTCGGACTTTCTGCCTCGGCAAAGGCTCGGAGTCGGAGGAAATTAAAGTTACCTCTTCCTCAACTGCTTGGCTGTTTCCCGTGTCCTCCTGAAGGAAATTAATGTCAATAAGATGATGGTAAAGGAATCAGGGGAGTTAAGGATTACCTCTTTTTCATCATCAGTGGTGTCATCCAGTTTAAGCAAATCTGAAGCACTTGGCTTCCTCCTCTTCTGGGTTCCTGCCTTGGCGACTTTCCTCTCGGCTCTCTTGGCCGCCCTGGCCTGTTTGGCAGCCTCATGATCATACTTGACTTTCCAAAAAATTTCATTTGACTATGAATAATGAGAAAGGGTTATGAGTAAAAGCAAGGCACTCCACAATGAAAGTACAAATTTTTTAGGTTGATGACTTACTGAAGGAGCCGGATTGTTCTTGCAGAACAGAAGTAAGCCGAAGGTGTTGCTAACCACTGAGCCCTCTTTCAAGAGAGATTGGGTCATGGCTTCAACCATATCATCAGGTAAATCGTCACGACAATGACGCAACGGGTCATCCTTTTCGCCTGAGTAAGTGCACATCAAGCCAGGGCGGCGGCTTAACGGAATCACCCACCATGAGATCCAGACTCGCGCCAAATCAATGCCATCTAAGCCGTTCCCCAAAAGAGCCTTGATTTTCTTTATGGTGGGGGCAAGCTGTAGATGCTCAACGGCAGATAACTTATCCGATAGTGCATGGTTGGATTCGAGGCGCAGAGCGCGAAAGCCGGGCAGCGGGTACCCATTAGCCGGAGAAGCATCCTGGCAATAGATCCACATCTGGTTCCAATCCTTAGGATGGCTTGGCGGCTCAGCGTATGGGAAAAGGCACTCCCTCCGTCGCTGAATGGAGATGCCACCAAGTTCCAGGCTAGGCCCATTGGCACGTTCATTCTGGCGGTTTAAGTAAAACAACTCTCTGAAAAGTAAGAGGTTGGGTTCTTCTCCAAGATACACTTCACAAAAGACTTGGAAGTTGCAGATGTTTGATACAGAATTAGGCCCGGTATCTTGAGGTCTGAGGTCAAAAAAGTGCAAAACATCCCTGAAGAATTTTGAGCCGGGTGGAGAAAAGCCCCGGCTCATATCATCAGTAAAAACGATCACTTCCCCCTCCTTGGGTTGAGGTTTTTCCTTTGACGGATTAGGAGCACGATAGGACATGACTTATTTTTTGGGCAGTGTCGGTGTCAAAACCGGCGGATCTCGGGTAGGGGGTCCCGAACTGTGCATCAAGGCCGGATGGTAACAGGAGACAAGGGACACTTTGTTTTACCCAGGTTCGGGCCCTCTCGGTGGAGGTAAAAGCCTACTCCTGCTTGATTAATATTGATGATATGGGTAGTACAAGAGTAGATCTACCACGAGATCAAGGAGGCTAAACCCTAGAAGCTAGCCTATGGTATGATTGTTATATGATGATGATGCCCTACGGACTAGAACTCTCCGGTTTATATAGACACCGGATAGGGTTAGGGTTACACAGAGTCGGTTACAATGGTAGGAGATCTTGAATATCCGCATCGCCTAGCTTGCCTTCCACGCCAAGGGAAGTTCCTTCTGGACACGGGACGAAGTCTTCAATCTTGTATCTTCATCGTCCAGGAGTCCGGCGAAGGTAAAGTCCGGCTACCCGAACAACCCCTAATCCAGGACTCCCTCAGTAGCCCCTGAACCAGGCTTCAATGACGACGAGTCCGGCACGCAGATTGTCTTCGGCAATGCAAGGCGGGTTCCTCCTCCAAGTCCTTCATAGAACACCAAAAATAGTGTCCGGCTCTGCAAAACAAGTTTCCACATATTGCCATAGAGAGAATAATATTAACACAAATCAAATCTGCTGACGTATTCCGCAATGCGTCATAACACTGCGGCCTAGCTCTTTATACAAATTGTTTTCACTTTTCTGCCTCAACGCGTTTAGCGAGGCGGTTTCCTTGGCACGTCTTGTCAAAGCAGAGATCGTGTGCCCCTTTTAACGGGATTCTCATCAATACGGACGTGGGTAACCCAATCGTGCCCGTTAGCACGTTTGCCTTAATTAAAGGCTAATCCCAAACGGTTACAGGGAGGGCTCTTGGTATTCGACCTCTTATAAAGAGACCAAGGCCCTGCTCCTTTCTTTTACTCTCCAAACGAGTTCGCCCGTCGCCTCGAGTTCCAACACCCTAGGCTCCAGATTCCAGGTGCATCGGACCTTCGACAATGTCCGGTTTCGACCTTCGAGGCCGATGGATGCCCTCCTCCGTCACGGAGGAGGACGTACTGAAGCTGAGAAAGGCTAAGTTCTTGACTGGCGAAATTCCGCATAGGCTGCCTGCTCAAGGGCAAGCTATTCCCAATCCTCAGCTTGGTGAGAGCGTGGTGTTCATATCCCACTTCCTTCGGGGGTTAGGCTTCCCAATGGATCCCTTTGTGAGGGGGCTGCTATTTTATTATGGGCTGGAATTCCATGACTTAGCTCCAGAGTCCATCCTCCATATCTCCTCATTCATCGTCGTGTGTGAAGCGTTCCTCCGTGTTACTCCTTACTTCGGGTTATGGCTCAAGACTTTCAACATGGACCCGAAGATGATCGAGGGACGGCACGCAGAGTGCGGAGGCGCTGTTATAAGCAAGAATGTTGATGCTCCATGGCCCGAGGGCTCTTTTCAAGAGGAGTCCGGCTTGTGGCAACAAGAGTGGTTCTATATCATCGCTCCAAGGGGCACCAAACGGTTGGCGCCTCCTGCCTTTCGCTCGGGTCCCCCGCCATGGCTAGCGTTGTGGGCCAGCAAAGGGTAAGATTGGGGATTACCCAAGGACTTGTGTCGGTGTCAAAACCGGCGGATCTCGGGTAGGGGAGCCGAACTGTGCGTCAAGGTCGGATGGTAAGAGGAGACAAGGGACACTTTATTTTACCCAGGTTCGGGCCCTCTCGATGGAGGTAAAACCCTACTCCTGCTAGATTGATACTGATGATACGGGTAGTACAAGAGTAGATCTACCACGAGATCAAGCAGGCTAAACCCTAGAAGCTAGCCTATGGTTTGATTGTGTATGATGATGGTTGTCCTACGGACTACAACCCTTCGGTTTATATAGACACCGGATAGGGTTAGGGTTACACAGAGTCGGTTATAATGGTAGGAGATCTTGAATATCCTCACGCCTAGCTTGCCTTCCACGCCAAGGAAAGCTCCGTACGGACACGGGATGAAGTCTTCAATCTTGTATCTTCACAGTCCTAGAGTCCGGTGAAGGTATAGTCCGGCTATCCGAACACCCCCTAATCCAGGACTCCCTCAGTAGCCCTTGAACCAGGCTTCAATTACGACGAGTCCGGCGCGCAGATTGTCTTCAGCATTGCAAGGCGGGTTCCTCCTCCAAGTCCTTCATAGAAGATTATAAACACCAAAAATAGTGTCCGGCTCTGCAAAACAAGTTTCCATATATAGCCATAGAGAGAATAATATTAACACAAATCAAATCTGCTGACGTATTCCGTAGTGCGTCATAACACTGCGGCCAAGCTCTTTACATAAATTGTTTTCACTGTTCCACCTCAGCGTGTTTAGCGAGGCAGTTTCCTTGGCATGTCTGGTCAAAGCAGACATCGTGTGCCCCTTTTAACAGGATTCTCATCAATACGGACGTGGGTAACCCAACCGCGCAATTTACCACAGCGCTTGGGAGGCAAGCGAGTTTTATTAGGTAGGTGGGGACGCATAACCGCATGCGCCCATATAAGGGGATAATGATCCATCTTTTTACCTACGCCTTCTTCCTCGTTTGCCAATCCATCTCTTGCACACTCAAGCTCCAGCGCCCAAGCCCGCTCTTCCCACCTCAACCTTCTCCAACAATGTCCGGAGCGGGAGGCAAGTGGATGGCCTCCTCCGTTACGGAGGCCCAAGTAAAAAAGCTAAGGAAAGCCGGATACCTGTCCAAGGACATCCCGCACCGGCTTCCAGAGGAGGGGCAGCTCCTTCCCACACCAAGGACCCATGAGAGGGTCGTTTTTCTTCCCCACTTCCTCCGCGGACTGGGTTTTCCACTTCACCCATTCGTCTGGGGGCTCACGTTCTACTACGGCCTGGATTTCCACGATCTGGCCCCGAACTTCATCCTCAACATCTCGGCGTTTATCGTCGTGTGTGAGGCCTTTCTCCGCGTCCGCATCGACTTCGGCCTCTGGCTCAAGATCTTCAACATCAAGACCAAGGTGGTGTTTGGCACCCAGGCGGAGTGCAGAGGCGCTATGGCCGGCAGGATGGCCAACGTCCTCTGGTTCGAGGGCTCCTTTGTGGAGTCCCTAAAGGGGTGGCAAGCCGGGTGGTTTTACATCACCGAGCCACGCGATTCAAAATGGGTCGCAGCCCCCGAGTTCAGATCCGGACCCCCCACACGGCTTATGTCCTGGAAAGAGACGGGCCTGTTGTGGGGCAACGAGGAAGAGGTGACCGGATTGCAAACATGCATCCAGTCCCTGGTGGACAAGCCAATCTGGCTGATCAATGTGATCCAGGTCATGCTCGTCCTTCGGATCCTCCCGTGCCAACAACGGGATTTCACTTTGTGGGAATTCGACTCGGTGCAGCACCAAACCCTCAATAGGCTCTTCGACACGATGTATGAAGACGTCTGGAAGGTGCTGACCAAAGGTGCCGAGTCCCCACATCCGGTTCTGAGGACCGCGGATACAGCTCGTAGCGTCACGCCAGCGAGGTAAGCAATATATACCTTTGATAGGTTCGTTAAGCACTTTTTCATAGATTAATTCCATGCGGGATCTAAACTCCCTTCACCTTTGACAGGCTTGGCGGAAGATATCCGGACCAATTAACTGTCCGGCTCCTCTGCCTGAAGACCCAGCCCCAGCTCTCCTGGTGAAGCTTCTGGCTCCGGCACCTTACGTGGTGCCGGAGAAGAAGGCTAAGAAGAAGAAGACCACCGGGACTCGAAAGAGTTCCCGCAATATGGTGGTGTCGCACTCGTCATCCTACGAGTCCGCGGCACCCTCCTCTTGTGAAAATGAGGAGGAGGAACAAGAAAGCTCCCCCCCAGCGGGGGGAGAAAAGAAGAAGAAGGCTGCCCCAACGGGGGAGGCCGAGGGGTCGAGGAAAAGGAAGACCCCTCCGTCGGACTACTCCCACGACGCCGAAGAGGGCGGAGAGGAGTGGCCGGACAGAGCCAAGCGTCCGGCAAAATCGTAAGTTCGAATATCAGAGTAACTCATGACGTTCCTTTATTGCACTGCTTTCCCTAATGTCAAATATAATTATGCAGCCCGCCCCGGGCCGAACTCGATGACTCGTCGAGCGGCTCCCTGGATTCATCGGACGTGAACTCAGTTCCGCCCGCTGTCTCCCCCTGCTGGGCAGACGACACCGAAGTGGCGTCGCAACAAGCTCCGGGGCAGGAGGATGTGGTCCTGGAGGAGCCGCAAGGCAACCCTCCGGATCCCAGGAGTAAAGGGGACAAGACCGCCCAGGGCTCCAAGTCCGGCCTTGAGCCGAACGCCGTGCCGGACTCGTCAACAGTCCCGGTCCGCGGTGGACGAACTCCTTCCAAGAGGAGTAAGCCTTCTGAGCCGGCGACCTCCGTCCAACCTGAGGCGCCGGACAATCTGCTGGAGGTGCTTGAAGGCGCCTCCGTCGACGAGGAACACCGTACTGTTATGAGTACGGTGATCCAAAGGGTTCAGTCAGCCAAGAGCGGACTGACTGAAGCTTGCGCTAGCCTTCTGACAGGCTTCGAGGTAAGTAAAAAATATGTCAAAATATTACCGCATAGACAGTAGCCCCTGATGCTCTATTCGGTGTTCGTAAAGAAAAGCCGAATAGAGGATCTAGTAATTTTCGCAGGAGTCTAACAACAAAGAGTTAAATATGCGTATGCAGGCTTCGCTGCTGTCCACCGCCGCACTGACTGCACAGGTGGATGTCCTTAAAAAGGACCTTGGGCGGACCGAGCAAGAGCTCGGCCTTGCCAAATGGCAGCTCGAGGAGAAAGAAGGTAAGGAATACCCTACAAAAAAGAAAAAAGGTGCCTATGGAGAGGCGTGATTGCAAAAAATAACAGGATTGTACCACTTATTGTAGAGGCCACAACTGAGGTGGTGACCCTCAAGCAGGCGCTATCCGTGGCTGGAAAGAAAACAGCCAAGGAGCGCGCCGAGCGAGAAAGGCTTGGGGCTCAGGTCGGCGAGGTGCAGCAAGAGCTGCAAGCTCTCATGAAAAAACATGAGAGTTTGGAGCTTGAGTCAAAGGTGCAAGCATCCGAGCTCGCGTCGGCCCTTGAGACCGCCAAGAGTGCCAAGGCCGAAGCCCAAAAGGCCCTCCAAGAGTTGGAGGAGGTGAAAAAGATAGCAGCGGGTAAGGCATTCTTAATGCAGAGTAGAAATATAAAAGTAAACTACTTGTCACTTACCCGAATCCGTAGTTCTCCAGGGGCGTTCGCAGATCTTCCCCGCAGCGTATCCGACGCCGTCGCATTCTACCTAGCTGAAGAAGGCAGCTCGACGGAGAGTGTGTTCTAGTCTCATTATTCTGAGGCCGGACACCCTGTGCCTTTGAGCGATCAGCTGAAACAGCTGGTCGAGCTCCACAAGGCGGCCGAACAAGCCATGAAGGGCTTACTAGTTCGGCTGTGGCCCGGGGAGGCCCTGCCTGGGAGCTACTTCGGGCTGGTGCGGCGGCTGGTGGAGGCCTGTCCTCGACTTGAGGTCATCAAGCGCTCCGCCTGCATCGAAGGTGCCCGGAGGTCCCTTATCCGTGTGAGGGTACACTGGGGTAAGCTGGACGGACAGAAGCTGGTGAAGGACAGGCCGCCACAGGGGAAGGAGCATCGCAAGCCCGAGAACTACTACAAGGAAGTTCTTTGCCGGAGCCCGCCTTGTTGCGGATGAATGTACTAGAGATATAGTATTTGAATGAACTCGCTCGTTTGTATCCTGTCCACTAAAAACTTGTTCATTGGCACTTAACCAATGCTTATGTAATTTAATATATTATTTTCTATGCGGCCGTTTATCAAAAATTGCGAGATGGCGAGTCGTCGGCTTCTGCCCCCGTGCCGCTAGTGCTGGGGTGTTCGGGATAAACCTGAGCGCTCTTTTTCCCATGGTTGGGTCCTTTTAGGGAGGCGCTCAGCACAACGAACCAGGCAATCGGACTATGATGCTTGAACACTCTCACTTAGCCAGAGAACTTTAAAATTTTAAATTTCGGCGAAGCCCCTAGTTCGGAAGACCGAATTCGGGGCGCTATCCACGCCTTTGGCTGGACGTAGCCAGCTCCTCGCTCGAAGCGGCATGAGTCGTTAGGGACTCGAAAAACCTCTCGAACAGCGACCGGTCTCTCGCCTTATCATGACAGTCTGTTTTAGCTTTCTCCATTGAGGTGCTTAACCCAGCTGAACCGGGGCACAATCGCAATGGTTCTCCTAGTGCTACCTTAGCCGATATAGCGGAACGTAAGGCACCAAAACATAGGAGCCGGGCAAACCCAACATGTGACCAAAATCATGATTCGGAGCCGATGCATATAGTGCTATAAGTTCGGGGTGCCGCACTTGTGAAAGTGTACGGACTTCTCACACCAGATCAATGGGTAATAAAGCCCCTGGCATGTTTGGCGTACCATGGTGTACGGATGCGACCATGCTGTTTAATGAACATATATATATATATATATATATATATATATATATATATATATATATATATATATATATATATATATATATAAGTAATGCAATAGGTAGATAAAAATCTATGCATTTGTTTATACGGAGGCTATTTATCAAAGTTGAACGATACAAGTAGTGCGATAAGTGAAAAGATATTAGACTATTTAACATGTCCTGGCCAGGGGCAGGCCGCGGAATTGTTTTTGGGACAGGTATACTGCTCGAAATAGAGACCACTTGAGAGTTTCATAGTGCGGCATAGCTTTGTCTGCTTCCCTGGGTCTTGTATCGTCTGTGCGGCAGCCCGATAGCCAAACAGGTCATCCAGAGTGTGGAGTCCTGAAAATAATAAAAAGAGTCCGGCAGCCCCTAGTACGTTTTACGCCGTATTGTGAGTGTGCCGTTGTTGTGCCCCTCCCCCTGTGCCCATGGAATTTCAAGGGCGTAATTATGTACGCGGGGTACTAGCTCCGCTATATTGCGATGGCTGGGGTTGGGGCCGTATTGCTACGCCCGCTTAGATCGTGCCGAACGGTCTTGTTGTAGGTTACTCCGGGCGCGCTTGGCATTGTCCAGCTTTTTGGCGGCCGGACTAGAGAGTTGCCTTGAAAGGCTACTTTGTACTTCCGCTGCCAGAGCCGCCGTGTGCTCCTCCGTACGGAGGGAGCGTTCTGTGTTTCTGTTGACTGTGATTACTCCTCGAGGGCCTGGCATCTTTAGCTTGAGGTATGCGTAGTGCAGCACCACATTGAATTTGGCAAACGCGGTTCGTCCGAGCAGGGCGTGATAGCCACTGCGGAACGGTACTATGTCGAAGATTAACTCTTCGCTTCCGAAGTTTTCTGGGGATCCGAAGACCACACCAAGTGTTATAGAGCCTGTACAATTGGCCTCTACACCTGGTATGACGCCTTTAAAGGTCGTCCTTGTGGGCTTAATCCTTGATGGATCTATGCCCATTTTCTGCACTGTGTCCTGATAGAGCAGGTTCAGGCTGCTGCCGCCGTCCATGAGGACTCTTGTGAGATGAAATCCGTCGATGATAGGGTCGAGAACCAATGCGGCAAAGCCGCCATGACGGATGCTAGTGGGGTGGTCCCTACGATCGAAAGTAATCGGGCAAGAGGACCATGGGTTGAACTTTGGGGCGACTGGCTCCATCGCGTATACGTCCCGTAGCGCACGCTTCCGCTCCCTCTTGGGGATGTGGGTTGCGTATATCATGTTCACTGTCCGCTCTTGTGGGGGAAACCCCTTCTGTCCATTGTTGTTCGGTGGCCTGGGCTCTTCCTCGTCGTCGCTATTCAGCCCCTTATCTTTGTTTTCGGCTCTTAACTTGCCTGCCTGCTTGAACACCCAACAATCCCTGTTGGTGTGATTGGCTGGCCTTTCAGGGGTGCCATGAATCTGGCACGAGCGGTCGAGTATTCGGTCCAAACTGGACGGGCCCTGAGTATTCTTTTTAAATGGCTTTTTCCGTTGACCGGATTTATAGCCTCTGAATCCGGCGTTGACTGCCGTATCTCCATTGCTGTCGCTGTTAGCGCGGCGCTTTTGCTTATTTCGACGTGTCCTGCCACTTTTGTCATTGGTATCCGAATTACCAGGGTTCTTTGATAAGTTGTTGCTGCGAGCCAGCCAGCTATCTTCGCCTGCGCAAAAGCGGGTCATTAGTGTCGTTAGGGCTGCCATAGTTTTCGGCTTTTCCTGTCCCAGGTGCCGGGCAAGCCACTCGTCGCGAATATTATGTTTGAAGGCTGCTAGGGCCTCTGCGTTCGGACAATCGACTATCTGGTTTTTCTTTGTTAGGAACCGTGTCCAGAATTGCCTGGCCGATTCTTCTGGCTACTGAATTATGTGGCTTAGGTCGTCGGCGTCCGGTGGACGCACATAGGTGCCCTGGAAGTTGTCGAGGAATGCGGCTTCCAGGTCCTCCCAAGAACCGATTGAGTCCGCTGGTAGACTGTTAAGCCAGTGCCGGGCTGGTCCTTTGAGTTTGTGGGGGAGGTATTTGATGGCGTGTAAGTCATCGCCGCGTGCCATGTGGATGTGAAGGAGATAATCCTCGAGCCATACCGCCGGATCTGTCGTACCATCGTACGATTTGATGTTTACCGGCTTGAAGCCCTCTGGGATTTTATGATCCATTACTTCGTCTGTGAAGCATAGTGGGTGTGCGGCACCCCTGTACTAGGCTATGTCGCGACGTAGCTCAGAAGAGCCGTGTCTGTTGTGTTCGGCCGAGCCGGATTTATTGTGTTCGGAGTGAAGATCGTCATCACGTGTAGTCGGGCGCCTGCGCGATCCATAGATCGATCTTGTTTGCCTTGCTTTATCCTCCAGTACATCTCGCAGGTCTGGCGCATTCTCCCGTGCCTTAGTTGAGCGGCGCCGGGGCATGGCTTGGTTGTAGGTTCGACAAGCCTCTCTGTCGCGGCCGTGAGGTGGCCGATCTGCCATGTCGTGCACTGGTGATGTAGGTGCTTCCTCTTCTGATTGGGGTAGCGGCCTGCGCTTAGGATAATTCTTGGAGTGGCGTTCGAGTTCGTACTCTTCGGCCGCAAGGACTTCAGTCCATCTGTCAGCTAGCAAATCTTGATCAGCTCTAAGCTGTTGCTGCTTTTTCTTTAGGCTGTTCGCTGTGGCTAAAAGCCTGCGTTTGAAGCGCTCTTGTTCGGCGAGGTCTGATGGTACGACGAACTCGTTATTGTCGAGGCTTGCCTCGTCTTCGGAGGGAGGCATATAGTTATCGTCCTCGACCTCCCGTTCTGCCGCTCTCTCATGAGGGCTGGCTTCTCCATCTTCCTGCACCGAATCTTGCTGGTTTTGGTGTTCTTCGGCGCTATCCGGGGTAGTATTATCTCCCGTGCCGGAATCACCGTTTTTGCTTTGGCGGGATTTAGAGCGGGCCGCTGACGCCGGCGCTTTGGCTGTTTTTTGGACGTGTCATCCCCTGCTGTTCCATCGCCATCTCCATCCTTTGGAGTTTCCACCATATATATGTCGTATGACGCGGTGGCGGTCCAGCGCCCTATAGGTGCTGGTTCCTGTTCGTCTCCTCCTTCGTCGTCCATACCGTCGAAGTCTTCGGAGCCGAAGTCAAGCATGTCGGTTAGATCGTCGACAGTGGCTATCAAGTGGGTGGTGGGAGGGCTTTGAATTTCTTCATCGTCCGTATCCCATCCTCGCAGACCATAATCCGGCCTGGGCTCTCTTGACAAAGAGAGAGACTTGAGAGAATTCAGGATATCACCAAAAGGTGAGTGCTGAAAGAGGTCTGCGGCGGTGAACTCCATTACAGGCGCCCAATCGGATTCGATCGGCAAGGGCGCGGGAGGATCGGAGTTCAGAAAAGAATCCGGCTCCTCGGAGTTATGGGCCGTGCGGGGTGCGGGGCTAGCATTCGGCTCGATCGCCTTTGAGATCGCAACCCCCGAGGTGACGTCAAACCGTTCATCCTCAATCAGTGCAGCGGGCTCCGAGTCGAAGGTCGGAACCGGTGCATGTGTGGCCTCCAGGACACTATTCGGAGGCAGAGCTAGATCGCGCCCCTCAAGATAGTGCGGCGCACTTGGCTGTGGCTCGAATCCGTCGAAGATCAAGTCTCCGCGGATGTCAGCCGTGTAGTTTAAGCTTCCAAACCTGACTTGATGGCCAGGGGCGTAGCTTTCGATCTGCTCCAGACGACCAAGAGAATTGCCCGCAGAGCGAAGCCGCCGAAGACGAAGATCTATCCAGGGAGAAAAGTCTCACCCTGGACCTCATCGTTGCTGATGATCAAAGGAGCCATCGGGCCTAAAGGCCATGACACAGAGGAACTCTCAATGAAAGCACCAATGTCGGTGTCAAAACCGGCGGATCTCGGGTAGGGGGTCCCGAACTGTGCGTCAAGGTCGGATGGTAACAGGAGACAAGGGACACTTTATTTTACCCAGGTTCGGGCCCTCTCGATGGAGGTAAAACCCTACTCCTGCTAGATTAATATTGATGATACAGGTAGTACAAGAGTAGATCTACCACGAGATCAAGGAGGCTAAACCCTAGAAGCTAGCCTATGGTTTGATTGTGTATGATGATGGTTGTCCTACGGACTACAACCCTCCGGTTTATATAGACACCGGATAGGGTTAGGGTTACACAGAGTCGGTTATAATGGTACGAGATCTTGAATATCTGCACGCCTAGCTTGCCTTCCACGCCAAGGAAAGCTCCTTCCGGACACGAGACGAAGTCTTCAATCTTGTATCTTCACAGTCCTGGAGTCCCGCGAAGGTATAGTCCGGCTATCCGAACACCCCCCTAATCCAGGACTCCCTCAACGTGCCTTTGTTGCAGGGCCGCATTAGGGATCTATTTAAATGAGACCTCCACCTGGTCACGGTGACACAGGTCATGCTGATTTGCCGAATATTGCCTGGCAAACGTCGCTCCTATCGCCTGTGGGAGTTCAATCCAGAGGGACCACGAGCTCTCCAGCATTTCATGGGCGCAACGCCCGTGGAGATGTATAAACTGTTCTTTGGATCACAAGCAATGTGTCCGGATTTGACCGAGGATGCAGGTCTAAGCTGCAATCGCCCGGGTTCTCAAGTAAGTAACCTTGTGCTCGGATCTGCTATCCGCATAATTATCGTAAATTTGCCCCTAAAGAGCTGTCCTTTTAAACAGGAGTGGATAGTGACAGCAAAGCTGATCAGGTGTCCGGCTCCCCTTCCCGAAACTAGGCCGGATCCTGTACTTGTCAGGATGCTGAAGATAATGCCTTTGGAGGGAAGTAAAGGGGAGGACAAGGAGACTATGGCTTCCTCGAAGGAGGCCACTCCGAAGGGAGGAATCGATAATTCCTCTCCTAAGGGAAAGAAAAGGGTCGCCTCTGACAACCCGGAGACCATGGCCTCGAAGTGGGGGAGAAAATCCTTGTCAGAGGATCCGACGCCGGGGAGCCCCTCGGCCGAACTACGCCCTCAAAGGGACCAGCTCTCCAGCGAGCCGTAAGTAGGAAAATATTTTCCTTTTGAGAGAAATCCTTGATTTATATCTGAGAAGTTTTAACCGAAATCTTACCTTATAGTTCGGACCTCAGCCCTTCTCATCAGAGCTCATCTTCGGGGGATCTTCTTCCGGAGATGATGGAAAGCGGGACGCCTCCCCCTTTCATACCGCCTAGCGAGGCGGGCAACGCTGAGGTGTCGTCGCGAAGGGTTTCTCCGAATCCGGTAGGGGCGGAAGACAACCATGCGCCCCCCAAGGTTCTCCGCGTCCGGCCTTCGAAAGAGGCCATAGGACAAGTCCGGCACCGGCTGGTGCTTGGCCGGAGGAGCTAAAGATTCTGCTGGGGCGAGCCTCTATCTCAGAGGAGCACCGTGCATTGATGGGCACGGTGATTGAAAGGATTTCATCCGCAGAAAGCGGATTGCATGAGGCCGTCAAAAGTTTACTGACGGGTTTCGAGGTACGTTAGATAATGTACATTTGTGTCAATTGCGCATAAATATGGTGCGCCCTGTGTAGATAGTAGCCCCTGAGACTCTGTGCGTCGTCAAAATTGACGGTGCGCAGAGGATCTTAATCCCAGGTCCTTTAAGTGGCACCTTTATATATATAGGTGGCTAATTGTCTGGAGTCAAGCCGGATTGGTGATTTTGCCGAACTGAAGCGGCAACTTGATGTGGCAGATGCCGACATCACGCTTGTCAACAAGCGGCTTGATGATGCTCAAGGTATGTAATTCATCGGGCGGCGGCTAGTAAGAGGAGCTTTATGTCAATATCTTACAGTGTGTGTGCTTGACGCAGATGGTGCGGCCGCCGTGGAGGGTCTTAGGCCCGAACTCGCCCGAGCGAAGGAACAAGCCAGAAAAAGCGATGCGGCCGCCGGAAAAGCCCTTGAAGAGCTGAAAGCCGAACAGGCTACCCATTGCCAAAGCAAGGAGGAGATGGCCGATATGGCCGTAAAGTTAAAGAGTGCTACTGACCGTTGCAAGCTTCTTAAGGAAGAAGGCCGGGCAAGGCAAACAGGCTTAGAGAAGGCCGTTGCTGATGCCAGGGATGCTCGCTCTACGATGAGAGCAGCAAGGGAAGAGCTGCGTTAAGTCGGACAAATTGCGGATGGAAAGACCTTTACGCTGCGGAGGAAATTTTGTGATCCGAAGTTTGCTCCGTTGGACTAGATGTGGAGTGTGGAGGACAGCTATCTGGATTTGGCGGTGAGTGCTGCTTGTGCGACCGAACACTTTCGAGATAAAAAAGATCACGAAGTGGAACAGCTTTTCTGGTCACAGTTCCTCAATCCAGAGCGTCCACTAGCAGTGGACGATCGCCTGGCTCAATGGGCCGAGCTGAATAGGTTGTCCGGACTCGCCATGAAGTACGTCATCGGTCATCTGTGGCCGGGGAGATCGGAGCCGAAGAGTTATTTCATATTGGTGCAGCAATTTCTTGACGTGGTGCCACGTGTCAATGCGATGAAGAGGTCAGCATGCATAGAAGGTGCACGGATGGCTCTTGCCCGTGTCAAGACATACTGGGCAGATATGGAGACCACCGTTATTGCGTCCCGGGATTCGAACAAAAGCCGAGTACCCTCCGAGCACTATTTTCAGGAAGTCCTTGAAGGCGCTCGTGTAATAGAGACGCAGTGCTCGAAGGATGCTATCTTATGATAGCATATGTAATCATAAAACAGTATTTTGATAAATTGTAGTGGTATTTTTAGACTTGTGCCTTCAAGTGTTAGAAACACCTCCTGTGCGGCCGTTTTAATATATATATAAAATCTGAAAGATTGTAGTCGTTGGCTTCAGCCCCCACGCACATAGTGCGGGGGTGCGCGCAGAAGACGCCTTTTCACACTTAACACAACGTCTTGGTCCTACAATGGAGGTGATAGCGCAGCGGGCTAGGCAACCGGACTATAATGCTTTAACACTTTCACTTAGCCATAGGAACTTGAAAGTGGGACTATTTAGGTAGCCCCTTAGTGGCGACTGCGCTCACACAAATTCGGGGCGCGTATGTACCTGGCCGGGAAACGGCCCTTCGTCAAGGCGGAGGAATCCGATAAATTCCGATAAGTCATCGAGTGGCGACCAGTCTCACGCTACATCATGACAGTCAGTTTTTGGCTTTCTCTACTGAGGTGCTCGCCCGGCCGAACCGGGGCACAATCACAGTAGTTCTCCCGGTGCTACCTTAGCCGATAGAGCGGAACGTAAGGTAGCCGAACTCAGGAGCCGGGCAACCCAACATTTGACCAAAGACATGATTCGGAGCTGATGCATATAATGCCAAAACTCGCGACGCCGAACAGTCCCTAAGGTGTTCGGTCTTTATGAGTGCGGGCGAAACAACACTCTTTATTATTTAAAAAAGCCCCTAGTGTCCAGGAACGTGCAAAAATTCTGGCATGGCCACATGCCAAGACGCCAGCCTCCTCCTTGGTTATAGCAGAGAAATCCAGGGGATGTATAGCAACAAGAGACAGTAAAAAAGGTTTACGCAGGGTCTTAATCTGAAAAGAATCCTTAGGACGGGTCCCTATTGCACGTCTGCGCCTGTGTCTCCGCTGTGCCGTATCCTGGACGGGCGCCGCACGACGTTCATCTGTAAAAGAGAGGAACTGAATTGAAAATGGATCGTGCGGAACAAAAAGTTGATAATAAACAAAGTGTAAAGTAAAATATATAAAATTGAGCTTTATTGTCTCTGCGTATAGCCCCTAGTACGGGGGTATATGGCCTCTAATCCTGCGTTGATGATGGACTTGTGCCGAACTCGTCTATTCCGGGTCCGTGGCCTTTAATGACCAATGTCGAAAAGTCTTTTGGCTGGTGAGGCCATTTTATTGTGCGGCTGTCTAAGCGACCGCACAGTCCTCCGTTTGTGGGAGGCGTACTTCTAGTGCGTCCCCTTCAAAGATATGATTCCTCGTGGACCGGGCATCTTGAGCGTGAGGGATGCATAGTGCGGTATTGCGTTAAAGCGAGCGAAAGCTCCGCGTCCCAATAGTGCTTGACAGCGACTTGAAAACGGGACGACATGGAAGGTCAGCTTTTCACGACGGAAGATATCGGCAGAGCCGAATATAACTTCGAGCCGGAGAAAACCCATATAATGGGTGTCCGGGCCAGGTGCTACCCCTTGAAAGGAGGTTTTGCTGCGGCGGATTCTTACTGGGTTTATCCCCATGCGATGGATTGTATCCTGATATATCAGGTTTAGTCCACTGCCACCGTCCATAAGGACATTTGTAAACAGGAATCCGCCAATTATTGGATCAAGTATCTGGGCAATCCAGCCCGCGTTTTTGATATTTCTAGAATAGTCTAGCTGATCGAATGTAATTGGTTTTAATAACCAGTGGCGGGACCCCTTAGGGATAGGTTGTACTGTGCGTACCTTTATGGGTGCCACACGTTTTGTTATGTGAAGTAAGTTCACTGTTTTTACTTCTTGTGGGAAGTTCTTTTGTTTCCTGGTGCTCTGCTTCTGGGGTTCGTCCTCGTCTTCGCTTGGTGTGTCGAGCCCCTTGTGTTCGGCGTCGAGTCTTCCAGATTGTTTAAAAACCCAGCAATCCCTGTGGGTATGGTTAGCAGGCTTCCCAGGAGTACTGTGTATCTGACATATCCTGTCCAGGATTCTGTTTAAATTGGACAGATCATCCCTATTATCCTGAAGGGGTGGTTTTTTCTGATTTTGTCGCGAGCCTTTGAATCCAGCATTGACTGCCGTGCTTTTCGGACTTTTTTCTTTAGTTCGGCGACGATCCTTGTTGCGTCGCGGTTTTCCATTTCCATCCCTGATTTCGGACATACTTGGGTCGCGGGGGCTGCATCTTGCCAACCAACTGTCCTCTCCTGCGCAAAAGCGGGTCATGAGGCTTGTGAGTGTGGCCATTGTTGTTGGCTTTTCCTGGCCGAGGTGTCTGGCAAGCCATTCGTCTCGGACATTATGCCTGAAAGATGCTAAGGCTTCGGCGTCCGGACAATCCACTATCTGATTCTTTTTAGTAAGGAATCTATTCCAGAACTGCCGAGCTGATTCTCCGGGCTATTAAGTTATGTGACTGACATCGTCTGCATCCGAGGGGCGGACATAGGTCCCTTGGTAATTTGCTCGGAAAGCATCCTCGAGCTCTTCCCAACTTCCAATTGTATTTTCGGGAAGGCTTTTAAGCCAGTGCCAGGCTGGCCCTTTAAGCTTAAGAGTTAAATATTTGATGGCGTGGAGATCATCTCCTCTAGCCATATGTAAGTGGAGGATATAGTCCTCGATCCAGACTCCGGGGTTTGTTGTTCCATCATACGCCTCTATGTTGATGGGTTTGAATCCCTCTGGAAATTCATAGTCCAGAACCTCATCGGTGAAGCATAGGGGGTGTGCGGCGCCCCTGTATTTGGGTGTGCCGGATTCTGATGATGACTTTTTTGCATTGCTTGCAAGAGCTTGCTTTCTTGGCCCATAAATGGACCTGGCTGGGCCATGATGCGAATCTTTAACTGGGTCGCATGCCGCCTTAAGTGCGGCGCCGCTTGCCGTTTTATGCTGGCCGTGGGGTCGTCTATCCGACCGTGTGGCTTTCTTATTTTTTGAACGCAAGGGCTCTAGGGCCTCTTCGTCGAATTCGGGCTGTAGCTTACTCTTCGGATAGCTTTTAGTGTGGCGGTTGCCGCCGTATTTATCTGCGTTGTTAATTACCTTGCTCCATCTGATTCTGAGTGCATCTTCCGCCGTCTTTAGCTTCCGCTTCTAGTTTTTCAGGCTGCATGCAGTTGCAACGAGCCTTTCGTGGAGATTCTTCTGCTCCATGGGTTTATCCGGCGTAAGGTCGCCCGGAGTTCCGTTATGGCCGCGGGAGGGCTGTTCGGTTTCTCTATCAATGTTGCCCTGTTCGGACGGTTGCTCTAAGGCATGCTCGTCGTCTACCGGCTCATTCTGCTCTATGGCTGGGTCTTTATCAAGGCGGGGCTTGGGTCGGCGCTTTCGCCGACGCTTTGATTGCTTTTCGAGGGATTTATCCCCTTTTCCTTCCCCTTTTTCCTCGTTGTCGTTTCCTTTAGGGGTATCCACCATGTACACATCGTGAGATGGGGTGGCTGTCCAATGCCCTATGGGCGTTGATTCATCTGTATCTCCTGCATCGTCATCCATGCTGTCGATGTCTGTGGAGTCGAAGTTGAGCACACCGTTTAAATTGTCGACGGTAGCTACTAAGTGGGTGGTGGGTGGGCTTTGAATTTCTTCGTCGTCCGAATCCCAACCTTGCTGACCATAGTCCAGCAAGGGCTCTCCTGTTAAAGAGAGAGACTTGAGAGAATTCAGGATATCACCAAAAGGTGAGTGCTGAAAGATGTCCGCAGCGTTGAACTCCATTATAGGTGCCCAATCGGATTCGATCGGCAGGGGCGCAGGGGGCTCGGAGTTCGGAGAAGAATCCGGCTCCTCGGAGTCATGGGCCGTGCAGAGTGCGGGGCTGACGTTCGGCTTGATTGCCTTTGAGATCGCAGCCCCCGAGGTGACGTCCAACCGCTCATCCTCGATTGGTGTGATAGGCTCCGAGTCTAGGGTCGGATCCGGTGCACGCTGCCTCCAAGGCACTGTACGGAGGCAGAGCTAGATCATGCCCCTCGAGACAGTGCGGCGCGCTTGGCTGTGGCTCGAACCCGTCGAAGATCAAGTCTCCGCGGATATCAGCCGTGTAGTTTAAGCTTCCAAACCTGGCTTGATGGCCAGGGGCGTAGCTTCCGATCTGCTCCACGTGACCAAGCGAATTGGCCCGCAGACCGAAGCCGCCGAAGTCGAAGATCTGTCCGGGGAGAAAAGTCTCACCCTGGACCTCATCGTCCTTGATGATCAAAGGAGCCATCGGGCCTAAAGGCGACGACACAGAGGAACTCTCAATGAAAGCACCAATGTCGGTGTCGAAACCGGCGGATCTCGGGTAGGGGGTCCCGAACTGTGCGTCAAGGCCGGATGGTAACAGGAGACAAGGGACACTTTGTTTTACCCAGGTTCGGGCCCTCTCGATGGAGGTAAAACCCTACTCCTGCTTGATTAATATTGATGATATGGGTAGTACAAGAGTAGATCTACCACGAGATCAAGGAGGCTAAACCCTAGAAGCTAGCCGATGGTATGACTGTTGTATCATGATGATGCCCAACGGACTAGAACCCTCCGGTTTATATAAACACCGGATAGGGTTAGGGTTACACAGAGTCGGTTACAATGGTAGGAGATCTTGAATATCCGCATCGCCTAGCTTGCCTTCCATGCCATGGAAAGTTCCTTCTGGACAAGGGACGAAGTCTTCAATCTTGTATCTTCATGGTCCTGGAGTCTGGCGAAGGTATAGTCCGGCTACCCGAACACCCCCTAATCCAGGACTCCCTCAGGCAGATAGCCAGTCTTCACAAAATCAGCCAAGGTGCTTTCAGTGACAATAGATTTGACCCAGTTGCAGGTCACGGATGCTTCGGGAGCCTTGGGTGCCATTATGCAGATGGAAGCCTATTACAAAATAAAAATTTCTGGCTCAATTTAACCCGGAAAAGAACATTTTAAGGTCTATTCAAGATGGCAGCTTGCGAAGGGGCCTAATGACATATGGCTAATTGTATTTGGTTATTTAAGCCACCATGGGAATCAGAAGCAATTAAGTTATTTTAAACCACCAGGAGCAGGCAAGGCTGTCAATCAGCGCTGTCTTCTTAAACCGGCCATACGGATTATCATGGTTAAACGGGTCTAACAAATGCAGTTTTTTAACTAAGTATGGAGCAAACAGGTTTCGCAGGTTGCAGCTATTATTTTGGATCAAACGGTTGTTCAGAATAGGAAAAATTCTAGACCTAAAACTAGTATAGATAAGTTCATAAGCTCGAATGAGGCCTCTGTACAAAGGAAAGGGATCTATTTGCATTTGAAATGAGTGTGAAACAGCTACCACGGCAGTTTTGTACTATCTTAAGATCACAAAAGGGCGGAGGAGGTGAAATCTATGAAGGGCTCATGACGAATAGCAACGAACACGGACGAACTCGAAAATATTAATGTAGATCTCAGGAACAGGGAGGAAGAAGCTTACAGATGCAGGTTTGTTGCGGGGGTTCGCCGCGGTTTTCTGGACGGTTCAGGTTGATGCAACGGCCAAGGTCGACGAAGATGCGGAGCTCTGCTGTGGCGGCGGAGCTCGAGCAGCAAAGGAATAGCAAGAGGAAGAGGACAGCAGAAGGGGGAGAATGGAAAAGACCTTGGGGCCGTGCCTATTTATAAGAAAGGGCTGACCGAGAAAGCGCAAGAAACGAGGAGGCCAGGCATCATTATCCAACGGCTCTGATGCCTCGATTTTTGGAATGGTTAGTAAAGATAAAGATCCGTTAAGATATGACATAATAAAATACGAATTTAATGGAAGATAACGTCACGGCGGATTATCACGGATCCGGAAGATGACGTCACGACGGGTTATAGCCTTTGCACAGACAAAAGATAGAAGGCTTTTTCTTAAGGTATTTTATACTACTAGGAAAAGGGATATAGATGAAATGGATACTAATGGCGCACCTGACATGTGGTGCGCCACTCCTGTATAGCAGTGGCGCACCATGTGCAGATGCGCCATTAGTGTGGAAGACACTAATGGCGCACCAGACACATGGTGCGCCACTAGTAACATTTTTTTTCATTTTTCCAAACATACTAATGGTGCATCCAGGCACAGTGCACCATTACTAGTTCTAGCTAGTAATGGCACACCAGCCACACAGTATGCCACTACTGTATTTTTTATTCTTTTTTTGCAAAACTACTAATGGCGCACCATGGCATAGTGCGCAATTACTAGTTTAAACTAGTAATGGCGCACTATGCCACGGTGCGCCATTAGTATGTATATATATATATATATATATATATATTGCAGAACTACTAATGGCACGCTGGTGCGCCATTAGTAACGAGGGTTACTAATGGCGCATGAGTGGATGGTGCGCCATTAGTAACCTGGGACCAGCTAGATATTTTGGACAGCCACACCTGCACACTGACTTTCCCCACTTCATTCCCTCCACCTCCTTTTCCAAGCTTGTGTCAGCTGCCTCCTGCTCCTCACCTCATTTGCACCATAGGTTCATCAAAATTAAGTGGTTAAATTACCTTTTTTTGATAGGTAAGTAAGGGGAAAGCTATCTTTATGTTGTAGATCTACTTTTTTTCTCCCTAGCTCGCTCCAACAACGTGCACATGCACTTTCTGTGGCCTAGCTAGATCTATGTATGTTTGTGGTGTTGCATATGTTCGTGGTGTTGCTTATATGTTTGTGTTTGCAGGTACCGGTATTTGAAATGCGATAGTTGCCAATATTTTCCCGGAATGTTGATTCATTTCCGTTTCGGCAAGAATTTTGACACTATGCATTCTTTTTGGTCGTATTTTTAGGGATAGTCATGCCAAAAAAAATTCTTGGTTCTAAAATATCGTTTTGCTCTACCCCGCAGGCGACCATGGTCCGCACGATGACCAAAGGCATCATGAATAGGTTTTTGAGCTCAGTGAAGGCCGAGATGCTTCAAAAGAACGAGACGGAGATAAGATGTCCATGTCGAATATGCAAGCTGAAGAGCCTTATTGCGGCCCCAGATTCCGGGAAGGTGCGGGACCACCTACTCTTGCGTGGTTTCATGGATGGCTATCGGTGGCAAGGTGATGAAGATGACTATGAAGTTCTCCATGGGGGCCGGGCAAGAAATGAGGAAGGGCAGCAAGACAACCAGCACGGCTCGGGCGGGCGAGAAGACGAAGAATCTCCAGGACATGATCACGACGGTGATGCTGTGCATAGTCATCATGTAGAAGATGTCGAACATGATGATGAGGAAGATGCCGGAGCAGACGAAGGGCATGATCATGAAGATGAAGATGCTGGCAGAGCAGACGATGATGGACCATCGATGGGCTGGGTGCAGGACCCTCATATTCAAGATCGGCTTCTCAAGCAGACGGATAACGCAAGAGCTGCCGCCCGAGAGAAAGCCAAGCTGGATCAACTGGAGATAGACGCGGTTACTCCATTGTATGAAGGATGCAGACCCGAGGATACCCGCCTGAAAGTAACGCCCCTGGCTCTGGAGATGAAGGTAAAACACGAAATGACCGACGCATGCTTCGACGAGAACATGTCATTCTGGCACGAACGTCTTCCGAAGGGGAACAAGTGTCCGACCAGTTTCGAGGAGGCGAAGAAAATCGTGTGTCCTCTGGATCTACCACACGTGAAATATCATGTGTGGATGAACAGTTGCATCATTTATCGGGACGAGCACGCGGAGTCTACCATATGTACGGTGTGCGGCGTCACTCGATACAAGAAGAGGAAGAAAGCTCCTCGAAAATCGGTGTGGTACTTTCCGATCACTCCTCGTCTGCAGCGGTATTTCGCGGACCCTAAGGTAGCAAAGCTCCTGCGTTGGCACGCGGATAGGGAGGAGAAGAAGCGAGAAGATGACGTGATTGATTCGGAGATAAATAAAAAAGACAAGTTGCTGAGTCACCCTAAGGATTGGAGCCAGTGGCAAGCGTTGAACTTCGAACACCCAGAATTTGGGAAGGATCCAAGGAACATCGTGCTGGGTGCGAGCACCGATGGAGTCAATCTGTTTGGCAGCCAGAGAAGCACACATAGCACCTGGCCTGTGTTTGTGTGGATGTACAACCTTCCCCCCTGGTTGTGCATGAAGAGGAAGTACATTCACATGAGTATGCTAATTGAAGGGCCGAAACAACCAGGGAACGACATCAATCTGTATCTGGGGCTGCTAAAAGCGGAGCTAGACAGGCTGTGGAAAACGCCAGCCAATACATGGGACGTCGCAGAGAAAGAATATTTCCCTATGAGAGCCGCACAGCTCACGACGGTGCACGACTAACTCGGTTATGGATATCTCGCGGGGCAGGTGGTCCACGGATTTTCTGGATGCTTCAGGTGCATGGATGACACAACGTATCGCCAGCTAGATAGAGATCCCGGGTCTTTGAAAACCGTGATCATGGGACATCGAAGGTGGCTTCACGATGATGACCCATGGAGGAAACGCAAGGATCTGTTCGATGGTTAAACCGAACCCCGAAGACGCCCGCGTACGAAGAGCGGTGAGGAAATAGACGAGCTATTGAAAAATTGGAAAGATTGCCCACTGCTGGGAAAGAAGCAAAAGGCGCCAGAGCCAGGAAAGAAGCAAAAGGCGCCAGAGCCGCTGCTGAAGGTATGGAAAACGAGGTCTGTTTTCTGGGACTTGCCGTACTGGAAGATCTATCGTGTGCCTCACAGCCTTGATGTCATGCATATCACGAAGAACGTGTGCGAGAGTCTGCTAGGTACCCTGCTCAACATGCCAGAGAGGACCAAAGATGGGCCGAAAGCAAGGGCAGACTTGAAATCAATGGGCATCAGGGAGGAGCTTCACGCAAATGATGATGATGATGAGGCGAAGCAGGACACGGAAAGTCCTTGCAAAGGCAAATAGGCCAAGAAGACCGGAAATGACTACCCTCCCGCGTGCTTCACTCTAAGTCAGGAGGAGATCGATCAGTTTTACACCTGCCTCGTAGGAGTAAAACTTCCTTACAGTTACGCGGGGAAGATAAGCAGATACCTAGACCCAGCGAAGCAGAAGTTCAGCGTGATGAAGTCTCACGACTGTCACGTGCTAATGACGCAAATACTTCCAGTTGCAATCCGTGGGATCATGGACGCGCACGCCCATGAAACGCTATTTGGCCTATGCAACTTTTTCGACGTCATCTCTCGGAAGTCGGTTGGCGTGAGGCAACTCAGAAGGCTACAGGAAGAGATCGTGGTGATACTATGCGAGCTTGAGATGTACTTCCCGCCCGCATTCTTCGACGTTATGGTGCATCTGCTGGTCCATATCATGGAGGATATCATCCAACTCGGGCCGACTTTCCTGCACAGCATGATGTCGTTCGAAAGGATGAATGGTGTCATCAAAGGATACGTTCGCAACATGTCACGTCTAGAGGGAAGCATAGCCAGGGCCTTTCTGACCGAAGAGTGCATCTCCTACTGCACGAATTATCTAGGCATCGAGAACCCCGTTGGCCTGCCCGTCAACGGGCACCTCGGCAGGCTAGCTGGATGGGGTCACCATGAGGGTCGCCGCGAAATGCATGTCTACTTCGAGGGTCGACTCGCCGACTTTGAAAGAGCAAACCTAGTCGCGCTACAACACATAGACGTGGTCGATCCTTGGGTGGTAGAGCACAAAACCTTTATTGAGAAGACATACAATGACCGAAGCCAACAGAGGACGGACGGAGATATAATCAAAGAGCACAACTCATGTTTCACGCATTGGTTCAAGCAGAAGCTTCTGTCGTACCCTTTACGTGAGGATTCTTCCGCGGAAGAACAACTCATATTCGCCTTGTCACAGGGCTCCGAGCACAACCGGATGACCTATGAGGCGTACGATATCAACGGCTACACATTCTACACCGAGGACAAGGACATGAAGAGCGATGGTTATCAGAACTCCGGGGTAACGATGGAATCCTACACCGGTAACGACAAGGACAGATACTACGAAAGGATCGAGGAGACCTGGGAGCTGAGCTACGCTGGAGAGAAGGTCCCGATGTTCCGTGTCAGATGGGCCAAGAGCGTCCTAAAAGAAGACCGGTATTTCACCACCATGGTTATACCCGAAGCCAAATCCAAGACCGCGGGCGCAAATGTCACCGCGAAAAATGAGCCATGGGTACTGGCTTCCCAAGTGGACCAATGCTTCTTCATTACCGACCCGTCAAAGCCCAGTCGTGTTGTCGCGAGGAGAGGCAAAAGGAAGATCATCGGAATAGATGGAGTAGCCAATGAGCAAGACTTCGACAAGTACGGCGACCCGAAGACCGAACATGATGACGACGATGAATTAGCATCATACACCACAAGAAGAAGCATGACCACCCTACCTAAAGGACGTTCGTTCCACAGAAGAACTCCATTTGCGAAAAAGAAGGGCAAGAAGATTGTGAACAGATAGCTAGCTAAGATCGATTGTATTTAAATCGTAGCCTTCATTTCTCGATTGTATTTCATGGGCACTTTTTGATATCATGAATATTTTTAAATTTCATGGACACTCGATCTCGATCCCCCTCCATCTTGATCGCTATCCCACCTCGCCAGATCCGGTCCCCCTCGCCGCCGAGCACCCCCCGCACCCTCTCCCTCGCTCCACCGGCCGCCGCCGACGACCCCCTGCACCCTTTCCCCCGCTCCACCGGCCGCCGCCGCCGACCCCCCGCACCCTCCCCCGCTCCACCGCCGCCGAAGACCCACCGCACCCCTCCCCCGCTCCACTGCCACCGATGACCCCCCGTACCCTCCCCCGTACCCTCCCCGACCCGCTCCACCGTCACAAATGAATGCAACTAAAATTGCAAAAAAAAAATTGATTATATTTTCAAATAACAAATTTGATGATATTTTCAAATAATAAATTTTGATGATATTTTTAAAAAAATTATTACTGTTTTTATTAAAAATTATTACGGTTTGATATTCATATTCATTTTCTAAAAAATTATTAGATGCAACAAAAAATAAAAATAAAATTTACTTATGGCGCACCTCTGGCTGGTGCGCCATTGCTATATATAAAAAAAAGATTACTAATGGCGCACCTCTGGCTGGTGCGCCATTGCTATATAAAAAAATATTACTGATGGCGCACCGACCGCGGGTGCGCCATTGCTATCTAAAAAAACATACTAATGGCGCACCGCCGTGGGTTGCGCCATTAGTAAGCTTCCCCCACACTAAATCCCCAATCTCTCACATTTCTCTCTAATCTCTCCCCATGCCTCATCTCACCCGCGCCCGACCACCACCAACCACCACCGCCCCCTTGGCTCGCCGTCCTGGGTCGTGCTCGCTGCCGCCCCATGCTCGCCGTCCCCGAGCCGAGCGCCGCCTCCCTCGTCGTCCCCCCTCCGCCTGCGGCCGGGTTCGCCACCTCGCGTCCGGCCTCCCTCGTGCTCTGCGGCTTCCTCATCTTCCTCAACGTCTTCGCCTTCCTCCTCGCCGTCGGCGCTGAGAAGCGACGCAGCACCGTATGCCCCCCGACCCTCCCACCCTTCCTCCTCCCCTTTCCCCCCGCCTGCTTCGGGGCTGACGACCCCTTCTCTATCTCGCAGGGCAAGGTGGTGTCGGACGAGTACGACGAGCGCTCCTACTGCCTCTACGACACCGACGCCTCCACCATCTATGGCGTCTGCGCCTTCTTAGTGCTCCTCCTCGCGCAACTGCTGGTCTCCGGCATCACCCGCTGCCTCTTCTTCACCGTCTTCGCCGTCTCCTGGTGCGCCTCGCTCAAACCCTAGATTGATCTCGTTCAATCTCAAGAGCATATTTGATCTCTCCAGTCTAATTCGACAGTACCAGCAAGCCTTTGCATTAGTTCAGTGTACTAGTATAGTGTACTAGTATTCGACAGTAATCTCAATTTAGTTCAGTGTACTAGTATGAACACAAGTGTTGGTGGCAGCACTACACTTCATCATTTGCATTAGTAATGTATGGGTGAGAGAAACAAAATTTGGATGGGAAAGGGAACTTTCAGTCCAAGTTTTTATTGTCACCTGGGTATTCAGAGTTCAGTGCAAGAACTAAATTCAGTACTAGGTTTTGTTCCTACGCTTCTCTGCATCATCAGTTCATTAGTAAATTCAGTACTATGTTTTAATTGTCACCTGGAAACAAAATTCATTAATAATGTATGGATGTTTTGTTAGTACTAGGTGATTGAATTTCTCTAGAGATGATTCATGACATCTTCAACGACAATGGCCATGTATCATTAGAATATGAAAGCTGAGAGTTGCCACAGGAACCATAACAAATATGCTAAAAAAGCTCCCCAAAATGTTCTTTTCTCTGAATAACTTGATACTGATTATTGCTACCAACTATAATCTCTGGTGGTATTTGATACAGTTGGTCCATCTTACAACACTAGGACAGCATATTTTTTTAAAGCAGACAACTCCATTTTTTTCTTTTTAATTGGATCTTATTTGGTGGATAGCTTGGGCTACAAAAAAGAAAAGAGAGATGTGCTCTGACCATTGGTGAAGTGTCATGAATCATCTCTAGAGAAATTCATGGCTAAAATCAGGGCATAATCATGGGCTAGTATCATTAGCTAGCTGGCTGGGTGGCCAGTTTAATCTGGGAGGTGTTGGGGAACGTAGTAATTTCAAAAAAATTCCTACCCACACGCAAGATCATGGTGATGCATAGCAACGAGAGAGGAGAGTGTTGCCTACGTACCCTAGTAGACCGAAGCGGAAGCGTTGACGCAACATAGAGGAAGTAGTCGTACGTCTTCCCGATCCGACCGATCCAAGCGCCGTTACTCCGGCACCTCCGAGTTCTTAGCACACGTACAGCTCGATGACGTTCCCCGGGCTCCGATCCAGCAAAGCTTCAGGGATGAGTTTCGTCAGCACGACGGCGTGATGACGATGATGATGTTCTACCGACGCAGGGCTTCGCCTAAACACTGCAACGATATGACCGAGGTGGAATATGGTGGAGGGGGGCACCGCACACGGCTAAGGAACGATCACGAAGATCAACTTGTGTGTCTATGGGGTGCCCCTTGCCTCAGTATATAAAGGATGGAGGACGAGGAGGCTGGCCAAGGCTAGGTGCGGCCAGGATGTGGAGTCCTACTAGGACTCCAAGTCCTAGTAGGAGTCCACCAAGAGGGGAGGAAGGGAGAAGGAATAGGAGGAGAAGGAAAGGTGGTCGGCCCCTTTTCCCTAGTCCAATTCAGACTAGAGGGGAGGGGGGCGCAGCAGGCCCTTTCTCCTCTTCCCACTAAAGCCCATCAAGGCCCATTGCTTCTCTCGTAACTACCCGGTACTCCGAAAAATACCCGAATCACTCGGAACCTTTCCGATGTCCGAATATAGTCGTCCAATATATCGATCTTTATGTCTCGACCATTTTGAGACTCCTCGTCATGTCCCCGATCTCATCCGGGACTCCGATCTCCTTCGGTATATCAAAATGCAGAAACTCATAATAACTGTCATTGTAACGTTAAGCGTGCGGACCCTACGGTTCGAGAACAATGTAGACATGACGGATACACATTTCCGGTCAATAACCAATAGCGGGACCTTGGTCAGACCACATGACAACATACGTTGTTCCCTTTGTCATCGGTATGTTACTTGCCCGGGATTCGATCGTCGGTATCCAATACCTAGTTCAATCTCGTTACCGGCAAGTCTCTTTACTCGTTCCTTAATACATCATCTCTTAACTAACTCATTAGTTGCAATGCTTGCAAGGCTTATGTGATGTGCATTACCGAGAGGGCCCAGAGATACCTCTCTGACAATCGGAGTGACAAATCCTAATCTCGAAATATGCCAACCCAACATCTACCTTTGGAGACACCTGTAGAGCACCTTTAGAATCACCCATTTACGTTGTGACATTTGGTAGCACACAAAGTGTTCCTCCGGCAAACGGGAGTTGCATAATCTCATAGTCATAGGAACATGTATAAGTCATGAAAAAGCAATAGCAACATACTAAATGATCGGGTGCTAAGCTAATGTAATGGGTCATGTCAATTAGATCATTCATCTAATGATGTGATCCCGTTAATCAAATAACAACTCTTTGTCCATGGTTAGGAAACATAACCATCTTTGATTAATGAGATAGTCAAGTAGAGGCATACTAGTGACACTCTGTTTGTCTATGTATTCACACGTGTATTATGTTTCCTGTTAATACAATTCTAGCATGAATAATAAACATTTATCATGAATTAAGGAAATAAATAATAACTTTATTATTGCCTCTAGGGCGTATTTCCTTCAGTCTCCCACTTGCACTAGAGTAAATAATCTAGATCACATCACCATGTGATTAACATCGATAGTTCACATCATCATGTGATTAACACCCATAGTTCACATCGCCATGTGACCAACACCAAAAGGGTATACTAGATTCAGTAATCTAGTTCACATCGCTATGTGATTAACACCCAAAGAGTACTAAGGTGTGATCATGTTTTGCTTGTGAGAGAATCTTAGTCAACGGGTCTTTCACATTCAGATCCGTTATGTATTTTGCAATTTTCTATGTCTACAATGCTCTGCACGGAGCTACTCTAGCTAATTGCTCCCACTTTCAATATGTATCTAGATCGAGACTTAGAGTCATCCAGATCGGTGTCAAAACTTGCATCGACGTAACCCTTTACGACGAACCTTTTTTCACTTCCATAATCGAGAAACATATCCTTATTCCACTAAGGATAATTTTGACCGCCACTACTAGAAAAAGGGCTACTAATGGCGCACCTAATTTGTCCATTAATGGCGCATTAGTGGTGCGCCATTAGTAGCATGCCATTAGTAATACTTACTAATGGCGCACCACTGGTGCGCCATTAGTATAGGGCACGGTGCGCCATTAGTATGCCTCCCAGGGCCATGTATAGCCAGGTGCTTTGGTATACTAATGGCGCACCACAGGGTGATGTGCCATTAGTAACCTCGCCATACTAATGGCGCACTCCTTAAAGATGCGCCATTAGTATCCTCTGGAATACTAATGGCGCACTGTTATGTGATGTGCCATTAGTATGAATATTAGGTTTTTTTTAATTTTTTAATTTTCTGTTTTTTTGCACAGGTTACAAAATGTATAATTGGACAAAATATAGACAGCACACATCAACAACAGATTCATCGAATGCAATAGAAGATTAGTCTCTGAATACATTTCATCATATTAGTCTCCAAATACAATTCATCACATTAGTCTCCGAATTGAAAAGACCGAACAAATATAGAACATTATATTACAAGTCTCGAGACCGCGAGTAGCGAGTTTGTCTTCACATTACAAGTCGATATCGATCATCTAAACTACCATCACATAGAAGAGAGCTGCAGTCATCACGATGAGCATCATCACGATGAAACTCGTCTTCATCCGGTTCCTCCAACGCTCCCTCCCCTCTCGTGCTAGATAGCGGGCGTATCTAGATTCGGCCTCGGCCCTAGTGGTGTACCCTTTGTAACTGTTTCCGCTGAATCGGTGAAACTGTCTCCGACACTCCTCCCAGTCGTCGTAGACTCTGGGAAACTTACCCTTGTACACGACATACGACGGCATCGCTATGCACTAGCGAAACGAAACGTTAGTACCAATTCACAGACAATACATAAGCAATATATAAGTATGCAACAGAACGATCGGAAGAGAAAAGCAAGACATTAATAGCATCGGTTACATCTAAGTTGAACGACTCTCGAAACCAAATAGACATACTACAAGTTCATCAAAGTTTAATTACAACATGAGCCAATCGATGTTTCAGAACTAGACACATCATCACTGCTTTCGACTCGACTCAAGGGACCGGAGCATGGATGAAGCCGCCGTCTATCGTGGGGTCATGAAATTACGGGCGTTGTCAGCCTGCATTTGTAGCATTCCGTCTATCTCACTGTTGGACGGTTGATTTCTGAGGTAGAACTGCCCCCAGGTACGAAGGACATCTTGATGGATGATTTCCGCAAACTCCGACTGGATGAGAAAGAATTCTTGTCTGATGTCCGCGTCCTGGATTGCCGACACGCTTGCGGCCCAATCTTTGAGTTTACTCGGTAGCAGAAGTTGATGATGGTCCCGTACGATCCCCTGCATGTGATGGATGGCGTAGTAGGCACCCTTCTGACCGCCAGGCGGCTGCTCGACACAGCAGAACATCGTATTGTGGGAGAACACGTGCTTGCCGTACTTACGAATAGGCCTGTTGAAGGTGCCTCCAGATTGGGTGTAGCCGGGGAGAACATCATCAAGAACCTTCTTGACATTTGTGTAGTCTACGTTCGACTGACGGTCCGGGTCGAAATACGTGGCCATGGAATATTTGGGGCTTAGGAGGATGAGCGTGCAATGTGTGTCACTGCAGAAAACACGGAATGTTAAAAGAAAAACGATTGAAATCTAAGAATTCGTATGTTACGGGGCGGTTGAGGGGAGGACTTACTCGGGAAAGCAAGGCACGAGGAAGTTATCCTTATCTGGGTTTGCCAGAATGACGCCTTCGAGGTAACAACTCGCGACTTGCCGGTCCCCAGCGCTGCCCAAGATCTTGGCACGCATGTAGAAGGGGTCGACTATCACGATGTCCGGGGTTTTGTCGCGAATGATCCGCATCTCCATACTCAGCGAAAATAGCCGAACGAAGGTGTAGTGCAACGGATGAAGGTTCAACATAGCGTGGATGTCATCAAACCGCAGGACGATCGTACCCCCGATGTAGTTATCCACAAAGCCCTTGCCCTCTAGCACCTTGGCCACGAAAACCGGGTATGCCACATCCTTCTCTCTGAGACGCCGCTTCTCCAAAGAAAGAACACTGTCATGCAGACTCCGCATAGCACCGGCTGCAACATCGAGCATATTTCTCGGTAGCATCGGCCTACCCGCCACATGCACCCTCCTCATTAAATCCTCTGGTGAAGGTGGCCCGTCCTGAGCATGGATCGTACTCGGTGCCGGCTGGCCCGCACCCTTGTTAGTCTTTCTTTTGCGTGCCTTCTTCTTCTCTTGTAATGGGACCGAGTTCTGCTCACATACTGCCTTCTTGAGTGTGTTGGGTCTGAGAATATTTCCCACCTCGCCTATCTGAGGCTCGGTGAAGTCGGCAGCTGGAGGCGTCTCCTGAGAGCTGAACGACAGACGACGCCTGTTGCAACTTGGCTTCTCCGCGGTACCAGCTAGATCGCGCACGTCTTTTGTTGGGTTTGGTTCTTGAGAAGGAGGCCCCATGAAGTCGCCATCGTACCCATGATCGGCAAAGTACCAATCGACGTTGGCAAATGTATCGTCGTCGTCGTCGTTCTGATCCTGTGCCATATGCATGTTTGGATCTAGTGGCATAGGGATGTCCGGCACCGTTGCGGCGGTCTTGCCATGGGGCCGACTTGGCGCCGGCACGACTGGCAGTGTTGTCTTTGGGGTGGTGTCCCCCGCCCCCAAACGAATCTGGCTCTTCGGCCAAAGCAGGGGCCAGCTCAGGCAGGCGCTGAGGGTCATCACGTCATCATCGTCGGCCCCGATGGGTCGAATCGGAGGTAACAACTCGTCGCAGCCTGGCAGCACCCGAACCAGTTGAACCCTAAACAAGTTGGGTGGCATCTGGGTACCGTGGAACAAGGGGTTGCCCGGTTGAACCATTTTGACCTTGGCGACATCGACCAACTCATTGTTTACAAAGTGCAGGAGAGTGCACGGAACGTCGGCGGCGCCCTGCAAAAACATGTAGGGTGTCAGGGATGCCCAGTCAAAGGCAAGGAGATGAAGTCCTCGGCCGAGAGAGGCTTAATTAGTTACCATGATGATGGCGTTGAGCTCGGCTAATGTCGAGGCACCGCCAACGGCGGGCGTGTAGTTGACGGAGGGGCCGCTAGCTGCAGAGGTGCCGGCCGGCGTACACCCGGGTGCATTAAGCTCCCGTGCCGGCGTCGGAGACACCAATGCCGCCTCCGTCGGAGACACCAATGGCCCCGCCATCGCGTTCTGCGAGTTGCTGGCCGTGAAGCTAGGAATCGGAGGCGGCCCCTGTTGGCCGCCCGCAATCCACGCACTCAACCCCTGGATCAAGGTAGGCACAATGGCGATGATCGTCGCTCCAAGTTGTTGTTGCACTTTCTCTTGGACAATCTCCGGAATCCGCGCCACCTGTGCCTTGAGTTCTTGAACCTCGCGCGCCTGGCTTTCCGAGCTGGTCTTTTTCTCCTTTCATCCACCAGTGTTATAGTATGACCCCCATTTTGTCGACAAGCCTTTGCCGGCCACACGACCAGCTGACGTCGTCTTACTGAGCTTATCCTTGTTCTTCATTACATTCAACACCCTATTTAGAGTGGTGTCCCAAGGGTTGCTCTTAGTCGACCCCGCGCTACTGCTTTCAGTCGCCTGCGGAAGGAATGTGAACCATTTAGAAATTTGGCTTCATTAATTAGAATGCAACCATATGGAGCTAATTACGCGGGGGTGTATTCCTTACCAGAACAAGCTCAAGCGCCCTGGTCTTCTGATCCGTGGTAAGCTCCTTTGTTTTCGGGTCTTTCTTGTACCGGGCCCTGACATAGTTCCTGGTCTGCTTGTCACCGTATTTATCGAAGAGGGGCAGTAGGCCTTGCTCGGCACGGTCCGCCTCCTCCTTGTCCCATATAGGCTCCGCCACTCTATAACCGTCGGGACCGAGTGTGTGTTCCCCTAAGTTCAGCTCCCGCATTTCTTTCCCCCACTGACTTGATTGGGAGTGTGCGGTGCTCGAGCAATTGATCTTGAAGTCGTTGTAGTCATCTTCGGTGATCGAAGGATTTTTCTCCTTGATCTTCTCATAACTCTCACCTTTCTCGATCATTCTCTTCACATTGCTTTTCCAACTAGACAGGGCCTTGCTCATCTTCGTGAGGGCAGCATTGTTCACTTTATTCCCTTTGAGGCTTGTGTTTTCAAATTCAGCGGGGAACTTGTATCGTTCATGCAGCTTCGTGAAGAGGAGATTGCGCAAATTCCCTCGGTCAGGATGCCTCAGGTTCTCGGTGTTGATCGAGACGGTGCTCCGGAGAATGCACCCGAGCTGAAGCGAGTACCCCTTGACTATTCGTGCGGGCGCCGTTGGATTCCCGTCGGAGTCCACTTCAGTAACTTCCTCCGTGAGGGTGCGGAGCATGGTCGGGCGCCGGTCCTTCCGTTGCCTCTTCTGGCTGCCATCTGTGCGTGCGCCGCCATCATCAGTGGTGGCATCCTCGACGGCACCATCAGTGGTGACATCAGTGGGTTCATCCTCGGCGGCACCATCAGTGGTCTCAGGATTGGTGGGGAAGGCGGTGTCCTCATACAAGTGAGGTTGTTCCTCCATCTCCTGGGACAGCTCCCAGAATGCCTTGCCGCCCGAACCCCCGGCCTCATCGTTGTGTGCCATGTTTCTCTCTTAATAGAAACAAAGTTTGGTCAAAAAGTTGGTTATTATCAAGGAACAAGATCATGGTCTCATCATTTAGGGTTTGTCGACACCGAGGCATCCTAAAATCTAAGCTTTTATCATTGAGGGTTTTTCGACGCTGAGGCACCCTAAAAGCCTAAGCTTTCATCATTTCGGTTTTTATCGACACCGAGGCACCCTAAAAGCCATGCACTAGTCACAAGTACGCCGGGGCACTTGATCCTACTTAATTAACTACTAAGATACCCCGGGCCATGCATTAGTCACAAGTACCCCATATGTCCTATTTTTAGCAAAGTCATGCTAAAATTCACGGAAAATTTCAGCATGACCTTTGCTGAAAATAGGACATATGGAGTACCTGAATTTGCCGGAACGGAAGTTAATCAACATTCCGGCAAACTCAAGGGCCTCTTGGGGTACCTGCAAAACCATTATCCCAGGTGGACAAGGCAATGTGCTACTTGCTTAAATATCATTTGGCCAACTATCTGAAACGTTCGTGCACACTTGTCCAATCCTTCCAGAGCAGTAAGAGCATTATGCATATATAAGTAACATTTCCAGGGTCTCACTACTTCACAACAATTTAATTATTGTCAAATGTTAATCACAAACCAAAACACCAACTATCATATGACTTCAGAATCATATTAGTGTCCAATTACCACTTGACTAAATAATCACTATGACATACAAGATGCGGGTGAACAGTTACAACTATCAAATCACAAATATGCAGATGAAGGAGTAAGTGAATCACCATTGAACCCCGCCACTCCAGTATAAACCACAACTAGCCAATTCAAACCCTGGTTCTCACAAAATGGAAAAAAAGCCCTAATTTTTCTAACTACTACCCTGTTCAGCTTTGAGACACAAACAATTAAGATCCTATGTAGTAAGAGACCAGCTAAACTAGCATGCCACTACTACTCACTGGATTGGAAATTCAGTCACAACTGCTACATTTTCAGCTTCGATACACCAACTGTTAACATCCTACCAGGTCTCATTCAGTAATCGTAACATCCTAGAAAGAATACCAGCAGCCGAACAAGTATAAATGTTTGGAATTATTGCAATATATTCCATCGAAATTTCGATCCACTGTCATTATGCCTCTTATAATTCAGAGCAAATCACAATAAGCACTATGTGCTGAAGTAGCATTTCACTACTATCCTACTATCCGAGCAAGAATACCAGCAGCAACATTCAGGTTTAAACACCACACCACCAATCAGGACCCTACAAGGTGGCATTTGTTCATCCTACCGAGAAGAGCAGCATTCAGAAAGGTAAACGGACCATCACTTTAAACACCACACCACAGGAGCTCCCCTGGGTCAAGTGGCCAGGTTACTACTACAATTTTTTTAGCAACTGTTAATGTTTACAGGTGATTACCCCACAATAGACAAAGCTGTGATCCTTGACTCCTATTTGACTACAGGCAAGCACTGAACTGCTGTCATCAGAAAAATACATGGTGCTGTAGTAATAACAAATAGTAGTAGACCATATGTGCAGATATAAGCAATGCTGAACAATGCTCCCAGGTAAAAGCCATTCATGCTTCTGTTTAAAAGTTAACAGATGATTAAGCACACAAACAGACGAGATTGTGATCCTTTACTCCTATCTAAATACAGACAGGCACCGAACACACAAACAAGTCATCATCAGAAAATAAATGATGGTGTAACAATAACAAGAAGTGGATCACAACTGTTGTAGAGTTAGGATTCATATGAGCATTATTAACCTAATTTGTCTCATTTGGGATTAATCATACAAATACTAGGATACATGATTGGAAAATATACGGCAGTATGTAATGTGCACATATTAGTGCCTCCGACTTCTAGTTGACTCAGAACCACCCTGACCATACACACCTCCCCTCATGTAATACTAACAGTATAGTGAATGAAGCTGCAGCAATTTTGTGAGATACACCTATCGCAAGTATCTTGAAATTCAACTTGGAACAACAACATCCATATGTAAAAATCATCATCGCATTTCATTTGTTCAGGAGCACATCTTGAGCTAGTCTAACAGCACCAACAACATCTCATGGCTCGATAATACAGTTAATTTGAAGAGATGTAGTTCCTAGATTAATTTGAAGAGGTGTAGTTCCTAGATTATCAGGATTCAGGAGCATGCATACCTCGGCGATGGACCAGCTGATGACCAAGGAGCTCACCAGGATGTGTGTCCTCGTCTGCAAAGCCGTACAAGAAAACAGAGCAAGCAAAACAGAGGATGAGGTATGCACGCAGCAAGAAGTACAGAGAAGGGCGCCGTGGAGAAGAAGACCGCACCTCGGGGAAGCTCCAGAGGATGCCCCAGGTGACGAAGAGGCGCGACCCGATCTGCGGCAGCCTGGCCAACACCGGCGAGCTCACCAGCCCATCGAGCTCGTGCAGGATCTGGCAGGCACACACAGGATGCAGAGTTTAGATCGAGAGAAAGAAGCAAGATCCAACGGGTTGGCCGGCGGGCGCTGGCGGCGTACCTCGAGGACGGCGTCGAGGGGGAGGAGAAGCCCCTCTGCTTGCGTCGAGGCAGTGGTTGGAGACGTCGGGCGTCGAGGCGCAGGGGCGCAGGGGCAAGGGGCGGCGTCGAGGCGTCGTGGCAAGGGGTGGCGTCGAGGCGTCGGGGAGGCGTCGCGGCGTCGGGGCGGCGTCGAGGCGGCGGGGCAGCGGCGTCGGGAGAGGAGAGGGGAAGGGGATCGAGGGCGAGGGCAAGGGAGAGAGAGGGGATAGGTGTGGGCCCGGGAGGCAGTATGGATGGGGGCACAATACTAATGGCGCACCACCCCTCGGTGCGCCATAAGTATATACATGCTAATGGCGCACCTCGACCTGGTGCGCCATTAGTATTTTTTTTATTTCCGCTCGAGCCAACAGGTTATCTCACACCTGACCTTATCCACATCAACTCCCCTCTACTAGCTCGACTGGTCAGGTGCCTGTTCTCACACTAGGAGGTCCTGGGTTTGATTCCCAGGCTCCACAAAATTTTCTTTATGCATTTAAAATGCTGTTTGATACTTATTTGTGTTTAAATATGTTCAAACTTGTTTAAATCATAACAGTAATTTTTTTATAAGATAGTAATAATTTTAAAAGGGGGGTCGGTGGCGGCGGTTGAGTAGGGGAGGGGTGCGGGGGGTCGGCGGCGGCGGTTGAGTAGGGGAATCGAGGGTGCGGGGGGTCGGCGGCGGCGGCCGGTGGACCGGGGGGTGCTCGGCGGCAAGGGGGACCGGATCTGGCGAGGTGGGATAGCGATCGAGATGGAGGGGGATCGAGATCGAGTGTCCATGAAATTTAAAAATATTCATGATAGTTTAAAAAGTGCCCATGAAATACAATCGAGAAATGAAGGCTACGATTTAAATACAATCGATCTTAGCTAGCTATCTGTTAACAATCTTCTTGCCCTTCTTTTTCGCAAATGGAGTTCTTCTGTGGAACGGACGTCCTTTAGGTAGGGTGGTCCTGCTTCTTCTTGTGGTGTATGCTGCTACTTCATCATCGTCGTCATGTTCGATCCTCGGGTCGCCGTACTTGTCGAAGTCTTGCTCATTGGCTACTCCATCCATTCTGATGATCTTCCTTTTTCCTCTCCTCACGACAACACGACTGGTCGGGTCGGTAATGAAGAAGCATTGGTCCACTTGGGAAGCCAGTACCCATGGCTCATTTTTCGCGGTGACGTTTGCGCCCGCGGTCTTGGATTTGGCTTCGGGTATAACCATGGTGGTGAAATACCGGTCTTCTTTTAGGACGCTCTTGTCCCATCTGACACGGAACATCGGGACCTTCTCTCCAGCGTAGCTCAGCTCCCAGATCTCCTCGATCCTTCCGTAGTATCTGTCCTTGTCGTTACCGGTGTAGGATTCCATCATTACCCCGGAGTTCTGATAACCATCGCTCTTCATGTCCTTGGCCTCGGTGTAGAATGTGTAGCCGTTGATATCGTACGCCTCATAGGTCATCAGGTTGTGCTCGGCGCCCTGTGACAAGGCGAATATGAGTTGTTCTTCCGCGGAAGAATCCTCATGTAAAGGGTACGACAGAAGCTTCTGCTTGAACCAACGCGTGAAACATGAGTTGTGCTCTTTGAGTATATCTCCGTCCGTCCTCTGTTGGCCTCGGTCATTGTACGTCTTCTTAATAAAGGTTGTGTGCTCTACCACCCAAGGATCGACCACGTCTATGTGTTGTAGCGCGACTAGGTTTGCTCTTTCAAAGTCGGCGAGTCGACCCTCGAAGTCGAGATGCATTTCACGGCGACCCTCACGGTGACCCCATCCAGCGAGCCTGCCGAGGTGCCTGTTGACGGGCAGACCAACGGGATTCTCGATGCCTAGATAATTCGTGCAGTACGAGATGCACTCTTCGGTCAGAAAGCCCCTGGCTATGCTTCCCTCTGGACGTGACATGTTGTGAACGTATCCTTTGATGACACCATTCATCCTTTCGAACGGCATCATGCTGTGCAGGAACGTCGGCCCGAGTTGGATGATATCCTCCACTATATGGACCAGCAGATGCACCATAACATCGAAGAATGCAGGCGGGAAGTACATCTCAAGCTCGCATAGTATCACCACGATCTCTTTCTGTAGCCTTCTGAGTTGCCTCACGCCAATCGACTTCCGAGAGATGACGTCGAAGAAGTTGCATAGGCCAAATAGCGTTTCACGGACGTGCGCGTCCATGATCCCACGGATTGCAACTGGAAGTATCTGCGCCATCAGCACGTGACAGTCGTGAGACTTCATCCCGCTGAACTTCTGCTTCGCTGGGTCTAGGTATCTACTTATCTTCCCCGCGTAACCGTAAGGAAGTTTTACTCCTAGGAGGCAGGTGAAAAACTGCTCGATCTCCTCCTGACTTAGAGTGAAGCACGCGGGAGGGTAGTCATTTCCGGTCTTCTTGGCCTTTTTGCCTTTGAGACGACTTTCTGTGTCCTGCTTCGCCTCATCATCATCATCATCATAATCATATATAGCGTGAAGCTCCTGCCTGATGCCCATTGATTTCAAGTCTGCCCTTGCTTTCGGCCCATCTTTGGTCCTCTCTGGCATGTTGAGCAGGGTACCAAGCAGACTCTCGCACACGTTCTTCGTGATATGCATGACATCAAGGCTGTGAGGCACACGGTGGATCTTCCAGTATGGCAAGTCCCAGAAAACAGACCTCGTTTTCCATACCTTCAGCAGCGGCTCTGGCGCCTTTTGCTTTTTTCCCGGCTCTGGCGCCTTTTGCTTCTTTCCCGGCAGTGGGCAGTCTTTCCAATTTTTCAACAACTTGTCTATTTCCTCGCCGCTCCTCGTACACGGGCGTTTTCGGGGTTCGGTTTCACCATCGAACAGATCCTTGCGTTTCCTCCACGGGTCATCGTCGCGAAGCCACCTTCGATGTCCCATGAACACGGTTTTCGAAGACCCAGGATCTCTATCTAGCTGGCGATACGTTGTGTCATCCATGCACCATACGCATCCAGAAAATCCGTGGACTACCTGCCCCGCGAGATATCCGTAACCGAGATAGTCGTGCACCGTCGTGAGCAGTGCGGCTCTCATAGGGAAATATTCTTTCTCTGCGGCGTCCCACGTATTGGCTGGCGTTTTCCACAGCGTGTCTAGCTCCTCCTTCAGCAGCCCCAGATACAGATTGATGTCGTTCCCTGGTTGTTTCGGCCCTTCAATTAGCATACTCATGTGAATGTACTTCCTCTTCATGCACAACCAGGGGGGAAGGTTGTACATCCACAAAAACACAGGCCACGTGCTATGTGTGCTTCTCTGGCTGCCAAACGGATTGACTCCATCGGTGCTCGCGCCCAGCACGATTTTCCTTGGATCCTTCCCAAATTCTGGGTATTCAAAATTCAACGCTTGCCACTGGCACGCATCCTTAGGGTGACTCAGCATCTTGTCTTTTTTATCTATCTCCGGATCATTTGCGTCATCTTCTAGCTTCTTCTCCTCCCTATCCATGTGCCAACGCAGGAGCTTTGCTACCTTAGGATCCGCGAAATACCGCTGCAGACTAGGAGTGATCGGAAAGTACCACACCACTTTTCGAGGAGCTTTCTTCCTCTTCTTGTATCGAGTGACACCGCACACCGGACATATGGTAGACTCCGCGTGCTCGTCCCGATAAATGATGCAATTGTTCATGCAGACATGGTATTTCACGTGCGGTAAATCCAGAGGACACACGATTTTCTTCGCCTCCTCCAAACTGGTCGGGCACTTGTTCCCCTTTGGAAGACGTTCGTGCCAGAATGACATGTTCTCGTCGAAGCATGCGTCGGTCATTTTGTGTTTTACCTTCATCTCCAGAGCCATGAGCGTTACTTTCAGGCGGGTATCCTCGGGCCTGCATCCTTCATACAATGGAGTAACCGCGTCTAACTCAAGTTGATCCACCTTGGCTTTCTCTCGGGCGGCAGCTCTTGCGTTATCCGTCTGCTTGAGAAGCAGCTCTTGAATATAAGGGTCCTGCACCCAGCCCATCGATGGTCCACCGTCGTATGCTCCGCCGGCATCATCATCTTCATGATCATGCCCGTCGTCTGCTCCGGCGCCATCTTCCTCATCATCATGTCCTGCATCTTCTACATGAGGACTGTGTACGGCATCACCGTCGTGATCATCTCCTGGGGATTCTTCGTCTTCTCGCCGGCCCGAGCCGCGGTGGTTGCCATGCTGCCCTTCCTCATTTCTTGCCCGGCCCCCATGGACGACTTCGTAGTCATCTTCATCACCTTGCCACCGATAGCCATCCATGAAACCACGCAAAAGCAGGTGGTCCCGCACCTGCCCGGAATCCGGGTCCGCAATAAGGCTCTCGAGCTTGCATCTTCGACACGGACATCTTATCTCCGTCTCGTTCTTTTGAAGCATCTCGACCTTCGCGGACCTCAAAAACCTATTCACGATGCCTTCGGTCATCGTGCAGACCATGGTTGCCTGCGGGGTAGAGCAAAACGATATTTTAGAACCAAGAAAAAAATTTGCATGACTTTCCCTAAAAATAGGACCAAAAAGAATGCTTAATGCCAAAATTATCGCCGAAACGGAAATGAATCAACATTCCGGCAAAATATTGGCAACTATCGCATTTCAAATACCGGTACACCTCCAAACACAAACACATATGCAACACCACAAACATATGCAACACCACGAACATACATAGATCTAGCTAGGCCATAAAAAGTGCATGTGCAAATTGTTGTTGTGAGAACAACATAAATATAGCTTCCCCCCTTACTTACCTATCAAAACAAGGTAATTTAACCACTTAATTTCAATGAATCTATGGTGGAAATGAGGTGAAAAAGAGGAGGCACCCGAGACAAGGAGGAGGTGGAGAGAATGGAGTGGGGAGAAAGTGAGTGTGGGTAGGAGAGGCTGCCCAAAATATCTTGTTGCTGCCCACTTACTAATGGCGCACCAGCAGTAAATGCGCCATTAGTAATCCAGGTTACTAATGGTGCACCTCTATCTGATGCGCCATTAGTAGTTTTGTGAAAAAAAAGAAAAATCATACTAATGGCGCACTCTCCAACGGTGCGCCATTAGTAGTTTGAACTAGTAATGGCGCACGGTGGGACAGTGCGCCATTAGTAGTTTTCCAACAAAAGAAATAAAAAATATAATTAAAAAAACAGCATTAGTGGCGCACTCTGGTACTAGTGCGCCATTACTAGTTACAACTAGTAATGGCGCACCGTGCCAGGATGCGCCATTAGTATGTTTGGACAGACGCGCTAGTTCAAAAAAAATTAGGATACTAATGGCGCACCCTAGGCAAGGTGCGCCATTAGTACTTTCAACACTAATGGCGTACCAGATTGTGGTGCGCCATTAGTATATACTAATGGCGCACCACCTATCTGGTGCGCCATTAGTGTCAATCCCACCTGTAGCCCTTTTTCTAGTAGTGCGCTGTCCAGTGATCTACTCCTAGATCACTATTGTACTCCCTTGCTAAACACAGTGTAGGGTATACAATAGATCTGGTACATAGCATGGCATACTTTATAGAACCTATGGCCAAGGCATAGGGAATGACTTTCATTCTCTCTCTATCTTCTGCCGTGGTCGGGTTTTGAGTCTTACTCAATTTCACACCTTGTAACACAGGCAAGAACTCTTTCTTTGACTGTTCCATTTTGAACTACTTCAAAATCTTGTCAAGGTATGTACTCATTGAAAAAACTTATCAAGCGTCTTGATCTATCTCTATAGATCTTGATGCTCAATATGTAAGCAGCTTCATCGAGGTTTTTCCTTGAAAAACTCCTTTCAAACACTCCTTTATGCTTTGCAGAATAATTCTACATTATTTCCGATCAACAATATGTCATTCACATATACTTATCAGAAATGTTGTAGTGCTCCCACTCACTTTCTTGTAAATACAGGCTTCATCGCAAGTCTGTATAAAACTATATGCTTTGATCAACTCATCAAAGCGTATATTCCAACTCCAAGATGCTTGCACCAGTCCATAGATGGATCGCTGGAGCTTGCACACTTTGTTAACACCTTAAGGATTGACAAAACCTTCTGGTTGCATCATATACAACTCTTCTTTAATAAATCCATTAAGGATTGCAGTTTTGTTATCCATTTGCCAGATTTCATAAAATGCGGCAATTGTTAACATGATTCGGACAGACTTCAAGCATCGATACGAGTGAGAAAATCTCATCGTAGTCAACACCTTGAACTTGGTCAAAAACCTTTTTTTTGACAAGTCTAGCTTTGTAGATAGTAACTCTACTATCAGCGTCCGTCTTCCTCTTGAAGATCCATTTATTTTCTATGGCTTGCCGATCATCGGGCAAATCCATCAAAGTCCATAATTTGTTTTCATACATGGATCATATCTCAGATTTCATGGCCTCAAACCATTTCACGGAATCTGGGCTCATCATCGCTTCCTCATAGTTCGCAAGTTCGTCATGGTCTAGTAACATGACTTCCAGAACAGGATTATCATACCACTCTCGTGCGGATCTCACTCCAGTTTACCTACGAGATTCGGTAGTAACTTGATCTGAAGTTACATAATCATCATCATTAGCTTCCTCACTAATTGGTGTAGTAGTCACAAGAACAGATTTCTGTGATGAACTACTTTCAAATAAGGGAGAAGGTACCATTACCTTATCAAGTTTTCTACTTTCCTCCCACTCACTTCTTTCGAGAGAAACTCCTTCTCTAGAAAGGATCCATTCTTAGCAACGAATGTCTTGCCTTCGGATCTGTGATAGAAGGTGTACCCAACAGTCTCCTTTGGGTATCCTATGAAGACATATTTCTCCGATTTGGGTTTTGAGCTTATCAGGATGAAACCTTTTTCATATAAGCATCACAATCCCAAACTTTAAGAAACGACAACTTTGGTTTCTTGCCAAACCACAGTTCAGATTGTTTCATCTCAACGGACTTAGATGGTGCCCTTTTTAACGTGAATGCAGCTGTCTCTAATGCATGATCCCAAAACGTTATTGGTAAATCGGTAAGAAACATCATAGATTGCACTATATCCAATAAAGTATGGTTATGATGTTCGGACACACCATTATGCTGCGGTGTTCCAGGTGGCGTGAGTAGTGAAACTATTACACATTGTTTTAACTGAAGACCAAACTCGTAACTCAAATATTTTACCTCTGCGATCATATTGTAGAAACTTTTATTTTCTTGTTACGATGATTCTCCACTTCACTCTGAAATTCTTTGAACTTTTCAAACATTTCAGACTTATGTTTCATCAAGTAGATATACCCATATCTGCTCAAATCATTTGTGAAGGTCAGAAAATAATGATACTTGTCGCGAGCCTTAATATTTATCGGACCACATACATCCGTATGTATGATTTCCAACAAATCTGTTGATCGTTCCATTGTTCCAGAGAACGGCATTTTAGTCATCTTGCCCAAGAGACATGGTTCGCAAGCATCAAGTGATTCATAATCAAGTGATTCCAAAATCCCATCAGCATGGAGTTTCTTCATGCGTTTTACACCAATATGACTTAAACGGTAGTGCCACAAATAAGTTGCACTATCATTATTAACTTTGCATCTTTTGGTTTCAATATTATGAATATGTGTATCACTACGATCGAGTTCCAACAAACAATTTTCGTTGGTGTGTATGACCATAGAAGGTTTTATTCATGTAAACAGAACAACAATTGTTCTCTAACTTAAATGAATAACCGTATTGCAATAAACATGATCAAATCATATTCATGCTCAACGCAAACACCAAATAACACTTATTTAGGTTTCAACACTAATCCCAAAAGTATAGGGAGTGTGCAATGATGATCATATCAATCTTGGAACTATTTCCAACACACATCGTCACTTCACCCTTAACTAGTTTCTGTTCATTCTGCAACTCCCGTTTCGAGTTACTATTCTTAGCAACTGAACCAGTACGGGGTTGCTATAAACACTAGTAAAGTACACATCAATAACATGTATATCAAATATACCTTTGTTCACTTTGCCATCCTTCTTATCCACCAATTACTTGGGGTAGTTCCGCTTCTAGTGACCAGTCCCTTTGCAGTAGAAGAACTCAGTCTCAGTCTTAGGTCCAGACTTGGGCTTCTTCACTTGTGCAGCAACTTGCTTGCCGTTCTTCTTGAAGTTCCCTTCTATCCCTTTGCCCTTTTCTTGAAACTAGTGGTCTTGTTAACCATCAACACTTGATGTTTTTCTTGATTTCTACCTTCGTCGATTTCAGCATCACGAAGAGCTTGGGAATTACTTTCGTCATCCCTTCCATATTATAGTACATCACGAAGTTCTACTAACTTGGTGATGGTGACTAGAGAATTCTGTCAATCAGTATCTTATCTGGAAGATTAACTCCCACTTGATTCAAGCAATTGTAGTACCCAGACAATCTGAGCACATGCTCACTAGTTGAGCGATTCTCCTCCATCTTTTAGCTATAGAACTTGTTGGAGACTTCATATCTCTCAAATCGGGTATTTGCTTGAAATATTAACTTCAACTCTTGGAACATCTCATATGGTCCATGACGTTCAAAACGTCTTTGAAGTCCCGTTTCTAAGCCGTTAAGCATGGTGCACTAAACTATCAAGTAGTCATCATATTGAGCTAGCCAAACGTTCATAACGTCTGCATCTGCTCCTGCAATAGGTCTGTCACCTAGCGGTGCATCAAGGACATAATTCTTCTGTGCAGCAATGAGGATAAACCTCAGATCACAGATCTAATCTGCATCATTGCTACTAACATTTTTCAAAACAATTTTCTCTAGGAACATATCAAAATTAACATATGAAAGCAACAACGCGAGCTATTGATCTACAACATAGATATGCTAATACTACCAGGACTAAGTTCATGATAAATTAAAGTTCAATTAATCATATTACTTAAGAACTCCCACTTAGATAGACATCCCTCTAATCCTCTAAGTGATTACGTGATCCAAATCAACTAAACCATAACAGATCATCACGTGAAATGGAGTAGCTTTCAATGGTGAACATCATTATGTTGATCATATCTACTATATGATTCACGCTCGACCTTTTGGTCTCCGTGTTCCGAGGCCATATTTGGATATGCTAGGCTCGTCAAGTTTAACCCGAGTATCCTACGTGTGCAAAACTGTCTTGCACCCGTTGTAGATGGACGTAGAGCTTATCACACCCGATCATCACGTGGTGTCTGGGCACGACGAACTTTGGCAACGGTGCATACTCAGGGAGAACACTTCTTGATAATTAGTGACAGATCATCTTAAAATGCTACCGTCAATCAAAGCAAGATAAGATGCATAAAAAGATAAACATCACATGCAATCAATATAAGTGATATGATATGGCCATCATCATCTTGTGCTTGTGATCTCCATCTCCGCAGCACCGTCATGATCACCATCGTCACCGGCGCGACACCTTGATCTCCATCATAGCATCGTTGTCGTCTCGCCAATCTTATGCTTCTACGACTATCGCTACCGCTTAGTGATAAAGTAAAGCATTACAGGGCGATTGCATTGCATACAATAAAGCGACAATCATATGGCTCCTGCCAGTTGCCGATAACTCGGTTACAAAACATGATCATCTCATACAATAAAATTTAGCATCAGGTCTTGACCATATCACATCACAACATGCCCTGCAAAAACAAGTTATACGTCCTCTACTTTGTTTGTTGCAAGTTTTACGTGGCTGCTACAGGCTTAAGCAAGAACCAATCTCACCTACGCATCAAAACCACAATGATAGTTTGTCAAGTTGATGCCGTTTTAACCTTCACAAGGACCGGGCGTAGCCACACTCGGTTCAACTAAAGTTGGAGAAACTGACACCCGCCAGCCACCTGTGTGCAAAGCACGGCGGTAGAACCAGTCTCGCGTAAGCGTACGCGTAATGTCGGTCCGGGCCGCTTCATCCAACAATACCGCCGCACCAAAGTATGACATGCTGGTAGGCAGTATGACTTATATCGCCCACATCTCACTTGTGTTCTACTCGTGCATATAACATCAAACCATAAAAACCTAGGCTCGGATGCCACTATTGGGGAACGTAGTAATTTCAAAAAATTTCCTACGCACACGCAAGATTATGGTGATGCATAACAACGAGAGGGGAGAGTGTTGTCTATGTACCCTCGTAGACCGAAGCGGAAGCTTTGACGCAACGTAGAGGAAGTAGTCGTACGTCTTCCCGATCCAACCGATCCAAGCGCCGTTACTCCGGCACCTCCGAGTTCTTAGCACACGTACACCTCGATGACGTTCCCCGGGCTCCGATCCAGCAAAGCTTCGGGGATGAGTTTCGTCAGCACGACGGCGTGATGAGGATGATGATGTTCTACCAACGCAGGGCTTCGCCTAAACACTGCAACAATATGACCGAGGTGGAATATGGTGGAGGGGGCACCGCACACGGCTAAGGAACGATCACAAAGATCAACTTGTGTGTCTATGGGGTGCCCCTTGCCTCAGTATATAAAGGATGGAGGAGGAGGAGGCCGGCCAAGGCTAGGTGCGGCCAGGATGTGGAGTCCTACTAGGACTCCAAGTCCTAGTAGGAGTCCACCAAGAGGGGAGGAAGGGAGAAGGAATAGGAGGAGAAGGAAAGGTGGCCGGCCCCCTTTTCCCTAGTCCAATTCGGACTAGAGGGGAGGGGGGCGCAGCAGGCCCTTTCTCCTCTTCCCACTAAAGCCCATCAAGGCCCATTGCTTCTCCCGTAACTACCCGGTACTCTGAAAAATACCCGAATCACTCGGAACCTTTCCGATGTCCGAATATAGTCGTCCAATATATCGATCTTTATGTTTCGACCATTTCGAGACTCCTCGTCATGTCCCCAATCTCATCCGGGACTCTGAACTCCTTCGGTACATCAAAATGCATAAACTCATAATAACTGTGATCGTAACGTTAAGCGTGCGGACCTTACGGTTCGAGAACAATGTAGACATGACTGAGACACATCTCCGGTCAATAACCAATAGCGGGACCTGGATGCCCATATTGGCTCCTACATATTCTACGAAGATTTTTATCGGTCAGACCGCATGACAACATACGTTGTTCCCTTTGTCATCGGTATGTTACTTGCCCGAGATTCAATCGTCGGTATCCAATACCTAGTTCAATCTCGTTACCGGCAAGTCTCTTTACTCGTTCTGTAATACATCATCTCGCAAATAACTCATTAGTTGCAATGCTTGCAAGGCTTATGTGATGTGCATTACCGAGAGGGCCCAGAGATACCTCTCCGACAATCGGAATGACAAATCCTAATCTCAAAATATGCCAACCCAACATCTACCTTTGGAGACACCTGTAGATCACCTTTATAATCACCCATTTACGTTGTGACGTTTGGTAGCACACAAAGTGTTCCTCCGGCAAACGGGAGTTGCATAATCTCATAGTCATAGGAACATGTATAAGTCATGAAGAAAGCAATAGCAACATACTAAACGACCGGGTGCTAAGCTAATGGAATGGGTCATGTCAATCAGATCATTCATCTAATGATGTGATCCCGTTAATCAAATAACAACTCTTTGTCCATGGTTAGGAAACATAACCATCTTTGATTAATGAGCTAGTCAAGTAGAGGCATACTAGTGACACTCTGTTTGTCTATGTATTCACACATGTATTATGTTTCCTGTTAATACAATTCTAGCATGAATAATAAACATTTATCATGAATTAAGGAAATAAATAATAACTTTATTATTGCCTCTAGGGAATATTTCCTTCAGGAGGCCCATTGATTGTGTGTGTCAATGGAGCCAGCCAGCCAGCCATCTATGCATCATCAGCAGCACTTTTTCCTGCCCTGCTTCCACCTTTCAGTACTAGGTTTTGGAGGCACATGTTATAATGATGGTCAGATTGCAATTGATAGCTACAGCTCCTACCTGTATGTATGTGTATCTTGCCTTCTTAACAGAATGGTGTCATCATCAGAACAAAGCTGCTGCAAATGCATACCTTTTTTTACAAGTGCATCTGCACCTTCTGATCCATTCAGAGTTATCATAAATATATTTCCAAGGTTTTTTTTCATTTCACTGTAGAGTCTTTGCTTCTGGACTCAATGCACATTCATCAGTCATAAGAGATAAATACTAGTCTGTCAAGGGCACCAGAATTTGATCATGCCTCTTTTGAGAAGTATGTCTATTGATTCAAAATTGCCATGGCAAAAATATGTTTCAGAAAATGACATGGACTAAAATGTTCTATAGATCATGATCCATAGACAAAAAAATGCCATGATCCATACAGTATAAATTCCATGATGCATAGGCTATATTTGCCATGGGAGATGGCAATTTTGTTGGATCATGATCCAGAGATTAAAAAAATGCATAGACTGTAATTTCCTGGCATGATCCATAGGATAAAAACGTAGAATAAAAAATGCCATGATCCATACACTATAATTTTCATGATGCATAGACTATATTTGCCATGGCCGGGTGCAAAAGAAATTTGCCATGTTGCAAAAAGAAAAGAAATTTGCCATGGTGCATATAGTAAAAACAATGCCACGATCTGTAAAATACATTTGTCATGTTCCATGAAAGTAAATTGCCATGGTCCAAATGTAGCAGAAGTTTCAAGTAGTGTTTTGTTTCTGTGTTTGAATAGGCAGCAAACTTTCTATTCTTTCTGTGTTTGTACAGACTTGCTAAACTATTGATGATTTTTTGTTCGGTGACCTATTAGATCTGGAATGGAAGCTCACATAAGTTGATCTGATTTTTGTCCATATGAAAGCAGAGGACCATATGGTATGTGGCCTTTTCATCCATATGAAAGTAGAGGCACATTGTGCTTCTAGTTTGCTGGGTTTTGTCTCCGACCTTCGTGTCGTGATGATTTTGCAAGTACCCCGAGAGGCCCTTGAGTTTGCCGGAATGTCGATTAACTTCCGTTCCGGCAAATTCGGGTGCTCCATATGTCCTATTTTCAGCAAAGGTCATGTTGAAATTTTCCGTGAATTTTAGCATGACTTTGCTAAAAATCGGACATATGGTGTACTTGCTACAATGTATCTTAGTACTTAATTAAGTAGGATCAACTGCCCCTTTATTCTTGTTGCATTAAACCATAGATGGCAATAGAGCCAAGTGATTAGGCCCAACTTAGAGTCGACAAACTCTAAATGATGAAACCTAGGCTTTTAGGGTGCCTCGGTGTCGATGAGAACCTAAATGATGTACGCTTAGGCTTTTAGGGTGCCTCGGTGTCGACAAATCCTAAATGATAAAAGCTTAGCTTTTAGGATGCCTCGGTGTCGACAAACCCTAAACGATGAGACCATGATCTTGTTCCTTGACAATAACCAACTTTTTGATCAAACTTTTTTCCTATTTAGTGCGAAACATGGCCCACAACAATGAGGCCGGCGGTTCGGGCGGCAAGCAATTCTGGGAGCTGTCCCAGGAGTTGGAGGAAGAACCTCACCGCTATGAGGACGCCGCGGAAGACACCGATCCTGACTACACAACCCCTAGTGGCGTCGGGGATGACACCACTGATGGTGCCGCCGAGGACGGCACCACTGATGATGGTGGCGCACGCACAGATGGCAGCCAACCGAAGAGGTAACGGAAGGACCAGCGCCCGAGCGTGCTCAGCACCGTCAAGGAGGAATTTACTGAAGTGAACTCCGACGGGCATCCGACGGCGCCCAAAGAAGTAGTCAATGGGTACTCGGTTCAGCTCGAGTGCATTCTCCGGAGCACATTCTCGATCAACACCGAGAACCTAAGGCATAAGGACCAAGGGAATTTGCGCAGCCTCCTCTTCACGAAGCTGCACGAACGATACAAGTTCCCCGCTGAGTTTGCAAACACATGCCTCTTAGGGAATAAAGTGAACAGTGCCGCCCTCACGAGGATGAGCACGGCCCTGTCTACTTGGAGAAGCACGGTGAAGGCAATGATTGAAAAAGGTGATAGTTATGAGAAGATCAAGGCGAAATATCCTTTGATGATCGAGGATGACTACAAGGAGTTCAAGATCAAGTGCGAGAGCAGAGCAACATCCGAATCAAGTCAGTGGGGGAAAGAAATGCGGCAGTTGAACTTAGGGGTCCACCAACTCGGTCCCGACGATTACAAAGTGGTGGAGCCTATATGGGACAAGGAGGACGCGGAGCGTGCCGAGCAAGGCCTACTGCCCCGCTTCGAGAAATACCGTGACAAGCAGACCAGGAACTTTCTCAGGGCCCGGTACAAGGAGGACCCGGTAAAAAAGGAGCTTACCACGGATCAGAAGACCAGGGCACTTGAGCTTGTTCTGGTAAGGAATACACCCCCGCGTAATTAGATCCATATGGTTGCATTCTAATTAATCTCCAATATTTCTAAATGGTTCACGTTCCTTCCGCATGACAAAGAAAGCATTAGCGCGGGGTCGTCTCAGAGCTCACCTTTCGACACCCCTTTAAATAGGGCGTTGAACGTAATGAAAAGCAAGGATAAGCTCAGTAAGCCAACGTCAGCTGGTCGTGTGGCCGGCAAAGGCCTGTCCACAAAATGGTCGTCATACTATACCGCTGGTGGGCGAAAGGAGAAAAAGAGCAGCTCAGAAAGCTAGTTGCGCGAGGTTGAAGCACTCAAGGCACAAGTGGCACGGATTCCGGAGATTGTCAAAGAGCAAGTGCAACAACAACTGGGAACGACGCTCAACGCCATGGTGCCTACGTTGATTCATGGGCTGACGACGTGGATTGTGGGCGGCCAACAGGGGCCTCCCCGGGTTCCCAGCTTCACGGCCAGCAACTCGCACAATGCGCAGACGGCGCCATTGGTGTCTCCGGCGGAGGCGGTATTTGTGTCTCCGGCGCCGGCACGGGCATTGGAGCTTAATGCACCCGCATGTACGCCGGCCGGCACCTCGCCAGCAAGCGGCCCCTCCGTCAGTTGCACGCCCGCCGTTGGCGGTGCCTCGACATCAGCCGAGCTCGACGGCATCACGGTAACTAAGCCTCTCGGCCGATGACTTCATCTCCTTGCCTTTGACTGGGCATCCCTGACGCCCTACATGTTTTCGCACGGCGCCGCCGACGTTCCTGGCACTCTCCTGCACTTCGTGGGTGGCGAGTTGGTTGATGTTGCCAAGGGCAGAATCGTTCAACCGGGCAACCCCGTGTTCCACGGTAATCCGATGCCACCCACAGTGTATAGGGTTGAAGTGGTTCGGGTGCTGCCAGGCTACGACGAGCTGTTACCTCCGATTCGACGCGCTGGGGCCGACGAAGAAGATGAGATGACCCTCAGCGCCTGTGTAAGCTGGCCCCTGCTTTGGCCGAAGAGCCAGATTCGTTTGGGGGCGGGGGACACCACCCCACAGACAAGACCGCTAGTCGTGCTGGCGCCAAGCCATGGCAAGAACGCCTTAACGCTACCGGACATGCCAGACATCCCTATGGCACAGGATCCGGACATGCATATGGCACAGGATCCGGATGACGACGACAACGACGATGGTACATTTACCAACGTTGATAAGTACTTTGCCGAACATGGGTACGGTGACGAGTTCTGCGGGCCTCGTTCTCAACGATCCAACCAAGACGAACGCGATCTAGCTGGTACGACGGAGAAACCCAATTGCAACAGGCGTCGTCCGGCGTTCAGTTCTCAGGAGACGCCTCCAGCTGCCGCCTTCACCGAGCCTCAGATAGCTGAGGTGCGAAATATTATCAGCCCCAACACGCTCAATAAGGCGGTATGTGAGCAGAACTCGGTCCCATTACAGCAGATCAAGAAGAAGGGGCGGAAACGAAATACTAAAAAGGGCGCCGGTGCGAGCCAGCCGGCACCGAGTACGATCCGTGCTCAGGACGGGCCACCTTCACGTAAGGATATCTTGAGGAGGGTGCATGTGGCAGGTAGGGTGATGCTACCAACACATATGCTCAATGCTGCAAGCGGTGCTATGCGGAGTCTGCATGACAATGTTCTTTCTTTGGAGAAGCGGCGTCTTAGAGAGAATGATGTGGCATACCCGGTTTTCGTGGCCAAGGTGCCAGAGGGCAAGGGCTTTGTGGATGGCGCCATCGGGGGTACGGTCGTTCTGCGGTTTGATGACATCTTTGCTAGGTTTGACCTTCATCCGCGGCACTACACCTTTGTTCGGCTGTTTTCGCTGAGTATGGAGATGTGGATCATTAGAGACAAGACCCCGGACATCATGATAGTCGACCCCTTCTACATGCGTGCAAAGCTCTTGGGCAGCGCTGGGGACCGCCAAGTCGAGAGTACATACCTCAAAGGCGTCATTCTGGCAAACCCAGATAAGGATAACTTCCTCGTGCCTTACTTTCTCGAGTAAGTCATCCCCTAACCGCCCCGTAACATATGATTTCTTAGATTTCGATCGTTCTTTTTTTTCTAACATTCTGTGTTCTGTGCAGTGACACACATTGCACACTCATCCTCTTAAGCCCGAAATATTCCATGGCCATGTATTTCGACCCGAACCGTGACTCCAAGATATACTACACAAATATCAAGAAAGTTCTTGATGATGTTCTCCCCGGCTACGCCAAATCTGGAGGCACCTTCACCAGGCCAGTTTGTAGGTACGGCAGGCACGTGTTCGCCCACAATACGGCGTTCTCCTGCGTCAAGCAGCTGCCTGGCGGTCAGAAGGATGCCTACTACGCCCTCCATCACATGCGGGCGATCGTACGGGACCATCATCACCTTCTGCTACCAGATAATCTCAAAGATTGGGCCGCGAGCTTGTCGGCAATCCAGGACGCGGACATCAGACAAGAATTCTTTCGCATCCAGTCGGAGTTTGCGGACATCATCCATCAATATGTCCTTCATACCTCGGGGCAGTTCTACCTCAGATATCAACCGTCCAACACTGAGATAGACACAACGCTACAAATGCAGGCTGACAAAGCCCGCGATTTCATGACCATCACGACAGACGGCGGCTTCATCCACGCTCCGGTCCCATGAGTCGAGTCGAAAGTAGTGATGCTATGTGTAGTTCTGAAACATTGATTTGTCTCATGTTGTAATTAAACTTTAATGAATTGTATGTCTCTTTGGTTTGGACAGTCGTTCAACTTAAATGTAATCGATGCTATTTATTAGTAGGACCATGAATCGTGCTATTAATGTCTTGCTTTTCTCTTCTGATCCTTTTGTTGCATACTTATATATTGCTTATGTATTGTCTTTTGTTTGGCTTGTGCATAGAGATGCCGTCGTATGTCGTGTACAAGGGTAAGGTTCCCGGAGTCTACGACGACTGGGAGGAGTGTCCGAGACAGGTTCACCGTTCCAGCGGTAACAGTTACAAAGGGTACACCAATAGGGCGGAGGCGGAATCTAGATACGCCCGCTATCTAGCTGGAGAGAGGAGGGAGCGTTGGAGGAACCAGATGAAGACCAGTTTCATCGCGATGATGCTCATCGTGATGACCGCGGCTCTCTTCTATGTGATGGTAGTTTAGATTATCGATATTGACTTGTAATGTGAAGACAAACTCGCTACTCGCGGTCTCGAGACTTGTAATGTTCTATCTTTGTTCGGTCTTTCGAATTCGGAGACTAATATGATGAATTGTATTCGGAGACTAATCTTCTATTGTATTCGATGAATCTGCTGTTGCTGTGTGGTGCTGTCTATATTCCGTCCAATAATATATTTTGTAACCTGTGCAAAAATCAGAAAAGTAAAAATAAATGAAACCTAATATTCATACTAATGGCGCATCACCTCACAGTGCGACATTAGTATACCAAAGGATACTAATGGCGCATCACCTCACAGTGCGCCATTAGTATGCCAAAGGATACAAATGGCGCATCACCTCACAGTGCGCCATTAGTATGCCAAAGCACACGGGTAAATATGGCCCCCTGGGAGGCATACTAATGGCGCAAGTTGGTCTATACTAATGGCGCACGGCGTGGTGCGCCATTAGTATACCAGATACTAATGGCGTGGGGCGATACTAGTGGTGCGTCATTAGTATATAACTAGCGGAGTGGCCCGCGCATTTGCGCGGCTAGATATTTAATATGTGTTATTATATTTGGCATCTTTTTCATTAAAAAGACATATGACAAACTATTGTTGAAAGTATAGAAGAAATTCCTATGTCACTGTTGCTGGTGCATTATATTGTTTTCAAATTCTTACTAATTTGAGGATTATTTTAGCAAGAACTAATATCCCACTTGAGCCTTTTATCTCTTTACACAACCTTCTCTTCAGTAATGTACGTATTCCGATGGTGTTTTCCTATTCCAGCAATTACATGCCCTTATATGCTTCCTCGTGAGTTCATCCTAGACTAATTGTCTATGTTTTTTCATTGCAAGGCAACTATCAGCGCTATGTGTTCTTGAAGACTTGCCAATACAACATTGTCTCTCGGTCACTTTCGTCACATATTGTTCTTTCATACCATGTTTATGTGTGTTGAGTTATTTTTATAGCACAACAAAAACATTTTATTGTATATTTGACTTTACTTTTTCTTGGTTAGAGCCTATTTGCACAATACTTTTTTCCTTATACCTCGTTTAAGCCACGACCAACTTTTTTATCTTATAATTTTTGTTGGCCATAACTTATCTTTGTAGCCCCGAAATAAAATATTACACAGTTGACATGATTTATCATCTCTAATCTTTATTGTTTCAACACGACAATGTTTTGTTTACTTTCCACGATACATCTCTTGCACTCATTGATTACGTTCTTATATTTTTCTTGTGTGATGCCATGCATGTTTTTCACCTAGTTGTGGTACATGTATACAATATTTGTTGTTTGGTCAGTTTCATCTTGCTCCTGCACAGAGATTGGACGCCCCAATGAAGTTCATCCAAAAAAATTATATATTATATTAGCTACGAACTTCACAAATGAACGCCTATCCAAGCATACCTCTATGCGTCTTAATTCATGCATGCTCATACATATAACTAATTCATACATGTTAATACATCGAAGGCATGATCCATGATGTGTTGATGACAATCATCTCCGGTAACTTCTATAGTTATTGACATTTAATAGAAATCGAAGTGTTCGTTTTGTTCCACATTTTGATTTCATGACTAACATGGCTCTTTTGATGCTAGCTCTGGTCAGGCAGGGACTGGTATGATATGGACAGTACTCTCATATTTTCTTTAGGAAGACATATACTACAATGTTTGTCTGCACTTGCTTGCATGGAAGGGATCATTTTCTAGTACGACCATCTGGATCTAGTTAATTTGGTGAAGCAAGATGGTATAGACCAATCAGTGTGTAGTTCTTTGATTCTTGAGATCTTATTTGATAGGGAGATTATTGCTTACTTATATTAGTTGTAGCCAAATCATTGTTAGTGATCATATGACTAAGTTAGCTCGTGTCGAAGCCCGCACAGTTGTCTAGCTCCTTTATTTTAGATCAGGAAGCGTTTGTCTCACTGTACCAGGTGGATTGTAATTTGAACTCCGAGTAATACCATCACATTTTCTTCGCAAAAAAAAAGGAATTTCATTTACAGTTAAAGTAGCAATTTGTTAAAAAAATCTAATATTTAGATTTTTAAGAATACGTACGAAAAATTATTTTTCAGGCTTGCTAATTAATTGGTTACATAAGCAACAGTGTCATTGCATGGAACATATATCCTTTGTAATAACAAATTGATTCCTTCACTAAATTTCTGTTAGACCTTGCACATGAATGTACTGATCATATATGGTTCCGGCAGTAGTATTCAATTGAATTTCAATACTCTTCTGAAAACCAAACATGATTTACTTGTATCACGTACATAAGCACAAACGGAGATAGACTAATTGAAGACCTACAAAAGAACAGAAGTGTACAATTTGCAAGAAGAGATCATTTTCACTTCAACCAATAGTTTGGACCATACTGACCGCTAGAGATAACTGTATTATACGCATGTGCATGCGATTTAACAGGCTTCAAGTGAACACATGCCCATAGGCATATAAGTTTTTTTTTACCTTTTTCGGATGCTTTTGGTGAAGCAAGATGGTATAGACCGATCAGTGTGTAGTTCTTTGATCCTTGAGATCTTATTTGATAGGGAGATTTTTGCTTACTTATCTATTAGTTGTAGCCAAAACATTGTTAGTGATCACATGACTAAGTTAGCTCGTGTTGAAGCATGCACAGTCGTCTAGCTCCTTTATTTAGTGCAGTTCTTTCATTCTTGAGATGTTATTTGATAGGGAGATTTTTGCTTACTTATTTATTTGTTGTAGCCAAAACATTGTTAGTGATCATATGACTAAGTTAGCACGTGTCGAAGCACGCACAGTCGTCTAGCTCCTTTATTTAGTGTAGTTATTTCATTCTTGAGATCTTATTTGATAGGGAGATTTTTTCTTACTTGTCTATTAGTTGTAGCCAAAACATTGTTAGTGATCATATGACTAAGTTTGCGCATGTCGAAGCCCGCACAGTGGTCTAGCTCCTTTATTTTAGATCAGGAAGCGTTTGTCTCACTGTACCAGGTGGATTGTAATTTGAACTCCGAGTAATGCCATCACATTTTCTTGAAAAAAAGGAATTTCATGTACAGTTAAAGTAGCAATTTGTTAATATTTGTTACTAATATTTAGGTTTTTAAGAATACGTACGAAAATTTATTTTTCAGGCTTGCTGATTAATTGGCTACATAAGCAACAATGTCATTGCATGGAACATATATCCTTTGTAATAACAAATTGATTAATTCACTAAATTTCTGTTAGACCTTGCACATCAATGTATTGATCATATATGATTCCAGCAGTAGTCTTCAATTGAATTTCAATACTCTTCTGAAAACCAAACATGATTTATTTGTATCACGTACAATAAGCACAAACGGTCTGCATTTATAATTGCTTGATATCTTTCCACGATAGCAGAAATATAGAAACATATGCGGAGATAGACTAATTCAAGACCTACAAAAGAACATTAATGTAGAATCTGCAAGAAGAGATCATTTTCACTTTAACCAATAGTTTGGACCATACTGACCGCTAGAGATAACTGTATTATACACATGTGCATGCGATTTTACAGGCTTCAAGTGAACACATGCCCATAGGTATAGAAGTTTTCTGTTACCTTTTTCTGAAGCTTCAGGTATAAACATCCGTTTGAATAATTGTGCTATTGCATGACGTTGCGAGACATTTGCAAAGTGCCACCATGATGTCACAGTTGTCATTGCAACATGCATGCGAACGGCCGTGCAGCAAAATCTGACTGCTCATACGGTGCTGTGCTGGAACACAACAGGCCGCGCGAGTGTGCACTCCAAATTTTCTAAACATTAAATACTTCATTAAGTAATTCATTTTCGCCCAAGTCTTCTCATATATTTTGGAGGATTTCAATTTTAGGTCAGTCCCCTATACCCAACAATATAGTAAGGTGTTTTCACGTATCATCTATTAAGTGCTCTTTTACCTAATGTGCATAATGAATAGGAGTGAGTTTTTTTATTTGTAATGGTTTACATGTTCTCAACTAAATCTGTCTGCTTCCATGTAAAATCGGTAACACTAAAAGGATGCAAGAAAGTACATTGTCATGATAAATAAACTCCCACATTTTCAATACCCATGCATTGCGAAAGGAAACCTTCTAAACTGAGCAGAAAGGTAGTCAAAGCGAAGTTGATATGTGTGGTTAGTCTAGCTTGGTACGGCACATAAATCTAAGGATTAAAGAACATTGATTCATCGGATATGCGTTCCATTATTTAGTACATGTCTTGGCATCATGTGTATTTCCTTGCAAATGGTCAAACTATTTCCCATGGTAGAGATTACCAGGACGAAGAACTTTATTCCTTCTTGAAAATAAGTGGCCTTGGAGATAATTTAGGCATCAAGATTATGTCTCAGCTACATATGTAATAGAGAACATATATGTCTGTTTATAGAATGATCTTAAGTAGAATCAGAATACACTAATTTGGCAGTAAACATATATGATTGACAGTAAGAGAACTCACAAATGACATGATGTACCTTAATCTCTTCCAACAGATAAGAAGACACATGATGTCAGGCCACCTCAGCTTGGAGTTGCAAGGGAACATTGACAAAAAAACCTTTTAAAGATAATTACAAAAGGGGAGCAGAATGAATACACTGCCCAAGAAAGAGTGAATGCATGACCATGTAAACAATGTATGCATCGTGATGTTTACAGCTTACAGAATATATGAGACTAAAAGTTACTAAGTCTCCTTTTCTCGACAAAGAGTTACTACGTCTCATATGTTTATATGAAAAGAAACCTGACTGATTTGATGTTGTGCGCATATACTTCCAAAGAAATTCAATTAAGGACTTTGAGAACTTCATACACACGACTGTAGTTTCCTTGTACAATACATAGTAGAGCCAACAACGGCGTAGAATGATACATATATCCCTTTTTGGGTGAAAAGCCATATCTTTTCTTGACCTGCCATTAGAAATCAAGCCGATCTAGTGGGTCTCTATATGAAATTGGATGGATTGAGGAACAAATCATGTAAGTTGTGTTCGGTATTACTTGCCTGTTGAGTTTGGATATCGGGGGCGGGCGATGAATTCGTGTCCGGGATGGTGAAGCACACGCCACCAGTCAATTATATCGCCTTCATTGGCTGGCCTCATCGAAGCTTCTGTAGTCTGCACGTGATTATATCTTTAAAGAGAGTATGGATCAGCACACCTAGAGGAAGTTGAGAAGATTTTAAGGCTAGAAAGTAATGAACTCATGATTGAAGCGTTGAGTGTTCCGCATAGATTGCAACATCGTCGAAATTCTAAACGAAGCTGAGAAGCAAATCAGCTATGTAGAGAAAGATTGAAAACGTGATGATACATGGATCATGGTGAGTCGTTTTTTCAGCAGCAACGATGGAGATGCTGCAGGGACCGCCGGTACTGGATAGGACGCCGAAGAGGATGCAAAGGAGGAACGTGTGCGAAGAAAAAGAGACGATGTCTAGCCACCGGAAATCTTTTATTGGGAGGCTGTAAAAAGACTGCAACCGCTGGTCCAGATATATCCCTCCAATGGAAGTGTCCTAGTAAGATAAGGCTTTGATTTTTTTTATTTTTTGCAATGGATACAGCTTTGGTTTGTTTTCCCAGGAAAGATCCTTCCAATGGAAGTGACCTGGTAGGACACGGCTTTGATTTTTTTTTTGCAGTGGATATGGCTTTCTTTTGTTTTCCCAGGAAAGATAGAGCTTTTGATTGCTTCTTCCCGTGTACACAGGTATATGTTTTTTTTTACTTTTTTCACAAACCTTGTACGTGTCAGTTCAATATACATAACTTTATAATTTTTTCATGTAACGTAATATCTTTAAATCTCAGCCGTAAGTAGTATTGATCAACGACGTATATTATTTTAGATTATGTGGAAGAACATGGTGTCTTATTTGACTTCTATCATAATTATATAATAGATAGATAGATAATAGATACTAGTGGCGTGGTACTAGTGGCGCACCAGTAGTGCGCCATTAGTAGGCAAAACTGGTGCGCCACTAGTAGGCCTTTTCCTAGTAGTGTTAAGATTGACATGAACCGATTCAAATCAATCTGGCGCCTAATGTTGGGGATATAACTATTTGTGTAAGCCGTCGAGGAGGTGCCGGGTTACGCAAAGGTGAATCATCATATGAAGCCCAAGATCAAGCATGAAGATGGCGGTTCAATAAAGGGTCTAAAGCCCACAGGCGACTTAAGGCCCGTAGTGATAAATCGCCGTAATGGCATGACTTGTACTATAAGGCAGGATTAACTAGTCACCGAGCCGGACACTGTTTATGAGCCGGCCGGGACTCTGTAGGTTGCAGGGTGTCAACCCGTGTATATATGGGTACGACCTGCTGGCGGCTTAGGGCAAGTAACATCGAATCGAGAGCCGGGCATAGCGTAGCTCGCTCCCTAGTCATCGAAACCCTAGCAATACCAACCCAACTAGACGTCGGCTTTACCTTCAACGTAAGGGGCCGAACTAGTATAAAACCTCTCTCGTGTATCTTGCCCCGTTAACACCTTTAAGCTTCCTAGTTGCGATGGCTCCACGACTAAGTTCTTGCAAGAGGACATCTGTCGTGACAATTCCACGACACCCTCCATCCCTCCTCCTCCCTACTCCCTCCTCCTCCGGCCACCCCCTCCTCCCTCCTCCGGTCCCACCACCATCCTCCCCTCCTCCTCTCTCCTCCCTCCTCCTCCCTCCTCCCACCCCTCCTCCCTCCATCTCTATTTTTTCTGTAGTTTTTTTACTATTGTATAATGTAGTTTTTTTTACTGTTTTTAGTAAGTGTTTAATAGAATTAGTAAGAAAATTAATAGAAATAGTTGAACTAGTTTATTTTAGTAAGAACTAGTTTATTTTTATTTTAGTAAGTGCTTAGTTGAACTAGTTGAATTAATAGAACTAGTTTATTTTTAGTAAGAAAATTTAGGTATATGAGATTTGATGATCTAATTAAAATTTTACTATAGAACTAGTTTATTTTTAGTAAGAAAATTAATAGAACTAGTTTATTTTGAACATGCCACATTTGTTGTTATTTTTTTAGTTAAAGAAATTATTCCCGCATCTACGTTGATGATGCTTATCCCGCATCCTCGTCGTCGACTCGGCAGAGGAGGCCTGCTTGATCAGAGGGGCCATGTTCGGGACTGGGCTCCGCAGGGCTGGTACCGGGAGGTGCTACCTTTCGGGGGGCGCAGCTTGGTGAGGAGCCAGCCCGTCCTTGACCCAAACCTTCTTTGGTGGCGTTCGCATGGGCCAGTGACGGTGCGGAGGCTTTTGGACCCCGCGGAGGTGGTACGTCACCGTGTCAGCGAGGAGGACAAGCACGTCCGTCGCTACATGTTTGCGTTGGAGGGCAGGTTCAACAATACCTGGAAGGTTCTTCAGGACCTCACTGGAGCTATGATTTTGTGATGGTTCCTACTCTTTGGGTGTCCACCGCCCGCGCCGATACCAGTCGTTCACTAGGGTTTTAGCTGTATTAGTGATGTTATATGTATGATACTACTCGATATGTATTAGTGATAATATTCGATGATGTACAGACGCAAGAGACGATTTAGTATTGCTTATTGAATGCATGCTAATTTGAATACTAATTTATTTTATGATTTAGTTTTGCTTATTGAATTCTCAAATTGGAGAGCACTATGCAAGGCGTATGCATTTGATTAGTTGATAGCTTATAGGTTTTTTGCAGAAATCAAGGAGCCCCTCCATCATCCCCGCCATCGTTAAGGGAGTCCTGGATTAGGGGGTCCTCGGGTGTCCGAGCTATTTGATATGGGTCGGACTGATGGTGTCGTGGAATTTTCACGGCAGATGTCCTCTTGCAAGGACTAAGTCGTGGAGCCATCGCAACTAGGAAGCTTAAAGGGGTTAACGGGACAAGGGACATGTCGTGGATTTGTCACGGCAGATGTCCTAGCAAAAGGACTTAGTCGTGGAGCCATCGCAACGGGTTAACTTGAAGGGGTTAAAACGGACGCAAGGACACAGTGTTATACTAGTTCGGCCCCTTCGATGAAGGTAAAAGCCTACGTCTAGTTGTGATGGGATTAATGCGTTTCGAGGGCTAGGGAGCGATAAGCTTCGCCTAAACCTCGAGTTGTTGTTCTCTGTCCTCAAACCGCCGTCGGGTCGTCCCCTTATATACACGGGTGACGCCCGTCGGTCTACAAAGTCCCAACCTCCGGTTCATAAACGTGCCCGGGTTGGTCTCTCTATTCCTAACTTACAATGCAAGTTTACCTCAGGCCGGTTTACGGCCATAAACCTTTAAACCGATTATAGGCCTTGGGTCCTTCTATTTCTCCTTGGGCTTTAACATCTTGGGTCCACTGACGGAGCTAACCCGGGCCCTGTAGGCCGGTTTACCCCAAATAGCAATATCCCCAACATTAGGCCCCAGATTGATTTGAACAGGTTCATGTTAATCCTTATTAAGAATTTCTGTCTTCAAATGTCTTCCAGTAAATGTTAAACCGCCATTTCGTCGTCTCCTCTTGCTGCTGTAAACCGATATGACGTCAGCACAAAGCTACCGTTTCCTTTTGCTCAAACCGCAATAATCAAGGCGACGGCTGGGTTCCCGAAATCACCGGCTCCTGGATTCGCGCGCCTGGCACGCGCGCCGCGCCTTATAAATAGGACTAGAAGGCCATCTTCCTTTCCTCCCTTTCGTCCCCTTCTTCGTCTTCCTCGCGACTCGGACCTCGGAGCTCCGCCGCCGCCGTCAGCCACTGCATCAACTCGGGCCGCTGCATCAACCTGTCCGGACCAGAGTACCGCGGCGACCCTCCGCATCCGTTTGGATCCCGGTAAGGCTCCTGTTCTTTTTGCCTCAGATCTGCTCTAGGGTTCATCATCCTGCCACTGTTCATTGTTCATCTCCATAGCAAGCTTTTGTGAACAGATTATGATACTTATATTGTGATTTGTAGTCACTCTCAGTATTCGTCATAAATCTGTACTCATCTCCTTAGATCCCACTCATTTCCCTGCTTGTCGAACTTGTGCTGTTCTGCTGCGAGCCAAACCTCATATTTTTTACTTCTTTTTTGCCCTAGCTGTAGATCCATTGTTTTGAAATAATCCATACGGGATCTGTTCCTGCTTTCATATTCACAACTGTTAGATCTGATCGGTTTAACTTTTAGCAGAGCGAACAACCCAAACTATATATCCATTAGTCCCCTTGATGAACCGCCAGATGATATCATTGTAGATAACTCCGTTCTATATAAGAGCATCTTCGGTTTACAATCACACCTGTTCTCAAACCGGAATACCTTTGTCTTGTAGATTTCCTCATGGCAAAACAGGTATACGAATGCAACTGGGTTCCCTCTCGCATCACCGAGACCCAATTAAACAACTTAGTTCTGACTGGCGCCTTGAGTAGCAAAAATGCCATCCATTAGAGGGTTCCAGGGAATGAATGTCCTCCTACCCCACAGGAAGGAGAAGTTGTTGTGTTTGCGGATCACCTGGCCCGGGGCTTTAATCCACCCGGTTCAAAATTTTACCGGGACGTCCTGGCTAACTTTAAGTTGCGCCCACAAGATGTTGGTCCAAACTCAGTCACGAATATCTGCCATTTTCAAGTGCTTTGTGAGGTGTACTTCCAGGAGGAACCTACTGTAGAGTTGTTCCGAGACTGTTTTCATTTGAACCGACGTACTGAATTCACCGACGGTCCTAATATGGAACTGGGTGGTATGGCGATTCAAAAGAGGAAAGAAGTGACTTATCCTCACGCCAAGCTACATAGTCATCCGCAAGAATGGAATCACACTTGGTTCTATTGCAAGGATACTTCCCCTGCTGAAGAAAATCCTCTGCCTGGCTTTCGTCCAGAGAGACTTAGCAACACACACCCCTTCCCCCCAAGGCTAACCGCCAAAGAGAGGAGTAAGTATGCCCCTCAACTGTCCAAGCTCAGAGCCTTCATGGCTAACGGTTTAACGGGGGTAGATCTTGCCCGTTGCTGGATATCATGGAGCATCCTGCCCCTTAGTATCCGCTCCGGTTTAATGTGCCAATACACGGGCCGGGTTAATGATCCTTTGAGGCACTGCAACATTCAGCTGACGGAAGACGAAGTTACTGAAGCTGTGAAAAAGATGCTGAATGAACCGGAATATGTTTGCGCCCGAACCGGCCTGCTTCCCTTTTGTGCTACAAATAAACCACCTGCTGTAAGCATCTCACCTCTGTTTGTTATAGAATTTATGATCTCCTTATATGTACACTGTTAACTCCAGTCCTTTCTGAAACAGGGAGATGATCCGTTTTGGAGCAAGAAGCTTCAAGAGCCGACAGAAAAGGTAACCCGACCCAAAACAAGGGTGAAGAAGCCCGCTCATAAGAAAAGGAACACCGCTTCCTCTACCCCGGATTTAGATGAGGATGATGTGGGTAATCCGGACCTTGAGGTAGACCTCGATTCAGTTGGCTTACTTTTTATACGTCTTATTGATGATGATATTTGTCAGGACGACGCTGAAGCGAGTAATGCTGAAGGCCCAGAGGTAACTATTCTTTCTTCTGACACAGTTCCTTTGCCTTTGAAAAAACCTTGCCAAGCAAACCGGAAAGTTAAATTTTCTCATCCTCTTGCTTACTTGGATCCCAAATTTCTTGTGAAGACCCAGCAACATGAAGCTCGTCGCACCACCCGGCATAGTGGCCAGGTAGTTACCTCCGCCGGTTTACTGAACAGCCCGGTTCGGAAACGTCGGTCAGAGGTCTCCGATTTATGCGCTAGCTTTCCTCCTAAAGCAGGTTTAATTCGTCAGCCTCTTAATCCATCTAACTCCGATTATCAGGTCACTTCCCATTCATCTTCTGGTGAATCTTCAGCCACTCAACTGCCACCGCTAAAGACAATTATTGGGTAAGTTGGACCGATCACAACATATTTCCATGTGGGTTTCTTAATCCATCTTACACCGTTCTTTCAATCTTTGGGTCTTTCCCAGGGCTAAACCTAGACCGAGCAAGAAGGCTCGTCTGGATAATCTAGCCGAAGGAACTGCCGCTCCTGAACCGGATAGAACTCCTGGTGCTGATGCTCTAGTTCATGAAGACATTCAGAATTATCTACCTCCACAAGATGACGCCTATGCTGAAGAAAGGCCTACCAATCCTGCCAGCCGTACCGACCAGCCCGCCAGTCCTGTTCGGGTTGAGGAATCCATCCAGCCTTCTGGAACTGTTGATAAACCGACAGTGCCAATGCAGAGCAGCGATTCCAAAGATGATGATGTTGTGATTACCGGCATTGGTCGCTCTGAACCGGGGAACTCTGCTACTTTAGCCAAGCATACTGCCAAGGAAGAAATCTCGGCCATAAAGGGCAAATGGGACGTTGATTCCTCAACGTACGCCGCTTTAAGCGCCCAAGATCTTTATTCTGGGTGCCTGAACCGACTGTACACCAGTCGTGATTATGAAGCTGGCATGATCAGGATGATGAAAGAGAAACTTGAGGTAACTCTCTTGTGCTTCATTCTATTGCAACTTAGCTTCTCAATTTTTTCCAATCCGAGATGGTAATCCGAATCATGCTGCCTTGACAACTAAGGTCCGGTTTAAAAACCCAGGGCTTCAACATAGGTCGTAACCAGAAAACATCATCAAATAACCATTAGCCCCCAAGTGCCAAGTTTAAATACTTGTATTAATCCTGGGACTTTTGTAATGTAAAACATGCGTTAAGATCAAGTACGCATTAGCCCCCAAGTATCGAGCACATAACTTGCTTGTGTGGTTGATACTTCCAAACCGTGCAATATTTTCTGAACACTGCTGATGACCTGCTGCAGGGGGATCTGAAGACCAAAGAGAAGCAAGTCTCGGACCTTCAGGAAATCCTAAAAACCCAGCAGGCTGAAACTGCCAAAGCGAAGGAAGAATTGACCAATGCCTTAACCGTTATGGAACAGCTGAAAGAAACCCGCAAAAAGGAACAAGCTGATTGGGCTACTAAAAAAGCTCTTTTGATTAAAAGGGCTGAAAATGCCGAAACTGCTCTCAAACCGGTGGTTGATGAATTATCCACCGTAAAGCGACAAATACACTCCATGACCTCTGCCGTCTTTGGTAAATTTCTTTTGATGCCCTTCCTCCACTTTGCACTTTGTCTGCTATATCCTATGTCCGGTTTGTAATCTGTCTTGAAACACTGCAGGCACACGTATTGGACACTTGGGTTCTGATGTGCGGATGAAACTCAAAGCTGCTTATACCTTGATTGAACAGTTGTATACCGGAGCACAGAGAGCTATCACCACTGCATCGCATAACAACCCCGCACCGTCTCTGATTCAAGACACGTTAAAAAGGTTATCCATGCTTCCTGCCCGGATTGAAGAATTAAAAAGATCAGCTGCTTGAACCGGAGCCATCACTGCCTTGATCCGGGCCAAAGCGTGGGTACCAGACTTTGATCCTGTCGAAGCGGCACAAGGATATCCCAGCTTGAAAGAAGACGGTTCAGACTTCGGCGAAAATGACTTGAGGGCGATAAACCGGGCGGTGCGCCCCCTAGCTTGTCAATTGGCTGAAGAAGCAGATCTGACACATTACCAGGCCCAATATGATAACCAGAACAAGCGAGTAGCTGCCCCGATCCCTGAAGCGGAAAACCTTATTCCTCCAATCCGTAAGCATACCTACGCCCCTGACATTGAACCGTCTTTGCTGATTCATGAAGAAGCTGTCTTTCGAGCGTTAATGGGAATCGACTGGACCACTGCTGATTTCCAGCCAATGGGTAGCCATGAGAAGGCTGAAGCGGCGCAAGATGATCCACAACCTTCGAACCGAGGCGGCGAACAGGCGTAATCAAAGCTCCGGTTCACCTTAATTGGTGATGTTAATCCGTCAAAAAACAATATATTCAGGCACTACGCTGCCTTGTAATAAGATAGTTAATACCTCTGTGTTTGAATGCGCCTTTGTGCACGGGTACTGATGCCCTTGCCATTGACTTTTTCCAACTTTGTGTTTCCTGTCTTTACTGGGTACAAAGGACGGTCTTTCGACCATACGAACCGTGCTGCGCCTTTGCCAAACCGGGCAACTTGCCTCCGGGTTAAAAAACGGACCAGGCTGTGTCAGCTGAATCGGTTTAAAAGTATTTGTCGTTCCGAAGAACAAAAAACACCACAAGAAGGAAAATAACAAAAAACCAAATACGAGAGGAAACGCAATAGTAAAACGCATGCAAATGGTGGTTGCTATGAACCGTTCAGAAGGCGTTACCATCGTCAAGACAAAAAAAACCAAGCCCCAAAGAGGTGTAGCTACGGTTTAAGTCGACTAGGTTCCTAACTGAATCGTGGCAAATATGCCGGTCAAATGGCGCTGCATTGGTTCGGATTCGACCAAGCCCCCAAGTGACTCAGTGGCCTAGGGCCGATCAAGTGGCATTGCGTTGGTTCGGACACGACCAAGCCCCCAAATGACTTATTGGCTGTTTAAAAGCCGATCAGAAGGCATTACCATCATCAAGACATGACCGAGCTCCCATAAGGTGTAACTACGGTTCAATTCGATTCGGTCCCCAACTGACTTAGTGGCAAATGTGCCAGCCAGAAGGCATTACCGTCGTCAAGACATGACCAAGCTCCCCGGAGGTGTAGCTACGGTTCAGGTCGACTAGGTCCCCAACTGACTTTGTTGATCTCCTGTGAAGCGATCTCAAGGGGTAAACCGGAGGTTGCCCTAAAGCGAATCAACTCCATGTAACCATGCATGATGTGAAGAATAACAGAGACCCCGCTTTACTCGAGGCTCCGGTTAATTATATTGATCATAATATATACATGGTCATGATATGTACATAAGCAGAGCCCAAGGCTCATGTATAGTAAGGCCGAAGATGAGCTATGTTCCACGGTCTGCTGGTCTCCTCCTCTGATGTGCGTGAATCTTTGCGCTCTCGAATATCAATCAGGTAGTATGACCCATTATTCAGATTCTTGCTGACCACAAAAGGTCCTTCCCAAGGCGGGGATAATTTATGCTGATCAGACTGATCCTGGATGAGCCGGAGCACCAAATCCCCCTCCTGAAAGGTTCTGGTCTTAACCCGACGGCTGTGGTAACGGCGAAGATCTTGCTGGTAAATCGCTGAATGGGCAGCTGCTAAGTCACGTTCCTCATCCAACAAGTCAAGAGCGTTCTGTCGTGCCTGCTCGTTGTCCGCTTCAACATACGCTGCCACACGAGGTGAGTCATGTCGTATATCACTTGGGAGAACCGCCTCTGCTCCATAGACCATAAAAAACGGCGTAAACCCCGTGGATCTGTTAGGCGTGGTGTTGATGCTCCATAATACGGACGGTAGCTCCTCGACCCAACAACCCGGCGTCCTCTGCAAAGGGACTAGAAGCCGGGGTTTGATACCTCTCAAGATCTCTTGATTCGCTCGTTCTGCTTGACCATTGGACTGTGGGTGAGCTACAGAAGAAACATCAAGCCGTATATGCTCACGTGCGCAGAACTCTTTCATGGCACCTTTGGATAGATTGGTACCATTATCTGTGATGATGCTGTGTGGAAAACCAAACCGGAAGATCACCTTCTTTATAAACCGAACCGCCGTGGCCGCATCACATTTACTGACCGGTTCTGCCTCCACCCACTTTGTAAATTTGTCAATAGCCACCAATAGGTGGGTCTTCTTATCTTTGGAACGTTTAAAAGGCCCAACCATATCAAGCCCCCAAGTCGCAAATGGCCAAGTAATTGGAATCATCCTCAATTCTTGAGCCGGTATGTGCGCTCGTCTAGAAAATTTCTGGCAACCGTCACATAGCCTGACCAGGTCTTCTGCATCAGCATGAGCAGTTAACCAGTAGAAACCGTGGCGGAACGCTTTAGCCACCAATGATTTTGAACCGGCATGGTGGCCACAATCCCCTTCGTGTATTTCACGTAATATTTCGCACCCCTCCTCAGGGGATACACACCGTTGCAGCGCTCCTGACACGCTGCGATGATGTAGCTCCCCTTTGAGAATGGTCATAGACTTGGACCGCCGTACTATCTGCCGAGCCGAGGTTTCGTCTTCTGGCAACTCACCCCGGTTCATATATGCCAGATAAGGAAGCGTCCAATCCGGGGTGACGTGAAGAGCCGCCACTAATTGAGCCTCCGGATCAGGAATAGCCAACTCCAGCTCACCGGGTAGCTGTATCGATGGGTGATACAATACATCCAAGAAAACATTGGGTGGGACCGGTTTACGCTGAGAGCCCAAGCGGCTTAAAGCGTCCGCTGCCTCATTCTTTCTGCGGTCCACATGGTCCACTTGATAGCCTTTGAAATGCCCAGCCACCATATCTACTTCACGACGGTATGCAGCCATGAGCGGGTCCTTAGAATCCCAGGTGCCAGATACCTGTTGAGCCACTAGATCCGAATCACCAAGGCACCTAACTCGGCTCAGATTCATCTCTTTAGCCATCCGAAGACCATGAAGCAAAGCTTCATACTCAGCCGCATTGTTTGTACAGGGGAACATTAAACGGAGGACATAACAAAACTTATCTCCTCGTGGGGAAGTTAAAACGACTCCAGCCCCCGAGCCTTCCAATTGTCCGGATCCGTCAAAATGAATAGTCCAATTCGTGTTATCTGGCTTCTCCTCAGGTGCTTGTAACTCTGTCCAATCGTTTATGAAGTCGACAAGTGCTTGTGACTTTATGGCCGTCCGGGGTACGTATCTTAAACCGTGCGGCCCAAGCTCGATAGCCCACTTGGCAATCCGACCGGTCGCCTCCCGGTTCTGTATGATGTCACCCAAAGGAGCAGAACTGACCACCGTGATGGGGTGTCCTTGAAAATATTGCCTCAGCTTCCGGCTTGCCATAAAAACACCATATACCAGCTTCTGCCAATGCGGATACCTTTCCTTGGACTCGATAAGCACTTCGCTGATATAGTAAACCGGTCGCTGAACCGGATGCTCCTTCCCAGCCTCCTTGCGTTCTACCACAATCGCCACACTAACCGCTCTGGCATTCGCAGCAACATATAACAGGAGTGGCTCTTTATCTACAGGGGCTGCCAACACTGGCGGATTGACTAACTGTCGCTTCAAGTCCTCAAACGCTTTATCAGCCTCCGGACTCCAGACAAATTGATCTGTCTTCTTGAGCATTTGATACAAGGGGATCGCCTTTTCACCGAGGCGGCTGATAAACCGGCTTAACGCAGCAATCCGCCCGGCCACGCGCTGAACATCATTGACGCATTTCGGTTTGGCCAGGGAGGTGATGGCTGTGATCTTTTCCGGATTGGCCTCAATTCCTCTATGGGACACCAAGAATCCCAACAACTTGCCTGCAGGTACACCGAAAACACATTTAGCTGGGTTGAGCATCATTTGGTACACTCTCAAGTTATCAAAGGTTTCCCTCAAATCGTCAACCAGGGTCTCCTTCTTTCGTGATTTGACCACAATGTCATCCACATAGGCATGCACATTACGACCAATCTGTTCGTGGAGGCAATTTTGCACACACCGTTGATAAGTAGCCTGCGCACTCTTAAGCCCGAAGGGCATAGAAACATAGCAGAAGGCTCCAAAGGGAGTAATGAACGCCGTCTTTTCCTGGTCCTTAACTGCCATCTTGATCTGATGATAACCCGAATAGGCATCCTAAAAACTCAAACGCTCGCAACCTGCCGTAGCATCAATGATTTGATCAATACGGGGGAGAGCAAAAGGATCCACTGGAAAAGCTTTATTCAAGTCTGTGTAATCCACACACATGCGCCAGGTGCCGTTTTTCTTAAGAACCAGCACCGGATTAGCAAGCCACTCGGGATGAAAAACCTCGATAATAAAACCAGCTGCCAGGAGCCTAGCTACTTCCTCACCAATCGCTTTACGTCTTTCTTCGTTAAACCGGCGTAGGAACTGTTTTACCGGTTTATACTTAGGATCCACATTAAGGGTGTGCTCAGCGAGTCGGGCATGTCAGACGGCTTCCATGCAAAGATGTCCCGATTCTCACGGATGAACTCGATGAGCGTGCTTTCCTATTTTGGATCCAAGTTTGCACTGATGCTGAACTGCTTGGACGAATCGCCAGGTACGAAGTCAACAAGCTTAGTTTCAGCAGCTGATTTGAACTTCAAGGCCGGATCGTGGTCCGTAGTTGGCTTCTTTAATGAAGTCATGTCCTCCGGATCAACATTGTCTTTGTACTGCTTTAACTCCTCCGTAGCACAAACCGATTCTGCATAAGTCGCATCTCCTTCCTCGCATTCCAAAGCGATTCGACGGCTCCCATGAACCGTTATAGTGCCCTTGTAACCCGGCATCTTGAGTTGCAGATATACATAGCAGGGCCGTGCCATAAATTTTGCATATGCCGGTCGTCCGAACAAAGCATGGTATGGACTTTGGATTTTAACCACTTCAAACGTCAGCGTCTCTGATCTGGAATCATGACTATCGCCGAAGACCACTTCAAGGGCTATCTTACCAACAGGGTACGCATACTTGCCAGGCACCACCCCGTGGAACACTGTATTGGTCGATTTGAGATCCTTATCCACTAGTCCCATGCGACGGAAGGTCTCATAATACAAGATGTTAATGCTGCTCCCTCCATCCATGAGTACCTTGGTGAGCTTATAACCTCCCACCTGAGGCGCCACCACCAATGCTAACTGACCCGGATTATAAACCCTGGGAGGATGATCTTCTCGGCTCCATATGATTGGTTGTTCCGACCAGCGCAGATAGTGAGGTGTGGCCGGTTCAACAGCACTAACTGCCCGCCTCTGAAGTTTTCTATCCCGTTTATCCAAGCTTGTAGTAAAAACATGATACTGCCCACCACTCAACTGTTTCGGGTTGCTCTGATAACCTGATTGCTGCTGCTGCTGCTGGCTGTAACCACTTTGATTACCTTGATTATTTTGGCTGTTCTGTCCGCCCGGATTACCATGGAACCCTGGACCGGAATTTCCGCCGCCGTATCCTGATCCGGAACCTGAACCGCCGCCAGAGCTGTGATCATATTGGAAAGTGTTTGAGCTTTTGAATTCCTTCATGATGTAACAATCCTTCCAAAGATGGGTTGCTGGCTCCTCCTTTGTTCCGTGCTTCGGACAGGGCTGGTTTAAGAAAAAGTTCAAACGCTCCGGATTAGGACCGGGATTTCCGCGAAAACCTGGTTGTTTCCCCTTACGTCGCTGGCCCTTATTCTGTGCACTGGTGTTGGCCACAAAATCCACGCTCCCATCCAGCTTGCGCTTACCTCCGCCTCCATTGCCTGTTGGTCGATGCTGCTGGCCTTTGGTGTTGCTATTCTTCTTTCCCTTCCCTGCTTTGTCGTCACCAGAGTCAGGATCCTTGGTACTGTCAGAATCCGCATACTTCACTAAAGCGGTCATGAGCGTCCCCATATCCGTGCAATCACGCTTCATCCGGCCTAACTTTAGCTTCAAAGGGCCAAACCGACAGTTGCCTTCCAACAGCACCACGGCGGTGTCTGCGTTGATACGATCTGACGAGTGCAAAACTTCTGATACCCGGCGTACCCAATGGGTAGTTGACTCCCCTTCTTGCTGAACGCAAGCTGCTAGGTCAACTATCGACATTGGCTGTTTGCACGTGTCCTTGAAATTCTTGATAAACCGGGCTCGCAACTGGGCCCACGAATTAATGGAATTAGGCGGTAGGCTCTTTAGCAAAGTCCGGGCCGTCCCTTCTAACATCATGGTAAAATACTTCGCACACGCCGTATCATCCACATCCAGCATCTCCATAGCCATCTCATAGCTCTCCACCCATGTCTCCGGAGGCTGATCTGCCGTGTAGTTTGGTACCTTGCGGGGGCCTTTGAAGTCTTTAGGCAGGCGTACGTTGCGCAAAGCGGGAACAAGGCACGATACTCCCAAAGAACTAGAAACCACCCCCGGTTCAACCATAGCAGCTGGGAAGATAGGTGTAAGCTGACGAGCCTGATGCTGCGCTGCTAATCCGGCCTCCTGCGCACGGGCGCGATCCACGTTCTCCTGAGCATTGTCGACGCCCGCCGGATTGTTGCCGCGGAGCGCTTCACGTCTGGCATTACTTGAAACAGCCGGCTCCTCCACGCGCCTACTATAGCTCCTACTGGGGCGAGGGGTGGAGTGAATCCGATCACGGCTTTGTGAATATGCTTCTTGTTGGGCCAAAGCGGTCCTAAGGAGCTCCTTGACCCGGGGTGTCTCTACATCCTGCGGTGAATCGCCTTCGAACGGAATGGCTTCCAGCCGAGCTGCCGCCGCGACGAGGTTATCCATCGGGTTGGAATAATGGCCCGATGGTGTTGGCATGGCCTGTGGTGTACCGGTGTTGTGACGAGGCAGGTTTATTATACGGTGCTGAACCGGGGCGCCAACTGTCGCTTCCGCACGGTTTACCCCCGGGGTATTGAAGAGATTTCTGGCATCGAGGGCTGCGGGCAATCGAGATCGGAATTTCCTCTTCAGGACTTCCTGAGACGCATTCTGGTCCATCATGAACCTGTAAGCCCGTGCATCTAAAGCGGCGCGCTCTGCCGTCATCCTGGCCTCTTCTACTGCCAGCCCCGCTTTAGCTTGAGTGATCTGTTCCCTCACTTTGGCAATCTCGGCATTGTGAACCTCCTGATCCACCGGGTTGGCCTCCGCCATGAGCGCCGCCAGTGCGTCAAACAGATCTGACAATACTTGGGCTGGTGAGTCCGCAGGGCCTCCTGCCCGCGCAGCTGTTGCCGCTGCCGATCCGGAGATCACTGCTGCCGCAGTTGATGAATGTGGCGCCGCTTGTGTTCCAGCCATGAAGATCCCGACTCGATTGGGCAGACCAGAGGGGTCCGAAATACTGTCGCCATCGGAGCTGCCCTCAATCCGATCATCTTGCAGCTGGTATAGAGACTCGGTTTCCCCGGTTGACGTTTCATCGCCGGAGTAGATGGCGGTTTCGCCACCGGATTCAAATCCTTCCTCGTAGCTTCCTCCGTGGATGACTCCCACGAAGGCGCGCTTCTTGGTCGGTTTAGCCAGGGTCGATCTCGTGCACTGAGCTGTCTCGACGAGGTCGGTGCAGATGCCCAGCTCGGGGCCCGGTTCACCGATCTTGCCGATGAAAACATGGATGCCGCCAAAGGGGACCCGGTACCCGTACTCGATCGAGCCGGCGTCGGGGCCCCAGCCTGTGCTGTCGATGTAGAGTTTTCCGCGACGACTTTTGGTCATCCGGCCCACAGCGTAGCCCTCGAGTCCTTCAAAGCGGCCCTCCAAGAACTTGAAACCATCTCGCGATAGCCCCACGGTGGGCGCCAACTGTCGTGGATTTGTCACGGCAGATGTCCTAGCAAAAGGACTTAGTCGTGGAGCCATCGCAACGGGTTAACTTGAAGGGGTTAAAACGGACGCAAGGACACAGTGTTATACTAGTTCGGCCCCTTCGATGAAGGTAAAAGCCTACGTCTAGTTGTGATGAGGTTAATGCGTTTCGAGGGCTAGGGAGCGATAAGCTTCGCCTAAACCTCGAGTTGTTGTTCTCTGTCCTCAAACCGCCGTCGGGTCGTCCCCTTATATACACGGGTGACGCCCGTCGGTCTACAAAGTCCCAACCTCCGGTTCATAAACGTGCCCGGGTTGGTCTCTCTATTCCTAACTTACAATGCAAGTTTACCTCAGGCCGGTTTACGGCCATAAACCTTTAAACCGATTGTAGGCCTTGGGTCCTTCTATTTCTCCTTGGGCTTTAACATCTTGGGTCCATTGACGGAGCTAACCCGGGCCCTGTAGGCCGGTTTACCCCAAATAGCAATATCCCCAACAGGACACGAGAGAGGTTTTATACTAGTTCGGCCCCTTACGATGAAGGTAAAGCCTACGTCTAGGTTGTTTGGTATTGCTAGGGTTTTGATGACCAGGGAGCGAGATACACTATGCCCGGCTCTCGATTAGATGTTACTTGCCCTAAGCCGCCAGCGGGCCGTCCCCTTATATACACTGGTTGACGCCCTGCGGCTTACAGAGTCCCGGCCGGCTCATAAACAGTGTCCAGCTCGGTGACTAGTTAATCTTGCCTTATAATACAAATCGTGCCATTACGGCGGTTCATCACTACGGGCCTTAAGTCGCCTGTGGGCTTTAGACCCTTTGTTGAACCGCCATCTTCATGCTTGATCTTGTGCTTCATATAATGAATCACCTTTACGTAACCCGTCCCCTCCTGGGCAGTTACAGAAATAGTTATATCCCCAACATTAGGCCCCAAATTGATTTGAACCGGTTCATGTCAATCTTGAAATATCTTAAAGAATATAATTTCAATTACGGTCCAAGATTACACTGTTCATAGAATATTTTTTATGGACTCTGAAGAAGATTCATCAGTATAACACGTTAATGTTGAACAGGTATCGTCTATTTGTACTACGATGCTCCATAACATTTTGTATATGTGCATGCCATATTTTACAATGAATGTTTATGGAAACTAACTCAATTTGTCATCTTTTTGTAGAGCACTACGAAAGGCACTAAAAAGTCTAGGACTAGGAACACATGTCGTGTTGTACATTCTGATGAAGAATCAGAAGAGGGTAGCCAGGAGAAAGATGAATTCAAATTCCAGGAATCTAGCCCCAAAAGAAAGCATACAATAAGCATTACTGAAGACGAAAATTCTAAAAAAGATGGAACTGAGAATTATTCAAAGACCAGCATAAGGCTTACTGGTGTTGATAAGGAATCTAAGAAGAAAGGAATTCAGAATGATAACCATGTAAGTTTCTTGGTGCATTTTCATGTTCTTTCATAGTTGTTGTACACCTCTCTAACTGGTATAAATGTTCGCAGGAGCAAGTGAACAAATTATCACTCTCAAAAAATATAAAGCAAGAATAAGAGGATGATGAACTCACTATTGACCAGACTAAAAGGGGTAGGAGACGGAGCACAGGTCGTGCTACACATCTTGACGATGAATCAAAAGCTGAAGGTAGTCAGGAAATAAACAAATCCAAATCTATGGAATCAAGCCCCAAGAGGAAGCGTGTTGTACGCAAATGCGCTGGTGTTGATCAGGAGCACAATGATTCAAGGCCTAGGACAAGGCTTAGTTTTGTCGATAAAGAATCAATGAGCAAAGGCATTCAGAAGTCTGGTGTATTAAGGACTCGAAAGACAAGTCGCAATTAGTGGAGATATGTTAATTTAGGATGTAGTACAATAGATGGGAGCATCACATATGTACTTTATATGAACTTCGTCATTGTTTAAGATATTTTTAATAAAGGTAAAGGCATACCTTTGTGTTAGTAAGTTATTATTCTCTCTATTATTCAGAAGTAAATGTTTGGTGTAATTCTGAATAGTCTAAAACAATTCAATCATAGTTACCTTAGTTGCTTGATATATGAAGAAAGCATGACAGCTAAAAGAACAATTTTGCGGTTCATGGTTAAGTCCATATTTGATTCTGTTGTAGCATTTGATCGCCAGCATCAGGAACTGATTTCTCTCCGTAAGTGTATCCCTTTTAATTAGAAACAACTAATTTCTCTCCTTAACTGCATCCCTTTTAATTAGAAACAGCAGTAGAGTTTCTCCATCCCGTTCGCCAAATTTGTACTGGGTGCCAACTCTGGTAGGAATTGATCAGGGTGCTCTCTTCATATGTGCTAGCCTCCCCAAGCTAGCCGGTGGAGGAATTGATCAGCTACCCTTTTCTACATGGATCAGATAGCTTTTTGGTACGACTAACCTCCCTACAGAATCAATCAATTTGTTTGCTTTGCTAGCTTGGTTGGGCACACATGTTTACAGAGGAGGTCCTGAGTGCAAATTCAGTGATTTCCTGAAGTCAGTTTTCAGCTTGACCTGTGTTGCGTATATAGAGATTTCCCACACTAAGCCTGGGGCATAACCAATTCTACCTGTCACCCCAGCGTACATAGAGATTTCTCATACACTAAGCCTGGGGCATAACCCATTCTACCTGTCGCCCTAGCTCTGACGTACATGCTCCAGTCCGCACTGCATTCCGTCTTGCCATCTAGCCCTATCATGCGTGGCCGACCATGACTCAAGTTTAGATTGGAACTAAATATTGGTTTTTCAATGAAGACATCTAGATAAGCACGAGTTCTGGATGGTTAAACACACGGATAGAAATTTAAATGAAATACGTAGACTATACGTGTATGGAACGGAGACGTGCATATATAAGACATACAGCGCTAAGACTAACTGCTCAGATCTAAACGTACGCGTGACAAATTCTACACAGCAAAATCCTCTTATCTCTCTTTTGGTAAAATATAGTATCAAGTCAATTCGCAGACACAGCCGCCGATCACATCCTTCATCCCGGCAAGACATCACCTCTGATCTCATCCTACATCACGTACAGGCGATAATTAATCCTTACACGGCAAGCAGTAAGGAGCGAATAGGTTGTGTGCCAGTACTTGCAGGTATTCATTACCAACTTCCACTACTATATGCATCAACTCCGTAATCTCATCACATATGCTTTGTTAATTTCAAATACAGAGAAATTGATGAACAAACATCAAAATTAGTTTGCCAATTACAAACCATATAGTGTGTCCTCTGCTTAACAAGTAATAACACATGTACATGATCTACAATTCTTTGTTGGCATACTATCAGTAGGAGAACAGGAATATTTCCAGGAAAACTGATTGATCCAGACAACATCCTTCAAAACAATGTGGTACCTGACATGTGTACATTAAACTTATCGTCAGCAACTCAGAATTTCCGGACAAGTAAAATAAGGTGCTTACAAGATGTCCTCACTATCATGTACTCCTTACATACTTTGTGATAACCCCGATGAGGAATAAAATTCTAAGAAAGTTAAATCTGATTGTATTTCGACTATCAATATGATACTAGCCCATCCAAGTGCACGGGTCAACTATCAAAATACTTGATACTCTTTGCATGTTGTTTTTCTTGGACAAAATGCTTACATTTTCCCTCATATTTTTCAGGATTAACTACCTGCAGTCAGCATGCGTCGAACTCGCAATGGACTTGACAAAAACAACAATAGGTATTCGTTACCACAATATAAAAACAATTTTATACCCATTACTTTACCTAGATTATTAAAATGGCACCAAAATCTAATGCAGCAATGAAAGACCTGACAAAGCAACCTCCAAACTTGCCACTCTACAATCTAATGATAATCAACCAGACATCATTACAGCAGCAATGAAGGATGCTGCATGGAAAAGGAAAGAAATACTTCAGCAGAAAAGGAATCAGGTGCTTATAAGATGTCCTCACTAGCATGTACTTATTCTTTTTGTGATGTTCCCAATGAGGAATAGATTTTAGTTTCTACAGTCAAGGTTAAATATTCAGTGAGAAATATCACAGGGGGTACATGCCAGATCTTCGGCTCCAGAAAGGAAATACTGCTAACTTCCATATACTTAATTTTATCTGCATGTTGTTGCTCTCAAACAAAGCGTTACAATGTTTTCCCTCATTTCAGGATTCACTAGCTGCACTCAACTTGCGTCGAAGAAACGGTGGATCAAATCAAAACAACAGAAGGTATTTATTACCCCAATACCAAAAAATAATTATATAGACATTAATTTACCTGGATTATTCAAATGATACCAAAATATAATGCAGCAACATATTGGGTGATCAAACAATACAAATACATGAGCAAGGAACCTCGCAGCTTGCGACAGTAGATTCTAATGATAGTCAATCAGATATTATCAGAGCAGCAACGAAGTAAGCTAGACGAAAAAGGAAAGAGATACTCCAGCTGAAAAGGGAAAGGAAACGAATAAGGACAGAAAAGGACAATAATGGCTACGAAGTATCAAATATAGCAAAGGATGTCACTCAAGTTTCAAATTTGGGAAAACCAAATTGCGTTTGTGAATTTTGCAATGCCATTATGTGGCATGGAGAGAAAAGCACAAACACACGTAACATCACAGTTCCAAAATTTGGTCTCTGCTGCAAGGAAGGGAAAATTAAATTACCACCACTGAAGCAAGCTCCGTTGTATCTCCGACAGCTACTACGTTACAATGAAAGAGGAGAGTCATCCAATTTTCGCCAGAACATCAGGTTGTACAACTCCATGTTCGCGTTCACTTCAATGGGAGGAAAGGTTGACTATGAAATTAATAAGCAGACACCTGGACCATATGTTTTCCGTTTGAATGGCCAAAACTACCATCAGATTGGCACTTTACTTCCTAAAGATGACATGATGAAACCAAAATTTGCCCAATTGTACATACATGACACAAAAAATGAAGTGCGTAACAGGATTACTGCATCAACTTCAATGGAGAGTAAGACAAACCCAGATGAAAACATTGTCAAAGGTCTACTAGAGATGCTAGATGAGCACAATGTTTTAGTCAAATCATTTTGTATGGCAAGGGACAGGTTCGAAAACCGAGATATTAAAGATGTAAGACTAAGATTGATCAACAAAAGGTCGAAAGATGGACGGCAATACAACCTCCCATCTGCCTCAGAAGTTGCAGCACTAATTATCGGGGAACAAGATGGAGAAAATAATGAATTTGATATAATAATTGAGACCAAAGACATAATGTTACAGAGGATTTCAGAGTTGCACCCAAGCTATATGTCAATGCAATACCCCTTGCTTTTTCCATATGGAGAAGATGGGTTCAGACCAGAAATAGAGTATCAAAAAAAGAGAGGCGACAAGGGTAAGAGAAAGTATGTAACAATGCTGGAGTTTTATGCATATCGCATCCAACAACGTCTTAACCAAGCAACAACCTTGCAAATGAGTGGACGTTTGTTTCTACAGTTCTTAGTTGATGCAGCAACGTGCATTGAACAATGGAGACTAAATTGGTACAGGACAAACCAAGGTAAGCTGAGGACAGAACTATACAGAGGACTGCATGATGCAATAGAAAATGTAGATACACGAATTGAACAAGTTGGCCAAAGAATTATACTACCCTCAACATATAATGGTAGACCTAGAAATAAGCAGCACAACTACCAAGATGCCATGGCGATTTGTCGTTGGGCTGGCTATCCTAATGTAACGCCCCCGATGTAACTTGCCATAATTGTAATCCAACTCTTGCCATTTCCGGCTATGTGTTATGATATTTTCCCTCCGAGGTTGGGTTCTCTCCGTTTTGCATTTTGGTCATGTCATGCATTTCATATCATGTCATCATGTGCATCGCATTCGCATACGTGTTCGTCTCATAAATCCGAGCATCTTTCCCGTTGTCCGTTTTGCGATCCGGCGCTCCTATGTCTCCCGGCGTCCCCTTTTACATTTCTTCGTGAGCGGGTATGAAACATTCTCGGAATGGACCGAGGTTTGACATGTGGCCTTGGTATAGCACCGGTAGACCGCCTGTCAAGTTTCGGGTCAATCGGAGTTCGTTTGGTACTCCAAAGGTTAACCGGGTAACCGCGAAGGCCTCGTTTGGTGCAGCCCAACTTCCCTCTCTAAGCGGCCCGTAACCCATATAAGTCACTCCCATGTCCTCCGCCGTTCGATCACGATCGCGTGGGCGAAAACCGCACTCCATTTGGAGCTCCCTAGCTCCTTCTGTCTATAAAAACATCTTCCCCGTCTAAATCTGAGAGTCTCACCCCGAAACCCTAGCTTCGCCTCGGAATCCACGCCGACAGCCCCGCCGCCGCCGGCCACCTCATCGCCACCACTTGGCACCCCCTGATTGGCCAGCCGCCGCCACGCGGGCGCCCCAGGCCAACCGGAGGGCGCCACGTCGCCTCCGCCCGAGGCCCACTTCGCCGCCGCCTCCTCCCCCGCGGGCCCGCGAGCCCGAGGCCGGCCCCCGCGGCTCGGGCCACCGCCGCCGCCCCGCGGGCGCCCCGCCCTCGCTGCCCCGTGGCTCCGCCTCGCCTCCCGCGCCTCCCCGTCGCCGGCGAGCCGCCGCCGCGCGCCCGTCCGCCCGCCGCCTCGCCCGTTCCCCCCGCGCCGTGCCCCGCGTCGCCGGAGTCGCCGTCGCCCGCGCCCTCCCCCGTCGCCGGTCGCCGCCCGCGCCGCCCGGGAGCCGCGCCTCCGCCGCCGACGCCCCGAGTCGCCTCGCCGACCCCGCGCCGCGCTCCGCCGCCTCGTTCCCGCGCCGGCGCGCGCCGCCCCGCGCTCCCCGGCGAGCTCCGCGCCGCTCGCCGGCCTCGCCGCCCCGCCATCGCCGCCGTCGCCGGTCGCCTCCCCCCACTCTGGCAGATCCGCGTCCGCCTCGGGAACCGCGCCGCCGAACCCTAGATCCGGAGGTCGTTTTTTTCACTAAGTCCCGTGCAATTTTGCAATATCATGCCGTGTTCCCAGTGCCATAACTTTGCATCTGCTGCTCCGATTCGTGCGTATAATATGTCGATTTGTTCGCCTGGAAGAGTACATCATTTTGTTCCATTGCACCATTTTCATTTGAAGTCATGTTGATGCCCGAAATGCTGTTAGAAGAGGGCTAGTTGATGTTAGTTGCTGGATCTTATCTGAACCATTTCTTTGTTCCATTGCACCATTTTGTTGTTCCTTGCATGATATGATGTTATTCTGTCCATGTCTAGTTACTATGCCATGTCTTATTGTTGTATGTATGCTTAGTTTATCATGAATTGCTCTGTAGTGAGTGCATCGAGCTCACGAACATGCCTAGTCGTTAACAGTTTTCTGCCATGTCCAGTTTTCTGCCAAGTCTGAAACCTGTAACGAAACTTGCTTATTTGACATGGGTGTTATCATATTTGCTGATCCTTTTTAGCTTATGGACAGTAAGAGTCTTTTGTCAAGTGCTTTGAGTAGATTCATGCCATGCCTTTCTTTGCTATGTTCTGAACCTGTAGCATGTTGTTTCGTTGCTCTGAACATGTCATCCTGATGTTAGTTTCTGCCACTTTGATAATTTCACTAAGTCTGGGAACTTGTTATCGTTTGCACTTTTGCCATGCTTGTTTGAACCTGTTATAATGTGAATTAGCCGTAGCTCAATGTTCATCTTTTGTCGAGCATCTTGAGTAGATTACTGTCATATGCTTTGTTGCCATGTTTGGGTGCAGTAGCTTAATTATTTGTTGCTTGCTAAGTAGCATCATGCTGTTTATGGCAGATTCGTGTCATTCTTGTTTTGCTTGCCATTTGCAAACCGTGCATCCGATTCCGGTGTACTTTATATCGATTTCAACCGAAATCACCTCATCTATCCAGCGGCATGCTTGGTTTGCCAAGATTATGCCCTGTTCATCCTTGTCCTTCCGGAGCATGCATACGCATTGCATATCACCTCTCGCATATCATGCCATGTTTTGCATCATGTTGCTTGCGCATTGCATCGTGGTTGATATTTGGTTCCTTTGCTTGTTTTCTTGTCTTGGGTAGAGCCGGGAGACGAGTACGTGAACGGGGATTCCGTTGAGAACGCTTACGAGGACCAAGCTTTCGACAACTCTGAGAACCTTGCAGGCAAGATGACCATACCCTCGAAATCACTTCTATCTTTGCTTGCTAGATTGCTCGCTCTTTTGCTATGCCTATGCTGCGATACCTACCACTTGCTATATCATGCCTCCTATATTGCCTTGTAAGCCCCTAACCATCCATGTCCTAGCAAACCGTTGTTTGGCTATGTTACTGCTTTGCTCAGCCCCTCTTATAGCGTTGCTAGTTGCAGGTGAAGATGAAGTTTGTTCCTTGTTGGAACATGGACTTGTTGTTCCTTGTTGGAACATGTTTACTTGTTGGGATATCACAAAACCTCTTATTTAATTAATGCATCTTTATACTTGGTAAAGGGTGGAAGGCTCGGCCTTATGCCTGGTGTTTTGTTCCACTCTTGCCACCCTAGTTTCCGCCATACCGGTATTATGTTCCCGGAGTTTGCGTTCCTTACACGGTTGGGTGATTTATGGGACCCCCTTGACAGTTCGCTTTGAATGAGACTTTTCCATCAAGGCCCAACATTGGTTTTACCATTTGCCACCACCTACCCCTTTTTCCCCCGGGTTTTCGCGAGCCCGAGGGTCATCTTTATTTTAGCCCCCCCCCCCCCCCCGGGCCAGTGCTTCTCTAAGTGTTGGTTCGAACCGAGCAGCCTGCGGGGCCACCTCGTGGCAACTCGAGGGCTGGTTTTACTCGTAGCTTGACTTATCCGGATGTGCCCTGAGACCGAGATATGTGCAGCTCCTATCAGGATTTGTCGGCACAATCGGGCGGTTTTGCTGGACTTGTTTTATTACTGCCGAGACGTCTTGTAGTCCGGGATTCCGAGACTGATCGGGTCTTCCCGGTAGAAGGAATATCCTTCGTTGACCGTGAGAGCTTATCATGGGCTAAGTTGGGACACCCCTGCAGGGTATTATCTTTCGAAAGCCGTGCCCGCGGTTATGAGGCAGATGGGAATTTGTTGATGTCCGGTTGTAGAAAACCCGAAGTTGACCTTACTAAAACACATCAACCGCGTGTGTAACCGTGATGGTCTCTTCTCGGCGGGGTCCGGGAAGTGAACACGGTTGTTGGAGTTATGTCTGACGTAGGTCGTTTTAGGATCACTTCTTGATCACTTCTAGCTTCACGACCGTGCTTTGCCTTCTCTTCTCGCTCTCTTTTGCGCTGTAGTCAACATATGCTAGTCGCTTGCTGCAGCTCCACCTCATAAACCCCTTTCCCACCTTTAAGCTTAAATAGTCTTGATCTCGCGGGTGTGAGATTGCTGAGTCCCCGTGACTCACAGATATTATCACCTCAGTTGCAGGTACCAACGATGTCAGTGCTGATGACGCGACCGAGCTCACTTGGGAGTTCGATGAGGAACGTGGCCGTTACTATGTTTCTTTTCCAGATGATCTGTAGTGGAGCCCAGTCGGGTGATCCGGGGATCTGTTTAGCATTTGGGGTAGTCTTCTTTCATTTTGGTACCGTAGTCGGACCTTGAGTGTAATCTGTTTGATGGATGTTATTTATGTACTTGTGTGAAGTGGCGATTGTAAGCCAACTATGTATCTTTTCCCCTTTATTTATTACATGGATTGTGTGAAGATTACCTCACTTGCGACATTGCTTTCAATGCGGTTATGCCTCTAAGTCGTGCCTCGACACGTGGGAGATATAGCCGCATCGAGGGCGTTACAAGTTGGTAATCAGAGCCTTTCCCGACCTTAGGAGCCCCCACTGTTTGATCGTCTTTAGTGGCCGAGTTGTGTCTAGAAAAAAATGTTTTGAGTCTTTTAGGAATTATATATCGGAGAGTTTAGGAATTCTTTTTACTCCCCAGTCCCTTCGACCTTCTGGTAAGGCATCCTGACGTAGATTTTTGACTCTTCTCTTCTCAAATTTCACTAAAAAAAAATTTTAGGATCACGCGGGTATATTACAATCGTTCCGATGGTTTTATGATGACAACATTGTCTTGGTTGCCTCCTGACATTTAGGGGTTGTGGCAGTGTCCCGGGGAGTTGAGCTTCGAGGTGTTGTCGTCATAATCTTATCGTTGCGGTTTTGGAATACCTGAGTTTAGTACGACCGACATCGAAAATCTCTTTTGTACAGTTGTTGGTGAGATAACTCTGATAGCCCAGTACTGTGGCGAGTGCAGGGGTATTGCCATGACTTGTATAACGGATGTGTTTTCGAAGGTTGAGGTAGATGATTTCCGAAGGTTTCTTGGTTATGTGTTGAAGGATGGATACAGCTGGTTGTAGGATTTGCTAGTTTGGGTGAGATATTATGCTTCCCCTGTATCCCCAACACCTGATTGCATAACCAGAAAGTTTCGGGAGTTTATAAGTGGGAATTCTTGTAGCTTTAGTATTTCTTCCGCAGATATTTGGTTTGTGATTGGGTAATCCTTACCAAGTATTTGTTCATATCCGTACCTTGTTGGTTTTATTCCTTACCATGTTCTAGTGGCTTCTCAGCTTTGGAAGTGTGATGATTTACATTGGAATTCATTCGTTCATTCTCGTTCGAATGTTAATTGTGAAGACTATATGTTGCAATTTCGTTCCTTTGATTCAGCTTCAATATATCTCTGTCAAGATGCTAATGGATGTCACCCTCTTCAGGATGGCTCCACCAACGCGTCAGAATCCGGAACGCAATGAAGGGAACCAGGCTAGCCCTCCGCCACCACCTCCGCCTCCGGAAGCTTGGCAAGCCTTGATGACTGCCACAAATGCCAATGCTCAGATTCTGATTCAGCTCTTGCAAGATCGCAACCAAGGTCAAGCTAATCAAGAGAATCAAGGCCAAGGCAACAATCAGCCGCATTTCGCTTCACTGAACCAGTTCCTTGCTAATCAGCCAAAGACTTTCAGCTACTGTGTCGAGGCCACAGACGCAGATGATTGGCTCGTGGACATCAGCAAACATTTCGAGTGCAGCAATGTGAGACCTGAGGACTTTGTCAAGTTTGCCTCTTTTCAACTCAAAGATCAAGCTGCTGAGTGGTTCCAGCAATACAAAGATTCCAGAGGAGGTCGTGTGATCACTTGGGATGATTTCCGTCGTGACTTCAAAGCGCACCACATTCCAGAAAGTGTTGTTGAGCTTAAGCATGAGGAATTCCGCAATCTCAAGCAAGGCAACATGACTGTCTATCAATACAACACTCAGTTCCAGAAGCTCTCTCGTTTTGCAAGGCAAGACATTCCTGATGAGAAGAGTATGATCTACCAATTCAGGCGTGGTCTCAGAGAAGATCTGCAACTTGCTCTCGTGCTTTTCGAGCCATTAAAGTATGATGAATTCTACAACATGGCACTGAAACAAGAAGCTGCTCAGCTCAAGTGTGAGGCTTCTAAGAAGAGAGTCAGAGACGCAGTTCAGTCTTCTTCTTCTTCACTTGTGGCAGCTAAGCAACAGAAGTTCTGGTTGCCTCCTCCTCCTCCGTTCCGTCAGCCTTATCAGCAGAAGAACTCAAGTGGCCGTGGATCTTCCCACCCACCCAACCCTGGCTATCAGAATAAGTCTAAGAACCAAGCTCCAAGGCCAAGTGCTCCTTACCATCGTCCGCTCTCAGAAGTGACTTGTAACAAATGTCAGCAGAAGGGTCACTATGCGAACAAGTGCTTCAATCAAAGGCGCCTTCCGCCTCCTCCTCCTGTGAAATCTTCCAGCAATGCAGTGGTCAAGCATAACTCCCAGCATGCCAAGGTGAACATGTTGAATGCAGCTCAAGCAGAGGAGTCTTCTAAAGTGATCATGGGTAATCTTCCTGTTAATGATATTCCTGCCAAAGTCTTATTCGATACCGGTGCATCACATTGTTTCATCTCAAGACCTTTTGCATCTAAGCATGATTTCGTTACTCAAGTTTTGCCGAGACATTTGTCTATTGTGTCCCCGGGTAAGCAATTGACTTCTCGAGTTTCGGTTCCGGATGTTTCCATCAAGATGGGCGACTATAAATTTCTATCTTCTCCAATGGTGCTTGGTGACTCTGATATTGATCTTATCCTCGGGATGGACTGGCTTTCTAAGCACAAGGCTCAGCTTGAGTGTGCTGCCAGGGAAATCAAATTGACTCACACTTAGAACGATGTGATCATCTATGCTTCTCGTGATGATACCATTCGGTTGTTTTCTCTCAATGAGATGGGTGAAATGGAGGCTATCTCTAAGATTCCAGTCGTTTGTGAGTACCAAGATGTTTTTCCAGAAGAGCTTCCGGGTATGCCTCCCCGTCGGCCAGTTGAATTCGTTATTGAGCTTGAGCCTGGCACGGAACCCGTTTGCAAGCGTCCTTACAAGCTTGGACAAGATGAGCTCAAGGAATTGAAGATTCAACTCGATAAACAAGAACGTCTGGGTCTGATCAGACCGAGTTCTTCTCCTTGGGGTTGTGGTGTTCTTTTTGTCAAGAAGAAGGATGGCACGGACCGACTTTGCGTCGATTACCGTCCATTGAACAAGAAGACTATCAAGAACAAGTACCCACTTCCCAACATCAATGAGCTATTTGAGCAACTCAAAGGTGCTAAGGTGTTCTCCAAGCTTGACCTTCGTATGGGTTATCATCAGATTCGCATTCGTGAAGAAGATATTCCCAAGACAGCATTCAGAACAAGCTTTGGTTCTTATGAATATACTGTCATGTCCTTCGGCCTTGTCAATGCGCCTCCGTCTTTCACTCGATTGATGAATTTCATCTTCAACCCCTACATCAACGAATTTGTCTTGGTCTATCTCGATGATATTTTGGTCTTCTCCAAGAATAAGAAGGATCATGCCGAACATTTGCGGTTGGTACTCGACAAGCTCAGAGAGTATCAATTATATGCGAAGTTCTCCAAATGTGAATTCTGGCTTGATGAAGTTCTTTATCTTGGTCATATCATCTCTGCCAAGGGCATCGCTGTTAATCCAGAGAGGGTGTCTGCAGTTTTGAATTGGAATCCTCCTCAGAATGTCAAGCAGCTTCGCAGTTTTCTTGGACTTGCAAGCTATTGCAGAAGATTCGTTGAGAATTTCTCCAAGATTGCAAAGCCTCTTTCCAACCTCCTCCAGAAGCATGTGAAATATGTCTGGTCTCCTGAGTGTGACGTTGCTTTCAACACTCTCAAAGAGAAACTTGTCACTGCTCCAGTTCTGACTCCTCCTGACGAATCAAAGCCTTATGAAGTATTCTGTGATGCTTCTCTCCAGGACCTCGGTGCCGTCTTAATGCAAGAGAAGAAGGTTGTTGCCTATACCTCTCGCCAGTTGAAGCCCAATGAAAGGAACTACCCCACTCACGATCTTGAGTTGGCGGCAGTTGTCCATGCACTAATAACATGGAGACATCTCCTATTGGGAAGGAAAGTGGACATTTTCACAGATCACAAGAGCCTCAAGTATATCTTCACTCAGCCTCATCTCAACCTCAGGCAAACTCGATGGGTCGAAATGATTCAAGAGTATAATCCGAGTATTGAATATACTCCAGGCAAGGCTAATGTGGTTGCAGACGCTTTGAGCAGAAAGGCTTACTGCAACAGCTTAATCCTCAAGCCTTTTCAACCAGATCTTTGTGAAGCTTTCCGCAAGTTGAATCTCCAAGTTGTTCCTCAAGGTGTTCTTGCCAACCTCGTTGTCTCTCCTACTTTGGAAGATCAGATTCGTGAGGCACAATTGTTGGATACCATGGTGAAGAAGGTGAAACGTGGTATTGACAAGAGCATCCCCAAATACAAGTGCTATCGAGTTGATGACAGAGATACTCTTTTCTTCGAGGACCGGATCGTGGTTCCAAAGGGTGATCTTCGTAAAGTCATTATGAATGAAGCACACAATTCTCTTCTGTCCATTCATCCTGGAAGTTCGAAGATGTACCATGACCTCAAGCAGTCGTATTGGTGGACTCGAATGAAGCGTGAGATCGCTCAATTCGTGAATGAGTGTGATGTTTGCAGAAGGGTGAAAGCAGAACACCAACGACCAGCTGGACTTCTCCAACCTCTTGCTATTCCAGAATGGAAGTTTGATCATATCGAAATGGACTTCGTGACTGGTTTTCCTAAGTCCAAGTGTGGAAATGATGCTATCTTCGTCGTCATCGACAAGCTCACCAAAGTGGCTCATTTTCTTCCTATCAAAGAGTCTATCACAGCAGCGCAGCTGGCAGAGCTTTACACCTCCAGAATTGTCTCTTTGCACGGCATTCCGCAATTGATCTCTTCAGACCGTGGCAGCATCTTTACCTCCAAGTTTTGGGATTCTTTTCAGACGGCCATGGGCACCAATATTCGATTCAGCACAGCGTTCCACCCTTAGACTAGTGGACAAGTTGAGCGTGTCAACCAAATTCTTGAAGATATGCTCAGAGCCTGTGTTATCTCTTTCGGCATGAAGTGGGAGGATTGTCTTCCTTATGCTGAATTCTCTTACAACAACAGCTTTCAAGCCAGCTCGGGTAAAGCCCCATTCGAGATTCTCTATGGCAGAAAGTGTCGTACTCCTCTCAACTGGTCTGAAACCGGTGAACGTCAATTGCTCGGCAATGATTTGATCTCAGAGGCTGAGGCCATGTGCAAGGTGATTCGTGAGAACCTCAAAGCAGCGCAGTCGCGCCAGAAGAGCTATTACGACAGCAAACACCGAGATGTGGCATTCGATATCGGAGACCATGTTTACCTCCGCGTCTCTCCAATGAAAGGAACTCGTCGCTTCGGTATCAAGGGGAAACTTGCCCCGCGATACGTCGGTCCCTTCAAGATCATCGGCAAACGAGGCGATCTCGCCTATCAACTTGAGCTCCCCTCCAACTTTGCAAATGTGCACGATGTCTTCCACGTGTCACAGCTTCGCAAGTGCTTCAAGACGCCTGAGTGCACCATCAACTTCGAAGAGATTGATCTTCAAGAAGATTTGTCCTATCATGAGCATCCAGTTGCCATTCTTGAGACAACTGAGCGCAAGACTCACAACAAGTCAATCAAATTCCTCAAAGTGAAATGGTCACATCATTCAGACCGAGAAGCCACCTAGGAGCGTGAAGACCACCTACGTTCCGAGTATCCGGAGTTCTTTCAGTCCTAGATCTCGGGACGAGATCCTCTCGTAGTGGTGGTGTGTTGTAACGCCCCCGATGTAACTTGCCATAATTGTAATCCAACTCTTGCCATTTCCGGCTATGTGTTATGATATTTTCCCTCCGAGGTTGGGTTCTCTCCGTTTTGCATTTTGGTCATGTCATGCATTTCATACCATGTCATCATGTGCATCGCATTCGCATACGTGTTCGTCTCATAAATCCGAGCATCTTTCCCGTTGTCCGTTTTGCGATCCGGCGCTCCTATGTCTCCCGGCGTCCCCTTTTACATTTCTTCGTGAGCGGGTATTAAACATTCTCGGAATGGACCGAGGTTTGACATGTGGCCTTGGTATAGCACCGGTAGACCGCCTGTCAAGTTTCGGGTCAATCGGAGTTCGTTTGGTACTCCAATGGTTAACCGGGTAACCGCGAAGGCCTCGTTTGATGCAGCCCAACTTCCCTCTCTAAGCGGCCCATAACCCATCTAAGTCACTCCCATGTCCTCCGCCGTTCGATCACGATCGCGTGGGCGAAAACCGCACTCCATTTGGAGCTCCCTAGCTCCTTCTGTCTATAAAAACGTCTTCCCCGTCTAAATCTGAGAGTCTCACCCCGAAACCCTAGCTTCGCCTCGGAATCCGCGCCGACAGCCCCGCCGCCGCCGGCCACCTCATCGCCGCCACATGGCACCCCCTGATTGGCCAGCCGCCGCCACGCGGGCGCCCCGGGCCAACCGGAGGGCGCCACCTCGCCTCCGCCCGAGGCCCACTTCGCCGCCGCCTCCTCCCCCGCGGGCCCGCGAGCCCGAGGCCGGCCCCCGCGGCCCGGGCCACCGCGGCCGCCCCGCGGGCGCCCCGCCCTCGCTGCCCCGCGGCTCCGCCTCGCCTCCCGCGCCTCCCCGTCGCCGGCGAGCCGCCGCCGCGCGCCCATCCGCCCGCCGCCTCGCCCGTTCCCCCCGCGCCGTGCCCCGCGTCGCCGGAGTCGCCGTCGCCCGCGCCCTCCCCCGTCGCCGGTCGCCGCCCGCGCCGCCCGGGAGCCGCGCCTCCGCCGCCGACGCCCCGAGTCGCCTCGCCGACCCCGCGCCGCGCTCCGCCGCCTCGTTCCCGCGCCGGCGCGCGCCGCCCCGCGCTCCCCGGCGAGCTCCGCGCCGCTCGCCGGCCTCGCCGCCCCGCCATCGCCGCCGTCGCAGGTCGCCTCCCCCCACTCCGGCAGATCCGCGTCCGCCTCGGGAACCTCGCCGCCGAACCCTAGATCCGGAGGTCGTTTTTTTCACCAAGTCCCGTGCAATTTTGCAATATCATGCCGTGTTCCCAGTGCCATAACTTTGCATCTGTAGCTCCGATTCGTGCGTATAATATGTCGGTTTGTTCGTCTGGAAGAGTACATCATTTTGTTGCATTGCATCATTTTCATTTGAAGTCATCTTGATGCCCGAAATGCTGTTAGAAGAGGGCTAGTTGATGTTAGTTGCTGGATCTTATCTGAACATGCACTTTTGTCATTTTTGCCATGATCGATGTGTACCTCCTATGAAGTTGAGTCCTACATGAGTTTTGTAATATGCCATGTTAGCTATCCAGAGGATTTTTCCATGTATTTTTATGATCTATATGGTGACTAGCACAAACATGCAAACTAGGTGTCTTGATGTTGCTGATTTCAGAGACTTAGTGATTTCACCAAGTCCCTGACTGCTGTTATTTTCATGCCATGTATTCATGTTCTTTCTGAGTGATCTATGCATAATTTGAGCATGATCAGTAAGGGAGTTTTGAACTTGAGTATTTGGGTAATCCATCCATGCCTTTGTTTGCAATTATGGAGTGCCATAGCTTGAGTCAATCGAGCTCTACTTTTGCTTCAAAATGTTGCTGGCAGATTGTTTACCTGTTATTCGATTTTGCCAAGCTTGGTATAGTTGATCCTTGCATGATATGATGTTATTATGGCCATGTCTAGTTACTATGCCATGTCTTATTGATGTATGTATGCTTAGTTTATCATGAATTGCTCTGTAGTGAGTGCATCGAGCTCACGAACATGCCTAGTCGTTAACAGTTTTCTGCCATGTCCAGTTTTCTGCCAAGTCTGAAACCTGTAACGAAACTTGCTTATTTGACATGGGTGTAATCATATTTGCTGATCCTTTTTAGCTTATGGTCAGTAAGAGTCTTTTGTCAAGTGCTTTTAGTAGATTCATGCCATGCCTTTCTTTGCTATGTTCTGAACTTTAGCATGTTGTTTCGTTGCTCTGAACATGTCATCCTGATGTTAGTTTCTGCCACTTTGATAATTTCACTAAGTCTGGGAACTTGTTATCATTTGCACTTTTGCCATGCTTGTTTGGACCTGTTATAATGTGAATTAGCCGTAGCTCAATGTTCATCTTTTGTCGAGCATCTTGAGTAGATTACTGTCATATGCTTTGTTGCCATGTTTGGGTGCAGTAGCTTAATTATTTGTTGCTTGCTAAGTAGCATCATGCTGTTTATGGCAGATTCGTGTCATTCTTGTTTTGCTTGCCATTTGCAAACCGTGCATCCGATTCCGGTGTACTTTATATCGATTTCAACCGAAATCACCTCATCTATCCAGTGGCATGGTTGGTTTGCCAAGATTATGCCCTGTTCATCCTTGTCCTTCCGGAGCATGCATACGCATTGCATATCACCTCTCGCATATCATGCCATGTTTTGCATCATGTTGCTTGCGCATTGCATCGTGGTTGATATTTGGTTCCTTTGCTTGTTTTCTTGTCTTGGGTAGAGCCGGGAGACGAGTACGTGAACGAGGATTCCGTTGAGAACGCTTACGAGGACCAAGCTTTCGACAACTCTGAGAACCTTGCAGGCAAGATGACCATACCCTCGAAATCACTTCTATCTTTGCTTGCTAGATTGCTCTCTCTTTTGCTATGCCTATGCTGCGATACCTACCACTTGCTATATCATGCCTCCTATATTGCCTTGTCAGCCCCTAACCATCCATGTCCTAGCAAACCGTTGTTTGGCTATGTTACTGCTTTGCTCAGCCCCTCTTATAGCGTTGCTAGTTGCAGGTGAAGATGAAGTTTGTTCCTTGTTGGAACATGGACTTGTTGTTCCTTGTTGGAACATGTTTACTTGTTGGGATATCACAAAACCTCTTATTTAATTAATGCATCTTTATACTTGGTAAAGGGTGGAAGGCTCGGCCTTATGCCTGGTGTTTTGTTCCACTCTTGCCACCCTAGTTTCCGCCATACCGGTATTATGTTCCCGGAGTTTGCGTTCCTTACACGGTTGGGTGATTTATGGAACTCCCTTGACAGTTCGCTTTGAATGAGACTTTTCCAGCAAGGCCCAACATTGGTTTTACCATTTGCCACCACCTACCCCTTTTTCCCCCGGGTTTTCGCGAGCCCGAGGGTCATCTTTATTTTAGCCCCCCCGGGCCAGTGCTTCTCTAAGTGTTGGTTCAAACCGAGCAGCCTGCGGGGCCACCTCGTGGCAACTCGAGGGCTGGTTTTAGTTGTAGCTTGACTTATCCGGATGTGCCCTAAGACCGAGATATGTGCAGCTCCTATCAGGATTTGTCGGCACAATCGGGCGGTTTTGCTGGACTTGTTTTATTACTGCCGAGACGTCTTGTAGTCCGGGATTCCGAGACTGATCGGGTCTTCCCGGTAGAAGGAATATCCTTCGTTGACCGTGAGAGCTTATCATGGGCTAAGTTGGGACACCCCTGCAGGGTATTATCTTTCGAAAGCCGTGCCCGCAGTTATGAGGCAGATGGGAATTTGTTGATGTCCGGTTGTAGAAAACCCGAAGTTGACCTTAACTAAAACACATCAACCGCGTGTGTAACCGTGATGGTCTCTTCTCGGCGGGGTCCGGGAAGTGAACACGGTTGTTGGAGTTATGTCTGACGTAGGTCGTTTCAGGATCACTTCTTGATCACTTCTAGCTTCACGACCGTGCTTTGCCTTCTCTTCTCGCTCTCTTTTGCGCTGTAGTCAACATATGCTAGTCGCTTGCTGTAGCTCCACCTCATAAACCCCTTTCCCACCGTTAAGCTTAAATAGTCTTGATCTCGCGGGTGTGAGATTGCTGAGTCCCCGTGACTCACAGATATTATCACCTCAGTTGCAGGTACCAACGATGTCAGTGCTGATGACGCGACCGAGCTCACTTGGGAGTTCGATGAGGAACGTGGCCGTTACTATGTTTCTTTTCCAGATGACCTGTAGTGGAGCCCAGTCGGGTGATCCGGGGATCTGTTTAGCATTTGGGGTAGTCTTCTTTCATTTTGGTACCATAGTCGGACCTTGAGTGTAATCTGTTTGATGGATGTTATTTATGTACTTGTGTGAAGTGGCGATTGTAAGCCAACTATGTATCTTTTCCCCTTTATTTATTACATGGATTGTGTGAAGATTACCTCACTTGCGACATTGCTTTCAATGCGGTTATGCCTCTAAGTCGTGCCTCGACACGTGGGAGATATAGCCGCATCGAGGGCGTTACACCTAATCTCTTCATCACTTTTACATGCAATCCGAAATGGCCAGAAATACAGGATATGCTGGATATGATTCCAGGCCAGAAACCTGAAGATCGTCCAGACATTGTTGCCAGAGTATTCATGTTAAAACTGAAGGAACTTATGAATGACATAAAGAACGAGAAGTGTTTCAGACAAACAATTGCGAGTAAGTTTACCAACCAACTATAGATTTACTATTGCCTAGATGATTGTCCTAAATCATTTCTTCTCAAATTTCTTTACTTGCATGCAGTTGTCTAGACGATAGACTTCCAAAAAAGAGGCCTCCCTCATGCACATATACTGGTGTTTCTACATCCAGATGATAAAGATCCCAGTCCTTCCCAGATTGACAAAATCATATCAGCCGAAACTCCTGACAAGAATAGTGATCCAGATGGGTATGAAGCAGGGCACACCCAAAATCACCATGCATGGTCGATAAAAGTTGTGCCAAACATTTCCCCAAGAGTTTTTGCACTGAAACTACAATAGATGAAGATAACTATCCAGTATATAGAAGACGAGATGATGGCAATACTGTGGACAAAAACGGAGTGAAGCTAGACAATAGATTTGTTGTGCCATACAATAGAAACATACTGGTCAAGTATCAAGCCCACATAAATGTTGAATGGTGCAACAGATCAAGGTCTATAAAGTATTTGTTCAAATACATCCACAAAGGAGAAGATCGAACAACTGTATTAATAGAAACAGAAGAGCAACAAAGAGAAACAAGAGGTGGCAAGTTAACAAACAGGGACAACGAAATCAAGAGATACCTTGGTGCTCGGTACATATCTGGATGTGAAGCCGCGTGGCGCACATTTCAGTTTCCTCTCAGTATAGAGAGCCTGCTGTTGAAAGGTTACAATTTCACCTAGAAAATGAACGTGTTGTGGTATTCCCAGACTCGATGGATTTAGATAAAATCATATCTCGGCCTAACATAGAAAAGACAATGTTCACAGAATGGATGACAACCAACCAACTACATGAGGAAGCTCGCAGTTTGACGTATGCACAGTTTCCAACCAAATGGACTGGGCATGCAAAAGAGAAAGAATGGAGGAAAAGACGTGGTGGTAAAAAAAACCATAGGCATGATTTACTATGCACAACCAACAAGCGGTGAAAAATACTACTTGAGAATGCTTCTAAATACCGTTAAAGGATGCAGATCCTATGAAGAAATCCGAGCAGTTGATGGGGTTGTATATCCAACATACAAATCTGCATGTTATGCTCTTGGGCTACTTAATGACGAGAAGGAGTGGGATGACTGCATCAAGGAAGAATCCCATTGGTCCTCTGCTCCTCAAATGCGCCAACTTTTCTGCACAATACTTTTATTTTGCGAGGTGACTGATCCTGCAAAGTTGTGGCAAACAAACTGGGAGTTACTATCTGAGGACATCCAACGTCGACAAAGAAGAATACTCAATTTTCAGGCCCTAGAACTCAACTCATTGCAAATAAAGAGCCTCCTCTTGGCAGAGATCGAACACCTATTGGCTAAAGGTGGTAAGTCCCTCAAAGATTTTCCAGGAATGCCACTACCAGATAGTTCAATTCTTCAAGATATAAATAATAGATTAGTAAATGAGGAACTAAACTACGATAAAGATTCTTTAAGAATAGAGCACACAGGGTTACTACAAAAGATAAATCAAGATTAGAGGATGGCTTTTGATGTTATAATAGAATCAGTTAGCAGTAGTCGTGAAAAACTGATTTTCGTTGACGGATATGGTGGAACTGGAAAGACATTTCTGTGGAAAGCAGTCACGACAAAATTAAGATCCGAAGGAAAAATAGTTCTAGCAGTAGCTTCAAGTGGTATAGCAACACTTCTTTTACAGGGTGGAAGAATAGCTCATTCAAGATTTCACATTCCGCTCAAAATCACAAACGAGTCGACATGCAACATCAAGCAAGGAACATTTCTCGCGGAACTAATAAAGAAAACTTCATTGATAATATGGGATGAAGCACCTATGACACACAAGCACTGTTTTGAGGCACTAGACAAGAGTTTGAGAGACATACTTCGATTCACAAATGAGGATGCCGAGCATAGACCATTTGGAGGAATGACAGTAGTCTTGGGAGGTGACTTCAGACAAATCCTACCAGTTATACCAAAGGGGAAAAGGGAACATATCATTTCGGCATCTATAAAGAGATCCTACCTATGGAAGAACTTTGAGGAGTACCGACTCACATAAAATATGCGTCTGAATTCATCCGAAGGTAGTCCAGAAGAGAAAGCAAAGACAGCTGAATTTGGAAACTGGATACTAAACATCGGCGATGGCACAACAGCAACAATAGATGATGAAGACTGGGTTAGCATCCCAGAAGACATTATTTTAAATAAAGGAGATGACCCAAAATCATCTATAGTTAATAACACATACCTGGAATTACACAACAAGTACACTGATAGAACATACCTAGAGGAAAGAGCGATCATGTGCCCAAGGAACGAGACTGTTGACCAGATTAACACCTACATCATGAGTCAAATTCCTGGAGAAGACGAAGATATGTTGTACCCAACTGAATTTCTAAATAGTCTAACATTTTCTGGAATACCAGATCATGAATTGAGGCTGAAAATAGGATTACCAGTAATGCTTATGAGGAACATCAATAAAAGTGCAGGACTTTGCAATGGGACAATAATAACAATAACACAGCTAGGAAAGCGTTTCATCGAAGGCCAGGTCATAACAGGTACTAACATTGGGGACAAAGTTTACATCCCACGAATTATTATGTCACCAAGTGATTCAAAATGGCCTTTCATTCTGAAAAGGAGACAATACCCAATATCAGTGTGCTTTTTTTAGAAAAGGAGGAAGACCCCCGGCCTCTGCATCTGGGCGATGCATACAGCCACTTTATTAATTATTCTCAAAATACCTTACAAAGAATCTGAAGCCACCGTATAGGCAACATCTGTTGCTACTCCTATTCATTTGATGAAGGGATGCTGATAGTCCGGGCCTAATACCAAATAGACCTCGCAGCCAAACCTAACATCTAAGACCTAAGTTTCCATCCAGGACGCCTGCCGGGTATGGGTCACCCACCGGTCCGGCGCACTCCTCAACCAGGACGCCTGCCGGGTATGAGGCCGCCGCAGCCACCTGCCACGAATCCATCTTCAGAGATGTACTGCTGCATCTACCTTGCCCGGTCTAGCTGCCGTCGACGCCACCACGACGCTAGACAACGCCACCATCCTGCGCTCGTCCATCAACACACGCCCAGCAGCGAGACCCCGCTGCTCCATGCTGCTGAGACCCGCCATTGTCGACGTATCAGATGCAACGCCGCTCCTCCTTCGCGAACACACCTTCTACCACTGGTCCTATCCCCTCCACCTGCAGATCCTTTGCACTCCCAACCGAGCCCAGTGCCCCTGACGACACCTCCAGGAAGGTCACGACGCAAAAAGCGCCGCTGCCGCCAGATCCGAGAAGGATTGAAGGTTTTCAGCCGGCCGGGGATCGGGTTGGGTAGATTGGGCCCTCAGTTGTGCCTTCATGAAGGAAAGCGGCGCCCATGAGAGTCGCCGCCGGGCCGGCTAGACTGGCCAAGGTTACCCCCGGACACAAAGTACACCACCAGGGCTCACCACCACCTGAGCCTGCAGCCGCAAACCACCAGGACGACGACAGAGGCAGTAGGAGAAAGGGGAACCTCCAGATCTGACGCAACGGAGAACCACGCCATGGCCGGACTCCACCGGCGACCGGCCACCCGAGCGGCCGAGTACGCTGGCCAGCGTCGCCTGCAGATGTCTCCGGCCGGCCACCGGACGACGCCGCCTCGTCTATAGGGCCGCCGCCCAAGGATCCGCATGCCACCGACGCGATACTCCAGCCGGCAGGCCGACGAGATCGATCCGGGCGCCGAGATCCCCGCCGCCACCTTCCTCGGCGTCCGCGCGGGCTTTGCCGGCGGCCGTCTCCGGCGTCGGCGAGGGACGGAAGGGGGATGAGGGGAGGCGGGCGGCGATAGATGCGATCGCCCCCGAGTCGCCAGGGGCGACGCGAGGGCCCCGTGAGTTTTGATAACTGAGAATACTTTAAGCGCTATTGGAGTAGTTGTATTCAATATGTGTGCTTTGCTATGACAATAAACAAAAGTCAGGGGCAATCTCTCAAAAAGGTTGGACTCTACTTAGAAAGGCAAGTGTTCACACATGGCCAACTCTATGCTGCAATGTCAAGGGTTACCAGCAGAAATGGATTGCGGATACTTATATCAGATGTAGAGCGTCCATCCGACAAGGTTGCAAAAAACATTGTTTACAAGGATATATTATAGATTTTTTTTAATAACTAGACGTAGAAGTTAAGAACAAATATAAACATTCTTAAATGACCAAATATAATGTGTTGCAGACATAGCAGCCTTTTTTTTTCTGGAAAGACATAGCAGCCTTATCTCTTTTAAATTGGTTTTTAAAATTGTTTTAAATGGTTATCTCTGAAATATTATATTTGTCAGCAAGGTACTTCTCTCTGCATTTACAGGTAAACAAAAATCTGCGAGCAAGGGCTGACAACTGATTTGACAAGATCAATACCAGTTATATATGTATGCATTAGGGACGTGGCTCTAAAGTTACAGAGCCATTGAAGAACCAAGATCATTTTCTCAATTACTATAAAATTTCTTTCTTACATAGCCTACCAGTCATATCCAATTTCACAAATAATAGAAAATACTGGAACAAGTAATTTCGTAGCTGCATCTGCCAGCAATTTCCTTGATGGCTCCTTTACTATCGTCTCTCAAGTACACTTTACAGCAAGATGCAAACATACGCTGCTCAAATTTATTTAATACAAAGAGGAGATGGTAAGGCAAAGGGAGATATGCACCTGTTCGTGCAAACGCACAGTAAAGAGGAAAAGATGCATACCGAATGGATAAGATAATGCCACTTTCTTTGGTAGATGGATAGGTGTTGCCGGCGCTGCTGCTGCATGAGGAAACTCCGCTCAGCAACGCGGGCGCCGGAGGAGATTACGGGGCTGTTTGGTTCTAGGACTAGCATTGCCACACTTTGCCATATATTTTTGCCAAACTTGCCTAAGGTTAGTTCATCAAAACGAGAGCCACAAGTTGGCAAGCCTAAGAGAATCTTGCCACACTTTGTATGTCTATGCCATGTGGGGCCTAAGTGTGGCTTGAACCAAACACTCACCTAAGTTGGTCAAACTTGCCTAACCTTAGGTGTAGCAATCTTTGGCAAAGTTTGTTACAAACCAAACAGCCCCTACAGCTTCGGCCGAGACGGCGTACCACACCGCAAAGGGGAACGGCCAGATGGCCGGCGCTCCGGCCGGCGATGTGATGCGATTCGCCATGGAGGACTATAGAAGGTTAATGATGCACGCACTGTCCATGAGATCCACAGGCGAAGCCGCTCTCATGGCGCCGGTCAGAGGGGCGCGCCCTAGACACCACGGCAGCGCCGACCGCTGCCTCCGAAACCCGCCGCTCATGCTACGAAAAATCTGTAACTAATAATAATGCGCACATCTAAATGGACATTAGCCACAGTGTAACTCATACAGAAAATACAATTTCTATTTCAGTTGACTATATGGGACTAATTTTAGTAGTAACTAACAAAAAAGAGTAACGAAAATCGGGATTATTATTTTTATCTTCCTGGCTATTCTATTTTAAATGGACAGCACAACTCCCTACAAATAAACTACGGTTTAAATACATCCAGTTCTGCGTCAACTAATTCCGAAAAATGGGAGTATATTACACAAAATGAAACTCATAAAAAGAAAATACAGATGATAGCAAAATCTAATTGTTGAGTATACAATTTACCCAAGGAGTTTTCGAAGGAGTTATATAATTGATCATGCAAAGTAGTGAGTTTAGGGGTATATGATACTATTTTTAATGTTAATCTCAAGAAAAAATATTTAAAAAATTGTGGTTTCTCAAAATAACATACTTAGCACCCATATTTATATCCAATAGTACATCAATTAAGGCCACAAAAAATCATAGCAAAAAAAATCATAGCAAAATCTAATTGTGTAACATACAATTCACCAAACAAGTTTTTGAAGAAGACCTAGAATTGATCGCTATCGAGCAAAGTACTAAGGTTAACAAATATACTAATTTCAAATTCAATCTCAAGGAACAAATTTATAAAAAAACATTGTAGCTTCTCAAAATAAAAAGTTTAGCAATCTTTATATCCAAGAGTACGTCATTGAGACCATAAATAACCATGCATTACCTTCCATGAAAGTTTATGTTTTACCCCACAATAAATATGCTAGCCCGTGCAAACGGACGGGTAGACGACTAGTTGTACTAACCCTTCTGATTTGCACATAGCGTACAAGTGAAGCCCAGCAAGAGGGCCAAGAAAATAAGCCGGCCAAAGAGCCGGTCGTGATTGACCCGGAGCTCACAACAACCGCTCCTGACACCTCCACACATGAGCCGCCGCCTGAACCGGCCCATGATATTCCAGCACCAACTTCTGATCCGCCTGCCGAACAAGCTCTTGACGGCTCTGATAACCGGGAGATTCCTAGCCCGGCCAAAACAGACGACCCGGAAGTTGAGATCCTTAAGACTCAGTTTGTTGAACCGGGAAGACCCACTGTACTTGCCAAGTGTTCTGCCAAGGAAGATCTTTGGAACACCGAAAAGACAAGCTGGACGTCACTGATTATACTCATCTGAGTATTGGACAGATAGTCTCCGGCTATATAAGTCAAGTGCACAGTATCCGTGACCTGGAAGTTGATATGGTGAAACAAATACACCAAAAATCTGAGGTATAACTCTTGTTGCTATTCCTTATTCCTCCTTACTATACCAGCCCCCAAGTCTATTGCTTATGAGAAAATATGTTGTAGACTTAGAATCCGCTTAGCACTGCTTCTCAGACGCCCGGCTTATCCTGTAGCACCAGAAGGCCGGCTTAAAACAAGATGTTTGAGACGGCGTAATATAATACTTTGAACTGCAATATGCATTAGCCCCCAAGTGCCAAGTATCTTTGCTTGCAATGTGCTTGGGACTTAATTTCCATGAACCGCCGCAGTAAATAGAGTTCTTCAGCGTACATTAGCCCCCAAGTGTCAAGTATCTTTGCTTTGCAAAAATGCTTGTGACTTAATGTTGCATTATGATATTTATGACGGTAACCCGGCCATTGATACAGGCCGCCATGAACCAATTCGAATCGGAGATCTCTGACTTGAAGAACCGCCTAGAAGCTCAGGAGGCTGAAACCCAAAAGGCCAACTCCAAATTTGAGTTCAGTATATCTGAACAAGAGAAATTGAGGAAAAGCTTTGAAGCAGACAAAAAAAGCATGGGCTGATGAAAAGGTCTCCTTGATCACCCGGGCAGAGAAAGCGGAGGCGTGTCTTGCAGAAGCAACTGCCGAGCTATCCGGCTTAAAGCACCATGTATCTCAGATGGTCTCAGCAATCTTTGGTAAGCTATTCTGCAAATGTTTAATACTGCAAATCTTTGGTCACCACTATATCATCCACGTAAGCGTGAAAATTGCGCCCAATCTGATTGTGGAGACAGTTCTGTACACACCGTTGATAAGTTGCCTGGGCACTCTTGAGCCCAAACGGCATAGACACATAGCAGAAGGCTCCGAACAGAGTGATGAAGGCCGTCTTCTCCTGGTCCTTAACTGCCATCTTGATCTGATGATAACCAGAGTAAGCATCCAGAAAGCTCAAGTGCTCACAACCCGCCGTAGCATCCATGATTTGATCAATATGGGGAGAGCAAAAGGATCAGCCGGACAAGCCTTATTTAAGTCCGTGTAATCCACACACATCCGCCAGGTGCCGTTTTTCTTAAGTACAAGCACCGGGTTAGCCAACCACTCTGGGTGAAAAACTTCAACAATGAACCCAACCGCTAAGAGCCGGGCCACCTCCTCACAAATAGCTTTACGTCTCTCTTCGTTGAACCGGCGAAAGAATTGCCTGACCGGTTTAAAATTCGGATCAATATTAAGAGTGTGCTCAGTGAGTTCTCTCGGTACACCCAGCATGTCGGAAGGTTTCCATGCAAAGATGTCCCGATTCTCACGGATGAACTCGATGAGTGTGCTTTCCTATTTAGGATCCAGATTGGCATTGATGCTGAATTGTTTAGATGAGTCGCCTGGAGTAAAATCAACAAGCTTGGTTTCATCCGCTGACTTAAACTTCATCGCCTGGTCATGCTCTGTGGTCGGCTTTTTCAGAGATGTCATATCTGCCGGGTCAACATTATCTTGATAAAACTTCAGCTCTTCTGCTGCACAAATAGACTCAGCATAAGGCGCGTCCCCCTCTTCGCATTCTAGGGCTATCTTTCGACTCCCATGAACAGTAATGGTGCCCCTGTGACCCGGCATCTTGAGTAGTAAATAAACATAACACGGTCGCGCCATGAACTTGGCATAAGCCGGCCGTCCAAATAGAGCATGATATGGGCTATTGATCTTGACCACCTCAAAGGTTAATTTCTCATCCCTAGAATCATATTCATCTCCGAAGGCTACCGCCAGCTCAATCTTGCCAACTGGGTAAGCCGACTTACCAGGCACCACTCCATGGAAAACGGTGTTGGACGTTGTCGGTGTCAAAACCGGCGGATCTCGGGTAGGGGGTCCCGAACTGTGCGTCTAGGCGGATGGTAAAACCCTACGTCCTGCTTGATTAATATTGATGATATGGGTAGTACAAGAGTAGACTACCACGAGATCAAGGAGGCTAAACCCTAGAAGCTAGCCTATGGTATGATTGTTGTATGTTGAGGTTCTGTCCTACGGACTAAAACCCTCCGGTTTATATAGACACCGGAGAGGGTTAGGGTTATACAAAGTCGGTTACAATGGTAGGAGATCTGAATATCCGCATCGCCAAGCTTGCCTTCCACGCCAAGGAAAGTCCCATCCGGACACGGGACGAAGTCTTCAATCTTGTATCTTCATAGCCCAGGAGTCCGGCTGAAGGCATAGTCCGGCCATCCGGACACCCCCTAATCCAGGACTCCCTCAGTAGCCCCTGAACCAGGCTTCAATGACGACGAGTCCGGCGCGCAGATTGTCTTCGGCATTGCAAGGCAGGTTCCTCCTCCAAGTTCTTCATAGAAGATTTTAAACACTAAGGATAGTGTCCGGCTCTGCAAAACAAGTTTCCACATATTGCCATAGAGAGAATAATATTAACACAAATCTAATCTGCTGACGTATTACGCGGCGTGACATCACACTGCGGCCAAGTCCTTTACTCGAATCGTTTTTACTTCCCCACCTTAGCACGTTTTGCGAGGCAGTTTCCTTGGCACGTCTTTGTCAAAGCAGAGATCGTGTCCCCCATTTACGGGATTCTCATCAATACGGACGTGGGTAACCCAACCGCGCCATTTATCACGACGCTTGGGAGGCAAGCGAGTTTTACTAGACTGGTGGGGACGCATAGCCGCATCCGCCCATATAAGGGGATAAGGATCCACCTTTTTACATACGCCTTCTTCCTCCTCTGCCTATCCATCTTCTGCGCACCCGAGCTCCAGCGCCCAAGTCCACACTACCCACTTCAACCTTCTCCAGCCATGTCCGGACCGGGAGGCAAGTGGATGGTCTCCTCCGTCACGGAGGGCCATGTCAAAAAGCTAAGGAAGGTCGGATATTTATCTAAAGACATCGCGCACCGGCTTCCTGAGAAGGGGCAGCTCCTCCCCACCCCAAGGCCCTATGAGAGGGTACTATTCCTTCCTCACTTCCTCCGCGGACTGGGTTTTCCACTCCACCCATTCGTCCGGGGGCTCATGTTCTACTACGGCCTGGATTTCCACGATCTGGCCCCGAACTTTGTCCTCAACATCTCGGCCTTTATCGTCGTGTGCGAGGCTTTCCCCTGCATCCGCCCCCATTTCGGCCTCTGGCTCAAGACCTTCAACGTCATGCCAAAGGTGGTGCGCGGCAAACAGGCGGAGTGCGGAGGCCCCATGGCCGGCAAGATGGCCAATGTCCTATGGATCGAGGGCTCCTTTGTGGAGACCCTGAAGGGGTGGCAATCAGGGTGGTTTTACATCACCGAGCCGCGCAATCCGAAATGGGTCACGGCCCTTGAGTTCCGATCCGGACCCCCCACGCGGCTCACGTCCTGGAAAGAGACAGGCCTGTCATGGGGCGACGAAGAAGAGGTGACCGGACTGCAAAAATGCATCCAAACCCTGGTGAACAAGCAGCTCAAGCTTGCCAATGTAGTCCAGGTTATCCTCGTCCGCCGGATCCTGCCGTGTCAACAACGGGACTTTAATAGTTTGACTCTATGCGGGATCCGGCGCAGCACCCAACCCTTAGCAGGCTTTTCGACACGACGTACGAAGACGTCTGGAAGGTGCTAACCAAAGGCGCCGAGGCTCCCGCATCCGCCTCCGAAGACCGCCGATTCAGCTCGCAGCGTCACGCTGGCGAGCTAAGCTATTTTCACCTTTTACAGGATGTTAGTTTTTTCATAGTTTGACTCTATGAGGGATCTAAACTCCCTTACCTTTGACAGGCTTGGCAGGGGAAGTCCGGACCGATTAACTGTCCAGCTCCCTTGCCCGAAGACCCAGTCGATGCTCGCTTAGCGAAGCTGCTTGTTCCGGCACCCTATGTGGTGCTGGAGAAGAAGGCCAAGAAGAAGAAGGCCACGGGGACTCGAAAGAGTTCCCGGCATATGGTGGTGTCGGACTCGTCGTCCGACGAATCCGAGACACCCTCCTCCCGTGAAGACGAGCAGGAGGAGGAAGAAGAAACCTCTCCCCCTCCAACGGGGGAGGAAAGAAGAGGAAGGTCGCCCCAGCAGAGGAGGCCGAAGGGTCCAAGAAGAGGAAGACCCCTCCACCGGACTACTCCACCAACGCCGACGAGGACGAAGAGGAGTGGCCGGACAGGGCCAAGCGCCCGGCGAAATCGTAAGTATTCAGATACCAGGGTAACTCATGATATTCCTTTGTTGCACAGCTTTTCCTAACGTTGAATATAATCATGCAGCCCGCCCAAGGACGGGCTCGACGAGTCATTGAGCGACTCCCTGGATTCATCGGACGTGAATTCAGTTCCGCCCGCTGCCTCCCCCGGTGCTGCGGACGACACCGAAGTGGCGTCGCAACAAGTTTCGCGCCAAGAGGAGGCGGTCCTGGAGGAGTAAAGGGGACAAGACCCCTCGTGGCTCCAAGTCCGGCTTTGTGCCGGACACTGCGCCGGAATCCTCAATGATTCCGGACTGCGGTAGGCGACCTCCTTCTAAGAGGAGCAAGCCTACCGACCCGGCGGCCTCCGTCCAACCGGAGGCGCCGGACAATCTACTGGAGGTGCTTAAGGGCGCCTCCATCGACGAGGAGCACCATACTGTCATGAGTACGGTGGTCCAGAAGGTTCAGTCCGCCAAGAGCGGACTGGCTGACGCTTGCGCTAGCCTTCTGACAGGCTTCAAGGTAAGTAAAAATATGTAAAAATATTACCGCATAGACAATAGCCCCTGATGCTCTATTTGGCGTTCGGAAAAAAGTCGAATAGAGGATCTATAAAATTTCGCAGGAGTCTAACAAAAAAGAGTCAATATGCGTATGCAGGCTTCGCTGCTAGCCACCGCCACACTGACTGCGGAGGTAGGTGCCCTGAAGCAGGGCCTCGAGCGGACCGAGAAAGAGCTCGGCCTTGCCAAACGGCGGCTCGAGGAGAAAGAAGGTAAGAGATACCTTATAGAAAAACATATAAAAAAGATGCAATTGCAAAAAATGACAGGATTTATACTGCTTGTTGTAGGGGCCACAACTGAGGTGGCGACCCTCAAGAAGGTGCTATCCGAGGCCGAGAAGAAAGCGGCCGCGGAGCGCACCGAGCCGGAGAAATTTGAGGCGCAGGTCGGCGAGGTGCAGCAAGAGCTTCAGGCTCTCATAAAAAAACATGAGAGTTTGGAGCTTGACTCGAAGGCGCGAGCGTCCGATCTCGCGGCGGCCCTTGAAACTGCCAAGTCTGCCAAGGCCGAATCCCAGAAGGCCCTCCAGGAGTTGGATGCGCTGAAAAAGATAGCGGCGGGTAAGGCATTCTTTATGCAAAGCAGACATATAAAAGTAAACTACTTGTTACTTACCCGAATCCGGAGCTCTCCAGGGGCATTCGCAGATCTTCCCCGTAGCGTATCCGGTGCCGCCACATTCTACCGAGCCGAGGAAGGCAGCTCGACGGAGAAGGTGTTCTGGTCTCAGTACGCTGAGGCCGGACACCATGTGCCCTTGAGCGACCAGCTGAAGCAGCTGGTCGAGCTCCACAAGGCGGCCGAACAGGCCATGAAGGGCTTCATAGTTCGGCTGTGGCCTGGAGAGGCCCTGCCTGGGAGCTACTTCGGACTGGTGTGGCGGCTGGTGGAGGCCTGTCCAAGGCTCGAGGTCATCAAGCGCTCCGTCTGCATCGAAGGTGCCCGTATGGCCCTTGCACATGCAAAGGTGCACTGGGGTAAGCTGGACGGTGAGAAGCTTGTGAGGGACGGGCCGCCGCCGGGGAAGGAGCATCGCAAGCCCGGGAACTATTATAAGGATGTTCTGGCGGGTGCCCACCTTATGGCAGATGAATGTACCAGGGATGTAAATTTTGAATGAACTCGCTCGTATTGTCCTGTGCGCTGAAAACTTGTTCATATGCGCTAAGCAATGCTTTTGAATTTAAAATATTACTTTTTGTGCGCTCGTTTATCAAAAATTGAGAGATGGCCAGTCGTCGGCTTCCGCCCCCATGCCACTAGTGCTGGGGTGTTCGGGATAAACCTGAGCACTCTTTTTCCCATTTTTGGGTCCTTCGAGGGAGGCGCTCAGCACAACGAACAAGGAAATCGGAGTATAATGCTTGAACACTCTCACTTAGCCATAGAACTCTATAATTTTAAATTTCGGCGAAGCCCCTGGTATTCGGAAGACCGAGTTCGGGGCGCTATCCACGCCTTGGCCGGACAAAGCTGGTTCCTTGCTCGATGCGGCATGAGTTTTTAAGGACTCAAAAAACCTCTCGAACAGCGACCGGTCTCTCGCCTCATCATGACAGTCAGTTTTAGCTTTCTCTACTGAGGTGCTCAGCCCAGCTCAACTGGGGCACAATCGCAGTAGTTCTCCTAGTGCTACCTTAGCCGATATAGCGGAACGTAAGGCACCAAAACATGGGAGCCGGGCAAACCCAACTATTGACCCAAATCATGATTCGGAGCCGATGCATATAGTGCTATAAGTTCGGGGTGCCGCACTTTGTGAAAGTGATCGGACTTCTCACACCATATTGAGGGGTACTGGAGCCCCTGGCGTATTTGCCGTACCACAATGTACGGGTGCAGTATGTTATTAATGAACATATATATGAAAAGAGATTAATGCAAAAGATAGACAAAAAGCTATGCATTGTTTATAAAAAGGCTGCGATCAAAGCAGAACGATACAGATAGTGCGATAAGCAAAGAGTTGGACTATTTAACATGTCCTGTTCAGGAGCAGGCCGCGGAATTGTATGTAAAATAGGTACACTTCTCGTAATAGAGACCACCTGGGAGTTCCATAATGCGGCATGGCTTGTTCGCTTCCCTGGATCTTGCATCGTTTGTGCGGCAGTTAGATTGCTGAACAGGTCGTCCGAAGTATGGAGTCCTGAAAGTAAGAGAAAAGTAAAAAAAGAATTCGGCAGCCCCTTGTATGGTTTAAGCCATGTTTTGGGCATGCCGTGATATTGCCCCTCCCCATGTGCCCATGGTATTTCAAGAGCGTAGTTATGTACGCGAAGCACTGGTTTCGCTATATCGCAAGGGCTAGGGTTGGGGCCGCATTGCTACGCCAGCTCGGAACGTGCCAGGCGGTCTTGTTGTAGGTTACTCCGGGTGCGCTTGATAGTGTCTGGCCTTTTGAGGGCCGGACTGGGGAATTGCCTGGAAAGGCTGCTTTGTACTTCTGCTGCAAGCGTTGCTGTGTGCTCCTCCGTTCGGAGGGAGCGTTCGGTGTTTCCGTTGACCGTGATTGCTCCTCGAGGGCCTGGCATCTTGAGCTTGAGATATGCGTAGTGCGGTACCGCTTTGAGCTTTGCAAATGCGGTTCGCCCGAGTTGTGCGTGATAGCCACTGCGGAACAGGACTATGTCGAAGATTAACTCCTCGCTTCGGAAATTATCCGGAGATCCGAAGACCACTTCAAGTGTGAATGAGCCTGTACAGTTCGCCTCTACACCTGGCATGACGGATTTAAAGGTCGTTTTGGTGGGCATAATCCTTGAGGGATCTATGCCCATTTTCCGCACTGTATCCTGGTAAAGCAGGTTCAGGCTGATGCCGCCGTCCATAAGGACTCTTGTGAGATGAAATCCGTCAATAATTTGGTCTAGAACCAATGTGGCGTACCCACCATGACGGATGCTAGTGGGGTGGTCCCTTCGATCAAAAGTGATCGGGCAGGAGGACCATGGGTTGAACTTTGGGGCGATTGGCTCCAGCGCGTATACGTCCCGTAATGCACGCTTCCGCTCCCTTTTGGGGATGTGGGTTGCATATATCATGTTCACCGTCCGCACTTGTGGGGGAAAACCCTTCTGTCCACTGTTGTTCGGCGGCCTGGGCTCCTCCTCGTCGTTGCTACGCAGCCCCTTGTTTCTATTTTCGGCATTTAACTTGCCTGCCTGCTTGAACACCCAACAATCCCTGTTGGTGTGATTGGCTGGCTTTTCGAGGGTGCCATGTATCTGGCACAAGCGGTCAAGTATTCGGTCTAGACTGGACGGGCCCTGAGTATTTCTTTTGAATGGCTTTTTCTGTTGACCGGATATGTAGGCTCGGAATCCGACAGTGACTGCCGTATCCTCGTTGCTGTCGCTGCTAACGCGGCGTTTTTGCTTGTTCCGACGCGACCTGCCACTTTTGTCCTTGGTATCCGAATTATCAGGGTTCTTGGCTAAGTTGTTGATGCAAGCTAGCCAGCTGTCTTCTCCCGCGCAAAAGCGGGTCATGAATGTCGTGAGGGCTGCCATAGATTTTGGCTTTTCCTGTCCAAGGTGCCGGGCAAGCCACTCGTCGCGGATGTTATGCTTGAAGGCTGCTAGGGCCTCAGCGTCTGGACAGTCGACTATTTGGTTTTTCTTTCTTAGGAACCCTGTCCAGAATTGCCTGGCCGATTCCTCTGGCTGCTGAATTATGTGGCTTAGGTCATCGGCGTCCGGTGGTCGCACGTAGGTACCCTGGAAATTGTCGAGGAATGCGGCTTCCAGGTCCTTCGAAGAACCGATTGAATCTGCTGGCAAGCTGTTAAGCCAATGCCGGGCCGGTCCTTTAAGTTTGAGCGGGAGGTATTTGATGGCGTGTAGATCATCACCACGGGCCATGTGGATATGAAGGAGATAATCCTCGATCCATACCGCAGGATCTGTTGTGCCATCGTATGATTCGATGTTTACGGGTTTGAAACCCTTAGGGATTTTATGATCCATTTACTTCATCTGTGAAGCAAAGTGGGTGTGCGGCGCCTCTATATTGGGCTATGTCACGACGCAGCTCAAATGAGCTTTGTCTGTTGTGTTCGGCCCGGCCGGATTTATTGTATCCGGAGTGACGATCACCGTCACGTGCCGTAGGTCGCCCGCGCGATCCGTAGATCGATCTTGTTTTCCTTGCCTTGTCCTCCAGTATGTCTCGCAGGTCTGGAGCATTTTCCCGTGCCTTAGTATGCTTTGAGCGTCGTCGGCGCATGGATTGAGTGGAGGGCCAAGAGGCTTCTCTGTCATGGCCACGAGGTGGTCGGTCGGCCATGTCATGCGCTGGTGATGTAGGTTTAAGTGCTTCCTCCTCTAATTGGGGTAGCAGCCTGCGCTTTGGGTAGCTCTTGGAGGGGCGTTCGAGTTCATACTCTTCGGCCGCAAGGACTTCAGTCCATCTGTCAGCTAGCAAATCTTGATCAGCTCTAAGCTCTTGCTGCTTTTTCTTGAGGCTGCTTGCCGTGGCCATAAGCCTGCGTTTGAAACGTTCTTGCTCGACGGGATCCTCTGGCACGATGAATTCGTCATCATCGAGGCTTGCCTCGTCTTCAGAGGGAGGCATATAATCATCATCCTCGACCTCTCTGTCTGCCGCTCTCTCGTGAGGGCTGGCTTCTCCATCCTCCTGTACTGAATCTTGCTGGAGGGGGTGTTCTTTGGCGCTATCCGGAGTATTGTTGTCTCTCGTGCCGGAATCACCATTTTTACATTGGCGGGATTTAGAGCGGCGCCGCTGACGCCGGCGCTTGGGCTGTTTCTTGGAGGTATCATAGCCCTCTGTTCCATCGCCATCTCCATCTTTTGGTGTATCCACCATGTATATGTCATATGACGAGGTAACCTTCCAGTGCCCTGTAGGCGCTGGTTCTTGATCGTCTCCTGCATCGTCGTCCATACCATCGATGTCTTTGGAGTCGAAATCGATCATGTCGGTTAAATCGTCGACAGTGGCTACGAAGTGGGTGGTGGGCGGGCTTTGAATTTCCTCATCGTCTGTATCCCATCCTTGCTGACCGTAGTCCGGCCAGGGCTCTCCTGATAAAGAGAGAGACTTCAGTGACTTCAGAATATCGCCAAAGGGTGAGTGCTGAAAGATGTCCGCGGCGGTGAACTCCATGATCGGCGCCCAATCATATTCGATCGGCAGGGGCGCGGGGGGCTCGGAATCCGGAGAGGAGTCTGGCCCCTCGGAGTCACGGGCCTTGCAGAGTGCGGGGCTGGTATTCGGCTCGATCGCCTTCGGGATCACAGCCCCCGAGGCGGCGTCCAACCGCTCATCCTCGATCGGTGCAACCGGCTCCGAATTAAGGGTCGGAACCGATGAGTGTGCGGCCTCCAGGGCACTGTTCGGCGGCAGAGCTAGATCGTGCTCATTGGGACAGTGCGGCGTGCTCGGTTGCGGCTCGAATCCGTCGAAGATCAAGTCCCCGCGGATGTCAGTCATGTAGTTTAATCTTCCAAACCTGACCTGATGGCCAGGGGCGTAGCTTTCGATCTGCTCCAGGTGGCCAAGCGAATTGGCCCGCAGTGCGAAGCCACCAAAGACGAAGATCTGTCCGGGGAGAAAAGTCTCACCCTGGACTGCATCGTTGTTGATGATCGAAGGAGCCATCGGGCCTAAAAGCGACGACACAGAGGAACTCTCAATGAAAGCACCAATGTCGGTGTCAAAACCGGCGGATCTCGGGTAGGGGGTCCCGAAATGTGCATCTAGGCGGATGGTAACAGGAGACAAGGGACACAATGTTTTACCCAGGTTCGGGCCCTCTTGATGGAGGTAAAACCCTACGTCCTGCTTGATTAATATTGATGATATGGGTAGTACAAGAGTAGATCTACCACGAGATCAAGGAGGCTAAACCCTAGAAGCTAGCCTCTCTGATCTCGTGGTAGATCTACTCTTGTACTACCCATATCATCAATATCAATCAAGAAGGAGTAGGGTTTTACCTCCATCGAGAGGGCCTGAACCTGGGTAAAAACATCGTGTCCCTTGTCTCCTGTAACCATCCGCCTAGACGCACAGTTCGGGACCCCCTACCCGAGATCCGCTGGTTTTGACACCGACATTGGTGCTTTCATTGAGAGTTCCTCTGTGTCGTCATCTTTAGGCCCGATGGCTCCTCCGATCGTCAACAACGATGCGGTCCAGGGTGAGACTTTTCTCCCCGGACAGATCTTCGTATTTGGCAACTTTGCACTGCGGGCTAATTCGCTTGGCCATCTGGAGCAGATCGAAAGCTACCACTACAAAAAAAAGACACATCCGTGACATTTTAGGCCGAACGGAAAAAAATTCTGTCATACATATGACACTTCTATGACGATAATTGTGACAAAACCCGGTATCATCATAGATGTGGTGGGCTCCTACTTCTATGACAAAAAATCATGACAGAAAATGGGCTTTTCGTCCTAGGCGGGCCGGAGACGCAACTGCATTATATTCTTTACGCCGTCCATGACGGAAAAAATCGTGGTAGAAGCGAGGGGGAGGAAAATTTCGGGGAGTTCCCGGTTACGGTGGGAGGTTGGGGGCCAAGCGATACGCGTTTCTCTCATACACGTACGCGCGTGTGTGTGAGGCGTTGGCTCTAACTGAACCCGAGCGAGGCGTTGGACTCTAACTGAACCCGAGCGATTGCACTACAGGCTACGCGTTACTGAACCCGAGCGATCGATCGATGGTTGTTAACTGAACACGATCCAGCGATTCCTTGGCTACTGCTACTAGTTGAAGACGATCGATGGGATGAACAGTGAGCGTTGCGGTGGGTTTGGATGAACAGTGAGCTGTGGCGTTGCCTCTGGATGAATAGGACCCCGTGGTGTGGTGGAGGGCTGGATGAACAGTAGATGGTGGAGGGGTGCCCGTGGAGGGGTGGATGAACAGGACCCCGTGGTGTGGAGGGCAGGATGAACAGTAGACGGTGGAGGGGTGCCCGTGGAGGGGTGGTTGAACAGGACCCCGTGGTGTGGAGGGCTGGATGAACAGTAGAAGGTGGAGGGGTGGTTGAACAGTAGCCGATGGAGTAGCGCACGGTGGAGGCTGGATGAACAGGAGCTCGTGGAGGCTGGAGGAGGTTGACGGTGGATGAACAGTAGCTCGTGGAGGCTGGAGGGGGTCAACGGTGGAGATGAACAGTATCTCGTGGAGTCCCATTTTGCGGTACGCCACACCCCTCCCGATGAACAGGACCCCCGTTTTGACCATAGCGCTCCAACACAAGTCCGTTTCCTCCGTTTTGCGGCACGCCACACCCCTCCCGATCAACAAGACCCCCGTTTCGACCGTAGGAGGTCTGTTTCCTCCGTTTTGCGGTACGCCACACCCCTCCCGATCAACAGGACCCCCTTTTTGACCGTAGGAGGTCCGTTTCCTCCATTTTTCGGTACGCCACATCCCTCCCGATCGACAGGACCCCCGTTTTGACCGTAGGAGGTCCGTTTCCTCCGTTGTGCGGTACGCCAGGCCTCGTTTCCATCGCCTCTTCCATCCAAGCCCTCCCGATGAACACGCCCACGCATTCCGTTCCGACCCATGAACACGACAACGACGATATTTCTCCGTTCCGACCCAGCCATATACACGAGCCCTCGCCGTACGTATGCGCGAGTAGGCGTTCGAGACCCCGCCCGTATGTACACATACGTGGCCGTATTATCTTTCTTCCACCCTGGCCGCCTCTACTACGACACGTGCGCGCCTCTACATCGACCAGTATATATGTACGTACACGTTCGCGACCAGAATGACAACGCTATGTACGCTTCGACCAGGTGGGTCCCAACTGTCAGACACTTCCTTGCGTGCGAAGGTATAGCTGGTGGGTCCCAGCAGTCAGGGGGAAACGTTTTTTTTGCGAAATACGGTGGCCCGTCCGGTGGGTCCCTGCTGTCAGGTGGAGGAATCATTATTTTCCACGTAATAAGGAGGCACTTCCTTGCTGCCGCCATGGACCCAGCTGTCAGCCTCTCCACGTACAGTCCACGTCCGATGGAAGTCGTTCCTTGACCACGTTGACCATGCCGCCCCGAGAGCACCAGGGCGGTGGATGACGGCGAGGCCTAGGAAGGGGACGACGCGGAGCCGGGGAAGACACGGCAGTGGATGCCCACGCGTAGAGGAGTACGAGGGTTCACTGGTTCGCTGCGGTGTGAGGCTGCCGTCGCCGCAGAATAACAGGGGTGTGGGTGAGTAGAGGGATGGCCTGGCCAGCGGTGGGAGTAGTAGGGGTGGTGAGGCCTCCACCGCATCGCAGCCTGCCACGGGAGGCAGGAGCACAAGGCACGACCGGCGCTGGTTTGGGCGGCTGGAGCAAGAAGACCAGAGGTTGAAGAAGCACTACAGCCGTTGGATGGACATCGTACGGTCACTAGAGCTAGAATCGTTCATATTGCCTAACTTGATAAAGCCCTTCGTCCCCGTCAACTTAGTAGGCCCACAAGTCAGCCTCCCAGCAAGGTGGGTCCCAACTAGCAGGGGGAGTATTCATTTTTTTGTGCGTAATAAGGAGGCACTTCCGATGGGGCCGAGCTGACAGCGGGGGTAACGTTTTTTTCACGAAATACGGTGGCCCGTCCGGTGGGTCCCAGCAGTCAGGGGGAAACGATTTTTTTCGCAAAATACTGGTGGGCCGTCCGGTGGGTCCCTGCTATCAGGTGGAGGAATAATTGTTTTCCGTGTAATAAGGAGGCACTTCCTTGCGGCTGCCGTGGACCCAGCTGTCAGCCTCTCCACGTACAGTATTCTTCCGACGGAATTCGGTCGTTGACCACATTGACCACGGCGCACCGATAGCACCACCGCGGTGGACGACGGTGAGGCCTAGGAAGGGGACGACGCGGAGCCGGGGAAGACGCGGCAGTGGATGCCCACGCAGAGAGGAGTACGAGGGTTCACTGGTTCGGCTGCGCTACCGTCACCGTAGAATAACAGGGGGTGTGGGTGAGTGGAGTGGAGGGATTGCCTAGCCAGCGGTGGGAGTAGTATGGGGGTAGTGAGGCCTCCGCGGCAGCACAGCCGGCCACGGGAGGCAGGAGCAGGCGGCACGAGCGGCGCTGGTTTGGGCGGCTGGAGCAAGAAGACCAGAGGTTGAAGAAGCACTATGACCGTTGGATGGACATCGTACGGTCAGTCGAGCTAGAATCGTGCATATTGACTAAGTTGACAAAGCCCTTCATCCCCATCAACTTAGTAGGCCCACTATACTGGGTCCCAGCTAGCAGGGGGAGTATTCTTTTTTTTTGTAATAAGGAGGCACTTCCTTCCGTGCGAAGATATAGCTGGTGGGTCCAAGCTGTCAGCGGCGGTAACGTTTTCTTCGCAAAATACAGAGGCCGTTTCGGTGGGTCCTAGATGTCAGGTGGAGGAAATCATTATTTTGCGCGTAATAAGGAGGCATTTGCTTGCGTGCGGCCGTGGACCCAGCTGTCAGCCTCTCCACGTACAGTCCACTTCAGATGCATGTCGGTCGTTGACCGCGCTGTCCACGCCACACCGAGAGCACCAGGGCGGTGGACGACGTCGAGGCCTAGGAAGGGAACGACACGGAGGCAGGGAAGACTCAGCCGTTGTTTTTGTTTCCCACACGAAGGGGAGTACGACTGTACAAGGGTTTACCGGTTTGTCTACCGTCGCCGGAGAATAAGAGCAGGTGTGGGTGAGTAGAGGGATGGCTAGGCCAGCGATGAGAGTACGGTGGGGCAGTGAGGCCTCCGCGGCAGCACAGCCGGCCGCGGGGAGGAGGGAGCAGGCAGTCCCGCCGGTGCTTGTTTGAGCGGCTGGAGCAGGAAGAGTAGAGATTGATTAAGCACGACGGCCGTTGGATGGACATCCAACAGTATATAGGCCATCTGTGGAAAGCCTCAAATCTATGGAAAACAGCATACAGCCCATCTGCCATTATTTCAAATAATTTACAGCCCATTTGCTAATTCTTACGAGTTTTTTTGGATCCCATATTCATTATGTTAGCATTACAACCCATATTGTGGCCACGGTTAAAAAATTATACGAAATTTTGCATATGTCGGTGCGGTCTGAACTGTTTTTAATCCCGAAATTTCGAGTCACATTCAGACTGATTTTAAAAATAAATGTATATCAATATAAAATCCAATAAATTGTCCACGCATAAAAATCGATGCAATTTAAAATCTCGAAATGAATAAAACATATTTGAAAATAATTGCCGGTTTGATGTGTTTTAAAAATGTACAACCCATTTCTCATTACTGATAGGCCACTCTCCTCATCTTGAAAGATTTGCAGCCCAACAGGCCTGATAAAGCGACTTACTTGACAAATCACAAAAAAAGTGGGCTAGCCATTTTCAGAAAGAAAAAAAACTACTGGGATGGTCTGTGGTAAACATAAAAGAAAAGGATGTCTAGACAGGCTAGAGTGTCCCGCACAGCCCAGTTGACACCCTGCTTCCGTCTCAAAAACAAATTAGATAAATGCCACTCCAATTATGGCGATTCATAAAAATGCCACTGCAATTTCCAAACTTTGAAAAATGCCACTGCAATATTTGCAAACTTTGAAAAACGCCACTGCAGTTTGCAAACTTTGAAAAACGCCACTCCAGACTTCGAAAAATGCCACTAGAAATGGCATGAATGGCATTTTTCAAAGTTTGGAAATTGCAGTGGCATTTCTTGGATACACCAGATTTGGAGTGGCATTTATCAAATTAACCCAAAACAAAAATAACTGGGCGAGCTGCTGGGTCCCTGGTGTCAGTCGCTCGTTGTGCAATTCTCTCGTTTGTTGACTACGTTGACAATGGCATGGGACCCAGATGTCAGAAATCCACTACGAGGAGCCATTTTTTCTATTGGCTTGAAATAAGGAGGCACTTGCTTGCGTACGAGCTTGTCGGTTTATTCAGAGGTAGGCATTTTTATGCAAAAAACTGCCACTTAGCATCTTGCGTCGCAAATAAAACTGCCAGGAGCGCATTTGTAGGCTAGCTAGTGATCGATCAGTAACTTGTAAACACTGAGCGAACAGAAATAAGTAACTGTTAATGCATCTCAATGATTCACAGATCATATACAAATATGTAGCTCCAAAAGCAAAGATCAGCCACTTCGGATCTTGCGTCGCAACTAAAACTAACTAGTACGATTCCCATACATAAGATCAACATGTTAATGCATCTCAATGACTCACAGATCATATACAAATATGTAGCTCCAAAAGCAAAGATCTAGAAAAAACATTTGTTCTTCCTACTAACATGGATGCTTCTATTGGCCAACATTCAGTACAGACTGAAAGACAAATTTGTTTGTGAAGTCTACAATTCCTCTTGCAAACATAAGTGGTTTCACCAACAGCTGGAACCATGAGAATGAACCAGACATGATGGAGGAACATGCACTGCAATATGATTTGGTCTTCCCTCAATCACACTGGGAGACTATTTTTGGAATACAAACTTTAACTTAGGCAAAATAATGTCCATTGTATAATCAGACCAAAGCAATGAAGCACCTAGTGTTGGCCAATAAATAGTACAGTGCTACTTTTCTGCAGTCCATGAAGTGACTATCCAATCTTTCTGTGTCTATTTTCAAATGGCACTGCATGTAGTGACTATACTATTCTCTTGTGCAGTTCAACCAAAATTGCTGGGCACTTTGTTGGTTTGCCAAATAGCAACGGGCAGACATCTCTGTCTGCACAAATATCAAGCAGCTAGTAAACATTTACCACACCATGTATTTTCGGTTTAAACATGTCTCTTCCACTTAGCATCTGTCATGTTCTGCACTGGACAATCTGATACAGTTATGTTTTGCCCTGGACAATTTCATGAATTGATTTGCTGGTTCAGAGCAGAAATATAGCACCTATTCTTCATCAGACCAAGGATATCCATGTTCGCAGTGATGGAAGAGGTGAAATCGATACAACCGAAATTGAGGATCCAATCGTTGAATCCTGTCCTGCACCTCCAATGTAGGTCCACCCTGCCAATAAATTCGCATGCAAACCACTAGTATTACTATCTAATGACAGTACAAAAAGTGTAGCAAGATTGTAGCAAACCATGTACCTTCGTAATGAACAACTCATAGTGCCACCAATTGGATATAAGGGTTGGGAAAAAACATGCTCCTAATGTCGAACCAGTTGGACTTTGTGTGTAGTTCCACTAAAATCGAGCATCCATGTTTGCATAGATATTGAAAGTGTGATTACTCTAAAAGTGGCACTAGTTGAAGCATAGACTCACAAATATAAGCATTCCAATTTCTTAATGGGAAAAGGTAGCAAGACTGTTTCTAACCACCTGTTTGAAGGAATAAATAAAGCAACATCAGCTGATGTGAGGAAGGCATACATAGTTTTTCTGGAAAAGTGAGCCATTCCTGACCTTTCCTCTTCTTTTAAGCAAATTTTGTGCAGTTCTACTAAAATAAAATGCCATCACCACCTTGACAATTCAGTGACACTGTACAAAAGGAAATGACTTAACATTACATCATGATGTCAGGTATGTAGTCGACAGGCATTAGAGACAAACATACAGACCTCCTCAAGAGAACAGTCGGAGGAGGAGGTGCCCACTCTTGACCTTTCCTCTTGTCTTCATAATTGTCCGTGCAGTTTAACCAAAATAAAATGACATCAGCGCCTTGGCATTTTTGTGACACTGTACAAAAAAATTAACTTATCTCATGAAGGTGAGGTATGTAATCTATAAGCATTAACAGTGCAAAAATCTGACGGGAGTAACAAGTTTCATCGTTGGTATACTGGTTGTGCAACAGCATTAGAATGCCTTATAGCTGAAAAATCTTAAATACATCCACAATCAACAGCTAACCCTGAAATAATGCAGTGACATTAAATGGCATTGCTTAAATTTATGGGTGGCATTAGACTGAGAGCGGCATTAGTCAAATGTGGCATCACTTTAGCAGTAGCATTGCTTGACTTGATTGCTGGCGTTATACTAAAAGCAAAACAAGTGGCAATAAGAGCATGGGAGGCACCAGTATGATGTACCTCCACGGACGCAGAGTGGTGAGGGAGGTATGGTTGCCCAGAGCAACAAATATCCAAGCAGCATATGTGGATTACGGTCCCATTTTTGTTCTCTTTAGCCACCTTTTTCCTATGCGAGGACAACAAATCGACCTAGTCATTCTCTATTGCGTTGCATGCCTTTCTACCCTTCTTCAACCAAGAGACATGAGACTCATTCCTTAGCTACTGATTTTCCCCTTTTCAACCTAGATGCAGCTTCGATGCCTACTCTCTTGAATAGTACAGTCTCCCTTCCTTTCCTTATTCAACCCAGACATGGATTAGTCTGCATGAAGTAGGGTTTCCTTTAATAGAGCAAATTATGGTTTTCGTCTGCGTGGCCAGGAGAGTATAGGATAGCAAATTGGGAAGATGGTGGAGTGGAATAAGATCCACATGCAACGACGTAGCAGATGGGGCAATAGAACAAGATTATGGCTCGAAAAGAGGTAGCATACCAGAGGAGCGGCGGGAAGTGGCTTCGCTCATGGTCGTCCTCCTCCGCACACACTACGGCAGTGAGCTTGAGGACGGAGGCCATCCCGCGCGGGCGCTAGGTCTGAGAGGACGGCCTTGTCGTCAGTGTGTGACCTCGCTCGCCGACGACGAGTGCGTCAACGCTGCACCTCCTTTTCTTCCCCGGCGGATATGTGACCACAGGTGAGGACGGAGAGAGGGGCCGGCTTTTTTAGATTGGAGAGAGGGTGGTAGTGTGAGAAGCAAGTGGGCAGCCCTTAGCAAGAAAGCGCTGAAGCTCCAGCCTATATATATCTTTTTTATACTACTAGTACTGGAGGTGGGGTAGTGGTAGAGTAGTTTATATTTTCTCTGCATAAAGTACCATTTAGTCGTGCTTCAAAACTGATCGGCACGCCATTAAAAAAATAAAGGTCGATAACTAATGCGGCACCTCGGGCCAACGCGGCCAGATCGCATTTTGCACGAGAAATTACACACCATGTTTCGTAGACATGTGGTCCCGTTCCAACATATCAGTGAGACGACGGCGAGTAGTAGGAGTATTTCCGAACGGACGTGTAGGCCGGGGCGCCTCTTCGTGAACCGTGGTAAACTCGCAACCGACCACCGACTCTTCGTTCCCTCTCGATTTGGAACTGCTGTCGCACGCTCTTCCTCTCCCTCCTCCATTTTCCTTCAGCCCTTCACCCTTTCTTCTGCCATTGTTCGATCGTCTTCTCCATGGAGCGAACAGGCGAGAAACGACCTTGTTATTCTTGGCCGATCTGAAAGATGACGTGGTGGAAGAACTCATTGATCGGTGCGACATCATCACCTCGGCTAGCATGGAAGGTTCGTTCCAGCCCATTCTTGACTCAACTAATAACATCATTGCAAGGAACCCAAGGGTCAAGGAGCAGTTTGATCTCCCCTATCTTCTTCGCCGTGACCCTGATGACTGGCGCCGGCCCGACGGAGGCCTCGCCCTGTGCAAGTTGATGCCGCTTGATAATGATACGTGTGATCTTAAGATGCCATCACTTGAGGGAAAGGCTTGGGCGGGTGCAAATGGAGATTGGGTTGTTTACATTGGGTCCAACTACGAGTGGGAACTTGTGAATGTGTACACTCGTCACTGGGTTCCACTTCCAAAAATCTCAGCACACTGCCCAGAGGTTGAGCACACCGGTAATGTATGCACGTTCAAATATGATCATGGTGACTGTCGTCTACGGAAGATAGCAATTTCTCGAGTTCCCGACCGCTCTTGGAATTACAAAAACTATGATGTTGTTGCTATCTTCGACAAGCTTGGTGCCGTCCTTGATGGATTCACTCAATGGATATTGCTCAAAAATCAGTTTATGTGCACGAAGGAGTACTGTGATGCAATTCAATACGAGGGCCTTGTGTTTGCTGCCACCACTCGTGGCACTCTTTATGCATGGCATCCTCGTTGTTTCGGTACGTTTGTCTTCCACCGTGATTATAATTGTTTCATCCACATGCATGCGGATTAGCAAGTTTCCCTTTACCAATTAACCTTCTTGTTGTGTTTCCAAGGTCCTGCGAACATCCCACCACCTATACTTGAAGATTTTTATAACCAAGGGGGAGATTACGATGGTGATGATCACGAGCATGAGGACGAGCAACACCGATATACTGTGTGGCGCCTGGCAACTAATTCTGATGGATCACCTCTTCTTGTGTGTATACAACCCACTGATGATGTTACTGCTAAGGAAGCAGGTGTAGTCTCCCATGGTCGCACTCTCCAGACCTATTCCAACACCCATTGCATGGTATTCGGGATGGATACTAGGGTGCTAGCGCCAACTCCTTCTCCCTGGCACAGAATTGATAGTCTTGGACAAAACTCGCTCTTCCTTGGAAAAAACTATCCGATGATGGTGAAAGGCGATCCAACTGCTGTTGACACATTTATGAGAAGCAACTGTGTCTATACCTCGGACATTTGGGTGGTTCCCTACCCTGGTACTCATATACTAAGCCGCTTCAGCCTGGATGATCGATCAGTCCTGCGTTGGTCTCCAGATCGACAACGGATGGCCCGTCCCAGAGAATCACTTGTGGTTCAAAGCAAGCGTTTCCAACGCCGCGGAATGGTTGAGTTGAAGTTCATTTCATGGCTTGTTATTTGTTGTGTGGTGAAAACTTTAGTATTTATAATGTATCCTCGTTGTCGATGTGGGTTGATGACCTGTTGTTCTATGTAATAAAATGATATGCCTGTGATAAACTTACTAAATTTATGAATGGCTTTCGAGTCGCTTCTCTGAGTGAGTGGTGCGATGAGGCAAAAAATATTTTCCGAATACTAATTGTACGTGCATTGCAACAGGTTATCGGATGAGGCCAATCAACAATAGTAGTACACTATTTGTACTAGCTTCACATGCGGAGGCTCGATCTTATGTGCTTCTTTCTTCTTCGAGTGTAAAGAAGTAGACGTTGCTTCCTCGCATCTAGTCTCATGTCTAGCCTCTATTCCATACTAGCTAAAAGTGATAGAACATCTACTAAATTGCGCTCTATCAATATATGGATGTACTCTTCTTCCCAATACAAAAACTTGCATCCATTCTACTCCCTCCGTTGCACAATACTACATGCCTTCTATTTGCCAAAATATATATGTATCTAGACATGTCTTAGTATATAGGTACATCCATTTTTGGACAAATGGAAGTCAAGTATTTTGGAACGGAGGGAGTACACAATAAAAAATTTAAGTTAGCACAACTAGTCTAATCCGAGAGCAGAACCAAAGATTTGGTCGGGTTCTTCCTCCTTTTGCCAACACGTGGGACATCCAGCATCCAGGTCGTGTCATGAAAGAAAATAGAGTGGTAGTTGAAGCCACGAGATGTGCATCTTGGGTTAAACTGTAAATAGAATATTACTACTCTTGAGTAACTCCAAAAGCGGCCACCGAAGATCGTTATTGGATTTGTTTTCCATCACCAGCACGTCAAGGTGAAAGTGTGCAGGTTCAGTGGGTCCTCTTGCGTTTTCACTGACATGTGGGGACGCATGTGAGCAAACAGACGATGGGCTCCGCGCGTCCGCTAGCTGGCTGAGAAAAGAGATAGAGGAGGGCTGAGCACGGACTGCATGAAATTTATTGTACGTACCTCGATATAGGCTCGATATAGTGGGGTGGCATGGGCCATAACTAGCATTCACGTCTAGCAGTACGGCACACGCCACCCACACGAGTCCCATCCGACACCAATTTTCTTGGAGTCCGTGCTACAACCATCTCTTCTCCCTCCTGTCCTCTTTTCTCAGCCATCGCGTGGTGGGCGTGGTGTGGGTTTGCCGATAGTCAGTTTGCTCAACTGCGGTCCCACTTGTAAGTGAAAATGCAACACCGCATGCATTCCCGCTTGACCAGCGTGCCGGACCAACCGTGTGGGGGTGCGAACCGAACACGGCAGGCTTTTCCTTTTGAACTCGTAACTTGTAAAATTTGGTTCTGCTCCATGGCGCGACCGATAGATAGAAAATAACGATTTTGCCTAGAGTAATGACAAGTTTGCTTCTGGCGCCGTTCATGTATGGAGTACGTACGAAAATTATGAAGTTGATGCGAAAGGTAAGATAATTACTGTAGTATACTACTACATGGATTTGACGAAAGGATAAAAATACATACGGATCCATCAACGTTCAACGACATCCTCACGCCCTAGTGCGCCGGGTCACCAACCGACGTGTGAGGAGCAGCGGCGTTGGCGGCGAGCTCAACGTGCCTCTGAACAGTGTCGTCCAAGGTGGCCCTGCGCTCCAAGAAGGCCAGCGTCCTATCGTCCTCCTCTTGCATGTACTAGTCCTTGTGGACGATTTGCGCGTAGACGTGGGTGATTATGTCGATGGTGTCTTGCTGCGCTAGGCGCTGCGCGGTGAGCGCGACCTCGAGGTGGACATTCTCCGGCGCGGCGGCAGGCAGTCGCAGGGCCACTAGTGCGTCGAAGAGGTTGTTACCGTAGTGGTCGTTGAGGGTGGCGGGCATCGCAGAGCCTGGGCGCGTCGGTTGTTGGCTTACGTCAAAGTCATCCGCATGCTTCTTGACGACGGTGAACTTGTCGAGGAAACCAACGAGGACCTCGCCGAACAAGGATGCGAAGCTGTCGTCCAAGCGGGCCCTCGCCCTGGCGGCCTCAAGCAATACTACCTGCTGGGCCGCAGGCCAGCGTCGTGGATCATCTAGCACAGCCAGCTGATGCTCGCGCTCATCGCCTCCATGGGTCTAGCATAGCTTCTAGTCAACTGATCTTGCGATTCGAGTGATCACTCAGCCCTTGGTTAGCGTGCGTAGGTGCGTAGGATTTTGTACTACTCCTCGGCCCTCTACTGCACCTGCCTTTGGCTGTATGATAGGTGGGCCAGCCACCCCCTAGGGCCACGTGTCATTCACCTCCTGACCCGTCTCTCACACGCACCCTGCTAGTGTATAGTATAGTGGTTTTCTTTTTCTCTCCATATCAACCATTTTATATTGCGTATGTGTCATTCAAGAGTGAAATGATGGTTGTTTCTTCCAACTAACTTACTATGTGATTTGACTACTCCTTAGTGGCCTCTACACGTACTCCCCCTACGTGTATGCAACGGTCACACGTACACATGGATGCAAAAACGCGCGCGACGCCCGAATGCATGCATGTCCGAGCACACGACGGAACACACACGGTGACGCTCAGGTGCTCAACCTACACGTGCATGCACACACATACTCAGTCAGGGTGAGCTAGTGACCGTATGAACACCGGAAAATATATATATTGAGTGCAACGAGTGTATTATGAAGTCCACTGACCGTATTTTTACAAATATACAGTGACAGACAGTGTATTTATCTCGTTTGAAATTAAGCCATGTTAACCAGAGAGGAGGCAGCATGGACTAGCGTTACATTGTTGTGTCCCGTCAACTTGCCGAACGAGGAGAAGGTTGCAGGACGGGAGAAGCTTGCGCGCGGTGGCTCATAGGACAAGGAGAAACTTTTGACTAATGCAAGCTCTCCCTCGCTCAGGCGGTGGACGTGCAACAGTTAATTCGGTGTCAGATTGCCAGAAGCATACTACACTATACTACTAGGAACCAGATGGAGGAGCGTTTGCACTCTTATTATAATTTTAAAATGTGATAAAGCAATCTTCAACACATTTGGTTCTCTTCGAGGTTTCTCAAATGTGATAATGGAAGTTGATCGCATGGAACACTCGCCGCAATTCTCGCTTAATTCTAGCTCATATCCTGTTACAAATAATAGCGCTTAGTAATATTTCCTCTTTTTTGTTATTCAGCATGTAAACAGGTCAGCAAACCTTGCGGCGCATCTTCGTGTGAACCATGCTTGCTGCACTTCGAATGTGGCCGACAGCTGGCTCAATGAAACACCTCGCTTCCTACTTCTTTTTTTGGCTTCCTAGTGACCAGTGTCTTGGTTGATTGTCCTAAGAATGCTTATATATGAATAAAGCTCTCTCATTTACCCGCAAAAAAGGTTAAGCCATATTAACCGGAAAGGAGGGAGTATGGACTAGCACTACTTTTTCGGTGTGTCCCGTCAACTCGTAGAACGAGGAGAAGCTTGCAGGACAAGGTGAAGCTCGCTTACGCCTTTCGACTAATGCAACCTACCCTCGGTGGACATGCATTTGTCCATTCGGTGTCAGATTGTCAGAGGCATACACTATAGTACCCAACATGCCGAGTACCATCATTGTTTGACTTCACGAAGGGGCGAAGAGCCAAGCGCAGTACTAGTACGCGTACTTGGTTTTGCACCTTCATACTACTCCACCCTCCATCATAGTTTACAGGGCGCGCTTCATTATGATGCATTTCTCTCAATGCATTTCCAACACCAGTGAGACTTTAGACGCGTTTGGTTTAATGCTCAATTAATTAGGGCGTGGTAACCGCAATCAAGTCCACAATTTTCTCTCCATGTACTGTACTACTACGGAGTGCATGCATGTGTGTACCCGGGGTGGAAGCACTGCATGCATGTGTGTACGCATTATTCCCTCTAGTAATAGACGCCGTGCTATAACTACCAATGCTATTTTTCAAGCCGATCGCTAGTCGCCTTGGTCCCACAGATTTTTTTTCTTTTTTCTGAAGCGCGTTATATAAACACTGACAGATGGAGTAGTATGAGTGGATTCAAAGAAGAGCGTATTGATGTTTGCTTATTTAGAGCAACTTACAGTGGGAAAGGTGGGGCTTATGATTTGACTGCTCATTACTCACTATTAATGCGGCGCAACGACCGAGCTGAGTCTCCCATGCGGTTGTGCACTACCCCCTCGGTTCTTAAATATACTCCGGAGTATTTGTCTTTGAAATCTCTGTTAAGACGAATAGAATATTTAGGAAAGGAGGAAGTACACATACGAAGCAAAATGAGTGAATCTACATTCTAAAATATGCCCGTTTGAAATTTGTAAAAAGACAAATATTTAGGAACGAAGGAGTATAATTTCGTGCATGGCACATGGACCCGGATGATGAAGAGGCTTCTGGCAATGCTATCAATCTTCCATCATTTGTTTACATAATTGACCGTACTATACAAATAATTTTCCAGCGACATGAAATTGTACAATGGTGTGAGCTTTCAGCTTTTCTTTCGCGTGTCTTGCCATCGATGCTCTTTTGGAAACAATAAAAAACTAACTTCCTTTCTAATGCATGTCAGTTATTAGCAGATCAGAGCTACTAATTACAACACAACTGAAGACAAAATTGCGAGAAGGTGTTAAATTAAAATTGTTCCATGCTTTCAGTGGCAGCAACGTCCCCCCAGCTCTGCCTAAATCAACAAGGCATGTTGGGAAAAAAAGTAGATGTCTGGAGTATGCAACATTCCGATCATTTTGTGCAGTTCCACTAAAATAGAGCTGAGCGTCCCTGTTCCAAAGATATCAAGTGTGATTACGATAATAGAGGACTGCTGATGAAACAATAAACACACAAATAGAAGCCGGTCACCTTTACGGTCTCTCTTAAGACTAACTAGATGGAGAAGATTAGGATCGGAGATGGATGAGGAGGATAGAGCAAAACCAATCTCCCTTTGTGCAGACGCACTGAAATGTAGAGACGTTGCCCGTGTGACATTTTAGTACAACTGCACAAAACACTCTTAAGAAAAAAGTGATTTGTGCAGTTCACCAAAAGGTCGCAATAGCAACAACGTGAAATGGATAGCCCTGTTTGCAAAAAAGAGGTAGAAAGGAAACAATTGCTGGCCAATAACAGTTGATGACACATGCGATGACAAAAAAGAAGCATATACATTGTCCTAAGGGAAGATGACAACACGGTTGTGTTTGTCTAAAAGGTTGTGAGGACGAGAATGCAATATGGAAAGTACGTCGGACGAGCTACGTTTTGGGCAAAGAACTATGGAAGATCCACATGCAATGACGTCGGAAAACATGCAGTGGAGCAAGGCTGGAGGGAATACTTGGAGGTCGTTGGGATGTAACCAGGTGAGCGGTGGTGGGCGGAACCTGCGAGCAGGTGGCGTAGGCCCTGCCGCGCCGGAGCTTCGTCAGAGAGAATGGCGTGTACCGCAGATCGGGTCGTGCTGCCTCGGCACTGTCAAACGGAGAAACGATGCACTTCATTCCTTTCCCCTGGCGGACGGGATGCGGCCGAATCAGTGACCAACGGTGAGAGAGAGAGAGGCCACCGCACTCCCTTTCCCCCGGCGGACGGGATGCGCCCGGATCAGTGACCAACGGTGAGAGAGAGAGAGAGAGGCCACCGCACTCCCTTCCCCCCGGCGGACGGGATGCGGCCGGATCAGTGACCAACGGTGAGAGAGAGAGAGAGAGGCCACCGGAGCCTTGTGTGAGATACTCTGAAGAGCGGACTACCTTTTCCTCCATAAAAATCATTTTATATTTTGTGTACGTGCCATTGAGCGCTATACCTTTATTTAAAAATAACGCGGCAACGCGTCAAGTCGAACTTTGTTTCATGCACGCGTGGTAGACGACCTCCCTAGGTAAACAACCACTACAGGCGTTCAAATTAGCACACGGGCTGCCATTTCGTAAAGAAATGAGCTCCACCGTGTACCCGCGCGGGTGTGGCTGGGCACGAAGCGTGAGTACGTGCACGGTGCACCTATTCTCTTCTTGTATACGTACACCACCTACGTGGGGTTGTGTGAGAGAGATACAAACCTAGAGAGATATAGTGTGTGGGTTCTTGAGAGTTTTTTTTGGGGGGGGGGGTCAATCAAAAAATTAAACATATGCAATGTGTGTGAAAATAGAGTCCTGGATATAACATATATATAGAGAGGGGGCGATCCACGAGAAGAGAGTGGAGGTATCATCGGCTTGAGGTGTCTATAGAATCGAAGAGAGGGATGATGTGTGTGTGTGCGCGTGTGCGAGAACGATAAAGAGTGACATCGAATTTGTGTGTGCCCACGTCAAAGATATAGAGTGGCTGGCCTACTGGAATGTGAGATGGGACATGTGCAGTTTGTCTCTGTGGCATGGATACCTACCTGCAGTGCTCGACTATCGGTGTGTGGTGGGGGAAGAGGGAGGCCCAATTAACTATAGAGGTACAATGGCTGGTATATGTGTGGAGGAGGAGACAGGCCTACTGAGGGAGTCCTGGATTAGGGGGTGTTCGGGTAGCCGGACTATACCTTCGCCGGACTCCAGGACCATGAAGATACATGATTGAAGACTTCGTCCCGTGTCCGGATGGGACTTTCCTTGGCGTGGAAGGCAAGCTTGGCGATGCGGATACTCAAGATCTCCTGCCATTGTAACCGACTCTGTGTAACCCTAACCCTATCAGGTGTCTATATAAACCGAAGGGTTGTAGTCCATAGGACAGAAACATCATCATACAACAATCATACCATAGGCTAGCTTCTAGGGTTTAGCCTCCTTGATCTCGTGGTAGATCTACTCTTGTACTACCCATATCATCATTATTAATCAAGCATGAGTAGGGTTTTACCTCCATCGAGAGGGCCCGAACCTGGGTAAGAACATCGTGTCCCTTGTCTCCAGTTACCATCCGACCTTGACGCACAGTTCGGGACCCCCTACCCGAGATCCGCCGGTTTTGACACCGACACCTACCTCATGTATTAAGGAGATTGATCTGCCTCATGTATTAAGGGAGATCGATCGGCATCGATGCATATGTGCAAGAGATGAATAAGGTTGGGAGAGAGACAGAGCTAGAGTGTTGGAGGGGGTTGTAGTGGAGTTGCTTCTAACAAATGGTGGGATAGGTTTGCTAGACAAACGGAGGGCATGCCCGCAATATCAATAAGAGAGGAGATGGTTGCTTGTTGTCTGTGCACGTGCGTGTGAGAGACGGGTCAGGAGGCATGCACGAATGATGAGGGGGACGATGTGGCTGTGGTAAGCAGACGTAACTACATAGGAAGATCAATCGCCCTTTGTAAGAGAAAGGAGAGACATAACTTGTGAGGTATATCTATCGATGGAGGGGTAGTTAAAGTCGATCTAGGTATATGTTGGGAGATCGATCGGTATCTATACATGTGTGTGTTAGAAGCAAATGAGGCACGAGGAGAAGGATAGAGAGAGAGGGATGCATGTAGGAGGTGGTACGAGAGGCATACTATATCGAGGGGGAGGAGTGTGCGAGTACGAGAACGATGAAAAGAGTGTTGGAAGTGAGGCATGCATTGGCGGTGACAAGAGCAGAGGGGAAGCTTGTGTTTGTGCTAGGCACACCTGGCTAGAGAGGCATATGGATCAATGTGTGCTGTAAAGAAGGAGTTGGGGGGCCTACACACACCATGGGTGAACGACCTAAAGTGAAAAGACGAATTTGCGCGACGGAGCTAGAGAATGCTGAGGGAGGGAGAGAGGGATGAGGGCGTGTGCATGCACAAGAGAAAGTTAGTGCTAGCTACAAAGATAAGAGGGTTGTGTGGGTGTAAAAGACGAATAGAGATCATATATACTTCATTATAAAAAGCGAATTCGGATATTTGAAGAATTTATCATAGTGTTTCAAACCGACAGATGTGTGAATATATATAACGGTGATAAACATGGTGTGGTTATGAACATGGTATACTACATTTAATATATTTTATCTCTACTCTTATAAAAAACGGAGTTGTTGATGATGGTGTGCCTGCCATCCTGCATTATAGGGCGTCTGATTTATATCTGGCGGATAGCAAGGAAACTTTGATGGTTGAACTGGGCAACAATCATGATTGTAGATTCTTATTGAAATAGAGAAACGAATTCAAATTTAGTTTGAATTGCAGCGGTAGTATAGACATTGGGAATGCACTAAAATGTTGGTATGAGTAGGTTACATGCATTATACAACAAGCGAAAAAATTTAATCGAACATAACATGGATTCATACTCCCTCCTTCCATCTACATAGGGCGTAATGAGATTTTTAAGACCACCTTTGACTATTGACAAGATTAATAGTACATGACATGTACAATGTGAAAATTATATCATTGAAAGAACCTTTCATAGACGAATTTAAAGGTGTGCTTTGTGTAAGTTGCATGTCATATATCATTGCTCTAAGATTTGGTCAAAGTTAGCATCGAAAAACGCATTAGGCCCTATATAGATGGAAAGAGGGAGTAGCTTTGAATAGCATTTGTATAGTAAAACGGGGCAAAAATCTCTCTTCGTGTGGTGTGAATAGTTTTATTTTTTTCATTTTCTTTTTGGTTGAGGGAAGTGCGAATTGATTTGGTACGTACAAGTACAATATTACGACATGTTAGGCTTGTCCCTGAAATTCAACCCGCATCTTGTTATATCCCGAAAATTCAGATATCGTGCTCCCAAAACTGGCGCCTTCACAACCCGCGCCTTGCTATCCCGAAATTACAACGCGCGCAAAAACTCCCACCAGCTGCCAAATCCCGACACGTGAAATCCCCCTTCTAACCCTGAGTCGAAAGCGCCGCTAGTTCAAATCGGTGGGGGGTACTTTTGTAACACACCCTACATTTTGGACAAGCGCGTTCCTAAGTCATGCTTCACCCCCTCCCATCACCCCCTTTTCGCCATTCAAAATCCCAGGCCGCCATAACCTCTCCGCTCCAGCCGTGAAACCCCACCCTCCTCCGTCCGCCATGTCACCGCTGCCCAGCCGGAGCCTCTTCCCCGACGACGTCATCCACCGCAACAGCTCGACGTCCCTCGTCCACCTCCCCGGATGAGGATCCGTCATCCATCTCGCCGTCCCGCCAGTTCAGCCGCCCCGTCCTCCACCTCCAAGGAGCTGCTCCGACGATCGCCTCGTGTATCGCGGCTGCTCCATCCCCACAGCGCCGCCTTAACCTGCTCCACTGGAACCGCAACATCCTCACCGACTCCTCGGACGAAGCCGAGAACTACTCGGCGCCACCAAAGAGGTTGTACACTCATCGCATCGCACCTTCTCCTTAACTCGACCTCCCGGCGCCGACAGTGCTCCATCCCGCACCCCCATGGAGCGGCTACCTTGAAGCCGGCGCCGCGGGCGACATCTCCATGGCGGCTCTCCCCCAGTGCGAGGCCCCTTCGGCGGCGGCGTCCATACTAGCCGGATCTGCTGCTGCTGCTCCAGCTCTCGCTCGATCGCTCGCTCGCCAAGCTGCTGCTGCTGCTCTCCCCCTCGCTCGTGCTGCTGCTCTACTCCGATTAAGCCACACTTCAGTCGACTGAATCGAATTTTGGGTCAGTCGATTTTCAGGCGTTGGGGGGCTCGCCGGAGTTAAGGAAGAACCACTCGCAGCGGGGACGGGGGCTCGCCGCAGAGGTACCCCACTATCTATCTTAGGGTTCAGGGTGGGGGCGGGGGGCCTAGAGGGCTGGTCGGGGCGGCGGTGGCGAGTTGTTTCAGGGCGGCGAGGCGGCGCTGGGGCCGGCGGCGAGGCCGGTGGTGGCTGGCGACTCAGGGGGGTGCAGGTTGAAGATGAACTGCAGGCCCTCCCTAAACTACATGTCAAGTGCCTCTCTGCTACCATTGCATTTAGTTTCGACATTAGCATTCAGATTCCACAATAAATTTCAGTTTCGACAATTTAGTTCAGAGTCAACAGTTTTTACCTCATCTGTTGTAGTCAGGTGGTTTCTGGTGATGTTAATTTTACATCCATTTTACATCATCTATTGGAAATGCTATTAGAATCCCACTTGAGATTGGTGATGTCTGTCTTGTGCTGCTTCAGCCTTGACGTCTTACGGCTCACCGGAGCTGCTCCAACGACTGAATGATCCATCACAACAGAGCAGTGCCCTGGACGTCATCTACAGATTCCTCAGATCTTCCTCCACACCTCCGATAGCCACCTCTGCCTCAACTGCTTCAGCGACCAACCCAATGATGCTGAGGTCGACACGGCTACGGCAAAGAGGTTGTACACTTGTTGCATCACTTATTACTATACATTCATGTCGATCCATTAGGGCTATTTTGGTTCAACGGAAAAACATCGATCCACTAGTTGTTACCGTCACTCTAAATTTCTGCATGCTCTCCTTACATAATCTCACCATATTTTTTCGTATGCATGTCAGATATTGTACACAGTCATGATGAACATGTAAAGAAAAAGAGAAGAGTTTTGCGCGGCAATAGAATGTCATGCAGACATAGCTCCATGGTGGGTTCAATGGCAAACCCTCCCCACCCCTCTCCAGATTGTAATCCAGAGGAAGATATCTATTCTGAGGCGGATTCGTACACCGCTGACCACTCCTATTTACCCCCCAAGGTGTTTGCTCTACCTTGGCATGATGATGTTAGTCATATCATGCATATGTTGCCTTGCAGTGCCTACTTTTGACATCATATATGTCATCTGCTTAGTTTAGACATGTTCTGTAATGCCACCTGTTTAGTTTCTATATCATATATGGGAATTATGCAGTCTCATGTCTTCTAGCCAGCCATAATATATGTGAAATGTGCAATGCCATCCCGTTTTACCAGGCAACATATATTTGAATGATATCTTGCCCATCCTTTTCTTCATTACATTTCCATTTGTCGACAATGTTTGTACATTAAACTACTCTTCCTGTGAATCAGCCATTTGGGTGGGAGATGGAAAAATCTGGAGTGAAAACAAGGCCTTCAGAGCAGACAGTGCTACCTGTCGAATCAGATCTCTTGTTGGGTCCCGATAGCTCCTCAGAGATGGATTTAGAGACAGATGAACAGTCCTATTCCCCCACTGAGGTGTATGCTCTACCTTGGCACGGTTATACTGCTCATATCATGCATACGGTGTCTTGCATTGCATAGTTTAGACATCATATACACAATATTCAACACCATGTTCTTAGTTCAGACATCATATCGAATGCCCTTTGTTTAGCATATAAATCATATATGTGAATTAAATGATGCGATCATGATTACTTAGATAACATGTAGGTGAATTATGTCAGGCGATCTTGTTTAGTTATTCATCATATCTTTGAATTATGTTATGCTATGCTATCCATTTTAGATAGACATCATATATGTGAAATTATGTTATGCTATCCGTTTTAGTTAAACAATATACATGTCAACTATTTCATGCCCTCTTTTTTCCACACTATCTATTGCATCTGTCTCTCATACAATGTTTGTACATTCAACTATGTTTCATGTTTATCAGCCATTTGAATTGGAGCGGGTGATGCCAGTATCTAGCACACTAAAAACATGGTCTTCAAATAAAACAGTGCTACCTCTTGGTGGAGATAGCACCCCGGCTGTACATGCAGAAGAACCAGCCCTACCACACATAACCCAAACTCTCGCAGATTGTACCCCTACTACGATGGACAGAGAACCAGCTTCACCCAATCTAACACCAACCCCAGCCGATAGTAACCCAGTTCCTGTTGACACAGCACCATCTCCACCACAGAGCTCCCAAACAAGAGCAGTTAGTAAGGCAGCTCCAGTGCCCAAAGGGTCAGTACTATCACGGCGAACCCCAACTCCACCAGTTAGTACGCCTATTCCTGTGGAGGAAGCACAACCAGCTAGTCATAGTTTTGCATCTATCGCATTTGATGTTGTTAAATCGTATGTGCGTATCTTCCCATCTTGGAAATATTATACTGAAGATGAAGGAAAATGCCAGTTGCAGGTGTTTGTCCAGGAGTTATGTGTAAGTAATGTTATTGATGGCAATTACTTTGCTTTGTCCCATACATCCTACCTACATGATGGTTATAATACAGAAAATTTTCCCATTTTTCTCTATAGAGAAGGACCGATTTGGAAACTCAGGATGAGGTAACCTGTGCTAATACCTCTGCTATCTTCAAGAATGCTTGGTGGCAGTATCGGAATTACCTGAAGAAAACGTACTTCACCGGCAAAGAAACTCATCAAATTCCCTTACGTTCTCCTGAGACACATTTACTGGACGATGACTGGGAACGCCTTGTTCTATACTGGTCCCGAACCAAGAATGTGGTAAGGTCTATGAGCTCATTTTCTATTTTTAAGTATTATATTCTTGCGTCTTACTGTACTCTGTTCATGTAGAACAAGTGCCTAAACCTGAAGAACAACTGTTCTAATTTAAGATTCCACTGCTACCATAGGACATAGATATATGTTTGTTTGATGCTTTTATTATGTACTAGTACTTGGCCATAGAAGACTTCGTAGTTTAATCCTATCCACATTACTAATGAACTGGTTCACCGAAATGAGTTTCATATACTAGTACATGCTAAACTTGTCATGTATCTGCTTGTTTCTTCTTTTAGAATGCTGACAGAATATTGGGGAAGAGTGCCTTATTAAGCAATGGTAAAAGAAGTAATGCAGATAAGGTTCAGGATAGTGACACATCCTGTCTTGGTTTAGTGTTGGAGTTACAGGCCACTACCGCTTGCACAAGCTATTCAAACTCACTGTCTAAATCAGTTCGGTTTGTTGAGTCTCAACTACAAGTTGAAAGACATCGATCAGCTGTGCTGCGACAAGAAGCGGAAGGACTGCGGAAGTCCCTGGAGCATTCAGATGCATACTTTCTGGTGCAACAGCAAGCGTTGGAGGATTTTAGCGCCAAACAGGACAAAGCTAATCAGCTTGCTAAGCTTATTGCCAGCATGGTGGATACCCAGGATAACGTTTCTTGAGCTCTTTTGAAGTTGTTTCAGTTATGCTCTTGTTTTGCTGCCGCGTTTATTTGCACTGGTGGCCAATTTTGACGGCCAGTGTATATGATATGTTGCTTTGTTCCCTATATTTGCACTGGTGGCGAACTTTCATGCCCAGTGGATGTAATATGTGTAATAGCCATGATAGCCTAGCGTTAGTTGCTTGCTTATTTATTTACTTGTTGTCTTGTTTATTTGTTTGCTTGTAGTCATTGCAGTTCTTTTTCCGCGGTTAACTAGTGGCTGCAATAACCTATTTTTTGAAACTAGGCCACAATAACCATGGGCTAATATTTACTGTAGTGACACTGGGCCTGCTACGGGCCGTAGAAACTGTGGGCCTTTTACGGGCCGTAGAAACAGTAGGCCTTCTACGGTCCGTGGAAACAATGGGCCTTGTACGGGCCGTATCATCAATGGGCCTTATACGGGCCGTATGATCGATTGGCCAAACATGGGCCAATAACAGGCCGCATTATGGCTGTAAACGGTCTAGAGTTGGAATCGTCCGTTCATGGGCGAACTGTAACGGGCCATCGTTAATAGGCTGTATTTGCTGATGCTATGAAAACGGCCCAACGTATTAACGGACCACAAACGGGCCGACTGTAACCAAGGGCTGAATTTGGCCCACAAGCAGAAAATGACAGTAACGGGCCGTAAGTAAACGAATGCTGGAAATGAGCCCAAGAATAAATGGGCTCTGAGAAGGCCGAAAGATAACATGGGCTGGAAACGGCCCAACAAAATAACGAGCCGTTAATGGGTATAAAGTGATACACTGTTCATTACGGGCCAGTTTCACCATGGGCCGTTAATGGGTGTAAAGTGATACACTGTTCATTACGGGCCAGTTTCACCACGGTCCATTAATAGGCCAAGAGTTACATAGGGACTCATATGGGCTGAAAGACGTCATGGGCCATACATGGGCCAGAAGTGAAAACAGGCTGGAATCATATTGGATGGCCTAGATGACGCTACTGGGCCTAATTGGGATAGGGCGTAACGGGCCTTGGGTTAGCGGGCTATAAATGGGCTATATGCGAACAGGCCGTTAACATGCTTTCCATGGGCCGGCCCGCCAGCTTTTGACCAAGTCAAACGGGCCGGCCTTTTCACAGGAATGGGCCTCTGTTGGGCCGTGCCACGTGTCGACGTATCATAGGCGCCTATCTGACCCACTGACGAGCTGACACGTGTTTCGTCCGGCCAATACGAATTTTACACGTGGAAATTTCCCATTGGTCGGGGCTGTTAACGGGTTATCGGATCGAAAATCCAACCCGATAGCTTAACGGCGTTCCGTTATGGTGGATGCCACGTGTCGGTCACACTTGACGAAACCACTTCTGTGATGCGTGATTTATCGTCATGGAAGTGGACACTTCCGTGATGATAATTTTGGTAATGTCATGGAACACTTCTACAACAGCACAGGTATGACTATCTTGGTTCTGTCATAAATTTGTCATGGATGTACATGCATGACAAAAAACGCGACCAGCACGTATCATCACGGAAGTGTATTTTTTTGTAGTGTACGCCCCTGGCCATCAGGTCAGATTTGGAAGTTTGAACTACACGACTGACATCCGCAGAGACTTGATCTTCGACGGATTCGAGCCACAGCCGAGCGCGCCGCACTGTCACGATGGGCATGATTTAGCTCTGCCGCCGTATAGTGCCCTGGAGGCCGCACCCGCACCAACCGCGCCGATCGCGGACGGGTGGCTGGACCCCGCCGCGGGGGCTATAGTCTCAACGACGATCGAGCCGAACACCAGCCTTATCCTCTGCGAAGCCCATGACTCCAAGGTGTCGGACTCGTCTCCGGACTCCGAATCCGATTGGGCGCCGATCATGGAATTCACCGCCGCGGATATCTTTCAGCACTCGCCCTTCGGCGACATTCTGAATTCACTAAGGTCTCTCTCTTTGTCAGGAGAGTCCTGGCCAGATTATGACCGACAGGATTGGGATGCGGACGACGAAGAAATTCGACGCCCACCCACCACCCACTTTGTAGCCACTATCGATGATTTAACCGACATGCTAGACTTCGACTCCGAAGACATCGACGGTATGGAGGAGGATGTAGGAGACGAAAAGGAACCAGCGCCTATAGGGCACTGGAAAGCCTACTCGTCAAATGACATATATATGGTGGATACACCTAGAGAAGGCAATGGCGACGGAACAGCGGGGGATGACCCCTCCAAGAAGCAACCTAAGCGCCAGCGTCAGCGGCGCCGCTCTAAGTCCTGCCAAAACAAAAACGGCGATACCGGCACGGGAGACAATAACACCCCGGATAGTGCCGAAGACAACTCCCTCCAGCAAGATTCAGCGCAGGAGGATGGAGAAGCCAGCCCCCCTGAGAGGGCGGCAGACAGAGAGGAACAGGATGATAATTACATGCCTCCCTCCGAAGACGAGGCAAGCCTCGTCGATGACGAATTTGTCGTGCCTGAGGATCCCGTCGAACAAGAGCGCTTTAAGCGCAGGCTTATGGCCACGACGAGTAGCCTTAAGAAAAAACAGCAACAGATTAGAGCTGATCAAGACTTGCTAGCCGATAGATGGACTGAAGTCCTCGCGGCCGAGGAGTACGAACTCGAACGCCCCTCCAAGAGCTACCCAAAGCGTAGGTTACTACCCCGACTAGAGGAGGAAGCACTTAATCCTACATCACCAGCGCATGATGCGGCTGACCGGCCACCTCGCGGTCGCGACAGAGAGGCCTTTCGGCCCTCCACTCAAGCCGCACCCCGGCGCCGCTCAAAAAATACCAAGGCATGGGGAAATGCGCTAGACCTTCGAGATATGTTGGAGGACAAGCCAAGGAAAAGAAGATCGATCTATGGATCGCGCGGGTGCCCCATGACACGAGACGATAACCGTCACGCCGGATACAGTAAATCCGGCTGGGCCGAACACAGCAGACATAGCTCATTTGAGCTACATCGTGATATAGCCCAGTACAGAGGTGCCGCACACCCACTATGCTACACAGATGAAGTAATGGATCATCAAATCCTAGAGGGTTTCAAACCCGTAAACATTGAATCATACGATGGCACAACAGATCTTGCGATATGGATCGAGGACTTTCTCCTTCATATCCACATGGCCCGTGGCGATGATCTACATGCCATCAAATACCTCCCACTCAAGCTTAAAGGACCAGCTCGGCATTGGCTTAACAGCTTGCCAGCAGAATCAATTGGTTGTCGGGAGGACCTGGAAGCCGCATTCCTCGACAATTTCCAGGGCACCTATGTGCGACCACCAGACGCCGATGACTTGAGCCACATAATTCAGCAGCCAGAAGAATCTGCCAGACAATTCTGGACACGGTTCCTAACCAAGAAAAATCAAATCGTCGACTGTCTGGACGCAGAGGCCTTAGCAGCCTTAAAGCATAACATCCGTGATGAGTGGCTTGCCCGGCACCTTGGACAGGAAAAACCGAAATCTATGGCAGCCCTCACGACACTCATGACCCGCTTTTGCGTGGGAGAAGACAGCTGGCTGGCTCGTAGCAATAACATGACCAAGAGCCCTGGTAATTCGGATACCAAGGACAGCAATGGCAAGTCGCGTCGCAACAAGCACAAGCGCCGCATTAACAGTGACAATGTTGAAGATATGGCAGTTAATGTCGGATTCAGAGGCTCTAAACCCGGTCAGCGGAAAAAGCCATTCAAAAGAAACACATCGTGCCCGTCCAGTTTGGATCGTATACTCGATCGCTCGTGCCAGATACATGGCACCCCCGAGAAACCAGCCAATCACACCAACAGGGATTGTTGGGTGTTCAAGCAGGCCGGCAAGTTAAATGCCGAAAACAGAGACAAGGGGCTACATAGAGACGACGAAGAGGAGCCATGACCACCGAACAATAGTGGACAGAAGGGCTTCCCCCCACAAGTGCGGACGGTGAACATGATATACGCAACCCACATCCCCAAGAGGGAACGGAAGCATGCGCTAAGGGACGTATACGCGTTGGAGCCAGTCGCCCCAAAGTTCAACCCATGGTCCTCCTGCCTGATCACTTTTGATCGAAGGGACCACCCCACTAGCATCCGCCATGGCGGATTCACCGCATTGGTTCTAGACCCAATCATTGACGGATTTCACCTCACTCGAGTCCTTATGGACGGCGACAGTAGCCTGAACCTGCTTTATCAGGATACAGTGCGGAAAATGGGCATAGACACCTCAAGGATTAAACCCACAAAAAAGACCTTCAAGGGCGTCGTACCAGGAGTAGAGGCCAACTTCACAGGCTCAGTTACACTCGAAGTGGTCTTCGGATCCCCGGATAATTTCCGATGCGAGGAGTTAATCTTCGACATAGTTCTGTTCCGCAGTGGCTATCACGCACTGCTCGAACGAACCGCATTTGCAAAGTTCAATGCGGTGCTGCACTACGCATACCTCAAGCTCAAGATGCCAGGACCTCGAGGAGTCATTACGGTCAATGGAAACACCGAACGCTCTCTCTGAACGGAGGAGCATACGGCGGCCCTTGCAGCGGAAGTACAAAGCAGCCTATCAAGGCAATTCTCCAGTCCGGCTATTAAACGTTCGGACACCGTCAAGCGCGCCCAGAGTAACCTACAACAAGATCGCCTGGCACGTTCCGAGCAAGCGTAGCTATGCGGCCCCAACCCCAGCCCTCACGAAACTGCGAAATCAGTACTACGTGTACATAATTACGCTCTAAAAATACCATGGGCACAGGGGGAGGGGCACGACCACGGCACGCCCAAAATGCGGCTCAACCGCACTAGGGGCTCCCGATTTTGTCATTTTTTCTTACTTTCAGGACTCCACTCTCCGGAAGGCCTGTCCGGCAGGACAATCGCCGAACACACGATGCAACAACAAAGGAGGCAGGAAGCTATGTCGAATTGCCAGGTGGTCTCTATAACGAGCAAAATACCTGTCTTACATATTGTCCCGCAGCTCGACCCTGGAGGGGGACATGTCAAATAGTCCCATCTCTTTCTTATCGCATTATTTGTATCGTTCTGCTTTTACCACAGCCTTTTGAATAAACAATGCTTAGCTTCAGCTTATTATTGCATTCTCTATTCATTCCTTTTTTCATATACATGTTCAGTTATGACATTTAGCACCCGTACACTTTGGTACGGCCAATACGCCAGGGGCTCAAGCACCCCATAATAAGGCGTGAGAAGTCCGAACACTTTCATAAGTGCGGCACTCCGAACTTGTACCATTATATGCATCAGCTCCGAATCATGTCTTTGGTCAATAGTTGGGTTTACCCGGCTCCCATGTTTTGGTACCTTACGTTCCTCTATATCGGCTAAGGTAGCGCTGGGAGAACTACTGCGATTGTGCCCCGGTTGAGCTAGGCTAAGCACCTCAGTAGAGAAAGCTAAAACTGACCGTCATGATAGTGCGAGAGCTGGTCGCTGTTCGAGAGGTTTCGAGTCCCTAAAGACTTATGCCGCTTAGAGCGATGAGTCGGCTTTGTCCGGCCTAGGCGTGTATAGCACACCGAACTTGGTCTTCCGAACACTAGGGGCTTCGCTGAAATTTAAAATTATAGAATTCTTTGGCTAAGTGAGAGTGATAACGCACTATAGTCCGATTGCCTTGTTCATTGTGTTGAGCTCCTCCCTCGGAGGATCCAAGAATGGGAAAAAGAGTGCTCAGGTTTATCCCGAACACTCCAGCACTAGTGGCATTGGGGCAGAAGCCGACGACTCGCCATCTCTCAGATTTAATAAACGGCCGCATAGAAGGTAATATTTTAAATTAAAACAAGCGTTGCATAACGCATATGAACAAGTTTTCAGCGTATAGGATAACACAAGCGAGTTTACTCAAATATTACATCCCTAGAACATTCATCCGCCACAAGGCGGGCACCCTTCAGGACGCCCTCATAATACATTTTGGGGTGGCGATGCTCCTTGCCCTGCGGTGGCCCGTCCTTCACTAGCTTCTCCACATCCATCTTGCCCCAGTGCACTTTAGCACGGGCAAGCGCTCTACGGGCGCCCTCGATGCAGGCGGAGCGCTTGATAACTTCAAGCCACGGACCAGCATCCACCAGCCGCCTCACCAGCCCAAAGTAGCTCCCAGGCATGGCCTCTCCAGGCCACAGCCGAACTATGAGGCCCTTTATGGCCTGTTCGGCCACCTTATGGAGCTCCACCAGTTGCTTCAGCTGGTCGCTCAAGGGGACCGGGTGTCCGGCCTCAGCATACTGAGACCAGAACACCTTCTCCGTCGAGCTCCCCTCCTCGGCCTGGTAGAAGGCGGCGGCATCTGACAAGCTACGGGGAAATCTGCGAATGCTCCTGGAGAGCTCCGAACTCGGGTAAGTAACAAGTAATTCACTTTCACGTGCTTGCTTTGCATAAAGAATGCCTTACCCGCCGCTATCTTCTTCATCACCTCAATTTCCTACAGGGCTTTTTGGGCTTCAGCCTTGGCAGACTTGGCGCTTTCAAGGGCCGCCGCGAGCTCGGACTCTCGTGTCTTTGAGTCAAGCTCCAAACTCTCGTGTTTTTTCACGAGATTCTGGAGCTCTTCCTGCACCTCGCCAACCCGCGCCTCATGTTTCTCCCGCTCGGTGCGCTCCGTGGCCGCCTTCTTTTTGGCCTCGGAAAGCGCTAGCTTCAGGGTCGCCACCTCGGTCGTGGCCCCTAGTACATCAATAATGACCCTGTCATTTTTTGCAACCGCATATTTTATATACTTACACAAGGCATTACGTACCTTGACTCTCCTCGAGCTGCTTCTTGGCAAGGCCGAGCTCTTGCTCGAACAGCTCGAGGTTCCACTTCAGGGTGTCCACCTCCGCAGTAAGTGCGGCAGAGGCCAGCAGCGAAGCCTGCATATGCATATTGACATAATTATGTTAGACTCCTGCGAATATTATTAGATCCTCTATTCGGCTTTTCCTTGTGAACGCCAAACAGAGCATCAGGGGCTACTGTCTATGCAGTAATATTTTCATATATTTTCTACATACCTCAAAGCCTGTCAACAGGCTGGCACAGGCTTCAGTCAGCCCGCTTTTGGCGGACTGAACCTTCTGGATCACCGCACTCATGATACTGCGATGCTCCTCATCGATGGAGGCGCCGTTAAGCAGCTCTAGCAAGTTATCTGGTGCCTCCGGTTGGGCGGAGGCCACCGGCGCAGTAGGCTCGCCCTTCTTCGTAGGGGGCCGCCTGCCGGAATCCGGAACCACTGAAGGTTTCGGTGCGGTGTCCGACCCAAGGCCGGACTTGGAGCCCTTGGGAGCCCTGCTCCCTTTTTGCCTGCAGTCCGGAAGGTCGCCTTGCGGCGCCTCCAAGACCACCTCCCCTTGGTGTGGAACCTTTCGGGATAATACCTCGGCATTATCCGTAGGGTGATGGGAGGAGGCGGCCGGAAGTGATGTGCTGTTCACATCCGATGAACGCAAGGAACCGCTCGACGATACGTCGAGCCGGGCTCGGGCCAGACTGCATGATTATGTTCGGCGTCAGGAGAGGCTGTGCAGCAAAGGAACGCTATGAGTCACTCTGGTGTCTGAATACTTACGACTTCGCCAGGGGCATGGCCCTAGGCGGCCACTCCTCTTCGCTGTCGGCGGCGTTGGTTGAGTAGTCCGGAGGAAGGGTCCTTCCCTTCTTGGACCCACCGGCCTCCACAGTTGGGGCGACCTTCCTCTTCTTTTCTCCCGCCGCTGGGGAAGAAACCTCTCTTTCCTCCTCCTCGTCTTCATGGGAGGAGTGCGCCTCAGAGTCATCGTACGACGAGTCCGACACCACCGGGCTCCGGGAACTCTTTCGGGTTCCAGTGGCCTTCTTCTTGGCCTTCTTCTCCGGCACCACATAGGGTGCCGGAACCAGCAGCTTCGCCAAGCGGGCATCTGTCGGGCCTTTGGGCAAAGGAGCCAGACAGTTGATCTGCCCGGACGTCTCCTGCCAATCCTGTCAAAGGTACGGGAGCTTAGATCCTGCATGGAGTCAAACTGTGGAAACCAAGCATCCTGTAAAAGGTAAAACCGCTTACCGCGTTGGCTTGTCGCTTCGCACTGAATCCGCGATCCTCGGTAACGGGAGTAGGAACCTCGGCGCTCTTGAATAGCACCTTCCAGGCATCCTCATGGGTTGTGTCGAAGAGCCGGCTCAGAGTTTGGTGCTGGGCCGGATCGAACTCCCACAAATTGAAAGCCCGTTGTTGACACGGGAGGATCCGGTGGATGAGCATAACCTGGACTACGTTGACGAGTTTGAGCTTCTTGCTCACCAGGTTTTGGACACATGTTTGGAGTCCCGTCACCTCTCCCGAACTACCCCAAGACAGGCCCTTCTCTTGCCAGGAGGTGAGCCGCGTGGGGAAGACGGATCGGAACTCGGGGGCCGCAACCCATTTAGGGTCACGCGGCTCGGTGATGTAGAACCACCCCGATTGCCACCCCTTTATGGTCTCCACGAAGGAGCCCTCGAGCCATGTGACGTTGGGAATCTTGCCCACCATGGCGCCTCCGCACTCCGCCTGGCGGCCGCTCACTACCTTCGGCTTGACATTGAAGGTCTTCAGACACAAGCCAAAGTGGGGCTGGATGCAGAGGAAATCCTCGCACACGATGATAAACGCCGAGATGTTGAGGATGAAGTTCGGGGCCAGTTCGTGGAAGTCCAGGCCGTAGTAGAACAAGAGCCCTTGGACGAATGGGTGGAGAGGGAAGCCCAGTCCGCGGAGGAAATGGGTGAGGAAAACCACCCTCTCATGGGGCCTGGGGTGGGGATGAGCTGCCCCTCATCTGGGAGCCGGTGCGCGATGTCGTCGGGCAGGTATCCAGCTCTCCTCATCTTCTTGATGTGTCACTCCGTGACGGAGGAGACCATCCACCTGCCTCCCGCTCCAGTCATGGTTGGAGAAGGTTGAGGTGGGAAATGCGGACTTGGGCACTGGAGCTCGAGTGTGCGAAGATGGATGAGCAAAGGAGGCAGAAGGCATGGATAAAAGGGTGAATCCTTATCCCCTTATATGGGCGGACGAAGCTATGCGTCCCCACCATCCTGGTAAAACTCGCTTATCCCCCAAGCGCCGTAATCAATGGCGTGGTTGGGTTACCCACGCCTGTGTTGATGAGAATCCCGTGATAAGGGGACACGACCTCTGCTATGACAAGACGTGCCAAGGAAACCGCCTGACAAAACGTGCTAAGGTGGGACAGTAAAACGATTTGAATAAAGGCTTGGCTGTGGTGTAATGTTATGCTACGGAGTACGTCAGCAGATTAGATTTGTGTAAATATTATTCTCTCTACGGCAGTATGTGGAACTTATTTTGCAGAGCTGGACACTATCCTTGTGTACAAAATCTTCTATGAAGTATTCGGAGGAGGAACCGGCCTTGCAATGCCAAAGACAATTTGCGCGTTGGACTCATCGTCATTGAAGCCTGGTTCAGGGGCTACTGAGGGAGTCCTGGATTAGGGATTGTCCGGATAGCCGGACTATAACCTTTGGCCGGACTGATGGACTATGAAGATACAAGATTGAAGACTTCGTCCCGTGTCCGGATGGGACTTTCCTTGGCGTGGAAGGCAAGCTTGGCAATACGGATATGTAGATCTCCTTCCATTGTAAGCGATTCTCTGTAACCCTAGCCCCCTCCGATGTCTATATAAACCGGAGGGTTTAGTCCGTAGGACAAGGATAACAACAATCATACCATAGGCTAGTTTCTAGGGTTTAGCCTCTCTGATCTCATGGTAGATATACTCTTGTACTACCCATATCATCAATATCAATCAAGCAGGAGTAGGGTTTTACCTCCATCGAGAGGGCCCGAACCGGGGTGAAAACATCGTGTCCCTTGTCTCATGTAACCATCCGCCTAGACGCACAGTTCGGGACCCCCTACCCGAGATCCGCCGGTTTTGACACCGACACCTTGCGTCTCTCGTTGTTACCCTGTGCATTGGCATTGGCCACAAACTCCGGGTTACCATCGGCCTTACGCTTATTACCTCCTTGATTCGCCGGGTTATGCTGCTGACCTTTTCCATTGCTATTCTTATTTCCCTTCCCTGTCTTTTCCTCATCAGACGCGGGATCCTTGGTACTATCAGAATCGACGTATTTGACTAGAGCCGCCATCAGCTAACCCATATCATTACAATCACGCTTGAGGCGCCCCAGCTTCTGTCTTAGCGGTTCAAATCGGCAATTTTTCTCCAACATTAAGACTGCAGAGCCGACATCCATCTTGTCAGACGAATGTATTATCTCTTTGACCCGGCGTACCCAATGAGTGGTAGATTCACCCTCCTCTTGCTTACAATTTGTCAAGTCCACAATTGACATAGATTGCTTGCAAGTGTCTTTGAAGTTCTGAATGAACCGGGCCTTTAACTCTGCCCATGAGCTAATGGAATTAGGCGGCAGGCCCTTCAACCAAGTTTGGGCCGTTCCATCCAACATCACGGTGAAATACTTAGCCATTGCCGCATCGCTGACCTCCAACAGCTCCATGGCCATCTCATAGCTTTTGATCCACGCCCCGGGCTGTAAGTCGGCTGTGTAGTTTGGCACCTTTCGGGGTCCCTTGAAGTCCTTTGGCAGACACACATTACGCAAAGTCGGCACTAAACAAGGAACACCACCGGTTCTAGTGGCCACCCCTGCCTCAACAGAAGTCATTGGATAGTCCGGAAAGGTTTGATGAGCCACCTGATGAGCCGCTAGTTGAGCTGCCCGCTCGTCCTGCTGAGTATCCTGTCCTACACCGGGTTATAACCGCCGGGCTGATTACGACGTTGGGTGTTGCTTGACAAAGCCTCTGACTACATATGCCTGCTGTAACTTGGGCTCCGGCTTGGGCGAGGAGTTGAATGAACCATGTCTCGACTATAGGAATAAGCCTCCTGCTGAGCCAGAGCCGTCTAGACAAGTTCTCTGATCCTTCGCGTCTCCACCGTTGTCGGGTAATCGCCGTCCACTGGGAGAACCGCCAAGCGTGCCGACGCTGCGATCAGGTTCTCCATAGGGTTAGAAAAATGACCCGGTGGTGTTGGTATGTAGAGGGGCCGGGCCATATTCCCATGAGGAGGCGCCATTACCCGAGGCTGAACCGGTCCCCCCGCTGCGGATGTTATGCACTGGTTTGCCTCTGGCGGGTTACTAGGGCCGGCTCCGGGTGTGGAGACAAGGTTCCAAGGATCATAAACCGGAGGCAAACGAGATCGAGTTTTCTGGTGTCTCCTCCTCATCACCTCGTTAGATGCATTCAGGCTCATCGTAAGCTGGAAGGCCTCTGACTGGAGCTGTTGTGCCCGTGCATCCAAAGCCGCACGTTCTATGGCCAACCTGGTGTCCTCAGCTGTTAAGGCCTCCTTAGCCCGAGCTATTTCCTCATGTACCTGTGCAACCTCAGCATCGTGCTCTTCTTGACTTGCAGGAATAACTATGGCGGTTAACAGGGTCGTCAGCTTGTCCATGAGATCAATCAGCACCTGAGCCAGCGGGCGCGCAGGGCCTCCTGCCCCGGCAGCTCCTGACCCAGACGTTATTACTGTTGCAGCCGTAGAGTTGTGGCCGGGTTGAGTACCAGCCATGAAGACCCCTACCCAGCTTGGCGGCTCAAAGGGGTCCGGAATACTGCTGCCATCGGAATAGCCCCCAAGCCTGCCATCTTGCAGTTGGTACAATGAATCAGTTTCACCAGTGGATGAATCACCATCGGAGTGGATGGCCGTCTCACCGCCATCTACGGACCTTTCAGAAAATTCTTCTCCGTGGATACAATCCACAAAGCACGCTTCATGGCGGGTTGAGCCCGGCCGGGTTGAGCGCGCTGAGCCATTTCGACAATGTCGGTGCAGTTGTACGGCTCACCAATCCGGCCGATGAAGACGTCGATTCCGCCGAAGGGGACCCGATACCCATACTCAATTGAGCCGGCGTCGGGGCCCTAGCCTTCGTCGTCGATGTAGATCTTGCCGCGACGACTCTTGGTCATCCGGCCCACAGTGTATCCCTTGAGCCCTTCGAAGTTGCCCTTCGAGAACTCAAATCCACCGTGCGCTGGCCCCATGGTGGGCGCCAACTGTCGTGGAATTGTCACGGCAGATGTCCTCTTGCAAGGACTTAGTCATGGAGCCATCGCAACTAGGAAACTTAAAGGGGTTAACAGGACAAGGGACACGAGAGAGGTTTTATACTAGTTCGGCCCCTTACGATGAAGGTAAAGCCTACGTCTAGTTGGTTTGGTATTGCTAGGGTTTCGATGACCAGGGAGCGAGATACACTATGCCCGGGTCTCGATTAGATGTTACTTGCCCTAAGCCACATGTCGGATTTCGGGTTCCGGCAGACCCTTGAGGTTCGAACACTAGGGTGCGCGTGGAAATCTCTCCCCTACCATTCTACGTCCGATCTCCTCGTGCGAACTAAGCTGGAAACAATGAACAACACAAGGGACACGAGATTTATACTGGTTCGGGCCACCGTTGTGGTGTAATACCCTACTCCAGTGTGTGGTGTGGTGGATTGCCTCTGGGGCTGATGATGAACAGTATGGAGGAAGAACAGCCTCGCGAGGGGTGTTCTTGAGCTGGTGCGGTGTGTTCTACTTGGTCTCTCTATCTGATTCCCCTGCCTGTGTCTAGATGCCTCTAACTGGATGCCTCTACTCTGTGGTAGCTAGCTCTATATATAGAGGCCCTGGGCCTCTCCCCAAATAATGAGCGGGAAGGGCGCCAACAATTGGCCATTTTGAAGGGGAACATCTAGTACAAGTTATCCTGACCAAAGGTGGTCTTCGGCTGCCAAAAGCACTGGTAGTAAAGCCGTCTTGGGCTCCACGGTGACCTCCGTACGGCTGTCCGGCTGGTCTTGGTCTCGTTGCACCAGAATGGTAACCTTTGCCTGATACCTTGGCCTGCGCTTGCCCCCTTTGCACCGAAGGGGAAACAAGGACTCTGCGCAGGCCGGCACCCGCCTGGTCTTGATTCATCATGGCTTGCGTCATTGGATCCTCGCGGTGTACCTTGCCTTGATCTCTCCACCTCCTCATGAGCCTGCCTGATGAGGTTGCCTCTGAGGAAGCTTCCTGTCGTCCGCCCCGCGAGGCTTGGCCCCTCGCGAGGTTCTTGAGCTTGAGCTGATGAAGATGGGCCGCGCTGGGCCCCCACTTGAGCCACGCCGCAGGGCACAGGCAGGCAAGTCTGGGGACCCCCGTTCCCAGAACGCCAACAATAGCCCCCGGGCCCAGGGCGCGCGCGGGCTTGACTTAGCAGAGAGGCGAAGGGGCAAGCGCGAAGCGCCGCGGGCCCCAAAAGCCTACGGCCTTGGGCGCCGCGTGGCGGTTGATTGGACGTGGGCGGCTGTGCTTCCCACGACGCCTCGGCAACTGCTCGACTTGACAAGTCCCTGCATGCAGAGAAACGGGTCATGATTACCTGCGATCGTAGTGCTCGGCGGTTGGTCTTCTCCGGCTATAAGTACGGGGCTGCGTGAGTTCCTTTAGTTTATCCCTTCCAGCCACTCCTTCTCTTCTTCTTCCTTGCCCTTGCTTCTTCCTGCGCCAATGGCACCGATCCGCCAGTTTTCTGTGGAGGAGAAGGGAAAGGCCCCCCGAGAGGGTCCTGACCCTCTTCCGCCGAAGAAACGGCCAGTCCCCTGCCGCCGTGATGAATGCGCTTGGCAGGAGGAGTCGAGGCCCTGGTACGAGCGGCCACCGCATGGGTTCCCGCTGCCCTTGTATGCCCGCATCGTGGGCCCTAAGGAGGAGGGCGCCGAGCGGCACCGACAGCGCCGCCGTCGACGCCGGCGAGTCATAGTGGTGCGAGTCGTTCCTCCTGGACTTCACGCCGAGCGCTCCTCTCGCGAGCTTGTGGTCCACGCCGCCATGCCTCCAAGCTCTTGGATCCTCCTTCCTCCCTCCTTCGCCTTTGAGATGCCGTCGAGCGGGGCGCTGGAGCTCTGGCTGCAGCATGCCGACTGCGGCACCCCTGCAACCGGAGCGGAGGTCGCGGTCGTTGCTCCGGGCAAGGTCTTCTTGACCCGGGGCTGGGGTGAGATCGCCCGAGGCTGGGGTGAGATCGCCCGGGTCTGCCGCGCGTATGGCGCCCTCGTGATTCATCTTGAATACGACGGCGCCTCCCTAATGTTCTTCAAGGTCTTCAATGATGAAGGACGCCGGCTGGAGTGCTGTCCCAAGGGAAGCGGCAACGACGAACTGGCGAGGACCTAGCCGGCCCATCGGCCTTCCAGCAGCTCCTCGGGCAGCAGCGGAGGAGCTAAGGACTTCAGCAGCTCCCCCGAGCTTCTCGCGACTCCGGAGACGAGCAACGACAGCTACGAGCCTCCGAGCTCGCGCTGAGCTCGGAGTGGGGCAGCTGCATCGGGCCGCCGACGCCACTGATCTGGATGGGGTTGGCGCCGGCGCCAGGCAGCCCACTATTGGTGATGGCGTCGATTGCGGAGGTGCTAGCAATTAGCGTTCCTTAGGATTATCACCTTTTGTTCCCTGCGAGGAATCAAAGCAACACCCCGCGGGGGTATGTAAGGCGTCTGCCATGTCTTTTGTGAAAGTTATATCCTTAGTATGAGTCGATGCGAGGTGCTTGTCCTGTCGTGAAAGTTATATCTTTTGACTTGGTGTAGTTCCTCGACGAGGCGCTCGGCCTGAGAGGTGGTAGCTGAGGTGCTGCTGGGTGAGGTCCTCGCGAGCTTCTTCCCACTCCCCTGCACTTCCCTTAGTGATATACATCCTCAGGTCCCGGCCCTCGAGCGAGCTCAGCCGCCGCTGGTATGACAGGTCGCGATGCCGTGGGTCAAGGCCAGGGGGTGAGGGCTGGAGAGCCAATAAGAGCCCATGCGTCGCGATGCTCAGGAGCCCCCCCTTTAACGTGAAAGCGGTCCGCACCGGAGAGAGGGAGAGACAGCTCGCGATGTCCCCAACGTTGCTCGTGAGGTAGGTCCTACACGCCAACCACGAAGATAAACAAGACCTGCCGCTACGGTTGCCAAGCAACCTTGGGTTGCTCCGAGGGAGTAATTGGGGCACTGAGGGCCTGGTGAGGTGGCGCCTTGCGGGGCTGCCGCAGCCAGAGCTCGACCACCCAGATTTATCGGCGTTGCAGGGACGGACCCATGCGCAAGTGCCATGGCAGAGCAAGCGGCTCCATAGGTAGGCGTCAATCGAGCAGGTGATTAGGGCGAGTATGTTAAGCACACACGAGGGAATTGATTTGAGGTAGATGCAGGAAAAGCAAACGCCGCTGGGTCGGGCCCGAGCAGCTTGGGGATGATGCAGCCCGAGGGGCGCCCCCAACAAGATAAGTAAAGAGCATAAGCAAAACGGATGCATGCCGCGGGGACGGACCCACGCGGCTTGGGAATGATGCGGCCCTGCGGGCGCTCCCAGCTGAAAGTAAAACTCTGAAAGATTTCACCTGATGCTGTTGAAGATGAAGCAATGCTGAGGAAGCCGGTGATGCGCGGTGAAGACGTCGGCCCTCACGAGCCCCCAGGCCCAGGGGCCTCGGGAGGCTCCGGTGGCACAGGTGGGTCCTCGAGAGCCATCTCCATCTCTGCCAGGACCGCAGAGTGCCTAACCTCCTGCGCCTCCAGAATGCTCCTCAGTAGGCACTGATGAGCGGCGACTGTGTTCGGCAGGCCGAAGGGCATGCGAACGTAGCTGTGAGGTGGCCCCTCACAGCGCCCCACGCGTGCAGGCTAGAAGCGCTCCTGAGACGCGGCTCGGTTGAGCCCTGGTACGTCGATGCAGACGCGCAGCCCGCCATCCTCGCCTGGATGTGGGGCTGCAGCGAGCAAGCAGCGGCTGCCACTCATGACTCTTGACTCTTGTAGCTCCTGGGCATTTCTTGCGATGAACTCCTGAGGGTTTGGTCTTCCTTGCCTTGTGTCTTCCTGAGGGAAACATGCCTGGAAGCACCCCTCCAAGTGGTGCCCGAGCGCCTTCCTCGCGACCTTGGCAAAGTCGGTGGCTCTCCAAAAGAGAGCCCCCGAGCCCTGCCTGAGGAGGGCGCTCGGGGCGCCTTCCTATGCGTGAGAGGGTGGCGCTCCCTGATCGGGCGCAAATCCTGACGCAACGCCTCCGGAGGTGCCTGCCTCCTTGTGGCTTGGGCCAGGCGATGCCTTCTTCTTCTTGAGGGTCGCCTCGGGAAGTCTCCCGCCCCTGTGATCTGGGTCTTCGATAGCTGCGGCTTGGAACGCTTGCTCAAACGATCACACCACGTCCCTTTCTTCACAGGGTACGGTGATGACTCCGCCGCTCTCTGGCATCTTGAGGACATTGTAACCGCGGTGAGTCACTGCCATAAACTTGGCTAGGGCTGGGTACCCGAGGATGGCGTTGTACGGCAGGCGTATGTGGGCGACGTCGAAGTCGATGAGCTCGGTGCGGTAGTTGTTGCGCTGTCCGAAGGTGACCGGAAGGCGAACCTGCCCTATTGAAACAGTGGAACCATCGGTGACTCCTGAGAAAGGCTTGGTCGGCTGAAGCTGATCATATGGTACTTGGAGATTGTCGAATGTCACGACGGACAGGACGTTGAGTCCTGCTCCGCCATTGATGAGGGTCCTGGTGACCTGCACATTGCTGATGACTGGGGAGCAAAGCATCAGGAGGACTCCGGCCGTTGCCGCGAACTTGAGCTGATCCGCTGAGCTGAACGTGATAGAGGACGTAGACGACCTGAGAGGGCGTGTGGCCTCAAGCTTGGGGAGCACTGCATTCACCTCGCGAGCAAACTGCTTGAAGATGCGTTGTGAGGCTGGGGCCTGGGCACCACCCAAGATGCACGCGATTGCGCACGGCTCCTGGAAGCCCCCAGCCCCATCGTCTTGATGTTGGTCTTCATTCCTCTGTAACGCCCTCGATGCGGCTATATCTCCCACGTGTCGAAGCACGACTTAGAGGCATAACCGCATTGAAAGCAATGTCGCAAATGAGGTAATCTTCACACAGTCCATGTAATACATAAGGGAAAGAGATACATAGTTGGCTTACAATCGCCACTTCACACAATTACATGAGTAAAGCATTACATCATACAGATACAATCAAGGTCCGACTATGGAACCAAAATAAAAGAAGACTACCCCAAATGCTACACAGATCCCCGATCGTCCCAACTGGGCTCCACTACTGATCAACTGAAACGAAACAACCCAATGAACAAGATCTTCATCGAGCTCCTCCTTGACCTCGGGTGCGTCACCTGCAAACTGGTTTTGGAAGTATCTATGAGTCACGGGGACTCAGCAATCTCACACCCGCGAGATCAAGACTATTTAAGCTTAAAGGTAGGACAGGGTAGTGAGGTGGAGCTGCAGCAAGCGACTAGCATATATGGTGGCTACCATACGCAAAAGAGAGCGAGAAGAGAAGGCAAAAGCACGGTCGAACAACTATGATCAGGAAGTGATCCTGAAACTACTTACGTCAAGCATAACTCCAACACCGTGTTCACTTCCCGGACTCCGCTGAGAAGAGACCATCACGGTTACATACGCGGTTGATGTATTTTAATTACGATCAACTTCAGGTTTTCTACAATCGGACATTAACAAATTCCCATCTGCCCATAACCGCGGGCACGGCTTTCGAGAGTTCAAACCCTGCAGGGGTGTCCCAACTTAGCCCATGATAAGCTCTCACGATCAACGAAGGATATTCCTTCTCCCCGGGAAGACCCGATCAGTCTCGGAATCCCGGCTACAAGACATTTCGACAGTAATAAAACAAGACCAGCAAGACCGCCCGATGCGCCGACAATCCCGATAGGAGCTGCACATATCTCGTTCTCAGGGCAACACCGGATGAACACTACGTACGGCAACCGAAGATACCCCAAGTTGCCTAGGGGTGGCACCGCAAGTGGCTCTGGTTTGGACCAACACTTAGACAAGCATTGGCCCGGGGGGCTAAATAAAGATGACCCTCGAGAGAGCGAATCCCAAGGGAAAAGTAGGTGGTGGTGAGGCAAATGGTAAAACCAAGGTTGGGACTTGTTGGAGGAGTCTTATTCAAAGCGAACTGTCAAGGGGGTCCCATAAATCACCCAACCGCGTTAGGGACGCAAAATCCGGGAACATAACACCGATATGACGGAAACTAGGGCAGCAAGAGTGGAACAAAACACCAGGCATAAGGCCGAGCCTTCCACCCTTTACCAAGTATATAGATGCATTAATTAAATAAGATATATTGTGATATCCCAACAAGTAAACATGTTCCAACAAGGAACAACATCTCCATGTTCCAACAAGGAACAAACTTCATCTTCACCTGCAACTAACAATGCTATAAGAGGGGCTGAGCAAAGCGGTAACATAGCCAAACAATGGTTTGCTAGGACAAGGTGGGTTAGAGGCTTGGTTTACAATATGGGAGGCATGATAAGCAAGTGGTAGGTATCGCAGCATAGGCATAGCAAAAGAGCGAGCAACTAGCAAGCAAAGATAGAAGTGATTTCGAGGGTATGGTCATATTGCCTGAAATCCCGCAAGGAAGAAGAACGAGTCCATGAAGAAGACAAACGGACGAAGACGAACGAATCCTCACAACTCTGGAACGAAACCCGAAGCTAACGAGAGAAATAACCCGGAAAGAAACAAACAACATAGTAAACAACCATCACATAAACATGGCATGATGCACAAACAAGTATGATGCATGTCCGGTTTAATGATTCATGGCATGGCAAATGCAACAGACAACACTACAAATTAAGTGGAGCTCAATATGCAACGAGTTGCATATTGACAAAACACCACATTCATTAATTTAGTTCACTCTTGGTTTTGTACCCACACAATATTAAATGTTGGTTAGCATGGCAAGAGGTGAAGCACAACAAAACTACCTGTCTAGGCAAGTTTAAATGAGGCCGGAAACGACAAAACAACAAGTCCGAAAACTCCTCATATGCATATATTAGGTTTGGTGCTGTTCTGCCTAAAACATAATTTTATTGTTGTTAAGCAGTAAAACGAAGTGCATCAAGTTAATCTATGCATTTTTCTACCCCATTTACATATATAAATTATTTAAAACCGAGCTACGGTTTAATAGTTATGAATTAAATCATTTTAACATGTCATAGGAGCAAATTAAGGCAAACAGGACTTTAAACATTTTTAAACATGGATGAGAGTTGCATATTATGAAACTACACAAAATTCTAAGCAACTTTCATTTATCAAGTTTTTACATGTGATGCACCGTTTGTGAGATATTATATGCATGTTGCTAAGGGGGTTTTCTGCAATTCTGTAATTCACTGGATAATAGATAAATTCGCAGACGCTGGAAAAAAAACATGATACGGGCCGAATCTGGCTGGCCTGACAGGAGCACTGGGTGCAGCTTGGGGGTTTCTCACCATGGGCCAAGCCCAGAACCGTGGAGAGGGCGCTGGGGCAGGCCGGCTGGGCCTTGCGGGCTGCTGCGGGGACTTGCGCTCCCGAGGCCACGCGGAAGTGACGCGCTGCGGGCGCGGTCTCCGCGCCTGACCGGATCGAGCCATGCTCGATACAGGGGAAGCAGAGGGCGACGGCAGCGGGTCTCGGCGCGGGGAAGGACGTCCGGTGAAGAAGGGTACCACGTGCGGCTGCTGATTTGGTCACTAGGCCATGGATTTGGCCGGGGATGGGAGAGGGAGACGCGGCCGACGAAGAAGAAGCAGAGGAGGCCATGGCGCTGCAGAGCCGTTCGTCCTCCTCTGGACGCACGGGAGGCAGCGGCGCGAAGCAGGGAGCATGCGGAGGGGCTTCAGCGGAACGGGGTTGCGCCGGGGAAGTTCGGGGGTACCGCGGGAGGCGTTCTCGTCGAGGTCCTCCATGAAGAAGATGGCGGCGTCGCTGCTACAGAGAAAAGAGAGGGAGTCCAGTGAGACAGGGAGCTTCAGCGAAGGAGGGAACAGGGGAAGGGTGGTGAGGACGGCCTTCTGGTTCGTGCGAGGAACGGAGCAGCTCCGGCGGTGGCGCTCGCCGGCGCAGGGAGGTGGTCCTGGACGAGGAGGTGGCTGCACCTCGGACGCTCGCAGGCGCAGGCGCACGAAGCAGGGGCGCGGCGGATGGAGGCCGGAGGCAACGCTGGTTGGGGACGAGGAGGCCCTCGAGGCACAGGCGCACGGGGCTCGGGCGGCCGGCGGCTTGACTCCGGTGACGCGAGGCTGTTGAAGAGCTCGGGCGCTCGCGCTGCCATGTGAGGGAGCTCGGGGATGCGGGGACGAGGTGGCTCGATGGATTGGGTTGGCTCGGCGCTGAAAAACGGGAAGGTGGTCAGAGATCTGGTTGGTGGAATGGATCAGGAGGAGGCTGCAACTCTGGTTGGTCGGGGTGGACTGGATCGGGAGGATCCCAAGGACGATGCCGGAGAGTGGCGGCGGCAGGAGACGGGATGGATGGATTGGACTAGGGTTTGGACAAAATATATACATTAAGTGGATTAGGTTAGGGCCTATCTCATCCCTATGATCGTAATCGAACGGTCGCGAATAAAATAGTTAGGGAACCCAATTAACAAAACGGAGATGCTTTGTAGACGTTTGGGGATGACCCGGATCCAACGGTGACGACTGTCCGGGTCGGGTCCGGGGCAGCTTTCGGACGCACGCGCAAGGAGGTCCGCGGGCTGACGAGAGAGGTTAGGTTGGGTCTGGCAGATTGTGAAGAGCGGGTTGGACTGAGAGAAGAGGGGAGAGATGCAGCCCGACACGGTTTCCGGAGACCAAAAACGTCCGACGATAGACCGGCTATACTGCCGCTATAGTTATCCGTTGGGGCGTCAAACGGACTCCGAACGCGATGAAACTTGGCAGGCGGCCTACCTACAACATAACAACACCACACACCAACTTTCATCCCATTTCGAGAACATTTTCGGCCACTTATAAAATAATATTTCGGACATGCCGCGGGCGCGTGCAAGTGTGTTTGGGCTCAGAAGGGACAACGGACGGAACTGGAAAACCCGGAGGGATGCAAGTTTCGAAAACATGATGATGCAATGCGGATGATGACATGGCAAGATGCGACACGCAAGCAAATGACAAAGCAACAACAGCGAATAACGGGAGGACAACTGGCACATCGGTCTCGGGGCGTTACAACACTCCACCACTACGAGAGGATCTCGTCCCGAGATCTAGGATGGCACCAGAGAGAAACGGAAGAGGAAGAGAAGAGGTAAAACTAAGTTGCTTCTTCGACAAACGAGTGAAACCATGAACCTTGAGAGGTCGCAAAGCTTGAAGAAATGACACGATGGAGATGAACAAAATTTAAAACACTCTGTTCAGCAAGAGGAACAAGGAACATTACAAGAACCTTGTAGTTTAAATGACAAACAAAAATGGTTAAGATGGACAAGAAGTACATGCAAGCACTCCGGTTGAAACAAGATGAGCAAAACTTGATACGATGAAAAGAACTTGAGCAGTTGGCACAACACGCCAGTTAAATGGATAAGCATGAAAAGAACATGGTCCTGGCAATCCGAGATAATGAGTGAAGAAAGCAACATCACAATGCCTCCGGAACAAAAGAATGGAAAACTAGATGGTTGGAAAGAAAAGAACGGAGAAGATGAATGACAACTCTCGCAAATAAAATTGAAAGAGAAAGCTTACGAAGAAAAGGTTGAACGGAGTTGTTGGATTATCGACAACAAAAGCTTAAGCTTGATGTGGACTTAGGGAAGACATCCCAAAATTATGAGGTGACAACCTGCCACTAACGAAAACAAAAGATTGGATTGATATCACCAAGGAGACGAGAGACTTATTTCACCGGGAGGACAAATGAAGAACTTGGGTCATTTATGAGCACCATAAAAAGCAACAATCCTTAGGGAATGCTTTAGGTGAAATGTAGACACAAGATGACTCCAATGGAGAGATAGATTGGTTGAAAAGATCCCTTGAACGAAGAGAAAATGATGGATTTAAATATCTCATTCTTAACAACATGTGAATCATGAGACATGAACTCAAATTATCAAGAATGACATAATACCACCTCGAATGATACGGTTGAAAGAATTGCACTTCGAAATGCAAGATGAAGAATGCTTGAACTCTTCAAAATAAGACATGTGCTAAACACCATGTTTATTTTAGAGTATGGCTTGACGGATCATAACTTCAAGAGGAATCTTGAAGAACAGTTGAAGAATGAAAAGGGTCCTTGATAAACCACCATGTAGAGCCTCCATGAAAAACTCCAGCAATAAAAGGATGATAGAAAGAAAGAGAAGTGAAAAACACGAGGTGAAGCCTTGCAGTGATTAGATGAAGCTTAGAAATGATATAATTGAAATAACTTGGAGCTCCGGAAAGAAAATGAACAAATGAGATCAAGAATTTTGAAGAATCTCCGGAATAAGGAATTAATCACTTGGATAAATGAGAATAAGAATTACATTATGCTTAGGCTTCGCCAATTTAGATTGATGACAAGAAACGGATTTGACATACTACTTATTCTCGTAGAAAGGATTAAGAGATATAGCGTAAACTTGGGAAGGTCTTCAACGAACCACCGGTAGGATTCAGGAAGGACGAATGAATTGATACGGTAACAAAGGAAGAGGAATCTTGAACGAACCACCATAAGAATTGGAAATGAAAGTAGCAAAGGCACAATTCACCGGGAAGAATTAGAAAACGAATAAAGATACTTGACAGAATTTAGATACATGAGAACGAAGAGTTCATGAACTGATTAGAGGATATTTGAACGATGCACCGGTAAGATTTGGAGAACGAGAGATGAAAGCTGGAATGAATAATTCTAAGATGATGGGCTCCGGAGAATCAAACTGAAAGACTCCTGAATTGCTCCGGATGGGTGAAAATTATTCTCACAATCGAAAACAATTATGAGATGATGGCAACAAGCTAGAACCATGAATCTTCAAGAGAATGGACAAGATTTAAGGGAAACTCTTCTTCGGTCTTCAGAATCCGAGAATGACGACGAGAAACACCACCATGAATTGTTGAGGCACTCCGGAAAGCAAATTAGAAAGGTTGAACTAAAAATGAAAAAAATTGAAAGATCATGGAGAAGACATATGACTAATGATAACCCATTCTTACGTCAAACTTTGAAAAGAATTTTAGAATCTCCGGGAAAATTAGAAGAGTCAGGTAAGATCCTGGAAAAAGACCTGTGGGTTAGGGCCCACTCAAAAGAATGGTTGAACGATTGCTTGAAAAGAGAGATTGCACCGGTTGAGTTAAATGGCTTGAATGAGATAGCATCCTCAAAAGAAATTGAGTGAATTGAGAATGGAAACTTGAATCTTCTGAGATATCTTCATCACTCTGGAACAAAAGAATAGCGAGAAGTGGGTGATTAAGAGGTGCACCGATACAAGAAAATATTTGAAACAATGAAAGGATATGATCGACGAAGCTTGAATTGAATCCACTGGAGAAGAAAAGAATGACGAATGATGAACTTGAAGCTCCGTTAGAATCTTCCTGAGAATCACCGAATAAGAACATTGACGGAAAAGAATGGAGAGACTTCACACAAATAAAAGGATACTTGATTAAGAAATCTGAGTCCTTGAAGAAAAACGGTGGGAGGGCGGGAAAACAAAGGCAACTTGGGGACGGGTGAAACAAACACCGTTGGGATAACTTAGAATTGGTCTTGCACAAATTGAAAGGATCGGGTTAACTTGAAGAGAATCACGCCAGTTGAAAAGAATTAACATGACAACCTCGATGAATGAAAGGATTAGCAATCCCATTGAAATATGAGAACACCGTTTAGAAAAAAAAGGTATGGAATCAACACTTGACATTGAAGCAACTCGAATACCACAAAACAAAACAAAAACAAAGGATTTAGCTTGCAGAATAAGCCGGAGCAAATACATATGATAGAGATCTACCCAATCCCATATCATGCATCTGTCGGAAAGATATTCTAGGAGCTACTTGAATTCCCACCTATAAACTCCTGAAACTTTCTGGTTATGCAATCAGCTGTTGGGGATACAGGGGACACAAAATATATCACCCAAACTAACAATACCTAGATCCAGCTGTGTCCATCCTTCAACACATAACCAAGAAACCTTCAGAAATCGTTTACCTCAACCTTATAAAAGCATCCGTTATACGAGTTATGGCAATACTCCCGCACTTGCCTCAGTACTGGGCTATCAGGGTTATCTCACCAACAACTATACAAAAGAGATTTTCGATGTCGGCGTGCTAAACTCAGGTATTCCAGAACTGCAACGATAAAATTATGACGACAACACCTCGGAGCTCAACTCCCCGGGACACCTCCACTAAACCCCTGCTAATAGGAGCCACCAAGACAATGTTGTCATCATAAAACCATCGGAACGATTCTAAGATAAAAAAAAATTAGTGAAATTTGAGAAGAGAAGAGTCAAAACTCTACGTCAGGATGCCTTACCAGAGCGATGAGGAGACTGGGAAGTAAAAAGAATTCCTAAACTCTCCAATATATAATTCCTAAATGACTCAAAACATTTTTTTCTAGACACAACTCGGCCAATAAAAACGATCAATCAGTGGGGGCTCCTAAGGTCGGGGAAGGCTTTGATTACCAACTTGTAACGCCCTCGATGCGGCTATATCTCCCATGTGTCGAAGCACGACTTAGAGGCATAACCGCATTGAAAGCAATGTCGCAAATGAGGTAATCTTCACACAATCCATGTAATACATAAGGGAAAGAGATACATAGTTGGCTTACAATCGCCACTTCACACAATTACATGAGTAAAGCATTACATCATACAGATACAATCAAGGTCCGACTACGGAACCAAAATAAAAGAAGACTACCCCAAATGCTACACAGATCCCCGATCATCCCAACTGGGCTCCACTACTGATCAACTGAAACGAAACAACCCAATGAACAAGATCTTCATCGAGCTCCTCCTTGAGCTCGGGTGAGTCACCTGCAAACTGGTTTTGGAAGTATCTCTGAGTCACAGGGACTCAGCAATCTCACACCCGCGGGATCAAGACTATTTAAGCTTAAAGGTAGGACAGGGTAGTGAGGTGGAGCTGCAGCAAGCGACTAGCATATATGGTGGCTACCATACGCAAAAGAGAGCGAGAAGAGAAGGCAAAAGCACGGTCGAACAACTATGATCAAGAAGTGATCCTGAAACTACTTCCATCAAGCATAACTCCAACGCCGTGTTCACTTCCCAGACTCCGCCGAGAAGAGACCATCACGGTTACATACGCGGTTGATGTATTTTAATTAAGATCAACTTCAGGTTTTCTACAACCGGACATTAACAAATTCCCATCTGCCCATAACCACGGGCACGGCTTTCGAAAGTTCAAACCCTGCAGGGGTGTCCCAACTTAGCCCATGATAAGCTCTCGCGATCAACGAAGGATATTCCTTCTCCCCGGGAAGACCCGATCAGTCTCGGAATCCCGGCTACAAGACATTTCGACAGTAATAAAACAAGACCAGCAAGACCGCCCGATGCACCGACAATCCCGATAGGAGCTGCACATATCTCGTTCTCAGGGAAACACCGGATGAATACTACGTACGGCAACCGACGATACCCCAAGTTGCCTAGGGGTGGCACCGCAAGTGGCTCTGGTTTGGACCAACACTTAGACAAGCATTGGCCCGGGGGGCTAAATAAAGATGACCCTCGAGAGAGCGACTCCCAAGGGAAAAGTAGGTGGTGGTGAGGCAAATGGTAAAACCAAGGTTGGGCCTTGCTGGAGGAGTCTTATTCAAAGCGAACTGTCAAGGGGGTCCCATAAATCACCCAACCGCGTTAGGGATGCAAAATCCGGGAACATAACACCGATATGACGGAAACTAGGGCGGCAAGAGTGGAACAAAACACCAGGCATAAGGCCGAGCCTTCCACCCTTTACCAAGTATATAGATGCATTAATTAATTAAGATATATTGTGATATCCCAACAAGTAAACATGTTACAACAAGGAACAACATCTCCATGTTCCAACAAGGAACAAACTTCATCTTCACCTGCAACTAACAACGCTATAAGAGGGGCTGAGCAAAGCGGTAACATAGCCAAACAATGGTTTGCTAGGACAAGGTGGGTTAGAGGCTTGGTTTACAATATGGGAGGCATGATAAGCAAGTGGTAGGTATCGCAGCATAGGCATAGCAAAAGAGCGAGAAACTAGCAAGCAAAGATAGAAGTGATTTCGAGGGTATGGTCATCTTGCCTGAAATCCCGCAAGGAAGAAGAACGAGTCCATGAAGAAGACAAACGGACGAAGACGAACGAATCCTCACAACTCCAGAACGAAACCCGGAGCTAACGAGAGAAACAACCCGGAAAGAAACAAACAACATAGTAAACAACCATCACATAAACATGGCATGATGCACAAACAAGTATGATGCATGTCCGGTTTAATGATTCATGGCATGGCAAATGCAACAGACAACACTACAAATTAAGTGGAGCTCAATATGCAACGAGTTGCATATTGACAAAACACCACATTCATTAATTTAGATCACTCTTGGTTTTGTACCCACACAATATTAAATGTTGGTTAGCATGGCAAGAGGTGAAGCACAACAAAACTACCTATCTAGGCAAGTTTAAATGAGGCCGGAAAAAACAAAACAACATGTCCGGAAACTCCTCATATGCATATATTAGGTTTGGTGCTGTTCTGCCTAAAACATAATTTTATTGTTGTTAAGCAGTAAAACAAAGTGCATCAAGTTAATCTATGCATTTTTCTACCCCATTTACATATATAAATTATTTAAATCCGAGCTACGGTTTAATAGTTATGAATTAAATCATTTTAACATGTCATAGGAGCAAATTAAGGCAAACAGCACTTTAAACATTTTTAAACATGGATGAGAGTTGCATATTATGAAACTACACAAAATTCTAAGCAACTTTCATTTATCAAGTTTTTACATGTGATGCACCATTTGTGAGATATTATACGCATGTTGCTAAGGGGGTTTTCTGCAATTCTGTAATTCACTGGATAATAGATAAATTCGCAGACGCTGGAAAAAAACATGATACGGGCCGAATCTGGCTGGCCCGACAGGAGCACTGGGTGCGGCTTGGGGGTTTCTCACCATGGGCCAAGCCCAGAACCGTGGAGAGGGCGCTGGGGCAGGCCGGCTGGGCCTTGCGGGCTGCTGCGGGGACTTGGCGCTCCCGAGGCCATGCGGAAGCGACGCGCTGCGGGCGCGGTCACCGCGACTGACCGGATCGAGCCATGCTCGATGCAGGGGAAGCAGAGGGCGACGGCAGCGGGTCTCGGCGCGGGGAAGGACGTTCGGTGAAGAAGGGTACCACGTGCGGCTGCTGATTTGGTCACCAGGCCATGGATCTGGCCGGAGATGGGAGAGGGAGGCGCGACCATGGCGCTGCAGAGGCATTCGTCTTCCTTTGGACGCACGGGAGGCAGCGGCGCGAAGCAGGGAGCATGCGGAGGGGCTTCAGCGGAACGGGGTTGCGCCGGGGAAGTTCGGGGGTACCGCGGGAGGCGTTCTCGTCGAAGTCCTCCGTGAAGAAGATGGCGGCATCGCTGCTATAGAGAAAAGAGAGGGAGTCCAGTGAGACAGGGAGCTTCAACGAAGGAGGGAACAGGAGAAGGGTGGTGAGGACGGCCTGCTGGTTCGTGCGAGGAACGGAGCAGCTCCGGCGGTGGCGCTCGCCGGCGCAGGGAGGTGGTCCTGGACGAGGAGGTGGCTGCACCTCGGACGCTCACGGGCGCAGGCGCACGAAGTAGGGGCGCGGCGGATGGAGGCCGGAGGCGACGCTGGTTGGGGACGAGGAGGCCCTCGAGGCACAGGCGCACGAGGCTCGGGCGGCCGGCGGCTTGACTCCGGTGACGCGAGGCTGTTGAAGAGCTCGGGCGCTCGCGCTGCCATGTGAGGGAGCTCGGGGATGCGGGGACGAGGTGGCTCGATGGATTGGGTTGGCTCGGCGCTGAAAAACAGGAAGGTGGTTGGAGATCTGGTTGGTGGAATGGATCAGGAGGAGGCTGCAGCTCTGGTTGGTCGGGGTGGACTGGATCGGGAGGATCCCGAGGACGATGCCGGAGAGTGGCGGCGGCAGGAGACGGGATGGATGGATTGGACTAGGGTTTGGACAAAATATATACATTAAGTGGATTAGGCTAGGGGCTATCTCATCCCTACGATCGTAATCGAACGGTCGCGAATAAAATAGTTAGGGAACCCAATTAACAAAACGGAGATGCTTTGTAGACGTTTGGGGATGACCCGGATCCAACGGTGACGACTGTCCGGGTCGGGTCCGGGGCAGCTTTCGGATGCGCGCGCAAGGAGGTCCGCGGGCTGACGAGAGAGGTTAGGATGGGTCTGGCGGATTGTGAAGAGCGGGTTGGACTGAGAGAAGAGGGGAGAGATGCAGCCCGGCATGGTTTCCGGAGACCAAAAACGTCCGACGATAGACCGGCTATACTGCCACTATAGTTATCCATTGGGGCGTCAAACGGACTCCGAACGCGATGAAACTTGGCAGGCGGCCTACCTACAACATAACAACACCACACGCCAACTTTCATCCCATTTCGAGAACATTTTCGGCCACTTATAAAATAATATTTCGGACATGACGCGGGCGCGTGCAAGTGTGTTTGGGCTTAGAACGGACAACGGACGGAACTGGAAAACCCGGACGGATGCAAGTTTCGAAAACATGATGATGCAATGCGGATGATGACATGGCAAGATGCGACACGCAAGCAAATGACAAAGCAACAACAGCGAATAACGGGAGGACAACTGGCACATCGGTCTCGGGGCGTTACATCCTCCTTGGCGGTGGCGGCAGAGGAGGGAGACCTGCGTTGCCGTGTGGGCGATCCTCGCGAGGCTGGTCCTGCCAGCGGTCCTCGCGAGGTCGGTCACGCCACCCTTGGCGAGGGCCACGGTCTTCCCATCGTCCGCCACTTCTTCCTCCTCCTCGGCCATAGCCCCTATCGTTGCGTTCGGGGCGTCGGCCGATTCGCCCATCTTGCACGGCTCTGAGCTCTTGACATTCGTTGGTGTTGTGGGTGTGGAGGTCGTGGTACACGCAGTACCAGCTGCCCTTGGATGACTCAGGCTGATCCCTGCCTCGCTTGGTGTCTGGTTCTGCTGCAAGCACGACTGCCCCCTTGCGCTTCACGTCCTTGGCCTTGAGCTTCTTCTCTTCTGGGTCGGCTGCCGGGAGCTCGAGGAGGGAGAGATGCCCTTCCTCAGCCCTGGCGCACTTGGTCGCCAAGTTGAACAGCTCTAGTGATGTGCACAGGTCCCCATGGATTGCCAACTCCTCCTTCATCTTGATGTCGCGCATGCCGTCGAAGAAAGCTGAGATGATGGCTTCCTCAGTCGCCTTGGGGATCTTGAGGCGAGCGCAGTTGAAGCGCTGGATGTACTTCTGCAGGGTTTCCCCTGGCTGTTGCTTGATGCGGCGCAGGTCGCTCATGGCCGGGGGCCGGTCGCGAGTTCCCTGGAAGTTGGCGATGAAGCGGGCACGCATCTCACCCTAGGAGGAGATCGTGCCGGGGGCCAGGTTCAGGAGCCAGGTGCGGGCGCCGTCCTTGAGCGCCATGGGAAACCAGTTCGCCATGACCTTTTCGTCTCCGCTGGCGGCTACGATGCCCAGCTCGTAGAGCTGTAGGAACTCCGCGGGGTCCGTTGTGCCATCGTAGTGTGGGGGTAGGTCGGGCTTGAACTTGCCTGGCCATGTGACGTCACGCAGCTCGGGGGTGAAGGCGAGGCAGCCTGCTGTGGCCACCAGCACCCTTTACTAGTGCTGGGCTAGCTCCTGGGGATCACCATGCGCTGCCGCCTGGAGCAGCGCGGGGTCTTGCCGTGGAGGCGGAGGAACGCGATCTTGGCGCGCTGGCGCTGGGAACGCGAGCACCTTCTCGGGGACGTGGAATCTCTTGGCAGCTCCCTTCTTGTTGCGCAGGCGCCGAGCGCGGGGGATCTCGCCCTGGGGCTGCATGCCTTGCAGCCAAGGCGCCTTCTTGGGGAGGAGGCGGCAGCGCGCTGAGCCATTTCGACAATGTCGGTGCAGTTGTACGGCTCACCAATCCGGCCGATGAAGACGTCGATTCCGCCGAATGGGACCCAGTACCCGTACTCAATTGAGCTGGCGTCGGGGCCCCAGCCTTCGTCGTCCTTGTAGATCTTGCCGCGACGACTCTTGGTCATCCGGCCCACAATGTATCCCTTGAGCCCTTCGAAGTTGCCCTTCAAGAACTCAAATCCACCGTGCACTGGCCCCAAGGTGGGCGCCAACTGTCGTGGAATTGTCACAACAGATGTCCTCTTGGAAGGACTTAGTCGTGGAGCCATCGCAACTAGGAAGCTTAAAGGGGTTAACGGGTCAAGGGACACGAGAGAGGTTTTATACTAGTTCGGCCCCTTACGATGAAGGTAAAGCCTACGTCTAGTTGGTTCGATATTGCTAGGGTTTCAATGACCAGGGAGCGACATACGCTATGCCCGGCTCTTGATTAGATGTTACTTGCCCTAAGCCGCCTGTCAGATTTCGGGTTCCGGTAGACCCTTGAGGTTCTAACACTGGGGTGCGCGCGGAAATCTCTCCCCTACCGTTCTACGTCCGATCTCCTCATGCGAACTAAGCTGGAAACGATGAACAACACAAGGGACACGATATTTATACTGGTTTGGTCCACCGTTGTGGTGTAATACCCTACTCCAGTGTGTGGTGTGGTGGATTGCCTCTGGGGCTGATGATGAACATTATAGAGGAAGAACAGCCTCGCGAGGGGTGTTCTTGAGCTGGTGTGGTGTGTTCTACTTGGTCTCTCTATCTGATTCCCCTGCCTGTGTCTAAATGCCTCTAACTGGATGCCTCTACTCTGTGGTGGGTAGCTCTATATATAGAGGCCCTGGGCCTCTCCCCAAATAATGAGCGGGAAGGGCGCCAACAATTGGCCATTTTGAAGGGGAACATGTAGTACAAGTTATCCTGACCAAAGGTGGTCTTCGGCTGCCAAAAGCACTGGTAGTGACGCCGTCTTGGGCTCCACGGTGACCTCCGTCCGACCGTACGGCTGGTCTTGGTCTCGTTGCACCAGAATGGTAACCTTTGCCTGATACCTTGGCCTGCGCTTGCCCCCTTTGCACCGTAGGGGAAACAAGGACTCTGCGCAGGCCGGCGCCCGCCTGGTCTTGATTCGTCATGGCTTGCGTCATTGGATCCTCGCGAGGTACCTCGCCTTGATCTCTCTGCCTCCTCGCGAGCCTGCCTGATGAGGCTGCCTCTGAGGAAGCTTCCTATCGTCCGCCACACGAGGCTTGGCCCCTCGCGAGGGTCTTGAGCTTGAGCTGATGAAGATGGGTCGCGCTGGGCCCCCACTTGAGCCACGTCGCAGGCCGCAGGCAGGCAAGTCTGGGGACCCCCGTTCCCAGAATGCCGACAGTAGCCCCCGGGCCCAGGGCGCGCGCGGGCTTGACTTAGCAGAGAGGCGAAGGGGCAAGCGCGAAGCGCCGCGGGCCCCAAAAGCCTGCGGCCTTGGGCGCCGCGTGGCGGTTGATTAGACGTGGGCGGCGACCCTCTTCCGCCGAAGAAACGGCCAGTCCCCTGCCGCCGTGATGAATGCGCTTGGCAGGAGGAGTCGAGGCCCTGTTACGAGCGGCCACCGCATGGGTTCCCGCTGCCCTTGTATGCCCGCATCATGGGCCCTAGGGAGGAGGGCGCCAAGCGGCATCGACAGCGGCGCCGTCGACACCGGCGAGTCACAGTTGTGCGAGTCGTTCCTCCTGGAGTTCACTCCGAGCGCTCCTCTCGCAAGCTTGTGGTCCACGCCGCCATGCCTCCAAGCTCTTGGATCTGCCTTCCTCCCTCCTTCCGCTTCGAGATGCCACCGAGCGGGGCGCTGGAGCTCTGGCTGCAGCATGCCGACTGCGGCACCCCTGCAACCAGAGCGGAGGTCGCGGTCGTTGCTTTGGGCAAGGTCATCATGACCCGGGGCTGGGGTGAGATCGCCCGGGTCTGCCACGTGGATGGCGCCCTCGTGATTCATCTTGAGTACGACGGCGCCTCCCTGATGTTCTTGAAGGTCTTCAATGCTGAAGGACACCGGCTGGAGTGCTATCCCAAGGGAAGCGGCAGCGACGAACTGGCGAGGACCTGGCCGGACCGTCGGCCTACTAGTAGCTCCTCAGGCAGCAGCGGAGGAGCTAAGGACTTCAGCGGCTCCCCCGAGCTTCTCGCGACTCCGGAGACGAGCGACGACAGCTACGAGCCTCCGAGCTCGCGCCGAGCTCGGAGCGGGGCAGCTGCATCGGGCCACCGACGCCACTGATCTGGATGGGGTTGGCGCCGGCGCCAGGCAGCCCACTGTTGGTGATGGCGTCGATTTGCGGAGGTTCTAGCAATTAGCGTTCCTTAGAATTATCACCTTTTGTTCCCTGCGAGGAATCAAAGCAACACCCCGCGATGGTATGTAAGGCGTCTGCCATGTCTTTTGTGAAAGTAATATCCTTAGTATGAATCGATGCGAGGTGCTTGTCCTGTCGTGACTTGGCTCCCCCTTTCTATCCTCACGAGGGCTTGGCGCTCTATGCTGACAGGTCCCAGTCCCCAGGCGGGCTTCAGCCATCGCTGGTATGCCAGGTCGCGATGCCGTGGTCCAGGCCGGGAGGTGAGCGGCCCGAGGTCCGGTAAGAGCCCCCGAGTCGCGATGCTCGGGAGGTCCCCTTTAGCGCTCAAGCAGCCCTTGCTGGGCGAGAAAGGAAGGCAGCATTGTCGTGACAGAGCCGCATTGGGTGAGGGTGTGGCGCTGCGTTGGTCCAACTTCCGTAAGGCCGTGACATATCTTTTGAGTTGGTGTAGTTCCTCGGCAAGGCGCTCGGCCCTAGAGGTGGTAGCCGAGGTGCTGCTGGGTCAGGTCCTCGCGAGCTTCTTCCCCCTCCCCCGCACTTCCCTTAGTGCTATACGTCCTCAGGTCCCGGCCCTTGAGCGAGCTCAGCCGCCGCTGGTATGACAGGTCGCGATGCCGTGGGTCAAGGCCAGGGGGTGAGGGCTGCAGAGCCAGTAAGAGCCCATGCGTCGCGATGCTCAGGAGCCCCCCCTTTAACGTGAAAGCGGTCCGCACCGGAGAGAGGGAGAGACAGCTCGCGATGTCCCCAACGTTGCTCCTGAGGTACGTCCTGCATGCCAACCACAAAGATAAACAAGACCTGCCGCTACGGTTGCCAGCCAACCTTGGGTTGCTCCAAGGGAGTAATTGGGGCACTGAGGGCCTAGTGAGGTGGCGCCTTGCGGGGCTGCCGCGGCCAGAGCTCGACCATCCAGATTTATCGACGTTGTAGGGACGGACCTATGCGCAAGTGCCATGCCAGAGCGAGCGGCTCCAAAGGTAGGCGTCAATCGAGCAGGTGATTAGGGCGAGTATGTTAAGCACGCAGGAGGGAATTCATTTTAGGTAGATGCAGGAAAAGAAAACGCCGCTGGGCCGGGCCCGAGCAGTTTGGGGATGATGCAGGCCGAGGGGCGCCCCCAACAAGGTAAGTAAAGAGCATAAGAAAAACGGATACATGCCGCGGGGACGGACCCACGCGGCCTGGGAATGATGCGGCCCTGCGGGCGCTCCCAGCTGAAAGTAAAACTCTGAAAGATGTCACCTGATGCTATTGAAGATGAAGCGATGCTGAGGAAGTCGGTGATGCGCGGCGAAGACGTTGGCCCTCACGAGCACCCAGGCCCAGGGGCCTCGGGAGGCTCCGGTGGCACAGGTGGGTCCTCGAGAGCCATCTCTATCTCTGCCAGGACCGCAGAGTGCCTAACCTCCTGCGCCTCCAGAATGCTCCTCAGCAGGCGCTGATGAGCGGCGACTGCGTTCGGCAGGGCGAAGGGCATGTGAACGTAGCTGTGAGGTGGCCCCTCACGGCGCCCCACACGTGAAGGCCAGAAGCGCTCCTGAGACGCGGCTCGGTTGAGCCCTGTTACGTCGATGCAGACGCGCTGCCCGCCATCCTCGCCTGGATGTGGGGCTGTGGTGAGCAAGCGGCGGCTGCCGCTCATGACTCTTGACTCTTGTAGCTCCTGGGCGTTTCTTGCGATGAACTCCTGAGGGTTTGGTCTTCCTTGCCTTGTGTCTTCCTGAGGGAAACGTGCCTGGAAGCACCCCTCCAAGTGGTGCCCTAGCGCCTCCCTCGCGACATTGGCAAAGTCGGGGGCTCTCCAAGAGGGGGGCCACCGACAGGCGCCGTCTGGGCGACGCGGGTGGCACGAGCAGCCCGGTGCTCGGCGCGAGCCCGACGAGCGTCAGCCATGGACACGATGGAAGATCACACGGGAACAGCGGAAGAAAGGTTCCGGCGCACCCCTACCTGGCGTGCCAAATGTCGGATTTCGGGTTCCGGCAGACCCTTGAGGTTCGAACACTGGGGTGCGCGCGGAAATCTGTGACACTCCAAAAAATTTATTTGGTTTTAGCAAAAAAAAACCTTTCTGGTTTTTCTTTTGTGGATTGAGGCCTTTCAAAAAAAAATTCAGAAAAAGCAATCCTCTTAAAAATCCTTTTCTTTGACTAGGAATTGTTATTTCTGTTTTCTTCTTCAAACTTTGGGTTTGACCTTCTTAAAACTCCTTCTCTGTTGTTTCCCTTCTCAAATTTTATTTTGGGAGTTTAATCTTTTCTTTTTAAGAAAAACTCTATGAAAAATTTGGGATTTTCATTCTATTGAAAACCACCCATGACCTTGTATTTTTGCCCATGAGGTAAAACCACTCCAAAACCACCTCTCCTCCTTTCTAACAACTCACATTCCCTGTCCCAACTCATCCAAACAAGTTTTGGATTTTATTTTGATTGTTTCATCTCTCAAATATTTTCTGTCAATTATTTTGAGCCTGATGGATTTTCAAAGCAAGTACCCCATTACATTTGAGATTTGACTTCAAACCAACTCTACTAGCTAGTCCTTTGCACCCACAACCCAGAACCATCTTGATCCACTCATCTTCTTTTCAAAATTTTCAACTTACACTCCCTGCAAGTTTGGACCAGATTTGTCAAATTTGGTGAAATTCATATCTACACTTCTCCAAAAATTCCACCAAAAATCAGGCAGCCTACTGGAGCAATGAGAAGTCACTCCACCAAAAATCAGCCCAAGGAAAAATCCCTACAAGCTAGAAACATTCTGTCGAACACCTTGCATGCACTGTTCAAACACTTTCAGAAAATTCAGTTTTCAGTGTCGATTTCGTCAGACAGATTCAGTCACGAGCTCACAGTGCCTTTGGCTCGTTGCTCGCCGCCCGGCTCGCTTGTCCGTTGCCCCGCACGCGTGCTTGGCAGCTTGCTGGCGTCGGTGGCGCTCTGGCCCACCTGCGCCGGCGTGTCTTGCGGCGGCTGAACCGCCGTTACGGCTGGCAGGCAGCAGAACGGCGGCGCAACACCGTTCGGCGCCGCCCAAGCTTGCTGGTGGCTCCGCGTGGCCCTCCCCACGCCAGCACACGCATGCAGAACAGTCGCCGTGCCGCGGCGTGCACAGTGCACGCTCTCTGCAGCCGACGGGTCCGCGCCGTCCCGTTCCGTCGATCTCCACCTCAGCAAGCCAAACTCGACGCCGCTGGCACCTAATCAGCACTAGGTGGCAACCACGACGACGATCCACCTCCTAAACCTTCCCGTGCTTACCCACGCCGCCGTAATCCCTCGCCGGAGAACCCCGTTCTCGGCAACCGCCTCGGGGTGGCTATATATAGCGCCCCTGAGCCCGCTATCACTCCCGCACGACTTCACCACCTCATCACACCTCGCCTGGCCACTTGAGGGGCCTCGAGGAGCCCTTCTTCCTCGACTCCGGCCACCTCCGTCTGCCTCGGGCTCCAGCTCGATTCACTGCAGTGAGACCGTCTCCGATGCCCAAGCTCCGTCCAGCTCCTTCTCTAGCTACCAGATACCTAACCCCCTCGTCAATTTATCCATTGCAGCCCTCTCCGGTGAGCTCCATCCTCGTCATAACCGCCGTCCGCCGGAGCCAGGGCCACCGTCGACATGGTGCACGCCGGCGACCAACTCGACCACCACCCGACGCGGAGCAACACCCTGAGCATGGAGGTAACCTCCGATCCCTCTGCCTCGCCGTGGATCGCCGCCGGCGATCGCCTCGGCTCTCTGGCGCCAAAGGCGCCGTTCGTTTTCAAACCCGACAGGTGGGACTGCCCCGTCAGGTTTCTCTCCTTTTTCGAATCGTTTTCTGAAGGCGTAATCGGGCAAAATACGTCTTCTCCTCTGAGCCGGCGTATTCGAGTCTGAAACGTTTTCTGCTTTTATAAATAAGACCCTGGGAAGTTTCTGTTTTATTACAGATGAGTCCCTGGGCAAAAAACTTTATAACTTTTTATCAGAAGCATATTTTTGAGTGATTCTTTTTCTGTCCTCTTCAAAATTTTGTCTAGTTTTTTATCAGATTTATTTGAAAATTATTTGAGTTAATTTATGTGCACCTCTTGGTATTTACGGTAGTGCGTGTATCCTCTTTATACCGTAGATACCGACGGAGGTGACGGGACCGCGAACTTCACCGAGCTAGGCTCCGACTATTCTGAACCAGGCAAGCATGTTTGAACTTTTGATATGATGAGTGTCTTGGCATGTTTTGCATTTAGTTAGTTTCATGGCATGTTGTGGAGCATACCGATGAACTATGTATTATGCATTGTTGAGACAAGTAAGTTCGATGATTCATACCTTGTTGAATGTGAGTATGCAAGGCCATGTGTTGGCATGAAGATGGGTAAGATGGCAGTGTTGTAGCATGCCAGTCTTAGGCCATGCAAGTTATCTTCAGTACCAACCCATATCGGTTGGGTTCATATCCATTTCCTTTCCCTGTACTACCACATGTTTCCCGAAAGGGATATGGTTTAGTAAGTCGCAAACCGCTTTCTTGGTACACACCAAAAAGGAGAGGCCGGGATGATGGTTCCATGGCCCTGGATTAAAGCCAGGCATCCGGTCAGGGGGCATGGGTGTTTCCGGTTGGGACCGAGAGGGGGGCACCGCTTAGAGCGCGCGTATATAAATTTGATCCCATGCTATTCGAGATTGTGATCTCCCCGTCTCAAAAGTTTTTCTTGGACGATGTTGAGGGTGATTCCTGGCATCGAGAGGTTGGATGGGTGTGTACTGGTTAGCTGTGTTTCCTTCTGAAATACCGTAACGGAACTAGTCCTTGTGACTACGGAAATCCGTCGACTGTGGGAAATTTTTTTTGTACAAACTCTGCAGAGCTCTATATCTTCAAATCATCTTATCTATATCCAAGTTCCCTGCTAACTGACATGTGTCAGTTTGGTGACAGATTACCCGGTGGGACACATGAGCACTAGGACCGGTTAAATGTTTATTCTTGTGGATGGACTAACCCGTTTAATTCCATGAGTTGAATATATTTATGATGAATATAATGTTTCTTTATCAGTTAAAGCCCTTTATGTGGTGTCGCTCAGACGCCCGACTGTGGCATTTCTTTTAAAGCCCTTTATGTGGTGTCGCTCAGACGCCCGACTGTGGCATTTCTTTTAAAGCCCTTTATGTGGTGTCGCTCAGACGCCCGACTGTGGCATTTCTTTTAAAGCCCTTTATGTGGTGTCGCTCAGACGCCCGACTGTGGCATTTCTTTTAAAGCCCCTTATGTGGTGTCGCTCAGACGCCCGACTGTGGCATTTCTTTTAAAGCCCTTTATGTGGTGTCGCTCAGATGCCCGACTGTGGCATTTCTTTTAAAGCCCTTTATGTGGTGTCGCTCAGACGCCCGACTGTGGCATTTCTTTTAAAGCCCTTTATGTGGTGTCGCTCAGACGCCCGACCGTGGCATTTCTTTTAAACCCCTTTATGAGGTGTCGCTAAGATGCCCGACTGTGGCATGAATTTTCTTTCTTTTATTAATTTTCCTTCGTGGCGTCGCTCTAGACACTCGATTGTTTTCCATTACTTTACTGTTGGGATCTCAGGCGGACTACCGCCATCTCCCTTTTCATTTACTTGCCTTGCCTGCTACATTTTAAATATGCTTTGGAGGTTTAATCATGACGCACTCATGCATGCATTTGTTATATCTTACGTCCGAACTGTCTTGCAAGTACTTTCAAAGTACTCACTGGCTTGTTGATTTGGCCAGATGCTGACGAAGGTGATCTCATGGATGAAGAGTTCTATAGCGAATCCGACGCCTAGAGGAGTCCCAGTCAGTCTCGTGCGAACCAGGATTTGGTCACTATTTTATACCCGCTTCCGCAAACCAAATAAATTCATCGAGCCTCACCTTGACGCTCGATGGGATGTTAGTTTGAGAGTCACATATCCACTCCCCACTGTGTTACTCCACCTCTACCATATTTGCGAGTCAGTAGTATGCCACCACTCTCTTGTGTCATAAATCGCCTTTATGTATAATTATTGGCATGCTTGTAATAAATTGTTGAGCATCGTCAGCTCAACCCTGTAATATATTTATGCTACTGGCTTATTGTATCAAAAGTTTGTCTACCAGTGAGGAGGTTTCATCTCAAACTGGATTCTAAAGATCGGTTTCTCAATAAATATTTTCATTGGAAAACCGGTCGTGACAAGCTTGGTACCAGAGCCAGGCTGACTGTAGGAAGCCACTAGGTGCGATAGCTAATCGGTTATTAGCATATTAGAGCCCTGTTATGTTTTTTTTTTGCAATTGTCATCATTTTTCTGATAGTCAGCATATATTTATGATCTGACGCTTCAGAAATTTTTGCCTACTTTTTGTAGATGGCCGACAACAGCTGCGAGTCTCAGACCTTCGCCAACGTGCCCGATGGGTTCATCAAGCTTCTATCCTTCGTTGTTCAGGTCGCGATGGGGCCATCTGTATGCCCGGTCGTCTCACTCTGCCAGCACAAAGTCAACGACAGTCTGACTATGCACCAGGCCTCGGTGCAATTCAGGGGAGGGCATGGTGAGTTACGCCGCTTCCGGTTCATGGGAAGAGCCATGCCCACTGAGAAGCACGCTATCCAGATGGCAGCCCGCGAGTCAATAGCTCGCCTCAGGGATGTCCTTCCCGTGATGAAGGCTCGTCGCTACCGCTATCTTCCATGCCACGTGCCTTACACCTGTCACTACGCATACTCCTGCCCCAGAGGAGAACGAGATGAGGCCTTTGAGATGCTTATTGAGTATCTTCGGGCTCTGGAGGCTGCCTTCGACAACTTGGTGGACGACCTTGTGGCCGCCCGCATGGACTCAGTCCATGGCTGTGCTGCCAACAGGAGGGAGCTCCTGCCCAAAGCACCGCCACTGACTTATGCCTCATCATCAGCATCCTATGCACCAGCTCGTCGCCTGCCCTCTACTGAGGAGTTCAACCAGGTCATTGCGCCCACTCCAGCACGCACTACACTGCCCCTCACGCCGACTCCTATTCGTGTTATTCCGCCCCTGGCACCCGCTCCATCAACTCGGCGCAGCACTACTCGTATGGAGCCCATTAGTGAGGAGGAAGTTGAGTCTCCAGCCTCGCTACGCCTCACCCTTGGCAGGGCCAAGGACATCATTAACATCTCCGACTAAGTACGCTTAGCCTTCGCGCGTTGAACCGCCATGTAAGATATGGGAAGTAGCCCGTTTGGGCATCGTGTAGGATCTGGAGTAGTGCACTAGCCTAAATAACATGTCAGGATATGTACGCCTATCCTGAGTGATGTATTGTATAATTATTCCCTGCGTGTAAGATGCATAACGAGCAGTCTTTCTCCATGCGCAAATTAATTGGTTTTCCCTAGTGATCTTGGCTATTTGGTTTCTTGCCAATCTTGTGCATTTATGGATTTTACTTTTCTCGTTTTCTTATGGGTTTTGCAAAATATATCCCCAGAGTGAAAAATGTCTCGTCCTTGGACTCGCTCCATGCCCGCTCCGCCAGAGGAAAATTATGGCACCCAAGCAGACAACAATTTTGCACAGGGACAGTCAAGCCAATATCATGACAATCAACCAGGCAACAATTTCAATCAAGGTCAATCAAGTCAACAAGGCAGTGAGACGGCACTATCTCAAATGTGCCGCCTTTATGAACAAAGTCAGCAACAGCATCGTGAAATGATGAACCAAGTCATCAACATGGGGAATCACCATGGACAGTATCAACAGCATTCTAAATTATCCGAACTACAGAAGACACGTCCCCAGACATTTTCTCACACTGACAAGCTGCTTGAGGCCGAAGACTGGCTTCGTGATATGGAGAGAAAATTAATTATTGCAAAATGCTCAGACCCAGAAAAGGTACTGTACGCACCGCATTATCTCACGGGAGCAGCCGCATCCTGGTGGGAGAATTTCCTGCACATGCATCCCAACGAAAATGATATAACCTGGGATGATTTCAAAGAAGGTTTTCGTGGCGCGCATATTCCTAAAAGTATTATGAAAATCAAGAAGAGGGAATTCGATGACCTCAAACAACGGAACATGACAGTATCGGATTACAACAGTCAGTTTACTCTATTGTCTCGCTACGCAAACGAAGAACGTATGACTGAAAGCAAGAAAATGGAGAAATTCCTTGACGGCCTAGCGCCCGCGCTTAAATGCCAGCTGGTCATACACACTTTTCCAGATTTTAAGACGCTGGTGGATAAAGCCATTACTCTGGAAAATGAAAGACGCAGTCTGGAAGATATTCGCAAGTGAAAAAGGGACCAGACTAACCAGGCTCGCAATAACCGAAGCAAGACAGATTTCCAAAAGGGTGGGACACACAAATCCCCGTCCAACGTCTCACGCCCAATCAAGAATTTTCATGCAAGGGACAAGGAGTTCACATATCGCCCCGGCGTTACTTGTTACGCCTGCGGAGAGGAAGGACACTATGCCAAGCAGTGTCCCAAGCCTAGAAACTCAGCACCAAAGCCGAACAACGGCAACAACAATTCAGCGCCCAAGCAAAACAATTTCAATCCCAACAACAACCACAGGAAGGGTCATCTGAACCACGTAACCAAAGAGGAGGCACAAAATGCTCCGGATATCGTACTCGGTACGTTCCCTGTCAACACAATACCTGCAATGGTTTTGTTTGATTCTGGAGCTTCTCACTCTTTTGTTTCGAAAAGTTTTGCCTTGCAAAATAATTTTTCGATGCTTCCTTTGGAGAAATCCATGATCATCAAGTCCCCTGGGATTCAACAAGTTACTCAGAATTACTGTCAGGATGTGATTATTGAGTTCGAAGGGCTGAAGTTTTATGCGAACCTTATTGTGTTGGAAAATAAGGGACTAGATGTCATCCTTGGGATGGATTGGCTAACCACAAATAAAGGTTTCAATGACTGTTTCAACCGGACCGTAATACTCATGCATCACCTCGGGAAGACGATAAGGGTATCCGCCAAGGAAAGGAAAATACCCAGGCAACCAAGACTGAATAAGGTAGATGTTTCTGAGCTAAGCAAGGTTCCAGTGGTATGTGAATTTCCAGACGTATTCCCCGAAGAGCTACCAGGCATGCCACCAGACCGAGAAATAGAATTCAGCATTGAGCTTGCACCAGGAACCACCCCCATATACAACAAACCGTACAGAATGGCACCGTCCGAGTTAGTTGAGCTGAAGAAGCAAATAAAGGAATTGCTAGACAAAGGATACATTCGGGCCAGTTCCTCACCATGGGGATCACCAATCTTATTTGCCAGAAAGAAAGATGGAACACTGCGATTGTGTATTGACTACCGAGCACTTAACATGGTCACGGTCAAGAACAAATACCCGATGCCAAGAATAAATGATTTATTCGATCAGCTTGCTAAGGCCAAGGTATTCTCAAAAATTGACCTAAGGTCAGGATACCATCAATTAAAAGTACGAACAGAAGATATCCCCAAGACAGCTTTTACCTCCAGATATGGACTGTATGAGTTCACAGTAATGCCTTTTGGGTTAACAAATGCTCCTGCATATTTTGTTCACCTCATGAACAAAGTATTCATGAAATTTATGGACAAGTTCGTTGTGGTATTCATCGACGACATTCTAGTGTACTCCAAGACACCGGAAGAGCACGCTGAACATCTCAGAATTGTACTAGGAGAACTTAGGAAACATCAATTATACGCCAAATTCAGCAAGTGCGAATTTTGGCTAAAGCAAGTAGGCTTTCTAGGCCACGTGCTGACCCAAGACGGTATCGCCGTAGACCCGGAGAAAGTAAAAGCCGTACTTGGCTGGAAGTCACCAGCCAGCGTGACAGACATACGAAGTTTCCTGGGAATGGCAGGATATTACCGCAGATTTATTGAAGGATTCTCCACCATAGCCAAACCTATGACACAGTTACTCAAGAAGGAAAAGAAGTTTGAATGGACAGAAGCCTGCGAAAAAAAATTCCAAGAGCTAAAGCGGAGATTAACAACAGCACTAGTATTAATTGTGCCAGACATACACAAGAATTTTGAAGTATATTGTGACGCGTCCAGGAAAGGTCTCGGATGCGTGTTGATGCAAGAAAGCAAGGTTTTCGCATACGCTTCAAGGCAACTTCGCAAGCGTGAGGAGAATTATCCCACTCATGACTTAGAGATGGCAGCAGTCATTCATGCACTTAAGGAATGGAGGCATTTCCTACTTGGAAATCGATGTGAAATATATACAGACCACAAAAGTCTCAAATATATTTTCACGCAGCCAGAATTAAATTTACGGCAACGACGCTGGTTGGAATTAGTAAAGGATTATGATGTCGGTATCCACTACCATCCAGGTAAAGCAAATGTAGTGGACGATGCTCTTAGTCGAAACCCCAGCTCCAACGAAAGCAGTCTGCACGGCTTGAGATCCGAATTCCAACAAGAATTTGCCAGACTTAACTTATTGATGGTAGCGGAAGGCACCATATCAAATTTGGAGATGCAACCCGACCTTGTAGAGAAAATTAAAGAAGCTCAGCCGGGTCACCCCAGTATAGAAGGTATAAAAAGAAAGGTGAGTAAGGGCAAAGCCTCAGAATTCGTCGTAAACAACGGAGGAATACTATGGTACGGGGAAAGACTCTGCGTACCAAACATAGAAGATCTTAAACAGCAAATTTTGGCTGAAGCCCACACCGCCCCATATTCAATTCACCCTGGAGGGACCAAAATGTATAAAGATATTCAAGAGAGATTTTGGTGGCACGGTATGAAGAGGGACATCGCTACCTTCATTGCATGTTGCGACTCATGTCAACGCATAAAAGCTGAACATCAGAGACCAGCCAGACTACTGCAACCAAACAAAATACCTGAGTGGAAATGGGATGAAATAGGGATGGATTTCATTGTCGGACTACCTCGGTCACGACACGGGAATGATGCTATATGGGTCATCACCGACAGGTTAACCAAGGTAGCACATTTTATTCCAGTAAAGACAACCCATACCACTCAGAAGCTTGCCAGGATTTACCTCTCCCGCATAGTTTGTCTACACGGTGTTCCAAGGACTATAATATCCGACAGGGGCACTCAGTTTGTTTCGAGATTTTGGGATCACTTACAACAGGCACTGGGGACTCAGCTAGCCTTCAGTACAGCTTACCACCCCCAGACAGATGGGCAAACGGAACGCATAAACCAGATCTTAGAAGACATGCTGAGAGTATGTGTCCTCACATATGGAGCCAGTTGGGAAGAAAGTCTGCCATATGCCGAGTTCGCATACAACAACAGTTACCAGGCCAGCCTGCAAATGGCACCATTTGAGGCTTTATATGGACGAAGATGTCGTACCCCGTTGAATTGGTCAGAAACCGGAGAAAGCCGCATCTTCGGGCCAGACATGCTCAAAGAAGCCGAGGAGAAAGTCAAACTAATCAGAAATAGACTCAAGACCGCCCAAAGCCGACACAAGAGTTATTACGATCAGAAGCATCGTGGGATCAGCTTCGAACCCGGAGAGTTCGTATACCTACGAGTATCCCCTATGAGGGGATTACAACGATTCAAAATAAAAGGAAAGCTAGCGCCAAGATTTATCGGACCATTCTGTATATTGGCACGAAGAGGCACGGTCGCATACCAACTAGACTTATCTAAGGAACTGTCAGATATCCACAACATGTTCCACGTTTCGCAATTAAGGAAGTGCATAAGCAACCCAGAGAAACAAGAATCCCATGAGAACATTGACGTGCAACAAGACCTCACTTATCGGGAACATCCAGTTAAGATACTAGAGGCGTCTGAAAGGAGGACCCGACAAAAGACCATTAAATTTTTCAGAGTTCAGTGGAGCAATCACACCGACAACGAAGCAACTTGGGAAAGAGAGGATTTTCTTCGAGCAGAGCATCCGCACTTATTTGAGGGACAGCTGAAATCTCGGGGACGAGATTTTTCCTAAGGGGGTAGGTGTTGTGACACTCCAAAAATTTTATTTGGTTTTAGCAAAAAAAAACCTTGCTGGTTTTTCTTTCGTGGATTGAGGCCTTTCAAAAAAAAATCAGAAAAAGCAACCCTCTTAAAAATCCTTTTCTTTGACTAGGAATTGTTATTTCTGTTTTCTTCTTCAAACTTTGGGTTTGACCTTATTAAAACTCCTTCTCTGTTGTTTCCCTTCTCAAATTTTACTTTGGGAGTTTAATCTTTTATTTTTAAGAAAAACTCTATGAAAAATTTGGGATTTTCATTCTATTGAAAACCACCCATGACCTTGTATTTTTGCCCATGAGGTAAAACCACTCCAAAACCTCCTCTCCTCCTTTCTAACAACTCACATTCCCTGTCCCAACTCATCCAAGCAAGTTTTGGATTTTATTTTGATTGTTTCATCTCTCAAATATTTTCTGTCAATTATTTTGAGCCTGATAGATTTTCAAAGCAAGTACCCCATTACATTTGAGATTTGACTTCAAACCAACTCTACTGGCTAGTCCTTTGCACCCACAACCCAGAACCATCTTGATCCACTCATCTTCTTTTCAAAATTTTCAACTTACACTCCTTGCAAGTTTGGACCAGATTTGTCAAATTTGGTGAAATTCATATCTACACTTCTCCAAAAATTCCACCAAAAATCAGGCAGCCTACTGGAGCAATGAGAAGTCACTCCACCCCATTACTTTACTGTTGGGATCTCAGGCGGACTACCGCCGTCTCCCTTTTCATTTACTTGCCTTGCCTGCTACATTTTAAATATGCTTTGGAGGTTTAATCATGATGCACTCATGCATGCATTTGTTATATCTACGTCCGAAATGTCTTGCGAGTACTTTCAAAGTACTCACTGGCTTGTTGATTTGGCCAGATGCTGACGAAGGTGATCTCATGGATGAAGAGTTCGATAGCGAATCCGACGCCTAGAGGAGTCCCAGTCAGTCTCGTGCGAACCTGGACTTGGTCACTATTTTATACACGCTTCCGCAAACCAAATAAATTCATTGAGCCTCACCTCGACGCTCGATGGGATGTTAGTTTGAGAGTCACATATCGACTCCCCACTGTGTTACTCCACCTCTACATATTTGCGAGTCAGTAGTATGCCACCACTCTCTTGTGTCATAAATCGCCTTTATGTATAATTATTGGCACGCTTGTAATAAATTTTTGAGCATCGTCAGCTCAACCCTGTAATATATTTATGCTACTGGCTTATTGTATCAAAAGTTTGTCTGCCAGTGAGGAGGTTTCATCTCAAATTGGATTCTAAAGATCGGTTTCTCAATAAATATTTTCATTGGAAAACCGGTCGTGACAAAATCTCTCCGCCCATGAGCTAATGGAATTAGGTGACAGGCCCTTCAACCAAGTCCGGTCCGTTCCATCCAACATCATGGTGAAATACTTAGCCATTGCCGCGTTGCTGACCTCCAACAGCTCCATGGCCATCTCATAGCTTTCGATCCACGCCCCGGGCTGTTAGTCGGCCGTGTAGTTTGGGAACTTTGGGGGTCCCTTGAAGTCCTTGGGCAGACGCACATTACACAAAGCCGGCACTAAACAAGGAACACCACCGGTTCTAGTGGCCACCCCTGCCTCAACAGAAGTCGTTGGATAGTCCGGAAAGGATTGATGAGCCACTTGATGAGCCGCCCGCTCGTCCTCCTGACGTATCCTGTCCTGCACAGGGTTATAACCGCTGGGCTGATTACGGCGCTGGGTGTTACTTGACAAAGCCTCCGACTCCATATGCCTACTCTAACTTGGGCTCCGACTTGGGCTAGGAGTTGAATGAATCCTGTCTCGACTATGGGAATAAGCCTCCTGCTGAGCCAGAGCCATCTGGACATGTTCTCTGATCCTTCGCGTCTCCGCCGCTGTCGGGTCGTCGCCGTCCACTGGGAGAGCCGCCAAGCGTGCCGACGCTGCGATCAGGTTCTCCATAGGGTTAGAAAAATGACCCGGTGGTGTTGGTACGTAGCGGGTTCGGGCCATATTCCCATGAGGAGGCGCCATCACTCGAGGCTGAACCGGTCCCCCCGCTGCGGATGTTATGAACTGGTTTGCCTCCGGCGGGTTACTAGGGCCGGCTCCGGGTGTGGAGAAAAGGTTCCGAGGATCATAAACCGGAGGCAAACGAGAGTGAGTTTTCTGGTGTCTCCTCCTCATCACCTCGTTAGATGCGTTCAGGCTCATCGTAAGCTGGAAGGCCTCTGAATGGAGCTGTTGTGCCCGTGCATCCATAGCCTCCCGTTCTATGGCCAACCTGGTGTCCTCAACTGCTAAGGCCTCCTTAGCACGAGCTATTTCCTCATGTACCTGTGCCACCTCAGCGTCGTGCTCTTCTTGACTTGCAGGAATAACTGTGGCGGTTAACAGGGTCGTCAACTTGTCCATGAGATCATTCAGCACCTGAGCCAGTGGGATCGCAGGGCCTCCTGCCCCGGCAGCTCCTGACCCAGACGTTATTACTGCCGCAGCCGTAGAGTTCTGGCCGGGTTGAGTACCAGCCATGAAGACCCCTACAGAGCTTGGCGGCTCAAAGGGGTCCGGAATACTGCTGCCATCGGAATAGCCCCCAAGCCTGCCATCTTGCAGTTGGTACAATGAATCCGTTTCACCAGTGGATGAATCACCATTGGAGTGGATGGCCGTCTCACCGCCATCTACGGACCTTTCAGAAAATTCTTCTCCGTGGATACAACCCATGAAAGCACGCTTCATGGCAGGTTGAGCCCGGCCGGGTCTCACGCGCTGAGCCGTTTCGACAATGTCGGTGCAGTTGTCCGGCTCAGGGCCCGGCTCACCAATCCGGCCGATGAAGATGTCGATTCCGCCGAAGGGGACCCGGTACCCATACTCAATTGAGCCGGCGTCGGGGCCCCAGCCTTCATCGTCAATGTAGATCTTGCCGCGACGACTCTTGGTCATCCGGCCCATAGTGTATCCCTTGAGCCCTTCGAAGTTGCCCTTCAAGAACTCAAATCCACCGTGCGCTGGCCCCACGGTGGGCGCCAACTGTCGTGGAATTGTCATGGCAGATGTCCTCTTGCAAGGACTTAGTCATGGAGCCATCGGAACTAGGAAGCTTAAAGGGGTTAACGGGACAAGGGACACGAGAGAGGTTTTATACTAGTTCGGCCCCTTACGATGAAGGTAAAGCCTACGTCTAGGTTGTTTGGTATTGCTAGGGTTTCGATGACCAGGGAGCGAGATACGCTATGCCCGGCTCTCGATTAGATGTTACTTTCCCTAAGCCGCCTGTCGGATTTTGGGTTCCGGCAGACCCTTGAGGTTCGAACACTGGGGTGCGCATGGAAATATCTCCCCTACCGTTCTACGTCGGATCTCCTCATGCAAACTAAGCTGGAAACGATGAACAACACAAGGGACACGAGATTTATACTGGTTCGGGCCACCGTTGTGGTGTAATACCCTACTCCAGTGTGTGGTGTGGTGGATTGCCTCTGGGGGCTGATGATGAACAGTATAGAGGAAGAATAGCCTCGCGAGGGGTGTTCTTGCTCTGGTGCGGTGTGTTCTACTTGGTCTCTCTATCTGATTCCCCTCTGTGTCTAGATGCCTCTAACTGGATGCCTCTACTCTGTGGTGGCTAGCTCAGTAGCTCTATATATAGAGGCCCTGGGCCTCTCCCCAAATAATGAGCGGGAAGGGCGCCAACAATTGGCCATTTTGAAGGGGAACATCTAGTACAAGTTATCCTGACCAAAGGTGGTCTTCGGCTGCCAAAAGCACTGGTAGTGACGCCGTCTTGGGCTCCACGATGACCTCCGTCCGGCCATCCGGCTGGTCTTGGTCTCGAACATCGTGTCCCACTTGTCCCTTGTTACCCTTGATCCTCAGACGTATAGTTCGGGACCCCTTACCCGAGATTGGACGGTTTTGACACCGACATTGGTGCTTTCATTGAGAGTTTCGCTATGTGGTCAACAGAAGGATCGATGGCTCATCTTGTTATCAGCGACGATGCTATTTCTGGGGAGACCTTTCTCCCTGGTCAACTTTTCGTGTTTGGCGGCTTCGCTCTGCGTGCCAATTCAACTGGTCACCTCGAGCAGATTGACAGCTACACCCCTGGTCACCAGATCAGGTTCGGAAGCCTGAATTACATCGCTGATATCCAAGGAGATTTGATCTTCGAAGGGTTCTCGGCCTCAGCCGCAGCTCCTCATCTACATGAAGGAAGCCCGTGAGATTCACCATCAGACTCCGTTCAAGGATCAACTCTTGTTCCTGCCCTGCCCTTAGATCTAGAGCGGACCACTCTGTCCGAAAAGAGGATGTTAAGCCTTGCCGGACTCTCTCCTATTACAGAGCCCCCTACCGGAGACCCAGAGTTGACCATGTTGTCAACAGGCCTGGCATCAAACAGGACTGTCTTTGTTATCGGGAAACCGGACTCATCTCTGGAGGCCAGCTCCGAACTCTCGAGGTCTGCTTCCATTAAGCACAGTCAAGTGGCGTTTACCAGGCCTAGCTCCGCAGATCCTCAGTCACCCGTCCAGTTTTCACTCCTAAACAAGGCTCTGGAGTTAATGTGATCTCTCGCCATCACGAAAGCGTCACTTCTGAACTACACCCAGCCGAACTAGGGGCTGAGAGCGGGCAGTTTTGCGTCCCACCCACCACCCACTTCATAGCCACCGTCGAGGACCTAACCGACATGCTAGACTACGCCTCCGAAGACATCGATGGCATGGACGACGATGCTAGAGCCGAACTAGGCCAAAACCCACCTATCACCGAGCATTGGACGGCCACTTCTACATACGACATGTACATGGTGGATACACCCAAAAATAAGGACGACGACAGCACTCAGGATCCAATCGAGGACAAACCTGTCGAGGCACCACCAAAGCGCCGACGTCAGCGGCGCCGCTCACGATCATGTCGGGGGAAAGAAAGTAGCACCAGCACCAGAGATAACAACACTCAGGACAACGCCAAAGACTCTGACCACCTGGTTGAGCCTGCGTTCGAGCAGGATGAGTGGGAGGAGGGACAACTCAACCCAGACGAACTTGTCAATCATGAGGATTCGGAAGATAGTAACTATCTACCGGCCTCCGAGGAAGACCTTAGCATCGATAACGAAGATTTTAACATCCTAGAGGAACCCCTCATACAAGAACACTTCAAGAGACAGCTTATCGCCACTGCAAGGAGCCTAAAAAAGAAACAACAACAACTTCAAGCCGAACAGGATACGCTCAACGATAGATGGACCAAGGTCCTGGCCGCCGAAGAATACGGCCTTGAGCGCCCAACAAAGAGCTACCCAAACGCAGGCTACTACCACAATTCGACGACGAGGCCCTTGAGCCAAATCCGTCAAGATAACACCATGTCGATGAACCGACCGACCACCATGTGGACTGGACAAAATGGCTAATTATGCCGAATACCAGCCCGCGCCACCTCGCCGTACAGGCAAAGAGGCATTGGCTCCGGGTTACACATATGACTTATGTCAGTACCTGGAGAATAGAGTTGGCCATACCAGATCAATCTACGGATCAAGGGGACGTGCTCCGACGCGAGACGATGGCCATCAAACCTGGCGCAACAATCATAACCAAGTTCGGGCCGAGAACCAAATACGGACATCATCCGAACTCCGTCGTGATGTGGCCCGATATAGAGGCGCCGCACACCCCATGTGCTTTACCGATGAGGTAATGCAGCACCAATTTGCAGAAGGGTTTAAACCCGTAAACATCGTTCATGCTACCAAATGTGTCAGCAGATTAGATTTGTGAAAGTATTATTCTCTCTACGGTGGTATGTGGAACTTGTTTTGCAGAGCCCGACACTATCCTTGTGTTCTAAATCTTCTATGAAGTATTCGGAGGAGGAACCCGCCTTGCAATGCCGAAGACAATCTGTGCGCCGGACTCATCGACATTGAAGCCTGGTTCAGGGGCTAGGGAGTCCTGGATTAGGGGGTATCCGGACAGCCGGACTATATCCTTTGGTCGGACTGTTGGACTATGAAGATACAAGATTGAAGACTTCGTGTCATGTCCGGCTGGGACTCTCCTTGGCGTGGAAGGCAATCTTGGCGATACGGATACGTAGATCTCCTCCCATTGTAACCGACTCTGTGTAACCCTAGCCCCCTCCGGTGTCTATATAAACCGGAGGGTTTAGTCCGTAGGACAACAAAAATCATACCATAGGCTAGCTTCTAGGGTTTAGCCTCTACAATCTCGTGGTAGATCAACTCTTGTAATACTCCTATCACCAAGATCAATCAAGCAGGAAGTAGGGTATTACCTCCATCGAGAGGGCCCGAACCTGGGCAAACATTGTGTCCCCCGCCTCCTGTTACCATCCGCCTTAGACGCACAGTTCGGGACCCCCTACCCGAGATCCGCAGGTTTTGACACCGACAGTGGCGTCTTGCTCCCGGGCTCCAGCATCTGGTTGTGACAACCAGGAAGAAAGGAAAAGGGGAAAAGGGGGAGCAAGGCAACAGTGAGTACTCATCCAAAGTACTCGCAAGCAAGGATCTACACTACGTATGCATGGGTATCTGTGTAAAGGGGCAATATCGATGGACTGAACTGCAGAATGCCAGAATAAGAGGGGGATTGCTAGTCCTATCGAAGACTACGCTTCTGGCAGCCTCCATCTTGCAGCATGTAGAAGAGAGTAGATGGTAAGTTCACCAAGTAGCATCGCATAACATAAACCTACCCGGCGATCCTCCCCTCGTCACCCTGTGTGAGAGCGATCACCGGGTTATATCTGGCACTTGTAAGGGTGTGTTTTATTAAGTATCCGGTTCTAGTTGTCATAAGGTCAAGGTACAGCTCCGGGTCATCCTGTAACCGAAGATCATGGCTATTCGAATAGATAAACTTCCCTGCAGGGGTGCACCACATTATCCAACACGCTCGATCCCCTTTGGTCGGACACACTTTCCTGGGTCATGCCCGGCCTCGGAAGATCAACACGTCGCAGCCCTACCTAGGCACAACAAACAGGTCAGCACGCCGGTCTAAATCCTATGCGCGCAGGGGTCTGGGCCCATCGCCCATTGCACACCTGCATGTTGGGTGGGCAGCCGGAAGCAGAACTAGCCGCCTTAATACAAGAGCAGGCTTACGGTCCAATCCGGCGCGCGCCGCTCAGTCGCTGACGTCACGAAGGTTTCGGCTGATACCACAACGTCGAGTGCCCATAACAGTTCCCGCGTAGTTGGTTAGTGCGTATAGGCCAGTGGCCAGACTCGGATCAAATACCAAGAAACTCGTTAAACATGTTATTTTAAAGTAATCGCGAACGCCGACCAGGGCCAGGCCCACCTCTCTCCTAGGTGGTATCAACCTGCCCTGTTGCTGCGCCACAAAGTAACAGTCGGGGGCCGTCGGGAACCCAGGCCCACCTCTACCGGGATGGAGCCACCTGCCCCTTCAGCCCCCATCTCCGAACAGTATCATAAGTAATGTAATAGTATAAAGTATATAGCTTATGCCCGTGATCACCTCCCGAGTGATCACGGCCCAGTAGTATAGCATGGCAGACGGACAAGAGTGTAGGGCCATAGATGGAATATTAGCATCCTATACTAAGCATGTAGGATTGCAGGTAAAGGTAACAATGGTAGTAGCAAGGACAGGCTATGCATCAGGATAGGATTAACGGGAACCAGTTGTTGGGGAACGTTGCAGAAAATTAAAACTTTTCCTACGGTTTCACCAAGATCCATCTATGAGTTCATCTAGCAACGAGTATTCAGATTAGATAGCATCTACATACCACTTTGTAGATCGCAACGGAAGCGTTCAAGTGAACGTGGATGAGGTAGTCGTACTCGCCGTGATCCAATTCACCGATGATCTAGTGCCGAACGGACAGCACCTCCGCGTTCAACACACATACGGAAAGCGTGACGTCTCCTCCTTCTTGATCCAGCAAGGCAAAGGAGAGGTTGGGGAAGATCCTGCACGACGGTGTGGTGGTGGATGCAGCAGAACTCCGGCAGGGCTTCGCTAAGCAACTACGGGAGGAGGAGGAGGTGTTGGAGAGGGAGAGGGAGGCGCCAGGGCATAGGGTGCGGCCACCCCTCCCTCCCCTCCCTTTATATAGGCGCATGAGAGGGGGGAGGGCGCAGCCTTGCCCCTTCCTCCAAGGAAGGGGTGCGGCCAAAGGGGGGGAGGAGTCCATCCTCCCCAAGGCACCTCGGAGGTGCCTTCCCCTCTTTGGACTCTTCCCTCTCCAAGTCTCCTTGGCGCATGGGCCCTTGGGGCTGGTGCCCTTGGCCCACATAGGCCAGGGCGCACCCCCTATAGCCCATGTGTCCCCCCGGGGCAGGTGGACCCCCCCGGTGGACCCCCGGGACCCCTCCGGTGGTCCCGGTACAATACCCATAACACCGAAACTTGTCCCGATGGCCAAAATAGCACTTCCTATATATAATTCTTTACCTCCGGACCATTCTGGAACTCCTCGTGACGTCCGGGATCTCATCCGGGACTCCGAACAACATTCGGGTTACTGCACATACATATCCCTACAACCCTAGCGTCACCGAACCTTAAGTGTGTAGACCCTACGGGTTCGGGAGACATGCAGACATGACCGAGACGGCTCTCGGGCAATAACCAACAGCGGGATCTGGATACCCATGTTGGCTCCCACATGCTCCACGATGATCTCATCGGATGAACCACGATGTCAAGGATTCAATTAATCCCGTATACAATTCCCTTTGTCAATCGGTATTTTACTTGCCCGAGATTCGATCGTCGGTATCCCAATACCTCGTTCAATCTCGTTATCGGCAAGTCACTTTTCTTGTTCCGTAATGCATGATCCCGTGATCAAACACTTTGATCACCTTGAGCTCATTGTGATGATGCATTACCGAGAGGGCCCGGTGATACCTCTCCGTCAAGCGGAGTGACAAATCCCAGTCTCGATCCATGTAACCCAACAGACACTTTCAGAGATACCCGTAGCATACCTTTATAGTCACCCAGTTACGTTGTGACGTTTGGCACACCCAAAGCACTCCTACGGTATCCGGGAGTTACACGATCTCATGGTCTAAGGAAAGGATACTTGACATTGGAAAACTCTAGCAAACGAACTATGCGATCTTATGCTATGTTTAGGATTGGGTCTTGTCCATCACATCATTCTCCTAATGATGTGATCCCATTATCGATGACATCCAATGTCCATAGTCAGGAAACCATGACTATCTGTCGATCAACGAGCTAGTCAACTAGAGGATCACTAGGGACATATTGTTGTCTGTTATTCACACATGTATTACGATTTTCGGATAACACAATTATAGCACGAATAAAGACAATTATCATGAATAAGGAAATATAATAATAATGCTTTTATTATTGCCTCTAGGGCATATTTCCAACAGTCTCCCACTTGCACTAGAGTCAATAATCTAGTTACATTGTGATGAATCGAACACCCATAGAGTTCTGGTGCTGATCATGTTTTGCCTTAGGGAGAGGTTTAGTCAACGGATCTGCGACATTCAGATCCGTGTGCACTTTACAAATTTCTATATCTCCATCTTGAACATTTTCACGAATGGAGTTGAAGCGACGCTTGATGTGCCTGGTCTTCTTGTGAAACCTGGGCTCCTTTGCAAGTGCAATAGCTCCAGTGTTGTCACAGAAGAGCTTGATTGGCCCCGACGCATTGGGTATGACTCCGAGGTCGGTGATGAACTCCTTCACCCAAATTGCTTCATGTGCTGCCTCCGAGGCTGCCATGTACTCCGCTTCACATGTAGATCCCGCCACGATGCTTTGCTTGCAACTGCACCAGCTTACTGCCCCACCATTCAAAATATACACGTATCCGGTTTGTGACTTAGAGTCATCCAGATCTGTGTCGAAGCTAGCGTCGACGTAACCCTTTACGACGAGCTCTTCGTCACCTCCATAAACGAGAAACATTTCCTTAGTCCTTTTCAGGTACTTCAGGATATTCTTGACCGCTGTCCAGTGTTCCTTGCCGGGATTACTTTGGTACCTACCTACCAAACTTACGGCAAGGTTTACATCAGGTCTGGTACACAGCATGGCATACATAATAGAACCTATGGCTGAGGCATAGGGGATGACACTCATCTCTTCTATATCTTCTGCCGTGGTCGGACATTGAGCTGAGCTCAATTTCACACCTTGTAACACAGGTAAGAACCCTTTCTTAGATTGATCCATATTGAACTTCTTCAATATTTTATCAAGGTATGTGCTTTGTGAAAGACCTATGAGGCGTCTCGATCTATCTCTATAGATCTTGATGCCTAATATATAAGCAGCTTCTCCAAGGTCCTTCATTGAAAAACTCTTATTCAAGTAGGCCTTAATGCTGTCCAAGAGTTCTATATCATTTCCCATCAAAAGTATGCCGTCTACATATAATATGAGAAATGCTACAGAGCTCCCACTCACTTTCTTGTAAACACAGGCTTCTCCATAAGTCTGTGTAAACCCAAACGCTTTGATCATCTCATCAAAGCGAATGTTCCAACTCCGAGATGCTTGCACCAGCCCATAAATCGAGCGTTGGAGCTTGCACACCTTGTCAGCATTCTTAGGATCGACAAAACCTTCCGGCTGCATCATATACAATTCTTCCTTAAGGAAACCATTAAGGAATGCCGTTTTGACGTCCATTTGCCATATCTCATAATCATAGTATGCGGCAATTGCTAACATGATTCGGACGGACTTCAGCTTCGCTACCGGTGAGAAAGTCTCATCGTAGTCAACCCCTTGAACTTGTCGATAACCCTTAGCGACAAGCCGAGCTTTATAGATGGTCACATTACCATCCGCGTCTGTCTTCTTCTTAAAGATCCATTTATTTTCTATGGCTCGCCGTTCAACGGGCAAGTCAGTCAAAGTCCATACTTCATTTTCATACATGCATCCTATCTCGGATTTCATGGCTTCCAGCCATTTGTCGGAATCCGGGCCCGCCATTGCTTCCTCATAGTTCGAAGGTTCACCGTTGTCTAACAACATGATTTCCAAGACAGGGTTGCCGTACCACTCTGGTGCGGAACGTGTCCTTGTGGACCTTCGAATTTCAGTAGGAGCTTGATTAGAAGTATCTTGATCATCATCATTAGTTTCCTCTCTAGTCGGTGCAGGCACCTCAGAAACGTTTTCTTGAGTTTCGCCATTTTCCGGTTCAAGAGGTAACACTTCATCAAGTTCTACTTTCCTCCCACTTACTTCTTTCGAGAGAAACTCTTTCTCCAGAAAGGATCCATTCTTGGCAACAAAGATCTTGCCTTCGGATCTGAGGTAGAAGGTATACCCAACAGTTTCTTTCGGGTATCCTATGAAGACGCATTTTTCCGACTTGGGTTCGAGCTTCTCAGGTTGAAGTTTCTTGACATAAGCATCGCATCCCCAAACTTTTAGAAACGACAGCTTAGGTTTCTTCCCAAACCATAATTCATACGGTGTCGTCTCAACGAATTTCGACGGAGCCCTATTTAAAGTGAATGCGGCAGTCTCTAAAGCATAGCCCCAAAAAGATAGCGGTAAGTCGGTAAGAGACATCATAGATCGCACCATATCTAATAGAGTGCGATTACGACGTTCGGACACACCGTTACGCTGAGGTGTTCCAGGCGGCGTGAGTTGTGAAACTATTCCACATTTTCTTAAGTGTGTGCCAAATTCATGACTCAAGTATTCTCCTCCACGATCTGATCGTAGAAACTTGATCTTTTTATCACGTTGATTTTCAACCTCACTCTGAAATTCCTTGAACTTTTCAAAGGTTTCAGACTTGTGTTTCATTAAGTAGATATACCCATATCTACTCAAGTCATCAGTGAGGGTGAGAACATAACGGTAGCCACCGCGAGCCTCAACACTCATTGGACCGCACACATCGGTATGTATGATTTCCAATAAGTTGGTTGCTCGCTCCATTGTTCCTGAGAACGGAGTCTTGGTCATTTTACTCATGAGGCATGGTTCGCACGTGTCAAATTATTCATAATCAAGAGACTCTAAAAGTCCATCTGCATGGAGCTTCTTCATGCGTTTGACACCTATGTGACCAAGGCGGCAGTGCCACAAATATGTGGGACTATTGTTATCAACTTTAACTCTTTTGGTATTCACACTATGAATATGTGTATCATCACGTACGAGATTCATTAAGAATAAACCATTAACCATCGGAGCATGACCATAAAACATATCTCTCATATAAATAGAACAACCATTATTCTTGGATTTAAATGAGTAGCCATCTCGAATTAAGCGAGACCCAGATACAATGTTCATGCTCAAACTTGGCACTAAATAACAATTATTGAGGTGTAAAACTAATCCCGTAGGTAAATGTAGAGGCAGCATGCCGACGGCGATCACATCGACCTTGGAACCATTCCCGACGCGCATCGTCACCTCGTCCTTCGCCAGTCTCCGTTTATTCCGCAGCTCCTGCTTTGAGTTACAAATGTGAGCAACTGCACCGGTATCAAATACCCAAGAGCTACTACGAGTACTGGTAAGGTACACATCAATTACATGTATATCACATATACCTTTGGTTTTGCCGGCCTTCTTGTTCGCTAAGTATTTGGGGCAGTTCCGCTTCCAGTGACCACTTCCCTTGCAATAAAAGCACTCAGTCTCGGGCTTGGGTCCATTCTTTGGCTTCTTCCCGGCAACTTGATTACCGGGCGCGGCAACTTCCTTGCCGTCCTTCTTGAAGTTCTTTTTACCCTTGCCCTTCTTGAATTTAGTGGTTTTATTCACCATCAACACTTGATGCTCCTTCTTGATTTCTACCTCTGCTGATTTCAGCATAGCATATACCTCAGGAATGGTCTTTACCATCCCCTGCATATTGTAGTTCATCACAAAGCTCTTGTAGCTAGGTGGAAGCGACTGGAGGATTCTGTCAATGACCGCTTCATCCGGGAGATTAACTTCCAGTTGAGTCAAGCGGTTGTGCAACCCAGACATTTTGAGTATGTGTTCACTGACAGAGCCATTTTCCTCCATCTTACAGCTAAAGAATTTGTCGGAGACTTCATATCTCTCGACCCGGGCATGAGCTTGGAAAACCATTTTCAGCTCTTCGAACATCTCAAATGCTCCATGTCTCTCAAAACGCTTTTGGAGCCCCGGCTCTAAGCTGTAAAGCATGCCGCACTGAACGAGGGAGTAATCATCGCAGCGTGACTGCCAAGCGTTCATAACGTCTTGTTCTGCAGGGAGAATAGGTGCATCACCTAGCAGTGCTCGTAGGACATAATCTTTCTTGGCAGCTATGAGGATGATCCTCAGGTTCCGGACCCAGTCCGTATAGTTGCTACCATCGTCTTTCATCTTGGTTTTCTCTAGGAACGCGTTGAAGTTGAGGACTACGTTGGCCATTTGATCTACAAGACATATTGTAAATATTTAGACTAAGTTCATGATAATAAAGTTCATTTTAATCAAATTATTTAATGAACTCCCACTTAGATAGACATCCCTCTTCTAGTCATCTAAGTATTACATGATCCGAGTCAACTAGGCCGTGTCCGATCATCACGTGAGACGGACTAGTCAACATCGGGGAACATCTTCATGTTGATCGTATCTTCTATACGACTCATGCTCGACCTTTCGGTCTTCTGTGTTCCGAGGCCATGTCTGTACATGCTAGGCTCGTCAAGCCAACCTAAGTGTTTTGCGTGTGTAAATCTGTCTTACACCCGTTGTATGCGAACGTAAGGACCTATCACACCCGATCATCACGTGGTGCTTCGGAACGACCAACTTTAGCAACGGTGCACAGTTAGGGTGAACACTTTCTTGAAATTATTATGAGGGATCATCTTATTTACTACCGTCGTCCTAAGTAAACAAGATGCAAAACATGATAAACATCACATGCAATCAAATAATAAACGTGACATGATATGGCCAATATCACATAGCTCCTTCGATCTCCATCTTGGGGCTCCATGATCATCTTGTCACCGGCTTGACACCATGATCTTCATCATCATGATCTTCATCATCGTGTCTCCATGAAGTTGCTCGCCAACTATTACTTCTACTACTATGGCTAACGCGTTTAGCAATAAAGTAAAGTAATTTACATGGCGATTCTCAATGACACGCAGGTCATACAAAAAATAAAGACAACTCCTATGGCTCCTGCCGGTTGTCATACTCATCGACATGCAAGTCGTGATTCCTATTACAATAGCATGAACATCTCATACATCACATATAGATCATTCATCATTCATCACAACTTTGGCCATATCATATCACAAAGCACTTGCTGCAAAAACAAGTTAGACGTCCTCTAATTGTTGTTGCAAGTTTTACGTGGCTGAATTAGGGTTCTAGCAAGAACGTTTTCTTACCTACGTTAAAACCACAACGTGATTTGTCAACTTCTATTTACCCTTCATAAGGACCCTTTTCATCGAATCCGCTCCAACTAAAGTGGGAGAGACAGACACCCGCCAGCCACCTTATGCAACTAGTGCATGTTAGTCGGTGGAACCGGTCTCACGTAAGCGTACGTGTAAGGTTGGTCCGGGCCGCTTCATCCCACAATACCGCTGAAGCAAGATTGACTAGTAATGGCAAGAAGAATTGACAATTCGACGCCCACAACTACTTTGTGTTCTACTCGTGCAAGAAGAACTACGCATAGACCTAGCTCATGATGCCACTGTTGGGGAACGTTGCAGAAAATTAAAAAATTTCCTAAGGTTTCACCAAGATCCATCTATGAGTTCATCTAGCTACGAGTATTCAGATTAGATAGCATCTACATACCACTTTGTAGATCGCAACGGAAGCGTTCAAGTGAACGTGGATGAGGTAGTCGTACTCGTCGTGATCCAATTCACCGATGATCTAGTGCCGAACGGACAGCACCTCCGCGTTCAACACACGTACGGAAAGCGTGACGTCTCCTCCTTCTTGATCCAGCAAGGCAAAGGAGAGGTTGGGGAAGATCTAGCACGACGGTGTGGTGGTGGATGCAGCAGAACTCCGGCAGGGCTTCGCTAAGCAACTACGGGAGGAGGAGGAGGTGTTGGAGACGGAGAGGGAGGCGCCAGGGCATAGGGTGCGGCCACCCCTCCCTCCCCTCCGTTTATATAGGCGCATGAGAGGGGGGGAGGGCGCAGCCTTGCCCCTTCCTCCAAGGAAGGGGTGCGGCCAAAGGGGGGGAGGAGTCCATCCTCCCCAAGGCACCTCGGAGGTGCCTTCCCCTCTTTGGACTCTTCCCTCTCCAAGTCTCCTTGGCGCATGGGCCCTTGGGGCTGGTGCCCTTGGCCCATATAGGCCAGGGCGCACCCCCTATAACCCATGTGGCCCCCCGGGGCAGGTGGACCCCACCGGTGGACCCCCGGGACCCCTCCGGTGGTCCCGGTACAATACCGATAACACCGAAACTTGTCCCGATGGCCAAAATAGCACTTCCTATATATAATTCTTTACCTCCGGACCATTCCGGAACTCCTCGTGACATCCGGGATCTCATCCGGGACTCCGAACAACATTCGGGTTACTGCACATACATATCCCTACAACCCTAGCGTCACCGAACCTTAAGTGTGTAGACCCTACGGGTTCGGGAGACATGCAGACATGACCGAGACGGCTCTCGGGCAATAACCAACAGCGGGATCTGGATACCCATGTTGGCTCCCACATGCTCCACGATGATCTCATCGGATGAACTACGATGTCGAGGATTCAATTAATCCCGTATACGATTCCCTTTGTCAATCGGTATTTTACTTGCCCGAGATTCGATCGTCGGTATCCCAATACCTCGTTCAATCTCGTTATCGGCAAGTCACTTTTCTCGTTCCGTAATGCATGATCCCGTGATCAAACACTTTGATCACCTTGAGCTCATTGTGATGATGCATTACCGAGAGGGCCCGGTGATACCTCTCCGTCAAGCGGAGTGACAAATCCCAGTCTCGATCCATGTAACCCAACAGACACTTTCAGAGATACCCGTAGCATACCTTTATAGTCACCCAGTTATGTTGTGACGTTTGGCACACCCAAAGCACTCCTATGGTATCCGGGAGTTACACGATCTCATGGTCTAAGGAAAGGATACTTGACATTGGAAAACTCTAGCAAACGAACTATGCGATCTTATGCTATGTTTAGGATTGGGTCTTGTCCATCACATCCTTCTCCTAATGATGTGATCCCATTATCGATGACATCCAATGTCCATAGTCAGGAAACCATGACTATCTGTCGATCAACGAGCTAGTCAACTAGAGGCTCACTAGGGACATATTGTTGTCTGTTATTCACACATGTATTACGATTTCCGGATAACACAATTATAGCACGAATAAAGACAATTATCATGAATAAGGAAATATAATAATAATGCTTTTATTATTGCCTCTAGGGCATATTTCCAACACCAGTAACATGCTACACTACTCTAATGCAAGCAGTAAACAGAAGGAATAGGCGATATCTGGTGATCAAGCGGGGGTTTGCCCGGTTGCTCTGGCAAGGAGGGGTCGTCAACAACGTAGTCGATCGGGGTACCAGCAGCGGCGTCAGTCTCGGTGTCTAGCGAGAGAAGAGGGGGAAGAAACAATAAATATAATGTAAACACATGCATAACGATGCATGACGTGACAATGAGCGGTGCTAGGTGTGCCCTAACGCGGTAGGAAGTGATACCGGCGAAGGGGGGGACATCCGGGAAAGTATCCCCGGTGTTTTGCGTTTTTGGACAGATGAACCGGAGGGGTAAAGTTGTGTGTTCGCTATGCTAGGGATGTGTGGCAGACGAACGGGCTGTGTATCTAGATTCGCCTCGTTGTTCTAAGCAACTTCCATGTAGAAAACATTTTCACCTGAGCTACGGTTTATTTTCTATGTTTTTCTAAAGTTTTAATCATTTTCAGAATTTATTTAATTATTTTAATTCAACATTATCCAGAACAGTGTATGCTGACATCATCATGACATCCGCATGACGTCAACAGTCAACAGGGCGTTAACTGGGCCAATCTGACGTGTGGGTCTCGCATGTCATACTCTGTTTATTCTAACTAGCAAAACATGCCTGTTGTGTTGCAACGGGAGAAAAAAATCTTCGTATGCGCCAAGCAACCTATTCGTGTTGCCACTTCTGTACGCCACCATCATCATCGATGGTCATGTGGTCCAACTATTCATGTCTTTCAATTCCAAGCCGATGAGCTTGGTTGCGCGGCAATGCCGTGTACGGGAACTTGCGATTGAGCTTAGATTTCCGGTGGAGGGACTTGAGGCCTTCTTACGTTGGGGAGAATATCATACAGATACCAACATTTGGTGGAAACCGGCGAAACCCATGAGACAGAAAAGTTTTGAGGTTTCAAAAAAACCTGAAAGAAATATGAGATGTTAAGAGGATGGTGTTTTATTGCCACACAAATTTTCAAGTTGAAACACATTGTGAGATGTGAGCTATAAAAAAGAAAAAATCAGCGCTGAATAGTATCGAACAGTAAAGTCACGATTCAGGGTTGATTTTGTCTTTTTCATAGCTCACGTCTCACAATGTGTTTCAACTTGAAATTTTGTGTGACAATAAAACATCAACTCCCTAACATCCCATATTTTTCAGAATTTTGCAAAACTACAATATATGGTTTGCACGAAGTTTTCATTGAATATTGGTTTTCCGTATGATACTCTTACATGTGACTTCGGCATGCAAAATGGGCATATAGTTGGTGTCAATCAGTAAGCCGTTAAAAAAATGTACGAACTTATTGGTTCATGGAGAGAGTATTGGGACTATATTTCACACTTCATCCCATTGCCTTTAGTAGCCAATGTTAACACTTTAATTGGCACTTTATCCTTTAAGATCAAATTTGAACTGGCACTCTTGCGACCATCTTTTTTAACTCGATATACTTGTTTGGTCACATCTTCCTTCTTTCTTGAGCTCCGGACCGATTCTTTCTAATTGAAACGGTCTTGAACATATGACATCTCACTGAACGTTGATCTTCTTGGAGCTGCATAACAATGGTGAGATGGTCTAAAATATGATGGAGAATGTGCCATTGTATCATACCTGTCCCATGATGAATATCGATCTACATGAGCATAGGGAGGCATCCACGACATTGGCATTGGCGGCCCAAAATAAGGATATGAACATGTTGCATTAAATTATCTTCTTGCCAATACCGATCCTTGGATTTGCGCCTAGGGGTGATCTTGGTGCTTTTGCATTAGTTGGTCGATAAGCACAGTTCTCCTCACTTATCTTCTGATATTTTCCAATAGTTGTGCGAAAGTGACTTTCGGCTTCTTACCTTTGTGCTTACATCAGCCTTTGTTTTCTTTGGTTCTGCTTGCGCCAGTCTTTGGATTTTCTTGTTGCCCCCCAGTCCTTGGCGTCTCCATTGTAGCTTCGATGGAATTCTCGCCCTCAAGATTATGTTCATTATGCTCTTTAACATCGTTAGTGCGTATAGGCCAGTGGCCAGACTCGGATCAAATACCAAGAAACTCGTTAAACATGTTATTTTAAAGTAATCGCGGCCAGGCCCACCTCTCTCCTAAGTGGTATCAACCTGCCCTGTCGCTGCGCCACAAAGTAACAGTCGGGGGCTGTCGGGAACCCAGGCCCACCTCTACCGGGATGGAGCCACCTGCCCCTTCAGCCCCCATCTCCGAACAGTATCATAAGTAATGTAATAGTATAAATTATATAGCTTATGCCCGTGATCACCTCTCGAGTGATCACGGCCCAGTAGTATAGCATGGCAGACGGACAAGAGTGTAGGGCCATAGATGGAATATTAGCATCCTATACTAAGCATGTAGGATTGCAGGTAAAGGTAACAATGGTAGTAGCAAGGACAGGCTATGCATCAGGATAGGATTAACGGAAACCAGTAACATGCTACACTACTCTAATGCAAGCAGTAGACAGAAGGAATAGGCGATATCTGGTGATCAAGCGGGGGTTTGCCCGGTTGCTCTGGCAAGGAGGGGTCGTCAACAACGTAGTCGATCGGGGTACCAGCAGCGGCGTTCAGTCTCGGTGTCTAGCGAGAGAAGAGGGGGAAGAAACAATAAATATAATGCAAACACATGCATAACAATGCATGACGTGACAATGAGCGGTGCTAGGTGTGCCCTAACGCGGTAGGAAGTGATACCGGCGAAGGGGGGACATCCGGGAAAGTATCCCCGGTGTTTTGCGTTTTCGGACAGATGAACCGGAGGGGTAAAGTTGCGTGTTCGCTATGCTAGGGATGCGTGGCAGACGAACGGGCTATGTATCTAGATTCGCCTCGTTGTTCTAAGCAACCTTCATGTAGAAAACATTTTCACCTGAGCTACGGTTTATTTTCTATGTTTTTCTAAAGTTTTAATCATTTTCAGAATTTATTTAATTATTTTAATTCAACATTATCCAGAACAGTGTATGCTGACGTCATCATGACATCCGCATGACGTCAACAGTCAATTGGGCGTTGACTGGGCCAATCTGACGTGTGGGTCCCGCATGTCATACTCTGTTTATTATAACTAGCAAATCATGCCTGTTGTGTTGCAACGGGAGAAAAAAAATCTTGGCATGCGCCAAGCAACCTATTCGTGTTGCCACTTCTGTACGCCACCATCATCATCGATGGTCATGTGGTCCAACTATTCATGTCTTTCAATTCCAAGCCGATGAGCTTGGTTGCGCGGCAATGCCGTGTACGGGAACTTGCGATTGAGCTTAGATTTCCGGTTGAGGGACTTGAGGCCTTCTTACGTTGGGGAGAATATCATACAGATACCAACATTCGGTGGAAACCGGTGAAACCCATGAGACAGAAAAGTTTTGAGGTTTCGAAAAAACCTGAAAGAAATATGAGATGTTAAGAGGATGGTGATTTATTGCCACACAAATTTTCAAGTTGAAACACATTGTGAGATGTGAGCTACAAAAAAGAAAAAATCAGCGCTGAATAGTATCGAACAGTAAAGTCACTATTCAGGATTGATTTTGTCTTTTTCGTAGCTCACGTCTCACAATGTGTTTCAACTTGAAATTTTGTGTGACAATAAAACATCAACTCCCTAACATCCCATATCTTTCAGAATTTTGCAAAACTACAATATATGGTTTGCACGAAGTTTTCATTGAATATTGGTTTTCCGTATGATACTCTTACATGTGACTTCGGCATGCAAAATGGGCATATAGTTGGTGTCAATCAGTAAGCCGTTAAAAAAATGTACGAACTTATTGGTTCATGGAGAGAGTATTGGGACTATATTTCACACTTCATCCCATTGCCTTTAGTAGCCAATGTTAACACTTTAATTGGCACTTTATCCTTTAAGATCAAATTTGAACTGGCACTCTTGCGACCATCTTTTTTAACTCGATATACTTGTTTGATCACATATTCCTTCTTTCTTGAGCTCCGGACCGATTCTTTCTTATTGAAACCGTCTTGAACATATGACATCTCACTGAACGTTGATCTTCTTGGAGCTGCATAACAATGGTGAGATGGTCTAAAATATGATGGAGAATGTGCCATTGTATCATACCTGTCCCATGATGAATATCGATCTACATGAGCATAGGGAGGCATCCACGACATTGGCATTGGCGGCCCAAAATAAGGATATGAACATGTTGCATTAAATTATCTTCTTGCCAATACCGATCCTTGGATTTGCGCCTAGGGGTGATCTTGGTGCTTTTGCATTAGTTGGTCGATAAGCACAGTTCTCCTCACTTATCTTCTGATATTTTCCAATAGTTGTGCGAAAGTGACTTTCGGCTTCTTACCTTTGTGCTTACATCAGCCTTTGTTTTCTTTGGTTGTGCTTGCGCCGGTCTTTGGATTTTCTTGTTGCCCCCCAGTCCTTGGCGTCTCCATTGTAGCTTCGATGGAATTCTCGCCCTCAAGATTATGTTCATTATGCTCTTTAACAACTTCTTTACTTGAAAGCTTGATCCCATCACCTGCAGTTTTTACCTTCTTTTTAAATGGATCACCTTGAATCAGCCGATGCAAAAACCTTTTACCATCGGGACCAATTGGAATAGACTCGTTATCTCTTGGTGTCTCAACAAATTTCAATCGTCCTTTATCAATGGCCGATTTAACTATTTGACGAAACATATTGCAATCCTCAATACTATGCTTGAATGAATCATGCAACTTACAATAAATTTGTCCTTGGATAGATGGCTTGACATAGTGATCAAGAATTCTAATGTAATTATTTTTCAACAACAAATCAAAGATTTGATCGCACATGTTTGAATCGAAGGTATACATTTTGTTTTTTAGCCGATCTTGGTGTGCGAATGGCTTTGGAAGTAAGCAAACGAATGGTTCAGATTTAGAATCTCCCCATTCGGCTATGCATTGTGTTTTACACCCTATCTCCGATGAATTTGGATAAGATATTATATTAGCGTCGGATTTCTCAAAAGAATTTGACCTTGGCTTTAAATTTCTGAAATGAAAACAGTTAGAATACACATGTCTCAATTGAGACCAAGTGCAAGCCAAGTAAGAAACAAGCAAAGCTATCCAATTAGATATGAAATTTTGATAAAGCAATGGGGAAAACTTTGGCTGCAATAATAGGTCACTATCGATCTTTATAAATGGCACAATAGATTGACCAATATGTTCTATAACAGTTTTATTGCAAACAAATAATTTTCCCTTCGTCATTGGGATTTCAAAATTACTTATGAGAATTTCTCTTATAGAAGCATCAACAATAAAGTTGCGACCAAATCAGAAGATAGGTAAATCACTTGCTAGACATACCTGTTCAAAAACGTTGGGAGAGCATGATGGTTGCATTACTTGAACGATAGGTTGTTCCTCTTTCGAATAGCTCCCCAACACCTTGTCATCCTGTTTTCCTAGAATAGATTCGGCATATGTAATATTTGATTTGGTCTTTTCAATAGCCGAATTAACTTTGTTATCCGAATCACCATCTTTTTTGATAATTCTGTCAACACCCAATGCTTTCTCTTTTTGACATAATCTAGCTTGAATTGCAGCAGAATTAATAGGCTTTCCCTCTTTTATTAATTCATGTAGAACAACATTGCATTCGTCCCAAAAAAGACGTAAGATTTTTCTTAATGATCCAATCTGGATAGAATTGCCCCCGGCACTTTTAGACTCTTTTGGTAACGAGATGTCACCAAAATTCTGTAATTTTGCAGGGGAAACATTGTATGCTATGATACTAGGTGAAGACACAAGTGATCCTATAGAATTTTCACTTATTCGGCTTTTAGCGTGAAGGTGCGAAGCCGAATTATGAATACCCATAGTTGCATATGGTGCCAAACAATTAGTAGCATGAGGTGTAGCATATGATGATTGATGGTAATTGGTCGAATAACTAGTAGTAGCATGGCCAATTCCTGTATCCACCGGCATGTTTTCATTAACATATTGCAAACTAGTTGCCGATGAATACAAATGTGAAACACTTTGTTGCATACTATCAGAAGTTCCTATGTGAAGTGTTTCAACTTGATTAACGGAACTCATCATGTTGTTCATCGGCATATGGATTTGTGCGGCTGCCGATGCATGGGAGTTCGTATACATATGTTCCATCTTGCTAAAATTATATGAGGTAGAAGCATGGAGATTTTGTTGGGTCGGCTCATGCACATAATTAGATGCATGATTGATAAAGCTAGGGCTAGCCGATACATTATGCTCATTAAACGATCTAGCAACAACATATGCATTATTTGCATCTACATAAGTGAATTGGGTATTGATGTTACCTTTGTAGATTGCAAACCTTAGATGACAATCTCTTCGTAGCAAGAACAGGCAGGAAACCGTTCAAAGCTTCGTCCCGAGTGGAGTCGCCAAAAAGTGTGTTCGCACACAAACACGTCACCGTGTACCTCCAACGCCGTGTTGATGCACCGCAGCTCACGTCGAAGGAGACCCGTCCGGAAGCGCGGTACGCAAGCAATCCGGCGGGTGGTTTTGTGGACCCGAAACTCCACACGCCCGGGAGGGACCCCGTCAGGGCGCGCGACGGCTATGGGCTGCCCTAGGTCGACCTGATCGCCCCTAGGGCCTCGAGGTTCGCCGCCCTGCAACAAGGAGAACAGACGAAGAACGAGGAAGAAGAAGAACTAGGGTTAAGGAGAAAGATAAAAGATAAAAAGTGGTAGATGATTTGATCGATTGTGTGTTGTTCAATCGGCCGTCACCCATTAGGTATATAAGAGGCGGATGGACTTCCCGTGTAAGGAAAAGGCTTGGATTCACGTCCAAAACCCTAGTCAAATTCGGATTGGTTTTGTCCGAACTTTTGAAAACTGTTCGGTTTAAACTGGATGCACCTTGCGGGTAATTTTTGAGGTGGTAAACGACCTCGGATGAAAACAAGCCCAAAAGAGATCTTGAACGTAACTTTTAGAGCTGAGATCGTTTTCAACGGCTAATTGCTCACGCATTATATCAGACATCCATCAACATGTGTCTGATGTCCAGCATAATATTTTTATCCCTAGTTGGTCCTCGCCATATTGACTGTAACTTTTGCATACGAACTCGGATTGAGATGATTTATAAATAAAAATCAATCACCTCGACGATACGAAGACAATTCCTTTAGAGTGCGCCTTCATCCGAGGCCATCTTGAGGGTGTAATCTGCCGAATAGTGTTCTAGATACAAAATCTCAGTATTTCGAACACAACTTCGGCCTTAGAGATGAGACCAGATGGCTATGACCCAAATATCAAAGTTTCTCGTTTTGACGATGCGGAACTTCCTCACTTTGAGCACTTTTCCATTTAAGGCCTTCTTAGTTATATTTTTTATCATGCCAAAATCTGGTGTCAACAAGACCCCACCACGAGCTGTGTGCTCCTCGCCATGGGCGACCACCATTGGGTATATGAGGCCGACCCAAGATCAAGATGACAAAGTTCATGAATCCAATGAAGCATGCTGGGGATGGTGAGCTCGACGGCGACCAGGACGGCAAGCAAGCTCGACGGTGACTGAGAAGAATGAGACTAGTTGTTTGTGCATGCATGTCTTAGTTCACGTAAGAATCAATTCACATGAATGTCTGCCTGCTTCTTATACGGGACACCTCCGAATGGATCCAGTGGTCAGCTTCGCATATAATATACAGTATGTTCTTGTGTACACTGTACAGGATCCAATTTGTGTACAGGAGCGTCCATCAGCTACTATATACTAGTGTATAGCGATTCGACTGGGTCGACCCATCCGACCCATCGGGTCGCACGGTGCCGGCTCCACTGACCTGTATATTATTTAAGGCCGACCCACTTGGCCCATTGGCCTTGATTTTTTGGGTCGGGTCAGTGACCCAGCGGGCCGACCCGGCCCATTCCCATCTTGACAGTTTCCCCTAAACAGTACATTGGGTGATAAGAAATGTATCATGAGCATGCAGTGAAAATATACTTAATGCAAACCATTGAACTGAAAATCTACACGGATACACTTTTTCGGCAAATGTACCGAAATACATCGGAGCTTTATATAGACGTACCAAACCATAAGAAGCAACCAGTTGAATACCAACATAAACCAACTCTCATCGCCCCTCGCCTGTAACTCTGGACATAACTGTAGCATTCTGTTGCTTAACAAAAATAATGATTGCATGTAGGCCTGCAGATGCTACACCCAGAAAAGAAAAGGTGAACTTCACAAATCTCGGCATGGAAATGTGAATTTAAATTCAATATAATAAGGAATGAGTCACCCAAAAGTGGATTTAAAAAGATTTGCATGGAAATTTCACGAGGATTACTTCCCAATCTTTAGAAACTGAAGCATGTATCATCATCAATTCACTTGCACAATTCAATTTTATATTTCATTATCATTTGGACACATCAATGGAACACCAATTACTTATCTAAGGTTCATGTTTGCATAGATAAACCACAACTCCTAAAAGTGCAAGGCATCAGAAATTCATCTGCAGAACACTGAAACCCAAAAGTAAGAGTTGTGACCCAGTTGCAGTTTATCAGCTGGTTTGTGATGATCTTCGCCTCTACAGGGAGGCCTTTCAGGAGTGATCACTTTAGTGTTTTGACAGGATCTGGAGATGTACATAGTTTGGGGTCTCCCTCCTGTCACTTTTAAGAGTGTGTTTTAACTCTGTAAGCTGATTTCCTCAGCCCATTGTAGAGCCATTCCCCCTTCTTAACTGAAAAGGCAGAGCTCCTACTGTTCACGGTCAAGAAAAATGCAATATATATATATATATATGGTGGAGCTAATGTATAATATATGTCTGGTTTGGTTTGGTTGCTAATTAAGTAAGCGCACTATTCATGAATTACTCGAAATCAGTTTTCAGTGTACACAGATGGATCGTTACTTAATAGCCAGGAATCAGGATTTCGCAAGTGTGTGTGCTTATTTGGAAACAAACTTTGGGAAAGTGCAGCAAGCAGAAGAAGATATGGTTCTAGAATTTCTTCCTGTTGGTACAGAATTGTCTAACTTTCTACACTAAATTCCCTTAAAATTCTAACAACTGCATCCAGCAGCAGCCGCCGCAACCATCCAAAATTCTCTTGAATACAACCTTGTGCAATCGCTAGTGTGTAGCTAAGATCAACACTAAACTACACGAGGCTCCAATTTCAACCAGACAAATCTAATCAAAGGTAGCAAATTAATGGGGAAGGGAGAGGGGATGTAGCTTACGTGTGTGGAAGAGATGAATTAGGAGATGGCGAAGATGCAGACAGCCCAGGAGATCAGGGAAAGAATCGTTAGAGAGAAGGCCGAGGGGATAAGGCACGCGAGGGGAACGGGCGAAGGCCGACGAAGACGACGAAGGATAGCTTACCTCGCTAGCGTGACGCTGCGTGCTGTATCCGCGGTCCTCGGAAGCGGATGCGGGAGCCCCAGCGCCTTTGATTAGCACCTTCCAGACATTTTCATACGACGTGTCGAAGAGCCTGTTAAGGGTTCGGTGTTGTGCCGGGTCGAACTCCCACAAATTGAAATCCCGTTGTTGGCACGGGAGGATCAGACGAACGAGCATGACCTGGACTATATTGACCAGCCGGATTGGCTTGTCTAGCAGGGACTGGATGCAGGTCTTCAGTCCGGTCACCTCTTCCTCGTTGCCCCACGACAAGCCCGTCTCTTTCCAGGACACAAGCCGCGCGGGGGGTCCGGATCTGAACTCTGGGACTGCGACCCATTTCGGATCGCGTGGCTCGGTGATGTAAAACCACCCGGCTTGCCACCCCTTTGGGGTCTCCACAAAGGAGCCCTCGAACCAGAGGACGTTGGCTATCTTGCCAGCCATAGCACCTCCGCACTCCGCTTGGCTGCCACGCACCACCTTGGGCTTGACGTTGAAAGTCTTGAGTCAAAGGCCGAAATGGGGGCGGATGCGGAGGAAGGACTCGCACACGACGATAAACGCCGAGATGTTGAGGATGAAGTTCGGGGCCAGATCGTGGAAATCTAGGCCATAGTAGAACATGAGCCCCGGACGAATGGGTGAAGTGGAAAACCCAGTCCGCGGAGGAAGTGGGGAAGGAAAACTACCCTCTCATGGGGCCTTGGGGTAGGGAGAAGCTACCCCTCCTCAGGAAGCCGGTGCGGGATGTCCTTGGACAGGTATCCGGCTTTCCTTAACTTTTTTACTTGAACCTCCGTAACGGAGGAGACCATCCACTTGCCTCCTGCTCCGGACATTGCTGGAGAAGGTTGAGGTGGGAGGAGCGGGCTTGGGCGCTGGAGCTTGAGTGCGCCAGAGATGGATTGGCAAAGGAGGAAGAAGGCGTAGGTGCAAAGGTGGATCCTTATCCCCTTATATGGGCGGATGCGGTTATGCGTCCCCACCTACCTCATAAAACTCGCTTGCCTCCCAAGCGCCGTGGTAAATGGCGCGGTTGGGTTACCCACGTCCGTATTGATGAGAATCCCGTTAACAGGGGCACACGATCTCTGCTTTGACAAGACGTGCCAAGGAAACTGCCTCGCTAAACGCGCTGAGGTGGAAAAGTGGAAACAATTTGTATAAAGAGCTTGGCCGCAGTGTTATGACGCACTGCGGAATACGTCAGCAGATTTGATTTGTGTTAATGTTATTCTCTCTATGGCGATATGTGGAAACTTGTTTTGCAGAGCCGGACAATATTTTTGGTGTTTATAATCTTCTATGAAGAACTTGGAGGAGGAACCCGCCTTGCAATGCCGAAGACAATCTGCGCGCCGGACTCGTCGTCATTGAAGCCTGGTTCAGGGGCTGCTAAGGGAGTCCTGGATTAGGGGGTGTTCGGGTAGCCGGACTATACCTTCGCCGGACTCCAGGACCATGAATATACAAGTTTGAAGACTTCGTCCCGTGTCCGGATGGGACTTTCCTTGGCGTGCAAGGCAAGCTTGGCGATGCGGATACTCAAGATCTCCTGCCATTGTAACCGACTCTGTGTAACCCTAACCCTATCCGGTGTCTATATAAACTGGAGGGTTGTAGTCCGTAGGACAGAAACATCATCATACAACAATCATACCATAGGCTAGCTTCTAGGGTTTAGCCTCCTTGATCTCGTGGTAGATTTACTCTTGTACTACCCATATCATCATTATTAATCAAGCAGGAGTAGGGTTTTACCTCCATCGAGAGGGCCCGAACCTGGGTAAGAACATCGTGTCCCTTGTCTCCTGTTACCATCCGACCTTGACGCACAGTTCGGGACCCCCTACCCGAGATCCGCCGGTTTTGACACCGACACCTACCTCATGTATTAAGGAGATCGATCTGCCTCATGTATTAAGGGAGATCGATCGGCATTGATGCATATGTGCAAGAGATGAATAAGGTTGGGAGATAGATAGAGCTAGTGTGTTGGAGGGGGTTGTAGTGGAGTTGCTTCTAACAAATGGTGGGATAGGTTTGCTAGACAAACGGAGGGCACGCTCGCAATATCAATAAGAGACGAGATGGCTGCTTGTTGTCTGTGCAAGTGCGTGTGAGAGACGGGACAGGAGACATGCACAAATGATGAGGGGGACGATGTGGCTGTGGTAAGCAAACGCAACTACATAGGAAGATCAATCGCCCTTTGTAAGAGAAAGGAGAGACATAACTTGTGAGGTACATCTATCGATGGGGGGGTAGTTAAAGTCGATCTAGGTATATGTTGGGAGATCGATCGGTATCCATGCATGTGTGTGTTAGAAGCAAATGAGGCACGAGGAGAAGGATAGAGAGAGAGAGAGGGATGCATGTAGGAGGTGGTACAAGAGGCATACTATATCGAGGGGGAGGAGTGTGCGAGTACGAGAACGATGAAAAGAGTGGTGGAAGTGAGGCATGCATGGGCAGTGACAAGAGAAGAGGGGAAGCTTGTGTTTGTGCTAGGCACACCTGGCTAGAGAGGCATATCGATCGACGTGTGCCGTAAATAAGGAGCTAGGGGTCCTACACACACCATGGGTGAACGACCTAAAGTGAAAAGACGAATTTGCGCGATGGAGCTAGAGAATGCTGGGGGAGGGTGAGAGGGATGAGGGCGTGTGCATGCACAAGAGAAAGTTAGCGCTAGCTACAAAGATAAGAGGGTTGTGTGGGTGTAAAAGACGAATAGAGATCATATATACTTCATTATAAAAAGCGAATTCGGATATTTGAAGAATTTATCATAGTGTTTCAAACCGACGGATGTGTGAATATATATAACGGTGATAAACATGGTGTGGTTATGAACATGGTATACTACATTTAATATACTTTATCTCTACTCTTATAAAAAATGGAGTTGTTGATGATGGTGTGCCTGCCATCCTGCATTATAGGCCGTCTGATTTATATCTGGCGGATAGCAAGGAAACTTTGATGGTTGAAGTTGGCAACAATCATGATTGTAGATTCTTATTGAAATAGAGAAGAGAATTCAAATTTAGTTCGAATTGCAGCGGTAGTATAGACATTTGTAATGCACTAAAATGTTGGTATGAGTAGGTTACATGCATTATACAACAAGCAAAAAAGATTTATCGAACATAACATGGATTCATACTCCCTCCTTCCATCTACATAGGGCGTAATGAGATTTTTAAGACCACCTTTGACTATTGACAAGATTAATAGTACATGACATGCACAATGTGAAAATTATATCATTGAAAGAACCTTTCACAGACGAATTTAAAGGTGTGCTTTGTGTAAGTTGCATGTCATATATCATTGCTCTAAGATTTGGTCAAAGTTAGCATCGAAAAACGCATTAGGCCCTATATAGATGGAAGGAGGGAGTAGCTTTGAATAGCATTTGTATAGTCAAACGGGGCAAGACTCTCTCTTTGTGTGGTGTGAATAGTTTTATTTTTTTCATTTTCTTTTTGGTTGAGGGAAGTGCGAATTGATTTGGTACGTGCAAGTACAATATTACGACACGTTAGGCTTGTCCCTGAAATTCAACCCGCGTCTTGTTATATCCCGAAAATTCAGATATCGTGCTCCCAAAACTGGCGCCTTCACAACCCGCGCCTTGCTATCCCGAAATTACAACGCGCGCAAAAACTCCCTCCAGGTGCCAAATCCCGACACGCGAAATCCCCCTTCTAACCCTGAGCCGAAAGCGCCGCTAGTTCAAATCGGTGGGGGGTACTTTTGTAACACACCCTACATTTTGGACAAGCGCGTTCCTAAGTCATGCTTCACCCCCTCCCATCACCCCCTTTTCGCCATTCAAAATCCCAGGCCGCCATAACCTCTCCGCTCCAGCCGCGAAACCCCACCCTCCTCCATCCGCCATGTCACCGCTGCCCAGCCGGAGCCTCTTCCCCGACGACGTCGTCCACCGCAACAGCTCGACGTCCCTCGTCCACCTCCCCGGATGAGGATCCGTCGTCCATCTCGCCGTCCCGCTAGTTCAGCCGCCCCGTCCTCCACCTCCAAGGAGTTGCTCCGACGATCGCCTCGTCTATCGCGGCTGCTCCATCCCCACAGCGCCGCCTTAACCTGCTCCACCAAAACCGCAGCATCCTCACCGACTCCTCGGACGAAGCCGAGGCCTACTCGGCGCCACCAAAGAGGTTGTACACTCATCGCATCACACCTTCTCCTTAACTCGACCTCCCGGCGCCGACGGTGCTCCATCCCGCACCCCCATGGAGCGGCTACCTTGAAGCCGGCGCCGCCGGCGACATCTCCATGGCGGCTCTCCCCCAGTGCGAGGCCCCTTCGGCGGCGGCGTCCATACCAGCCGGATCTGCTGCTGCTGCTCTGGCTCTCGCTCGATCGCTCGCTCGCCCAGCTGCTGCTGCTGCTCTCCCCCTCGCTCGTGCTGCTGCTCTACTCCGATTAAGCCACACTTCAGTCAACTGAATCGACTTTTGGGTCAGTCGATTTTCAGGGGTTGGGGGGCTCGCCGGAGTTAAGGAAGAACCACTCGCAGCGGGGACGGGGGCTCGCCGAAGAGGTACCCCACTATCTATCTTAGGGTTCAGGGTGGGGGCGGGGGGGCTAGAGGCTGGTCGGGGTGGCGGTGGCGAGTTGTTTCGGGGTGGCGAGGCGGCGCTGGGGCCGGCGGTTCGGCCGGTGGTGGCGGGCGGCTCAGGGGGGTGTAGGTTGAAGATGAACTGCAGTCCCTCCCTAAACTACATGTCAAGTGCCTCTCTGCTACCATTGCATTCAGTTTCGACAGTAGCATTCAGATTCCACAGTAAATTTCAGTTTCGACAGTTAAGTTCAGAGACAACAGTTTTTACCTCATCTGTTGTAGTCAGGTGGTTTTTGGTGATGTTAATTTCACATCCATTTTACATCATCTATTGGAAGTGCTATTAGAATCCCACTTGAGATTGATGATGTCTGTCTTGTGCTGCTTCAGCCTTGACGTCTTACGGCTCACCGGAGCTGCTCCAACGACTTAATGATCCATCACAACAGAGCCGTGCCCTGGACGTCGTCTACAGATTCCTCAGATCTTCCTCCACACCTCCGATAGCCACCTCTGCCTCAACTGCTTCAGCAACCAACCCAATGATGCTGAGGTCGGCACGGCTACGGCAAAGAGGTTGTACACTTGTTGCATCACTTATTACTATACATTCACGTCGATCCATTAGGGCTATTTTGGTTCAACGGAAAAACATCAATCCCCTGGTTGTTACCATCACTCTAAATTTCTGCATGCTCTCTTACATAATCTCACCATATTTTTTTCGTATGCATGTCAGATATTGTACACAGTCATGATGAACATGTAAAGAAAAAGAGAAGAGTTTTGCGCGGCAATACAATGTCACGCAGACATCGCTCCATGGTGGGTTCAATGGCAAACCCTCCCCACCCCTCTCCAGATTGTAATCCAGACGAAGATATTTGTTCTGAGGCGGATTCGTACACCGCTGACCACTCCTATTTACCCCCCAAGGTGTTTGCTCTACCTTGGCATGATGATGTTAGTCATATCATGCATATGTTGCCTTGCAGTGCCTACTTTTGACATCATATATGTCATCTGCTTAGTTTAGACATGTTCTGTAATGCCACCTGTTTAGTTTCTATATCATATATGGGAATTATGCAGTCTCATGTCTTCTAGCCAGCCATAATATATGTGAAATGTGCAATGCCATCCTATTTAACCAGGCAACATATATTTGAATGATATCTTGCCCATCCTTTTCTTCATTACATTTCCATTTGTCGACAATGTTTGTACATTAAACTACTCTTCCTGTGAATCAGCCATTTGGGTGGGAGATGGAAAAATCTGGAGTGAAAACAAGGCCTTCAGAACAGACAGTGCTACCTGTCGAAGCAGATCTCTTGTTGGGTCCCGATAGCTCCTCAGAGATGGATTTAGAGACAGATGACCAGTCCTATTCCCCCACTGAGGTGTATGCTCTAACTTGGCACGGTTATACTGCTCATATCATGCATACGGTGTCTTGCATTGCATAGTTTAGACATCATATACACAATATTCAACACCATGTTCTTAGTTCATACATCATATCGAATGCCCTCTGTTTAGCATATAAATCATATATGTGAATTAAATGATGCGATCCTGATTACTTAGATAACATGTAGGTGAATTATGTCAGGCGATCCTGTTTAGTTATTCATCATATCTTTGAATTATGTTATGCTATGCTATCCAGTTTAGATAGACATTATATATGTGAAATTATGTCATGCTATCCATTTTAGTTAAACAATATACATGTCAACTATTTCATGCCCTCTTTTTTCCGCACTATCTATTGCATCTGTCTCTCATACAATGTTTGTACATTCAACTATGTTTCATGTTTATCAGCCATTTGAATTGGAGCGGGTGATGCCAGTATCTAGCGGACTAAAAACATGGTCTTCAAATAAAACAGTGCTACCTCTTGGTGGAGATAGCACCCCGGCTGTACATGCATAAGAACCAGCCCTACCACACATAACCCAAACTCTCGCAGATTGTACCCCTACTACGATGGACAGAGAACCAGCTTCACCCAATCTAACACCAACCCCAGCCGATAGTAACCCAGTTCCTGTTGACATAGCACCATCTCCACCACAGAGCTCCCAAACAAGAGCAGTTGGTAAGGAAGCTCCAGTGCCCAAAGGGCCAGTACTATCACGGCGAACCCCAACTCCACCAGTTAGTACGCCTATTCCTGTGGAGGAAGCACAACCAGCTAGTCGCATTTGATGTTGTTAAATCGTATGTGCGTATCTTCCCATCTTGGAAATATTATACTGAAGATGAAGGAAAATGCCAGTTGCAGGTGTTTGTCCAGGAGTTATGTGTAAATAATGTTATTCATGGCAATTACTTTGCTTTGTCCCATACATCCTACCTCCATGATGGTTATAATACAGCAAATTTTCCCATTTTTCTCTATAGAGAAGGACCGATTTGGAAACTCAGGATGAGGTAACCTGTGCTAATACCTCTGCTATCTTCAAGAATGCTTGGTGGCAGTATCGGAATTACCTGAAGAAAACATACTTCACCGGCAAAGAAACTCATCAAATTCCCTTACGTTCTCCTGAGACACATTTACTGGACGATGACTGGGAATGCCTTGTTCTATACTGGTCCCGAACCAAGAATGTGGTAAGGTCTATGAGCTCATTTTCTATTTTTAAGTATTATATTCTTGCGTCTTACTGTACTCTGTTCATGTAGAACAAGTGCCTAAACTTGAAGAACAACTGTTCTAATTTAAGATTCCATTGCTACCATAGGACATAGATATATGTTTGTTTGATGCTTTTATTATGTACTAGTACTTGGCAATAGAAGACTTGGTAGTTTAATCCTGTCCACCTTACTAATGAACTGGTTCACCGAAATGAGTTTTATATACTAGTACATGCTAAACTTGTTATGTATCTGCTTGTTTCTTCTTTTAGAATGCTGACAGAATATTGGGGAAGAGTGCCTTATTAAGCAACGGTAAAGGAAGTAATGCAGATAAGGTTCAGGATAGTGACACATCCTGTCTTGCTTTAGTGTTGGAGTTACTGGCCACTACCGCTTGCACAAGCTATTCAAACTCATTGTCTAAATCAGTTCGGTTTGTTGAGTCTCAACTACAAGTTGAAAGACATCGATCAGTTGTGCTGCGACAAGAAGCGGAAGGACTGCGGAAGTCCTTAGAGCATTCAAATGCATACTTTCTAGTGCAACAGCAAGCGTTGGAGGATTTTAGCGCCAAACAGGACAAAGCTAATCAGCTTGCTAAGCTTATTGCCAGCATGGTGGATACCCAGGATAACGTTTCTTGAGCTCTTCTGAAGTTGTTTCAGTTATGCTCTTGTTTTGCTGCCGCGTTTATTTGCACTGGTGGCCAATTTTGACGGCCAGTGTATATGTTATGCTGCTTTGTTCCCTATATTTGCACTGGTGGCGAACTTTGATGCCCAGTGGATGTAATATGTGTAATAGCCGTGATAGCCTAGTGTTAGTTGCTTGCTTATATTTCCTCGTTGTCTTGTTTATTTGTTTGCTTGTAGTCATTGCAGTTCTTTTTCCGCGGTTAACTAGTGGCTGCAATAACCTACTTTTTAAACTAGGCCACAATAAACATGGGCTAATATTTACTGTAGTGACACTGGGCCTGCTACGGGCCGTAGAAACCGTGGGCCTTTTACGGGCCGTAGAAACAGTAGGCCTTCTACGGGCCGTAGAAACAATGGGCCTTGTACGGGCCGTATCATCAATGGGCCTTATACGGGCCGTATGATCGATTGGCCAAACATGAGCCAATAACAGGCCGCATTATGGCCGTAAACGGTCTAGAGTTGGAATCGTCCGTTCATGGGCCGACCGTAATGGGCCATCATTAATAGGCTGTATTTGACGATGCTATGAAAACGGCTCAACGTATTAACGGACCACAAACGGGCTGATTGTAACCATGGGCTGAATTTGGCCCACAAGTAGAAAATGACAGTAACGGGCTGTAAGTAAACGAATGTTGGAAATGAGCCCAAGAATAAATGGGCTCTGAGAAGGCCGAAAGATAACATGGGCTGGAAACGGCCCAACAGAATAACGGGCCGTTAATGGGTATAAAGTGATACACTGTTCATTACGGGCCAGTTTCACCATGGGCCGTTAATGGGTGTAAAGTGATACACTGTTCATTACGGGCCAGTTTCACCATGATCCATTAATAGGCCAAGAGTTACATAGGGCCTCATATGGGCCGAAAGACGTCATGGGCCATACATGGGCCAGAAGTGAAAAGCGTCTGGAATCATATTGAATGGCCCAGATGACGCTACTGGGCCTAATTCGGATAGGGCGTAACGGGCCTTGGGTTAGCGGGCTGTAAATGGGCTATATGCGAACAGGCCGTTAATAGGCTTTCCATGGGCTGGCCCGCCAGCTTTTGACCAAGTCAAACGGACCGGCCTTTTCACAGGAATGGGCCTCTGTTGGGCCGTGCCACGTGTCGACGTATCATAGGCGCCTATCTGACCCACTGACGAGCTGACACGTGTTTCGTCCGGCCAATAAGAATTTTACACGTGGAAACTTCCCATTGGTCGGGGCTGTTAACGGGTTATCGGATCGAAAACCCAACCCGATAGCTTAACGGCGTTCCGTTACGGTGGACGCCACGTGTCGGTCACCCTTGACGAAACCACTTCCGTGACGCGCGATTTATCGTCATGGAAGTGGACAGTTCCGTGATGATAATTTTGGTAATGTCATGGAACACTTCTACGACAGCACAGGTATGACTATCTTGGTTCTGTCATAAATTTTTCATGGATGTACATGCATGACAAAAAAGCGACCTACTGTGACAAACACGTATCATCACGGAAGTGTATTTTTTTTGTAGTGTACGCCTCTGGCCATCAGGTCAGATTTGGAAGTTTGAACTACACGGCTGACATCCGCGGAGACTTGATCTTCAACGGATTCGAGCCACAGCCGAGCGCGCCGCACTGTCATGATGGGCATGATTTAGCTCTGCCGCCGAACAGTGCCCTGGAGGCCGCACCCGCATCAGCTCCGACCCTTAGCTCGGAGCCAACCACGCCGATCGCGGACGGGTGGCTGGACGCCGCCGCGAGGGCTGTAGTCTCAACGGCGATCGAGCCGAACACCAGCCTTGTCCTCTGCGAAGCCCGTGACTCCAAGGTGCCGGACTCGTCTCCGGACTCCGAACCCTCCACGCCCCTGCCAATCGAATCCGATTGGGCGCCGATCGTGGAATTCACCGCCGCGGATATCTTTCAGCACTCGCCCTTCGGCGACATTCTGAATTCACTAAGGTCTCTCTCTTTGTCAGGAGAGTCCTGGCCGGATTATGACTGGCAGGATTGTGATGCGGACGACGAAGAAATTCGATGCCCACCCACCACCCACTTTGTAGCCACTATCGATGATTTAACCGACATGCTAGACTTCGACTCCGAAGACATCGACGGTATGGACGAGGATGTAGGAGACGAAAAGGAACCAGCGCCTAGTGCCGGCGTCAGCGGCGCCGCTCTAAGTCCTGCCAAAACAAAAACGGCGATACCGGCACGGGAGACAATAACACCCCGGACAGTGCCAAAGACAACTCCCTCCAGCAAGATTCAGCGCAGGAGGATGGAGAAGCCAGACCCCCCTGAGAGGGCGGCAGACAGAGAGGAAAAGGATGATAATTACATGCCTCCCTCCGAAGACGAGGCAAGCCTCGGCGATGACGAATTTGTCATGCCTGAGGATCCCGTCGAACAAGAGCGCTTTAAGTGCAGGCTTATGGCCACGACGAGTAGCCTTAAGAAAAAACAGCAACAGATTAGAGCTGATCAAGACTTGCTAGCCGACAGATGGACTGAAGTCCTCGCGGCTGAGGAGTACGAACTCAAATGCCTCTCCAAGAGCTACCCAAAGCGCATGTTGCTACCCCGACTAGAGGAGGAAGCACTTAATCCTACATCACCAGCGCATGATGCGGCTGACGGGCCACCTCGCGGCCGCGACAGAGAGGCCTTTCGGCCCTCCACTCAAGCCGCACCCCGGCGCCGCTCAAAAAATACCAAGACACGGGGAAATGCGCTAGACCTGCGAGATATGTTGGAGGACAAGGCAAGGAAAACAAGATCGATCTATGGATCGCGCGGGTGCCCCACGACACGAGACGATAACCGTCACGCCGGATACAGTAAATCCGGCTGGGCCGAACACAGCAGACATAGCTCATTTGAGCTACATCGTGATATAGCCCAGTACAGAGGTGCCACACACCCACTATGCTACGCAGATGAAGTAATGGATCATCAAATCCTTGAGGGTTTCAAACCCGTAAACATTGAATCATACGATGGCACAACAGATCTTGCGATATGGATCGAGGACTATCTCCTTCATATCCACATGGCCAGTGGCGATGATCTACACGCCATCAAATACCTCCCACTCAAGCTTAAAGGACCAGCTCGGCATTGGCTTAACAGCTTGCCAGGAGAATCAATTGGTTGTTGGGAGGACCTGGAAGCCGCATTCCTCGACAATTTCCAGGGCACCTATGTGCGACCACCAAACGCCGATGACCTGACCCACATAATTCAGCAGCCAGAAGAATCTGCCAGACAATTCTGGAAAAGGTTCCTAACCAAGAAAAATCAAATCGTCGACTGTCCGGACGCAGAGGCCTTAGCAGCCTTCAAGCATAACATCCGTGACGAGTAGCTTGCCCGGCACCTTGGACAGGAAAAACCGAAATCTATGGCAGCCCTCACGACACTCATGACCCTCTTTTGCGCGGGAGAAGACAGTTGGCTGGCTCGTAGCAATAACATGACCAAGAGGCCTGGTAATTCGGATACCAAGGACAGCAATGGCAAGTCGCGTCGCAACAAGCACAAGCGCCGCATTAACAGTGACAATGTTGAAGATATGGCAGCTAATGCCGGATTCAGAGGCTCTAAACCCGGTCAGCGGAAAAAGCCATTCAAAAGAAACACTCCGGGCCCGTCCAGTTTGGATCGTATACTCGATCGCTCGTCCCAGATACATGGCACCCCCGAGAAACCAGCCAATCACACCAACAGGGATTGTTGGGTGTTCAAGCAGGCCGGCAAGTTAAATGCCAAAAACAGAGACAAGGGGCTACATAGCGACGACGAAGAGGAGTCGCGACCACCGAACAATAGTGGACAGAAGGGCTTCCCCCCACAAGTGCGGACGGTGAACATGATATACGCAACCCACATCCCCAAGAGGGAACGGAAGCGTACGCTAAGGGACGTATACGCGTTGGAGCCAGTCGCCCCAAAGTTCAACCCATGGTCCTCCTGCCCGATCACTTTTGATCAAAGGGACCACCCCACTAGCATCCGCCATGGCGGATTCGCCGCATTGGTTCTAGACCCAATCATTGACGGATTTCACCTCACTCGAGTCCTTATGGACGGCGGCAGTAGCCTGAACCTGCTTTATCAGGATACAGTGCGGAAAATGGGCATAGACACCTCAAGGATTAAACCCACAAAAAAGACCTTCAAGGGCGTCGTACCAGGAGTAGAGGCCAACTGCACAGGCTCAGTTACACTCGAAGTGGTCTTCGGATCCCCGAATAATTTCCGAAGCGAGGAGTTAATCTTCGACATAGTTCTGTTCCGCAGTGGCTATCACGCACTGCTCGGATGAACCGCATTTGCAAAGTTCAATACGGTGCTGCACTACGCATACCTCAAGCTCAAGATGCCAGGACCTCGAGGAGTCATTACGGTCAATGGAAACACCGAACGCTCTCTCCGAACGGAGGAGCATACGGCAGCCCTTGCAGCGGAAGTACAAAGCAACCTCTCAAGGCAATTCTCCAGTCCGGCTATTAAACGTCCGGACACCGTCAAGCGCGCCCAGAGTAACCTACAACAAGACCGCCTGACACGTTCCGAGCAAGCATAGCAATGCGGCCCCAACCCCAGCCCTCACGAAACTGCGAAACCAGTATTACGCGTACATAATTACGCTCTGAAAATACCATGGCACAGGGGGAGGGGCACGACCACGGCACGCCCAAAATGCGGCTCAACCGCACTAGGGGCTCCCGATTTTGTCATTTTTTCTTACTTTCAGGACTCCACTCTCCGGAAGGCCTGTCCGGCAGGACAATCGCCGAACACACGATGCAACAACAAAGGAGGCAGGAAGCTATGTCATATTCCCAGGTGGTCTCTATAACAAGCAAAATACCTGTCTTACATACTGTCCCGCAGCTCGCCCCTAGAGGGGGACATGTCAAATAGTCCCATTTCTTTCTTATCGCATTATTTGTATCGTTCTGCTTTTACCACAGCCTTTTGAATAAACAATGCTTAGCTTCAGCTTATTATTGCATTCTCTATTCATTCCTTTTTTTCATATACATGTTCAGTTATGACATTTAGCACCCGTACACTTTGGTACGGCCAATACGCCAGGTGCTCAAGCACCCCATAATAAGGCGTGAGATGTCCGAACACTTTCATAAGTGCGGCACTCCGAACTTATAGCATTGTATGCATCAGCTCCGAATCATGTCTTTGGTCTATAGTTGGGTTTGCCCGGCTCCCATGTTTTGGTACCTTATGTTCCGCTATATCGGCTAAGGTAGCGCTGGGAGAACTACTGCGATTGTGCCCCGGTTGAGCTAGGCTAAGCACCTCAGTAGAGAAAGCTAAAACTGACCGTCATGATAGTGCGAGAGCTAGTCGCTGTTCGAGAGGTTTCGAGTCCCTAAAGACTTATGCCGCTTAGAGCGATGAGTCGGCTTTGTCCGGCCTAGGCGTGTATAGCGCCCCGAACTCGGTCTTCCAAACACTAGGGGCTTCGCCGAAATTTAAAATTATAGAATTCTTTGGCTAAGTGAGAGTGATAACGCACTATAGTCTGATTGCCTTGTTCGTTGTGCTGAGCTCCTCCCTCGGAGGACCCAAGAATGGGAAAAAGAGTGCTCAGGTTTATCCCGAACACCCCAGCACTAGTGGCATGGGGGCAGAAGCCGACGACTCGCCATATCTCAGATTTAATAAATGGCTGCATAGAAGGTAATATTTTAAATTAAAACAAGCGTTGCATAACGCATATGAACATGTTTTCAGTGTACAGGATAACACGAGCGAGTTTACTCAAATATTACATCCCTAGAACATTCATCCGCCACAAGGCGGGCACCCTTCAGGACGCCCTCATAATACATTTTGGGGTGGCGATGCTCCTTGCCCTGCGGTGGACCGTCCTTCACCAGCTTCTCTGCATCCATCTTGCCCCAGTGCACTTTAGCACGGGCAAGCGCCCTACGGGCGCCCTCGATGCAGGCGGAGCGCTTGATAACTTCAAGCCACGGACAAGCATGCACCAGCCGCCTCACCAGCCCAAAGTAGCTCCCAGGCATGGCCTCTCCAGGCCACAGCCGAACTATGAGGCCCTTTATGGCCTGTTCGGCCACCTTATGGAGCTCCACCAACTGCTTCAGCTGGTCGCTCAAGGGCACCGGGTGTCCGGCCTCAGCATACTGAGACCAGAACACCTTCTCCGTCGAGCTCCCCTCCTCGGCCCGGTAGAAGGCGGCGGCATCTGACAAGCTACGAGGAAATCTGCAAATGCTCCTGGAGAGCTCCGGACTCGGGTAAGTAACAAGTAATTCACTTTCACGTGCTTGCTTTGCATAAAGAATGCCTTACCCGCCACTATCTTCTTCATCGCCTCAATTTCCTAGAGGGCTTTTTGGGCTTCGGCCTTGGCAAACTTGGTGCTTTCAAGGGCCGCCGCGAGCTCGGACTCTCGCGTCTTTGAGTCAAGCTCCAAACTCTCGTGTTTTTTCACGAGAGTCTGGAGCTCTTGCTGCACCTCGCCAACCCGCGCCTCATGTTTCTCCCGCTCGGTGCGCTCCGTGGCCGCCTTCTTTTCTGCCTCGGAAAGCGCTTGCTTCAGGGTCGCCACCTCGGTCATGGCCCCTAGTACATCAATAATGACCCTGTCATTTTTTGCAACCGCATATTTTATATACTCTCTACGGCAGTATGTGGAACTTGTTTTGCAGAGCCGGACACTATCCTTGTGTTCAAAATCTTCTTTGAAGTATTCGGAGGAGGAACCGGCCTTGCAATGCCGAAGACAATCTGCGCGTCAGACTCATCGTCATTGAATCCTGGTTCAGGGGCTACTGAGGGATTCCTGGATTAGGGGGTGTCCGGATAGCCGTACTATAACCTTTGGCTGGACTGATGGACTATGAAGATACAAGATTGAAGACTTCGTCCCGTGTCCGGATGGGACTTTCCTTGGCGTGGAAGGCAAGCTTGGCAATACGGATATTTAGATCTCCTTCCATTGTAAGCGACTCTCTGTAACCCTAGCCCCCTCCGGTGTCTATATAAACCGGAGGGTTTAGTCCGTAGGACAAGGATAACAACAATCATAACATAGGCTAGCTTCTAGGGTTTAGCCTCTCTGATCCCGTGGTAGATCTACTCTTGTACTACCCATATCATCAATATCAATCAAGCAGGAGTAGGGTTTTACCTCCATCGAGAGGGCCCGAACCTGGGTAAAAACATCGTGTCCCTTGTCTCCTGTAACCATCCGCCTAGACGCACAGTTCGGGACCCCCTACCCGAGATCCGCCGGTTTTGACACCGACACCTTGCGTCTCTCATTGTTACCCTGTGCATTGGCGTTGGCCACAAACTCCGGGTTACCATCGGCCTTATGCTTATTGCCTCCTTGATTCGCTGGGTTATGCTGCTGACCTTTTCCATTGCCATTCTTATTTTCCTTCCCTGTCTTTTCCTCATCAGACGCGGGATCCTTGGTACTATCAGAATCGGCGTATTTGACTAGAGCCGCCATCAGCTGACCCATATCATTACAATCACGCTTGAGGCGCCCTAGCTTCTGTCTCAGCGGTTCAAATCGGCAATTTTTCTCCAACATTAAGACTGCAGAGCCGGCATCCATCTTGTCAGACGAATGTATTATCTCTTTGACCCGGCGTACCCAATGAGTGGTAGATTCACCCTCCTCTTGCTTACAATTAGTCAAGTCCACAATTGACATAGATTGCTTGCAAGTGTCTTTGAAGTTCTGAATGAACCGGGCCTTTAACTCCGCCGATGAGATAATGGAATTAGGCGGCAGGCCCTTCAACCAAGTTTGGGCCGTTCCATCCAACATCATGGTGAAATACTTAGCCATTGCCGCATCGCTGACCTCCAACAGCTCCATGACCATCTTATAGCTTTCGATCCACGCCCCGGGCTGTAAGTCGGCTGTGTAGTTTGGCACCTTTCGGGGTCCCTTGAAGTCCTTGGGCAGACGCACATTACGCAAAGCCAACACTAAACAAGGAACACCACCGGTTCTAGTGGCCACCCCTGCCTCAACAGAAGTCGTTGGATAGTCCGGAAAGGTTTGATGAGCCGCTAGTTGAGCTGCCCGCTCGTCCTGCTGACGTATCCTGTCCTGCACCGGGTTATAATCGCCGGGCTGATTATGGCGTTGGGTGTTGCTTGACAAAGCCTCCGACTCCATATGCCTGCTGTAACTTGGGCTCCGGCTTGGGCGAGGAGTTGAATGAATCATGTCTCGACTATAGGAATAAGCCTCCTGCTGAGCCAGAGCCGTCTGGACAAGTTCTCTGATCCTTCACGTCTCCACCATTGTCGGGTCGTCGCCGTCCACTTGGAGAGCCGCCAAGCGTGCCGACGTTGCGATTAGGTTCTCCATAGGGTTAGAAAAATGACCCGGTGGTGTTGGTATGTAGCGGGGCCGGGCCATATTCCCATGAGGAGGCGCCATCACCCGAGGCTGAACCAGTCCCCCCGCTGCGGATGTTATGAACTGGTTTGCCTCTGGAGAGTTACTAGGGCCGGCTCCGGGTGTGGAGAAAAGGTTCCAAGGATCATAAACCGGAGGCAAACGAGATTGAGTTTTCTGGTGTCTCCTCCTCATCACCTCGTTAGATGCGTTCAGGCCCATCGTAAGCTGGAAGGCCTCTGACTGGAGCTGGTGTGCCCGTGCATCCAAAGCCGCCCGTTCTATGGCCAATCTGGTGTCCTCAGCTTCTAAGGCCTCCTTAGCCCGAGCTATTTCCTCATGTACCTGTGCCACCTCAGCATCGTGCTCTTCTTGACATGCAGGAATAACGGTGGCGGTTAACAGGGTTGTCAGCTTGTCCATGAGATCAATCAGCACCTGAGCCAGCGGGCACGCAGGGCCTCCTACCCCAGACGTTATTACTGTTGCAACCGTAGAGTTGTGGCCGGGTTGAGTACCAGCCATGAAGACCCCTACCCAGCTTGGCGGCTCAAAGGGGTCCGGAATACTGCTGCCATCGGAATAGCCCCCAAGCCTGCCATCTTGCAGTTGGTACAATGAATCAGTTTCACCAGTGGATGAATCACCATCGGAGTGGATGGCCGTCTCACCGCCATCTACGGACCTTTCAGAAAATTCTTCTCCGTGGATACAATCCACAAAGCACGCTTCATGGCGGGTTGAGCCCGGCCGGGTTGAGCGTGCTGAGCCATTTCGACAATGTCGGTGCAGTTGTACGGCTCACCAATCCGGCAGATGAAGACGTCGATTCCGCTGAAGGGGACCCGGTACCCATACTCAATTGAGCCGGCGTCGGGGCCCCAGCCTTCGTCGTCGATGTAGATCTTGCCGCGATGACTCTTGGTCATCTGGCCCACAGTGTATCCCTTGAGCCCTTCGAAGTTGCCCTTCGAGAACTCAAATCCACCGTGCGCTGGCCCCACGGTGGGCGCCAACTGTCGTGGAGTTGTCACGGCAGATGTCCTCTTGCAAGGACTTAGTCGTGGAGCCATCGCAACTAGGAAACTTAAAGGGGTTAACAGGACAAGGGACACGAGAGAGGTTTTATACTAGTTCGGCCCCTTACGATGAAGGTAAAGCCTACATCTAGTTGGTTTGGTATTGCTAGGGTTTCGATGACCAGGGAGCGAGATACACTATGCCCGGCTCTTGATTAGATGTTACTTGCCCTAAGCCACCTGTCGGATTTCAGGTTCCTGCAGACCCTTGAGGTTCGAACACTGGGGTGCGCGCGGAAATCTCTCCCCTACCGTTCTATGTCTGATCTCCTCGTGTGAACTAAGCTGGAAACGATGAACAACACAAGGGACACGAGATTTACACTGGTTCGGGCCACTGTTGTGGTGTAATACCCTACTCCAGTGTGTGGTGTGGTGGATTGCCTCTGGGGCTGATGATGAATAGTATAGAGGAAGAACAGCCTCGCGAGGGGTGTTCTTGAGCTGGTGCGGTGTGTTCTACTTGGTCTCTCTATCTGATTCCCCTGCCTGTGTCTAGATGCCTCTAACTGGATGCCTCTACTTTGTGGTAGCTAGCTCTATATATAGAGGCCCTGGGCCTCTCCCCAAATAATGAGCGGGAAGGGCGCCAACAATTGGCCATTTTGAAGGGGAACATCTAGTACAAGTTATCCTGACCAAAGGTGGTCTTCGGCTACCAAAAGCACTGGTAGTGACGCCGTCTTGGGCTCCACGGTGACCTCCGTCCGGCCGTTTGGCTGGTCTTGGTCTCGTTGCACCAGAATGGTAACCTTTGCCTGATACCTTAGCCTGCGCTTGCCCCCTTTGCACCGAAGGGGAAACAAGGACTCTGCGCAGGCCGGCGCCCGCCTGGTCTTGATTCGTCATGGCTTGCGTCATTGGATCCTCGCGAGGTACCTTGCCTTGATCTCTCCGCCTCCTCGTGAGCCTGCCTGATGAGGCTGCCTCTGAGGAAGCTTCCTGTCGTCTGCCCCGCAAGGCTTGGCCCCTCGCGAGGGTCTTGAGCTTGAGCTGATGAAGATGGGCCGCGTTGGGCCCCCACTTGAGCCACGCCGCAGGCTGCAGGCAGGCAAGTCTGGGGACCCCCGTTCCCAGAACGCCGACAGTAGCCCCCGGGCCCAGGGCGCGCGCGGGATGACTTAGCAGAGAGGCGAAGGGGCAAGCGCGAAGCACCGCGGGCCCCAAAAGCCTGCGGCCTTGGGCGCCGCGTGGCAGTTGATTGGACGTGGGCGGCTGCGCTTCGCACGACGCCTCAGCAACTGCTCGACTTGACAAGTCCCTGCATGCAGAGAAACGGGTCATGATTACCTGCGATCGTGGTGCTCGGCAGTTGGTCTTCTCCGGCTATAAGTACGGGGCTGTGTGAGCTCCTTCAGTTCATCCCTTCCAGCCACTCCTTCTCTTCTTCTTCCTCGCCCTTGCTTCTTCCTGCGCCAATGGCACCGATCCGCCGGTTTTCTATGGAGGAGAAGGGAAAGGCCCCCCGAGAGGGTCCTGACCCTCTTCCGCCAAAGAAACGGCCAGTCCCCAGCCGCCGTGATGAATGCGCTTGGCAGGAGGAGTCGAGGCCCTGGTACGAGCGGCCATCGCATGGGTTCCCACTGCCCTTGTATACCCGCATCGTGGGCCCTAGGGAGGAGGGCGCCGAGCGGCACCGACAGCGCCGCCGTCGACGCCGGCGAGTCATAGTGGTGCGAGTCGTTCCTCCTGGAGTTCACGCCGAGCGCTCCTCTCGCGAGCTTGTGGTCCACGCCACCATGCCTCCAAGCCCTTGGATCCGCCTTCCTCCCTCCTTCGCCTTCGAGATGCCGCCGAGCGGGGCGTTGGAGCTCTGGCTGCAGCATGCCGACTGCGGCACCCCTGCAACCGGAGCAGAGGTCGCGATCGTTGCTCCGGGCAAGGTCTTCATGACCCGGGGCTGGGGTGAGATCGCCCGGGGATGGGGTGAGATCGCCCGGGTCTGCCACGTGGATGGCGCCCTCGTGATTCATCTTGAATACGACGGCGCCTCCCTGATGTTCTTCAAGGTCTTCAATGCTGAAGGACGCCGGCTGGAGTGCTGTCCCAAGGGAAGCGGCAGCGACGAACTGGCGAGGACCTGGCTGGCCCGTCGGCCTTCCAGCAGCTCCTCGGGTAGCAGCGGAGGAGCTAAGGACTTTAGCAGCTCCCCCGAGCTTCTCGCGACTCCGGAGACGAGCGACGGCAGCTACGAGCCTCCGAGCGCGCGCTGAGCTCGGAGCGGGGCAGCTGCATCGGGCCGCCAACGCCACTGATCTGGATGGGGTTGGCGCAGGCGCCAGGCAGCCCACTGTTGGTGATGGCGTCGATTGCTGAGGTGCTAGCAATTAGCGTTCCTTAGGATTATCACCTTTTGTTCCCTGCGAGGAATCAAAGCAACACCCCGCGGGGGTATGTAAGGCGTCTGCCATGTCTTTTGTGAAAGTTATATCCTTAGTATGAATCGATGCGAGGTGCTTGTCCTGTCGGGAAAGTTAAATCTTTTGAGTTGGTGTAGTTCCTCGACGAGGCGCTCGGCCCGAGAGGTGGTAGCCGAGGTGCTGCTGGGTCAGGTCCTCGCGAGCTTCTTCCCACTCCCCCGCACTTCCCTTAGTGATATACGTCCTCAGGTCCCGGCCCTCGAGCGAGCTCAGCCGCCGCTGGTATGACAGGTCGCGATGCCGTGGGTCAAGGCCAGGGGATGAGGGCTGGAGAGCCAGTAAGAGCCCATGCGTCGCGATGCTCAGGATCCCCCCTTTAACGTGAAAGCGGTCCGCACCGGAGAGAGGGAGAGACAGCTCGCGATGTCCCCAACGTTGCTCGTGAGGTAGGTCCTGGACGCCAACCACGAAGATAAACAAGACCTGCCGCTATGGTTGCCAGCCAACCTTGGGTTGCTCCGAGGGAGTAATTGGGGCACTGAGGGCCTGGTGAGGTGGCGCCTTGCGGGGCTGCCGCGGCCAGAGCTCGACCACCCAGATTTATCGGCGTTGCAGGGACGGACCCATGCGCAAGTGCCATGCCAGAGCGAGCGGCTCCATAGGTAGGCGTCAATCGAGCAGGTGATTAGGGCGAGTATGTTAAGCACGCAGGAGGGAATTCATTTCAGGTAGATGCAGGAAAAGCAAACGCCGCTGGGCCGGGCCCGAGCAGCTTGGGGATGATGCAGCCCGAGGGGCACCCCCAACAAGATAAGTAAAGAGCATAAGCAAAACGGATGCATGCCGCGGGGACGGACCCACGCGGCTTGGGAATGATGCGGCCCTGCGGGCGCTCCCAGCTGAAAGTAAAACTCTGAAAGATGTCACCTGATGCTGTTGAAGATGAAGCGATGCTGAGGAAGCCGGCGATGCGCGGTGAAGACGTCGGCCCTCACGAGCCCCCAGGCCCAGGGGCCTCGGGAGGCTCCGGTGGCACAGGTGGGTCCTCGAGAGCCATCTCCATCTCTGCCAGGACCGCAGAGTGCCTAACCTCCCGCGCCTCCAGAATGCTCCTCAGTAGGCGCTGATGAGCGGCGACTGCGTTCGGCAGGCCGAAGGGCATGCGAACGTAGCTGTGAGGTGGCCCCTCACAGCGCCCCACGCGTGCAGGCTAGAAGCGCTCCTGAGACGCGGCTCGGTTGAGCCCTGGTACGTCGATGCAGATGCGCAGCCCGCCATCCTCGCCTGGATGTGAGCCCGCCATCCGCATGACGTCAACAGTCAACAGGGCGTTGACTGGGTCAATCTGATGTGTGGGTCCCGCATGTCATACTCTGTTTATTCTAACTAGCAAAACATGCCTGTTGTTCTGGCTATGCATCAGGATAGGATTAACGGAAACCAGTAACATGCTACACTACTCTAATGCAAGCAGTAGACAGAAGGAATAGGCGATATCTGGTGATCAAGCGGGGGTTTGCCCGGTTGCTCTGGCAATGAGGGGTCGTCAACAACGTAGTCGATCGGGGTACCAGCAGCGGCGTCAGTCTCGGTGTCTAGCGAGAGAAGAGGGGGAAGAAACAATAAATATAATGCAAACACATGCATAACGATGCATGACGTGACAATGAGCGGTGCTAGGTGTGCCCTAACGCGGTAGGGAGTGATACCGGCGAAGGGGGGGACATCCGGGAAAGTATCCCCGGTGTTTTGCGTTTTCGGACAGATGAACCGGAGGGGTAAAGTTGCGTGTTCGCTATGCTAGGGATGTGTGGCAGACGAACGTGTTGTGTATCTAGATTCGCCTCGTTGTTCTGAGCAACTTTCATGTAGAAAACATTTTCACCTGAGCTACGGTTTATTTTCTATGTTTTTCTAAAGTTTTAATCATTTTCAGAATTTATTTAATTATTTTAATTCAACATTATATAGAACAGTGTATGCTGACGTCATCATGACATCCGCATGACGTCAATAGTCAACAGGGCGTTGACTGGGCCAATCTGACGTGTGGGTCCCGCATGTCATACTCTGTTTATTCTAACTAGCAAAACATACCTGTTGTGTTGCAACGGGAGAAAAAAATCTTCGTATTCGCCAAGCAACCTATTCGTGTTGCCACTTCTGTACGCCACCATCATCATCGATGGTCATGTGGTCCAACTATTCATGTCTTTCAATTCCAAGCCGATGAGCTTGGCTGCGCGGCAATGCCGTGTACAGGAACTTGTGATTGAGCTTAGATTTCCGGTGGAGGGACTTGAGGCCTTCTTACGTTGGGGAGAATATCATACAGATACTAACATTCGGTGGAAACCGGTGAAACCCATGAGACAGAAAAGTTTTGAGGTTTCGAAAAAACCTGAAAGAAATATGAGATGTTAAGAGGATGGTGTTTTATTGCCACACAAATTTTCAAGTTGAAACACATTGTGAGATGTGAGCTACAAAAAAGAAAAAATCAGCGCTGAATAGTATCGAAGAGTAAAGTCACTATTCAGGGTTGATTTTGTCTTTTTCGTAGCTCACGTCTCACAATGTGTTTCAACTTGAAATTTTGTGTGACAATAAAACATCAACTCCCTAACATCCCATATTTTTCAGAATTTTGCAAAACTACAATATATGGTTTGCACGAAGTTTTCATTGAATATTGGTTTTCCGTATGATACTCTTACATGTGACTACGGCATGCAAAATGGGCATATAGTTGGTGTCAATCAGTAAGCCGTTAAAAAAATGTACGAACTTATTGGTTCATGGAGAGAGTACTGGGACTATATTTCACACTTCATCCCATTGCCTTTAGTAGCCAATGTTAACACTTTAATTGACACTTTATCCTTTAAGATCAAATTTGAACTGGCACTCTTGCGACCATCTTTTTTAACTCGATATACTTGTTTGATCACATCTTCCTTCTTTCTTGAGCTCCGGACCGATTCTTTCTTATTGAAACGGTCTTGAACATATGACATCTCACTGAACGTTGATCTTCTTGGAGCTGCATAACAATGGTGAGATGGTCTAAAATATGATGGAGAATGTGCCATTGTATCATACCTGTCCCATGATGAATATCGATCTACATGAGCATAGGGAAGCATCCACGACATTGGCATTGGCGGCCCAAAATAAGGATATGAACATGTTGCATTAAATTATCTTCTTGCCAATACCGATCCTTGGATTTGCGCCTAGGGGTGATCTTGGTGCTTTTGCATTAGTTGGTCGATAAGCACAGTTCTCCTCGCTTATCTTCTGATATTTTCCAATAGTTGCGCGAAAGTGACTTTTGGCTTCTTACCTTTGTGCTTACATCAGCCTTTGTTTTCTTTGGTTGTGCTTGCACCAGTCTTTGGATTTTTCTTGTTGCCCCCCAGTCCTTGGCGTCTCCATTGTAGCTTCGATGGAATTCTCGCCCTGAAGATTATGTTCATTATGCTCTTTAACAACGTCTTTACTTGAAATCTTGATCCCATCACCTGCAGTTTTTACCTTCTCTTTAAATGGATCACCTTGAATCAGCCGATGCAAAAACCTTTTACCATCGGGACCAATTGGAATAGACTCGTTATCTCTTGGTGTCTCAACAAATTTCAATCGTCCTTTATCAATGGCCGATTTAACTATTTGACGAAACATATTGCAATCCTCAATACTATGCTTGAATGAATCATGCAACTTACAATAAATTTGTCCTTGGATAGATGGCTTGACATGGTGATCAAGAATTCTAATGTAATTATTTTTCAACAACAAATCAAAGATTTGATCGCACATGTTTGAATCGAAGGTATACATTTTGTTTTTTAGCCGATCTTGGTGTGCGAATGGCTTTGGAAGTAAGCAAACGAATGGTTCAGATTTAGAATCTCCCGATTCGGCTATGCATTGTGTTTTACACCCTATCTCCGATGTATTTGGATAAGATATTATATTAGCGTCGGATTTCTCAAAAGAATTTGACCTTGGCTTTAAATTTCTGAAATGAAAATAGTTAGAATACACATGTCTTAATTGAGACCAAGTGCAAGCCAAGTAAGAAACAAGCAAAGCTACCCAATTAGATATGAAATTTTGATAAAGCAATGGGGAAAACTTTGGCTGCAATAATAGGTCACTATCGGTCTTTATAAATGGCACAATAGATTGACCGATATGTTCTATAACAGTTTTATTGCTAACAAATAATTTTCCCTTCGTCATTGGGATTTCAAAATTACTTATGAGAATTTCTCTTATAGAAGCATCAACAATAAAGTTGCGACCAAATCAGAAGATAGGTAAATCACTTGCTAGACATACCTTTTCAAAAACGTTGGGAGAGCATGATGGTTGCATTACTTGAATGATAGGTTGTTCCTCTTTCGAATAGCTCCCCAACTCCTTGTCATCCTGTTTTCCTAGAATAGATTCGGCATATGTAATATTTGATTCAGTCTTTTCAATAGCCGAATTAACTTTGTTATCCGAATCACCATCTTTTTTGATAATTCTATCAACATCCAATGCTTTCTCTTTTTGACATAATCTAGCTTGAATTGCAGCAGAATTAATAGGCTTTCCCTCTTTTATTAATTCATGTAGAACAACATTGCATTCGTCCCAAAAAAGACGTAAGATTTTTCTTAATGATCCAATCTGGATAGAAATGCCCCCGACACTTTTAGACTCTTTTGGTAACGAGATGTCACCAAAATTCTGTAATTTTGCAGGGAAAACATTGTATGCTATGATACTAGGTGAAGACACACGTGATCCTATAGAATTTTCACTTATTCGGCTTTTAGCGTGAAGGTGCGAAGCCGAATTATGAATACCCATAGTTCCATATGGTGCCAAACAATTAGTAGCATGAGGTGTAGCATATGATGATTGAGGGTAATTGGTCGAATAACTAGTAGTAGCATGGCCAATTCCTGTATCCACCGGCATGTTTTGATTAACATATTGCAAACTAGTTGCCGATGAATACAAATGTGAAACACTTTGTTGCATACTATCAGAAGTTCCTATGTGAAGTGTTTCAACATGATTAACGGAACTCATCATGTTGTTCATCGGCATATGGATTTGTGCGGCTGCCGATGCATGGGAGTTTGTATACATATGTTCCATCTTGCTAAAATTATATGAGGTAGAAGCATGGAGATTTTGTTGCGTCGGCTCATGCACATAATTAGATGCATGATTGATAAAGCTAGGGCTAGCCGATACATTATGCTCATTAAATGATCTAGCAACAACATATGCATTATTTGCATCTACATAAGTGAATTGGGTATTCATGCTACCTTTGTAGATTGCAAACCTTAGATGACAATCTCTTTGTAGCAAGAACAGGCAGGAGACCGTTCAAAGCTTCGTCCCGAGCGGAGTCGCCAAAAAGTGTGTTCGCACACAAACACGTCACCGTGTACCTCCAACGCCAAGTTGATGCACCGCAGCTCACGTCGAAGGAGACCCGTCCGGAAGCGCGGTACGCAAGCAATCCGGCGGGTGCTTTTGTGGACCCGAAACTCCACACGCCCGGGAGGGACCCCGTCAGGGCGCGCGACGGCTATGGGCTGCCCTAGGTCGACCTGATCGCCCCTAGGGCCTCGAGGTTCGCCGCCTTGCAACAAGGAGAACAGACGAAGAACGAGGAAGAAGAAGAACTAGGGTTAAGGAGAAAGATAAAAGATAAAAAGTGGTAGATGATTTGATCGATTGTGTGTTGTTCAATCGGCCGTCACCCATTAGGTATATAAGAGGCGGATGGACTTTCCGTGTAAGGAAAAGGCTTGGATTCACGTCCAAAACCCTAGTCAAATTCGGATTGGTTTTGTTCGAACTTTTGAAAACTGTTCGGTTTAAACTGGATGCACCTTGCGGATAATTTTTGAGGTGGTAAACGACCTCGGATGAAAACAAGCCCAAAAGAGATCTTGAACGTTTCGACGAGACGAACAACTTTCATGTTGAACACTTTTAGAGCTGAGATCGTCTTCAATGGCTAATTGCTCACGCATTATATCAGACATCCATCAACATGTGTCTGATGTCCAGCATAATATATTGATCCCTAGTTGGTCCTCGCCATATTGACTGTAACTTTTGCATACGAACTCGGATTGAGATGATTTATATATGAAAATCAATCACCTCGACGATACGAAGACAATTCCTTTAGAGTGATCCTTCATCCGAGGCCATCTTGAGGGTGTAATCTGCCGATAGTGTTCTAGATACAAAATCTCAGTACTTCGAACACAACTTCGGCCTTAGAGATGAGACCAGATGGCTATGACCCAAATATCAAAGTTTCTCGTTTTGACGATGCGGAACTTCCTCACTTTGAGCACTTTTCCATTTAAGACCTTCTTAGTTATATTTTTGATCATGCCAAAATCTGGTGTCAACAAGACGCCACCACGAGCTGTGTGCTCCTCGCCATGGGCGACCACCATTGGCAGGAAGGGGCGATGCCGTCCACCAGCGCAGCGAGGCCGCTGGTGTTGCAACGCTCGCCACCGATGCTGCAACGTACCACGCAGGGGCAGGTTGGGCAGCTCGCCGCCGGTGTTGCAAGGTGCTGTGATAAGATGCAATGGAGCTCCGTCAGGGATGCAATGAAGCGCCGCTGGCGCTGCAATGGAGCTTCGTCGGGCGTCACCGGTGCTGTTGCCGCACCGCCGACGCTGCAATGGAGCTTCGTCGGGCGTCGCCGGTGCTGTTGCCACGCCATCGACGCTGCAATGGAGCTTTGTCGGGCGTCGCCTGTGCTGCATCGGACTTGTTGTCGCGCTGCCGGGGCTGCAATGGAGCTTCGCCGGTGAGGCATGAGGTCGTCGGGTCACCGGTGCTACGATGTCGAGGCGGTCGGTGATGCAATGAAGCCTCGTCGCCGGGCACCGATGCTGCAATGAAGTATTCGTCGCAGGCCGCCGGCCACCGGCGCTGCAATTAAGCCAGTCGTCGCCGGTCACGGGTGATTCTCCTACTCGGTAGTAGCGCTAGAGGGTTGACCCCATCCCTGGTGCTGCTCGCCGGCAACAAAAGCTATGATGCGTGATCCATAGATGGAAGCGATGATTGACGAGGAATCTGGCGTCTCTAATTCATCCCAGTTAAGCGAATCGGACGGCATCCTAGGCGGCTTAAAGTTGGACAAAATCAGCCGCCTGATTTGTAGCAGGCGCCTTCAATTATTTATTTCCCAAGAAGGCTTGTTCGTAGGTAACTTGCTCACATATTTAAACTGATGAGATTCAGTGTTAGAAAGCAAGGTGGGACTATCTTTTTAATGAATAAATTATAACATGAAAAGGCTGATTAGGAGCCCACTTGAACCTTGGTGCTGATTAGGAGCCCACTTGAACCTTGGTGGAGCTGCGTGGATGGGACGACCTTATATAGCTTGGACGTGTTGGTCTTTTTGGATTGGAAGAGTGCTGGACTTGTCGTGTTGATCACTAATCTAAACGATCTTATAAAAGTTTACAGAGGGAGTACATTATTGTAACCTTTATATATGAATCTTAATAAACTTCCTACTTGCTCACAAAAAATATGATTATTTCCCTATATCTAATTTCAAATGGGTCTATCTTTAACACTCTGCATATTTTGAAATTGATTACTATAATACATTAGCAATTTTAAAAATTAATGAGCCCCAATGACAATTGAGAATTAAATTAGTTTTATGTAAGGGCATGCCCTGAACTTGGTACTTGGAAGCTATACCTGAATGAAACCATAGGTAAATATAGGATTGTATTGTAGCAAAACATACTTTCAGCAAGTATGGTAATGGTGTGAGTCATTATCATTTCTCATAAACATAAAGACTGATTATTTACACAACAAAATTAATAAAGCACTATTGTGTAGGTACATAAGTAAAGAGAATAGGCAAGCGCCGTTGGGTTATTTTCTGAACAAAAGTCCGCTGATAAAAATAATCAAACCCTGACCATCCCATGCAGAATGAGTAAATGGACAATCTCTGGTAACATCACAAGATTTCTTAACTTTGGCATGAACAAACCTTCAACACCGAGTAGCATATAATCCAATCACGAAAAAAAAGAAAAAAAAAGCATAGCTGGGCAAGCCCTAATGAATGAGCTAGCCTGCATCATCAAAGAAGGGGAGGAACTGTTAAAAGGATGTCCCTTGTGAAAATTAATAAGGACTGCATGCTTGTAAAATCTTTTATTTATGGAGAAGTGGGCATCACATATAGTTGAATGCCAATAAGTTCAATTTAGTAGAAGGGGATCATTTGCTTGGACGAAGATGTTGCAATAACGGACGCCTCGCATAATGAGCTGTGCTCTGTAAGGAAAGTACAGCCCCTTCCTTGATGAAATGACGTTGTTTCATCGATTCCTTGTACAACCAACAAAACACTTTCAAGAACACTAAAAAGTATGTATGATATATGAGTGTATCTTGAAAGAAAAAAAATGAATACCACCTGGTAGAAACAAATCACGCATTTAAATGTCTAAGCAAAGCGGGACATGCAAAAAAATCCAAAGAGAATAATACCATGGCTTTAATGCTCCAATCACTATTCTGGGATCTTGTATCAGACATGCTGCTGCTACTGTCACCACTCCTGTCAGATTTTTCTGGGCTTCTCCCAGCTGATTACCCAGAATGCCCCAACTTTCTTGTTCACTGTTTCATCAAAATGATTTTTGCACTCTCCAATACTAAATTATTATGAGGTTAAGCAAGTTGTAACTTCAAGTTTAGAAGATCAGCACTTCTAAGCTTTTCACTAATGTATTTCAGGAGATGCGGCAAAAATAAACCAATGCAAGTTAAGGATCTCAATCATCTCAGACTAAGTACATAAAGCACTCCGATGAAGCAAACATGCCAAACCATGAATCGTATAGGTCAAGAAGCTTTACTCATGTCCACCAACGGCGCCTCACTGACGACCTCGCCTGGTGGTTGGTGCCATTGTACTCTGCACGAGCAATCATCATCACACGTAACTTCTGATCTAATTAATCAGAGTGCTCTTTCTCATCTAGCTGAAGAATCTCTTCCCCTGGAAAAAAATATGCAAACTCCCTAAGTAAAATAAAAGCAAAGGCATAGACAGAAACAATTTCTTCCCTGTCAACTGAAGCTCGATGGAAATAAGCAACTTCTGATCTAATTAATCAGAGTGCTCTTTCTTATCTAGCCGAAGAATCTATTGCCCTGGAAAAAAGAACTGTATGAACTCCCTAAGCGAAAGAAAACCAAAGGCACATATAGAAACAATTTCTTCCCTGACAATTGAAGCTCAACAGAAAATGGTACCTTCGACCAATCAATTATTGCCCAGTGCCTTTGAAGAACTATTGCTGCCTCAAGCCCTCAACTTTGTCCACCTGCTGGTTTCTTCTATGGCTCGGGAGCATGCATTCTTATACAGACTAGATCATGGATGGCGCGCGTTGCCGCGCCCGTGTATTAGGAATTTTGGATGAAATGGTTTTGCAATGAATTGACATTGTTTATTAGGTAACAAAGAAATTATTTTGTTTACAGTGAAAATGACATGAAAGAAGACGAAGAAATCTGATGTATCCTTAATGAGCAAGGAAAATTAGATGCTTAAATACATTTTAAAAGACATCACTCAAGGAATGGGAAAATACCAGGTTTTGGCGAAATTGAAATGAAGTTTTTATTTTGGGAGTGAACTATATATTTGATAAAGTTGATGCAAGTTATATATTTTGAAGTTCGTGGCCTGTAAGTTCCCTTTGTAATGGATAACCAGAATTACATGATGCTTAAATAATGTGTCACGGTTACATGATGAATGTAGATATTTAGAAGTCTTGGAGTATTTTAATCAGATTTGAGGAATAGTCGTGAAATTACAGATACGCCAGAATTGGCAAACTCAAACACATGATGACGTAACTGGGTGATAATTGTCATACGCAGACGATAGAATTATTAAGGAATACTAAAACATTCAAAAATTATGTAGGCACACGAATCATCTTCATCTTGACGACTCTCCAGAATGGCTTGGAAGCTTTTATTGGGTTGAAGCGTAGCAGGCCATGTCTTTACTTTCCCTGCAGGAGTAGTAGTTAGTTTAGTGCTTACATTTTTTTTAAGAGTTAGAAGACCAGCCACGAGGTCTTTGATGCCAAGCTTGCTACTACATTGGCCATCTTTTCTTTTGGAGACTTTGCTGGAAAAGGTCATCATATTTTACTAAATTGTTGCTGCAGTTATTCATCTCCACTGTTGTTATCTTTATAGGTAGAAAGTCAACATATGCTTCATTGTATTCTTTAGAGCAGCCATATATTTGGTATTGACATTAGTATTTTCTCTTAATCTGTTTTCAAAGGTTGTGGGCTTGTGGCTGCATGAAGTTTTCTTTGTAGAGCCACAACTTCTGTGTAATTTGCATCATCAACCTGAACCCTGCATTTGATCTTGAGATGTGTGATGGCTGTCTGGCATGCATTTTCCAATGCATAATATATGGTTATTCGCAATGTCCCTGTAGAACTTCTGCTTGTTTGCAAAAGCATTTCCTTGACTTGGTGGTACTTCTATCTCAATGCAACCTAGTATGTCAAGTGTCAATTCATGCATACATCCACTGGAGTATATAGATAATCCAAGTGTGCGTGTTATCTCTGTTAGAAGGAAATGTTTAGAAACATATGCTTTTGCTGACACCTAATTATTGAATTGGATGTTTTTACCATTATTCTTTACTAAGCATCTAAATTTGATAATTTAGTATAGTAAGGAGTACTTACACCAGGTACATGTATAAGTTGGGTTGGAGGATCTTCATCTTGTTCACTCGGAGTTGGTTCCTTTCTCTTTCCTTGTAAAGATTCTGCGGGTTGAAGGATCTTCATCTTGTTCATTGGGAGTTGGTTCCTTTCTCTTTCCTTGTAAGGATTCTGCAGGCATTCTCAAAGGAATTGGAAGTGGAAGCATCCGTTTGTGCTCAGTAGTTAGTTATGTATTGTCAGATTGATTTTCCTGCCTGAGAAAATGAGAACAAATTATTTAGTTCTAAAATACGCAGTTCAAAAAGGATGATAGTGTTGGTTATGTAGCTGCTAGCACCTCATTGTCATTATTTAGTTCGTCATGAGATCCAAGTCCACCTTTGCAAACAGTCGTTGGAAGGGGATCTTTGATAGAGTATTCCATCCGCAGGAAAGATGGATATTATTCTGTGAGAAATAAAAGAAAGAATGCAAGAGACAAGAACATGTTACAAAGGGAAGGTACCTTGTCGCACAAATTGGTGATTCTGTGATTCTCTGTTTCAGATGTTCTGTAACTACTTATAGTGGAATGGTATGTGAACACGCAAGTTAATGATTATTATACGCTTATTAAGGGGTAGCCAATAATAAAATGTTTATGGCTTTTCAGTTATCTTTCTTCTTTACATATTTGTAACTGATGAGTAAAAACTCAAAGTCTTTATGTAATGACCACTTGTTTTCTGAAACCTAAAGGAAGCAGTTAGGTGTGCGTGTTTAGGAGTGAAAGTTTCAAATGCAGGACATGAGAGAAAGTTGCAGTTTGATATTGCTTACTTTCTCAAGGAAGCAGAAGAGCGTTGTCATTCCCATCTCGTTGCTGACCGCTTCATCTTCACAACAGTACTGCTCTTGGCTGCATGGAGGAGTTTAAGGTAAGATCCTCTCATCTATATCCGGCCCATCTCCAGAAATTAATTATACCTGAATTGAGTCGAATAATATTAGCACATCCTGTCAGCGTTTTGGGTACCGAGCGAAATTTCGCGTTCTCGCGCGGTTACCGAGTTTACCGTTCCCCCTCGAGAAACAGTCGTACCGAGCAAAATATCTCGAACATTTTGAAAATTTTGAATTCAAACACTCACTGTCTATTTAAATAGGCGCCATCTCTTCCTTTACAATAGGACAGGCAGTGGTCTAGTGGCTAAGGCATCCTTTTTTTACCAGCTAGTCGCTGGTTCGAGTCTTCCCTCACGCATTTTTATTCTTTTTTACGAAGCAAAAGTTCAAAAATGCTGCAGCATCCAGGGGTCGAACTCGCGGCGTAGGAGCAAGCGGAAGCTGCGGCCCGCTAGCCACTACGCCAGGGCATTGTTACTGAAAGTTTAGAGCAAAGTATGTATCTATATCGACGTAAAAAATATTTGAATTCAAATTTCAATTTTAAATTTCGTCCGAATTTTTTTCGGAATTTCGCGGTTACCGTGGTAACCGCAAATTCCGGTGACCCTCGAGAAAAAGTCTGCTTGGGATCCAAAACCTTGCATCCTGTTACACATATAGATGAAGCATATCATGTACAGACTAATCAGATCATACTAAGAGATGAAGGTTAGTTTACATTGTTATATGGTGTGAAAATATTTTTGAATTCAAATGGGTAACATTGTAGCTTTTTACATATGTAAGTACCGAACATGATTTAACATTTGAAAGATCTCTTAATGGTGTAAATAAAACAACCATGTATCGAGCACCAACTGAGCTTCTTATACAACATTCAACTTTGAATTAACTGAAGCGCCAACTAATAATAAGCATGCTGTCTATGTGTGCCGTAGCTTGCCAGAAAATTTGAAGAAATCATTCCCATTAAACAGTTTATACAGGATGTGTATAGTTCAAAAACTACTCCCTCCGTCCAGAAATACTTGTCATCAAAATGAATAAAAAGGGATGTATCTAGATGTATTTTAGGTCTAGATACACCCCTTTTTGTCCATTTTAATGACAAGTTTTTCCGGACGGAGGGAGTATAATACAAGAAACATTTCTGTGTCTAACATGTCTAAGTAGCAAAGAGAATTTGACAGCAGTCAAAGATCTCGAATTGGAAGTAATAAAATTACTATGTGGCAACCAGCAAGTGAGCTGTTTATACACCATTCATCTTCACATTTTCTGAACCATCACCTAATAATAAGCATTCTATCTATGTGTAAAGCACTTGACCGGTAAAATAAAAAAGAAAACATGGTAAGGTGTGGGGTAATTACATGTCCAAAAGCCATTCCAGATTATGAATTGTTGAGGAAACAAAATCCACAGCACGAAGCTCCAGAATCTGACCAAATCAATAGACCAAACGTGGCATGAACATCACCTGCACATAAATTTTTTGGTATGAGAGGATATGAGGACTTTTTCTGTGATAGGACATGTGGACACTATAATTGTGTGATGGAATTTACAGGAAACATACCTGACCATTGCTGAAACAGATGTTGTCTCCGGAGCGTACAGGGTGTGCAAAGACTGTCATGGGGGAAGCATTATATATTTCACTAAAACAAAGAATTCAAAATAAAGCTTAAACTGATGTCCTCCAATATCTTTCATTTGTCCATACTGTTGTACGCTGACACTTGTAGAAGCAACTGGAAATGGCATACAATCATTAGCTTAAGAGGCTAACAAACTCAAAGATTGCCCATTCAAAGTCTATCCTATGGCGAATCTGTGGGGGGAGGGGATGAATCTCCCTGTTATGAGAAGGAACACATATACCAGTAATAATAAAATCTGCTTGTGTAATTCAAAATTTCCGAGTTCATGCATCACCTTCCAAATTGGTATAATGCGTAAAGCTTCTAGTCCTGCAGAACGGATCTGAAACTTGTCAACCTAGAGAGCATGTTCGTGAGCAGAAAGAATAGATTAAAATTTGTCAACCTAGAGAGCAATTCTAAAATTAGATGAAGAATTGGGGGAAGAGGGGATGTAGGAAGGAGAGAGAATTGGAAGAAAATTAGAGATCTAAGCATCAGTGCATCACCCATTGCTCCCGGAGGATGGTTTGCGGAACCGAGGGGAGTGGGAAAGGAGCGGCTTACCTGCATAATTAAAGGAAAATCGTGAATCCACATTCGTAACTGACCTGTAATTATGTCATCGATTGCCATTAGGCTATGATTAATTTGTCAATGAATCGTTGGTGATAAAGTCGAATCGACAGCCGACTGTTCGCTGCCCCGGCCAGCGGCCACCACGCTGTGGCGTGAACGGTAGGCAGACAAACGGGACCCCATGCGGTCGTCCGGCGAGGCGCCCCGTCTCGTTCGGACCCGAAGCGTCGTCGGTCGCGTTGGTCCGTCCCCAAGGCTGGGCGGTCGACATGAGCGTCGCTGCCTCCACCACGCGAGGGTTGCGCCCTGGAGTGTCGCGTAGAGGCCTTTTTTGCTTCGGCTGCAGAGTGGTAGAAGCCTGTTAGGCCCAAATTAACATTAGACGTCCGAAATTGTGACGAGAGCAGCGGCCCATGATGGAAACTGCTCGGTCGCAGCGAACTAAGCGAGCGGACGTGGGATTAGGAGCAATCGGACGGCCGAAGACAACCCAAACTGATGATCCGACGGCTGAAAACACTAATGGCCTGAGAGGGCTGGAAAGATGCACAGTTATAATATATCTAAATTGGTCCCATAGAAACAAAAAATGGACCCCAAGACTTAGTAGGCACAAGTGATCTTTGAGAAAATAAATGGGTTCCACAAGCTCACAAGAGGCATAAACGTAAGAAAACAATCAGAACCCGTATATGGTCAACAAAGGGCATTCAAGTATCCATGATCTCATGAAAAAGTATCCATGATCTCGGGGCAAAAGCAAATACAGTCAGTTGCTAGATCCATGAATAGCTCATTATCAGTAAAGAATTAAGGAGTCAGCATGAACTACCTAAAGCAGGGCAGACCAAAAAGAATGCCAGATTAGAAGGATCAGTTTCCCCTAAACAATACATTGGGTGATAAGAAATGTATCATGCGCATGCAGTGAAAATATACTTAATGCAAACCATTGAACTGAAAATCTACACGGATACACTTTTTCGGCAAATGTAGCGAAATACATGGGAGCTTTATATAGACGTACCAAACCATAAGAAGCAACCAGTTGAATACCAACATAAACCAACTCTCATCGCCCCTCGCCTGTAACTCTGGACATAACTGTAGCATTCTGTTGCTTAACAAAAATAATGATTGCATGTAGGCCTGCAGATGCTACACCCAGAAAAGAAAAGGTGAACTTCACAAATCTCGTCTTGGAAATGTGAATTTAAATTCAATATAATAAGGAATGAGTCACCCAAAAGTGGATTTAAAAAGATTTGCATGGAAATTTCACGAGGATTACTTCCCAATCTTTAGAAACTGAAGCATGTATCATCATCAATTCACTTGCACAATTCAATTTTATATTTCATTATCATTTGGACACATCAATGGAACACCAATTACTTACTTATCTAAGGTTCATGTTTGCATAGATAAACCACAACTCCTAGAAGTGCAAGGCATCAAAAATTCATCTGCAGAACACTGAAACCCAAAAGTAAGAGTTGTGACCCAGTTGCAGTTTATCAGCTGGTTTGTGATGATCTTCGCCTCTACAGGGAGGCCTTTCAAGAGTGATCGCTTTAGTGTTTTGACAGGATCTGGAGATGTACATAGTTTGGGGTCTCCCTCCTGTCACTTTTAAGAGTGTGTTTTAACTCTGTAAGCTGATTTCCTCCGCCCATTGTAGAGCCATTCCCCCTTCTTAACTGAAAAAGCAGAGCTCCTACTGTTCACGGTCAAGAAAAATGCAATATATATATATATATGGTGGAGCTAATGTATAATATATGTCTGGTTTGGTTTGGTTGCTAATTAAGTAAGCGCACTGTTCATGAATTACTCGAAATCAGTTTTCAGTGTACACCGATGGATCGTTACTTAATAGCCAGGAATCAGGATTTCGCAAGTGTGTGTGCTTATTTGGAAACAAACTTTGGGAAAGTGCAGCAAGCAGAAGAAGATATGGTTCTAGAATTTCTTCCTGTTGGTACAGAATTGTCTAACTTTCTACACTAAATTCCCTTAAAATTCTAACAACTGCATCCAGCAGCAGCCGCCGCAACCATCCAAAATTCTCTTGAATACAACCTTGTGCAATCGCTAGTGTGTAGCTAAGATCAACACTAAACTACACGAGGCTCCAATTTCAACCAGACAAATCTAATCAAAGGTAGCAAATTAATGGGGAAGGGAGAGGGGATGTAGCTTACGTGTGAGGAAGAGATGAATTAGGAGATGGCGAAGATGCAGACAGCCCAGGAGATCAGGGAAAGAATCATTAGAGAGAAGGCCGAGGGGATAAGGCACGCGAGGGGAACGGGCGAAGGCCGACGAAGACGACGAAGGATAGCTTACCTCGCTAGCGTGACGCTGCGTGCTGTATCCGCGGTCCTCGGAAGCGGATGCGGGAGCCCAGCGCCTTTGATTAGCACCTTCCAGACATCTTCATACGACGTGTCGAAGAGCCTGTTAAGGGTTCGGTGCTGCGCCGGGTCGAACTCCCACAAATTGAAATCCCGTTGTTGGCACGGGAGGATCAGACGAACGAGCATGACCTGGACTATATTGACCAGCCGGATTGGCTTGTCTACCAGGGACTGGATGCAGGTCTTCAGTCCGGTCACCTCTTCCTCGTTGCCCCACGACAAGCCCGTCTCTTTCCAGGACATAAGCCGCGTGGGGGGTCCGGATCTGAACTCGGGGACTGCGACCCATTTCGGATCGCGTGGCTCGGTGATGTAAAACCACCCGCCTTGCCACCCCTTTGGGGTCTCCACAAAGGAGCCCTCGAACCAGAGGACGTTGGCTATCTTGCCAGCCATAGCACCTCCGCACTCCGCTTGGCTGCCGCGCACCACCTTGGGCTTGACGTTGAAAGTCTTGAGTCAAAGGCCGAAATGGGGGCGGATGCGGAGGAAGGCCTCGCACACGACGATAAACGCCGAGATGTTGAGGATGAAGTTCGGGGCCAGATCGTGGAAATCTAGGCCATAGTAGAACATGAGTCCCGGACGAATGGGTGAAGTGGAAAACCCAGTCCGCGGAGGAAGTGGGGAAGGAAAACTACCCTCTCATGGGGCCTTGGGGTAGGGAGAAGCTGCCCCTCCTCAGGAAGCCGGTGCGGGATGTCCTTGGACAGGTATCCGGCTTTCCTTAGCTTTTTTACTTGAACCTCCGTAACGGAGGAGACCATCCACTTGCCTCCTGCTCCGGACATTGCTGTAGAAGGTTGAGGTGGGAGGAGCGGGCTTGGGCGCTGGAGCTTGAGTGCGCGAGAGATGGATTGGCAAAGGAGGAAGAAGGCGTAGGTGCAAAGGTGGATCCTTATCCCCTTATATGGGCGGATGCGGTTATGCGTCCCCACCTACCTCATAAAACTCGCTTGCCTCCCAAGCGCCGTGGTAAATGGCGCGGTTGGGTTACCCACGTCCGTATTGATGAGAATCCCGTTAACAGGGGCACACGATCTCTGCTTTGACAAGAAGTGCCAAGGAAACTGCCTCGCAAAACGCGCTAAGGTGGAAAAGTGGAAACAATTTGTATAAAGAGCTTGGCTGCAGTGTTATGACGCACTGCGGAATACGTCAACAGATTTGATTTGTGTTAATGTTATTCTCTCTATGGCGATATGTGGAAACTTGTTTTGCAGAGCCGGACACTATTTTTGGTGTTTATAATCTTCTATGAAGAACTTGGAGGAGGAACCCGCCTTGCAATGCCGAAGACAATCTGCGCGCCGGACTCATCGTCATTGAAGCCTGGTTCAGGGGGCTGCTGAGGGAGTCCTGGATTAGGGGGTGTTCGGGTAGCCGGACTATACCTTCGCCGGACTCCAGGACCATGAAGATACAAGATTGAAGACTTCGTCCCGTGTCCGGATGGGACTTTCCTTGGCGTGCAAGGCAAGCTTGGCGATGCGGATACTCAAGATCTCCTGCCATTGTAACCGACTCTGTGTAACCCTAACCCTATCCGGTGTCTATATAAACTGGAGGGTTGTAGTCCGTAGGACAGAAACATCATCATCCAACAATCATACCATAGGCTAGCTTCTAGGGTTTAGCCTCCTTGATCTCGTGGTAGATTTACTCTTGTACTACCCATATCATCATTATTAATCAAGCAGGAGTAGGGTTTTACCTCCATCGAGAGGGCCCGAACCTGGGTAAGAACATCGTGTCCCTTGTCTCCTGTTACCATCCGACCTTGACGCATAGTTCGGGACCCCCTACCCGAGATCCGCCGGTTTTGACACCGACACCTACCTCATGTATTAAGGAGATCGATCTGCCTCATGTATTAAGGGAGATCGATCGGCATCGATGCATATGTGCAAGAGATGAATAAGGTTGGGAGAGAGACAGAGCTAGTGTGTTGGAGGGGGTTGTAGTGGAGTTGCTTCTAACAAATGGTGGGATAGGTTTGCTAGACAAACGGAGGGCACGCCCGCAATATCAATAAGACAGGAGATGGCTGCTTGTTGTCTGTGCACGTGCGTGTGAGAGACGGGTCAGGAGACATGCACGAATGATGAGGGGGACGATGTGGCTGTGGTAAGCAGAAGTAACTACATAGGAAGATCAATCGCCCTTTGTAAGAGAAAGGAGAGACATAACTTGTGAGGTACATCTATTGATGGGGGGTAGTTAAAGTCGATCTAGGTATATGTTGGGAGATCGATCGGTATCCATGCATGTGTGTGTTAGAAGCAAATGAGGCACGAGGAGAAGGATAGAGAGAGAGGGATGCATGTAGGAGGTGGTACGAGAGGCATACTATATCGAGGGGGAGGAGTGTGCGAGTAAGAGAACGATGAAAAGAGTGGTGGAAGTGAGGCATGCATGGGCAGTGACAAGAGAAGAGGGGAAGCTTGTGTTTGTGCTAGGCACACCTGGCTAGAGAGGCATATCGATCGATGTGTGCCGTAAATAAGGAGCTAGGGGGCCTACACACACCATGGGTGAACGACCTAAAGTGAAAAGACGAATTTGCGCGATGGAGCTAGATAATGCTGGGGGAGGGTGAGAGGGATGAGGGCGTGTGCATGCACAAGAGAAAGTTAGCGCTAGCTACAAAGATAAGAGGGTTGTGTGGGTGTAAAAGACGAATAGAGATCATATATACTTCATTATAAAAAGCGAATTCGGATATTTGAAGAATTTATCATAGTGTTTCAAACCGACGGATGTGTGAATATATATAACGGTGATAAACATGATGTGGTTATGAATATGGTATACTACATTTAATATATTTTATCTCTACTCTTATAAAAAACGGAGTTGTTGATGATGGTGTGCCTGCCATCCTGCATTATAGGTCGTCTGATTTATATCTGGCGGATAGCAGGGAAACTTTGATGGTTGAAGTTGGCAACAATCATGATTGTAGATTCTTATTGAAATAGAGAAACGAATTCAAATTTAGTTCGAATTGCAGCGGTAGTATAGACATTTGGAATGCACTAAAATGTTGGTATGAGTAGGTTACATGCATTATACAACAAGCGAAAAAATTTAATCGAACATAACATGGATTCATACTCCCTCCTTCCATCTACATAGGGCGTAATGAGATTTTTAAGACCACCTTTGACTATTGACAAGATTAATAGTGCATGACATGCACAATGTGAAAATTATATCATTGAAAGAACCTTTCACAGACGAATTTAAAGGTGTGCTTTGTGTAAGTTGCATGTCATACATCATTGCTCTAAGATTTGGTCAAAGTTAGCATCGAAAAACGCATTAGGCCCTATATAGATGGAAGGAGGTGGTAGCTTTGAATAGCATTTGTATAGTAAAACGGGGCAAGACTGTCTCTTTGTGTGGTGTGAATAGTTTTATTTTTTTCATTTTCTTTTTGGTTGAGGGAAGTGCAAATTGATTTGGTACGTACAAGTACAATACTACGACACGTTAGGCTTGTCCCTGAAATTCAACCCGCGTCTTGTTATATCCCGAAAATTCAGATATCGTGCTCCCAAAACTGGCGCCTTCACAACCCGCGCCTTGCTATCCCGAAATTACAACGCGCGCAAAAACTCCCTCCATCTGCCAAATCCCGACACGCAAAATCCCCGTTCTAACCCTGAGCCGAAAGCGCCGCTAGTTCAAATCGGTGGGGGGTACTTTTGTAACACACCCTACATTTTGGACAAGCGCGTTCCTAAGTCATGCTTCACCCCCTCCCATCACCCCTTTTCTCCATTCAAAATCCCAGGCCGCCATAACCTCTCCACTCCAGCCGCGAAACCCCACCCTCCTCCGTCCGCCATGTCACCGCTGCCCAGCCGGAGCCTCTTCCCCGACGACGTCGTCCACCGCAACAGCTCGACGTCCCTCGTCCACCTCCCCGGATGAGGATCCGTCGTCCATCTCGCCGTCCTGCCAGTTCAGCCGCCCCGTCCTCCACCTCCAAGGAGCTGCTCCGACGATCGCCTCGTCTATCGCGGCTGCTCCATCCCCACAGCGCCGCCTTAACCTGCTCCACTGGAACCGCAGCATCCTCACCGACTCCTCGGACGAAGCCGAGGCCTACTCGGCGCCACCAAAGAGGTTGTACACTCATCGCATCGCACCTTCTCCTTAACTCGATCTCCCGGCGCCGACGGTGCTCCATCCCGCACCCCCATGGAGCGGCTACCTTGAAGCCGGCGCCGCCGGCGACATCTCCATGGCGGCTCTCCCCCAGTGCGAGGCCCCTTCGGCAGCGGCGTCCATACCAGCCGGATCTGCTGCTATTGCTCTGGCTCTCGCTCGATCGCTCGCTCACCCAGCTGCTGCTGCTGCTCTCCCCCTCGCTCGTGCTGCTGCTCTATTCCGATTAAGCCACACTTCAGTCGACCGAATCGACTTTTGGGTCAGTCGATTTTCAGGGGTTGGGGGGCTCGCCGGAGTTAAGGAAGAACCACTCGCAGCGGGGACGGGGGCTCGCCGAAGAGGTACCCCACTATCTATCTTAGGGTTCAGGGTGGGGGCGGGGGGCTAGAGGCTGGTCGGGGTGGCGGTGGCGAGTTGTTTCGGGGCGGCGAGGCGGCGCTGGGGCCGGCGGTTCGGCCGGTGGTGGCTGGCGGCTCAGGGGGGGTGTAGGTTGAAGATGAACTGCAGTCCCTCCCTAAACTACATGTCAAGTGCCTCTCTGCTACCATTGCATTCAGTTTCGACAGTAGCATTCAGATTCCACAGTAAATTTCAGTTTCGACAGTTAAGTTCAGAGTGAATAGTTTTTACCTCATCTGTTGTAGTCAGGTGGTTTTTGGTGATGTTAATTTTACATCCATTTTACATCATCTATTGGAAATGCTATTAGAATCCCACTTGAGATTGATGATATTTGTCTTGTGCTGCTTCAGCCTTGACGTCTTATGGCTCACCGGAGCTGCTCCAACGACTGAATGATCCATCACAACAGAGCCGTGCCCTGGACGTCGTCTACAGATTCCTCAGATCTTCCTCCACACCTCCGATAGCCACCTTTGCCTCAGCTGCTTCAGCGACCAACCGAATGATGCTGAGGTCGGCACGGCTACGGCAAAGAGGTTGTACACTTGTTGCATCACTTATTACTATACATTCACGTCGATCCATTAGGGCTATTTTGGTTCAACGGAAAAACATCGATCCCCTGGTTGTTACCATCACTCTAAATTTCTGCATGCTCTCCTTACATAATCTCACCATATTTTTTCGTATGCATGTCAGATATTGTACACAGTCATGATGAACATGTAAAGAAAAAGAGAAGAGTTTTGCGTGGCAATACAATGTCATGCAGACATCCCTCCATGGTGGGTTCAATGGCAAACCCTCCCCACCCCTCTCCAGATTGTAATCCAGACGAAGATATTTGTTCTGAGGCGGATTCGTACACCGCTGACCACTCCTATTTACCCCCCAAGGTGTTTGCTCTACCTTGGCATGATGATGTTAGTCATACCATGCATATGTTGCCTTGCAGTGCCTACTTTTGACATCATATATGTCATCTGCTTAGTTTAGACATGTTCTGTAATGCCACCTGTTTAGTTTCTATATCATATATGGGAATTATGCAGTCTCATGTCTTCTAGCCAGCCATAATATATGTGAAATGTGCAATGCCATCCTATTTAACCAGGAAACATATATTTGAATGATATCTTGCCCATCCTTTTCTTCATTACATTTCCATTTGTCGACAATGTTTGTACATTAAACTACTCTTCCTGTGAATCAACCATTTGGGTGGGAGATGGAAAAATCTGGAGTGAAAACAAGGCCTTCAGAGCAGACAGTGCTACCTGTCGAAGCAGATCTCTTGTTGGGTCCCGATAGCTCCTCAGAGATGGATTTAGAGACAGATGACCAGTCCTATTCCCCCACTGAGGTGTATGCTCTAACTTGGCACGGTTATACTGCTCATATCATGCATACGGTGTCTTGCATTGCATAGTTTAGACATCATATACACAATATTCAACACCATGTTCTTAGTTCAGACATCATATCGAATGCCCTCTGTTTAGCATATAAATCATATATGTGAATTAAATGATGCGATCCTGATTACTTAGATAACATGTAGGTGAATTATGTCAGGCGATCCTGTTTAGTTATTCATCATATCTTTGAATTATGTTATGCTATGCTATCCAGTCTAGATAGACATCATATATGTGAAATTATGTCATGCTATCCGTTTTAGTTAAACAATATACATGTCAACTATTTCATGCCCTCTTTTTTCCACACTATCTATTGCATTTGTCTCTCATACAATGTTTGTACATTCAACTATGTTTCATGTTTATCAGCCATTTGAATTGGAGCGGGTGATGCCAGTATCTAGCGGACTAAAAACATGGTCTTCAAATAAAACAGTGCTACCTCTTGGTGGAGATAGCACCCCGGCTGTACATGCACAAGAACCAGCCCTACCATACATAACCCAAACTCTCGCAGATTGTACCCCTACTACGATGGACAGAGAACCAGCTTCACCCTATCTAACACCAACCCCAGCCGATAGTAACCCAGTTCCTGTTGACATAGCACCATCTCCACCACAGAGCTCCCAAACAAGAGCAGTTAGTAAGGTAGCTCCAGTGCCCAAAGGGCCAGTACTATCACGGCGAACCCCAACTCCACCAGTTAGTACGCCTATTCCTATGGAGGAAGCACAACCAGCTAGTCGTAGTTTAGCATCTATCGCATTTGATGTTGTTAAATCGTATGTGCGTATCTTCCATCTTGGAAATATTATACTGAAGATGAAGGAAAATGCCAGTTGCAGGTGTTTGTCCAGGAGTTATGTGTAAGTAATGTTTTTCATGGCAATTACTTTGCTTTGTCCCATACATCCTACCTCCATGATGGTTATAATACAGCAAATTTTCCCATTTTTCTCTATAGAGAAGGACCGATTTGGAAACTCAGGATGAGGTAACCTATGCTAATACCTCTGCTATCTTCAAGAATGCTTGGTGGCAGTATCGGAATTACCTGAAGAAAACGTACTTCACCGGCAAAGAAACTCATCAAATTCCCTTACGTTCTCCCGAGACACATTTACTGGACGATGACTGTGAACGCCTTGTTCTATACTGGTCCCGAACCAAGAATGTGGTAAGGTCTATGAGCTCATTTTCTATTTTTAAGTATTATATTCTTGCGTCTTACTGTACTCTGTTCATGTACAACAAGTGCCTAAACCTGAAGAACAACTATTCTAATTTAAGATTCCATTGCTACCATAGGACATAAATATATGTTTGTTTGATGCTTTTATTATGTACTAGTACTTGGCAATAGAAGACTTGGTAGTTTAATCCTGTCCACCTTACTAATGAACTGGTTCACCGAAATGAGTTTTATATACTAGTACATGCTAAACTTGTTATGTATCTGCTTGTTTCTTCTTTTAGAATGCTGACAGAATATTGGGGAAGACTGCCTTATTAAGCAACGGTAAAGGAAGTAATGCAGATAAGGTTCAGGATAGTGACACATCCTGTGTTGGTTTAGTGTTGGAGTTACTGGCCACTACCGCTTGCAAAAGCTATTCAAACTCATTGTCTAAATCAGTTCGGTTTGTTGAGTCTCAAATACAAGTTGAAAGGCATCGATCAGTTGTGCTGCGACAAGAAGCGAAAGGACTGCGGAAGTCCCTGGAGCATTCAAATGCATACTTTCTAGTGCAACAGCAAGTGTTGGAGGATTTTAGCGCCAAACAGGACAAAGCTAATCAGCTTGCTAAGCTTATTGCCAGCATGGTGGATACCCAGGATAACGTTTCTTGAGCTCTTCTGAAGTTGTTTCAGTTATGCTCTTGTTTTGCTGCCGCGTTTATTTGCACTGGTGGCCAATTTTGACGGCCAGTGTATATGTTATGCTGCTTTGTTCCCTATATTTGCACTGGTGGCGAACTTTGATGCCTAGTGGGTGTAATATGTGTAATAGCCGTGATAGCCTAGCGTTAGTTGCTTGCTTATTTATTTCCTCGTTGTCTTGTTTATTTGTTTGCTTGTAGTCATTGCAGTTCTTTTTCCGCGGTTAACTAGTGGCTGCAATAACCTATCTTTTAAACTAGGCCACAATAACCATGGGCTAATATTTACTGTAGTGACACTGGGCCCCCTACGGGCCGTAGAAACTGTGGGCCTTTTACGGGCCGTAGAAACAGTAGGCCTTCTACGGGCCGTAGAAACAATGGGCCTTGTACGGTCCGTATCATCAATGGGCCTTATACGGGCCGTATGATCGATTGGCTAAACATGGGCCAATAACAGGCCGCATTATGGCCGTAAACGGTCTAGAGTTGGAATCGTCCGTTCATGGGCCGACCGTAATGGGCCATCGTTAATAGGCTGTATTTGACGATGCTATGAAAACGGCCCAACGTATTAACGGACCACAAACGGGCCGACTGTAACCATGGGTTGAATTTGGCCCACAAGCAGAAAATGACAGTAACGGGCTGTAAGTAAACGAATGCTGGAAATGAGCCCAAGAATAAATGGGCTCTGAGAAGGCCGAAAGATAACATGGGCTGGAAACGGCCCAACAGAATAATGGGCCGTTAATGGGTATAAAGTGATACACTGTTCATTACGGGCCAGTTTCACCATGGGCCGTTAATGGGTGTAAACTGATACACTGTTCATTACGGGCCAGTTTCACCATGATCCATTAATAGGCCAAGAGTTACATAGGGCCTCATATGGGCCGAAAGACGTCATGGGCCATACATGGGCCAGAAGTGAAAACGGACTGGAATCATATTGGATGGCCCAGATGACGCTACTGGGCCTAATTCGGATAGGGCGTAACGGGCCTTGGGTTAGCGGGCTGTAAATGGGCTATATGTGAACAGGCCGTTAACAGGCTTTCCATGGGCCGGCCCGCCAGCTTTTGACCAAGTCAAACGGGACGGCCTTTTCACAGGAATGGGCCTCTGTTGGGCCGTGCCACGTGTCGACGTATCATAGGCGCCTATCTGACCCACTGACGAGCTGACACATGTTTCGTCCGGCCAATAAGAATTTTACACGTGGAAATTTCCCAGTGGTCGGGGCTGTTAACGGGTTATCGGATCGAAAACCCAACCCGATAGCTTAACGGCGTTCCGTTACGGTGGACGCCATGTGGCGGTCACCCTTGACGAAACCACTTCCGTGACGCGCAATTTATCTTCATGGAAGTGGACACTTCCGTGATGATAATTTTGGTAATGTCATGGAACACTTCTACGACAGCACAGGTATGACTATCTTGGTTCTGTCATAAATTTGTCATGGATGTACATGCATGACAAAAAAAGCGACCTACTGTGACAAACACGTATCATCACAGAATGTATTTTTTTGTAGTGTACGCCCCTGGCCATCAGGTCAGATTTGGAAGTTTGAACTACACGGCTGACATCCGCGGAGACTTGATCTTCGACGGATTCGAGCCACAGCCGAGCGCGCCGCACTGTCACGATGGGCATGATTTAGCTCTGCCCCGAACAGTGCCCTGGAGGCTGCACCCGCATCAGCTCCGACCCTTAGCTTGGAGCCAACCGCGCCGATCGCGGACGGGTGGCTGGACCCCGCCGCGAGGGCTGTAGTCTCAACGGCGATCGAGCCGAACACCAGCCTTATCCTCTGCGAAGCCCGTGACTCCAAGGTGCCGGACTCGTCTCCGGACTCCGAACCCTCCACGCCCCTGCCAATCGAATCCGATTGGGCGCCGATCATGGAATTCACCGCCGCGGATATCTTTCAGCACCCGCCCTTCGGCGACATTCTGAATTCACTAAGGTCTCTCTCTTTGTCAGGAGAGTCCTGGCCGGATTATGACTGGCAGGATTGGGATGCGGACGATGAAGAAATTCGACGCCCACCCACCACCCACTTTGTAGCTACTGTCGATGATTTAACCGACATGCTAGACTTCGACTCCGAAGACATCGACGGTATGGACGAGGATGTAGGAGACGAAAAGGAACCAGCGCCTATAGGGCACTGGAAAGCCACCTCGTCAAATGACATATATATATATGGTGGATACACCCAGAGAAGGCAATGGCGACGGAACAGCGGGGGATGACCCCTCCAAGAAGCAACCTAAGCGCCGGTGTCAGCGGCGCCGCTCTAAGTCGTGCCAAAACAAAAACGGCGATACCGGCACGGGAGACAATAACACCCCGGACAGTGCCGAAGACAACTCCCTCCAGCAAGATTCAGCGCAGGAGGATGGAGAAGCCAGCCCCCCTGAGAGGGCGACAGACAGAGAGGAAAAGGATGATAATTACATGCCTCCCTCCGAAGACGAGGCAAGCCTCGGCGATGACGAATTTGTCGTGCCTGAGGATCCCGTCGAACAAGAGCGCTTTAAGTGCAGGCTTATGGCTACGACGAGTAGCCTTAAGAAAAAACAGCAACAGATTAGAGCTGATCAAGACTTGCTAGCCGACAGACGGACTGAAGTCCTCGCGGCCGAGGAGTACGAACTCGAACGCCCCTCCAAGAGCTACCCAAAGCGCATGTTGGTACCCCGACTAGAGGAGGAAGCACTTAATCCTACATCACCAGCGCATGATGCGGCTGACCGGCCACCTCGCGGCCGCGACAGAGAGGCCTTTCGGCCCTCCACTCAAGTCGCACCCCTGCGCCGCTCAAAAAATACCAAGGCACGGGGAAATGCGCTAGACCTGCGAGATATGTTGGAGGACAAGGCAAGGAAAACAAGATCGATCTACGGATCACGCGGGTGCCCCACGACACGGGACGATAACCGTCACGCCGGATACAGTAAATCCGGCTGGGCCGAACACAGCAGACATAGCTCATTTGAGCTACATCGTGATATAGCCCAGTACAGAGGTGCCACACACCCACTATGCTACACAGATGAAGTAATGGATCATCAAATCCTAGAGGGTTTCAAACCCGTAAACATTGAATCATACGATGGCACAACAGATCTTGCGATATGGATCGAGGACTATCTCCTTCATATCCACATGGCCAGTGGGGATGATCTACACGCCATCAAATACCTCCCACTCAAGCTTAAAGGACCAGCTCGGCATTGGCTTAACAGCTTGCCAGCAGAATCAATTGGTTGTTGGGAGGACCTGGAAGCCGCATTCCTCGACAATTTCCAGGGCACCTATGTGCGACCGCCAAACGCCAATGACCTGAGCCACATAATTCAGCAGCCAGAAGAATCTGCCAGACAATTCTGGACACGGTTCCTAACCAAGAAAAATCAAATCATCGACTGTCCGGACGCAGAGGCCTTAGCAGCCTTCAAGCATAACATCCGTGACGAGTGGCTTGCCCGGGACCTTGGACAGGAAAAACCGAAATCTATGGCAGCCCTCACGACACTCATGACCCTCTTTTGTGCGGGAGAAGACAGCTGGCTGGCTCGTAGCAATAACATGACCAAGAGGCCTGGTAATTCGGATACCAAGGACAGCAATGGCAAGTCGCGTCGCAACAAGCACAAGCGCCGCATTAACAGTGACAATGTTGAAGATATGGCAGTTAATGCCGGATTCAGAGGCTCTAAACCCGGTCAGCGGAAAAAGCCATTCAAAAGAAACACTCCGGGCCCGTCCAGTTTGGATCGTATACTCGATCGCTCATGCCAGATACATGGCACCCCCGAGAAACCAGCCAATCACACCAACAGGGATTGTTGGGTGTTCAAGCAGGCCGGCAAGTTAAATGCCGAAAACAGAGACAAGGGGCTACATAGCGACGACGAAGAGGAGCCGCGACCACCGAACAATAGTGGACAGAAGGGCTTCCCCCCACAAGTGCGGACGGTGAACATGATATACGCAACCCACATCCCCAAGAGGGAACGGAAGCGTACGCTAAGGGACGTATACGCGTTGGAGCCAGTCGCCCCAAAGTTCAACCCATGGTCCTCCTGCCCGATCACTTTTGATCAAAGGGACCACCCCACTAGCATCCGCCATGGCGGATTCGCCGCATTGGTTCTAGACCCAATCATTGACGGATTTCACCTCACTCGAGTCCTTATGGATGGCGGCAGTAGCCTGAACCTGCTTTATCAGGATACAGTGCGGAAAATGGGCATAGACACCTCAAGGATTAAACCCACAAAAAAGACCTTCAAGGGCGTCGTACCAGGAGTAGAGGCCAACTGCACAGGCTCAGTTACACTCGAAGTGGTCTTCAGATCCCCGAATAATTTCCGAAGCGAGGAGTTAATCTTCGACATAGTTCTGTTCCGCAGTGGCTATCACGCACTGCTCGGACGAACCGCATTTGCAAAGTTCAATACGGTGCTGCACTACGCATACCTCAAGCTCAAGATGCCAGGACCTCGAGGAGTCATTACGGTCAATGGAAACACCGAACGCTCTCTCCGAACGGACGAGCATACGGCAGCCCTTGCAGCGGAAGTACAAAGCAGCCTCTCAAGGCAATTCTCCAGTCCGGCTATTAAACGTCCAGACACCGTCAAGCGCGCCCAGAGTAACCTACAACAAGACCGCCTGACACGTTCCGAGCAAGCATAGCAATGCGGCCCCAACCCCAGCCCTCACGAAACTGCGAAACCAGTACTACGCGTACATAATTACGCTCTGAAAATACCATGGGCATAGAGGGAGGGGCACGACCACGGCACGCCCAAAATGCGGCTCAACCGCACTAGGGGCTCCCGATTTTGTCATTTTTTCTTACTTTCAGGACTCCACTCTCCGGAAGGCCTGTCCGGCAGGACAATCGCTGAACACACGATGCAACAACAAAGGAGGCAGGAAGCTATGTCGAATTCCCAGGTGGTCTCTATAACGAGCAAAATACCTGTCTTACATACTGTCCCGCAGCTCGCCCCTGGAGGGGGACATGTCAAATAGTCCCATCTCTTTCTTATCGCATTATTTGTATCGTTCTGCTTTTACCACAGCCTTTTGAATAAACAATGCTTAGCTTCAGCTTATTATTGCATTCTCTATTCATTCCTTTTTTCATATACATGTTCAGTTATGACATTTAGCACCCGTACACTTTGGTACGGGCAATACGCCAGGTGTGACACTCCAAAAATTTTATTTGGTTTTAGCAAAAAAAAAAAAACCTTGCTGGTTTTTCTTTTGTGGATTGAGGCCTTTCAAAAATATTTTTTTCAGAAAAAGCAATCCTCTTAAAAATCCTTTTCTTTGACTAGGAATTGTTATTTCTGTTTTCTTCTTCAAACTTGGGGTTTGACCTTCTTAAAACTCCTTCTCTGTTGTTTCCCTTCTCAAGTTTTATTTTGGGAGTTTAATCTTTTCTTTTTAAGAAAAACTCTATGAAAAATTTGGGATTTTCATTCTATTGAAAACCACCCATGACCTTGTATTTTTGCCCATGAGGTAAAACCACTCCAAAACCTTCTCTCCTCCTTTCTAACAACTCACATTCCCTGTCCCAACTCATCCAAACAAGTTTTGGATTTTATTTTGATTGTTTCATCTCTCAAATATTTTCTGTCAATTATTTTGAGCCTGATGGATTTTCAAAGCAAGTACCCCATTACATTTGAGATTTGACTTCAAACCAACTCTACTGGCTAGTCCTTTGCACCCACAACCCAGAACCATCTTGATCCACTCATCTTCTTTTCAAAATTTTCAACTTACACTCCCTGCAAGTTTGGACCAGATTTGTCAAATTTGGTGAAATTCATATCTACACTTCTCCAAAAATTCCACCAAAAATCAGGCAGCCTACTGGAGCAATGAGAAGTCACTCCACCAAAATTCAGCCCAAGGAAAAATCCCTACAAGCCAGAAACATTCTGTCGAACACCTTGCATGCACTGTTCAAACACTTTCAGAAAATTCAGTTTTCAGTGTCGATTTCGTCAGACAGATTCAGTCACGAGCTCATAGTGCCTTTGGCACGTTGCTCGCCGCCCGGCTCGCTTGTCCGTTGCCCCGCACGCGCGCTTGGCAGCTTGCTGGCGTCGGTGGCGCTCTGGCCCGCCTGCGCCGGCGTGTCTTGCGGCGGCTGAACCGTCGTTACGGCTGGCAGGCAGCAGAACGGCGGCCCAACGCCGTTGGGCGCTGCCCAAGCTCGCCGGTGGCTCCGCGTGGCCCTCCCCACGCCAGCGCACGCATGCGGAACGGTCGCCGTGGCGCGGCGTGCACAACGCACGCTCTCTGCCGCCGACGGGTCCGCGCCGTCCCGTTCCGTCGATCTCCACCTCAGCAAGCCAAACTCGACGCCGCTGGCACCTAATCAGCACCAGGTGGCAACCACGACGACGATCCACCTCCTAAACCTTCCCGTGCTTACCCAGGCCGCCGTAATCCCTCGCCGGAGAACCCCGTTCTCGGCAACCGCCTCGGGGTGGCTATATATAGCGCCCCCGAGCCCGCTATCACTCCCGCACGACTCCACCACCTCATCATACCTCGCCTGGCCACTGGAGGGGCCTCGAGGAGCCCTTCTTCCTCGACTCCGGCCACCTCCGTCCGCCTCGGGCTCCAGCTTGATTCACTGCAGTGAGACCGTCTCCGATGCCCAAACTCCGTCCAGCTCCTTCTCTAGCTACCAGATACCTAACCCCCTCGTCAATTTAACCATTGCAGCCCTCTCTGGTGAGCTCCATCCTCGTGAGAACCGCCGTCCGCCGGAGCCAGGGCCACCGTCGACACGGTGCACGCCGGCGACCAACTCGACCACCACCCGACGCGGAGCAACACCCTGAGCACGGAGGTAACCTCCGATCCCTCTGCCTCGCCGTGGATCGCCGCCGGCGATCGCCGCGGCTCTCTGGCGCCAAAGGCGCCGTTCGTTTTCAAACCCGACGGGTGGGACCGCCCCGTCAGGTTTCTCTCCTTTTTCGAATCGTTTTCTGAAGGAGTAATCGGGCAAAATACGTCTTCTCCTCTGAGCTGGCGTATTCGAGTCTGAAACATTTTCTGCTTTTATAAATAAGACCCTGGGAAGTTTCTGTTTTATTACAGATGAGTCCCTGGGCAAAAACCTTTATAACTTTTTATCAAAAGCATATTTTTGAGTGATTCTTTTTCTGTCCTCTTCAAAATTTTGTCTAGTTTTTTATCAGATTTATTTGAAAATTAGAGTAAATTTCTTTGCACCTCTTTGTATTTACGATAGTGCGTGTATCCTCTTTATACCGTAGATACCGACGGAGGTGACGGGACCGCGAACTTCACTGAGCTAGGCTCCGACTATTCTGAACCAGGCAAGCATGTTTGAACTTTTGATATGATGAGTGTCTTGGCATGTTTTGCATTTAGTTAGTTTCATGGCATGTTGTGGAGCATACCGATGAACTATGTATTATGCATTGTTGAGACAAGTAAGTTCGATGATTCATACCTTGTTGAATGTGAGTATGCAAGGCCATGTGTTGGCATGAAGATGGGTAAGATGGCAGTGTTGTAGCATGCCAGTCTTAGGCCATGCAAGTTATCTTCAGTACCAACCCATATCGGTTGGGTTCATATCCATTTCCTTTCCCTGTACTACCACATGTTTCCCGAAAGGGATATGGTTTAGTAAGTCGCAAACCGCTTTCTTGGTACACAACAAAAAGGAGAGGCTGGGATGATGGTTCCATGGCCCTGGATTAAAGCCAGGCATCCAGTCAGGGGGCATGGGTGGTTCCGGTTGGGACCGAGAGGGGGGCACCCCTTAGAGCGCGTGTATATAAATTTGATCCCATGCTATTCGAGATTGTGATCTCCCCGTCTCAAAAGTTTTTCTTGGACGATGTTGAGGGTGATTCCTGGCATCGAGAGGTTGGATGGGTGTGTACTGGTTATCTGTGTTTCCTTCTGAAATACCGTAACGGAACTAGTCCTTGTGACTACGGAAATCCGTCGACTGTGGGGAATTTTTTTGTACAAACTCTGCAGAGCTCTATATCTTCAAATCATCTTATCTATATCCAAGTTCCCTGCTAACTGACATGTGCCAGTTTGGTGAGAGATTACCCTGTGGGACACATGAGCACTAGGACCGGTTAAATGTTTATTCTTGTGGATGGACTAACCCGTTTAATTCCATGAGTCGAATATATTTATGATGAATATAATGTTTCTTTATCAGTTAAAGCCCTTTATGTGGTGTCGCTCAGACGCCCGACTGTGGCATTTCTTTTAAAGCCCTTTATGTGGTGTCACTCAGACGCCCGACTGTGGCATTTCTTTTAAAGCCCTTTATGTGGTGTCGCTCAGACGCCCGACTGTGGCATTTCTTTTAAAGCCCCTTATGTGGTGTCGCTCAGACGCCCGACTGTGGCATTTCTTTTAAAGCCCTTTATGTGGTGTCGCTCAGACGCCCGACTGTGGCATTTCTTTTAAAGCCCTTTATGTGGTGTCGCTCAGACGCCCTACTGTGGCATTTCTTTTAAAGCCCTTTATGTGGTGTCGCTCAGACGCCCGACTGTGGCATTTCTTTTAAAGCCCTTTATGAGGTGTCGCTAAGACGCCCGACTGTGGCATGAATTTTCTTTCTTTTATTAATTTACCTTCGTGGCGTCGCTCTAGACACTCGATTGTTTTCTATTACTTTACTGTTGGGATCTCAGGCGGACTACCGCCGTCTCCCTTTTCATTCACTTGCCTTGCCTGCTACATTTTAAATATGCTTTGGAGGTTTAATCATGACGCACTCATGCATGCATTTGTTATATCTTACGTCCGAACTGTCTTGCGAGTACTTTCAAAGTACTCACTGGCTTGTTGATTTGGCCAGATGCTGACGAAGGTGATCTCATGGATGAAGAGTTCGATAGCAAATCCGACGCCTAGAGGAGTCCCAGTCAGTCTCGTGCGAACCTGGACTTGGTCACTATTTTATACCCGCTTCCGCAAACCAAATAAATTCATTGAGCCTCACCTCGACGCTCGATGGGATGTTAGTTTGAGAGTCACATATCCACTCCCCACTGTGTTACTCCACCTCTACCATATTTGCGAGTCAGTAGTATGCCACCACTCTCTTGTGTCATAAATCGCCTTTATGTATAAATATTGGCACGCTTGTAATAAATTGTTGAGCATCGTCAGCTCAACCCTATAATATATTTATGCTACTGGCTTATTGTATCAAAAGTTTGTCTGCCAGTGAGGAGGTTTCATCTCAAACTGGATTCTAAAGATCGGTTTCTCAATAAATATTTTTATTGGAAAACCGGTCGTGACACCAGGGGCTCAAGCACCCCATAATAAGGCGTGAGATGTTCGAACACTTTCATAAGTGCGGCACTCCGAACTTATAGCATTATATGCATCAGCTCCGAATCATGTCTTTGGTCAATAGTTGGGTTGGCCCGGCTCCCATGTTTTGGTACCTTACGTTCCGCTATATCGGCTAAGGTAGCGCTGGGAGAACTACTGCGATTGTGCCCCGGTTGAGCTGGGCTAAGCACCTCAGTAGAGAAAGCTAAAACTGACCGTCATGATAGTGCGAGAGCTGGTCGCTGTTCGAGAGGTTTCGAGTCCCTAAAGACTTATGCCGCTTAGAGCGATGAGTCGGCTTTGTCCGGCCTAGGCGTGTATAGCGCCCTGAACTTGGTCTTCCAAACACTAGGGGCTTCGCCGAAATTTAAAATTATAGAATTCTTTGGCTAAGTTAGAGTGATAACGCACTATAGTCTGATTGCCTTGTTCGTTGTGCTGAGCTCCTCCCTCGGAGGACCCAAGAATGGGAAAAAGAGTGCTCAGGTTTATCCCGAACACCCCAGCACTAGTGGCATGGGGGCAGAAGCCGACGACTCGCCATCTCTCAGATTTAATAAACGGCCGCATAGAAGGTAATATTTTAAATTAAAACAAGCATTGCATAACGCATATGAACAAGTTTTCAGTGTACAGGATAACACGAGCGAGTTTACTCAAATATTACATCGCTAGAACATTCATCCGCCACAAGGCGGGCACCCTTCAGGACGCCCTCATAATACATTTTGGGGTGGCGATGCTCCTTGCCCTGCGGTGGACCGTCCTTCACCAGCTTCTCCGCATCCATCTTGCCGCAGTGCACTTTAGCACGGGCAAGCGCCCTACGGGCGCCCTCGATGCAGGCGGAGCGCTTGATAACTTCAAGCCACGGACAAGCATCCACCAGCCGCCTCACCAGCCCAAAGTAGCTCCCAGGCATGGCCTCTCCAGGCCACAACCGAACTATGAGGCCCTTTATGGCCTGTTCGGCCACCTTATGGAGCTCCACCAGCTGCTTCAGCTGGTCGCTCAAGGGCACCGGGTGTCCGGCCTCAGCATACTGAGACCAGAACACCTTCTCCGTCGAGCTCCCCTCCTCGGCCCGGTAGAAGGCGGCGGCATCTGACAAGCTACGGGGAAATCTGCAAATGCTCCTGGAGAGCTCCGGACTCGGGTAAGTAACAAGTAATTCACTTTCACGTGCTTGCTTTGCATAAAGAATGCCTTACCCGCCGCTATCTTCTGCATCGCCTCAATTTCCTAGAGGGCTTTTTGGGCTTCGGCCTTGGCAGACTTGGCGCTTTCAAGGGCCGCCGCGAGCTCGGACTCTCGTGTCTTTGAGTCAAGCTCCAAACTCTCGTGTTTTTTCACGAGAGTCTGGAGCTCTTGCTGCACCTCGCCAACCCGCGCCTCATGTTTCTCCCGCTCGGTGCGTTCCGTGGCCGCCTTCTTTTCGGCCTTGGAAAGCGCTTGCTTCAGGGTCGCCACCTCGGTCGTGGCCCCTAGTACATCAATAATGACCCTGTCATTTTTTGCAACCGCATATTTTATATACTTACACAAGGCATTACGTACCTTGACTCTCCTCGAGCTGCTTCTTGGCAAGGCCGAGCTCTTGCTCGAACCGCTCGAGGTTCCGCTTCAGGGTGTCCACCTCCGCAGTAAGTGCGACAGAGGCCAGCAGCGAAGCCTGCATACGCATATTGACATAATTATGTTAGACTCCTGCGAATATTATTAGATCCTCTATTCGGCTTTTCCTTGTGAACGCCAAACAGAGCATCAGGGGCTACTGTCTATGCAGTAATATTTTCATATATTTTCTACATACCTCAAAGCCTGTCAACAGGCTGGCACAGGCTTCAGTCAGCCCGCTTTTGGCGGACTGAACCTTCTGGATCACCGCACTCATGATAGTGCGGTGCTCCTCATTGATGGAGGCACCGTTAAGCACCTCCAGCAAGTTATCCGGTGCCTCCGTTTGGGCGGAGGCCACCGGTGCAGTAGGCTCGCCCTTCTTCGTAGGGGGCCGCCTGCCGGAATCCGGAACCACTGAAGGTTTCGGTGCGGTGTCCGGCCCAAGGCCGGACTTGGAGCCCTTGGGAGCCCTGCTCCCTTTTTGCCTGCAGTCCAGAAGGTCGCCTTGTGGCGCCTCCAAGACCACCTCCCCTTGGTGTGGAACCTTTCTGGATAATACCTCGGCATTATCCATAGGGTGATGGGAGGAGGCGGCCGGAAGTGAAGTGCTGTTCACATCCGATGAACCCATGGAACCACTCGACGATATGTCGAGCCGGGCTCGGGCCAGACTGCATGATTATGTTCGGCGTCAGGAGAGGCTGTGCAACAAAGGAACACTATGAGTCACTCTGGTGTCCTAATACTTACGACTTCGCCAGGGGCATGGCCCTGGGCGGCCACTTCTCTTCGATGTCGGCGGCGTTGGTGGAGTAGCCCGGAGGAAGGGTCCTTCCCTTCTTGGACCCTCCGGCCTCCCCAGTTGGGGCGGCCTTCCTCTTCTTTTCTCCCCCCGCTGGGGAAGAAACCTCTCTTTCCTCCTCCTCGTCTTCATGGGAGGAGTGCGCCTCAGAGTCATCGGACGACGAGTCCGACACCACCGGGCGCCGGGAACTCTTTCGGGTTCCAGTGGCCTTCTTCTTGGCCTTCTTCTCCGCAACACATAGGGTGCCGGAACCAGCAGCTTCGCCAAGAGGGCGTCTGCCGGGCCTTCGGGCAAAGGAGCCAGACAGTTGACCTGCCCGGACGTCTCCTGCCAATCCTGTCAAAGGTACGGGAGCTTAGATCCCGCATGGAGTCAAACTATGGAAACCAAGCATCCTGTAAAAGGTAAAACCGCTTACCACGTTGGCTTGTCGCTTCGCACTGAATCCGCGATCCTCGGTAAGGGGAGGAGGAACCTCGACGCTCTTGAATAGCACCTTCCAGGCATCCTCATGGGTTGTGTCGAAGAGCCGGCTCAGAGTTTGGTGCTGGGCCGGATCGAACTCCCACAAATTGAAAGCCCGTTGTTGACACGGGAGGATCCGGTGGATGAGCATAACCTGGACTACGTTGACGAGTTTGAGCTTCTTGCTCACCAGGTTTTGGACACATGTTTGGAGTCCAGTCACCTCTCCCGAACTACCCCAAGACAGCCCTTCTCTTTCCAGAAGGTGAGCCGCGTGGGGAAGCCGGATCGGAACTCGGGGGCTGCAACCCATTCAGGGTCATGCGGCTCAGTGATGTAGAACCACCCCGATTGCCACCCCTTTATGGTCTCCACGAAGGAGCCCTCGAGGCATGTGACGTTGGGAATCTTGCCCACCATGGCGCCTCCGCACTCCGCCTGGAGGCCGCTCACTACCTTCGGCTTGATATTGAAGGTCTTCAGCCACAAGCCAAAGTGGGGCTGGATGCAGAGGAAAGCCTCGCACACGATGATAAACGCCGAGATGTTGAGGATGAAGTTCGGGGCCAGTTCGTGGAAGTCCAGGCCGTAGTAGAACATGAGCCCTCGGATGAATGGGTGGAGAGGGAAGCCCAGTCCGCGGAGGAAATGGGTGAGGAAAACCACCCTCTCATGGGGCCTGGGGTGGGGATGAGCTGCCCCTCATCTGGGAGCCGGTGCGCGATGTCGTCGGGCAGGTATCCGGCTCTCCTCATCTTCTTGATGTGTCCCTCCGTGACGGAGGAGACCATCCACCTGCCTCCCGCTCTGGACATGGTTGGAGAAGGTTGAGGTGGGAAATGCGGACTTGGTCGCTGGAGCTCGAGTGTGCGAAGATGGATGAGCAAAGGAGGAAGAAGGCGTGGATAAAAGGGTGAATCCTTATCCCCTTATATGGGCGGGCGAAGCTATGCGTCCCCACCAGCCTGGTAAAACTCGCTTATCCCCCAAGCGCCGTAATCAATGGCGTGGTTGGGTTACCCACGCCCGTATTGATGAGAATCCCGTGATAAGGGGACACGATCTCTGCTATGACAAGACGTGCCAAGGAAACCGCCTCACAAAACATGCTAAGGTGGGACAGTAAAAACGATTTGAATAAAGGCTTGGCTGTGGTGTGATGTCATGCTACTGAGTACGTCAGCAGATTAGATTTGTGTAAATATTATTCTCTCTATGGTAGTATGTGGAACTTATTTTGCAGAGCCGGACACTATCCTTGTATTCAAAATCTTCTATGAAGTACTAGATGATACCCCGCGCGTTGCTGCGGGAATATGTAAATACATATTTTATAGAGAAAATGTTATATAATGCTGGGTAATGTAATAATAATATAAATGAAATCATTTGCTCGTTGTATCAGGGATTGCCGCTTGTGCATAGTGAATCCCATTGATATGGAGTCTTAATACAAAGGAAGTGACACTAAGTAGATAAAAAAGTGATTCAGATACTTAAATTTGGGTATTATAGCTAGTCCTGATCCTTAGCACTCAATATGAAGAACCATCCTCGTCACTCATCAGTGTTAAGTATTTTTTCCATCTATAAAAGAATAAAAAATTTAGTTAGAATACAACTAACCGCCACTATATATCTGATGAGGGCCATGTATTGAATTTTCATGCTTCTATATTTGTCACGAGCTTTGCAAATGCGTATCAATCAGTGGTTTAAAAACTTGACTTATTGGAAGGAGCACTTGCCCAGTAACCAATTGGATGAGGCCATTGCAAACGTATATGCCAATAGCTGTGGTAAACAACATAATTCAAAATTTGAGGGAAATGATCTGCTCCTCAAGTGAATATAACACACCACGGTGAAAAGGCTTTATTTGGGAGAACCAAAATTCATGCTACCACCAAAATAAACCTTATATGAAAGAAAAGAGATTAATATATATAACATGACCTGCTTCTCAACTTTGGCAACCACTTGGCAGGTGTAATGCCATTAGACATCTATAATATTTCTGAAAAAGCATGAGAAAATTAGATATATATTAGCAATTAAACAATTCTCCAAGACAAACGTAAAAAAATTGCACTGCATAATTCAAGAAGAGCAAGTGATCTTATACAGAGGAAAGCACTAAGATTCAAATTATCCATGCAGTTCAAAATTGCAATCACATGCAATCAACTACCAAATAATCATGGAAGGTATTATTTTCACATGCTTTTAGTTAAGCAACCGATTTTCATTCATTTGAAGCAAGGGCAGATAGCACATTAGCACAACAGAATAGAGTGCCCTGCAGAATATTGATGAAAACAACACACTAATCAATGCAAACTGATAAATATACGTATGATATAATATTGTGGATTTCATTTTTTAATTTACCAACATTTGGCAAGCATCATAATAAGCTAACTGTATCACAACTTCATGACACCTTACTCTCAATTTTTTTTGCGAGATGACACCTTACTCTCTATGAACTGCATTTGTAACCATCCATGAGGAAATAACACACCACTATTATGATATGTTACTAATCATTTTCTTACCAGAAAGTGGCGTGGCAGAGTGCATGGCCATCACCATGGATGTGGCAATGATTCTGACAAGGGGAATCTTGGATGCCTTTGCTGAACTTAATCAATCTTCTGCTTCATTCGTTCCTCCCTCTTAATATGATTCTGACCAGGGCCATCACCATTGCACTATTGGAAGATTGACATATAATAGACACAAAGAGATCAACCAATGGACTGCTCCTGGAAGTATAGATCTAGACTTCTCTAAAGAAAACCCAATGGACAGATTATTATGAATAAAATGCAGCAGAGTAGATCATTCAGTCTTAATATACAATCGCAATACATATAAAATAACAGTTACCTTCAGACTTGATAATGTAAAAGGAATTCAGGAAATAGTGACGCATTATCAGTTTACCTTACAACATTAATACCCATAATGCAGTTTTGTTTGCATATTGCAATAAAATCCAAAAAAAGACTTCAGGTGGCAATAGTGATGTTGAGAAACAGATGACACATGGGTAAGAAAGTAAGTTTGGTAGAGGCGAGTAGATACCTGGTGCAAACAGACCCTCATCTTCATCTCCAACAGTACGCCACGCCAACCAGCTCGCCGCACTCCAGACCAAAGAGAAGGGATGGGGGGTGAGGGTTGTACGACGGGCGGTGGCAAGGTTGCTGGTGGCGCCACGCCGGCTCGATCGAGGTGGGGTGTCGTGGGCAACCGTCGGCGGGTGAAGCCAATGCGGACGGTGGATGTGGAAGGCCGGCCTAAGCTGAAGCGGGCCGCCCAAGATGCGCTGCGGGCGTGCGATGTTTTCGTCGAGCCGCGCCGCGGTGGAGGAGCATTGAACCTGATCTTGGTCTGGTTATGAGGTCGCGCGCGGTGAATCTCAGTTTTGGGGGTTGCTTCGTGAGATGGGGTGGGAAGATGAGGTGTTGGGAAGTAAAAGAAGATGCGTTGGGAGGCTCCTTAAAAGGCTCATCTGTTACAGAAGTCGAATAGGAAACGATGGGTCAGCGGACATCTCGGGTTTCAGTTAAACCGAGAGCCGTTGGTTTCGCTGTATTAGCGTGGATGAGGTGGTGGGCTTGAGTGAGGCTGCATGTGTGATTATGGCTGATTATAATTGGATGCTGAGGTGTCTATGCTGCATGTTGAGATAAATCAAGTAGTGGTGATGAACTTCTTAAGTATATAGCATTCGGAGGAGGAACCGGCTTTGCAATGCCGAAGACAATCTAGGCGTCGGACTCATCGTCATTGAATCCTGGTTCAGGGGCTACTGAGGGATTCCTGGATTAGGGGGTGTCCGGATAGCCGGACTATAACCTTTGGCTGGACTGATGGACTATGAAGATACAAGATTGAAGACTTCGTCCCGTGTCCGGATGGGACTTTCCTTGGCGTGGAAGGCAAGCTTGGCAATACGGATATTTAGATCTCCTTCCATAGTAAGCGACTCTCTGTAACCCTAGCCCCCTCCGGTGTCTATATAAACCGGAGGGTTTAGTCCGTAGGACAAGGATAACAACAATCATACCATAGGCTAGCTTCTAGGGTTTAGCCTCTCTGATCTCGTGGTAGATCTACTCTTGTACTACCCATATCATCAATATCAATCAAGCAGGAGTAGGGTTTTACCTCCATCGAGAGGGCCCGAACCTGGGTAAAAACATCATGTCCCTTGTCTCCTGTAACCATCCGCCTAGACGCATAGTTCGGGACCCCCTACCCGAGATCCGCCGGTTTTGACACCGACACCTTGCGTCTCTCGTTGTTACCCTGTGCATTGGCGTTGGCCACAAACTCCGGGTTACCATCGGCCTTATGCTTATTGCCTCCCTGATTCACTGGGTTATGCTGCTGACCTTTTCCATTGCCATTCTTATTTCCCTTCCCTGTCTTTTCCTCATCAGACGCGGGATCCTTGGTACTATCAGAATCGGCGTATTTGACTAGAGCCGCCATCAGCTGACCCATATCATTACAATCACGCTTGAGGCGCCCCAGCTTCTGTCTCAGCGGTTCAAATCGGCAATTTTTCTCCAACATTAAGACTGCAGAGCCGGCATCCATCTTGTCAGACGAATGTATTATCTCTTTGACCCGGCGTACCCAATGAGTGGTAGATTCACCCTCCTCTTGCTTACAATTAGTCAAGTCCACAATTGACATAGATTGCTTGCAAGTGTCTTTGAAGTTCTGAATGAACCGGGCCTTTAACTCCGCCGATGAGATAATGGAATTAGGCGGCAGGCCCTTCAACCAAGTTTGGGCCGTTCCATCCAACATCATGGTGAAATACTTAGCCATTCCGCATCACTGACCTCCAACAGCTCCATGACCATCTTATAGCTTTCTATCCACGCCCCGGGCTGTAAGTCGGCTCTGTAGTTTGGCACCTTTTGGGGTCCCTTGAAGTCCTTGGGCAGACGCACACTACGCAAAGCCAACACTAAACAAGGAACACCACCGGTTCTAGTGGCCACCCCTGCCTCAACAGAAGTCGTTGGATAGTCCGGAAAGGTTTGATGAGCCGCTAGTTGAGCTGCCCGCTCGTCTTGCTGACGTATCTTGTCCTGCACCGGGTTATAACCGCCGGGCTGATTATGGCGCTGGGTGTTGCTTGACAAAGCCTCCGACTCCATATGCCTGCTGTAACTTGGGCTCCGGCTTGGGCGAGGAGTTGAATGAATCATGTCTCGACTATAGGAATAAGCCTCCTGCTGAGCCAGAGCCGTCTGGACAAGTTCTCTGATCCTTCACGTCTCCACCGTTGTCGGGTCGTCGCCGTCCACTGGGAGAGCCGCCAAGCGTGCCGACGCTGCGATCAGGTTCTCCATAGGGTTAGAAAAATGACCCGGTGGTGTTGGTATGTAGCGGGGCCGGGCCATATTCCCATGAGGAGGCGCCACCACCCGAGGCTGAACCGGTCCCCCCGCTGCGGATGTTATGAACTGGTTTGCCTCTGGCGGGTTACTAGGGCCGGCTCCGGGTGTGGAGAAAAGGTTCCAAGGATCATAAACCGGAGGCAAACGAGATTGAGTTTTCTGGTGTCTCCTCCTCATCACCTCGTTAGATGCGTTCAGGCTCATCGTAAGCTGGAAGGCCTCTGACTGGAGCTGGTGTGCCCGTGCATCCAAAGCCGCCCGTTCTATGGCCAACCTGGTGTCCTCAGCTGCTAAGGCCTCCTTAGCCCGAGCTATTTCCTCATGTACCTGTGCCACCTCAGCATCGTGCTCTTCTTGACTTGCAGGAATAACGGTGGCGGTTAACAGGGTCGTCTGCTTGTCCATGAGATCAATCAGCACCTGAGCCAGCGGGCGCGCAGGGCCTCCTGCCCCGGCAGCTCCTGACCCAGACGTTATTACTGTTGCAGCCGTAGAGTTGTGGCCGGGTTGAGTACCAGCCATGAAGACCCCTACCCAGCTTGGCGGCTCAAAGGGGTCCGGAATACTGCTGCCATCGGAATAGCCCCCAAGCCTGCCATCTTGCAGTTGGTACAATGAATCAGTTTCACCAGTGGATGAATCACCATCGGAGTGGATGGCCGTCTCACCGCCATCTACGGACCTTTCAGAAAATTCTTCTCCGTGGATACAATCCACAAAGCACGCTTCATGGCGGGTTGAGCCCGGCCGGGTTGAGCGCGCTGAGCCATTTCGACAATGTCGGTGCAGTTGTACGGCTCACCAATCCGGCCGATGAAGACGTCGATTCCGCCGAAGGGGACCCGATACCCATACTCAATTGAGCCGGCGTCGGGGCCCTAGCCTTCGTCGTCGATGTAGATCTTGCCGCGACGACTCTTGGTCATCCGGCCCACAGTGTATCCCTTGAGCCCTTCAAAGTTGCCCTTCGAGAACTCAAATCCACCGTGCGCTGGCCCCATGGTGGGCGCCAACTGTCGTGGAATTGTCACGGCAGATGTCCTCTTGCAAGGACTTAGTCGTGGAGCCATCGCAACTAGGAAACTTAAAGGGGTTAACAGGATAAGGGACACGAGAGAGGTTTTATACTAGTTCGGCCCCTTACGATGAAGGTAAAGCCTACGTCTAGTTGGTTTGGTATTGCTAGGGTTTCGATGACCAGGGAGCGAGATACACTATGCCCGGCTCTCGATTAGATGTTACTTGCCCTAAGCCACCTGTCGGATTTCAGGTTCTGGCAGACCCTTGAGGTTCGAACAATGGGGTGCGCGCGGAAATCTCTCCCCTACCGTTCTACGTCCGATCTCCTCATGCGAACTAAGCTGGAAACGATGAACAACACAAGGGACACGAGATTTATACTGGTTCGGGCCACCGTTGTGGTGTAATACCCTACTCCAGTGTGTGGTGTGGTGGATTGCCTCTGGGGCTGATGATGAATAGTATAGAGGAAGAACAGCCTCGCGAGGGGTGTTCTTGAGCTGGTGCGGTGTGTTCTACTTGGTCTCTCTATCTGATTCCCCTGCCTATGTCTAGATGCCTCTAACTGGATGCCTCTACTCTGTGGTAGCTAGCTCTATATATAGAGGCCCTGGGCCTCTCCCCAAATAATGAGCGGGAAGGGCACCAACAATTGGCCATTTTGAAGGGGAACATCTAGTACAAGTTATCCTGACCAAAGGTGGTCTTCGGCTGCCAAAAGCACTGGTAGTGACGCCGTCTTGGGCTCCACGGTGACCTCCGTCCGGCCGTCCGGCTGGTCTTGGTCTCGTTGCACCAGAATGGTAACCTTTGCCTGATACCTTGGCTTGCGCTTGCCCCCTTTGCACCGAAGGGGAAACAAGGGCTCTGCGCAAGCCGGCGCCCGCCTGGTCTTGATTCGTCATGGCTTGCGTCATTGGATCCTCGCGAGGTACCTCGCCTTGATCTCTCCGCCTCCTCGTGAGCCTGCCTGATGAGGCTGCCTCTGAGGAAGCTTCCTGTCGTCCGCCCCGCAAGGCTTGGCCCCTCGCGAGGGTCTTGAGCTTGAGATAATGAAGATGGGCCGCGCTGGGCCCCCACTTGAGCCACGCCGCAGGCCGCAGGCAGGCAAGTCTGGGGACCCCCGTTCCCAGAACGCCGACAGTAGCCCCCGGGCCCAGGGCGCGCGCGGGCTTGACTTAGCAGAGAGGCGAAGGGGCAAGCGCGAAGCGCCGCGGGCCCCAAAAGCCCGCGGCCTTGGGCGCCGCGTGGCGGTTGATTGGACGTGGGCGGCTGCGCTTCCCACGACGCCTCGGCAACTGCTCGACTTGACAAGTCCCTGCATGCAGAGAAACGGGTCATGATTACCTGCGATCGTAGTGCTCGGCGGTTGGTCTTCTCCGGCTATAAGTACGGGGCTGTGTGAGCTCCTTCAGTTCATCCCTTCCAGCCACTCCTTCTCTTCTTCTTCCTTGCCCTTGCTTCTTCCTGCGCCAATGGCACCGATCCGCCAGTTTTCTATGGAGGAGAAGGGAAAGGCCCCCCCGAGAGGGTCCTGACCCTCTTCCGCTGAAGAAACGGCCAGTCCCCTGCCGCCGTGATGAATGCGCTTGGCAGGAGGAGTCGAGGCCCTGGTACGAGCGGCCACCGCATGGGTTCCCACTGCCCTTGTATGCCCGCATCGTGGGCCCTAGGGAGGAGGGTGCCGAGCGGCACCGACAGCGCCGCCGTCGATGCCGGCGAGTCACAGTGGTGCGAGTCGTTCCTCCTGGAGTTCACGCTGAGTGCTCCTCTCGCGAGCTTGTGGTCCACGCCGCCATGCCTCCAAGCTCTTGGATCCGCCTTCCTCCCTCCTTCGCCTTCGAGATGCCGCCGAGCGGGGCGTTGGAGCTCTGGCTGCAGCATGCCGACTGCGGCACCCCTGCAACCGGAGCGGAGGTCGCGATCGTTGCTCCGGGCAAGGTCTTCATGACCCGGGGCTGGGGTGAGATCGTCCGGGTCTGCCGCGCGGATGGCGCCCTCGTGATTCATCTTGAATACGACGGCGCCTCCCTGATGTTCTTCAAGGTCTTCAATGCTGAAGGACGCCGGCTGGAGTGTTGTCCCAAGGGAAGCGGCAGCAACGAACTGGCGAGGACCTGGCTGGCCCGTCGGCCTTCCAGCAGCTCCTCGGGTAGCAGCGGAGGAGCTAAGGACTTCAGCAGCTCCCCCGAGCTTCTCGCGACTCCGGAGACGAGCGACGACAGCTACGAGCCTCCGAGCGCACGCTGAGTTCGGAGCGGGGCAGCTGCATCGGGCCGCCAACGCCACTGATCTGGATGGGGTTGGCGCCGGCGCCAGGCAGCCCACTGTTGGTGATGGCGTCGATTGCGGAGGTGCTAGCAATTAGCGTTCCTTAGGATTATCACCTTTTGTTCCCTGTGAGGAATCAAAGCAACACCCCGCGGGGGTATGTAAGGCGTCTGCCATGTCTTTTGTGAAAGTTATATCCTTAGTATGAATCGATGCGAGGTGCTTGTCCTGTCGTGAAAGTTATATCTTTTGAGTTGGTGTAGTTCCTCGACGAGGCGCTCGGCCCGAGAGGTGGTAGCCGAGGTGCTGCCGGGTCAGGTCCTCGCGAGCTTCTTCCCACTCCCCCGCACTTCCCTTAGTGATATACGTCCTCAGGTCCCGGCCCTCGAGCGAGCTCAGCCGCCGCTGGTATGACAGGTCACGATGTCGTGGGTCAAGGCCAGGGGGTGAGGGCTGGAGAGCCAGTAAGAGCCCATGCGCCGCGATGCTCAGGATCCCCCCTTTAACGTGAAAGCGGTCCGCACCGAAGAGAGGGAGAGAATGCTCGCGATGTCCCCAACGTTGCTCGTGAGGTAGGTCCTGCACGCCAACCACGATGATAAACAAGACCTGCCACTATGGTTGCCAGCCAACCTTGGGTTGCTCCGAGGGAGTAATTGGGGCACTGAGGGCCTGGTGAGGTGGCGCCTTGCGGGTCTGCCGCGGCCAAAGCTCGACCACCCAGATTTATCGGTGTTGCAGGGACGGACCCATGCGCAAGTGCCATGCCAGAGCGAGCGGCTCCATAGGTAGGCATCAATCGAGCAAGTGATTAGGGCGAGTATGTTAAGCACGCAGGAGGGAATTCATTTCAGGTAGATGCAGGAAAAGCAAACGCCGCTGGGCCGGGCCCGAGCAGCTTGGGGATGATGCAGCCCGAGGGGCACCCCCAACAAGATAAGTAAAGAGCATAAGCAAAACGAATGCATGCCGCGGGGACGGACCCACGCGTCTTGGGAATGATGCGGCCCTGCGGGCGCTCCCAGCTGAAAGTAAAACTCTGAAAGATGTCACCTGATGCTGTTGAAGATGAAGCGATGCTGAGGAAGCCGGCGATGCGCGGTGAAGACGTCGGCCCTCACGAGCCCCCAGGCCCAGGGGCCTCGGGAGGCTCCGGTGGCACAGGTGGGTCCTCGAGATCCCAAAATAAGGATATGAACATGTTGCATTAAATTATCTTCTTGCCAATACCGATCCTTGGATTTGCGCCTAGGGGGTGATCTTGGTGCTTTTGCATTAGTTGGTCGATAAGCACAGTTCTCCTCACTTATCTTCTGATATTTTCCAATAGTTGTGCGAAAGTGACTTTCGGCTCCTTACCTTTGTGCTTACATCAGCCTTTGTTTTCTTTGGTTGTGCTTGCACCGGTCTTTGGATTTTCTTGTTGCCCCCCAGTCCTTGGCGTCTCCATTGTAGCTTCGATGGAATTCTCGCCCTCAAGATTATGTTCATTATGCTCTTCAACAACTTCTTTACTTGAAAGCTTGATCCCATCACCTGCAGTTTTTACCTTCTCTTTAAATGGATCACCTTGAATCAGCCGATGCAAAAACCTTTTACCATCGGGACCAATTGGAATAGACTCGTTATCTCTTGGTGTCTCAACAAATTTCAATCGTCCTTTATCAATGGCCGATTTAACTATTTGACGAAACATATTGCAATCCTCAATACTATGCTTGAATGAATCATGCAACTTACAATAAATTTGTCCTTGGATAGATGGCTTGACATGGTGATCAAGAATTCTAACGTAATTATTTTTCAACAACAAATCAAAGATTTGATCGCACATGTTTGAATCGAAGGTATACATTTTGTTTTTTAGCCGATCTTGGTGTGCGAACGGCTTTGGAAGTAAGCAAATGAATGGTTCAGATTTAGAATCTCCCCATTCGGCTATGCATTGTGTTTTACACCCTATCTCCGATGTATTTGGATAATATATTATATCAGCGTCGGATTTCTCAAAAGAATTTGACCTTGACTTTAAATTTCTGAAACGAAAATAGTTAGAATACACATGTCTCAACTGAGACCAAGTGCAAGCCAAGTAAGAAACAAGCAAAGCTACCCAATTAGATATGACATTTTGATAAAGCAATGGGGAAAACTTTGGCTGCAATAATAGGTCACTATCGGTCTTTATAAATGGCACAATAGATTGACCGATATGTTCTATAACAGTTTTATTGCTAACAAGTAATTTTCCCTTCGTCATTGGGATTTCAAAATTACTTATGAGAATTTCTCTTATAGAAGCATCAACAATAAAGTTGCGACCAAATCAGAAGATATGTAAATCACTTGCTAGACATACCTTTTCAAAAACGTTGGGAGAGCATGATGGTTGCATTACTTGAACGATAGGTTGTTCCTCTTTCGAATAGCTCCCCAACACCTTGTCATCCTGTTTTCCTAGAATAGATTCGGCATATGTAATATTTGATTCGGTCTTTTCAATAGCCGAATTAACTTTGTTATCCGAATCACCATCTTTTTTGATAATTCTATCAACACCCAATGCTTTCTATTTTTGACATAATCTAGCTTGAATTGCAGCAGAATTAATAGGCTTTCCCTCTTTTATTAATTCATGTAGAACAACATTGCATTCGTCCCAAAAAAGACGTAAGATTTTTCTTAATGATCCAATCTGGATAGAATTGCCCCCGACACTTTTAGACTATTTTGGTAACGAGATGTCACCAAAATTCTGTAATTTTGCAGGGGAAACATTGTATGCTATGATACTAGGTGAAGACACACGTGATCCTATAGAATTTTCACTTATTCGGCTTTTAGCGTGAAGGTGCGAAGCCGAATTATGAATACCCATAGTTGCATACGGTGCCAAACAATTAGTAGCATGAGATGTAGCATATGATGATTGAGGGTAATTGGTCGAATAACTAGTAGTAGCATGGCCAATTCCTGTATCCACCGGCATGTTTTGATTAACATATTGCAAACTAGTTGCCGATGAATACAAATGTGAAACACTTTGTTGCATACTATCAGAAGTTCCTATGTGAAGTGTTTCAACTTGATTAACGGAACTCATCATGTTGTTCATCGGCATATGGATTTGTGCGGCTGCCGATGCATGGGAGTTCGTATACATATGTTCCATCTTGCTAAAATTATATGAGGTGGAAGCATGGAGATTTTGTTGCGTCGGCTCATGCACATAATTAGATGCATGATTGATAAAGCTAGGGCTAGCCGATACATTATGCTCATTAAACGATCTAGCAACAACATATGCATTATTTGCATCTACACAAGTGAATTGGGTATTCATGTTACCTTTGTAGATTGCAAATCTTAGATGACAATCTCTTCGTAGCAAGAACGGGCAGGAGACCGTTCAAAGCTTCTTCCCCAGCGGAGTCGCCAAAAAGTGTGTTCGCACACAAACACGTCACCGTGTACCTCCAACGCCGAGGGTGATGCACCGCAGCTCACGTCTAAGGAGACCCGTCCGGAAGCGCGGTACGCAAGCAATCTGGCGGGTGCTTTTGTGGACCCGAAATCCCACACGCCCGGGAGGGACCCCGTCAGGGCGCGCGACGGCTATGGGCTGCCCTAGGTCGACCTGATCGCCCCTAGGGCCTCGAGGTTCGCCGCCCTGCAACAAGGAGAACAGACGAAGAACGAGGAAGAAGAAGAACTAGGGTTAAGGAGAAAGATAAAAGATAAAAAGTGATAGATGATTTGATCGATTGTGTGTTGTTCAATCGGTCGTCACCCCTTAGGTATATAAGAGGCGGCTGGACTTCCCGTGTAAGGAAAAGGCTTGGATTCACGTCCAAAACCCTAGTCAAATTCGGATTGGTTTTGTCCGAACTTTTAAAAACTGTTCGGTTTAAACTGGCTGCACCTTGCAGGTAATTTTTGAGGTGGTAAACGACCTCGGATGAAAACAAGCCTAAAAGAGATCTTGAACGTTTGGACGAGGCGAACAACTTTCATGTTGAACACTTTTAGAGCTGAGATCGTCTTCAATGGCTAATTGCTCACGCATTATATCAGACATCCATCAACATGTGTCTGATGTCCAGCGTAATATATTGATCCCTAGTTGGTCCTCGCCATATTGACTGTAACTTTTTCATACGAACTCGGATTGAGCTGATTTATATATGAAAATCAATCGCCTCGACGATACGAAGACAATTCACTTAGAGTGCTCCTTCATCCGAGGCCATCTTGAGGGTGTAATCAGCCGAATAGTGTTCTAGATACAAAATCTCAGTACTTCGAACACAACTTCGGCCTTAGAGATGAGACCGGATGGCTATGACCCAAATATCAAAGTTTCTCGTTTTGACGATACGGAACTTCCTTACTTTGAGCACTTTTCCATTTAAGGCCTTCTTAGTTATATTTTCGATCATGCCAAAATCTGGTGTCAACAAGACGCCACCACGAGCTGTGTCCTCCTCGCGATGGGCGACCACCATTGGCAGGAAGGGGCGATGCCGTCCACCAGCGCAGCGAGGCCGCTGGTGTTGCAACGCAACATGAAGACCGGAGACGTGCGCCGCTCGCCGCCGATGCTGCAACATACCACGCAGGGGCAGGTTGGGCAGCTCGCCGCCGGTGTTGCAAGGTGTTGTGATAAGATGCAATGGAGCTCCGTCAGGGATGCAATGAAGCACCGCCGGCGCTGCAATGGAGCTTCGTCGGGCGTCACCGGTGCTGTTGCCGCACCGCCGACGCTGCAATGGAGCTTCGTCGGGCGTCGCCGGTGCTGTTGCCACGCCACCGACGCTGCAATGGAGCTTTGTCGGGCGTCGCATGTGCTGCATCGGAGTTGTTGTCGCGCTGCCGGGGCTGCAATGGAGCTTCGCCGGTGAGGCATGAGGTCGTCGGGTCACCCGTGCTACGATGTCGAGGCGGCCGGTGATGCAATGAAGCCTCGTCGCCGGGCACTGATGCTGCAATGAAGTCTTCGTCGCAGGCCGCCGGCCACCGGCGCTGCAATTAAGCCAGTCGTCGCCGGTCACGGGTGATTCTCCTACTCGGTAGTAGCGCTAGAGGGTTGACCCCATCCCTGGTGCTGCTCGCCGGCAACAAAAGCTATGATGCGTGACCCATAGATGGAAGCGATGATTGACGAGGAATCTGGCGTCTCTATCTAATTCATCCTAGTTAAGCGAATCGGACAGCATCCTAGGCGGCTTAAACTTGGACAAAATCAGCCGCCTGATTTGTAGCAGGCGCCTTCAATTATTTATTTCCCAAGAAGGCTTGTTCGTAGGTAACTTGCTCACATATTTAAACTGATGAGATTCAGTGTTAGAAAGCAAGGTGGGACTATCTTTTTAATGAATATAAATTATAACATGAAAAGGCTGATTAGGAGCCCACTTGAACCTTGGTGGAGCTGCGTGGATGGGACGACCTTATATAGCTTGGACGTGTTGGTCTTTTTGGATTGGAAGAGTGCTAGACTTGTTGTGTTGATCACTAATCTAAACGATCTTATAAAAGTTTACAGAGGGAGTACATTATTGTAACCTTTATATATGAATCTTAATAAACTTCCTACTTGCTCACAAAAAATATGATTATTTCCCTATATCTAATTTCAAATGGGTCTATCTTTAACACTCTGCATATTTTGAAATTGATTACTATAATACATTAGCAATTTTAAAAATTAATGAGCCCCAATGACAATTGAGAATTAAATTATTTTTATGTAAGGGCATGCCCTGAACTTGGTACTTGGAAGCTATACCTGAATGAAACCATAGGTAAATATAGGATTGTATTGTAGCAAAACATACTTTCAGCAAGTATGGTAATGGTGTGAGTCATTATCATTTCTCATAAACATAAAGACTGATTATTTACACAACAAAATTAATAAAGCACTATTGTGTAGGTACATAAGTAAAGAGAATAGGCAAGCGCCATTGGGTTATTTTCTGAACAAAAGTCCGCTGATAAAAATAATCAAACCCTGACCATCCCATGCAGAATGAGTAAATGGACAATCTCTGGTAACATCACAAGATTTCTTAACTTTGGCATGAACAAACCTTCAACACCGAGTAGCATATAATCCAATCACGAAAAAAAAGAAAAAAAAGCATAGCTGGGCAAGCCCTAATGAATGAGCTAGCCTGCATCATCAAAGAAGGGGGGGAACTGTTAAAAGGATGTCCCTTGTGAAAATTAATAAGGACTGCATGCTTGTAAAATCTTTTATTTATGGAGAAGTGGGCATCACATATAGTTGAATGCCAATAAGTTCGATTTAGTAGAAGGGGATCATTTGCTTGGACGAAGATGTTGCAATAACGGACGCCTCGCATAATGAGCTGTGCTCTGTAAGGAAAGTACAGCCCCTTCCTTGATGAAATGACGTTGTTTCATCGATTCCTTGTACAACCAACAAAACACTTTCAAGAACACTAAAAAGTATGTATGATATATGAGTGTATCTTGAAAGAAAAAAAATGAATACCACCTGGTAGAAACAAATCACGCATTTAAATGTCTAAGCAAAGCGGGACATGCAAAAAAATCCAAAGAGAATAATACCATGGCTTTAATGCTCCAATCACTATTCTGGGATCTTGTATCAGACATGCTGCTGCTACTGTCACCACTCCTGTCAGATTTTTCTGGGCTTCTCCCAGCTGATTACCCAGAATGCCCCAACTTTCTTCTTCACTGTTTCATCAAAATGATATTTGCACTCTCCAATACTAAATTATTATGAGGTTAAGCAAGTTGTAACTTCAAGTTTAGAAGATCAGCACTTCTAAGCTTTTCACTAATGTATTTCAGGAGATGCGGCAAAAATAAACCAATGCAAGTTAAGGATCTCAATCATCTCAGACTAAGTACATAAAGCACTTTGATGAAGCAAACATGCCAAACCATGAATCGTATAGGTCAAGAAGCTTTACTCATGTCCACCAACGGCGCCTCACTGACGACCTGGCCTGGTGGTTGGTGCCATTGTAGTCTGCACGAGCAATCATCATCACACGTAACTTCTGATCTAATTATTCAGAGTGCTCTTTCTCATCTAGCTGAAGAATCTCTTCCCCTGGAAAAAAAATATGCAAACTCCCTAAGTAAAATAAAAGCAAAGGCATAGACAGAAACAATTTCTTCCCTGTCAACTGAAGCTCGATGGAAAAAAGCAACTTCTGATCTAATTAATCAGAGTGCTCTTTCTTATCTAGCCGAAGAATCTATTGCCCTGGAAAAAAGAACTGTATGAACTCCCTAAGCGAAAGAAAACCAAAGGCACATATAGAAACAATTTCTTCCCTGACAATTGAAGCTCAACAGAAAATGGTACGTTCGACCAATCAATTATTGCCCAGTGCCTTCGACCAATCAATTATTGCCCAGTGCCTTTGAAGAACTATTGCTGCCTCAAGCCCTCAACTTTGTCCACCTGCTAGTTTCTTCTATGGCTCGGGAGCATGCATTCTTATACAGATTGGTCCCATAGGAACAAAAAATGGACCCCAAGACTTAGTAGGCACAAGTGATCTTTGAGAAAATAAATGGGTTCCACAAGCTCACAAGAGGCATAAACGTAAGAAAACAATCAGAACCCGTATATGGTCAACAAAGGGCATTCAAGTATCCATGATCTCATGAAAAAGTATCCATGATCTCGGGGCAAAAGCAAATACAGTCAGTTGCTAGATCCATGAATAGCTCATTATCAGTAAAGAATTAAGGAGTCAGCATGAACTACCTAAAGCAGGGCAGACCAAAAAGAATGCCAGATTAGAAGGATCAGTTTCCCCTAAACAGTACATTGGGTGATAAGAAATGTATCATGCACATGCAGTGAAAATATACTTAATGCAAACCATTGAACTGAAAATCTACACGGGTACACTTTTTCGGCAAATGTAGCGAAATACATGGGAGCTTTATATAGACGTACCAAACCATAAGAAGCAACCAGTTGAATACCAACATAAACCAACTCTCATCGCCCCTCGCCTGTAACTCTGGACATAACTGTAGCATTCTGTTGCTTAACAAAAATAATGATTGCATGTAGGCCTGCAGATGCTACACCCAGAAAAGAAAAGGTGAACTTCACAAATCTCGGCATGGAAATGTGAATTTAAAATCAATGTAATAAGGAATGAGTCACCCAAAAGTGGATTTAAAAAGATTTGCATGGAAATTTCACGAGGATTACTTCCCAATCTTTAGAAACTGAAGCATGTATCATCATCAATTCACTTGCACAATTCAATTTTATATTTCATTATCATTTGGACACATCAATGGAACACCAATTACTTATCTAAGGTTCATGTTTGCATAGATAAACCACAACTCCTAGAAGTGCAAGGCATCAGAAATTCATCTGCAGAACACTGAAACCCAAAAGTAAGAGTTGTGACCACTGTTTTAAATAGCCCGCTATAGCTCCGCTATAGCACGCCATAGCGTTTACAAAACGTCTTGCGCTAAGAGACTTTGGTCCAAACAAATGAACAAACATTTTAAATAGCGCGATATAGCTCTGCTATAGCACGCTATAGCATTTGAAAGAGGTCTGCCGCTAAGATGCTTAGCGCGCTATTTAAAACTATGGTTGTGACCCAGTTGTTGTTTATCAGCTGGTTTGTGATGATCTTCGCCTCTACAGGGAGGCCTTTCAGGAGTGATCGCTTTAGTGTTTTGACAGGATCTGGAGATGTACATAGTTTGGGGTCTCCCTCCTGTCACTTTTAAGAGTGTGTTTTAACTCTGTAAGCTGATTTCCTCAGCCCATTGTAGAGCCATTCCCCCTTCTTAACTGAAAAAGCAGAGCTCCTACTGTTCACGGTCAAGAAAAATGCAATATATATATATGTATATATGGTGGAGCTAATGTATAATATATGTCTGGTTTGGTTTGGTTGCTAATTAAGTAAGCTCACTGTTCATGAATTACTCGAAATCAGTTTTCAGTGTACACAGATGGATCGTTACTTAATAGCCAGGAATCAGGATTTCGCAAGTGTGTGTGCTTATTTGGAAACAAACTTTGGGAAAGTGCAGCAAGCAGAAGAAGATATGGTTCTAGAATTTCTTCCTGTTGGTACAAAATTGTCTAACTTTCTACACTAAATTCCCTTAAAATTCTAACAACTGCATCCAGCAGCAGCCGCCGCAACCATCCAAAATTCTCTTGAATACAACCTTGTGCAATCGCTAGTGTGTAGCTAAGATCAACACTAAACTACACGAGGCTCCAATTTCAACCAGACAAATCTAATCAAAGGTAACAAATTAATGGGGAAGGGAGAGGGGATGTAGCTTACGAGTGAGGAAGAGATGAATTAGGAGATGGCGAAGATGCAGACAGCCTAGGAGATCAGGGAAAGAATCGTTAGAGAGAAGGCCGAGGGGATAAGGCACGCGAGGGGAACGGGCGAAGGCCGACGAAGACGACGAAGGATAGCTTACCTCGCTAGCGTGATGCTGCGTGCTGTATCCGCGGTCCTCGGAAGCGGATGCGGGAGCCCCAGCGCCTTTGATTAGCACCTTCCAGACATCTTCATACGACGTGTCGAAGAGCCTGTTAAGGGTTTGGTGCTGCGCCGGGTCGAACTCCCACAAATTGAAATCCCGTTGTTGGCACGGGAGGATCAGACGAACGAGCATGACCTGGACTATATTGACCAGCCGGATTGGCTTGTCTACCAGGGACTGGATGCAGGTCTTCAGTCCGGTCACCTCTTCCTCGTTGCCCCACGACAGGCCCGTCTCTTTCCAGGACATAAGCCGCGTGGGGGGTCCGGATCTGAACTCGGGGACTGCGACCCATTTCGGATCGCGTGGCTCGGTGATGTAAAACCACCTGGCTTGCCACCCCTTTAGGGTCTCCACAAAGGAGCCCTCGAACCAGAGGACGTTGGCTATCTTGCCAGCCATAGCACCTACACAAACAAATAAATCCTCGCAACCAACGCAATAAAGGGGTTATCAATCCCTTCACGGTCACTTACGAGAGTGAGATCTGATAGATATGATAAGATAATATTTTTAGTATTTTTATGATAAAGATGCAAAGTAAAATAAAAGGTAATAAAAATAGCTAAGTGTTGGAAGATTAATATGATGGAAGATAGACCCGGGGGCCATAGGTTTCACTAGAGGCTTCTCTCGAGAGCATAAGTATTACGGTGGGTGAACAAATTACTGTTGAGCAATTGACAGAATTGAGCATAGTTATGAGAATATCTAGGTATGATCATGTATATAGGCATCACGTCCGAGACAAGTAGACCGACTCCTGCCTGCGTCTACTATTATTACTCCACACATCGACCGCTATCCAGCATGCATCCAGAGTATTAAGTTCATAAGAACAGAGTAACGATTTAAGCAAGATGACATGATGTAGAGGGATAAACTCATGCAATATGATATAAACCCCATCTTGTTATCCTCGATGGCAACAATACAATACGTGCCTTGCTGCCCCTACTGTCACCGCGAAAGGACACCGCAAGATTGAACCCAAAGCTAAGCACTTCTCCCATTGCAAGAAAGATCAATCTAGTAGGCCAAACCAAACTGATAATTCGAAGAGACTTACAAAGATAACCAATCATACATAAAAGAATTCAGAGGAGATTCAAATATTGTTCATAGATAAACTTGATCATCAACCCACAATTCATCAGTCTCAACAAACACACCACAAAAGAAGATTACAACGAATAGATCTCCACAAGAGAGGGGGAGAACATTGTATTGAGATCCAAAAAGAGAGAAGATGCCATCTAGCTAATAACTATGGACCCGAAGGTCTGAGGTAAACTACTCACACATCATCGGAGAGGCTATGGTGTTGATGTAGAAGCTCTCCGTGATCGATGCCCCCTCCGGTGGAGTTCCGGAAACGGCCCCAAGATGGGATCTCACGGGTACAGAAGGTTGCGGCGGTGGAATTAGGTTTTTGGCTCCGTATCTGGTAGTTTGGGGGTACGTAGGTATATATAGGAGGAAGAAGTATGTCGGTGGAGCAACATGGGGCCCACGAGGGTGGAGGGCGCGCCCAGGGGGTGTAGGCGCGCCCCCTACCTCGTGCCCTCCTGGTTGATGTCTTGACGTAGGGTCCGAGTCCTCTGGATCATGTTCGTTCCGAAAATCACATTCCCAAAGGTTTCATTCGGTTTGGACTCTGTTTGATATTCTTTCTCTGCGAAACTCTGAAATAGGCAAAAAAACAGCAATTCTGAGCTGGGCCTCTGGTTAATAGGTTAGTCCCAAAAATAATATAAAAGTGTATAATAAAGCCCATTAATGTCCAAAACAGAATATAATATAGCATGGAACAATCAAAAATTATAGATACGTTGGAGACGTATCAAGCATCCCCAAGCTTAATTCCTGCTCATCCTCGAGTAGGTAAATGATAAAAACAAAATTTTTGATCTGGAATGCTACTTGGCATAATTTCAATGTAATTCTCTTAATTGTGGTATGAATATTTAGATCCGAAAGATTCAGGACAAAAGTTTAATATTGACATAAAAATTATAATACTTCAAGCATACTAACTAAGCAATTATGTCTTCTCAAAACAACATGGCCAAAGAAAGTTATCCCTACAAAATCATATAGTCTGGCTATGCTCTATCTTCACCACACAAAATATTTAAATCATGCACAACCCCGATGACAAGCCAAGCAATTGTTTCATACTTTTAGTGTTATCAAACTTTTTCAATATTCACGCAATACATGAGCATGAGCCATGGACATAGCACTATATGTGGAATAGAATGGTGATTGTGGAGAAGACAAAAAAAAGGGAGAAGATAGTCTCACATCAACTAGGCGTATCAACGGGCTATGCAGATGCCCATTAATAGATATCAATGTGAGTGAGTAGGGATTGCCATGCAACGGATGCACTTAGAGCTATAAGTATATGAAAGCTCAACAAAAGGAACTAAGTGGGTGTGCATCCAACTCGCTTGCTCACGAAGACCTAGGGCATTTTGAGGAAGCCCATCATTGGAATATACAAGCCAAGGTCTATAATGAAAAAAAATTCCCACTAGTATATGAAAGTGATATCATAGGAGACTCTCTATCATGAAGATCATGGTGCTACTTTGAAGCAAAAGTGTGGTAAAAGGATAGTAACATTGTCCCTTCTCTCTTTTTCTCTCATTTTTTTTATTTGGGTCTTTTCTTCTCTCTTTTTTATGGCCTCTTTTTTTTGTCCAGTGTCTCATCCCGACTTGTGGGGGAATCATAGTCTCCATCATCCTTTCCTCACTTGGGACAATGCTATAAAAATTGATGATCATCACCACACTTTTATTTACTTACAACTCAACAATTACAACTCAATACTTAGAACAAAATATGACTCGATGTGAATGCCTCCGGCGGTGTACCGGGATATGCAATTAATCAAGAGTGACATGTATGAAAGAATTATGAATGGTGGCTTTGCCACAAATACGATGTCAACTACATGATCATGCGAAGCAATATGACAATGATGGAGCGTGTCATAATAAACGAAACGGTGGTAAGTTGCATGGCAATATATCTTGGAATGGCAATGGGAATGCCATGATAGGTAGCTATGGTGGCTGTTTTGAGGAAGGTATATGGTGGGTGTATGATACCGGCGAAATGTGCGCGGTATTAGAGAGGCTAGCAATGGTGGAAGGAGGAAAAATGCGTATAATCCATGGACTCAACATTAGTCATAAAGAACTCATATACTTATTGCAAAAATCTACAAGTTATCAGAGCAAAGTATTACGCGCATGCTCCTAGGGGGTAGATTGGTAGGAAAAGACCATCGCTCGTCCCCGACCGCCACACATAAGGAAGACAATCAATGAATAAATCATGCTCCGACTTCATCACATAACGGTTCACCATACGTGCATGCTACGGGAATCACAAACTTTAACACAAGTATTTCTCAAACTACTCAACTAGCATGACTCTAATATCACCATCTTCATATCTCAAAACAATTATCTAGTATCAAACTTCTCATAATATTTTTTTTGACTATAAACAGTAGGGTAAAACCCCACTGCAATTTTTATAATTATAGAGCATAGTAATAAGTAGTCTTAAAGGCTTGAGATAAGCCCACAGAAAGAGAAAGTAAAAAAGAAAGAAAGAAAAGAAAAGAAAAGAAAACTAAACAACTAAAAAAGAAAGAGAAAAAGAAAAAGAGAAAAAAAGAAAGAACTAGGCTAAGAAAATAAGAAAATTACAACAGGGCCTCAAGCCAAAGAGTGAATTGTCTCTTATGCTTTTTCTTCATTCTGAACCTTAAAAGCTTGAGCTCCTCAAGGAAAATGAACTTCCATCCTTGAAAAGATGGTGCAATTCTTTCAAAAAAAATTATTGTTTCTGGTTATCCAGATGGCCCAAGCTCCAAGAATGATGATTTCCATGTAGAAAGGGGTAATTTAGTTTGTCCTTTAGATCTTGTAGTGCTTCTAGCACTGACAAGTTTGGTGTTCTTGTTGGACAAATAAAGTCACAGCATTGTTGCACAAAGGGACATCCCAAAAAAAGATGATGAAGTGTTTCTTCCTGTTGACAGCCACTGACTGCACAGTTGTATGCTTCCAACACAAAATTCTTCCTTCTATGCAGTTTTCTTGTATTAAATCTGTCATGAAGCAGTTGCCAGAAAAATACTTTATGTTTTGGCTGACATGAGCTTTGCCAAATCAAGTGGATGTGAGGAGGAGTTTGCTTGTGACCTATTAACACTTTATATGCTTTGATGGATGAGTATATTTCATTTCCCCAAATGTAACTCCATGTGTCTAAAGATCCCAGAAATTCAGATTGCCTCATAGAGATGCAAATGTCCTCCATTTCTAAGAATTCCTCATATGCCTCTGTTGTCAATGGGAGGAAGAAAAGATCCTGAAGGTATTCTGTCTGTAATACCTGTTGTACGTTCAACTGTGGATTTCTCACAAATGAGTATAGATGATGGAGCTTGTGTTTGAGTACTGCCTGCTGCCATAGATCATCCCAAAAAGAAGCACTGACCCCATCCCCCACATTGCATCTAGCAATAGCTTTGTAATGATCAATAAGAGCTAAGTTGGATTTCCACCAAAAATAACCCACCATGTTGTCACCTGGCAATTTCCCCTCATTGTAGTAACTTTCGCATATCAAGTTGACCCATGGTATATCATGTCTGTTGAAAAATTTATGAAAATTCTTCATAAGTAGGGTTTTGTTATGACTTCTCATAATATTCAACACACTCATAAGAAATTTTTTTACTAATCTTGAATGCCTATCATTGTCAAAGCAAACTACCATGCTGTTTTCTAGGACTCTCAAAATAATCTGAGTGAAGCATGAAAGAACAATAGTTTCTATAAAACAAAATCACCACCGTGCTCTAAAAGATATAAGTGAAGCACTAGAGCAAAAACTATATAACTCAAAAGATATAAGTGAAGCACATAGAGTATTCTAATAATTTCCGAATCAAGTGTGTCTCTCTCAAAAGGTGTGTACAACAAAGATTATTGTGGTAAACTAAAAAGCAAAGACTCAAATAATACAAGACGCTCCAAGCAAAACACATATCATGTGGTGAATAAAAATATAGCTCCAAGTAAATTTACCGATGGAAGTAGACGAAAGAGGGGATGCCTTCCGGGGCATCCCCAAGCTTTGGCTTTTTGGTGTCCTTAGATTGTCTTGGGGTGCCATGGGCATCCCCAAGCTTAGGCTCTTGCCACTCCTTGTTCCATAATCCATCAAATCTTTTACCCAAAACTTGAAAATTTCACAACACAGAACTTAACAGAAAATCTCGTGAGCTCCGTTAGCGAAAGAAAACAAAACACCACTTCAAGGTACTGTAATGAACTCATTCTTTATTTATATTGGTGTTAAATGCTGGAATTTAGTCTATTTTGGGCAGCCTAATAACTATTTCATAAATTCCTAATAAATCCTAGAGGCCCACTTAGCCCATTTGTGCAAGGCAAGGGATACTACTAATGTTTAGTCCCACATTGCTAGTTTAGTGGGAGTTGGACCTCCTTATATGGGAGGTTCTTTCCCCACTTGTACGAGCATGAGAACAAGAGGGATATCCACGCGCACTCCTCCTCCGCTGCACGCCTTGCCACGCCACGACGCGCCGCGCCGCGGGTTGCGGGTTGCGGGTTGCGGGAATGAGCCGAGCCGATATCTAAATTTTTGCCACGCACTATGGGTATACGAAAGGTCACACGGAAGCTGAAAACATTTTTGCGAAAGTGGAGTTCAAATGCGAACGGTGCAGCCCTTCGGCTGCTGGCTGTTCGCATCCTCTCTGTCTCTTCGTTTCGCCTCCCGTCGTTGACCTCTCGCCTCCTTCTCTTGCGCATATAAAAGGGAGGTCGCTCCTCCCAGAGAGACGCACCAGAACTACTCCTTCCCTCGCCATCGGTTCCATCTCTGAGCTGTTGTTGTCTTCCTCATCCCGGCTTGCGGCATGCACCGCACGCGGGACAATAGGCCTCCGAGACCGCACCTTTTGAGTCCTGTATGGGAGAAGGGTGATAAGGTTTTTGGTGAGCGCTCTGCGCGACTACTGGCTTCTTCATCACGGACTCCGTCGACTACTTCCCCGACGTCGACTACCTCAGCAACGACATGGCTGGAGAGGATGTCGACCCCAAGTCCAATGCTTCTTCTGCTGATGTCCCATATGTGTTCTTCTTCTTTCTGTCAGATGTCCTGCCACAGTTTCTCGTACTGGTTCTTGCCCTACATGTGTTAGGTTCTACTCCATATATGCAACATGATCTAGTGTCTCTCCTAGATGTGTTCCGTTCAAGTTCATATATGCAGATGCTATTTACTTTCTCTCCATCAGATTGCATGACTTGCTTTATCGCAGCTATATTAGTCATGTTTTATCTAATATTTTTGTTAATAAAATCATTTGGTAAATTGCTCATATTTCCAACAATCCAAAAACCTTATTATAGGCAATTTACCCCGAGTGGTTTTGCTGCTTCCATGAGACCTCCTATGTTTGAGGGTATCCACTATAAGCGGTGGCGTGTGAGAGCAGTCTTATGGTTTCAAACCATGAGTTGCTATGACGCCACTCTTGGCAAACCTGAAGGAGAGCTTGATGCTCAACCGGCACAAGCTTTTCAGAAAATGGATACTCTGTTTAAGGCTGCTCTCTTGAGTGTTCTTGGTGAGAACATAGTTGATGCTTATGCGTCAAATGATAATGGAAAAGATATGTGGGATGCACTCGAGGCCAAGTTTGGGGTCTCGGATGCTGGCACTGAGCTGTACATCATGGAGCAATTCTATGATTACAGGATGACTGAAGAGCGCTCCGTGGTTGAGCAAGCTCATGAGATACAGTCATTTGCTAGAGAACTTGAGCACTTCAGTTGTATGCTACTGGACAAGTTTGTTGCCGGAGGTACCATCACTAAGCTGCCTCCTTCATGGAGGAACTTTTCTACCTTGCTGAAGCATAAGAGGCAGGAGTTTTTCGTCCCAGATCTCATTGGCACTCTTGATGTGGAAGAAAAGGCGAGAGCACAGGACACACATGCTTGAAATATTGAGGGAGGATCTAGTGCCAATGTGGTACAGAAGCAGAACTTCCAGCCCCACAAGTTCAAGAACAAGGGCAAGTTTGATGGAAAAGCAAAGTTTGATGGGAAGAACAAGGTTGCGCAACACACAAACTTCAATAAGAAGAATGGCAAGAAGAAAGGTGCTTGTCATGTGTGTGGGGATCCTGATCATTGGGCTCCTATTTGCCCTAATCACTGTGACAAGCGTCATCCTGGGAAAGGCGGCAAGACTGCTAATGTTGTCATTGGAGACACTGACATGAAGGATGCTGGGTATGGTATATTTCCCACTATTCTTTTAGTATGTCATTCTCCTGACTGGTTGATTGACACGGGTGCTAATGTGCATGTATGCGGTGATATTTCCATGTTTTCGTCTTATCAGACCGCAGGGACTTCAACCGTGCTGATGGGCAACGGTTCAAGTGCTTCTGTTCGTGGTGTTGGCATGGTCGATCTGAAGTTTACTTCGGGGAAGATCGTGCGACTGAAGAACATGCATTATGTCCCCTCCGTCAATAAAAATCTTGTTAGCGGATCTCTTCTGTGTAGAGATGGCTACAAGCTTGTCTTTGAGTCGAATAAATTTGTAATATCCAAGTATGGAACCTTTGTTGGTAAAGGCTATGAGTCAGGAGGCTTGTTTCGTTTATCCTTATCTGACGTTTGCAATAAAGTTGTTAATCATATTTGCAACAATAATGAATCCAATGTGTGGCATTCACGTCTTTGTCATGTTAACTTTGGTTGCTTGTCGCGACTAGCGAAGTTGAACTTAATCCCTAGTTTCACCACTGTCAAGGGATCTAAGTGTCAAGTGTGTTTGCAAGCTAAGCAACCTCGTAAGTCTCACACGACTGCGGAAATAAGAAATCTTGCACCACTAGAGCTCATACATTCAGATCTATGTGAAATGAATGGTGTGTTGACAAAAGGTGGAAAGAAATATTTCATGACGTTAATTGATGACTCCACTAGATACTGCCGTGTGTATCTTTTGAAATATAAGGATGAGGCTTTGAACTTTTTCAAGATCTATAAAGCTGAAGTGGAAAACCAACTTGATCGAAAAATCAAGAGGCTTAGGTCTGACCGTGGTGGAGAGTATTTTTCCAATGAATTTGATGTTTTTTGTGCGGAACATGGTATAATCCATGAGAGGACGCCTCCCTATTCACCTCAGTCAAATGGGGTGGCCGAAAGAAAGAACCGTACTCTAACAGATTTGGTTAACGCCATGTTAGACACTTCGGGTCTCTCCTAGGCATGGTGGGGGGAGGCGATATTGACTGCATGTCATGTCCTAAACCGAGTTCCCACAAAGAACAAAGAGATAACTCCATTCGAGGAATGGGAGAAGAAAAGGTTAAAACTCTCTTATCTACGAACATGGGGTTGTTTGGCGAAAGTCAATGTTCTAATTCCAAAGCAGCGGAAGCTTGGACCAAAGACTGTGGATTGTGTTTTCCTAGGATATGCTTTTCATAGCATTGGCTATAGATTCTTGGTTGTAAAATCTGAGGTACCTGACATACATGTCGATACGATCATGGAGTCGAATGATGCGACTTTCTTTGAAGATATCTTTCCCATGAAGGATATGGCTACCTCATCTAATCAGGAGATGCCTAGTTCATCGAATCAGGAACCAGTTACAATTACCGAACCTGCCATTTCGATGGAACACTTTGAAAGTCCTGTGGAGGAGAACAATGAAGTTCCTACTAGGAGCAAGAGACAGAGGATTGGTGATGATTTTCTTGTGTATCTCATAGATGACACTCCCAGTTCTATTTCAGAGGCCTATGCATCTGAAGATGCTGACTACTGGAAGGAAGTTGTTCGTAGCGAGATGGATTCCATCTTGGCGAATGAAACCTGGGAGATAACTGATCGTCCTTATGGGTGCAAACCTATAGGATGCAAATGGGTATTCAAGAAGAAGCTTAGGCCTGATGGTACTATTGAAAAGTACAAGGCTCGGCTCGTGGCTAAGGGTTATACCCAAAAGGAAGGTGAAGACTTCTTTGATACTTACTCACCTATGGCTCGACTGACCACTATTCGAGTTCTACTTTCACTAGCTGCCTCGCATGGTATTCTCGTTCATCAAATGGATGTTAAGACTGCTTTCCTAAATGGAGAGTTGGACAAGGAAATTTATATGGAACAACCAGATGGGTTTGTACTAGATGGTCAGGAAGGGAAAGTGTGCAAGTTGCTGAAGTATTTGTACGGACTTAAGCAAGCACCCAAACAGTGGCATGAGAAGTTTGAAAGAACTTTAATAGCTGCAGGCTTTGTTGTGAACGAAGCTGAAAAATGTGTGTACTATCGCCATGGTGGGGGCGAGGGAGTTATCCTGTGCTTGTATGTTGATGACATACTGATTTTCGGAACAAATCTGAATGTTATTAAGGAGGTCAAGAATTTCCTATCTCGTTGTTTTGAGATGAAGGATTTAGGAGTGGATGATGTCATTCTGAACATCAAGTTGTTGAGAGACGATGATGGTGGGATTACATTGCTTCAATCTCACTATGTGGAAAAGATCTTTAGTCGCTTTGGCTACAGTGACTGCAAGCCCTCTCCAACACCATATGATGCGAGTGTGTTACTTCGAAAGATTCGAAGAATTGCTAGAGATCAATTGAAATATTCTCAGATTATTGGCTCGCTTATGTACTTAGCAAGTGCTACAAGACCTGACATCTCTTTTGCTGTTAGCAAACTGAGTCAGTTTGTCTCAAAACCAGGAGATGTGCATTGGAAAGCTCTAGAGAGAGTTTTGCATTATTTGAAAGGCACTGCAAATTATGGAATTCACTACACCGGGCATCCAAAGGTGCTTGAAGGGTATAGTGACTCAAACTGGATTCAGATGCTGATGAGATAAAGGCCACGAGCGGTTATGTATTGACTCATGGAGGTGGCGTTGTTTCTTGGAAGTCTTGCAAGCAGACCATCTTAACGAGGTCAACAATGGAAGCAGAACTTACAGCACTAGATACAGCTATGGTTGAAGCAGATTGGCTTCGCCGGCTCTTGAATGACTTGCCGGTTGTTGAGAAACCTGTACCGGGTGTCCTTATGAACTGCGACAATCAAACTGTGATCACGAAAGTGAGTAGCTCAAAGGATAACATGAAGTCATCAAGAGACGTTCAGAGAAGGTTAAAGTCTGTCAGGAAAATGAAAAACTCCGGAGTTATTGCGTTGGATTATATCCAAACGTCTAAAAATCTGGCAGATCCTTTTACTAAGGGTCTATCACATAATGTGATAGATAATGCATCGAGGGAGATGGGTATGAGACCCACAATATGAGTTGTTCATAGTGGTAACCTATTCTTTGTGATCGGAGATCCCGTGAATTAGATGTGGAAGACAAGTTGTTGGTCAACTGAGAGGAGAGTATCCTTACTATTCACAATACCACTCCATGAAGATGCAATACTCTCCTAATCTGCATGGCAGGTTGATGTATATCTTAATGTGTTCTAAGTGGCCTATTTAAGCAGAGATGTTATCCCGCAGAACATCTTTTGAAGAACACACCTATATGAGTCTGATTGTCAAACGTCGCAATCTATGAGAGTAGGGTTCTCTCTAGTAAACTCATGAAAGGTCACGGAGTATGACGCATAAGCTCCACCCGTGGGGAAGACCCACGGTAGCCACGTATCGGTCAAGGCTTTATGTGAAGCTAGATTCACAGAAAACTTGCAGTTCAAGGCCCAGTCCACTGTTCAAGTTGCTTACTAGTGTATCATAGAGTTCTAGGTGGAAGTTCAACTTAACAGTCTCCACTGCAGTACCGGTATATAAAGCAGTGTTTTGGAACCAAAGGCAAATTTCTGTGTGCCTCTGGGATCTGGTGGGGGATTGCTAGAATTTAGTCTATTTTGGGCAGCCCAATAACTATTTCAGAAATTCCTAATAAATCCTAGAGGCCCACTTAGCCCATTTGTGCAAGGCAAGGGATACTACTAAAGTTTAGTCCCACATTGCTAGTTTAGTGGGAGTTGGACCTCCTTATATGGGAGGTTCTTTCCCCTCTTGTACAAGCATGAGAAGAAGAGGGATATCCACGCGCGCTCCTCCTCCGCCGCCCGCCTCGCCACGCCACGCCACGGCTCGTCACGACACGTCGCGGGTTGCGGGAATGAGCCGAGACGATATCTAAATTTTTGCCACGCACTACGGGTATACGAAAGGTCACACAGAAGCTGAAAATATTTTTGTGAAAGTGGAGTTCGAATGCGAACGGTGCAGCCCTTCGGTTGCTGGCTGTTCTCTTCGTCTTTGTCTCTTCGTTTCGCCTCCCATCGTTGCCCTCTCACCTCCTTCTCTTGCGCCTATAAAAGGGATGTCGCTCCTCCCAAAGAGACGCACCAGAACTACTCCTTCCCTCACCATCGGTTCCATCTCTGAGCTGCTGTTGTCTTCCTCATCCCGGCTTGCGGCGTGCACCACACGTTGGGACAGTAGGCCTCCGAGACCGCACCTTTTGAGTCATGTACGGGAGAAGGGTGATAAGGTTTTTGGGGAGCGCTCTGCGCGACTACTGGCTTCTTCATCACGGACTCCGTCGACTACTTCCCCGACGACGACTTCTTCCCCGACGTCAACTACCTCAGCAACGACATGGCTAGAGAGCATGTCGACCCCAAGTCCAGTGCTTCTGCTGCTGCTGTCCCGTATGTGTTCTTCTTTCTGTCAGATGTCCTGCCACAGTTTCTCGTACTGGTTCTTGCCTTCTACTCCATATATGCAACATGATCTAGTGTCTATCCTAGATGTGTTCCGTTCAAGTTCATATATGCAGATGCTATTTACTTTCTCTCGTCAGATTGCATGACTTGCTTTATCGCAACTATATTAGTGATGCTTTGTCTAATATTTCTGTTAATAAAATCATTTGGTAAATTGCTCATATTTCCAACATTAAACCTACTGTATTCCAACTTCTCTATGGTTCATAAACTATTTTACTAGCCATAGATTCATCAAAATAAGCAAACAACACACGAAAAACAGAATCTGTCAAAAATAGAACAGTCTGTAGTAATCTGTAACTAACGCAAGCTTCTGGAACTCCAAAAATTCAGGAAAAATAGGAAGACCTAGAAAATTTGTTTATTGATCATCAGCAATTGGAATCAATATTTTATCACGTTCTGATGATTTTTAACAATTATTTTTGTGAACAGAAAGTTTCTGCAATTTTCAGCAAGATCATATAACTATCATCCAAAAAGATCTTATAGGTTAGACTTGGCACAAACACTAATTAAAACATAAAAACACATATAACTAGAGGCTAGATAAAATATTTATTCCTAAACAGAAGCAAAAAAATCAAAAAAAACTAAAAATAAAACTGGGTTGCCTCCCAACAAGCGCTATCGTTTAACGCCCCTAGCTAGGCATAAAAGCAAGGATAGATCTAGGTATTGCCATCTTTGGTTTTAGGGAAGAAAAGAGCAAACTTGTTATCTATGGAATTTATCTTTCTATTTTGGTAAAGCATGTGGCTATTAATGGTAGAAGAAAGATTAAGCACGTTGTGGAAATTGGCATCTAGGCTAGCTTTTATTTCTTTGATAGATTCGTTTTGGTAGGAGAGCAAAAGAGATGTGGATTCAACTTTCTCATTTAGGGGGTGCCCAAATATAGTTTTCATCTTTTCATAGGTATCTATGGGGTCCCCTTCAAGAAAACCCTCTTCAAAAATAGAATCTAAAACTTGTTTGAACGAAGCGGGCAACCCAACATAAAAGCTTTTTAAGTAAACCTCAATTTGATATTGGGGTACATAGCTAGCCCGGATCTTAACAACCTATCCCAAGCATCTTCCAAAGATTCATCGAGTAAATAATGAAAAACTCCAGAATCATCTTCATCAAAATTATTAAGATTCTCATTGATAACTCCGGCAGGTTTTTCCATAGTATCTCTATTTATGAGTTTAGATAAAATAGCAGGATTGTCTAAAGTGCTAAAAACTTGGGAGAGAAACCCCAACTCTTTTTTATTCTAACATGGTGAAAGGAAGGCGAGAGGAAAAGAGAGGGCGAATAAAACGGAAAGGGTGAAGTGGGGGAGAGGAAAACGAGAGGCAAATGGAAAATAATGTAATGCGGGAGATAAGGGTTTGTGATGGGTACTTGGTATGTTGACTTTTGCGTAGACTCCCCGGCAACGGCGCCAGAAATCCTTCTTGCTACCTCTTGAGCACTGCGTTGGTTTTCCCTTGAAGATGAAAGGGTGATGCAGCAAAGTAGCGTAAGCATTTCCCTCAGTTTTTGAGAACCAAGGTATCAATCCAGTAGGAGACCACGCACGAGTCCCTTGCACCTACACAAACAAATAAATCCTCGCAACCAATAAAGGGGTTGTCAATCCCTTCACGGTCACTTACGAGAGTGAGATATTATAAGATAATAGTTTTGGTATTTTTATGATAAAGATGCAAAGTAAAATAAAAGGTATTAAAATAGCTAAGTGTTGGAAGATTAATATGATGGAAGATAGACCCGGGGGCCATAGGTTTCACTAGAGGCTTCTCTCGAGAGCATAAGTATTATGGTGGGTGAACAAATTACTGTTGAGCAATTAACAGAATTGAGCATAGTTATGAGAATATCTAGGTATGATCATGTATATAGGCATCACGTCTGAGACAAGTAGACCGACTCCTGCCTGCATCTACTATTATTAATCCACACATCGACCGCTATCCAGCATGCATCTAGAGTATTACATTCATAAGAACAGAGTAACGATTTAAGCAAGATGACATGATGTATAGGAATAAACTCATGCAATATGACATAAACCCCATCTTGTTATCCTCGATGGCAACAATACAATACGTGCCTTGCTGCCCCTACTGTCACTGGGAAAGGACACCGCAAGATTGAACCCAAAGCTAAGCACTTCTCCCATTGCAAGAAAGATCAACCTAGTAGGCCAAACCAAACTGATAATTCGAAGAGACTTGCAAAGATAACCAATCATACATAAAAGAATTCAGAGGAGATTCAAATATTGTTCATAGATAAACTTGATCATCAACCCACAATTCATCGGTCTCAATAAACACACCACAAAAGAAGATTACATCGAATAGATCTCCATAAGAGAGGGGGAGAACATTGTATTGAGATCCAAAAAGAGAGAAGAAGCCATCTAGCTAATAACTATGGACCCGAAGGTCTGAGGTAAACTACTCACACATCATCGGAGAGGCTATGGTGTTGATGTAGAAGCCCTCCGTGATCGATGCCCCCTCCGGCGGAGCTCCGAAAAAGGCCCCAAGATGGGATCTCACGGGTACAGAAGGTTGCGGTAGTGGAATTAGGTTTTTGGCTCCGTATCTGGTAGTTTGGGGGTACGTAGGTATATATAGGAGGAAGAAGTACGTCGGTGGAGCAACGTGGGGCCCACGAGGGTGGAGGGCGCGCCTAGGGGGTAGGCGCGCCCCCCTACCTCGTGCCCTCCTGGTTGATGTCTTGACGTAGGGTCCAAGTCCTCTGGATCACGTTCGTTCCGGAAATCACGTTCCCAAAGGTTTCATTCCGTTTGGACTCCGGTTGACAATTCTTTTTCTGCGAAACTCTGAAATAGGCAAAAAAAAACAGCAATTCTGGGTTGGGCCTCCGGTTAATAGGTTAGTCCCAAAAATAATATAAAAATGTATAATAAAGCCCATTAATGTCCAAAATATAATATAATATAGCATGGAACAATAAAAAATTATAGATACGTTGGAGACGTATCAAGGAGGTCCGGCGAGGGAGCGATCCGGGGCGACGGGGGCGGGGAGCGTCGGCGACGGAGAGGACCGCGGCGATGCCATCCGGCGATGGGTCGCAAGGGGGGTCGAGCGGCGTGGTCGATCCCATGAGGGAGAGGCGCGGGAGGTCCGGCGAGGGTAGCGGGCACCGGGGCACCGACGAGGTGCGGCAAGGTGGCACGCGGCATCGGCGGGGTCGGGGGCGCGGTTGGGCTTGATCCTGATCCAGGAGGCGATCGTGGGAAGTGGGTGGTGTGCGGTAGTGGCTAGGGTTCAGGGGAGTGGGGGAGAGGATAAGGTAGTGGGGTGGGGCGCGGCCGGTTGGGCCAGGTGGGCCGGTCGGGCGGCCTGGAGGCCAGCTGGGCCACAACCCAGCAGGGAGGGGTTTTCCTTTTCCTTTTCTTATTTGTTTTGTTTTCTGTTTTTATTCTTTTTCTTTTATTTATTTTCTTTTCTGTTTTCTTTATTCTATAGCATTTTAGCATTTTCTAAAACAAGTGTTTGCTTCACAATAATTACCTATGTAATATTGGGCACTAAGCGAACATTTTTTTTAACTTTGAAAATTTTGGTTGTTTGACAAAAATTCAAATTTGAATTCAAATCGTTTTGAACTAACGTGAGATTAGCGACAGTAACAGAGGTGACATGGCATCTTTAGCAGAGGTTTACTGTAGCTTAATTATTCGGGCGTCACATCGGTAAAAATTCATTATATAATCTCCCGAAGGTTTTGATCACCGCATCACGCAAATATCCTCTGTTTTTGTTTCGAGTTATTTTTCTGACAGATCTAGATCGCCATGACGTCTCCAACTGCTCCCAAGGATAAGTTCTTCGAGAAGGTCATCAACCCCTACCTTGCGAAAGTGCTGCAACACCCTTAAACTATTGAGATGCATGAGGGGGTGCTGCACATCTGAAAGTGCTTGTTATCGACTAGAGGGGGGTGAATAGGCGATTTTTATCAAAGTCTTCAAAACATGGAAGTTTCGAAGACAAACAGTAGAAATGAACCTATTGATATGCAGCGGAAGATAAACTACTCAAAGAAAGCCATAGTTAGGTATGCAATAATGTGAGAGTACGAAGACTAAAAGCAGCTAGGTAGTAAGGATCAGGATGGAAAATGGTATGAAGCCAAACAACAATAGTAGTCAAGCAATGAAGTCAAACAGGTATGACAAGAAGGCAATGACTTCAAGAAGTCAAACTGTAAGTAAAGGGAGGAGAGGATAGAACTGGTCACTTGTTGAAGACACAAGATTTGTTTGACCAGTTTCAAAGGCTCCCCCTGAAGATGTGCATATAAGTAATTTGCTTTTGGAATGCAAATGCACATGGCAGGTTGTACTTGTGGAGATCCTCTTCAACTTATGACGACAGTTCATCATGCATGATAGGATATAACAAAGATAATGACATGCATAATGAAAAATGGACGTCTGCAGAATGACCTAAGTGCGGAAGTTATCATCGCACATGCGGAATTTATCATCGCATCACAGAATAGCAAATAAGTAGTAGACGACCATCAAGTTTAAGTGTTACAACTCAAAGAACCAAATGTATCAAAACGCGAGTTGTAAACACTAGGCAAAATATAAAGCAACTGCCCATATGAACCCGCTTGAAGACTATCAAACTCATATGCTTCTCCCCCTTTTGTCAGTAATGACCAGAAAGATTTGAAGACATAGAGCATCTACTCATCCCCATGAGGACTAGTTGAAGCAGCAGGGTTGGTGTTGTCGTTAGGCGGTGCAGACGAGCTTGGCGCAGTGTCGATTCTTGCAGATTGTGGCGGAGAAGTAGCATCGTCTTCTTCATCGATCACTTTGGCATGTACAGTTGCAGCAGAAGAGGAATATTCAGAGTCTTCAAGTGATGGAGTTCGACGTAGGACAGCATTCCGTGGAGGAGCGGAGTCGAACTTGAATTTTTCAGTGAAGCCATCATCTTGAAGATCTGCTACAGCACTGAGCAGTGTCAAACTCTTCCATGATCGCCGACACGTTTCATGTGTGACAAAGGCATTCTTGGTGGCAAGATTTCGAATGCGATTGACGTCCACCAAGAGGCTTTGCATTTGGCGCTTCAGCCAGTCATGACGCTTGTCTTGTTTCTGATGAAGGGCAACTAAAAGCTCTCGGTCATTGAGAATGCGGGAGCGCTTCTTAGGCCTTTGGGCAATTGTGCTCTCAGTGGCTTCTGTCTGCGCACGATGAGGCATACGAGTAATCCCAGCCAATGGATAGACACGAGCAACAGCTTGAATTCCTTCATCGTTTTGGGTGAAGCTTTGATGGTCAGCATTCTAAAGACTAGGAGGCTCTTTAAAGTCTCTAGGTATATGGCTTCAACAAACAAATCAACATCTGGCATAAATATGATATGATTGCGTGCAGAGGGTTGATAGTTGAAGGCAGAGTGAAGATTGATCAGTCGCATGATCCAGGGAGCATAGAACTTCAGACCAAAGATGTCAGATCCTGATGCAGGAAGTTGGCGGATACAGAAATCTTGTGCATTGAAGCGTTTGCCATGAAGAATATGGAAAACAAAAGTCTTCATTGCGCCTTCCAGCTTGGCATTAGGAGAGTGTCCTTTGATAGGCCAAAGAGTGCGCCTGACAATGTGATAGATGGTGCAGGGCAGATACTCAAGGTCTTCAACAAAGAATGCCTTTGGATATTCAGCATCTGGAGGCAATAGCTTCATCATGCTGAGCATCTGACTCATATTGGGTTCAGGTTTGTGGAAGATGCTCTCCATCGCATCATTGTGAAGCTGACAGCCAGTTTCATAAAGATCATCTGCAGAGGGCAGGCCAGTAAGCTCAATGACATCAATAGCTTTGGCTTCATGATGAACATTTCCTGTCATCCACTCGAGAACCCATGTCTTTGTATCCTTGTAGTAGCCACGAATATGGAGAGTGGCATAGAATTGGAGCAGTAACTCTTCATTCCAGTGCTCCTTATCGGTGACGAACTGCAGTAGGCCAGACTCTCTGAAGCAGTCCAGAGCCTCTTCTAGACAGGGCAGACCAGTGATGGCTTCAGCATCAAGACACATATGTGGAAAAATGGGACCTTGATTGTACAGAATGCATGAGTAATAGCTTCGCTGCTGATAGCTCCAGAACCGATCAGAAGATATTCTTGCTCTTGAGTAAGGGTTCTTGACTCCGTCAAAGAAGGTATTGTGTGCCTTGAAGCCATTGATATTGAAAGATCCTGGTGCTGATGCAGTACCTGGAAACCTGGGCAACCTTGGCTTTGGCTTCTGAACTCGTGGCCTGTGCTCAACATGGTAATCAAACTGAGGACCAGTAGCGGCAGGCGGAGGAGTCAGAACAGGCCATTTGACAGTGATTAGTTGACCATAGTTGAAGGCTTGCTTGATAGTGTGTGGCCTTGTTGGCAGAACAGGAGCAGTGGCGTCAACATTGGCTTCAGGTGCAGATGCAGCATTGGCTTCTGGCACATTGGTTGGTGCAGGCTCCACATTTGCGTCAGCGATGACAACGTCATTGGTTTCATTTGTGTTGTTGGTGGCAGCCTTAAGATTTTCAACCTCCACTTGATGAGCTGGAGGGTCGGGCACTGGCAGGTTCACTTCAGGAACCACTTCTTCTTCAACGGGAGGAGTAGGGACACGTTCATCTTCTTGTCTTTCATCGGCTGATGCAGCCGGAATGTCTTCAGCACCTTTGGCTTCAGACTCTGAGACATTCACAGTGGGAGTGGCATCTGGAAACACTTGACGTGCAACAGATTGTTGGGGCACTTCTCCTTCTGGAATGCTCGAGGTGGTGACTTGAGGCCTTGGTCCTTTGTGAAGCCTGCGTAACGCTGGCGACGCCTTTGGAGATGGAGTTGGCTGGGCCTCAAAGTCATCATCTTCTTTTTGCACAGATGGCGTAGCTTGATGTTGGGGAGTACTTGGGGTGTCTTGTTGTTGTGGGTGATCAGCCCATGATGCATCCTGAGCAATTGGCGTCAGAGGATGACCAATGCTGATGAGTTCGCTGTTCGTGAGAACAGGCGATGATAGCAGGTTATGTTCGATCTGACGAAGCACTACATCATCTTCAACATTGTCGTGGTGACCAATGTCTTCAGCAGCGGTGGGGTCAACTGCTGGAATGTCTTCAGCTTCATGAGCCTCTGTGGAAGAAGGCTCATGAACTATCATCCTTTGTTCTTGATGTTCAGATGTGGGAGGGACCATTTAAATAGGTTCAACAACTAAGGGCTCTGAGGGAGCAGCCCTATCCTTCTTGGTTCTGCGCTTCTTCTTTGAGGGAGCAGCATCAGAGGCTTCAGGATTTTTCCTTTTCCTAGCTTCAGCCTCGGCAGTTCTCGTCTTCTTCAGCTCAGAAGCGGTTGATCTGACCTTTGGCTCCGAGCCTGTCATGCTAGTTGGGAAGACAATGCGCGGCTCTTCCTGCCTTGATGGAGCAGTTTGGTCAGTCGATGGCTTCTTTTTGTTTGCAACCATTCTTGGATCAATGCCAGGACGACCAAGAGCCTTGCGCTTCTCAGCCTCATTGTAGGCTTGCACACATTTGTTAGTCAGGCTCTTCATGCGCTCGCGAGAACCTTTGGCTTCTTCATGCTTCTTGAGGACGGATTCCTTGAGCTCGTGCAGCATAATCTTGAAGTTCTTGACATCTTGCACGCTGAGTTTGGCCACATGCTTCTTGAATTGAGCTTTCTCATGGTCGATCGTGTGCTTCAACTCAACGATGCGCTGAGCGAGAGCTAGGTCAGAAGCAATGGCACCATTGAAGGAAACCTGAGGCCAATGGGAAGTTGCAGATCGTCAAAGCTGAGATTTGGTGAATCAAACCACTCATCAATGAAGTTGTGAATGATTGCCACATCAAAGAGAGGCAAATCATTGAAGATCTCTGCTTCTTCCTTGCTCTTGATCAGTTGCTCAAGGGCATCATCTGCAAGATCTTCATCACTGGACAGATCAATGTGCTCTTCACGCAGAATGGCAGCAGGAGTCAGTTTCTGATCAGTATTCTTGACAATTTGCTTCTTCTCTGTCTTCTTGGAGATGCGCGACAAATCTTCAGACTGCACACTGTCTTCAGGAGGTGCAGTTGCCAGTGGCTTCACACGTGAAGCTTTTGGAGGAGCAGCTGATCTTGAAGCCTTAGCCTTCTTGGGCTTCTGCGGCTTTGGAGTAGGAGCAGGGGCTTCATCCGAGTCAGCATCGTCATCAGAATGGTCCACTTTGGCACCTTGAACTGTGATGTGAGCGATGAGGCCATCAAGGTTGTAGAAGGGACCGATGACATTTGGTTCTGCCTCACGTGAGCCATCAGCACGGGGAGCAGGAGGACCAGGGTTGAAGTCTAACCCCAAGCAATCTTTATTCTTCTTTGCTGAGGCCTTGGCAAACTGGAAGTTGCGCTTGAAAAGATTATCGTCTCGACACCAGAGCAATGATGACGGGTCGGCATTTTCAGGCTGAGGTCCACGGACCATGCCAGGATAGAAGCCTTGCGCAATGGCATCAGCTCTGGATCTGGGCAGAAGACCTCTATATAAAATATCTCCCCATGGTCGCTTGATGGCATTTTTCTCTGCATATTCCTGGGTGACGAAGTTGTACTTGAACCATTGTTCAGCCCAATATCTTCGAATCCATTGGATTCGTGTCTTGCGCTGATTGTAATCCTCCTCAGGATCTGTCTTGTAAAGCTCTGAGAGGTCATCAGGAAAATCTCTTGATGTTCCTCCTCGACGCTGTCTGCCACCCTTTCTGACTGATTTCTCTGCAGCCATGAACTTCAAACTGAAAGGTTTCAATATGTTCAAAGGCTTCAAAGGCTTCCGCTTGCTGGACAAACAGGAACTGGCTTCGGGAGAATTAATGTGATGCTGTAAAAATTCTGCAAACGAATGCAGACTATGAGAACCAAGGGATTCTCCCACGGACATGTACCTGTGACAGCATTAGAGATGCGAGGGAAGGGGAAGAGGTCATATGCATTCTCAGAAGATTTTGAAGATAAATCAGTTTGAAGACATTGACCTCATGATGCGAAGACATTCACTTATATGTTGAGAGTTGGTTCCAGATTTGTACGAATCCGCGAATAAGTACAAGTGAGGAATCTAACTTGTTATGAAGCTTAAGTGAATATGCTAGGCAGTATGAGATGCAGACAGAATGGATCTAACTTGTATAGGCAGAAACCTATTTTGGTCGACAGGATGAATCTATGAGGATCAAAAAGACGGTAAAAAGAGAGTTTTATTTACCACACGAAGAACTGCTATATGGGAAGAGTAGGAAACCGAGAAGTTCAATCAATCATGCCCTAACTTGGCGACGGAGGACACCTATGGCGGCGGCGGAGAGGACGATGTCCGCGGCCGGCGTGAGGACGGCGTCGGAGAAGTCGCGGTAGCTAAGCGCTTCGTCGCCGGCGTCGTCGAGAGCTAGCGGTGGCTCTAGGGTTTTGACGAGGTGGAGAGGTGGAAGAAGTTTCCTTTACCGCAGGGGACAGGTATTTATAAGGAAGTGGGCGGCATAGCGCAATTACGCAGGTGCCCATGGCGGTTCACATCTGACTGGCACGTGGCAAGCATGCAACATACCCAGAGTTGTCCCACGTTCCCACGCCCGCCAGGTTTGTCGAATAGACGTTCCGGCTTCTCCGGATTTCAGGCAATGAGGATGAATCTTTTAAAACAGACTTAAAGTTTGTCTCTGTATCTTCTGCTGACAAGGACGCAGAGAAGACAGTCGACAGTTTCAATAGAATGCATATGATTTGGACAGATAGAGTTTGAGATAGGTAGCATAGATAGATTAGGGTTCGATCACATTCACTTAGTTCAAAAGATTCTACAAGAAAACATAGCTATAAGTGAATGTTGTAGAGGACAGAACACCAGTATATATATCAAACAGCAACCAAATCGATGTAGTGAAGATAATCATGAAGATAAATTGAAATCGAAGACAAACCAAATGTGAAGACATATCAAATGCAACGCCATGAGTGAAACACTTCAAACAGAAAAGTTTGGTGGTGGCGTTACCCACCGTATAGGAAGTATTAGACCCAGACACGACGCACAATTATCGTGGCGCTCTGAAGTCAAATTCCACGTTAATGTATTCACACTCAGAATGTAAGTCTTCATTGATTGAAGATATACTTTACTTCGTGTGTTGCACATCTAAGTCATCAAAATGCATAAGTGTTAGGATGTGTGCCTGATCACAGGACATTTGAGGATTCCAAGATATTTAGCTCACACCGTAACTTGCAAAACATTTTCTCGTCCAAGGGCTTTGTGAAGATATCTGCCAATTGCTCTTCAGTGTTGACGTGAATGATATCAATATCTTTCTTCATGACATGATCTCTGAGGAAGTGATGACCAATTTCAACGTGCTTTGTCTTCGAGTGCTGGACTAGGTTGTTGGCAATCTTGATGGCGCTTTCATTGTCGCAGAAGAGAGGTACTTGTTTCAGATTGATGCCATAGTCTTTGAGAGTTTGCTTCATCCATAGTAGCTGAGCACAACAAGATCCAGCAGCAATGTATTCAGATTCAGCAGTTGAGAGTGACACATAGTTCTGCTTCTTTGAAGACCAACAGGCAAGTGATCGTCCCAAAAAGTGACATGTGCCTGATGTAGACTTGCGATCCACCTTGTCACCAGCATAATCAGCATCCGAAAATCCAACCAGATCAAACACTGAGCCCTTTGGATACCATAATCCTAGTGTTGGGGTGTGAGCCAAATATCGAAGAATTCGCTTCACAACTAAGTGATGCGATTCCTTTGGTGCCGCTTGGAATCAAGCACACATGCAAACACTAAGCATAATATCTGGCCTAGATGCACATAGGTAAAGTAAAGAACCAATCATGGAGCAGAATACCTGTTGATCGAACTCTTTACCATTTTCGTCGGGACCCGGATGATGTTTGGCTGGCATTGGCATCATGTAACCTTTGCAATCTTGCATTCCAAACTTCTTCAGGCAGTATTTGAGATATTTATCTTGAGATATGAAGATGCCATTCCTTTGCTGACGAATTTGAATACCAAGGAAGAACTTCAGCTCACCCATCATGGACATCTGATATTGCTCTTGCATCATGTATCCAAACTCATCACTATACTTCTGGTTGGTGCAGCCGAAGATAATGTCATCCACATAGATTTGGCACACAAAAAGTTCACCATCATATGTCTTCGTGAAGAGTGTGGGATCGAGGGATCCAGGTTTGAAGCCTTTGCTTTTCAGGAAGTCTTTGATCGTATCATACCAAGCGCGAGGAGCTTGTTTGAGGCCATACAGTGCTTTGTTTAGTTTGTACACCATATCAAGATGTTTTGGATCTTTAAAGCCAGGTGGTTGTGCGACGTATACCTCTTCTTCAATCTTGCCATTGAGAAATGCACTCTTCACATCCATTTGATATAGCAAGATGTTGTTGTGGTTAGCATAGGCTAGCAGTATGCTAATAGCTTCAAGCCTAGCCACAGGAGCAAATGTTTCATTGAAGTCAATCCCTTCAACTTGAGTATATCCTTGTGCAACGAGTCGTGCTTTGTTTCTGACGACTTGGCCATGTTCATCTTGCTTGTTTCGATATATCCATTTTGTGCCAATAATGTTATGCTTGCAAGGATCAGGTCACTTGACTAGCTCCCAAACGTTGTTCAGCTTGAACTGTTGAAGCTCTTCTTGCATTGCTTGAATCCATTCAGGTTCCATAAAGGCTTCAGCAACTTTCTTGGGTTCTGATATTGACACAAAAGAAAAGTGCCCACAGAAATTTGCTAACTATGTTGCTCTTGAGCGAGTAAGTGGACCAGGTGCATTGATGCTATCAATAATCTTCTCAATCTGTACTTCATTTGCAACACGAGGATGAACTGGGCGAAGACTTTGCTCTTGCTGATCATTGTCATCATTGGAAGGATAGTCTTCAGGCTGAGCATTGTCTTCAAGTTGGTTGGGTGCAGAAATGATAAGCTCATCTTCAGGCTGTGCTTCAGTAGGCATGATTTCACCAGTTCCCATTAGCTTGATAGACCCGCTGGGTGGTGCTTCTTCAAGTGTACTTGGCATCTTTGTGAACCATTGGTTTCATCAAACCATACGTCTACAATTTCAACGATTTTATAGAGATAAAGGTTGGAGACTCTGTAAGAGTGCGAATCCTTTCCGTAACCGAGCATGAAGCCTTCGTGAGCTTTTGGTGCAAATTTTGACTTGTGATGGGGATCCTTGATCCAGCACCTTGCTCCAAATACTCTGAAGTAGCTGACATTTGGCTTCTTGCCAGTGAGGAGCTCATAGGATGTTTTGTTCAGAAGCTTATGGATGTAAACACGGTTGATGACGTGGCATGTTGTATCAATAGCTTCGGGCCAGAACTTTCTTGGTGTCTTGTATTCGTCGAGCATTGTTCGAGCCATCTCAATGAGGGTTCTGTTCTTGCGCTCTATGATGCCATTTTGCTGAGGTGTGTAAGGAGCAGAGAACTCATGAGTGATTCCCATTGTATCCAGATAAAGATCAAGTCCGGTGTTCTTGAACTCAGTGTCGTTGTCACTTTTGATATGCTTGATCTTGACGCCATAATTGTTCATGGCTCGATTGGCAAAGCGCCTGAAACATCTTGCACTTCGGTCTTGTAGAGAATTATGTGCACCCATGTGTATCTTGAGTAATCATCGAGAATAACGAAGCCATAGAGACAGGCAGTTGTAGTGAGGGTAGAGTAGTGAGTAGGACCAAATAGGTCCATGTGTAGCAGCTCGAAGGGTTGAGAAGTAGCCATGATTGTCTTCGAGGGATGCTTGGCCCTAGTCATCTTTCCAGCTTCGCAGGCACCACACAAATGATCTTTCTTGAACTTGACGTCCTCAATGCCAATGACATGCTTCTTCTTGGCGAGTGTATGTAAGTTCCTCATCCCAGCATGCCCCAGCCTCCGATGCCATAGCCAGCATTCTGAAGCTTTTGTAAGAAGACATCTTGCAAGCTGTGGTCCTGCTGAGAAATCTACCATGTACAGATCATCTTTCCTGTACCCTTCAAAGACTAGAGATTTGTTAGATTCCATTAGTGCAAGGCAACGATACTTTCCAAATATTACAACCATGTTCAAGTCGCAAAGCATCGAGACAGACATTAAGTTGAAGCCAAGAGATTCAACAAGCATCACTTTATCCATGTGCTGATCCCTTGAGATTGCAACTCTACCTAGACCCAATACCTTGCGTTTACCAGTGTCAGCAAATGTGATGTGACTCTTATCAGATGGACGTAAGGTTGAGTCCATGAGAAGATTTCGATCACCAGTCATATGATTAGTACATCCACTATCCATAATCCATTCTGAAGCACGAGGTGTCATACTCTGCATTACAGTTAGGAGGATAGGCTTCACTAAGAGTATTGTGAAGCATAAACATTTGACGGGCAAGAGGATTATTGAAGCTCAGATCAAGATTAGGACTGATAGGATGACTGGCAAATGATTCAGGAACAAAATACATAGTGAGACCACTTGGGCATTTGATCTTGCGCCCTACAAGATGTTTTAGGTCCCCAGCAATAGCATCAAACGCCTTTGATTTTTGGCTGGAGACCTTTCCCTGCAAAAGAAAGTTAATTCTTCTTAACCACCCACATCTTCAGGGGTGGCTTAGAAGCAATGAGTCTAAGTGCAGCATCTGAGAACTTCGGCTTTGGAGTCCTAGCAAATAGCCTTGCAGGAGATGAATGATACTCGTATGAATAAGCAGAAAAGTTCTTAGTTCTATGAACATAGCGGTTTGAAGTCACACGCTCATATTCATAAGTTTGAGTACGGTTTCCCTGCAAAACATTGGCGTTAGGGTGACTCAGGTGAGTCCTCTGTTTGTATGAAGCCTTTGGACCATATGAAGCCTTAGGTCTGGGGTTTGTCTTCTTCCCAGGTGGTGTCATGATGACATTCACTGGAAGTTTCTCAAGACAGCTTTTGGGAACCCAGATCTTCTTCATAGGTGGCCCATTCCTGCAGTTAGTACAAATATATCTAGCAAACACTTCACCATTCTGATTCTTGAATAGTTTATAGTTTGCATCAAAGGATTCATCAATGACAACAGGATTAGCACAGGTAAAGCCAGATAAGGTGGATGGATCCACTGAAGGTCCCTTTGCAGTAACCCATGTGGTTTTGGGATACTGCTCAGGCTTCCAGTAGGAACAATCAACATTCATTTTCCTCTCGAACCCAACACCCTCTTTCCTAGGGTTTTGGTTCAGAATCTGCTTTTTGAGGACATCGCAAAGTGTCTGATGCCCTTTCAGACTTTTATACCTGTTTCAAGCAATGTCTTCAACCTAGCATTTTCATCAGCAATAGTAGTGGTATCCTCCGCAGAGGGGTTAGTTGCCACATCAGTAGTTGAAGACAATGCAACAGTAGCAGCAGTAGAACATTCAGCAACAGAGGTAGCGTTATCACGCTCAAGGCATTTTAGACATGGTGGTTCAGATCCATCCTAAGCGGGACTGATCTGTTGAGCGCGAAGTGACTCATTCTCTTTTTGAAGATCTTCATCAGCCGCTCTCAACTTCTTAAGCTCTTGCTTCCTTTGAAGATAATCATAGGAGAGCTTCTCATGAGTGGTACTTAGCATGAAGATTTTTTATGTCTTCAACTAAGGACTGTGAACGTGTCATTTCCGCGTCCAACAAGTCATTGCTTTTGTCTAACAGTTTTTGAGTATGTTCCATAGCTTTTTGTTGTTCAGTTGCAATTTTAGCAAGTGTTTTGTAGCTGGTTTGGATTCACAATCAGAGTCATCTTCACTTGATGTTTGAAAGTAAGCATCGCGTGATTTTACCTTGGCACCACGTGCCATGAAGCAGTAGGTAGGAGTAGGGTCGTCTTTGTCATCAGCTTCAGCGTTGGTGGGGAAGTCATTGTCTTTAGTGTTGAAGATGGACTTGGCAACATAAGCAGTGGCTAAAGCCAGACTTGCAACGCCAGGGTCGGACTCCTCCTCAGACTCCACCTCTGCCTCCTCAGAAGCAGACTCCTCCTTTGAATCCATTTCCTTCCCAACAAAAGCACGAGCCTTGCCAGATGAGCTCTTCTTATGAGATGAAGACTTTGATGAGGACTTGGAAGAAGACTTTGAAGATTTCTTCTTCTTCTTGTCATCAGAATCATATTTCTTCCTCTTCTTCTTCTTCTTCTTCTTCTTCTTCTTCTTCTTCTTCTTCTTCTTCTTCTTCTTCTTCTTCTTCTTCTTTCTTCTTCTTCTTCTTCTTCTTCTTCTTCTTCTTCTTCTTCTTCTTCTTCTTCTTCTTCTTCTTCTTTCTTCTTCTTCTTCCTCTTCTTCTCTCTTCCTCTTCCTCTTCTCTTCTTCTTCCTCTTCTTCTTCTTCTTCTTCTTCTTCTTCTTCTTCTTCTTCTTCTTCTTCTTCTTCTTCTTCTTCTTCTTCTTCTTCTTCTTCTTCTTCTTCCTCTTCTTCTTCCTCTTCTTCTTCCTCTTCTTCTTCCTCTTCTTCTTCTTCTTCTTCCTCTTCTTCTTCTTCTTCTTCCTCTTCTTCTTCTTCTTCTTCTTCTTCTTCTTCTTCTTCTTCTTCTTCTTCTTCTTCTTCTTCTTCTTCTTCTTCTTCTTCTTCTTCTTCTTCTTCTTCTTCTTCTTCTTCTTCTTCTTCTTCTTCTTCTTCTTCTTCTTCTTCTTCTTCTTCTTCTTCTTCTTCTTCTTCTTCTTCTTCTTCTTCTTCTTCTTCTTCTTCTTCTTCTTCTTCTTCTTCTTCTTCTTCTTCTTCTTCTTCTTCTTCTTCTTCTTCTTCTTCTTCTTCTTCTTCTTCTTCTTCTTCTTCTTCTTCTTCTTCTTCTTCTTCTTCTTCTTCTTCTTCTTCTTCTTCTTCTTCTTCTTCTTCTTCTTCTTCTTCTTCTTCTTCTTCTTCTTCTTCTTTCTTCTTCTTCTTCTTCTTCTTCTTCTTCTTCTTCTTCTTCTTCTTCTTTCTTCTTCTTCTTCTTCTTCTTCTTCTTCTTCTTCTTCTTCTTCTTCTTCTTCTTCTTCTTCTTCTTCTTCTCTTCTTCTTCTTCTTCTTCTTCTTCTTCTTCTTCTTCTTCTTCTTCTTCTTTCTTCTTCTTCTTCTCTTCTTCTTCTTCTTCTTCTTCTTCTTCTTCTTCTTCTTCTTCTTCTTCTTCTTCTTCTTCTTCTTCTTCTTCTTCTTCTTCTTCTTCTTTCTTCTTCTTCTTCTTCTTCTTCTTCTTCTTCTTCTTCTTCTTCTTCTCTTCTTCTTCTTCTTCTTCTTCTTCTTCTTCTTCTTCTTCTTCTTCTTCTTCTTCTTCTTCTTCTTCTTCTTCTTCTTCTTCTTCTTCTTCTTCTTCTTCTTCTTCTTCTTCTTCTTCTTCTTCTTCTTTTCTTCTTCTTCTTCTTCTTCTTCTTCTTCTTCTTCTTCTTCTTCTTCTTCTTCTTCTTCTTCTTCTTCTTCTTCTTCTTCTTCTTCTTCTTCTTCTTCTTCTTCTTCTTCTTCTTCTTCTTCTTCTTCTTCTTCTTCTTCTTCTTCTTCTTCTTCTTCTTCTTCTTCTTCTTCTTCTTCTTCTTCTTCTTCTTCTTCTTCTTCTTCTTTCTTCTTCTTCTTCTTCTTCTTCTTCTTCTTCTTCTTCTTCTTCTTCTTCTTCTTCTTCTTCTTCTTCTTCTTCTTCTTTCTTCTTCTTCTTCTTTCTTCTTCTTCTTCTTCTTCTTCTTCTTCTTCTCGTTGTCCCACAGTGGACACTCAGAGATATAGTGTCCAGGTTTCTTGCACTTGTGACATGTTCTCTTCTTGTAGTCATGAGTGGAAGCTTCATCATTTCAAGCTGGATCGTGACGACTTTCTGAAGCCCTTCTTCTTGGTAAACTTCTGGAACTTCTTCACAGGCATAGCAAGTTCCTTTCCAATGTCTTCAGGATCATCAGAACTGCAGTCAGATTCTTCTTCAGATGAGGAAACAACTTTTGCCTTCAAAGCGCGAGTTCGGCCATAGTTGGGACCATAGATATCTCTTTTCTCAGAAAGCTGGAACTAATGTGTGTTCAGCCTCTCAAGTATATCAGACGGATCGAGTGTCTTGAAGTCAGGACGTTCTTGTATCATGAGGGCAAGGGTGTCAAAGGAGCTGTCAAGTGATCTCAGTAGTGTCTTGACGATTTCATGCTTGGTAATCTCAGTGGCGCCAAGAGCTCGAAGCTCATTTGTGATGTCAGTGAGGCGATCAAACGTGAGTTGGACATTCTCATTGTCGTTTCTCTTGAAGCGATTGAAGAGGTTGCGAAGAACACTGATCCTTTGATCTCTCTGGGTTGAGACGCCTTCGTTGACCTTGGATAGCCAGTCCCAGACTAGCTTTGACGTCTCCAGAGCACTCACATATTTAGTAAGTGCTTGAACGAACCTTGAGAAAAAAGAGTTCGACGAGGAAGTCGACTAACTGAATAATATCTGTAGGTATGCTCACAGGTCGTCCTGCAGAGGAGATGCCCAGTTCTACGGGTGACCTTCTTCCCGAACTCCTGCAACTGCACGAATGAAGTCGGCAGGCGATGCGAGGCATTGCCCAAGCCTTATGGCCTGCCCACTCCATGCCCGAGGGCCTTGGAGAGCTTGCGGAAAAGCTGAAGGGAGCTCGGCGGCGCTTCCGGTTGTGGAAGATATCAGCGTGCCGACAAGGCGCTAGGGAGGCCTGGGCCATGGTGAAGACCCGTTTTATGAAGTCTGACCCAAACCACATGGCCGAGGTTGGACCGGTGGGGCCTGACAGGAAGGAGATCCCTGTAAGCTTAATATATGGCCAAGTAGAATTGGCCGCAAAGTATTCCCAGCAGGACTGCAAATTAGACAACCTGTTAGATGGTATAGAGGAGGAATACAATCAGTCAGGATGACTATGTAATTTGTAATTGACATGTGTAATGCCTTCTAGCCGGATTGTAGATCGTTTGTCGTTGCCGACCTTTCCGCTTCGACCTCGGGACCTGACGGTCCGGAGTGTGTCCGAATACCATAGTGGTTATATAAGAACCGGGGTATGCATGGAGACCAGGCGTAGGGGTCATTAGTGCTTTATTAGACAACTGCCCAACTAGTTATGTTATATTACATGGTTAGTAAGAAACATCTTACAGAGAGAATAGTTCCGTTAGGAGTTCCTTTCGCTGGGGAGGCATGCCCTAAAGTGCATGTCCGGACTGCAAATGCAGGAAAATCATCTGGGGGCATGTATATAAATAAGTAAAAAGGTTCATCTTTAGTTCACCGACTGAATATTCCCTTAAGAACGCTAGCTTTCGGCTTCACCCAGTCTGAGGTACACATCTGGCTGATCCGGCTGTAGCAATCGCAGAGGTGCTCCCTTTACCGCCTAGCCGAACAATCGGGAACGTAGGGGTAAGCACAGGAGCCAGGCAACCCAGCTTGGCCAAAACTTAAGTCATATCGATGCATATAATGGTGAAGAAAAGGTACATGCGGAAGTTTGACGCATGTGTTGGGCATGAAACCCATATAAATAAGCTTCTGTTAAAGAAGCCCCCAGGTTTAAGGAGCGCAGGTAACGCGTCACTTGATGAGCCTTTTAAGGGATTTAAGAGAAAAGAGTGGAAGGAGACAAATAAAGACAGAAATATATATATATATATATATAATGGACAGAGGAAGGAGACAAAACACAGAGTCCGGCGCTAGGCATAGAATCTTCGGAGACGTGCGGCGTTCCATGGGTTCGGCTCGAGTCGGTTATCTGACGTATCTCGCAGGCGGTACGCTCCACCAGTCAGGACTTGGTCGATTATGAAGGGACCTTCCCACTTGGGCTTGAGTTTGTCCTTTTTCTGTTCCGGCAGGCGTAGAACTAGTTCGCCAACATTGTAAGTTTTGGCCCGTACTTCTCTGCTTTGATATCTTCGAGCCTGCTGTTGATAAAATGCGGAACGGGCTTTAGCCACGTCGCGCTCCTCCTCTAAGGCGTCCAAGTTGTCCTGCCGATCAAGCTCGGCTTCTCTTTCTTCGTACATGCGCACTCGAGGTGAGTCATGAATTATGTCGCAGGGCAGAACTGCCTCTGCGCCGTACACCATAAAGAATGGTGTGAATCCGGTGGTACGATTCGGCGTGGTCCGCAGCCCCCAGAGTACGGAGTCGAGCTCCTCCACCTAGTGCGTATTAGATTCCTTGAGGGACCGCACTAGTCTGGGTTTAATGCCTCTCATGATGAGACCATTTGCACGTTCGACCTGGCCGTTAGTTTGTGGGTGATAGACAGAAGCATAGTCGAGCTTAATGCCCATGTTTTTGCACCACAGCTTTACCTCGTCGGAGGTGAAGTTTGTGCCGTTATCAGTGATGATGTTGTGAGGGACGCCGTAACGGTGTACGACCCCGGATATGAAGTCTATCACAGGTCCGGATTCGGCCGTCTTAACAGGCTTGGCTTCTATCCATTTGGTGAATTTATCCACCATGACCAGTAAGAATTTTTTCTAGTGGGTTCCGCCTTTAAGGGGTCCCACCATGTCAAGCCCCCAGACCGCAAAAGGCCAAGTGATGGGGATAGTTTGGAGGGCGTTGGGTGGCATATGGCTTTGGTTTGCAAAGAGCTGGCAACCGACGCATCGTTGGACCAAGTCCTGAGCGTCTGCTCGGGCCGTCGGCCAATAAAAGCCCGTACGGAAAGCCTTGCTTACAAGGGACCGAGCTGCAGCGTGATGGCCACCGAGTCCGGCATGAATTTCAGCCAGCAGACTCCGCCCTTCCTCTTCGGAGATACATCTATGAAGGACTCCGGTAGTGCTTTCCTTATAAAGCTCTCTCTCGTGGACTTTATAGGCTTTAGATCGGCGCACTATGCAGCGTGCCTCATTTTGGTCCTCTGGGAGTTCCTGCCTAGTAAGGTAGGCTAGGAATGGTTCTGTCCACGGGGCGATGACCGCCATTATTACGTGGGTTGAAGGTGTAATTTCGGTGGCAGAGCCTCCAATTATGTCAGATTGTTCGGCGTCGGGTTGTGCGGTTGTGTCCGGACTGTTATCTGCAGGTTCCCCCTCCCATGCTACAGATGGCTTGAATAATCTTTCCGAAAAGATGTTGGGGGGACTGCATCTTGTTTTGCTCCGATGCGTGCTAGGACGTCCGCTGCTTGATTGTTTTCTCGGTCTATATGGTGAAACTCCAGCCCCTGGAACCGAGCTGACATTTTTAGGACAGCATTGCGGTAAGCTACCATTTTTGGGTCCTTGGCGTCGAAGTCGCCATTTATTTGGGATATCACGAGGTTTGAGTCCCCGCGTACCTCTAGGCGTTGAATGCCCATGGATACTGCCATCCGGAGACCATGTAGAAGGGCCTCATATTCGGCTGCATTGTTGGAGTCCGTGTACATAATTTGGAGTACATATTGGACTGTGTCTCCTGTAGGGGACGTCAAAACGACGCCAGCCCCCAGTCCGGCCAACATTTTGGAGCCGTTGAAATGCATGATCCAGTTTGAATATGTGCCGTACTCTTTAGGGAGCTCGGCCTCCGTCCATTCTGCGACGAAGTCGGCCAAGACTTGCGATTTAATATCTCGACGTGGCTTGTAGGTTATATCGAACGGGAGGAGCTCGATGGCCCATTTTGCTATCCGGCGCGTTGCATCGCGGTTGTTGATAATATCGTTGAGTGGTACCTCCGAGGCTACTATTATGGAACACTCTTGAAAGTAGTGTCGTAGCTTCCGGGATGCCATAAACACCGCGTATGCAATCTTTTGATAGTGCGGGTACCGTGATTTGCATGGAGTGAGGACAGTGGACACGTAGTAGACCGGCCTTTGAAGGGGGAATTTGTGTCCGTTTCTTTCCCGCTCGACGACGAGTACTGCGCTGACAACTTGGTGAGTTGCTGCAATGTACAATAGCATTGGTTCGCCAATGTTTGGCGCGGCCAGGACTGGGTTTGTTGCTAATACGGCCTTTATTTCCTCGAGTCCAGCCGTGGCAGCATCCGTCCACTCGAAGTGTTCGGTGCGCCTAAGGAGGCGGTAAAGGGGCAGCACCTTTTCTCCCAGGCGGGAGATGAAGCGGCTTAGAGCCGCCACGCATCCGGTTAGTTTCTATATTTGTTTGAGGTCTTTTGGGACGTCCAATTGTGACAAAGCTCAGATCTTGGCTAGATTTGCTTCAATTCCTCTACCGGATACAATGAAGCCCAAGAGCTTTCCGGCTGGAACGCCGAAAACGCATTTTTCCGGATTGAGCTTGATGTCGTATTTTTGGAGGTTATCGAATGTAAGCCTCAAGTCGTCTACTAGAGATTTGACATGTCTTGATTTGACGACCACATCATCCATGTACGCCTCCACTGTTTTGCCGATCTGGTTTGCCAGACATGTTTGGATCATGCGCTGATATGTTGCGCCGGCGTTTTTTAGCCCGAAGGGCATTGTGTTGAAGCAGAATGGGCCGTATGGTGTGATGAATGCCGTTGCGGCTTGGTCTGATTCTGCCATCTTGATTTGATGGTAACCGGAGTATGCGTCGAGGAAACACAACGAATCGTGTCCTGCAGTGGCATCGATAATTTGATCTATGCGAGGGAGGGGGAAGGGATCCTTTGGGAAGGCCTTATTAAGGTCTTTAAAATCGACGCACAGGCGCCAGGATTTGTCCTTCTTTGGTGCCATCACCAGGTTTGCTAGCCGGTCCGGATGTTTTATATCTCTAATGAATCCGGCCCCCAATAACTTGGCTAGGTCCTCTCCCATAGCCTGTCTCTTCGGTTCGGAAAAGCGCCGAAGGGCTTGTTTGACAGGTTTGAATCCTTTCTGGATATTTAAGCTGTGTTCGGCCAGCCTGCGTGGGATTCCTGGCATGTCTGAAGGGTGCTGTCGGTGTCAAAACCGGCAGATCTCGGGTAGGGGGTCCCGAACTGTGCGTCAAGGTCGGATGGTAACAGGAGACAAGAGACACTTTATTTTACCCAGGTTCGGGCCCTCTCGATGGAGGTAAAACCCTACTCCTGCTAGATTAATATTGATGATACGGGTAGTACAAGAGTAGATCTACCACGAGATCAAGGAGGCTAAATCCTAGAAGCTAGCCTATGGTTTGATTGTGTATGATGATGGTTGTCCTACGGACTACAACCCTCCGGTTTATATAGACACCGGATAGGGTTAGGGTTACACAGAGTCGGTTACAATGGTAGGAGATCTTGAATATCCGCACGCCTAGCTTGCCTTCCACGCCAAGGAAAGCTCCTTCCAGACACGGGACGAAGTCTTCAATCTTGCATCTTCATAGTCCTGGAGTCCGACGAAGGTATAGTCCGGCTATCCGAACACCCCCTAATCCAGGACTCCCTCAGTAGCCCCTGAACCAGGCTTCAATGACGACGAGTCCGGCGCGCAGATTGTCTTCGGCATTGCAAGGCGGGTTCCTGCTCCAAGTCCTTCATAGAAGAATAGAAACACCAGAAATAGTGTCCAGCTCTGCAAAACAAGTTTCCACATATTGCTATAGAGAGAATAATATGAACACGAATCAAATCTGCTGACGTATCCCGCAGTGCGTCATAACACTGCGGCAAAGTTCTTTATATAAATTGTTTTCACTGTTCCACCTCAGCGTGTTTAGCGAGGCGGTTTCCTTGGCACATCTTGTCAAAGCAGAGATCGTGTGCCCCCGTTTAACGGGATTCTCATCAATACGGACGTGGGTAACCCAACCGTGTCATTTACCATGGCGCTTGGGAGGCAAGCGAGTTTTATTAGGTAGGTGGGGACGCATAACCGCACCCGCCCATATAAGGGGATAAGGATCCACCTTTTTACCTACGCCTTCTTCCTCCTTTGCCAATCCATCTCTTGCACACTCAAGCTCCAGCGCCCAAGCCCGCTCTTCCCACCTCAACCTTCTCCAGCAATGTCCGGAGCGGGAGGCAAGTGGATGGCCTCCTCCGTTACGGAGGCCCAAGTAAAAAAGCTAAGGAAAGCCGGATACCTGTCCAAGGACATCCCGCACCGGCTTCCTGAGGAGGGGCAGCTTCTTCCTACCCCAAGGCCCCATGAGAGGGTAGTTTTTCTTCCCCACTTCCTCTGCGGACTGGGTTTTCCACTTCACCCATTCGTCCGGGGGCTCATGTTCTACTACGGCCTGGATTTCCATGATCTGGCCCCGAACTTCATCCTCAACATCTCGGCGTTTATCGTCGTGTGTGAGGCCTTCCTCCGCGTCCGCCCCCACTTTGACCTCTGGCTCAAGACCTTCAACGTCAAGCCCAAGGTGGTGTCCGGCACCCAGGCGGAGTGTGGAGGCGCTATGGCTGGCAAGATGGCCAACGTCCTCTGGTTCGAGGGCTCCTTTGTGGAGTCCCTAAAGGGGTGGCAAGCCGGGTGGTTTTACATCACCGAGCCACGCGATTCAAAATGGGTCGCAGCCCCCGAATTCAGATCCGGACCCCCCACGCGGCTTATGTCCTGGAAAGAGACGGGCCTGTCGTGGGGCAACGAGGAAGAAGTGACTGGATTGCAAACATGCATCCAGTCCCTGGTGAACAAGCCAAGCCAGCTGATCAACGTGATCCAGGTCATGCTCGTCCGCCGGGTCCTCCCGTGCCAACAACGGGATTTTACTTTGTGGGAATTCGACCCGGCGCAGCACCAAACCCTCAACAGGCTCTTCGACACGACGTATGAAGACGTCTGGAAGGTGCTGACCAAAGGCACTGAGTCCCCCACATCCGCTTCCGAGGACCGTGGATACAGCTCGCAGCGTCACGCCAGCGAGGTAAGCTATCTATGCCTTTAATAGGTTTATTAAGCTCTTTTTCATAGATTAACTCTATGCGGGATCTAAACTCCCTTCACCTTTAACAGGCTTGGCAGGCGATATCCGGACCAATTAACTGTCCGGCTCCTCTGCCCGAAGACCCATCCCCAGCTCTCCTGGTGAAGCTGCTGGCTCCGGCACCTTACGTGGTGCCGGAGAAGAAAGCCAAGAAGAAGAAGACCACCGGGACTCAAAAGAGTTCCCGCAATATGGTGGTGTCGGACTCGTCATCCGACGAATCCGCGGCGCCCTCCTCTCGTGAAAATGAGGAGGAGGAACAAGAAAGCTCTCCCCCCATAGCGGGGGGAGAAAAGAAGAAGAAGGCCGCCCCAACGGGGGAGGCTGAGGGGTCGAGGAAAAGGAAGACCCCTCCACCGGACTACTCCCACGACTCCGAAGATGGCGGAGAGGAGTGGCCGGACAGGGCCAAGCGTCTGGCAAAATCGTAAGTTCGAATATCAGAGTAACTCATGACATTCCTTTATTGCACTGCTTTCCCTAATGTCGAATATAATTATGCAACCCGCCCCGGGACGAACTCGACGACTCGTCGAGCGGCTCCCTGGATTCATCGGACGTGAACTCAGTTCCGCCCGCTGTGTCCCCCTGCAGGGCAGACGACGCCGAAGTGGCGTCGCAACGAGCTCCGGGGCAGGAGGATGTGGTCCTGGAGGAGCCGCAAGGCAACCCTCCGGAGCCCAGGAGTAAAGGGGACAAGACCCCCCAGGGCTCCAAGTCCGGCCTCGAGCCGGACACCGCGCCGGACTCTTCAACAGTCCTGGTTCGCGGTGGGCGAACTCCTTCCAAGAGGAGTAAGCTTTCTGAGCCGGCGACCTCCGTCCAACCGGAGGCGCCGGACAATCTACTGGAGGTGCTTGAAGGCGCCTCCATCGACGAGGAGCACCGTACTGTTATGAGTACGGTGATCCAGAGGGTTCAGTCCGCCAAAAGCGGACTGACTGAAGCTTGCGCTAGCCTTCTAACAGGCTTTGAGGTAAGTAAAAAATAATATGTCAAAACATTACCGCATAGACAGTAGCCCCTGATGCTCTGTTCGGTGTTCGGAAAGAAAAGCCGAATAGAGGATCTAGTAATTTTCGCAGGAGTCTAACAACAAAGAGCCAAATATGCGCATGTAGGCTTCGCTGCTGTCCACCGCCGCACTGACTGCACAGGTGGATGTCCTTAAAAAGGACCTCGAGCGGACCGAGCAAGAGCTCGGCCTTGCCAAACGACAGCTTGAGGAGAAAGAAGGTAAGGAATACCCTTTAAAAAAAGAAGGTGCCTATGGAGAGGCGTGATTGCAGAAAATAACAGGATTGTACTACTTATTGTAGGGGCCACAACTGAGGTGGCGACCCTCAAGCAGGCGCTATATGAGGCCGAAAAGAAAACGGCCGAGGAGCGTGTCGAGCGAGAAAGGCTTGGGGCTCAGGTCGGCGAGGTGCAGCAAGAGCTGCAAGCTCTCATGAAGAAACATGAGGGTTTTGAGCTTGAGTCAAAGGCGCAAGCGTCCGAGCTCGCGTCGGCCCTTGAGACCGCCAAGAGTGCCAAGGCCGAAGCCCAAAAGGCCCTCCAAGAGTTGGAGGAGGTGAAAAAGATAGCAGCAAGTAAGGCATTCTCAATGCAAAGTAGAAATATAAAAGTAAACTACTTGTCACTTACCCGAATCTGGAGTTCTCCAGGGGCGTTCGCAGATCTTCCCCGTAGCGTATCCGCCGCCGCCGCATTCTACCGAGCTGAAGAGGGCAGCTCGAAGGAGAGTGTGTTCTGGTCTCAGTATTCTGAGGCCGGACACCCTGTGCCTTTGAGCGATCAGCTGAAACAGCTGGTCGAGCTCCACAAGGCGGCCGAACAAGCCATGAAGGGCTTACTAGTTCGGCTGTGGCCCGGGGAGGCCCTGCCTGTGAGCTATTTCGGGCTGGTGCGGCGGCTGGTGGAGGCCTGTCCCCGGCTTGAGGTCATCAAGCGCTCCGCCTGCATCGAAGGTGCCCGGAGGGCCCTTGCCCGTGTGAGGGTACACTGGGGTAAGCTGGACGGAGAGAAGCTGGTGAAGGACGGGCCACCGCAAGGGAAGGAGCATCGCAAGCCCGAGAACTACTACAAGGAAGTTCTTGCCGGAGCCCGCCTTGTTGCGGATGAATGTACTAGAGATATAGTATTTGAATGAACTCGCTCGTTTGTATCCTGTGCGCTGAAAACTTGTTCATAGGCGCTAAGCAATGCTTATGGAATTTAAAATATTATTTTCTGTGCGGCCGTTTATCAAAAATTGAGAGATGGCGAGTCGTTGGCTTCTGCCCCCATGCCACTAGTGCTGGGGTGTTCGGGATAAACCTGAGCGCCCTTTTTCCCATAGTTGGGTCCTTCGAGGGAGACGCTCAGCACAACGAACCAGGCAATTAGACTATAATGCTTGAACACTCTCACTTAGCCAGAGAACTTTATAATTTTAAATTTCGGCGAAGCCCCTAGTTCGGAAGACCGAATTCGGGGCGCTATCCACGCCTTTGGCCGGACATAGCGAGCTCCTCGCTCGAAGCGGCATGAGTCGTTAGGGACTCGAAAAACCTCTCGAACAGCGACCGGTCTCTCGCCTTATCATGACAGTCTGTTTTAGCTTTCTCCACTGAGGTGCTTAACCCATCTGAACCGGGGCACAGTCGCAGTGGTTCCCCTAGTGCTACCTTAGCCGATATAGCGGAACGTAAGGCACCAAAACATAGGAGCCGGGCAAACCCAACATGTGACCAAAATCATGATTCAGAGCTGATGCATATAGTACTATAAGTTCGGGGTGCCGCACTTGTGGAAGTGTACGGACTTCTCACACCAGATCAAAGGGTAATAAAGCCCCTGGCGTGTTTGCCGTACCATGGTGTACGGGTGCGATCATGTTGTTTAATAAACATATATAAAAAAATAATGCAACAGGTAGATAAAAATCTATGCATTTGTTTATACAGAGGCTATTTATCAAAGCTGAACGATACAAGTAGTGCGATAAGCAAAAAGATATTAGACTATTTAACATGTCCTGGCCAGGGGCAGGCCGCGAAATTGTTTTTGAGGCAGGTATACTGCTCGAAATAGAGACCACCTTAGAGTTTCATAGTGCGGCAACCGTTTGTCTGCTTCCCTGGGTCTTGCATCGTTTGTGCGGCAACCGGATAGCCAAACAGGTCATCCAGAGTGTGGAGTCCTGAAAGTGATAAAAAGAATCCGGCAGCCCCTAGTACGTTTTACTCCGTATTGTGAGCATGCCGTTACTGTGCCCCTCCCCCTGTGCCCATGGAATTTCAAGGGCGTAATTATGTACGCGAGGTACTAGCTCCGCTATATTGCGATGGCTGGGGTTGGGGCCGTATGGCTATGCCTGCTCAGATCGTGCCAAACGGTCTTGTTGTAGGTTACTCCGGGCACGCTTGGCATTGTCCGGCTTTTTAGCGGCCGGACTGGAGAGTTGCCTCGAAAGGCTACTTTGTACTTCTGCTGCGAGAGCCGCCGTGTGCTCTCCGTACGGAGGGAGCATTCGGTGTTTCCGTTGACCGTGATTACTCCTCGAGGGCCTGGCATGTTGAGCTTGAGGTATGCGTAGTGCGGCACCGCATTGAATTTGGCAAATGCGATTCGTCCAAGCAGGGCGTGATAGCCACTGCGGAACGGTACTATGTCGAAGATTAACTCTTCGCTTCGGAAGTTATCCGGGGATCCTAAGACCACATCAAGTGTTATAGAGCCTGTACAATTGGCCTCTACACCTGGTATGACGCCTTTAAAGGTCGTCCTTGTGGGCTTAATCCTTGATGGATCTATGCCCATTTTCAGCACTGTGTCCTGATAGAGCAGGTTCAGGCTACTGCCGCCATCCATGAGGACTCTTTTGAGATTAAATCCGTCAATGATTGGGTCGAGAACCAATGCGGCAAAGCCGCCATGACGGATGATAGTGGTGTGGTCCCTTCGATCGAAAGTGATCGGGCAAGAGGACCATGGGTTGAACTTTGGGGCGACTGGCTCCATCGCGTATACGTCCCGTAGCGCATGCTTCCGCTCCCTCTTGGGTATGTGGGTTGCGTATATCATGTTCACCGTCCGCACTTGTGGGGGAAACCCCTTTTGTCCATTGTTCTTCGGCGGCCCGGGCTCTTCCTCGTCGTCGCTATTCAGCCCCTTATCTTTGTTTTCGGCTCTTAACTTGCCTGCCTGCTTGAACACCCAACAATCCCTGTTGGTGTGATTGGCTGGCGTTTCGGGGGTGCCATGAATCTGGCACGAGTGGTCGAGTATTCGGTCCAAACTGGACGGTCCCTGTGTATTCTTTTTAAATGGCTTTTTCCGCTGACCGAATTTATAGCCTCTGAATCCGGCGTTTACTGCCGTATCTTCATTGTTGTCGCTGTTAATGCGGTGCTTTTGCTTATTTCGACGTGTCCTGCCACTTTTGTCCTTGGTATCCGAATTACCAGGGTTCTTTAATAAGTTGTTGCTGCGAGCTAGCCAGCTATCTTCGCCCGTGCAAAAGGGGGTCATTAGTGTCGTTAGGGCTGCCATAGATTTCGACTTTTCCTGTCCCAGGTGCCGGGCAAGCCACTCGTCGCGGATGTTATGTTTGAAGGCTGCTAGGGCCTCTGCGTCCGGACAATCGACTATCTGGTTTTTCTTTGTTAGGAACCGTGTCCAGAATTGCCTGGCCGATTCTTCTGGCTGCTGAATTATGTGGCTTAGGTCGTCGGCGTCCGGTGGCCGCACATAGGTGCCCTGGAAGTTGTCGAGGAATGCGGCTTCCAGGTCCTCCCAAGAACCGATTGTGTCCGCTGGTAGGCTGTTAAGCCAGTGCCGGGCTGGTCCTTTGAGTTTGAGGGGGAGGTATTTGATGGCGTGTAAGTCATCGCCGCGTGCCATGTGGATGTGAAGGAGATAATCCTCGATCCATACCGTCGGATCTGTCGTACCATCGTACGATTCGATGTTTACCGGCTTGAAGCCCTCTGGGATTTTATGATCCATTACTTCGTCTGTGAAGCATAGTGGGTGTGCGGCGCCCCTGTACTGGGCTATGTCGCAACGTAGCTCAGAAGATCCATGTCTGTTGTGTTCGGCCCGGCCGGATTTATTGTGTCCGGAGTGAAGATCATCATCACGTGTCGTCGGGCGCCTGCACGATCCATAGATCGATCTTGTTTGCCTTGCTTTATCCTCCAGTACATCTCGCAGGTCTGGCGCATTCTCCCGTGCCTTAGTTGAGCAGCGCCGGGGCATGGCTTGGTTGTAGGTTCGACAAGCCTCTCTGTCGCGGCCACGAGGTGGCCGATCTGCCATGTCGTGCGCTGGTGATGTAGGTGCTTACTCTTCTGATTGGGGTAGCGGCCTGCGTTTAGGATAATTCTTGGAGGGGCGCTCGAGTTCCTACTCTTCGGCCGCAAGGACTTCAGTCCACCTGTCAGCTAGCAAATCTTGATCAGCTCTAAGCTGTTGCTGCTTTTTCTTTAGGCTGTTCGCTGTGGCTAAAAGCCTGCATTTGAAGCGCTCTTGTACGGCGGGGTCTGATGGTACGACGAACTCGTCGTCATCGAGGCTTGCCTCGTCTTCGGAGGGAGGCATATAGTTATCGTGCTCGACCTCCCGTTCTGCCGCTCTCTCATGAGGGCTGGCTTCTCCATCTTCCTGCGCCGAATCTTGCTGGTTTTGGTGTTCTTCGGCGCTGTCCGGGGTGGTATTATCTCCCGTGCCGGAATCACCGTTTTTGCTTTGGCGGGATTTAGAGCGGCGCCGCTGACGCCGGCGCTTTGGCTGTTTCTTGGAGGTGTCATCCCCTGCTGTTCCATCGCCATGTCCATCTTTTGGAGTGTCCACCATATATATGTCATATGACGAGGTGGCGGTCCAGCGCCCTACAGGTGTTGGTTCCTGTTTGTCTCCTCCTTCGTCGTCCATACCGTCGAAATCTTCGGAGCCGAAGTCAAGCATGTCAGTTAAATCGTCAACAGTGGCTATCAAGTGGGTGGTGGGAGGGCTTTGAAACTCTTCATCGTCCGTATCCCATCCTCGCAGACCGTAATCCGGCCTGGGCTCTCCTGAAAAAGAGAGAGACTTGAGAGAGTTCAGGATATCACCAAAAGGTGAGTGCTAAAAGATGTCCGCGGCGGTGAACTCCATTACTGGCGCCCAATCGGATTCGATCGGCAGGGGCGCAGGAGGATCGAAGTTCGGAGAAGAATCCGGCTCCTCAGAGTCATGGGCCGTGCGTAGTGCGGGGCTAGCGTTCGGCTCGATCGCCTTTAAGATCGCAACCCCCGAGGTGACGTCCAACCGTTCATCCTCAATTGGTGCAGCAGCCTCCGAGTTGAAGGTCGGAACCGGTGCATGTGCGGCCTCCAGGACACTGTTCGGAGGTAGAGCAAGATCGTGCCCTTCGAGATAGTGCGGCGCGCTTGGCTGTGGCTCGAACCCGTCGAAGATCAAGTCTCCACGGATGTCAGTCGTGTAGTTTAAGCTTCCAAACCTGACTTGATGGCCAGGGGCGTAGCTTTCGATCTGCTCCACGCGACCAAGCGAATTGGCCCGTAGAGCGAAGCCGCCGAAGACGAAGATCTGTCCGGGGAGAAAAGTCTCACCCTGGACCTCATCGTTGTTGATGATCAAAGGAGCCATCGGGCCTAAAGGCGATGACACAGAGGAACTCTCAATGAAAGCACCAATGTCGGTGTCAAAACCGGCAGATCTCGGGTAGGGGGTCCCGAACTGTGCGTCAAGGTCGGATGGTAACAGGAGAGAAGGGACACTTTATTTTACCCAGGTTCGGGCCCTCTCGATGGAGGTAAAACCCTACTCCTGCTAGATTAATATTGATGATACGGGTAGTACAAGAGTAGATCTACCACGAGATCAAGGAGGCTAAACCCTAGAAGCTAGCCTATGGTTTGATTGTGTATGATGATGGTTGTCCTACGGACTACAACCCTCCAGTTTGTATAGACACCGGATAGGGTTAGGGTTACACAGAGTCGGTTACAATGGTAGGAGATCTTGAATATCCGTACGCCTAGCTTGCCTTCCACGCCAAGGAAAGCTCCTTCCGGACACGGGACGAAGTCTTCAATCTTGCATCTTCATAGTCCTGGAGTCCGGCGAAGGTATAGTCCGGCTATCCTAACACCCCCTAATCCAGGACTCCCTCAGGTGCCAAGCAAAAATGTCCCAGTTCTCTCGTAGGAACTCTCGCAGTGCGGTGTCTACATCAGGGTTCAGTCGTGCCCCGATGGAGGCCGTTTTATTGGGGTCCATAGGATGGACCTGGAATTTGACTATTTCGTCCGCTGGTTTGAAGGATGTGGATTTGGATCTCTTATCGAGTATCACATCATCCCTATTAACTGTGGAGCACAGCGTGGTCAGTTCTTCAGCCGCTAAGGTTTCGGATAGTGCCTCGAGGGCCAATGCGGCTGTCTTGTTTTCGGCGCGTAGTGCTATGTCCGGATCACTAGCGAGAGTGATAATTCCGTTCGGCCCAGGCATCTTGAGCTTCATGTACCCGTAATGGGGTATAGCTTTGAAAACTGTGAATGCCTCCCGTCCTAATATAGCGTGATATCCGCTTTTGAACGGGGCCACCTGGAACGTGACTTGTTCGGACCTGTAATTATCCGGTGTGCCGAACACCACATCTAGTGTGATCTTTCCGGTTTAGCGCGCTTCCTGACTGGGGATTATTCCTCTAAAGGTTGTGCTGCTTCGCTCAATGCGGTTCCAGTCTATTTCCATCTTTTGGAGGGTTTCCTCGTAAATGAGGTTCAATCCGCTGCCTCCATCCATGAGTACCTTTGCGAGGCGACAGCCGTCCACTATGGGACTAAGGACCAACGCGGCTGGTGCTCAGGCTGTTCGGAATTTAGGTTCGTCACCCGCGTTGATAGCAGTGTTACTCCATCGGTTTATTGTCGCTACTTGATAGACTTCGGTGAGGCTGCGGAGTGTTCTTTTTCGCATATTATTTGACGCGAAAGTCTCGAAGACTGTGAGAACGGTACAGGTGTCCTCGGGCTGGCTTTCTTCAGCCTCTGAAATTAGGAGGTCCTCGCCGATTTTGGCCACCTGCCGGAGTATCCAACATGCTCTAAGGCTGTGAGTTGGAGTGGCGTCCTCTGTACTATGAATCCTACAAGGTCCATCAAGCCACCTTTTCAGTACGGTTCCGTGCCCTCTAGAGGGTTTTGGCTTTTTGATATTTAATCCGGGTGCCTTACCGTGGTGCATCTTCTTAGTTCGGACGGGATTGCTATTCAAGGCCGGAATATTTCGATTTTCCAGGCGCTTTCCATCGCACAGTACTTTTGTACTATGGACGCCAAGTCAGCGAAGCGTGTAATATCACGACGACTTATGGCGTTAAGTATTCCCTCGTACGTGCAATTACTGCAAAAGATTGAAATCGCGTCTCCCTCGCGGCAGTCCTTTGTCCTGTTCATAACCAGGAGGAATCTGGCCCAGTAGTGATGTACTATTTCTTCGGGCTTTTGCCTGATTTGGGAAAGATCGCTTATGATCGGGCGGGCGGGTGTCGTTGAATCTGAGACCTCACCCAATTTACAATTCGGAGGCCGAAGAACTTCCGAGCTCTGAAGTCCGGAGTCCTGGATGTTTTCCGATGAGTCTAGCCCGTTGCCTGATTCTAAGCTCAGGTCTTGGATTGTATCCTCCCCTCCGCGGGTATCCGGCCTGGAGGGTTCGGGAATTCGGACGTAGCTAGTCCTTAGGATAGATGAAGGGTCGCCGCACTGCGCCTCTACCACGGCAACGTGGTGGGTGACTTGGTGAGAGTTAATTTCTCTTAGATCGGGTTTAAGCCCAACCTGGTCGTAATTTGTAGCGACCCCCAGTGCGGCGATGCAATCCAAGAGCTCGTTTACAGAAGAGAGCTCCATCGGATACAGTTGCTCGGCGAGTTCCGAGCTGACGTGAAGTTTGCTTTCGATGACCCAAGAGGTCACCATCGGCGCAACAGCCGAACATGCGGTCGTGAGAAAACCACCTAGCTAGAGGGTTTGGCCGACAGCCAAGGCTCCCTTAGTAATGGCGCCGTCTTTAAAGACGGGAAGAGGCATCCTTCCTGATCGCGACGGCATAGAGGAACTCTCAATGAAAGAACCAATGTCGGTGTTAAAACCGGCGGATCTCGGGTAGGGGGTCCCGAACTGTGCGTCAAGGTCGGATGGTAACAGGAGACAAGGGACACTTTGTTTTACCTAGGTTCGGGCCCTCTCGATGGAGGTAAAACCCTACTCCTACTTGATTAATATTGATGATATGGGTAGTACAAGAGTAGATCTACCACGAGATCAAGGAGGCTAAACCCTAGAAGCTAGCCTATGGTATGATTGTTGTATGATGATGATGGCCTACGGACTAGAACCCTTCGGTTTATATAGACACCGGATAGGGTTAGGGTTACACAGAGTCAGTTACAATAGTAGGAGATCTTCAATATCTGCATCGCCTAGCTTGCCTTCCACGCCAAGGAAAGTTCCTTCCGGACACGGGACGAAGTCTTCAATCTTGTATCTTCATGGTCCTGGAGTCCGGCGAAGGTATAGTACGGCTACCCGAACACCCCCTAATCCAGGACCCCCTCAACCGCGTCTTCACCTTATTCCCCTTGAGCTAAGGACACACAGTCCTCGCCCAATCACTCTGGTAAGTCTTCAAGGTAGACATCCAAACCTTCACAGACTTCGTTCACCGGCGATCCAGAATGACTCTTGGAAGCTCAGAACGTGACGCCTAACCGGCTGGAGGATACACAGTCCTCAAGTGTAATAAGTCTTCAGGTCACACAGACAGAAAGACTTCAGTGATGCCTAACACTCTTTGGCTCTGGGTGTTTGGGCTTTGTCCTCGCAAGGATTTCTCTCTCTCAAAGGCTTCGAGGTGGGTAGCTCTCAAACGACAAAAGCCGTGCACTAACTCTGAGCAGCCACCAATTTATGGTGTAGGGGGTGGGCTATTTATAGCCACTGGGCAACCCGACCTGATATGTCTGAAATGACCCTGGGTCACTAAGGAATTGACACGTGTTCCAACGGTCAGATTTAAAACACACACAGCAACTTTACTTGGGCTACAAGCAAAGCTGACTTATCCAGCTCTGGATAAGATTTGCTCTCATTGTCTTCGCTCGAAGACATAGGATTTGGGTTGAGCATCACTTCAGTCACTCTGACTATGTTCACTTGGACCCCACTTAACAGTACAGTGGTTCCTATGACTCAACAAAGAAGAAAAGGAAACAACGAAACATCTAAGTCTTCGCGCTCCATAGTCTTCACTTAATGTCTTCTCATGTCATAGTCTTCAATATGAATATCTTCGTGTACCACCACAGTCGTCAATGTCTTCATACATTTTTAGGGGTCATCTCCGGTAGGTAAACCGAATCAATGAGAGACACTACCTGTGTTATCCTGCAATTCTCACAAAGACATTAGTCCCTCAACCAAATTTGTCGTCAATACTCCAAAACCAACTAGGGGTGGCACTAGATGCACTTACAACATCTGCGATGTAGAGGGACCAAGGAGGACCGGAAGCATGGAGACAAGCTTTGAAGCAATGGAGCAACAAGTTTTCAAGCGTCACGAGATGGTGGAGCGTGGACTCGACACCAATCACATAATGATCATGGAGTTCACCAACAACCACAAACTCGACGCCAAGGACATCGGGGAGGCTATCTTCAAGCTTCATGAGAAAATCGAGCACCTCCAAGCCCAGATTCAAAACCAAAACTGTGAGTATGAATATAGATTCAAGAGGATGAGTTTGGCTGCAGATTTAAGGATCCCAGAGACTCGATCATCCTTCTATGATGGCGAGCCTATGCCTTGGAAGAGGGACGACAAGCCTACATCATCAACATCTCCTCCACCAGCAAAAGAGATATAATCACATGGGTATGGGCACTCCACTTGGCAACTGCCAAGATTGGGGGAGGTGCCCCGGTATAGTATCACCATCACACTCCTATCTTTACAGTTTTTCTTAGTTCGATCCTTTTGGTAATATCTTGATCTAGTAGAATAAATTTTAGTATGATTTAGTCTTGAGTTTTGCTTTATGATCCCTCTTTGTAATCGAGTCCGTGGGCTATATAATAAAGATTAGTGTTGAGTCAAGGGCTTGATTACTATGCTTTGATCTTGAGGGAATAAAAAGAAAAAGAAAGAATAAAAAGAAACAAAGAGATCATATTGATCTTATGGACAGTAATGACTTCACATATAAAGAGTATGATGATTAAAAGTTGTTGAGAGTTGACAAACATAGTTTTGGACATAGTTGTAATTAATAAGAAGTAATAAAGAAAGAGAGGTTTTCACATATAAATATACTATCTTGGACATCTTTTATGATTGTGAGCACTCATTAAAATATGACATGCTAAAGAGTTGATGTTGGACAAGGAAGACAACGTAATGGGTTATGTTTTCTTATATCTGAAATAAAGTATATTGTCATGGATCAGCCAACATGTTGAGCTTGCCTTTCCACCTCATGCTAGCCAAATCCTTTGCACCAAGTAGAGATACTACTTGTGCTTCCAAATATCCTTAAAACAAGTTTTGCCATGAGAGTCCATCATCTATATCTATACCTCTATACCTACTAATAAAGGAAGGTACGTTTCGCCAATTTTTTCATCCGTTCACTGCTGAAAATAAATTATTTTTCCTATTTGAGGTGGTACAAAATTTATATATGTTTGTCTGCCTGAAAAGGAATTTTCGTACGTGGGCCGCATGCTGTGGCCCAGCAAAGCCAGCCCACATATTTTACTGCCCACACACTTGGCTTCGGCACAGGGCGAGAAATAGTTGAGTTTCCCACAGGGCAACCAATATTGGGCTGGCCAATTTTCTTTTTTTCTGTGTTTTACTTCTATTTTTATGCTCATTTTCGTACCTCTTTTTACCCTTCCAAGTTTATTTTTCTTTTAGAATTTATTTCTTAAATTTAAAATCATCAAAAACCATTCAGAATTATTTTTTTGGAAAATGTTCAAAAGTCCAAAATGTTGTTGCTATTTCAAAAAAAATTCCGAACTTGCAAAGAGTTTCCATTTTTTCAAAAAATAGTGTTTTTCAAAATTCTTTGATATTTCTAAAAATCAAATAGCATTAAAAATGCTCCAAATTCAAAAACAATCTTGTTTTAGTGAAATTTTCACAATAAAAAATAATGTTCGTTTAAAAAAGATGCACATTTTCTATATTTTTTTGAATTATTAACACATGTTCCTGTTTTATAAAAAGTTCACAAATTTAAATTTTCATGTTTTTAGTTGGAGTTTCGCACATGACAACCAATAATGTGCTGGCCAAATTTTCTTTATTTCTGTATTTTACTTCTATTTTTATTCTCCTTTCCTATCTCTTTTTTCCCTTCCAAGTTGTTTTCTTTTAGAATTTATTTCATAAATTAAAAATTCTCAAAAAAAAGTTCAGAATTACGATTTGTTTTTTTGAAAATGTTATGAATTCCAATTTTTTGCTATTAAAAAATATTCTGAACTTACAAAAGTTCGCATTTTTCAAAAACAAGTATTATTTTTAAAAATAGTTTGAGATGTCTAAAAATAAAATAGCTTTTTAAAAATTGCTCCAAATTCGAAAACTTTTCTGTTTTACTAAATATTTTTTACCTATCCGAGGTGGTACTAAATTTATATATGTTTGTGTGCTCGAAAAAGAATCTTCGTACGTGGCCCGCATGCTATGGCCCAGCAAAGCCAGCCCACGTATTTCTCTACCCAAACACTTGGGAAAACTCTATTTTACGCACAGGGCGAGAAATAGCTGACATTCCCACAGGGCAACCAATATTGGGCTGGCCAATTTTTCTTTTTTTCTACGTTTTACTTCTATTTTTATTCTTATTTTCGTATCTCTTTTTACCCTTTCAAGTTTATTTTTCTTTTAGAATTTATTTCTTAAATTTAAAATCATCAAAAAACATTCAGAATTATTTTTTTTGGAAAATGTTCAAAATTCCAAAATGTTGTTCCCATTTCAAAAATATCCCGAACTTGCAAAGGGTTTCGCATTTTTTTTAAATAGTGTTTTTCAAAATTGTTCGAGATTTCTAAAAATCAAATAGCATTAAAAAAGCTCCAAATTCAAAAAAATCACAATAAAAATAATGTTCGTTTAAAAAAGATGCACTTTTTCTATTTTTTTTGAATTTTCAACACATGTTCCTGTTTTATAAAAAGTTCTCAAATTTAAATAATTTTCATGTTTTTAGTTGGAGTTTCGCACATGACAACCAATAATGTGCTGGCCTAATTTTCTTTATTTCTGTATTTTACATCTATTTTAATTCTCCTTTCCTATCTCTTTTTTCGTCCAAGTTTATTTTTCTTTAGAAGTTATTTCGTAAATTAAAAATTCTCAAAAAAAAGTTCAGAATTAAGATTTGTTTTTTTAATGTCAAGAATTCCAATTTTTTGCTATTTAAACAAAAAATATTCTGAACTTACAAAAAGGTTCGCATTTTTTAAAAACAATTATTATTTTTCAAACTAGTTTGAGATGTCTAAAAAGAAAATAGCATTTCAAAATGCTCCAAATTCGAAAAATATTCTGTTTTACTGAAATTTTCATAATACAAAATAACGGTTTGTTTAAAAGATACTCATTTTCTAAAAATCTTAAGAAGTTTGAACATATGTTCCCTTTTTAACAAATGTTCACAAAGTCAAATAATGTTAATGGTTTTATAAAAAAAATTGGTGTTTTCAGAAAATATTAGTGAATGGAAAAAGTTGTTTCGTTTCATATTTTGTTCGCGTTTTATGAAGTGTACATTATTTTCAAAAAACTATTCCAGATTTAAAATATTGTTCATGTTTCCTAGAATATTCAGAAACTCCATACCTTAAAGTCCCCTTGATTGGAAGGATTGAAAGGAAAAGTAGATTGAATAACTCACGGATCTTCCTCGACGTATGATGACATAACAAAACTCTTAAACACCATCAATCAATGAATGGAAAGATAGTGGATTGATTCCTCCACACGCTGTGAAACCGAGAAGCTAATCGTTTCTTTTTTTCGTGTGCACATAGGGTTTTGCTTGCACGTATTAAATGCATACTATTTTATCTCCCATTGTAACGCACGGGCATATGTGCTAGTATCTACCTATGGATTGAGTAAGATCCTTCAAGTAAGTTGTCATCGATGCATGCAGTAAAAATTGCTCTCTAAATATGTATGATTTATTAGTGTGGAGAAAATAAGCTTTATACGATCTTGTGATGTGGAAGAAATAAAAGCAATGAACTGCATAATAAAGGTCCATATAACAAGTGGCAATATAAAGTGACGTTCTTCTGCATTAAAATTTCGTACATCCAACCATGAAAGCGCATCACAACCTCTGCTTCCCTCTGCGAAGAGCCTATCTTTTACTTTTGTCTTATTCCTTATGCAAGAGTCATGGTGATCTTCACCTTACCTTTTTATATTTTATCCTTTGACAAGCACATTGTGTTGGAAAGATCCTGATATATATATCCAATTGGATGTAAGTTAGCATGAATTATTATTGTTGACATTACCCTTGAGGTAAAAGGTTGGGAGGCAACACTATAAGCCCCTGTCTTTCTCTGTGTCCAATTAAAACTCCATACCCATAAGTATTGCGTGAGTGTTAGCAATTGTGAAAGACAAAATGATAGTTGAGTATGTGGACTTGCTGAAAAGCTCTTATATTGACTCTTTCCGATGTTATGATAAATTGCAATTGCTTCAATGACCCAGATTAAAGTTTGTTGGTTCTCAATGAAGTTTCTGATTAATACTTGACCTTGTGAATAGATTATTACTTGACCTTGTGAATATATTGTTGTTATAAGAATGATCATGATGCCCTCATGTCCGCATTTTATTTTATCGACACCTCTGTCTCTAAACATGTGGACATATTTATCATTATCGTCTTCCGCTTGAGGACAAGCGAGGTCTAAGCTTGGAGGAGTTGATACATCCATTTTTCATCATGCTTTTATATCGATATTTATTGCATTATGGGCTGTTATTACACATTATGTCACAATACTTATGCCTATTCCCTCTTATTTTACAAGGTTTACATGAAGAGGGAAATTGCCGGCAGCTGGAATTCTGGGCTGGAAAAGGAGCAAATATTAGAGACCTATTCTGCACAACTCTAAAAGACCTGAAACTTCACGGAAGTCATTTTTGGAATTAATAAAAAATACTGAGCAGATAAGGTACCAGAGGGGGACCACACCCTGGCCACGAGGGTGGGGGGGCGCCCCCCCCTACCTCGTGGGCCCCCTGGCAGGCCTCCGGTGCCTATCTTCTACTATACGAGGTCTTTTACACTGGAAAAAAAAATCATAAGCAAGCTTTCGGGAAGAAACTCCGCCGCCACGAGGCGGAACCTTGGCGGAACCAATCTAGGGCTCTGGTAGAGCTGTTCTGTCGGGGAAACTTCCCTCCGGGAGGGGGAAATCATAGCCATCGTCATCACCAATGATCCTCTCATCGGGAGGGGGTCAATCTCCATCAACATCTTCACCAGCACCATCTCATCTCAAACCCTAGTTCATCTCTTCTATCCAATCTTTGTCCCAAAGCCTCAGATTGGTACCTGTGGGTTACTTGTAGTGTTGATTACTCCTTGTAGTTGATGCTAGTTGGTTTACTTGGTGGAAGATCATATGTTCAGATCCATTATGCATATTAATATCCCTTTGATTATGAACATGTATATGCTTTGTGAGAAGTTACGTTTGTTCTTGAGGACATGGGAGAAGTCTTGCTATAAATAGTCATGTGAATTTGGTATTCGTTCGATATTTTGATGAGATGTATGTTGTCTTTCCTCTAGTGGTGTTATGTGAACGTCGACTACATGACACTTCACCATTTTTTGGTCCTAGAGGAAGGCATTGGTAAGTAATAAGTAGATGATGGGTTGCTAGAGTGACAGAAGCTTAAACCCTAGTTTATGCGTTGCTTCGTAAGGGGCTGATTTGGATCCATATGTTTCATGTTGTGGTTAGGTTTACTTTAATACTTCTTTTGTAGTTGCGGACGCTTGCAATAGGAGTTAATCATAAGTGGGATGCTTGTCCAAGAAAGGACAGCACCAAGCACCGGTCCACCCACATACCAAATTATCAAAGTAATAAACGTGAATCATATGAGCGTGATGAAAACTAGCTTGACGATAATTCCCATATGTCCTCGGAAGCACTTTTCTCTATATAAGAGTTTGTCTAGGCTTGTACTTTGCTACAAAAAGGATTGGGCCATCTTGCTGCACCTTATTTACTTTCATTACTTGTTACCCGTTACAAATTACCTTATCATAAAACTATCTGTTACCGATAATTTCAGTGCTTGCAGAGAATACCTTGCTGAAAACCGCTTATCATTTCCTTCTGCTCCTCGTTGGGTTCGACACGCTTACTTATCGAAAGGACTATGATAGATCCCCTATAGTTGTGGGTCATCAATAGCCGAGGACTCTTTAAGACACAACAAGACCACAGTAAAACCAACCGTCGACAGGCGGACAACTGGGCGTCGAACCCCAATCTCATATCTTGCATCTGTCGGAAAGGTATCATAGGTAACTACTTGAATTCCCACCTATGAACTCCCGAAACTTTCTGGTTATGCAATCTGGTGTTGGGGATACAAGGAGGCACAAATATCTCACACAACAAACAAATCCTACACTCCAACTGTATCCATCTGTCAACCATAACCAAGCAACCCTCAGAAATCGTGTACCTCAGACCTTCAAAAACATCTGATATACTAGATGTGGCAATACATTTGATCGCTCTCCCCAGTGTTGGGTGTCGTCAAACTACTCTCGCCACAAAGAGTATAGAAGCGTTTTCAATGTGGGCGACCTCTGGTATTCCGGACTGAAACGATAAGCACTGTGACAAAAACACATTGGAGCTCAACTCCCCGGGACACTTCCACAACCCCTAAATGTCAGGAGGCACCAAGACAGAATTCTCGTCACAATGATATCGCAACGATCCAACAATACCTGCGTGATCCTAAAAAAATTGAGTGAAAAAGAGGAGAGTGAAGTCAAAACATCTATGTGAGGAGTCCTCAGCAGAGCGAGCAAGGGGATAAGGAGTAAAAGAATTCCTACTCTTCGATATATAACTAGACTCAAAATAGTTTTCTTCTAGACTCAACAACGGCATCGGTTCGATCAATCAAGGGGGCTCCTAAGGTCGGTAAGGCTCTGATACCAACTTGTAGCGCCCAAGATATGATTCTATCCCAATCACGTGATGAATTCATGATTGGGGCACAACCGCATTTTGAGCGCATAGCAAGGTGGATATCATTACAACATACCATGTACTGAATAGATGAGAATACAAGATAAAGGCTTACACTCACCACAAGCTACAACATGAATACATGATTACATCAATACATAGAAATCATCATACAGAAGAGAAGGATATGACTACAGATGAAATCAAACAAAAAAGAAGAACGACATCCACCCTCCTAGCCCAGGCTCCCCGACCTGGAACCTATCCCTTGATCCAAGAAGAAGAAGCATGAGAACTCCAAAACAAGCAAGCATCGCTCTCACGTCATGATCATCGCATTACGTGCACCTGCAACTTTTGTTGTAGTAATCTGTGAGCCACGAGGACTCAGCAATCCCATCACTATGGGTATCAAGACTAGCAAAGCTTACTGGGTATGAAATGGATAAGTGGTGGGGTTGCAGCAAGCGTCTAAGCATTGTATGGTGGCTAACTTACGATTACAAGAGTAAGATGAGAATCTACGCAAACGGTCGCAAACTAGTAATGATCAAGAAGTGATCCTGAACTACTTACGTTCAAACATAACCCAACCGTGTTCTCTTCTCAAATGAACCCGAAAAGAGACAGTCACGGTTACGCACGCGGTTGGTGTATTTTAATTGAGTTTAGTTCAAGTCCACTACAACCAAATATTAACAAATTCCCATCTACCACATAACCGCGGGCACGACTCTCGAAAGTTTAAACCCTTCAGGGGTGTCCCAACTTAGCCCATGACAAGCTCACGATCCGCGGAGACAATCCTCCATCGCGGGACATCCGATCAAACTCGAGATCCCGGTGCACAAAACATTTCGACAATGGTAAAACAAAACCAGCAAGACCTCCCGATGCATGCTACCTCTTGAGCATGCGTTGGTTTTCCCTTGAAGAGGAAAGGGTGATGCAACAAAGTACCGTAAGTATTTCCCTATGTTTTTTAGAACCAAGGTATCAATCTAGTAGGAGACGACACGCATATCGCCTAGTAACTTCACAAACAATCAAGAACCTTGCAACCAACGCGATAAAGGGGTTGTCAATCCCTTCATGGCCACTTGCAAAAGTGAGATCTGATAAGGATAATAAGATAAATATTTTTGGTATTTTTGTTATATAGATTGGAAAGTAAAGATTGCAAAATAAACGGCGACATAAATTGGCAAGTTGATGGGAAACTAATAAGATGTAAAATAGACCTCGGGGCCATAGGTTTCACTAGTGGCTTCTCTCATGATAGCATATATTACGGTGGGTGAACAAATTACTGCCGAGCAATTGATAGAAAAGCGCATACTTATGAGAATATCTAGGCATGATCATGAACATAGGCATCACGTCCGTGTCAAGTAGACCGAAACGATTATGCATCTACTACTATTACTCCCTCACATCGAATGCTATCCAGCATGCATCTAGAGTATTAAGTTCATAAGAACAGAGTAACACATTAGGCAAGATGACATGATGTAGAGGGATAAACGCAAGCAATATGATATAAACCCCATCTTTTTATCCTCGATGGCAACAATACAATACGTGTCAGTTCCCTTTCTGCCACTGGGATCGAGCACCGCAAGATTGAATCCAAAGCTAAGCACTTCTCCCATTGCAAGAAAGATCAATCTTGTAGGCCAAACTAAACGATAATTCGAAGAGACTTGCAGAATATCAAATCATGCATATAAGAATTCAGAGAAGAATCAAATATTATTCATAGATAATCTTGATCATAAACCCACAATTCATCGGATCTCGGCAAACACACCGCAAAAAGTATTACATCGAATAGATCCCCAAGAACACCGAGGAGAACTTTGTATTGAGAACCAAAGAGAGAGAAGAAGCCATCTAGCTAATAACTATGGACCCGAAGGTTTGTGGTAAACTACTCACACATCATCGGACAGGCTATGGTGTTGATGTAGAAGCCCTCTGTGATCGAATCCCCCTCCGGCAGATCGTCGAAAAAGGCCCCAAGATGGGATCTCATGGGTACAGAAGGTTGCGGCGGTGGAAAAGTGGCTTCGTGGCTCCCCCTGATGTTTTCAGGGTATAAGAGTATATATAGGCAAAAGAAGTAGGTCGGTGGAGCGACGAGGGGCCCACGAGGGTGGGGGCACACCTACCCCCTGGGCGCGCCCTCCTGCCTCGTGGCCGCCTCGTTGCATCTCTGACTTCCACTCCAAGTCTCCTGGATTGCGTTTGTTCCAAGAAAGATCCTCGCGAAGGTTTCGTTCCGTTTGGATTCTGTTTGATATTCCTTTTCTGCGGAAAACTGAAATAGGCAAAAAAACAGCAATCTGCACTGGGCCTTCGGTTAATAGGTTAGTCCCAAAAATAGTGTAAAAGAGTATAATAAAGCCCATTAAACATCCAAAACAGATAATATAATAGCATGGAACAATCAAAAATTATAGATACGTAGGAGACATATCAAGCATCCCCAAGCTTAATTCCTGCTCGTCCTCAAGTAGGTAAATTATAAAAACAAATTTTTTGATGTGGAATACTACCTAGCATAATTTTCAATGTAATTCTCTTTATTCTGGCATGAATGTTTAGATCCAAAAGATTCTAGACAAAAGTTTAATATTGACATAAAAATAATAATACTTCAAGCATGCTAACCAAGCAATTATGTCTTATCAAAATAGCATAGCCAAAGAAAACTGATCGCTACAAAATCATAAAGTTTGGCCATGCTTCATTTTCGTCACACAAAATGCTCCCATCATGCACAACCCCTATGACAAGCCAAGCAATTGTTTCATAATTAGCCTTTTCAAACTCTTTCAACTTTCACGCAATATATGAGCGCGAGCCATGGACATAGCACTATTGGTGGAATAGAATATGATGATGGAGGTTGTGTGAAGAAGACAAAAAGAGAGAAAGTCTCACATCGACGCGGCTAATCAACGGGCTATGGAGATGCCCATCAATTGATGTGAGGAGTAGGAATTGCCATGCAACGGATGCACTACAACTATAAATATATGAAAGCTCTACAAAAGAAACTAAGTGGGTGTGCATCCAACTTGCTTGCTCACGAAGACCTAGGGCATTTTGAGGAAGCCCATCATTGGACTGTACAAGCTAAGTTCTATAATGAAAAATTCCCAATAGTATATGAAATTGACAAAATAAGAGACTATCTATCATGAAGATCATGGTGCTACTTTGAAGCACTAGTGTGGAAAAAGGATAGTAACATTTCCCCTTCTCTCTTTTTCTCTAATTTTTTTATTTGGGCCTTCTCTTTTTTTATGGACTCTCTCTTTTTGGGCTTCTTTGGCCTCTTTTTTTATTTGTATTTTTTTCGTCCGGAGTCTCATCCCGACTTGTGGGGGAATCATAGTTTCCATCATCCTTTCCTCACATGGGACAATGCTCTAATAATGAAAATCATCACACTTTTATTTACTTACAACTCAAGAATTAGAACTCGATACTTAGAACAAAATATGACTCTATGTGAATGCCTCCGGCGGTGTACCGGGATGTGCAATGAATCAAGAGTGACATGTATGAAAGAATTATGAAGGTGGATTTGCCACAAATATGATGTCAACTACATGATCATGCAAAGCAATAAGACAAATGATGGAGCGTGTCATAATAAACGGAACGGTGGAAAGTTGCATGTCAATATATCTCACAATGGCTATGAAAATGCCATAATAGGTAGGTATGGTGGGTGTTTTGAGAAAGATATAAGGAGGCTTATGTGTGATAGAGCATATCATATCACGGGGTTTGGATGCACCAGCGAAGTTTGCACCAACTCTCGAGGTAAGAAAGGGCAATGCACGGTACCGAAGAGGCTAGCAACGATGGAAGGGTGAGAGTGCGTATAATCCATGGACTCAACATTAGTCATAAAGATGTCACATACTTATTGCAAAAATCTACAAGTCATCAAAACCAAGCACTACGTGCATGCTCCTAGGGGGATAGATTGGTAGGAAAAGACCATCGCTCGTCCCCGACCGCCACTCATAAGGAAAGCAATCAAAGAACACCTCATGCTTCAAATTTGTCACACAACGTTTACCATACGTGCATGCTACAAGTCTTGAAAACCTCAATACAAGTATTTCTCAATTCCACAATTACTCAACTAGCATGACTCTAATATTACCATCTTTATATCTCAAAACTACTATCAAGTATCAAACTTCTCATAGTATTTAATGCACTCTATATGAAAGTTTTTATTATACCCATCTTGGATGCCTATCATATTAGGACTAATTTTATAACCAAAGAAAATTACCATGTTGTTCTAAAAGACTCTCAAAATAATATAAGTGAAGCATGAGAGATCAATATTTTCTATAAAAGAAAACCACCACCGTGCTCTAAAAGATATAAGTGAAGCACTAGAGCAAAATTATCTAGCTCAAAAGATATAAGTAAAGCACATAGAGTATTCTAATAAATTTCGATTCATGTCTGTCTCTCCCAAAAGGTGTGTACAGCAAGGATGATTGTGGTAAACTTAAAAGCAAAGACTAAAATCATACAAGACGCTCCAAGCAAAACACATATCATGTGGTGAATAAAAATATAGCCTCAAGTAAAGTTACCGATAGACGAAGACAAAAGAGGGGATGCCTTCCGGGGCATCCCCAAGATTAGGCTTTTGGTTGTCCTTGGATTTTACCTTGAGGTGCCTTGGGCATCCCCAAGCTTAGGCTCTTGCCACTCCTTATTCCACAATCCATCAAATCTTTACCCAAAAACTTGAAAACTTCACAACACAAAACTTAAAAAGGAAATCTCATGAGCTCCGTTAGTGTAAGAAAACAAACCACCACTTTAAGGTACTGTAATGAACTCATTATTTATTTATATTGGTGTTAAACCTACTGTATTCCAACTTCTCTATGGTTCATACCCCCCGATACTAGCCATAGATTCATCAAAATAAGCGAACAACACACGAAAAATAGAATCTGTAAAAAACAGAATAATCTGTAGTAATCTGTATCAAATGTATACTTCTGGAAATCCAAAAATTCTGAAATAAATTGGTGGACGTGAGGAATTTATCTATTAATCATCTGCAAAAAGAATCAACCTAAAAGCACTCTCCAGTAAAACATTGGCAGCTAATCTCGTGAGCGCTAAAGTTCTGTTTTTTACAGCCAGATCAAAAAGACTTCACCCAAGTCTTACCAAAGGTTCTACTTGGCACAAACACTAACTAAAACATAAAAACACATATCAACAGAGGCTAGATGAATTATTTATTACTAAACATGAACAAAAAGCAAGGAACAAAAATAAAATTGGGTTGCCTCCCAACAAGCGCTATCGTTTAACGCCCCTAGCTAGGCATACAACAAGAATAGATCTAGGTATTGTCATCTTTGGTATGCAATCCATAAGTCGCTCTCATAATAGATTCATAAGGTAATTTAATTTTTTTCCTAGGAAAGTGTTCCCTGCTTTTCCTTAATGGAAATTGGAATCTAATATTTCCTTCTTTCATATCAATAATTGCATCAATCGTTCTAAGGAAAGGTCTACCAAGAATAATAGGACATGTGGGATTGCAATCTATATCAAGAACAATGAAATCTACGGGCACGTAATTCCTATTTGCAACAATAAGAACATCATCAATCCTTCCCATAGGTTTCTTAATGGTGGAATCCGCAAGATGCAAATTTAAAGAACAATCATCAAATTCATGGAAACCTAACACATCACACAAAGTTTTTGTAATCGCGGAAACACTATCACCAAAATCACATAAGGCATAGCATTCATGATCTTTAATCTTAATTTTAATAGTAGGTTCGCACTCATCATAAATTTTTCTAGGGATAGAAACTTCTAATTCAAGTTTTTCCTCATAAGATTGCATTAAAGCATCAATGATATGTTTAGTAAAAGCTTTATTTTGACCATAAGCATGAGGAGAATTTAACACGGATTGCAACAAGGAAATACAATCTATCAAAGAACAATTATCATAATTAAATTCCTTGAAATCCATAATAGTGGGTTCATTGCTATGTAAAGTTTTGACCTCTTCAATCCCACTTCTACCAATTTTTGCATCAAGATCTAAAAACTCTGAATCATTGGGACGCCTTTTAACTAAAGTTGACTCATCTCCAGTCCCATGTTTATCAAGATTCATATTGGAAAACAAAAGATTTAATAGGAGACACATCAATCACTTTTAGATCTTCATCATTGTTACCCTCTAGTGATACGTCTCCAACATATCTATAATTTATGAAGTATTCATGCTATTATATTATCCTTCTAGGATGTTTTATATGCATTTATATGCTATCTTCTATGATTTTTGGGACTAACCTATTAACCTAGAGCCCAGTGCCAGTTTCTGTTTTTTCCTTGTTTTTTAGTCTTGTAGAAAAGGAAAACCAAACGGAGTCCAATTGAGCTGAAATTTGACGAATATATTTTTTGAACCAGAAGAAGCCCATAGAGTACCAGAGGTGGGCTAGAAGAGTCCCGAGGCCACCACGAGGGTGGGGGCGCACCCTACCCCCTGGGCGCGCCCCCTGCCTCGTGGCCGCCTTGGGACCCTCCTGACTTGTTCCCGACTCGGGGCTAAGGGTATGTACCAGTAGCTATGTGTTTGATCTCTCTCTCTCTCTCTCTCTCTCTCTCTCTTGTTCTTGATTCGGCACGATCTTGATGTATCGCGAGCTTTGCTATTATAGTTGGATCTTATGATGTTTCTCCCCCTCTACTCTCTTGTAATGGATTGAGTTTTCCCTTTGAAGTTATCTTATCGGATTGGGTCTTTAAGGATTTGAGAACACTTGATGTATGTCCTGCATGTGCTTATCTGTGGTGACAATGGGATATTCACGTGATCTACTTGATGTATGTTTTGGTCATCAACTTGCGGGTTCCGTAACATTGTGAACTTATGCATAGGGGTTGGCACACGTTTTCGTCTTGACTCTCCGGTAGAAACTTTGGGGCACTCTTTGAAGTACTTTATGCTGGTTTGAATAGATGAATCTAAGATTGTGTGATGCATGTCGTATAATCATACCCACGGATACTTGAGGTGACATTGGAGTATCTAGGTGACATTAGGGTTTTGGTTGATATGTGTCTTAAGGTGTTATTCTAGTACGAACTCTTGAATAGATCACTCCGAAAGAATAACTTTGAGGTGGTTTCGTACCCTACAATAATATCTTCGTTTGTTCTCTGCTATTAGTGACTTTGGAGTGACTCTTTGTTGCATGTTGAGGGATAGTTATATGATCCAATTATGTTATTATTGTTGAGAGAACTTGCACTAGTGAAAGTATGAACCCTAGGCCTTGTTTCCTAGCATTGCAATATCGTTTACGCTCACTTTTATCGCATGCTACCTTGCTGTTTTTATAATTTCAGATTAGAAAAACCTATATCTACCATCCATATTGCACTTGTATTACCATCTCTTCGCCGAACTAGTGCACCTATACAATTTACCATTGTATTGGGTGTGTTGGGGACACAAGAGACTCTTTGTTATTTGGTTGTAGGGTTGTTTGAGAGAGAGCATCTTCATCCTACACCTCCCACGGATTGATAAACCTTAGGTCATCCACTTGAGGGAAATTTGCTACTGTCCTACAAACCTCTGCACTTGGAGGCCCAACAACGTCTACAAGAAGAAGGTTGTGTAGTAGACATCATCTAGCTCTTTCGGTTTGGTGGCTATCTTATTAACTAAGGTGGCCTGCTTATGCGAAATTTGACCTACTAAATTTTCAAGATGAGCAAACTGAGATTTCAAACTGTAAAATTCCTTAGACATATCATCGAGCTCTTTGTTCATGTACTCCATAAAACTTCTTTGTTCTTTAAGCTTGTTTCTAAAGAAATTATTATGCTCAAATTGCAAAGATATAAAGCTTATAACGTTTTTTTTCAATTTCTTTCAACCTTCTAAGGTGAGGATCAACGCTTTTTGGTAGAGCCATCAAAGCAAACAGGCACCCTAGCACCCTAGAACACAGGAAGCAAGCGAAAAGAGACGAGCGAAAAAGGGCAACGGCGCCAGAAATCCTTCTTGCTACCTCTTGAGCATGTGTTGGTTTCCCTTGAAGAGGAAAGGGAGATGCAACAAAGTAGCGTAAGTATTTCCCTAAGTTTTTGAGAACTTAGGTATCAATCCAGTAGGAGACTACACGCAAATCGCCTAGTACCTGCACAAACAATCAAGAACCTTGCAACCAATGCAATAAAGGGGTTGTCAATCCCTTCATGGCCACTTGCAAAAGTGAGATCTGATAAAGATAATAAGATAATATTTTTGGTATTTTTGTTATATAGATTAGAAAGTAAAGATTGCAAAATAAACGGCGACAGAAATTGGCAAGTTGACGGGAAACTAATAAGATGTAAAAAAGACCCGGGGGGCATAGGTGTCACTAGTGGCTTATCTCATGATAGCATATATTACGGTGGGTGAACAAATTACTGCCGAGCAATTGATAGAAAAGCGCATAGTTATGAGAATATCTAGGCATGATCATGAACATAGGCATCACGTCCGTGTCAAGTAGACCAAAATGATTCTGCATCTACTACTATTACTCCACACATCGACCGCTATCCAGCATGCATCTAGAGTATTAAGTTCATAAGAATAGAGTAACGCATTAGGCAAGATGACATGATGTAGAGGGATAAACTCAAGCAATATGATATAAACCCCATCTTTTTATCCTCGATGGCAACAATACAATACGTGTCAGTTCCCTTTCTATCACTGTGATCAAGCACCGCAAGATTGAACCCAAAGCCAAGCACTTCTCCCATTGCAAGAATGTCACACCGTGCATTTTGTAACACTTCATTTGCATTAATAAAGCATGAAAATTTGGACCAACAAAAACTTTTGCATTATTTGGCTTTTTATTTTGGAGTTGGTTTTCTCTCTCTGATTTTCAAGTGCTCTGCAAAGTCAACAACTTCACCTTCTATACTTCATCTCCTTGCCCCCAAACTTCTGCCCAATGATCATGCCATGTGTATAGTGCAATATAGTATTTTCTTACAAAAATAATTTGGCCAAAAAGTATTTTCAAAAATTAGTTTTCCAAAAACCCCTGAATTGAGGTTTGCACTGCAAGTACTTAGTTAAGGGCAGTAAAAATCTTTCCAAAAATATATTTGACTCCTACTAGATATAGGACACCCAGAAACCACAAAAATATAATTTTAAAAGTTATTTTCCTATTTTATTTAAAAGGTTTTTCTTAAGGCCAGAAATGGTCTTTAATAGGGAAAAATTATTTTATTGTTTCACAAATATTTGACAAAAATCAGGGAAACTCAGTGGGCATATATTTCCCATATATAAGAGTTTCAACACATGTTCATGTTCAAAATATTGGTCAAATCCCTCAAAAACCCTTTCTGCATACTTCAAGCTTTTGAAATATTTACAAAGGAAATATTCTCCAACAATTCCAAGAAAATTCTAGCTAAGTGATTTGCATCAAGGAGAAGTGATTTGCTCAACTAGATCTACCTAAGTGCATTTCTGCTAATTTCTAGGGTTTACAAAAGTTGCATTGGCAACTAGGCCCAAATAAGCTCCAAATTGGTGGAAGGCCCTAATTATATGTGTCATTTCACGCTGTGGAGTCTCATGGCAATTGGAAATCCTTTGCTTGCCAAAACCATTATCAAACACTTTCTGCCACTTTTCAAAAATCACCATTTTGACCACTAAAACTATTCTCCTTGAGCTCAACTTTTTACCACAGCTCCTCCTAGTCCTCCTCTACCTCCAGTAACAATGGCTGCATCTCAGCTCAATGATTGAGGGGTGAAACCACCTCATTTACCCCTCTGGACAGCCCATTTGCACACTTCTTCTTCCTCTGTCCTCACCCCAGTGGCCATCCACAGCATCCAATGCCTCTCCCTACTTCTTTACTCCACTCTTGAGCTACTGGACACGGTTGGCTGTGCCCACAAGGCATAGAAAATGCCATGCCAGCCATTTGGGCGCTCTGGAGCGCGCTACAGTGCGCTCCCGCACTGTAGCCGCCCTCTTCCCGACGCCTCCGACCACCTCGGGCCTCGCCCACGCGCCTGCCGATGCGCCTCGGCGTCCGCAACACGCTACGCGGTCGGCCCCCTCCTCTCTCCTCCTCCCCGCGCCTCCGCGCTAGCAAACACCGGCCGCCCGAGCGCGCCAATGGCGCGGCTCACACGCGCGTGCCTCTGACCTCTCCCCACTCTCTCTCTCTACCTCTCCCGACGTAGTCGACGTCCAGTAACACCCCAGACACCATGCCCTCTTCCCCCGAGCCCTGCAGCGACGAGCGTGAGCTCGTCGGCGCACGGGTCTACGGGACCTCGCCGCTCGCCTACTTAAAGGCCTCCCCGCGCCCTCCTCTCCTCACCACTCACTCTCTCACACCCCTAAACATCCCCCTGCACCCCAGTTCCTCTCCAGAGCCGCCTGAGCTCGAGATCGAACTCGAGCTCCGCCGCCTCGGGTCGCCGTCAGTCCCACGGTACAGGCCTCCCCTGCTCCTCCTCTGCCTCGATCTGGAACCCCCGAGCACCCCTGACCATTTCCCCCTTCTTCCCTGCTTCTTTTGCAGCCGGAAACGGCCGGAACTGTCGACGCCCGAAGCCCCTCCGCCGCGTGACCTCGTCGCCGGCGAACCAGGCCACCCCGGCGACCGGTTCCACCTCCACCCGAACGGCGACACGACGCTGAGTCCGCCCCTGCCCTCGTCCAAGCTCGCCGTGCCCTGCATCGTTGCCGGTGAGCTCGTCGCCCTCTCTGACCCAGGGTTGACGACGACGGCCATGGGGCCCGTCCGTCAGCCTCACGTCTTGACGCCTAGGCCCCGCCCGTCAAGTTTAAACCTGGCGCGCGCGCGTGCACCAGTGCGCTGGGCCGCCTCTTTGGCTGGGCCTGCTGCGCTGCGCCTATTCTGGCCCAGCAGGCACAGAGCCCTTTTTCTTTTTTCTTTTTCTGTCACTTTTCCAAATATTCCACAGGTTAAAATATATGTCCAAATAAATTAATTCCAATTCCTAAATTCGTAAAGTATTGCAACCTATTTAGTGGTGCAACTTTCATTCAAATCCAACAACCTTTTCTTCACTATAAATATTTAAATGTGATTTTAAGCATTTAAATATGCCCTTATAAATCTATTTCTCCTATTCTGCCACTCCAAATCCAAAACTAGGAATTTTACCCTTCCTAGTTTTCACCCTAGTATTTAACAAAATGAGTTGACATTTTTCTAAGCACTTTGGTTTTTCCGTTTTATTATTGCCTTATTTTCCTCGTTATCATTTTGCGATGATAGATTGCGTTGCTGACGAAGGAGTTGGACCAGAAGACTTTGAAGACCCAGAAGACATTGTTGAGCCAGGCAAGCAGCCCTTTGACCATGTCTATGAAACCCTTTTTATGCATGTCATATAGCACTTTTATTGCTTGCATCGAAGTCATGATAAAATGGTGACCACTTGAGGTGGTTTGCCTTCGTTGCTTTTCTCGTTGACACTTGCATGATGCATGACCCTACCTTCTTATGTGGGTTATGCCGGTGGGAGTAGATAGGATGCTAAGCAGTGCTACACAAAAGGGACGGGTATATGCATGGTGATGGAGACAAAGTATTTTCAAAAGACTTTTCGAAAACCCCGTCGGGTGCCACTTATGCCTGAGGGAGACAATGAGATGGGTAACCACTTGATGACGAAGTGGTGTACCGAGGCAAGTGTGTGTGTTGTTTTCAAAAACGGATTAGATTTAAGATTTGTCGACTGTCCCAACCTTACATGCGCAACCACTCTACCCTTATATGGGAAAGGGCATTATTGATTACCTAGGCCGATACTAGCTTGGAGCCCGCATTACTAGTGATGGGAGAGTTGTTGGTGCACTCTCTCGGGACGGGGTCGTGCCAGGTAGAGCGGCCATGACTGTTTTCACAGGGCACCGGATACACCGTTGTGTCCCCTCTCGGATGTTACGATCTCGAGTGAGTCTCGTATGATGTACATCGTGAGGATACGGAACAACGAGTGGACTCCTTGTTAGTGTCGTCTAGGGAAAGATAGTGATCGGGTGCTTACCCCGGGTACTTGAGGTACCGCGGGTCGTGGATGACACGGAAGTTCCCCGGATCTTGTGGGTAAAGTGTGCAACCTCTGCAGAATGTAAAACTATTCGAATAGCCGTGTCCACGGTCAAGGACAGTTGGGCGGTGCTGATTAAACTACGTCCACATGTTTACAAACCAGTGTGTGTGTTTGGATAAGTGGGAAGATCTACTTGGGTCAAGTCATAGGACTTGACACGATTGAGTTGGGTTGATGCCCACTCTATTTATGTTGATATTTGTAACCTGTCGTCATGGTTACTTGAATTCTCCTTATGCATGTCTTACAAGTTGTTGAACATGTCATTGCACTCAAAACTAGCTTTCCGCAAAAATTTACCTATATCATGCATTGTTGTACCTTGAACCAACACATGGGTTGCTTGCGAGTACATTCAAAGTACTCATTGGCTTGCCACTGGTTATTTAATTGGCCAGGCATGGAAGAACAGGAGTTCGAAGAAGAATTCTTTGGAGACGAACATGCGAACTAGGACATTTCCCAGTCAGAATGCCTGTAGGGTTAAGGCAGATGGCATGGGTTCTACTTATCGACGAAGATTTCCGTTGCTTGTGTTTCATTTGATGTTCAGCCCTTAAGGCTTTATCAATGTAAGACTTGACCATAATGGTCATAATTTGTGTAAGACGGTATGAATGGATGTAAGACTCTTGTTATTCAACTTCTGTGTGTTCAGTGAGCATTGATCTCTGGGATCACTGTACACATGCATTCGGTGATCATGACTTATGAGTCGGGGTCCCCACAAAGCTGGTATCAGAGCCGTCCTGACTGTAGGAAGCCTTAGTTAGCATGGGCGTTAGTTAGCTTGAGACCATCTGAACTTCTCTTCTTTTCTAAAGCTTACCCAACCCAAGATATATTTCCCTTATTGACCTCTCCCATTCAACCTTTGTAGATGGCTGCCGTACCCGAAGACTTCCTGACCACCGAATTTCCCGTGCTTCTCGAGGATAGCCTCAAGAAGTGCCAGTTTCACCGAGCCCCCATTTTCACCTACCATGAGCATTGGATCAATGACACCGAGACGGAGTATCATGTGGAAGTGATCGTGAAGGCCAATGACTCTCCAACAAGCTCGTTCTTCGAGGGACCCCAGATGGCAACACTAGTTCTTGCCGTCGAGACGGCAACCCTCAAGGCACTCACCCGCCTCCGAGACCTTCTTCCAGAGATGGCAGACGAGTTGGCAACCCGCTTCTTGCCTTATCGGAAGGAAGGTGAGGATGAGAGCAGTGCACCAGCTCCACCATTAGAAGAAGGACTTCCACTCCGATTCCATACCTACTTCAGCCTTTGTGCCGATAGTTTCGCATAACACTTGGCCTCAGAATCAATGAAGCTATGAAAAGAACTTCATGAGACCAAGGCACTTATTCACCAAGCACAAGGGAAGACGGATAGGATCAAGAAGGAAGGTGCTCCCCCTGGACAACCCGCCATCACATACCGAGGCGGAAGACCCCCAAAGGATGGAGAACCACCACAGCAACAGCGCATGAGCGCAAAGGAATACCGTAAGCTCTTCGCACCACCGGCAAAGCAACACTGTGTTGAGCTCCTCCACTCCCCCACCCCTTCAAGTGAAGAGGAAAGTCAGGCCACCGATGACGAGGAGGAAGACCCAGAAGAGCCAGACTACGCGACCGAGCATTCCACCACTTAGGCATCATTCGCAACCTGGATATGCCCGTTAGTAACCCCTACGGTAGGATAGGTCATGTACCCCCATGCGAAGTCGAGTCCTTGTAATGGTTCATATGGAACCATGTAGTGTTGTGTTTGCTTTCGATGTGTTTGATGGACGTCGTACTTTCCTTCGGGAACTTGTAAGCGACTACATCACCCATTTGGATTTTAATGAATGTGTTTGACCTTTTGGCCCTTGCATGAAAACAATTAGTTTCATACCAACCCCCTTACTAGGCATCCCATCTATATTGCTTTCCCCATCTTTCCCAATTATGAGACCTTGACCGCTCCAACAGGATGCCTGTTGTAACACGTACTGGTACCTCTACCCAATAGCAAGAAGCCGGAGAAGGAGCCAGTCAGGACCAAACCCAAGGACAAGCTCCACCACCACCACCTCCAAACATGGACATGGCTCAGCTTCTCCAAGCCTTCCGAGAGGAACGGCAAGCCAACACTACAGCCCTCCAGATGATTGCTCAAGCTGTCAACCGCCAGCCGGCGAGAAACGGCAATGGACATTCCACGTTGGTGGAGTTCAAGAAGCATGCACCACCCACCTTCATCGAGACTGCTGAACCCCTGGATGCAGACGACTGGGTCCGCACCATTGAGGATCTGCTGGAACTAGTCGGATGCACTGAGGACCGTGAGAAGGTGGCATATGCTGCTCACTGTCTCGGGGGAACTACTAGAGCTTGGTGGGATGGATTCAAGGCCATGCATGCTGAGCAAAACATCACTTGGAATGACTTCAAGGAAGAATTCCGCAAGGCCCACATTCCTTCCGGAATCATGGCCATCAAGAAGCGTGAGTTCCGAGCCCTGAAGCAAGGTAGTAGCACTGTCAAGGAGTACATGCAGAAGTTCAGTGTTGTCTCAAGGTATGCCCCTGCAGATGTCAGCACTGATGCTGCCAAAAGGGAGCGCTTCATGGAAGGCCTTAAGCAGACTTTGCAGTACTCCCTTGTTGTGTGTGACTGCCCGACCTTTCCTGATCTGGTGAACAAGGCACTCATGCTTGAGGACAAGCGACGTGCTTTGGATAATACCCGTAAGCGCAAGATGATCAGCAAGGGTAGCTCCAGCAACCAGAAGCCTCGCCCGTGGCAGCCAGCCCCGGTCAAGCCAACCTATCAGCAGCCAAGAGCTCCTGACCCCGCACCAACTATCCACCTCAGCAGTATGCCAACCCCAGGCCAGCTTACAACAACCCCAATAACAATGCCGGCAAGAGCAGCAACCCCAACCAAGTCACTTGCTTTGGATGTGGTCAGGCAGGACACTACTCCAAGTATTGCCCCAACAAGAAGCCCGACGCCCCGCGCCCCAATGCGCAGAACCTAGGGCAAGGCCGTGGAATGCCACCAAGGAACCAAGGTCCCCGCAACCCGCCCAACAACGGCAAGGGTCGTGTGAATCATGTCACTGCTGAAGAAGCCCAGGAAGACCCGGACGTCGTGCTGGGTACGTTCCTTGTCAACTCAGCACCTGCAACTGTCTTGTTTGATTCTGGAGCCACGCATTCATTTGTCACCCAAAAGTTTGCATTAAAAAGTGGCATGACCCCTACACCCCTGAATAACCCTATGGTGGTACAAACCCCCGGAGCAGAGATGAGAGCCAAGATAGGATGTAAAGGAGTCGGGATTGTCATTAATGGGGTAGACTTCCAAGCAGACCTTATCATCTTAAGATCGCAAGGCTTGGATGTGATCTTAGGAACGGATTGGCTCATCAAGCACCAAGGCTTGTTAGATTGTGCCAACCGGACTATCACTGTGACCAGTGACCAAGGAGCCGAAGTTAAATTTGCCTCCAACCCCTCCTCTGCTCAAGCCAACCAAGTCAACTCTCTAACTGAAGTTGGATTGGAGCAAGTGCCAGTGGTATGCGAATACCCCGATGTCTTTCCTGATGAGCTACCAGGAATGCCTCCTGGCAGAGACATTGAGTTCATCATCGAGCTCATGTCCAGAGCAGGAACCATCTATAAGAATCCTTATAGAATGGGATCGGAAGAGTTAGCATAGTTGAAGAAGCAACTGGAAGAGCAGTTGAAGAAGGGATTTATCTGCCCTAGTGCTTCCCCCTGGGGATCACCTGTTCTATTTGTGGCAAAAAAGGACGGTACCATCCGCTTGTGCATTGACTACCGCTCCCTCAATGAAGTTACAATCAAAAACAAGTATCCACTTCCCAAGATTGAAGATCTGTTTGATCAATTCAATGGGGCCAAGGTGTTCTCCAAGATCGACCTCAGATCTGGGTACTACTAGCTGAAAATCAGACCCCAAGATATTCCAAAGACGGCATTTGTAACTAGATATGGCCTGTATGAGTGCACGGTCATGTCCTTTGGATTGACCAATGCCCCAGCTTACTTCATGTATCTCATGAATAAGGTCTTCATGGAATATTTGGACAAGTTTTTCATTGTCTTCATTAATGACATTCTTGTCTTCTCGAAGACGGAAGAAGAGCACGAGCAACACTTGAGGATGGTCCTAGACAAGCTTCGAGAGCACCAAATGTATGCCAAGTTCAGCAAGTGCGAATTTTGGCTGCGTGAAGTTGGATTCTTGGGTCATGTTTTGATCGAAGAAGGATTGTCGGTCGATCCCACTAAGATTGAAGCCGTGACTGAATGGCAATCCCCAAGCAATGTGAAGGAAGTCAGAAGCTTCCTCGGACTCATGGGATATTGCCGCAAGTTTGTTGAAGGATTCTCAAGCATTGCCCGACCCATGACTCAGCTCTTGAAGAAGGACAAGAAGTTTGAATGGACGACAAAGTGCGAAGAAAGCTTCCAGGAGCTGAAGAAGAGATTGACCACTGCCCCAGTTCTGGCCACACCAGATATACACAAGGAGTTTGTGATATATTGTGATGCGTCAAGAACCGGACTGGGAGGTGTTCTGATGCAAGAGGGCAGAGTCGTAGCTTACCTTTCAAGGCAACTACAGCCTCATGAAGAGAACTATGCTACTCATGACCTCGAGTTGGCAGCTGTAGTTCATGCCCTGAAGACATGGCGGCATTACCTCCTAGGGAAGCGGTGTGAGATATACACAGATCACAAAAGTCTAAAGTATATTTTCACTCAGAAGGAGTTGAACATGAGGCAGAGAAGATGGCTAGAATTGATCAAGGATTATGATCTCATTGTTCAATACCACCCTGGAAAGGCTAATGTGGTAGTAGATGCATTAAGCAGAAAGGCTTGTTCCTTGAATGCTATGCTTAAGGAAAGGCTACCCGCCTTGTATGAAGAACTTGAAAGCTTCGGGTTGGAACTGGTTGCACCAGGATTCTCGGCTAACCTCGAAGTTAGGCCTACCCTGATGGATGATATTAAGGAAGCTCAGATGGGACACAAAAGTATTGAAGGCATCAAGAGGAAGATCAAGGCAGGCAACGCCCCAGGATTCTCAGAGGATGAACAAGGAATTGTGTGGTTTGGGAATCGCATCTGCGTACCCAACAAGATTGAGCTCAAGAATTTGATCTTGCAAGAAGCTCATGACACCCCGTATTCCATCCACCCCGGAGGAACCAAGATGTATCAAGACCTAAAGGAAAGATTTTGGTGGCACGGGATGAAAAGGGAGATTGCCACCTATGTTGCAAAGTGTGATGTATGCCAAAGGGTCAAAGCTGAATATCAGCGACCTGCTGGATTGCTCCAACCACTCAAGGTTCCCGAGTGGAAATGGGATAAAGTTGGAATGGATTTCATCACTGGACTACCTAGGTCAAACAAGGGACATGACTCCATCTGGGTCATAGTCGATCATTTGACTAAAGTAGCCCATTTCATTCCTGTGAAGACTACCTATGATGGCAACCAGCTAGCGACTATATACATCAACAGAATCGTAAGTCTTCATGGTGTTCCCAAGGAGATTGTGTCAGGTCGAGGAACCCAGTTTACCTCAAGGTTCTAGAAGAAGTTCCAAGAGGCCATGGGGACCAAGTTGTCCTTCAGCACTGCTTTCCACGCACAGATCGGAGGTCAGACAGAACGAGTGAATCGGATACTCGAAGACATGCTCTGAGCCTGTGTCTTAGCATATGGAGCTAGGTGGGAAGATTGCCTCCCTTTTGCCGAGTTCTCCTACAACAACAGTTATCAGTCAAGCCTCCAGATGGCACCATTTGAGGTGTTGTACGGACGCAGGTGTCGCACACCCCTCCATTGGTCAGAAACTGGAGAAGGACTAGTGTTTGGGCCCGATATCCTCCGAGAAGCAGAAGATCAAGTTCAGCTAGTCAGAGAGCAACTGAAGACCGCCAAGTCAAGACAAAGGGCTATGCTGACACTCGTCGCTGACAAGTAGACTTCCAAGTCGGAGACCATGTATACCTGCGAGTAACTCCTCTTAAGGGAACCAAGCGTTTCCACGTTAAGGGAAAGCTCGCACCAAGATTTATCGGCCCCTTTGAGATCACTGCACGACGCGGAGAAGTGGCTTATCAGTTGGAACTTCCACCTGGACTATCCGATGTGCACAACGTATTCCACGTGTCACAACTCCGGAAGTGTCTCCAAGTTCCTCTTTACAAAGACGTCGATCACCAAGCCATTAACCTTCAGCCCAATTTGACCTACCGTGAGAGACCCATCTGCATTTTGGATGAGGCTGGGCGACGCACTCGAAGCCGCACCATCAAGTACTTCAAGGTCCAGTGGAGCAACCACACTGAAGCAGAAGCAACCTGGGAACGTGAAGACTACCTTAGATCCGAGTTTCCGTATCTCTTTAAAGCCTAGTTTAGGAATCTCGGGGACGAGATTCTTGTAAGGGGGGTAGGTCTGTCACACCCTGCATTTCGTAACACTTCATTTGCATTAATAAAGCATGAAAATTTGGACCAACAAAAACTTTTGCATTATTTGCCTTTTTATTTTGGAGTTGGTTTTCTCTCTGTGATTTTCAAGTGCTCTGCAAAGTCAACAACTTCACCTTCTATACTTCATCTCCTTGCCCCAAACTTCTGCCCAATGATCATGCCATGTGTATAGTGCAATATAGTATTTTCTTACAAAAATAATTTGGCCAAAAAGTATTTTCAAAAATTAGTTTTCCAAAAACCCCTGAATTGAGGTTTGCACTGCAAGTACTTAATTAAGGGCAGTAAAAATCTTTCCAAAAATATATTTGACTCCTATTAGATATAGGGCACCCAGAAACCACAAAAATATAATTTTAAAAGTTATTTTCCTATTTTATTTAAAAGCTTTTTCTTAAGGCTAGAAATGGTCTTCAATAGGGAAAATTTATTTTATTGTTTCAAAAATATTTGACAAAAATCAGGGAAACTCAGTGGGCATATATTTCCCATATACAAGAGTTTCAACACATGTTCATGTTCAAAATATTGGTCAAATCCCTCAAAAACCCTTTATGCATATTTGAAGCTTTTGAAATATTTACAAAGGAAATATTCTCCAACAATTCCAAGAAAATTCTAGCATGTCACATATGACATGTTTGATGATCTTGCAAAGTCCCATGTCATGGAGAATAGTATAACCCCATGAAATCCCCCCAAAATCATTTCTGCCCATTTCAAGGATTTGAAATATTTCTACAGGAAATATTTTCATAAAAATCCAAGGAAAATCCAGCAAGTCACAAATGCATATTGTGATCACCCTGCAAAGCCTCATGTCAATCAAGGTCATTTTGGTTCACCAAAAGGCCCCAAAACCCTCTCTATCTAGAATCAAATTTCAACAAGTTTGTACTATTAACTTTCTCTCCTTGACCCCAAATTTTGTGAGCATGTTCACATGACCAAATGAGGCCACTAGACCAAATGGTGCATCAAGGAGAAGTGATTTGCTCAACTAGAGCTACTCAAGTCCATTTCTGCTAATTTCTAGGGTTTACAAAAGTTGCATTGGCAACTTTGCCCCAATAAGCTCCAAATTGGTGGAAGGCCCTAATTATATGTGTCATTTCACCATGTGGAGTCTCATGGCAATTGGAAATCCTTTGCTTGCCAAAATCATTATCAAACACCTTCTGCCACTTTTCAAAAATCACCATTTTGACCACTAAAACTATTCTCCTTGAGCTCAACTTTTTACCACAGCTCCTCCTAGTCCTCCTCTACCTCCAGTAACAATGGCTGCATCTCAGTTCAATGATTAAGGGGTGAAACCACCTCATTTACCCCTCTGGACAGCCCATTTGCACACTTCTTCTTCCTCTGTCCTCACCCCAGTGGCCATCCAGAGCATCCAATGCCTCTCCCTACTTCTTTACTCCACCCTTGAGCTACTGGACACGGTTGGCCGCGCCCACAAGGCATAGAAAATGCCATGCCGACCATTTGGGCGCTCTGGAGCGCGCTATAGTGCGCTCCCGCACTGTAGCCGCCCTCTACCCGACGCCTCCGACCACCTCGGGCCTCCCCCGCGTGCCTGCCGATGCGCCTCAGCGTCCGCAACACGCTACACGGTCGGCCCCCTCCTCTCTCCTCCTCCCCGCGCCTCCGCACTAGCAAACACCGGCCGCCCGAGCGCGCCAATGGCGCGGCTCACACGCGCGCGCCTCTGACTTCTCCCCACTCTCTCTCTCTACCTCTCCCGACGTAGTCGACGTCCAGGAACACCCCAGACACCACGCCCTCTTCCCCCGAGCCCTGCAGCGACGAGCGTGAGCACGCCGGCGCACGGGTCTACGGGACCTCGCCGCTCGCCTACTTAAAGGCCTCCCCGCGCCCTCCTCTCCTCACCACTCGCTCTCTCACACCCCTAAACATCCCCCTGCACCCTAGTTCCTCTCCAGAGCCGCCCGAGCTCGAGATCGAGCTCGAGCTCCGCCGCCTTGGGTCGCCGTCGATCCCACGGTACAGGCCTCCCCTGCTCCTCCTCTGCCTTGATCTAGAACCCCCGAGCACCCCTGACCATTTCCCCCTTCTTCCCCGCTTCTTTTGCAGCCGGAAACGGTCGGAACCGTCGACGCCCGAAGCCCCTCCGCCGCGTGACCTCGTCGGCGGCGAACCAGGCCACCCCGGCGACCGGTTCCACCTCCACCCGAACGGTGACACGACGCTGAGTCCACCCCTGCCCTTGTCCAAGCTCGCCGTGCCCTGCTTCGTCGCCGGTGAGCTCGCCGCCCTCTCTGACCCAGGGTTGACGACGACGGCCGTGGGGCCCGTCCGTCAGCCTCACGTCCTGACGCCTGGGCCCCGCCCGTCAGGTTTAAACCTGGCGCGCGCGCGTGCACCATTGCGCTGGGCCGCCTCTCTGTCTGGGCCTGCTGCGTTGCGCCTGTTCTGGCCCAGCAGGCACAGAGCCCTTTTTCTTTTTTCTTTTTCTGTCACTTTTCCAAATATTCCACAGGATAAAATATATGTCCAAATAAGTTAATTCCAATTCCTAAATTCCTAATGTATTGCAACCTATTTAATGGTGCAACTTTCATTCAAATCCAACAACCTTTTCTTCACTATAAATATTTAAATGTGATTTTAAGCATTTAAATTTGCCCTTATAAATCCATTTCTCCTATTCTGCCACTCCAAATCCAAAACTAGGAATTTTACCCTTCTTAGTTTTCACCCTAGTATTTAACAAAAATGAGTTGACATTTTTCCGAGCACTTTGGTTTTTCTGTTTTACTATTGCCTTACTTTTCTCGTTATGATTTTGTGACGATAGATTGCGTTGCTGACGAAGGAGTTGGACCAGAAGACTTTGAAGAACGAGAAGACTTTGCTGAGCCAGGCAAGCAGCCCTTTGACCATGTCTATGAAACCCTTTTTATGCATGTAATATAGCACTTTTATTGCTTGGATCGAAGTCATGATAAAATGGTGACCACTTGAGGTGGTTTGCCTCCGTTGCTTTTCTCGTTGACACTTGCATGATGCATGATCCTACCTTCTTATGAGGGTTATGCCGGTGGGAGTAGATAGGATGCTAAGCAGTGCTACACAAAAGGGACCGGTATATGCATGGTGATGGAGACAAAGTATTTTCAAAAGACTTTTCGAAAACCCCGTCGGGTGCCACTTATGCCCGAGGGAGACAATGAGATGGGTAACCACTTGATGACGAAGTGGTGTACCGAGGCAAGTGTGTGTGTTGTTTTTGAAAACGGATTAGATTTAAGATTTGTTGACTGTCCCAACCTTACATGCGCAACCACTCTACCCTTATATGGGAAAGGGCATTATTGATTACCTAGGCCGATACTAGCTTGGAGCCCGCATTACTAGTGACGGGAGAGTTGTTGGTGCGCTCTCTCGGGTCGGGGTCGTGCCAGGTAGGGTGGCCATGACTGTTTTCACAGGGCACCGGATACACCGTTGTGTCCCCTCTCGGATGTTACGATCTCGAGTGAGTCTCGTATGATGTACATCGTGAGGATACAGGACAACGAGTGGACTCCTTGTTAGTGTCGTCTAGGGAAAGATAGTGATCGGGTGCTTACCCCGGGTACTTGAGGTATCGCGGGTCGTGGATGACACGGAAGTTCCCCAGATCTTGTGGGTAAAGTGTGCAACCTCCGCAGAGTGTAAAACTATTCGAATAGCCGTGTCCACGGTCAAGGAAAATTGGGCGGTGCTGCTTAAACTACGTCCACATGTTTACAAACTAGTATGTGTGTTTGGATAAGTGGGAAGATCTACTTGGGTCAAGTCAGAGGACTTGACACAATTGAGTTGGGTTGATGCCCACTCTATTTATGTTGATATTTGTAACCTGTCCTCATGGTTACTTGAATTCTCCTCATGCATGTCTTACAGGTTGTTGAACATGTCATTGCACTCAAAACTAGCTTTCCGCAAAAATTTACCTATATCATGCATTGTTGTACCTTGAACCAAAACATGGGTTGCTTGCGAGTACATTCGAAGTACTCATTGGCTTGCCACTGGTTATTTAATTGGCCAGGCATGGAAGAACAGTAGTTCGAAGAAGAATTCTTTGGAGACGAACATGCGAACTAGGATGTTTCCCAGTCAGAATGCCTGTAGGGTTAAGGCAGATGGCATGGGTTCTACTTATCGAAGAAGATTTCCGCTGCTTCTGTTTCATTTGATGTTCAGCCCTTAAGGCTTTATCAATGTAAGACTTGACCATAATGGTCATAATTTGTGTAAGACGGTATGAATGGATGTAAGACTCTTGTTATTCAGCTTCTGTGTGTTCAGTGAGCGTTGATCTCTGGGAGCACTGTACACGTGCATTCGGTGATCACGACTTATGAGTCGGGGTCCCCACAAAGAAAGATCAATCTAGTAGGCCAAACTAAACCGATAATTCGAAGAGACTTGCAAAGATATCAAATCATGCTTATCAGAATTCAGAGAAGAATCAAATATTGTTCATAGATAATCTTGATCATAAACCCACAATTCATTGGATCTCGGCAAACACACCACAAAAAGTATTACATCGAATAGATCTCCAAGAACATCGAGGAGAACTTTGTATTGAGAACCAAAGAGAGAGAAGAAGCCATCTAGATAATAACGATGGACCCGAAGGTCCATGGTAAACTACTCACACATCATCGGAGAGGCTATGGTGTTGATGTAGAAGCCCTCCATGATGGAATCCCCCTCCGGCTGATCGCCGGAAAAGGCCCCAAGCTGGGATCTCACAGGTACAGAAGGTTGCAGCGGTGGAAAAGTGGTTTCGTGGCTCCTTCTGATGTTTTTAGGGTATAAGAGTATATATAGGCGAAAGAAGTAGGTCGGCGGAGCTACGAGGGGCCCACGAGGGTGGGGGCGTGCCTACCCCCTGGGTGCGCCCTCCTGCCTCATGGCCGCCTCGTTGCGTCTCTGACTTCCACTCCAAGTCTCCTTGATTGCGTTTGTTCCAACAAAGATCCTCGCGAAGGTTTTGTTCCGTTTGATATTCCTTTTCTGCGAAACACTGAAATAGGCAAAAAAACAGCAATTTGCACCGGGCCTTCGGTTAATAGGTTAGTCCCAAAAATAATGTAAAAGAGTATATTAAAGCCCATTAAACATCCAAAACAGATAATATAATAGCATGGAACAACAAAAAATATAGATACGTTGGAGACGTGTCAATGCACCGACTTAGCCTGATAGGAGTCGCACATATCTCGTTCTGAGGGTACACCGAATGGGCAAGACGTCAGGTTGGCTGATACCTTAGTTGCCCAAGGGCACCGGACATCGCCCAGTTTGGACCAACACTCATGAGGAGCATTGGCCTGGGGGTGATTAAGAGACCTCGGGTGCCGGTGGGTCCCTATGCAAGTTTTAGTTATTATTAGGCAAATGGTAAAACCAATATTGGGCCTTGCTGGAAGAGTTTTATTCAAAGCAAACTGTCAAGAGGGGCCCATAAACCCTCACCGTGTTAGGGACGCAAAATCAAGGAACATAACACCGGTATGACGGAAACTAAGGCGGCAAGAGTGGAACAAAACACCAGGCAAAAGGCCAAGCCTTCCACCCTTTACCAAGTATATAGATGCATTAATTAAATAAGAGATATTGTGAAATCCCAAGATATCCATGAATCCATTTCTCAACATGGAACAACCTGCAACTGCACTTGCAACTCACTACTAGGGAAAAGCCTATACACAAAATCTTACCAGCAGCACGCTTTAAAATAACACTACTAGGGAAAAGCCTAGCAGCAGCGAGGGTTTTGGGCCTCTCAGTAGCGCGGGCATCGGCGCTACTAATAAGGCGCTACAGCTAACATATAGCAGTAGCGCCGGTTGCCCCACGCTACTGCTATACATGAATAGCTGTAGCGCTCTTTGGGAAAGGGCACTACTGATATTATCTGTAGCGCTGTTTGCTGAGACGCGCTACTGACAATGCGGCGCTACTGCTAAATTTCCCCCTCGCTACTACTAGTTTATTTATTAGTTTTTTTCCTGCATATTTGTTTTGTATCTGTTTTGTATTTGAATAGGCTTTATACAATAATCTTTAGCATGTCATACACATACAAATGTAATCATAGCATATACATACAATTAGTCTCATCAAATCATGTCATCATCATAATCATCATCCAACACAAAGTGGTCTCTCTCGTCATCATCTTGAAAATAGCGATACAAGTCTCGAATGATATGCAAATACATCGTCATCCATCTAAACAATGATATGCGCGAGAAGAGCTATCACTTTGAGAACATGAGTTCGTATCCCTCTTTCGCATTAGCGTGAACCTCTAAACTAACTACTGCCTGTCGCTCGAAAACCTGAAGGGCCTGACACTCCGGCCACTTGTCGTATATATATATATATATATATATATATATATATATATATATATATATATATATATATATATATATATATATATATATATATATATACACTCCTGGCATAGCACTTCTTTGACATCTATGATCTATGCACCTGCATCATCACATGAGTCGATGATATGCAACATATATAGTTGAGCACCAGAAATTGACAGACTTGGCAAAAATAAAAACAACATATCATAAGCATAAATAACAAAGTTCATCGTACCCCAAAATGCCCTAACTAGAGTGATTTTCGCTAGTCGAGGAGGAGGACGGTTTAATTACATCACAAATAAAGTTTCACCGTGCATAACTCAAAGTTTTATCATACAAAAAGTATGGACTAAATGGACACATTGTCATATATCGACAATCACTCCAACATGTCGTTCCATCCATCCAAGTCAGGGAGATAGTCCCCGAGCCTAGTGAAAGGCTTCAGGTCGAGACGCCGAGAGGATATCCATGTTCGGGCGTCTTCCCGCGACATTTGTCCTTCTCCGTAGAACATCCCTGTTTTTCCGACGACCTCCTTCATGATGATTTGGGCAAGTTCATGCTGGATGTTATAGAACTCAGCTCGAAGTCGATGATCCTCGATATCTCCTATGTCCTTTGCCCATTGCAGAATATGGGCATCGCGGGAATAAGGTGCCATGCGAAGGTTCTGGTGATCCCGTCTGTACTCCAGCATGTGATGTAGGACATAGAATCCATCATTAAGAGAATTGTCGGGTTGCTGGATGCAGCAGAAGTTGGTCTTATGGCCGAAGGCGACCCTGCAACCCCTCATCTTCTTGTCCCTGACCTCTCCACCCAGTGATTGGTAGTGATACATAGCACTGTCAAGAACATCCTTGATGTGGGTGTAATCCTTTTTGTGAATGTTCTTCGATGAGTCCAAGTAAAGAGCGTGGGAGAATCGGGGGTAGAGGATGATGAGGACGGCGCGCCAGCCGCTGCGCAAAATAAGTCCTGAAATTAATTAGCCTCCACCGTGCAAATGAATGATTGAAATCGAAGGAAGGATAGCAGCGTGGATGACTTACACGGGATGATAAGGCACGAGAATCGCCTCCTTGTCCTTATTGGCGAGCATGAAACTGGCGATGTAATCCCTCGCATATTCACGGTGCTTTGTGCAGACTCCCAAGAAGCCCTCGTGCATGTAGTACTGGTCAGCGACACAGATATGAGATATTTGCTCAACCCCGATGATGTAGTTCATGTGCAAGGCATAAAGGAGGACAAACGTAAAATCCAGCTTCTTCACGTGAAACATGTCGAATATGTAATCGAATCGGAGGAAGAACTTATCCGCGGGGAAGCTATCGACGTACGACATTTGCCGCGGAACGTTAACCACGTAGAGTGGGTATCCTGGATCTTTCGAGGCGATGAGGTCTTTCTCTACCCGCAGCACATCGTCATGAAGTCTCCTTAGATCGCCGAATCTGGCCCGTAGCGCTGTTGCAGGTAGGATTGGTTGACCGGGGATATGCCATTTATCCGCATCGGGGATATCTATACGGTCCTGAAACCGAGGCTGCTGAGGCGGCTGGATCATAGAAACAACTTTTTTGCCTTTCCTCGCTCTCTTCCTAAACTTCTTCACTACCGGAAGGTCATCCATAATATGTTGAGACGGCAATTCAGGCACCGACTCATGACGCTCAAACCCTGAGGAGGCGCTAGTATAGACATACTGTTCAGCAGCGCCATCATCGTCCTCATCCTCATCCATGGCGACGTCATCAGCGACTAATGGAGCCTCCTCCTTACCCCGACCGCTATCACCCAACCCAACACCCGACGCTAATTGGGTAGGTGGGGTGTTGATGTTCATACCTTGCTGAGGCTGCGTGCTCGTGGGTGTGCTCCCGGCCGCCTCTAGACGAAGCAGACTCTTTGGCCACAATAGGACCCACCCAGCATTGCAACAATCACCAAGCCGCCGCGGTGTCTCGTCGTCATCCCCAGTAGTACTGGAGGAGGCAAATTCTCGTGGCCTGGTTTGACACTGGCCACGGAAACCTTGAAGATGTTCAGGGGGATTGGCCGGCTGTGGAACAATGGTTCCTTCGGCTCCATTATCGTCGCGTTCCCCACGTCCACCTTCTGGTCACCGATGGTGTACAATATGGTGCACGGGGTTTCGTCGGCCTGCAAAGAAAAGTCTGCGACGTGAGACATCCAAAAGGCAACGAAAAAGGGAGATTATGCATTTATATTGAAGGGGGCCGGTGTGACGGATACCGTGAGGGCGTCGAGCTCTGCCAAAGACAAAGCACCGCCTAACACGTCCGATGTGGGAGCCGGTGCGGGAGCAGGTGCAGCTGCAGGTGCTGGTGCAACGCTAGTCGAGCTGCTCCCCGCCAAGATGTCAGCAAGGGGAAAGTCCGCTGCATCTTTTTCTGGATTTTGCCTGCTCCAATTGAAAACGGCCGGAACCAAGGTAGTAGAAATATCTACAGCCACCTGTTTTGCGGCAGCTACCGCTGTTGCAACTGTCTCAGTTGATCTTTTCTCAACCGCAATCTCAACCCTCTTGTCGATGTTTTCTTCATTTAACCTCCGTCTTTCCTTTCTCTCCTCCGTGGTCTCACGGTAGTACTTCTTCCACGTGGCGCCGTCTCCGACACCGTGCACGCGTCCATACGACGATCGAGTATCCACCGGTTGTCATTTCAATATGTTCAACGCCCGGTTGAATGGAGTGTCCCACTTGGGCCTCGCCAATGCCTCGGACGGCGAGTCGCTTTCGGCCGCAATCCTGTGCTGCTCTCTCTGCAAAAGGCACAACGATCGTTTACAAATATGACTAACGTCTGCAGTCGAATTGATCAGAAACTAAAATTACCAGCAGTCTCATGAACTCCTTAATGACCGGTGTTGTCTCGTAAACCTTGTTCACTGGGTCCCAACGGTGTCGGGCCCTGAGGACGTCATGCTCCTGCGGGACGGTGAACTCCGCCAAGGGGTCTGGGATGCCCAGACTCACGGCTTCCGCGTCCTCCTTGGCCCATTTGGACCTCTTTCCGCCGTAACCACGGCTTCCGAGGTGGTGGCTCCCAAAGTTCCTCTCTTGAAGCCCCTTCATGTACTTAGACTTTTTTTTGGCATCTTCAGCCTCGCAAGCCTCCTTGAATATTTGAAATTGCTCTTCCGTGATTGTCGGATTATCCTTTACAATCCCGGAGTAGGGTTCCTTCTTATCGATGATCCTTGCTTTCACTCGATTTTTCCAGGCCGCCAACGCGTCGCTAAACTTGGTCATGGCGTGTTTGTTTATCTTCTTCATTGCCGGGTCCTCATCTGGATCTTTATAATCCTTCTCATTCCGGCCCGGGAACAAGAATATATGGTGAAACTTCTTTAGGAGGGAGCTCCTCATATTTTCTATCTTCTGTAGTTTCTCATCGTTGATGGTGGCGGTTGTCCGTACGATGCAACCTATTTGATTGCCGTTGCATCGACGCGCTTCCTCGGGCGCCGTTGGCTCAAATTTGTCGTCGTCCACCTCCGTGACCACCACTCTAGTAGTATTGAGTTTGTTAGGAACCCGTTGCCTCTTTGCTTTTGGTTCTACACCAGCTCCGCTCCCCGAGGCAGCGCCGGTCTCAGTCTCGATGCCGTTCTGAGTCTGAGCGCCAGTCTCAGTCTCAGCACCGGTCTGCGTGTCGGTCTCAGTCCCCGATGTCATCGATGGTCCCAACAATAACATCGGTTGATCATCGGTAAGGCTAAAAAATTCGTCTGCCGCCCGGTAGGCGTCGTAGCAATCACCAGAACCCTACCCTTCATCGTTGCTAGCCATGTTTCCTATGATTAAATCTAGTCAATTAATTCTAGACCTAATAAAATGAATAATGACATAAAAAGGCCTATTGTTTTGCAGGAATGTTGACTCCTTCCTGGTGCGGCAAATCCCGGGCACTCGATATGTCCTAGTTTGTAGCACAAGTCATCCCGAAATTCACGGAAAATTTCGGCATGACATTTGCTAAAAAGTGGACAAATCGAGAACCTGAAGTTTGCCGGAACAGAAATGAATCAACATTCCTGCAAAACATAGGCCACTCAGCATCATTCCAGCACAAGTCATATATTCAGGTCCATAGTCCAAATAATTCAAAGTTCATTTGAATGAAATTTGGAACAAATTCAGGTCTGTAGTCCAAATATTTTTTTATATCTAAGTGTTTTTTATAGCCTCTGTTAATTTAAATCTAAATGCTACTATTATTTATATACCCTGTATTAGTTTAAAGCTAAATGGAATTACTGTTTAGGCATTTTCATAAAAAATTGCCCTAGCTAATTTCCTAAAAAAATCTAGGGTTCATATGAACACCTAGGGTTCATATGAACATCAACACAGTATCAACATATATATGAAATTGCCCTAGCAGAGAGAGAGGAGGGTAGGGGACAGTAGAGGTAGAGCCTTACGGTCGGCGGCAAGGGCAGGCTCTGGCTCGGGCGGCGGCGGTGTGGTCGAAGTGGCGGGCGGCGGTGGTGTGGTCGAAGGCGGCCTCGGGCGGTGGCGATGTGGTCGAAGGCGGCGCAGGGCAACGGCGGCGATGGAGCAGTTGGGGGACAGGGGCCGGGAGTAGAGAGAGGGGGAAAGGACTTAGCAAAATTTTGAGCCCGGGCTGCCGGGATTTGAGTCAAACTAGCAGTAGCGCGTTTTCCGGAACACACTATAGCTAAGTTAGCTATAGCGCGTTTCGGAAAAAAGCGCTACTGCTATTCCTTTCTGTTTGTACTTGTTTTTCACTTTATTTTATTTCCGTTAGCAGCAGCGCCTTGCACGTAAGCGCGCTGCAGCTAAGGATATTAGCAGCAGCGCTGGCCTGTATATGCGCTACTGCTATGTTGGGCTAGCCATGTGCGCCCAGTTCAAACATAGCAGCAGCGCTTTTCTCTAGTACGCGCTACTGCTAAACTCATAGCAGTAGCGCGGTTTATCGAAGCGCGCTGCTATTAAGTAGCAGTAGCGCTTGATTTTGTACGGCCCTACTCGTAAGATTCTGTGTATAGGCTTTTCCCTAGTAGTATAAGGCGCTGCTGCTAACTAGCAGTAGCGAGCGCGCGCAAAACTCGCTGCTGAAATAAATGTATCAGTAGCGCGCCCTCTCTAAGACGCGCTACTGCTATAATTGCCACGCCGCCGCCGTGAGGCTAGTTCTAGCAGCAGCGCGCTAATTTGAAGAGCGCTCTTTGCTACGGACCATAGCAGTAGCGCATTTACACAATAACCGCTACTGCTAAGTTTACTAAAAAATTTAGTCCCACCTCGCTCCGTGAAGAGAGTTTGTACCACCTTAAATATGTTACTTCTCAAACTTTCACAACCACTTGGTCTTCATTGAACTCTATGTGTAGAATTTGTGGCTGCAATATGAGTCTTCACCAGTTCCTAAACTGGTGAGGACTCATATTGACAAATCAGATTGTACACAAAAAGATCATTGATGATCAATGTATTTTTTATGTCTATTTTTACATGCTGACACATAGCAGTATCATGCTCTTTGCGAAAGGCGCTACTGCTAGGTCGTTTAGCAGTAGCGCCTTCTGCTATAGCGCGCTACTGCTAAGCCATACCATCTCCCCCCTCCGATCTATCCGATCCACTCACACTCACTCGATCTCCCCCTCAACCCCCACGCCGGTCCTCCCCCGTCTCCCCTCCTCCAATCTGCGTCGCCGCCACCTCCTCCTCCTTGCTGGACTCCGTACCGGTCTCCTCCTTCGTCCTCCCTCTAGTCGCCGCTGGCCGGCCCCTCCTCGCTCCGCCTTCCTCCTCTATCCTCCCTCCACTCACCGCCGGCTGGCCCCTCCTCGCTCCGTCTTCCTCCTCCGTCCTACTCTCTTCTCCCTCCTCGAGTCGGCCCTCCTTCTCCCTCCTCCCTGCTACATTTTTATTTAGTAGGCTAGTTGATTTAGTTGATTTAGAACATTTTGATTTAGTTGATTTAGTATGCTAGTTGATTTAGTTGATTTAGAACATTTTCATTTAGTTGACTTAGTAGGCTAGTTGATTTAGTTGATTTAGAACATTTTGATGTAGTTGATTTTGTATGCTAGTGGATTTAGTAGGCTAGTTGATTTAGTATGCACCATTTTATTGTTATTTTTTCTGTACATGGATAGGTAGATGCTTTTGTTTTTTTGTAATAAGTTATTTTTTGGCAAAATGTAGGTGCCAATTTAGTTAAATTTGCCACTTGTTTTTCTAATCAATTATCTTAGGCAATAGGGGCCAAATGAGATGAAATGTCTTGGTAGGTGGTACCCTTATTTGGTAGATATTTGTGAAAAGTTTTTTCGGCAATAGGTGCCATCGAAATGCTTTGTCCATAAAATTGCTTCTCGCGGAAGAACCAAAAATATCACATGCTACTGTTTTTCTTTCCTGTGAAGTGAATCGTTAATCCTTTGCTCATATTGCTTTAGGAAAATGGCGCCACCACCACCACCACTATGTCGACTATGCAAGTCAAGGTGCGCCAGCAGCCTTGCAACCGGCAAGCTGTTCGGCATCTACTTCCAGCCGAGTTTTCGTCATGCGGAGGTAAGAAATTAGATGAAATGTATCAACTATTTTATTTTTACTGTTGGCATTACTGTATTGTGTCATTGTGCTTTTTTTACACAGATCGTCCCATTCAATGTGAGGTTGAAATTCAACAAGCTGACAGGAGACACTGTGACATTTGAGGCTCCTGGTGGGCCGTACACTATGGAGGTCGAGAAAGGATGCAATATGTCGCAGATTGGAGGAGATGGATGAGCCCGTTTCCTTGCCCACATGCGTCTTACTGCTGGTGAGTTGATCAGCTTCTCCTTCAGAGCAGAAAGACCCAAGCTGGCTGTCATTTATCTCAACCTGGTGGAAGATGACGAAGATGATGAAGATGACGAAGATGATGAAGATAATGAGGACCCACTCGATGAAGATGATGAGAACCCACTTCATGAAGCCATCGTAGCTCAAAGAATGAGGCTGAGCGAGGAGGATATGTGCAACCTATGGGACATAATTCCGCCACGTGATGACTTTGTCGGTGTGCCATTCGTGACCCGCCTGACAAGTACCATGGTCGATCGGCATGAAATGGTATGTTATACGTACTGCCCGTAGTAATTTGATGATATATATATATATATATATATATATATATATATATATATATGCTTTATTGTTATACTTACAAATGCAAATTATTCGATGATATGCTTAGTGTAGAGTCCAATGATATGCTTTGTGGAATCTAGTCGATGATATGCTTTAGTGTAGAGTCTGATCACATGCTCTTATTAGTGTAGAATCCAAGGAACTATTAATAGTGTAGATAATCCATATATTTGCAAGAGTATGTCCGAGGCTATTTATTAATTGATATGTTTTTCTTATTCAGAAATTGCCAAAGAACCTATCTGTGAGTTGTGGTATCGAGCCTGATGAAGAAGGCTTAGCTAGACTAAGCCTTACCGCAAGGGGCTCCATCACCACCTGTACTTACCGCATGGACACAGACGGACACACACACTTAAACTCGGTTGGGTGGAAGAGATTCCTCGTTGGCAAGAATCTTCGTGTTCGACATGCCATGCTAATTACTATCAGGAACACCCACCGCCCAGGCTTGAGGATGATGATCTTCGTCGATATCATCTAGAACTACATATGTGTGTGTGTGGCTATATCATCTAGAACTACATATGATGATTGTCGTCGATATCATGTAAAACTACATTTGATGTTCGTCGTCGATATCCTCTAGAACTACATATGATGATCGTCGTCGATATCACCTAGTACTGCTTGAGGATGCATGTTGAGTATATATGAAATTTCTATCTAGTACTCCCTCCATTCCAAATTACTCGTCGTGGTTTTAGTTCAAATTTGAACTAAAACCACGACGAGTAATTTGGAACCGAGGGAATACTAGCTAGTACCTATAATGCTTTATGAAATTGATATCTAGTAGTACCTAGTATCTGGAAATTACAGTTTATTGAAGCTGAAACAGGGTGGAAACGATGAAAGATATAGCAGTAGCACGGGGCTAGGAAATCGCTACAACTAACTAATGTAGCGCGTTCCGGAAAAGCGCTACTGATATAGTCAATAGTAGTAGCGCAGGTGCAGACCGCGCTACTACTAATAGTTAGTTGTAGTGCCTTATTGGTAGCGCGGCTGCCCGCGCTGCTGATAGCCTCAAAACCCGCGCTACTACTAGGGTTTTCCCTAGTAGTGACTAGCAACCCTATAAGAGGGGCTGAGCAGAGCGGTAACATAGTGTTGGCACGTGAAATCATCGTGCAACACCAAGATAACCGTCATGCTTTCGTGACAACGAACGATTGCTTGACGAGCAAAGCAACAAAGATTTCCTCGCTTTCGTGGAGGGGAATCGGCCGCTTTCCAGCGCAAAATGGCAAAGATCGCCAAACCCTAGGGCTGCTAGGGCTCGGTACAAAGTAGCGACAGAAAATAGACGTACGTGAAAAATTAATGTTTGTATTGATAGATCGGTTGCTTGGGGTTTTCCAATCGGCCGTGGCCATTTATAAGGCACGCTGGACTTTGACGTATACAGGAAAACATTGGTGTACAATAACAAAACTCTAACACTAAACCGATCAGGACTAGTATGTCTTTCCTTGATTCGGTTACCATGCATAGCACTTTGCATCATGGCAATCCTTATTGAGCCAACTCACATAAGCACTCCTTGCCATATACGAATAAAATATTTCAGCCACGTCGCAATCACACTAAACAATACATACAAATACCTTGAGCCTACAAGGAAAATATTTGAATATTCCGGCAACGTAGCAAATCAAACTTGATAGTGGCCATCAGTACTAAGCATACTTCTTCCCATACGTAGACATATAGCCCATGCATGCAGCACGCCCATGGTTCAGTATAGCATATGATTCTTCGTAGAACTTGTATCTTCACCTTCCATGAAAATTCCTATGACAATACTTTAACAATTCATTAACCGATCATCTTGATAAATCATTGATTTAATTTGGCCCATCATATACTAAGTAGCCAAATTATACCATCAACACATGCCCCCTGTTTTTGGTACAATTGTATTGACCAAAAATACTAGAGTAGTTACCGTAGGATGAAACCGATACTGATCATATCATTACTCAGGGCGATGTCCAAAGATAAATCGGCCAAATTTGCTTAGGGCGATACTTGGAATAACATATCGGCCACAACATGTTCAGGTGTCCTGCCACATGCTAGGATAGTACTTCTTCAAATATTTTTCATTGAGAGCTTTCGACAACATATCTCCCTGCAAAGATTGTACAAAATATGAATTTTCAGGAACAATCTCTATAATTTTATACGGGCCTTCCCAACTCAGCGACCATTTTCCGAATTTCCTATCTTTAGTTCCAATAGGTAAAATCGTTTTCCACACTAAGTCTCCTATTTGAAACGATTTTTCTCTCACCCTTTTATTATAAGCCTTGGTTACTCGTAATTTCTCCTTCTCAATTTCTCGCAATGCTCTTAATCTCTCTTCTGAAATGTCATCTATCTTATCCATCATTAGATCATTATAATCCACAGCCAACAAATCATTTGTCTGGCCACTCTAAGAGCTTGTAAATTAACCTCTACACGTAACACCGCCTCCTGACCATATACTAGATCATACGGTGCTACTTGAGTCACTCCGTGTTTAGATATCCGATGAGTCCATCAAGCTTCCGATGGTAGCTCATGCCATATTTTCGGATGTTCCTCAATTTTCTTTTTTATAAGCTTAATTAAAGTTTTATTGCTAGATTCGGCCTGTCCGTTAGCTTGAGCATAATAAGGCAACAAATTTAACAATTTAATTCCTAAAGATTTGGCAAATTCACGAAATTGATGAGACATAAAAGAAACACCTTGATCAGTAGTTAAAGTTTGAGGAATTCCGAATCTATGAATAATATGCTCTAAAACAAAACTAATAAGTTCCTTATGAGTCATATTTCTCAAAGGAACTGCTTCAGTCCATTTAGTAAAATAATTTGTGGCAACTAGGATGAAGCGATGTCTTTTAGAAGAGGAAGGATGTATTTCACCAATAAAATCTAAACCCCATCCCCTGAATGGCCACAGTCTAATTATGGGATTTAACATAGACGCAGGCGCTAACTGTACATTACCAAATTTCTGACATGCCTCACAACCTTTATAGTACCGAAAACAATCCTCTAGCAAAGTCGGCCAATAAAACTCCGCTCTTTTTAACAACCATCGCATTTTTTGAGCCGACGGATGTGTTCCACATATTTCTTCGTGCAATTCACCCATAGCTATTCTAGACTAATCAGAATCCAAGCATTTTAAAAATAACCCATCTATTGTTCGGCGATACAAATCGTCATTAAACAAAGTATATTTTAAAGCTTGTCGCCGAATTTTCATATCTCTTGTTTAACTTGGACTCAGCATGCATCGGCTTGTCTATTATAAAAAATATTCCTTTACTAATGTGATAACCGGGTGCTTGTTGTGCTAAACAATTAGCTCTAGAATTCTCTTCTCTAGGTATATGATGGATGGTGAACGTATCTAGAGACTTAATTATGTTTAAAAACCACCAGAAGCAAATCCCCAAAAGCATCTACATACTTTACGCCCATATCAACTAAAGTTTGTAAACCAAACAGTAAAGCTTCATACTCAGCTTGGTTATTAGTGCAAGGATATTCCAAACGGACCGATGTATCATAAAAAACATTATTAGGTGAAACTAAAACATTACGGACGCCTTGCCCTTCCCTACAAACCAATCCGTCAAAATAAAGCTTCCATGGGCAAACACTAACATAATTAATGTTTTTATCATCTTTAATCCTATAACTTAACCCTTTATAGCACGCAACGATTCATATGTTAAATCATATTCTATTAATGCATACGCCCACTTTCTAATCCTACCACTAAGAATCGGTCGTTGCAACATATACTTAATGATGTCAGCCTGGCAAGCTACTACGCACGTACAAGAAAGAAGAAAAGGCCGAAACTTGGTACATACATAGTATAAAGATAAGCATAACTTTTGAATAAACATGTACCGACTTTCGGCATCGAGCAAACGACGGCTTAAGTATGCAATGATGTTTCTTTCTCGCTGACCTCTTGTGCCAACACCGCACCGATCACCCTATTTTCTGCAGCAATGTACAGCCTGAACGGCGCACCGGACTTGGGCGCCTGCAATATTGGAGGATTCGACAAGAATCGTTTTATATAATTAAAAGCATCTCGTTGCTCTGCCCCCAAGTAAATTCGGCTTCATTCTTTAGCCGAAGTAGAGGAACAGACGATTCAATTTTCCCTACAAGGTTAGATATGAATCGTCTCAAGTAATTAATTTTTTCTAAAAACTTTTGCACATCCCTTTTACATGTGGGTTCCTCCAAATTTCTAATTGCCTCCACTTTCTTAGGGTCAATCGCTATGCCTTTTTCATGAATTATCAATCCTAAAAACTTACCAGCCGACACGCCAAAAGCACATTTGAGTGGGTTCATTTTTAATCCATACCGGCGCATCCTTTCAAAAGCTAATCTTAAATCGGCTAAATGATGATCAAACCCATCCGATTTAACAACTATGTCATCAATATATATTTCTAGTACAATGCCTAGAAGATCATGAAAAAATAAATTCATAGCTCGTTGGTATGTAGCACCGGCATTTTTCAACCCAAATGTCAAAACGACCCACTTAAATAAACCAACAAAACCTGGGCAACGAAAGGTAGTCTTAGACATATCTTGTTCGGCCATAAATATTTGATTATAACCTGCATCACCATCTAAAAAGCTAATTACTTTATGTCCCGAGGCATCATTAATAAGCATGTCGGCTATAGGCATAGGATATTCATCTTTTGGAGTAGCCTTATTCAAATCTCTAAAATCAACACAGATTCTAATATTACCAGTATTTTTCTTTTCCACGGGCACAATATTAGAAACCCAATCTGCATATCTACATGGCCGAATAAACTTAGCTTTTAACAACCGATCAACTTCTTCTTTGATGCGGTCATACAAATTAGGATTGAAACTTCTACGAGGTTGTTTATACGGCCTAAAACAAGATTTAATAGGTAATCTATGTTCTACCAAATCTCTACTCAAATCGGGCATCTCATTATAAATCCAAGCAAAGCAATCAACGAATTCTTTAAGTAATAAACATATCTTACTTTTCTAATCGGCTTTCAAGCTAGCTTTGATAAATGTAGGCCTCGGAATACTTCCATCACCAATATCAATTTCTTCAAGTGGATCAGCCGATGAGAATCCCTGTCTAAGCTTTTGCATGTTATCAAAATCTTCAATAGTTTCATGCATATCGTTCTTTCTGGAACGATACTCCTCCGTGCATCTCTGCAGCCACTTAATATTGTCGTCTTTATTCATCATTTATATAGATAAATCATTAAGCCAAGCTACATTAGCTGGCTGTGCATTTATAGGTACAAAACCATCTCTACCAATACTAATGTAACCATAGTCCGATAAATCCCTACCGGTCAAACAACGCATCTCACCGTGTTGCCAATCAACCGGCGCCTCCGTCAAAGCAATACAAGAAGAATTGTCCGCCTTTATCACCTCAACATCATCATTAACCCACTGAATTAAGCATTGATGAAGAGCAGAAGGAATGCAACAATTTGCATTAATCCAGTCGTGTCCCAAAAGAATGTTATACCGTCCTTTGACATCGATAACAAAAAAAGCAGTCGGCAACGTTTTGCTTACGATTGTGAGCTCCATAGAAATAACACCCTTAGCCTCGGACAATTCTCTCGAGAACCCACTAAGTCCCATGTTGGTCTTCATTAACTCGCTCCCTTTTCGGTTCAGTTTAGAAAATACCGAACAGGGCATAATATTAACACCTGCACCGCCATCAACAAGCATGCGACCAATAGGCTTACCGTCAATGTGACCTCTGATAAATAATGGCTTTAGGTGTTGTCCATGCTTCTCTGGTTTCTCAAATGTAGCATTCTTTGGGCCAAGAACAAGTTCAGCAATTTCAGGTTCGGGCGCGCGAAATTCAGCAGGCAATGAGAACACCATATTAATATCCATATCGGTTGGTACATCTTTATCATTCTCTGAATTTTCCGCAATAATAGTGTCATTCATATTTTTATTTTCCTCAGCTACGATGCGCTTCTCCTTCCAAGTTTTCGTGGGTATCATTGGTTTATCTTGATAGAACCATTTATGACGCTTCTTCTCAGCTATCTCTTTCTTTATTTCCAATGTCCGCAGTCGCTGTACACGCCGTTTATGAGTGTGAGTAAGTCCCTTTGGGCAAAACTGCGGTGCTGGTTTAGTCCCTGGCGCGACTGACTTAATTTTGCTGCCCCTCGGGTCCTTTGGCCTATACTGACGTACTATTCCTCCTGGGATGAATATTTTGTCTTCAGCCGACAAACCTCCTTGCTGATCATATACTTTACGAGCATTAGAATTATGTCCGCGTACATTGCTGGAATCCCAACGTGTGCATGTGTTGTTGTTATACTTCAAACCCATTGGAGGCAAACTCTTGGACGTTCCTGGGCCACAATTTCTCATAACTAAATCAGCATACGAACTTGCTGATTTATATTGTTGACTAGTACATGAGGATACAACATATTCCTTGTCTGACCGTGCATGCGGGTCATGACCAGAATTAGTTTTCTCTTAGAATTGATTAGATTGGCCGGCTTGCTGCAACTTCACGTCATTACTTTTCTCCTCTGTACCAACAACTTCTATTGAGACACTGCTTGTTTCTGTACAATTGACAACACCTTCATCTGACTGGTGTTCTTCTATTTTCAGACCATGAGCAGCATCTAAATCATCTGCACTTTTTACGGGTTTAGGATCGGCATGTTTCATCTGATTATAACCTGCATTACCATCTAAAAGGCTAATAACTTTATGTCCCGAGGCATCATTAATAAGCATGTCGGCTATAGGCATAGGATCTTCATCTTTTGGAGTAGCCTTATTCAAATCTCTAAAAGCAACACAGATTCTAATATTACCAGTATTTTCTTTTCCACGGGCACAATACTAAAAACCCAATCTGCATATCTACATGGCCAAATAAACTTAGCTTTTAACAACCGATCAACTTCTTCTTTGATGCGGTCATACAAATTAGGATTGAAACTTCTAAGAGGTTGTTTATACGGCCTCAAACCATATTTAATAGGTAATCTATGTTTTAACAAATCTCTAGTCAAACCAGGCATCTCAGTATAATTCCAATCAAAGCAATCAACGAATTATTTAAGTAATAAACATACCTTACTTTTATGATTGGCTTTCAAGCTAGCTTTGATAAATGTAGGCCTCGGAATACTTCCATCACCAATATCACTTTCTTCAAGTGGATCAGCCGATGAGAATCCATGTCCAAGCTTTTCCATGTTATCAAAATCTTCAATAGTTTCATGCATATCGTTCTTTTCGGAACGATACTCCTCCGTGCGTCTCTGCAGCCACTTAATACTGTTTTCTTTATTCATCATTTATATAGATAAATCATTAAGACGATCTACTTAGCCGGCTGTGCATTTATAGGTACAAAACCATCTCTACCAATACTAATGTAATCATAGTCCGATAAATCCCTAACGGTCAAACAACGCATCTCACCGTATTGCCAATCAACCGGCGCCTCCGTCAAAGCAATACAAGAAGAATTGTCCGCCTTTATCACCTCAACATCATCATTAACCCACTGAATTAAGCATTAATGAAGAGTAGAAGGAATGCAACAATTTGCATGAATCCAGTCGCGTCCCAGAAGAATGTTATACCGTCCTTTGACATCGACAACAAAAAACGCAGTCGGCAATGTTTTGCTTCCGATTGTGAGCTCCATAGAAATAACACCCTTAGCCTCGGACAATTCTCCAGAGAACCCACTAAGTCCCATGTTGGTCTTTATTAACTCGCTCTCTTTTGATTCAGTTTAGAAAATACCGAAAAGGGCATAATATTAACACCTGTACCACCGTCAACAAGCATGCGACCAATAGGCTTACCCTCAATGTGACCTCTGATAAATAATGGCTTTAGGTGTTGTCCATGCTTCTCTGGTTTCTCAAATGTAGCATTCTTTGGGCCAAGAACAAGTTCAGCAATTTCAGCCTCGGGCGCGCGAAATTCAGCAGGCAATGCGAACACCATATTAACATCCATATCGGTCGGTACATCTTTATCATTCTCTGAATTTTCCACAATAATAGTGTCATCCATATTTTTATTTTCCTCAGCTGCAATGCGCTTCTCCTTTCAAGTTTTTGTGGGTATCATTGGTTTATCTTGATAGAACCATTTATCACGTTTTTCTCAACTATCTCTTCCTTTATTTCCAATGTCCGCAGTCGCTGTACACGCTGTTTCTCAGGTGCTGGTTTAGTCCCTGGCGCGACTGACTTAATTTTGCTGCCCCCGGGTCCTTCGGCCTGTACTGACATATTGTTCCTCCTGGGGTGAATATTTTGTCTTTAGCCGACAAACCTTGCTGGTCATATACTTTACTAGAATTAGAATTATGTCCGCGTACATTGCTGGAATCCCAACGTGTGCATGTGTTGCTGTTATACTTCAAACCCATTGGAGGAAAACTCTTGGACCTTCCTGGGCCACAATTTCTCATAACTAAATCAGCATACGAACTTGCCGATTTATACTGTTGACTAGTACGTGAGGATACAGCATATTCCTTGTCTGACCGTGTACGCGGGTCATGCCCAAAATTAGTTTTCTCTTCAAATTGATTAGATTGTCCGGCTTGCCGCAACTTCACGCCATTACTTTTCTCCTCTGTACCAACAACTTCTGTTGAGACACTGCTTGTTTCTGTACAATTGACAACACCTTCATCTGACTAGTGTTCTGCTATTTTCAGACCATGAGCAGCATCTAAATCATCTGCACTTTTTACGGGTTTAGGATCGGCATGTTTCACTGGCATCCATACGCGCTTGTAGTCGCCCTTATAGTTGTTACGCTCTGCACTGCGTACCAGTGATCGACCTCCTCGAATCTCGATGGCGTTATGTGATCTAGACTCCTCGTTGAAACGAGCCCTGAGGGAGTCTTGGATTAGGGGGTGTTCGGATAGCTGGACTATACCTTCAGCCGGACTCCTGGACTATGAAGATACAAGATTGAAGACTTCGTCCCATGTCCGGAAGGGACTTTCCTTGGCGTGGAAGGCAAGCTTGGCGATACGGATATGTAGATCTCCTACCATTGTAACCGACTCTATGTAACCCTAACCCTCTCTGGTGTCTATATAAACTGGAGAGTTTTAGTCTGTAGGACAACAGAACAATCATACCATAGGCTAGCTTCTAGGGTTTAGCCTCCTTGATCTCGTGGTAGATCTACTCTTGTACTACCCATATCATCAATATTAATCAAGCAGGACGTAGGGTTTTACCTCCACCAAGAGGGCCCGAACCTGGGTAAAACATTGTGTCCCTTGTCTCCTGTTACCATCCGCCTAGACGCACAGTTCGGGACCCCTACCCGAGATCCGCCGGTTTTTACACCGACATTGGTGCTTTCATTGGGAGTTCCTCTGTGTCGTCGCTTTTAGGCCTGATGGCTCCTCCAATCATCAATAGCGATGCAGTCCAGGGTGAGACTTTTCTCCCTGGACAGATCTTCGTCTTCGGCGGCTTCGCACTGCAGGCCAATTCGCTTGGCCATCTGGAGCAGATCGAAAGATACGCCCCTGGCCATCAGGTCAGGTTTGGAAGTTTAAACTACACGGCTGACGTCCGCGGGGACTTGATCTTCGACGGATTCGAGCCATAGCCGAATGCGCCGCACTGTCACGATGGGCATGATCTAGCTCTGCCACCGAATAGTGCCTTGGAGGCCGCAACCGCATCGGTTTCGACCCTTAATTCGGAGCCAACTGTGCCGATCGAGGATGGGTGGTTGGACGCCGCCTCGGGGGCTGCGATCCCAACGGCGATCGAGCTAAACACCAGCCCCGCACTCCGCTAAGCTCGTGACTCCAAGGAGCCGGACTCCTCTCCGGACCCCGAGCCCTCCGCGCCTCTGCCGATCGAATCCGATTGGGCGCCGATCATGGAGTTTACCGCTGCGGACATCTTTCAGCACTCGCCCTTCGGCGATATTCTGAAGTCACTAAAGTATCTCTCTTTGTCAGGAGAGCCCTGGCCGGACTACGGTCAGCAAGGTTGGGATACGGACGATGAAGAAATTCAAAGCCCGCCCACCACCCACTTTGTAGCTACTGTCGATGATTTAACCGACATGCTCGACTTCGACTCCGAAGACATCGACGGTATGGACGCCGATGCAGGAGACGATCAAGAACCAGCACCTATAGGGCACTGGAAAGCTACCTCGTCGTATGACATATACATGGTGGACACACCAAAAGAAGGAGATGGCGATGGAATAGCGGGGGAGGACCCCTCCAAGAAACAGCCTAAGCGCCGGCGTCAGCGGCGTCGCTCAAAATCCCGCCAAAGCAAAAACGATGATTCCGGCACGGGAGATGATAATACTCCGGAGAGTCACGAAGAAAACCCCCTCCAGCAAGATTTAGCACAGGAGGATGGAGAAGCCAGCCCTCATGAGAGAGCGGCAGACAGAGAGGTCGAGGACGATAATTATATGCCTCCCTCCGAAGACGAGGCAAGCCTCGGCGACGACAAATTCGTCGTGCCAGAAGATCCTGTCGAGCAAGAGCGTTTTCAACGCAGGCTTATGGCCACGGCAAGCAGCCTCAAGAAAAAACAGCAACAGCTTAGAGCTGATCAAGATTTGCTAGCCGACAGATGGACTGAAGTCCTTGCGGCCGAAGAGTATGAACTCGAATGCCCCTCTAAGAGCTACCCAAAATGCAGGGTGCTACCCCGATCAGAGGAGGAAGCACCTAAACCTACATCACCAGTGCATGATATGGCTGACCAGCCACCTCGTGGCCGCAACAGAGAGGCCTCTCGGCCCTCCACTCAAATCGCACCCCGGCGCCGCTCAAAATATACCAAGGCACGGGAAAATGCGCCAGACCTGCGAGATATATTGGAGGACAAGGCAAGGCAAACAAGATCGATCTACGGATCGTGCGGGCGCCCCACGGCACGTGACGGTGATCGTCACTCTAGATATAGTAAATCCAGTCGGGCCAAACACAATAGACAAAGCTCGTTTGAGCTACGTTGCGATATCGCCCAATACAGAGGCGCCGCACACCCACTATGCTTCACAGATGAAGTAATGGATCAACAAATCCCTGAGGGTTTTAAACTCGTGAACATTGAATCATACGATGGCACAACAGATCATGCGATATGGATCGAGGATTATCTCCTTCATATCCACACGGCCCGCGGCGATGATCTACACGCCATCAAATACCTCCCACTCAAACTTAAGGGGCCAGCTCGGCATTGGCTTAACAGCTTGCCAGCAGAATCAATCGGTTGTTAGGAGGACCTGGAAGCCGCATTCCTCGACAATTTCCAGGGCACCTATGTGCGACCACCAGACGCCGATGACCTAAGCCACATAATTCAGCAGCCAGAGGAATCGGCCAGGCAATTCTGGACACGGTTCCTAACAAAGAAAAATCAAATAGTCGACTGTCCGGACGCAGAGGCCCTAGCAGCCTTCAAGCACAATATCCGTGATGAGTGGCTTGCCCGACACCTTGGACAGGAAAAGCCGAAATCTATGGCAGCCCTCACGACACTCATGACCCGCTTTTGCGCTGGAGAAGACCGCTGGCTTGCTCGCAGCAACAATATGACCAAGAACCCTCGTAATTCAGATACCAGAGACAGTAGTGGCAGGTCGCGTCGCAACAAGCAAAAGCGCCGCATTAACGGCAACAGTACTGAAGATACGACAGTTAATGCCGGATTCAGGGGCTATAAATCCGGTCAACGGAAAAAGCCATTCAAAAGAAATACTCAGGGCCCGTCCAGCCTGGACCGAATACTCGACCGCTTATGCCAGATACATGACACCCCCGACAAGCCAGCCAATCACACCAACATGGATTGTTGGGTGTTCAAGCAAGCGGGCAAGCTAAATGCCGAAAATAAAGACAAGGGGCTGTATAGCGATGATGACAAAGAGCCCCGGCCGCCGAACAACAGTGGACAGAAGGGTTTTCCCCCACAAGTGCGGACGGTGAACACGATATACGCAACCCACATCCCCAAGAGGGAGCGGAAGCGCGCGTTAAGGGACGTATATGCGATGGAGCCAATCGCCCCAAAGTTCAACCCATGGTCTTCCTGCCCGATCACCTTTGACCGAAGGGACCACCCCACTAGCATCCGTCATGGCGGGTTAGCGGCATTGGTCCTAGACCCAATTATTGACGGATTTCATCTCACTAGAGTCCTTATGGACGGCGGCAGCAGCCTAAACCTGCTTTACCAGGATACAGTGCGGAAAATGGGCATAGATCACTCAAGGATTAAGCCCACCAAAACGACCTTTAAAGGCGTCATACCAGGTGTAGAGGCCAATTGTACAGGCTCAGTTACACTTGAAGTGGTCTTCGGATCTCCGGATAATTTCCGAAGCGAGGAGTTAATCTTCGACATAGTCCCATTTTGCAGGCGCTATCACGCCCTGCTCGGGCGAACCGCATTTGCTAAGTTCAACGCGGTACCGCACTACGCATACCTTAAGCTCAAGATGCCAGGCCCTCGAGGAGTAATTAAGGTCAATGGAAACACCAAACGCTCCCTCCGAAAGGAGGAGCACACGGCGGCCCTCGCAGCGGAAGTACAAAGCAGCCTCTCAAGGCAGTTCCCCAGTCCGGCCATTAAACATCCGGACACCGTCAAGCGCGCCCGGAGTAACCTACAACAAGACCGCCTGGCACGTTCCGAGCAGGCGTAGCAATGCGGCCCCAACCCTAGCCCTCGCGAAAATGCGAAATCAGTGCTCCGCGTACATAACTACGTTCTTTAAATACCATGGGCACAGGGGGAGGGGCACCATCATGGCACGCCCAAAACACGGCTTAAACCGTACTAGGGGTTGTCGTTCTTTTTTTAATTTTCTATTATTTTGGGGACTCTATTCTTCGGAAGGCCTGTGCGGCAGTACAATCGCCGCACAAACGATACAAGAACCAGGGAAGCAGACAAGCCATGCCGCATTATGAAACTCCCAGGTGGTCTCTATCACGAGCAGTATACCTGTTTCGCATACAACTCCGCAGCCTGCCCCTGGACCGGACATGTTAAATAGTCCAACCTTTTTCTTATCGCGTTATTTGTATCGTTCTGCCTTGATCGCAGACCTTTTAATAAACAATGCATAGCTTTTGTCTATTTTTGCATTACTCTTTTTATGAATATATGTTCATTAATGACATGTTGCACCCGTACACTGTGGTACGGCCAATACGCCAGGGGCTTCAGTACCCCTCAATATGGCATGATAAGTCCGAACACCTTAACAAGTGTGGCACCCCGAACTTATAGCATTATATGCATCGGCTCCGAAACATGTCTTGGGTCAATAGTTGGGTTTGCCCGGCTCCTATGTTTTGGTGCCTTACGTTCCGCTATATCGGCTAATTAGCACTAGGAGAACTACTGCGCTTGTGCCCCAGTTGAGCTGGGCTGAGCACCTCAGTAGAGAAAGCTAAAACTGACTGTCATGATGAAGCGAGAGTTGGTCGCTGTTCGAGAGGTTCTTCGAGTCCCTAAAGACTTATGCCGCTTAGAGCGAGGGGTCGGCTTTGTCTGGCCAAGGCGTGGATAGTGCCCCGAATTCGGTCTTCCGAATACTAGGGGCTTCGCCGAAATTTAAAATTATAGAATTCTATGGCTAAGTGAGAGTGTTCAAGCATTATAGTCCGATTGCCTTGTTCGTTGTGCTGATAAACGGCCGCACAGAAGGTAATATTTTAAATTCAAAAAGCATTGCTTAGCGCATATGAACAAGTTTTCAGCGCACAGGACAAAACGAGCGAGTTTACTAAAAAATTACATCCCTGGAACATTTATCCGCCATAAGGCGGGCACCCTTCAGAACGTCCTTATAATAATTCTCAGGCTTGCGATGCTCTTTCCCCGGCGGTGGCCTGTCCTTCACAAGCTTCTCAGCATCCAGCTTGCCCCAGTGCACCTTAGCGCGGGCAAGGGCCCTACGGGCACCTTCGATGCAGATGGAGCGCTTGATGACTTCGAGCCTTGGACAGGCCTCCACCAGCCGCTGCACCAGCCCGAAGTAGCTCCCAGGCAGAGCCTCTCCAGGCCACAGCCAAACTATGAGGCCCTTCATGGCCTGTTCGGCCACCTTATGGAGCTCGACCAGCTGCTTCAGTTGGTCTCTCAGGGGCACAGGGTGTCCGGTCTCAGCATACTGAGACCAGAACACCTGCTCCGTCGAGCTGCCCTCCTCGGCTCGGTAGAATGCGGCGGCATCGGACACGCTACAGGGAAGATCTGCGAATGCTCCCGGAGAGCTCCGGATTCGGGTAAGTAACAAGAATCTCACTTTCACATGTTTGCTTTGCATAAAGAATGCCTTACCCGCCGCTATCTTTTTCACCGCATCCAACTCCTGGAGGGCCTTCTGGGATTCGGCCTTGGCAGACTTGGCATTTTCAATAGTCGCCGCGAGCTCGGACGCTCGTGTCCTTGAGTCAAGCTCCAAGCTCTCGTGTTTTTTCATGAGAGCCTGGAGCTCTTGCCGTACCTCGCCAACTTGCGCCTCACATTTCTCCCGCTTGGAGCGCTCCGTGGCCACTCTCTTCTCGGCCTCGGCCAGCGCTTTCTTGAGGGTCGCCACCTCAGTTGTGGCCCCTACAATAGCCACGTCAATCCTGTCATCTTTCTGCAATTGCACTTTTATATATTTTTGTTTTTATTATTAGGTATCTCTTACCTTCTTTCTCCTCGAGCAGCCGCTTGGCAAGGCCGAGCTCTTGCTCGGATTGATCGAGGCCCTGCTTCAGTGTGCCCACCTCCGCAGTCAGTGCGGCGGTCGCTAGCAGCGAAGCCTGCATACGCATATTGACTCATTTTTTGTTAGACTCCAGCGAATTTTTAGATCCTCTATTCGGCTTTTCTTTCCGAACGCCAAACAGAGCAACAGGGGCTACTGTCTATGCGGTAATATTTTTTGCATATTAGGTACTTACCTCGAAGCCTGTTAGAAGGCTGGCAGAAGCTTCAGTCAGTCCGCTCTTGGCGGACTGAACCTTTTGGATCACCGCACTCATAACAGTGCGGTGCTCCTCGTTGATGGAGGTGCCGTTAAGCACCTCCAGCAGATTGTCCGGTACCTCCGGTTGGACGGAGGCCGCCGGCTCAGTAGGCTTGCTCCTCTTGGAAGGAGTTCGCCTATCGGAGTCCGGAACCGTTGAAGGTTCCGGCACGGAGTCCGGCTCAAAGCCAGACTCGGAGCCCTGGGAGGTCTTGTCCCCTTTACTCCTGGAGTCCGGGAAGTCGCCTTGCGGCGCCTCCAGGACCACCTCCTCCTGTCTTGAAACCTGTTGGGACAACACTTCGGCGTCGTCCGTAGGACGGGGGGAGGTAGCCGTCGGAAGTGAATTCACATCCGACGAATCCAGGGAGCCGCTCGACGACTCGTCGAGCCCGGCCTTGGGCGGACTGCATAATCATATTCGACATAAGGAAAGGTTGTGCAATAAAGGACTACTATGAATTACTCGGGTATCCGGATGCTTACGATTCCACCGGACGCTTGGACCTGTGCGGCCACTCCTCTTCGTCGTCATCGGCGTCGGTGGGGTAGTCCGGAGGAAGGGTCTTCCCCTTCTTGGACCCTTCGGCCTCCCCGGTCGGGGCGGCCTTCCTTTTCTTTCCTCCCCCCGCTGGAGGGGGAGAGGTTTCTTCTTCCTCCTCCTCGTTTTCACGGGAGGAGCGCGTCTCGGATTCGTCGGATGATGAATCCGACACCTCCAGGCGCCGGGCACTCTTTCGAGTCCCTGTGGCCTTCTTCTTGGCCTTCTTCTCCGGCACCACATAAGGTGCCGGAGCCAGCAGCTTCGCTAAGTGAGCATCGGCTGGGTCTTCGGGCAAAGGGGCCGGACAGTCGATCTGTCCGGACTTCGCCTGCCAATCCTGTCAAAGGAAAGGGAGATTAGATCCCGCATAGAGTCAAACTATGGAAAACTAACATCCTGTAAAAGGTAAAAATAGCTTACCGCACTAGCGTGACGCTGCGTGCTGAATCCGCGGTCCTCGGAAGCGGATGCGGGAGCCTCGGCGCCTTTGAATAGCACCTTCCAGGCGTCTTCGTACGTCGTGTCGAAGAGCCTGTTCAGGGTTTGGTGCTACGCCAGGTCGAACTCCCACAGATTGAAAGCCCGTTGTTGACACGGGAGAATCCGGCGGACGAGCATAACCTGGACTACGTTGACAAGCTTGAGCTGCTTGTTCACCAGGGTTTGGATGCATTTTTGCAGTCCGGTTACCTCTCCTTTGTTGCCCCACGACAGGCCCATCTCTTCCAAGACGTGAGCGGCGTAGGGGGTCCGGACCGGAACTCGGGGGCTGCGACCCATTCGGGGTCGCGCGGCTCGGTGATGTAAAACCACCCCGATTGCCACCCCTTCAGGGTCTCCACAAAGGAGCCCACGAGCCATAGGACGTTGGCTATCTTGCCCGCCATGGCACCTCCGCACTCCGCCTGGTTGCCGCGCACCACCTTAGGCTTGACGTTGAAAGTCTTGAGCCATAGGCCGAACGGATGCAGAGGAAAGCCTCGCACACGACGATAAATGTCGAGATGTTGAGGACGAAGTTCGGGGCCAGATCGTGGAAATCTTGGCCATAGTAGAACATGAGCCCCCGGACGAATGGGTGGAGAGGAAAGCCCAGTCCACGGAGGAAGTGGGGGAGAAACACTACCCTCTCATGGGGCCTTGGGGTGGGGAGGAGCTGCCCCTCTTCGGCAAGCCGGTGCGCGATGTTGTTAGACAAGTATCCGGCCTTCCTCAGTTTTTTGATGTGTCCCTCCGTGACGGAGGAGACCATCCACTTGCCTCCCGCTCCGGACATGGCTGGAGAAGGTCGAGGTGGGAAGTGCGGACTTGGGCGCTGGAGATCGAGTGCGCGAAAGATGGATAGGCAAAGGAGGAAGAAGGCGTAGGTAGAAAGATGGATCCTTATCCCCTTATATGGGCGGATTCGTCTATGCGTCCCCACCGGCCTGATAAAACTCGCTTATCTCCCAAGCGTCGTAATCAATGGCGCGGTTGGGTTACCCACGTCCGTATTGATGAGAATCCCGTAAATATGGGGACACGATCTCTGCTTTGACAAGACGTGCCAAGGAAACCGCCTCGCGAAACATGCTGAGGTGGGGGAGTAAAAACGATTCGAATAAAGGCTTGGCCATGGTGTGATGTCATGCTGCCGAATACGTCAGCAGATTAGATTTGTATAAATGTTATTCTCTCTATGGCAATATGTGGAAACTTATTTTGCAGAGCCGGACACTATCCTTAGTGTTCAAAATCTTCTATTAAATACTTGGAGGAGGAACCCGCCTTGCAATGCCGAAGACAATCTGCGCGCCGGACTCGTCATCATTGAAGCCTGGTTCAGGGGCTACTGAGGGAATCCTGGATTAGGGGGTGTCCGGATAGCCAGACTATACCTTCACCCGGACTCCAGGACTATGAAGATAGAAAATTGAAGACTTCATCCCGTGTCCGGAAGGGACTCTCCTTGGCGTGGAAGGCAAGCTTGGCGATACGGATATGTAGATCTCCTACCATTGTAACCGACTCACCCTAACCCTCTCCAGTGTCTATATAAACCGGAGAGTTTTAGTCCATAGGACAACAAAACAATCATACCATAGGCTAGCTTCTAGGGTTTAGCCTCCTTGATCTCGTGGTAGATCTACTCTTGTACTACCCATATCATCAATATTAATCAAGCAGGACGTAGGGTTTTACCTCCATCAAGAGGGCCCGAACCTGGGTAAAACATCGTGTCTCTTGTCTCCTGTTACCATCCGCCTAGACGCACAGTCCGGGACCCCCTACCCGAGATCCGCCGGTTTTGACACCGACAAGCCCTTTTCTCATGTATGTTTGGTCTGAACATAGGCATCGGCGGGATCCACCTCGGCTGAAAATAACTTGTTGGCCCTATAGGATATGGCGTATTAAACCCCCATGGAGCAAACTATGGATAGATAGGAGGTGCACAACCCCCAATATGTCGGCTCCATTGCAAAATACGGCTATTGGTCATATGCACTTCCTTGCCATTGCTCATGACTGCGAGGTCCAGAAGGAGATCTTGGACGCTTATTACCTCCGAGCCGATTAAACACATTGTTGGTCTTGCGTGAGGTATATATTTTCAACAAAATGCTAACTGTCGGCTTTGGCCTTGGAGCTTGTCTCCTCCCTCCGTTGACTTTCCACACTCCTATTTATGGATTTTTTTGGTTTGATCATCTTTGGAGGAGCATTGTTATCAACAATGTTTTCTCTCTTGCGGATTCATTCTGATCCGACCGAATAAGCATTTTTTTACTCTCAAGCTCGACCACACTGATAGGAAAAGGGTCGCTGTCGAGCTTCATCTTAGAACCTTCTGTAAACATCAATCGTTCTTCATTGATGGCCGATTGCACCTGTCGACGAAACACGTTACAATCATTAGTAGCATGAGAAAAAGAATTGTGCCACTTACAATAAGCTCTTCTACCTAATTCTTCTAGAGGTGGAATTACATGACCCTCCCTCACTCTAATTAATTTATTTTACAATAACATATCAAAAATTCTATCACACTGCTTACATCAAAAATATATTTAATTTTGTCTCTTCTAGCAGGTGTAGGTTTCAACGCAGAACATGCAAAAGGTTTTGACTTTGGCGCTTGAACCCATTTGGCTACACATATATTAACATCATCCTCACTAGCCGAATCACTATCATAATCTAAGGCATTAACCGCATGATTATCTTTCTCTTTATTTCTATTATCTTTAAACTAGTTATATTGTTTAATTTCCTTAGCCCGATTTTCTTGCGCCAAAGCCTTCTGCAAAACTTGATTAACATCTAAAAATTCTTGCCCTTCTAGTTTATCCTTAATATGAGCGAGCAGACCCAAAAAGGCGAGATCGGCTAAATCCTTTTCGGCTATGGTCAAGCTAAAACATCAGTTTTTTACATCCCTAAACCTACTAATATAATCATGAACATGCTCATTATATTTCTGCTTAACCATAGTTAAATCTGAAAGATGAAGTCCTGCTCCAATTGTGCCCATGTTGAAATAGAATTAGGAGCAAGCGATGTAAACCAAGTAAATGCAGTACCGGATAAAGATAAAGGAAATAGTTTTAATATAAAAACATCCAATGTGCCGACCTCGCTGCATTGTGCTAAAAATTGTCTTACATGCTCAAAAGTAGATCTACCATCTTCCCCCGTGAATTTAACAAAATCTGGAATTCTAAAACCACGAGGATATGGTGTCTAGTCAAAGTAATCGGGGTATGGTTTTTGATATGCACGTGCTCTACCCTTAGGTTCTAAACCAAATTCTCTAAGTATACTAGCAAGTTGATCTTTAAAATTACCATTGGGCTGTAGAGAACTGGCTTGTGGAGCAGATGGAACACAAGCACGTGGTGGAAATTCCGGCAAAGAAATTGGAGCATGCGAAGTTTGCAAGGGAGACCCACTAAAATATGAATCGGGTACCGGCCCATATGGAACTCCGGTACCGACATGCGGTAGTGGTGGCGTACTATATGCCACTGTCCGATGACTAGGCTGCTGCATATTAGAATTAAATCCAAAACTTCAGTTGTTGCTATTGCGATTTTCTGGAACCGAAGTCGAAACAATAGGAGCAATAGTAATAGGAACAAAATTGTTAGCCAAACTACCAACATAGTCTCGGCCATCCAGATTATTGTTTAAAGGGACGTGAGGTTGCATAGCATTAGCCGATGCACTAGGCGTATGTATATTACATGGCAAATTGTTAAATCTGCTATTGTCTGGTGGCATTGGTCTTTTTCCAGAATACTCATCATTGACTTGCAGCACTAATGAGCGTACATGACCAGATAGACAATTTTCAAGATCTTTATTAAACTATACCTTAAATTCTTCAAGTCTATTAGCTACTTCTCGAGTAATTGTACGTGTCGTATTTTCCATATCAGAACCATATTTACTAGCTACGGACACATCAATTAGATGAGCAATTTCTTCGTTGAGTTTTTTAGCTGGGTGTTGAACGCATCGGAAGGGCTCGGAACTACCTTTTTGACGACGCCGTTCCTCGACTTCGCATATATAGCCAACTTCAGCTTCAGCCTCTCAACCTTTTCTTTCTCAAGCTCCTCTTCAAGCTCGCGCCGATCATCTTCCGACAGGTCCTCGAGTGTGACGGCGATGACGTTCTCCGGGTCGATGTTGCTCTCGTTCTTGGACTCAGTATTCATCATGTAGCTCTTCTTCTTCTCGTCCCCAGCGGGGTCGCCAATTGTGTTGGCACGCGAAATCGTCGCGCAACACCAAGATAACCGTCGTGCTTTCATGACTACGAACGATTGCTTTACGAGCAAAGCAACAAAGATTTCCTCGATTTCGTGCAGGGGAACTGGCCGCTTTCCAGCGCAAAACAGCAAAGATCGCCAAACCCTAAGGCCGCTAGGGCTCGGAAGAGAGTAGCAACAAAAAATAGACGAGCGTGAAAAAGCAATGTTTGTATTGATAGATCGATTGCTTGGGATTTTCCAATCGGTTGTGGCTTTATATAAGGCACGCTGAACTTTGACGTATACAGGAAGACATTGGCGTACAATAACAAAACTCTAACACTAAACTGATCAGGACTAGTATGTCTTTCCTTGATTCGGTTACCATGCATAACACTTTGCATCATGGCAATCCTTCTTGAGCCAACTCACGTAAGCACTCTTTGCCATATACGAATAATATATTTCGGCCACGTCGCAATCACACTAAACAATACGTACAAATACCTTGAGCCTACAAGGAAAATATTTAAATATTTCGGCAACGTCGCAAATCAAACCTGATAATGGCCATCAGTACTAAGCATGCTTCTTCCCATACGTAGACATATAGCCCATGCATGCAGCACGCCCATGGTTCAGTATACCATATGATTCTTCATAGAACTTGTATCTTCACCTTCCATGAAAATTCGTATGGTAATACTTTAACAATTTATTAACCGATCAGCTTGGTAAATCAATGATTTAATTTGGCTCATCATATACTAAGTAGCCAAATTATACCATCAACACATAGCCAAACAACGGTTTGCTAGGACGGTGAAAAAGGTTAGAGGCTATCATGGCAATTTGGGAGGCTTGTGAACAAGTGATGGGTAGCACGACATAGCGATAGCATCGAGACAACTAGCATAGCAAAGATAATAGTGAGATCCAAGGTGACGGTCATCCTGCCTGAAATCCTGCTAGAAAGAAGACCGAATGCATGAAGTAGATGAACCGATGTAGTCAAACGGATCCTCACAATCGCAACATCACAGAAACTATCGAGAAGAAGTACAACCGGAAAGAAGCAAACAACATAGTAAACAAACAAGCATAATTTATGACATGATGCATAATCAAATATGATGCAAGTCCATTTAATGAGTCATGGCAAAGTGCAACAAATAATACTACAAGTTAAGTGGAGCTCAATATGAAAACATTCATTCGTTTAATTCCCTCTTGTTTATGTACCCAACAATATTAAATGTTCTTAAACATGGCAAGAGGTGAGGCAAAACTAATTGTTTAGGCAAAAATGAGGCCGGAAATAACAAACAACAATTTCGGAAAATTCCCATATGTCATTTAGCAAGCGGAAAAGCTAATTTCCTGCCGGCGGGAATTTAGCGACAGGCACATACGATTCGGGCCTGGCCCGATTAGCATCCCATGGTCGCAATTCATCCAGGCGCGCTCGACTTCGCGAGAAAAAGAAACAGCGGCCAGGACGGGATTCGAACCCCCGACCTCCTGCATGTGCACCACCACAGTAACCAACTAACCTAGACTTTGTTGTTGTCAAAGTCGCCCAGACCATGAATGTATAGCGTAGTGCCTCTTTGTTCAAGATTAAATGTGAACGACCTGCTAACTTGATGGCGAATTTAGTGAGAAGAATTCGGAGACTATGGAATTGACAACCGTGATTTTGTTCTCTGGATTCGATCTATCTTTTTTATGTGCTAGATCTATTGGCACACCCTGGTTACATTTTTAGTCCAAAAAATGGCGCTGAATATGGGATTTGAACACACACCAAGCAGCTACTGTGAAACACACACTAACCAGCTCAGCTAGACTATTTGTTGTGCAAAAGAATGCACATCATAATTTTTAGCCATTCCCTGTTGATTCCTTTTTCTTTTTTCTTTAAGGAGTTGATCAAATATCCACCGGTAATTTTTCTGTGAATAGCATGATAACTCACACATTTAAAGACCCGATAACTTATTTACCCCTGTCCTGATAACTTTGGCGACCGAAGGGGAGGGGGAGTTGACGAGTTTTTGTGTGAATAGCATGGTACTCACACATCGCAGACCTGATAACTTATGCACCTTATTCTGGTAACTTTGGCAACAAGGAGGGGGGAGTTGATGAAATATCACGTCGATAGCTTTTGTGTCAATAGCATGGTAACTCACACATCGTAGACCTGGTAGCTTATGTACAAATATCGTGATAGCTTTTTTGACCCAAAAAATAGTGTAAACATACCTTCGATAACTTTTTTGTATGAATAGCATGGTAACTCACACATCGTAGACCTGGTAGTTTATGTACAAATATCGTGATAGCTTTTTTGACCCAAAAAACTAGTGTAAACATACCTTCGATAACTTTTTGTGTGAATAGCATGGTAACTCACACATCGCAGACCTGATAACTTATGCACCCTATCCTGGTAACTTTGGCAACGAGGTGGGGGGGGGGTTGATGAAATATCCCCTCGATAGCTTTTGTGTCAATAGCATGGTAACTCACACATCTTAGACCTGATAATTTATGTACCCCGGTCTTGATAACTTTGGCGATGGGGTGGTGGGGGGGTGTTGATAAAACATTACCTCGATAACTCTTTTGTGAATAACATGGTAACTCACAGATCCCGGACCTGATAACTTATGTACCTGACCCTGATAAAAAGTCATAGAGGAGCCCCTCTATACATTCACACGTATAGTACATCATCATTTATGCAGTGGAAAAAAATTGAGGAAAATACATTTCCTTTTGTCATCTGACAATGGTGAGAAAGAGTTTGAAAAGAATTTTTTTTCAAGTATTGAACAATACTATAAGTTGGTGTAATGGTTATTGGTATTGGCATTTGGTGTGTCCTTGCTACTTGACGCAGGTTCGAATCTCATGTAGGACACTTTTTTTTCTCAATTTTTGTTTTTTATTATTGTCAAACTAATCGATCGGGGGAGAAAGGGGGAAGCGGGAGCCATCGAAGGGGATCGTGCAGATTCGTCGCTAAAATCATGTCGTACAGTTGATAAATTACGTACTGCATGCGTGATAACTTGCATAGTTCAGCGTGGTAACTTTTGACCTGAAAAAAAAAGTCGTCGAAATATACCAACATGGGATCTAGTTTCGAAGCTCTCGTCGCGATGATTTTTTTATGTGAAAACGGTTTTCCAATCCACCCGACGGTTTGACCTACAAATTATATTGAAGTTTGTTTTTTAAAGGAATATTTGCTGACATCATCAAATTTGTTGGTATATACATGCATGTTCAAAAATGAGGTGCTCACTCGCGCCTCATGCTGGGTCGCATGCATGCCTGAGCCTCACTCTCCTCTTGCATGCACCAAATCAAAGCTAGTACGGGTCGTCTACATCTCTTCTTAAAATCAGTAAAGTTAGTCGCGTCCTTTAGCAATTGATGTGAACAACGTTTTTAAACATTTTAAATGTTATTATCAGGATGCAGATGACATATTCAAGTTTTATGCAATTTTATGAAAATGTTGACATGAGCATGTTATGAAGCATTTGGTCACCATGGCGGAACAAAAGAGGTGTCATGGCAACTACAACGGAAATGGTGTCACGGCAACATTCCGATGATCTGACAACTCATTAAGATGTCGGTGCAAAAGAAAATGTGGATGTACAGAACATGCAAAAGATGGTGGGGTGATCCCGGTTACCGGGTTCCCACGTGTCAACAGCATGGCAAACGATGAGGAACATGCAAAGACAACTCGGACACGGTGTAAACATGAGCATCTCATACAACACACATGCATTCGTTCACGGACGTCGTCTTGAAGTTATACTCAAAGCGTGCAATCTGGACAATTCGGGTTCGATGGGATGTAGTTGTTTATGGGTCATCGTGGGAAGTAGTCGTTCTCGCAACGGTAGTGAAAGTAGTGATACACGTTCTTTTTCGAGAGGTACTTAGACGAATCCAACGTCCTCGGGGCGACAGTAGTTGCACACGGGTCGAGGTACTTGACGCATCACCGTGTAGTTGTATTCGGTGTCCTCGGAGCATCGGCTGTAGTCTTTGCTTGGCGTGCATCAATCTGTTGACCAACAACGTGTACAAGAGACGGAGAGGTCTCTTGTGGTCTTCCGGTCAACGTGAACAGGAGGCCAGATCTAGCGAAGGGAAGGGGAGGCGGCCCCGACCCGTGGACCTGGCGTTTGACTGAATCGAGTCCATGGGACGAGCGGGCAAGCTGCTGCTGCTGTTCGAGGCGAAGCAGGGGCGCGGTTCAGGCGAAGCAGAGGCAGCAGCGGCGGGGCTTGGGGCTGACGACGAGGATCCGGGCGAGGACGGTGTTCTCCGGCAAGGTGGCGACGTACTTGGGGTGTAGGGGCGCCGAGGCACTGAGCGACGAGCTGCTGCTGCTCGATGCAGACAGAGGCAGCCAGGGGACGCGGACGAGCCGGGAAGACGGGGATGAGTGCCCAGGTGCAGAGGTCGCGAGGTCGTCGGAGCTTGGCGTGGATCCGGACGGCGAGGCCAGCACGGGACTTGGATCCGCCAGTGGAAGAGTTGAACGGCGCGGCGGAGCTCGGGGAGACCATGGCGCTTGGAGCTCCTGTTGGTGGCGACGACGAGAGGCGTCGGCGCTCCTGGCAATTGACGAAGAGGGGGATGGCGGGGAATGGAGTAGCGACGGGGCAGCAACCGGCAATGGCTCCGATGGCCGGCGTGGTTGAGGACGGAGGCGAACGGGCGCCAGCAAGGCCGTCGGAGGGGTCGCGGGCTTGCAAGAGCTAGAGGGACGGTGCGACGGAGGGGAACTCGCGGTGGCGGCGGCGAGGGGATCGGGCGCAGGGAGCTCCTCTCCCTGGCTCGATGTGTGCGAGTGGCGGCAGTCAGGAGGGAGATGGGTATCGAGAGGAGGATCAGGCTAGGGTTAGATTAAGATTTAAGAGGGAACCCGGGTGGGCCTAGGTGTAGATGGGCCGGCCTGCTGGGAGGACCAAGTGGCCAGCTGGGCTCTCTTCTCTCCCCGCTTAATTCTTCTCTCTATTTCAAAGAAACAGAAACTTGGAAGAAATGCCGAGAGAGATTGGAGTGGAGTTTGGGCATGAAGTTAATTTTCTCGGACTAAAAAAATGAGCTTGATCCAGGAAAAATGAAAATGAACATGTGGGTGAAGTTTCAATCAAACTCATTTGAATTTAATTCAAATGAGTGTGAGAAGGAAGTGGGTATTCGGTAGGCCCAAAAATGTTGATAATTTAGGAGGAGCCTCGATAAATGGAGAAAGAATTATGGAGAAAGTTTGGAGAACAAACATGAAGCAAAAAGCATGAGAATTAAATTGCAAGTGGGTTGCGGTTAATTCCAAACTAATGCAATATTTATTATAGCTCCCTAAATATCCGAAATGAAAAAACGAATTTACTTTATGTTGTCAAATAATAAATTCTTTGGAAAGTGTTGGTATGGAGGGCAACCGTGGATACGGCTAGCCATGGAAAGTGAAAGTATGGTGGAAAAAAGAATAAACTTTATTTTCTATTTGGGAACCACCTATGATATATCTAGCATGGAAAGTGTTGGGAACTCTAAGTCATTTTTGTTGGTGGGATGGATACACCTCCCAAAATGCTTTTATCTCTATGTTTTTTGCTTTGAGCTCTAGCACCTCTACAAATCCCTACTTCCCTCTGCGAAGGGCATTTCTTTTACTTTATGCAATTTTTATTTTGAATTTGAGTCTCCATCTTCTCTTACAAAAGCACCAACTAGGAGGCAATATGATCGTACTTAAGTATTGGGTGTAGCTACTATGTGAGTGTGTTTCATGAATGGATCAATGGTTGATCATGATGGGCTAAGGATAACTTATTTTAGCGTTGATATTTTGAAAGACATGGTTGCTTGTTGATATGTGAGTATTTAAATTATCATGTCAAAACTAGACTATTGCTTTGAATCACATAAAAGTACAATTGTCCATGCTATAAACAAAAGATTATGATATGACATGTCAGGCAACATTCCACATAAAAAATTCTGTTTTTACCACTTACCTACTCGAGGACGAGTAGGAGTTAAGCTTGGTGATGCTGATATGTCTCCAACATATCTATAATTTTTGATTGTTCCATGCTGTTATATTATCAATCTTGGATGTTTTATAATCATTTTATATCATTTTCTGGTCCTAACCTATTGACATAGTGCCAAGTGCCAGTTGCTGTTTTCTGCATGTTTTTTACATCGCAGGAAATCAATATCAGACAGAGTCCAAATGCAACGAAACTTCGCGGAGATTTTTTTGACCAGAAGGAACATAATGGGCCCAGGCTGCGCCTGGGGGTGCCCCGAGGGGGGCACAACCCACCAGGGCGCGCCCTACGCCCTGGTGGGTTGTGCCCACCTCGGGTGCCCCCCGGACCGCCTCTTTGCTCTATAAATACCCCAATATTCCCAAAACTCTAGGGGAGTCGACGAAATATTCATCCAGCCGCCGCAGAGTCCAGAACCACCAGATCCAATCTAGACACCATCTCGGATGTGGTTCACTGATGACCCACGAGTATAGGGGAGCTATCGTAGTCCTTTCGATAAGTAAGAGTGTCGAACCCAACGAGGAGCAGAAGGAAATGATAAGCGGTTTTCAGCAAGGTATTCTCTGCAAGCACTGAAATTATCGGTAACAGATAGTTTTGTGACAAAGTAATTTGTAACGGGTAACAAGTAATGAAAGTAAATAAGGTGCATCAAGATGGCCCAATCCTTTTTGCAGCAAAGGACAAGCCTGGACAAACTCTTATATAGAGAAAAGCGCTCCCGAGGACACATGGGAATTATCGTCAAGCTAGTTTTCATCACTCTCATATGATTCGCGTTTGTTAGTTTGATAATTTGGTATGTGGGTGGACCGGTGCTTGGGTGCTGTCCTTTCTTGGACAAGCATCCCACTTATGATTAACTCCTATTGCAAGCGTCCGCAACTACAAAAGAAGTATTAAGGTAAACCTAACCACAACATGAGACATATGGATCCAAATCAGACCCTTACGAAGCAACACATAAACTAGGGTTTAAGCTTCTGTCACTCTAGCAACCCATCATCTACTTATTACCTCCCAATGCCTTCCTCTAGGCCCAAATAATGGTGAAGTGTCATGTAGTCGATGTTCACATAACACCACTAGAGGAAAGACAACATACATCTCATCAAAATATCGAACGAATACCAAATTCACATGACTACTTATAGCAAGACTTCTCCCATGTCCTCAGGAATAAATGTAACTACCACTACAAGAAATATGTCAACTAGTGACCTTCTGTCAGTGACCCTAAAAGAAATGGTCGTAGATCTATGACCATTTCAAAAGCTGTTCGGGGGGCTCCAAACCCTAAACCATTGCGACCATTTTGGTCAGAAAGGTCGTAATTTCCTTACATGAAATGGTCATAAAGCAAACAGCGCTAGTCCGCTGCCTTATTTCTAGTTGTTAACGACCAATATAGATGGTCATAGCCTTGTAAATTGTGGTGGGTTGCTATGACTAGGCGCCACCTCATCAGTTTTGCCTATGTGTCATGTCCATGTGGCAGTTTTTGCACTAGGTTGTGAAGCAACCTATATTTCTGTCATTCCCAAAATTTCCAAAAAATCTCATAAATTCTTTGGGTCATATCTTCGTCAAATATGTAAAAACCTTCCTTGCCTAGTTCAAAAATAATTCAAAAATATTCATTTTCCTATTCTGTTCAGAACAACAGTTTGTGAAGGAAGTACCACTTTGGCATGTCCAAATAGTATCCATTTTCTACAGTGCTTTCCTATGCCCAAATAACCATCCTCCACCAAATGCCAGCTCAATCCATTCATTATTTTGAGCCGTGCTTCAACATTCATATTTATGTCCAGTGTGGTAGTTTGCAAAGCAAGTACCACCTAGGCTCCTCCTTTTGAGCTGAAAATTTGGGAAGATGGTCTTCTTAGTAACTGATCATCCTCAGCCAAAACACACGCCCATTAGCCATGTACATTTCCTGTACCGCTAATCAAACACTTGGCTGCTAATTCATGTTTGAGCATCGATCAGTCTCCTCGTGAGAATCTTATGTTGTAATTTTCTTCCTAGAACCTGCCTGGGGAGTGCCCAACCCACTAGACATGCCTAGGACGCCCAGAACACATGGCAACGCCACGGTCACGCGGTGACCACGCGGCGGGCATGCGAGTTTACACGCTCTAGAGTTGGAGCCCTCGGCCACCATCCAAACCTCGACGTATCGCCACCAAACCATGTATTTATGATTAAATAGGTACTTATGTAACTAGAAATGATTTTTGGAAAAATAAATAACAAACTATGAGGCAGCTGCAGTTCAAATTTGACCCGCTTTGAGCTGAATCGGTGGAAATTTGTCTTTTTCACGAGAGGTAGATCAAAACTTTTTACACCCAACCATTTTGTCAATTGTGAATTAAATATGCCCTAGTATTTCAGAAAAATGATTTGGTCCAATTCTGCAACAATTATTTTGGAGGTCCTTCACAAAAAAAACCTCCTTTTGGGCACTTGAAAAATGGAAAATGGTTTTTTGCGTCCAAAGAAAATGAAAACTTCCTTAGGCAACATTGTTTGCCATTCCAATATGCACCCTTGTGCACAATACGAGATCATTTGAACAAACTATGCCATGAATGTGGCCATAAGATTTATCATTTGGCTTGAAAGCCACTGATCTCCACACGTGATAGCTCGTTTCTAAGAACACTTTTTTAAAATAATTGCCGTATTACAAGTTTATTATTTTTACTGGGAACTTGGCCACATATAATGACACAATACGAAGGTTTCCCAATTTTTTGTTTTCTTTCGAATTTTTATGCCCGTTTCAAAATGCGGTCAAAACGGCGAGAATGACCGTTCGTAGCTAGTGGTTGAATCTTGGAATTTTTTGGTGTTTCTCTGATTAAATAGATACTTATGTAGCTAGAAATGATTTTTGGAAAAAATAAATAGCAAACTATGAGGCATCTGCAGTTCAAATTTGACCCGCTTCCAGTTGAATCGGAGGAAATTTGTCTTTTTCACGAGAGGTGGATCAAAACTTTTTACACCCCAACCATTTTGTCAATTGTGCATTAAATAAGGCCTAGTATTTTAAAAAAATGATTTGGTCCAATTTTGCAACAATTATTTGGGAGGTCGTTCACAAAAAAACCTCCTTTTGGGAAGTCAAAAAATGGAAAATGGTTTTTTCGTCCAAAGAAAATGAAAACTTCCTTACGCAACATTGTTTGCCATTCTAATATGCACCCTTGTGCACAATATGAGATCATTTGAACAAACTATGCCATGAATGTGGCCATAAGATTGATCATTTGGCTTGAAAGCCATGAATCTTCACACTTGATAGCTCGTTTCCGAGAACACTTTTTTAAAATAATTTTCTTATTACAAGTTTATTATTTTTCCTAGTAACTTGGTCACATATGATGATGCAATGCGAAGGTTTTCCAATTTTTTGATTTTTTTTGAATTTTTTATGCCCGTTTTAAAATACGGTCAAAACGGCGGGCTTGACCGTTCCTAGCTAGTGGTTGAATGTTGGAATTTTTTTGGTGTTTCTCCGATTAAATAGATACTTGCGTACCTATAAATGATTTTTGGAAAAAATAAAGAGCAAACTACAGGGCAGCTATAGGTCAAATTTGACCCGCTTCTAGCTGAATCGGCGGAAATTTGTCTTTTTCACGAGAGGTGGATCAAAACTTTTTACACCCAACCATTTGGTCAATTGTGCATTAAATTTTTCCTGGTATTTTGTAAACATGATTTGGTCCAATTTTGCAACAAATATATGGTAGGTCCTTCACAAAAAAACTCATTTCGGGCACTCAAAAATTGGAAAATGAAATTCTTCTGCAAAGAAAATGAAAAGTCCCTTAGGCAACATTGTTTGGAATTCCAAGATGCACCCTTGTGCGCAATATGAGATTTTTTTTAAATTTTTCGTGTGAAAAGATAGAAGAAAAACAAAAGAATGCTTAGGTAGATTCTTTTTTGAAACTTAACTTGTCTTTTCGATGAGAGGTGGATCGAAAACATTTTACATGTTAATATTTGGTCAACTGTACAGAAAATGATGTCTTATAGTTTTGGAAATGGTGTGGTGCCATTTTGAAACAAATATTTGATAGATTCTTCTCAAAAAATGAATTTTTCACTCCAAAAATAGAAAATAATTTTTTCCCTAAAAACTCATTTCTTATAACACTTTTTAAAGATATTTGTCTTATTCCAATTCCATGTTTGTTAGTTTTGCTAAAAACTAGGTCAGATTTGCTAACACAATGAGAATGTTTTTTTTGAATTTCTCATATCATAAAACTCTTTATATGATTCAACACCTTATTTTTAGTCGATTATGACCAATTTAGATGGTCATAACGTGTACTGGGTTCTGATTGGTCCATAGGCATGTCACGCGGATCGCGCCTCCAATGCCATCGGATGCTCCCGGATCCGACGATAGCCCTTTCTCCCTCACCCCATCTTTGTCTCAAACAAAAAACTCCCTCAACCTCTCACCCCATGAAGCCCGGCCCGCAGCCCCGCACGCAAACCCTAGCGCTATCCCTTGCAGCCGCCTCCCACCGCCGCTCCAGATCTAGATCTGCCTCCCTCTCCGCTCGCTGCCGGTCTGCACCCTCCCCTCCCCTCACTCTACCCTACCTTTGCCGCCCATCTTCGCCGCCGCGCATCCACAGGAGCAACACGAGCGGCGCGCCATGGGGTGGCACCGCCAACTTCTTCTCATCACCGCTCACTGCGGAATGGAAATAAGGGGCCGGTTGTCGCCGCGCGCTGTTCCTGCGGGTTGTCGCTGCGGGGGCCGGCTGCATCCTCCTCCCGCCCATGGAGGATGATGAGGGCGAGGACGCGGAGGCCGGCGAGGGGGGAGGCGGTGGAGGGGTGTGCCCGCTCTGGTACGAGCTCACTCGTGTGTGATCCCGGGCGCCGGAGGGCCAGCGACAAGTCCGTGATGGAGAAGCGCAAGATCGTCAATGGAGACGACCTGATCTGGTCCATGGGCGCTTCTCCTAGTGGCGGCATGAGGAGCTCAGCCGCATCATGGACGCCGCCATGGAGCCCAACCTCGTCTCGAGGCCCAACGACGGGTACGTTCACCGATCAATGAATCCCTTGCTATTTCAGTGCTCCCTCCCGGTTTGATCAGAAGTAATTTACCAATTACCATTGTGATTCGCATCTCCAAATTACTCTACAGTGTATTTGTAGAATTACTCTATGGTAGAATAAACTTTGGCATGCCATCAGACTTCAGACGTAGCTACAGTATTGGGGAGGGTGCTCTCCTTGTGTTTAGTGACCACTTAGTCAGACGATGCTTTCGATTTACCTCTGACTGTAATCCTGCTGTTAGATTCAGCTGCTCCTATGCCCACCTGCGATTGGGTCTAATGCAAGCACACACAACCTCAAGTTAAACAAGTACCAGTCGCCGACATTCAATATCTACACTACATGCATAGTCGTATAGTGCTGAAACTTGTACATGATGCATAAATTTGATTACTTGTCTCTGTATATCCACTCTACAATTAATAGTACTACTGTATAGTGCTGACAAACTCCTTCACTTGTCATTTGTTCAGTTGGAGTGACTTAATCGAGCGCTACGAGGGCATAAATCATGGTGAATATCTAGTTAATACACAAACACATTTACTCACATTACTAGTTATTTTACACTCAGAGTTAACTGTATTCTGATTCATCTGTATGATTCTTGCACACAAAAACTGTTGGCGGATATCGCAACGTTGAGGCATGAGCGTGACCACCTGGAGGCCAGCGTGAGGAGGCAGACAGGAGAAGACCTGCCGTCCGGCGCAACCGCGGCAGAGCTCCGCGGTCTGGAGCACAAGCTAGAGTGCGCGCTGGGTAAAGTCCTTGAAACGAAGGTATGCGTGCTGTTACAACACCCTGCACTGCACAATATTCACCTCGGCTCACATGCCACTCTCAGTACAGGATAATCAATGGTTACTTGACTTTCTTATGTGCAGGATAAACTGATGGAGGAGCAGCTGGACAAATCACACCACAGGGTAAGTAGATGTAATCATAAGGGAAATAGAATGATTTAAGATGCAGACAAGCAGTTGTGAACTTGTGATTGATCGTGCATATGGCTCTGTTGGTGTGTGATGCATGTAGGTGCACATCCTGGAGGAGCAGAACAGCTTCCTTGGCCACATGGTATGGTAGGAGTGATTTGCATCGCTGCGTCCCTGCGTGCCATAGAGTAATTAATATCTCTCTATGTCTATTGTGATTCGCATGTCCAAATTAATTACCATTGTGGCCAGGACTTAAGACAGCTAGAGTACCATAGAGTAATTCTACAAATACACTGTATATAAGTGAATACATTTTTGCTTGCAAGAGGGTGTTTGGTTAGAGTTAGAATACATTTCACTGTCCACGACCATATATAAGTTTACGTGGTACCATCATAGAGTTAGAATAATTTTTGCCATGCTCAAAGATTGAGTCATGTTCAAAGTTGCCATGCTGATTTTTAGACAGATAAAAACAGGATGTTGAATACCTGCTACTAATGGATACAAGGTCGAAATGCACAGTTTCCTGTCAAGTATTCTTTGTTTGGTGACAGAATGTTGTTTTTTCCTTCCAAGTATAATGCTCCTTTCATGTAGTGATGATACTACATCTATTTCATGTCATATTTATGCCTCTTCGAGAAAATGTGTTGCACCTACAGTAATCAATCTAACTTACCGATTTTATTTTATAGGCCTTCAAGTACAAGAGGCTTCTGCTTGACTATAACAACGTACATGACCAACAAGTTCTGCTGATGAGTAGCATCTCTTATTTAGCCATTGTTTCAGCAATTTTCACTTAAGCAGACATGTGTTCTGGTTCTCAATTCCTGCATAGGCATCGCTGGTAAGATAAAGAATAACAACTATATAAACGGAGGTGGTTGGGTAGCATGGATTATGCTCGACTGACTAAGCTTGAGTCCAAATTTCCTTAATTGTGAATTCAGTTAGCCATTGTTTGAGCAAATCATTTCTGCATGCATGTGTACTGGGGTTAGTACTATATACTATGGTGAATGCCATCAAACAATTAAGTTGCTTCGTTTGATTGCCTGCTACATCTCCACTTAAATACTCATAATGCTACTGTCCAGATCTTGTTCAATTGGACTGACTACATATCTCTTGTTAAAATTGTGATCTTGATCTTTTGTTTAAACCTGAGACATCATGCATAACTAGCTCTTACTTTAGAGTCTAAACCTGAGACCTCTTTTGTTTTATATTCAGTTCTATCACTGATGGTCACACTGCTGTTTTGCTATGCTTGCTAAACCTGAGACCTCTTTCTATTCTTCTTCTTTAGGTCACACTGTTGTTTTGCTGTGGTTGATAAACCTGAGACTTCTTACTATTCTTCAAGGCGGTTTTGTTTAGGCCAGCCATGGAGCAGAAAGAACGAACATTGCTACTTCAGCAAGAGGGAAGGTAATGATCCTGATGATACTCTTATCATTTTGTTAAAGGGAATATGTGTCCAGTCAATGCATGCTCTGGATGCTAGCTAGTCCTACTGGGCAATATAGCTAATACTTTTCTTATTCTCGCAGACCCGACGAGGCCATGATGCTTACCTTGCTCGAGCGCATCAACCCCGACCATGGCACCACATTCACAGTCTTGAGGTAGCCGTGCTGCAACTACATCAACGCTATCTTCTCTAACTAGATAAGTCTTCGGTCTATCCCATTATTTTCTTTTGTTCTTTGGTCGATGGTCCATGATGCCATTGTGTTGACTCCCTATGTGATGCAGAAGCTATGGTGTTTTGTTTTAAGTCTGTTGTAAATTGTAACTAATAATGGTTTGTGTAAAATTAGTGTAGAACATATGTCCTGTTATCTTAAGTCATTTGTGCATGCTCAACGAACCATCTGAGATTGAATCATTTTTTTGCGTTCAACATCTAGAACCATTCTGTCTGTGTTGGTATCATGCTACAATTGTGCTTTCTTGTCTCTTGTGTTGTATGGTCCTTGTGGTTGTTACTGTTACATGTACATATGTTTCATGATTCGGTCCCTAGATGCTTTGTATGTTTGTTTTTATTCTATTTATAACTCCTTTTGTTTATTGTTAGATGCCTTTGTTCAGCCTCTACAAACAAGAGCTCCAACCTGAAAGTGAAGAAAGCAGAAGTATACTTGTAGAGCCTTTGTTCTAGTACTTTCCTGCTTACATTACTGTTGCCATTGCATTTGTTTGGTTCTGACCAGTAGCAGTACACTAATGCTGGAAGTCTTTGTGTTCACTCTTTTATAGGAGCGCCAGGACAAATTTGAAGTGCAAAGCCATGAAGCCAAGTGCAAAGCCGGGATGCCAGAGATTTGTTTGTTCTGTTTGACTGTAATAGGCTGTAGAGATTGTGACACTGTAACAGATTTAGTGTTATTTGATAAATTATGTTTGTTTTGTTTTGTTTGAAATAGTGATTTAAAAATTTGTCAAATGGAAACCTGATTAGTGGGATCCACTTACCAAAATAATCTGAGCGATGTTGAAAATCTGATGTGTGGGATCAATATATGAGATTATGATTTTTTTGAGCAGTATGTATGAGATTATGAAATGTGTGGCTTGTCTGGCTAGTGGGCTCAGCTCCAACATATATGGCTGGTAATATTTGAAGTATTTTGTGTGTTTTCTGTGTGCCAATTTAAATATTGTGTATTTATTTATGTTAAATTGGAAAATGAAGAATGTGACCCTGACAAAAAAATGAAAAAATGAAACTGTTGAGACAAAAAGGCCATGGGCCAAAAATAAAAAGGCTGCAATGTTGGGCTTGGTCCATGAAGCTGACAAAAAATTCAAAAAAAAAATATAAATGGGCTGAATTAATGGCCTCGGCCCATATAAACACCGAATTGGACCGGGCTGATTCTTGTGCCACATCAGATTGCCACGTCGGATGCCTACATGGCCTGGGGAGGCTGCTAGTGACCAAAACAAAACAGTAGGCATATTTTGGTCGTAAACGTCCATGACCTTCTCACAGAGAAGGTCGTTAATTTCAGTTTACGACCGCCAGCTTTTGACCTTGTGTTTTTGGTCAAAAAAAGGTCGCAAATGAAAAACAATGACCTTTCAGTGACCAATAGTCAAGGTCACAAGTTGACATATTTCTTGTAGTGTACTCACAAAGCATATTCATGTTCATAATCAGAGGGATATTAATATGCATAATGGATCTGAACATATGATCTTCCACCAAATAAACCAACTAGGATCAACTACAAGGAGTAATCAACACTACTAGTAACCCACAGGTACCAATCTGAGGCTTTGGGACAAAGATTGGATACAAGAGATAAACTAGGGTTTGAGATGAGATGGTGCTGGTGAAGATGTTGATGGAGATTGACCCCCTCCCTATGAGAGGATCATTGGTGATGACGATGGCGATGATTTCCCCCTCCCGGAGGGAAGTTTCCCCGGCATAACAGCTCTGCCGGAGCCCTAGATTGGTTCCGCCTCGTGGCGGCGGAGTTTCTTCCGATAAGCTTGCTTATCATTTTTTCCAGGGTAAAAGACCTCATATAGCAGAAGATGGGCACCGGAGGCCTGCCAGGGGGCCCACAAGGCAGGGAGGCGCGCCCAGGGGGTAGGGCACGCCCCCCACCCTCGTGGCCAGGGTGTGGGCCCCCTTTGGTACCTTCTCCATTTGGTATTTTTTATTAATTACAAAAATGACTTCTGTGAAGTTTAATGACTTTTGGAGTTGTGCAGAATTGGTCTCTAATATTTGCTCCTTTTCCAGCCCAGAATTCTAGCTGCCGGCATTCTCCCTCTTCATATAAACCTTGTAAAATAAGAGAGAATAGGCATAAGCATTCACTACAAAAAAATACACTTCCGTGATGATACATGTTTGTCATAGTAGGTCGCTTTTTTTGTCATGCATGTACATCCATGACAAATTTATGACAGAATCAAGATAGTCATACCTGTGCTGTCGTAGAAGTTTTCCATGACATTACCAAAATTATCATCACGAAAGTGTCCACTTCCATGACAATAAATCACGCGTCACAGAAGTGCTTTCGTCAAGGGTGACCGACACGTGGCATCCACCGTAACGGAACGCCGTTAAGCTATCAGGTCAGGTTTTGGATCCGATAACCCGTTAACAGCCACGACCAATGGGAATTTTCCACGTGTAAAATCATCATTGGCTGGAGGAGACACGTGTCAACTCATCCAATGGGCGAGACGCGCCTATGATATGTTGACATGTGGACCGGCCCATCAAGTTTAAATGGGCCGGCCCAACTGAAGGCCCACAAGATTTTGCGGACCATAATGGGCCCACGAGATTTTGTGGACCATAATGGGCTGGCCCAGCTAAAGGCCCACAAGATTTTGCGGGCCATAATGGGCCGGCCCAGGTAAAGGCCCATAAGATTTTTGTGTGCCGTAATGGGCCGGCCCAGGTAAAGGTCCACAAGATTCTTGCGGATCATAATGGGCCAGCCCAGCTAAAGGCCCACGAGATTTTGCCGACATTAATCGGCCGGCCCAGCTGTAGGCCCACAAGATTTTTAGTACCCTAGTAGGCCGACCCATTAGCTGCCTGCCATGTTTTGGGCCAAATGCCGGCCCATATTTGATCCGGTCCATTAATGGCCTGCCATACTCCGGCCCTAATAGTGGCCCATATGAGATCCGACCCGTTAAAGGCCTACCACGTTCTGGGCCAAATTACGGCCTAGATCAGGTCCGACCCTTTAAGAGGCTTTGGGCTCAAATATGGCCCATATCAGATTCGGCCCGTCAACTGGACACTATGCTTTTGGGCCCACTTGCTAAAGGCCCACTTAGAAATTCGGCTTGATATTTGTTTTGGCCTGTTAAGGGCCCGTTTAACATTTCTGCCCTATATTAATTTCAGCCTATTAAAAGCCCGTCATATAGTTGGGCCTAACTACGGCCCGGTTTGCATCCGGCCTGCTCGCAGCCGATATCTGACTGGGCCAAACAAGGACCGAGACAATTTTTCGGCCTGTTAAAAGCCCGTGATTTGATTCACACAATCATGGGCCGGGGTTCATTTCGGGCTGCTGCCGGCCCGTGAGCTGATCGGCACGTTTCAGGCCCAACCTACACCGTGATTGCATGACGGCCCGATTATGTACCGTAATTTTACGGTTTGGTCGGTTTACTGCGAAGACAAGATATATATACAGTAAAATAACTACAACATCGTGAACAAGAAAAAACCTAGACTATATAATAAATATATTACGGCATATTACATCCACTGGGCATCAATGTTCGCCACTATGATAATAAAGCACAAGCAGACAGCAGATTACATACACTGGGCATCAAAGATCGCCACCAGTGCAAATAAACACGCTAACAAAATAATATACAAAACAGACAGCACTTCAATAGAGTTCAAGAAAGGTTAGCCCTGCTGGGGAGCTGCAGGGCAAGCAGCTGAGCAAGATGATGAGACTGCGCTTGTTCAACACTTGTATCTTCCTCACTCTGAAAGATAAACAAGCAGACAGATGACAGGTTTTGCACATAAAAGTATCAGTGCTGACAATTCATCGCAATTCTTACTGACGAATAAAGTGACACAGTTTAAATTTGCATTAACACAATTTGGTATTGTTCAGGTCAAGACATGGCAGGAAATGACATTGTGAAGGAGTTGGCAGCTTCACGACACCACTAGATTACAGATCAAGAACTCATAAGTATCAATGGTTAGTGTGCTGTCAATTTATACCATTTTAGATTGGCAAACAAGGAGACGCTTTAAATAATAGTAGAATGATATGACATTGTTCATAGTTAAGACATTGCAGAATATGACATTGTGCTGTAGTGGGTAGGTTCACCACACCACTGGATTACAGATGAAGAACAGAAGCATACATGCAGTGCAAAAGAAGATCACTTGCTCTGTATAGTTTAATTTACATGGTATGAAGAAGGAACTTGGTTGTACAACTGAAAACTTAAATTGAGAAAGGACGAACTTTTGTTTATGAACTACATATAATAAACTTTAAACAAGCAATTTGATGCAAACACCAAAAATAAACAGTTGTTGCAGTCATGCCTAACCAAATATATACAACAAAGTTTGAAGGCTTGAGATGGACAAACTTGCATTATTGGTGAAGACAGGCTCTATAAAGGCCTTGTCCATGCTGATGGGGGGGGGGGCAATTCAAGAAGTTTACCACAGAATCTTCTTCAAAAGCATTGCCTTTATTCTACATTTTGTTAAGAGTAAATATATATGTGATAATATACGAATAAATGGAGAATATTTAAGATAAGATGAAGAGTGATGCTACATAACCAAGTAGCTATAAATGTAAGTGCAGCGATACAGGCAAAAGGTACAACCAAGAGCAATGCACATCTAAACTTCTTCAGTACCAACCTTATGGTAAGAGTAAATATAGATCTGATGTGTAGAAAATGGAGGGTAAAGGATAATAAGCTGCAGAGTGATGGTACATGAACAACTACCTATCATTATAAGTACACTGATAAAGGACAACATGTACTTACAAGAGCAATGCAGAGATAAAAAAACATTGGCATTGGATATATTCTACACTAATGTAACCATTCATACAGATCAGATAATTTGGAGCGAACAATTGATAAGCAAGCTATCATGCATACTGCTGTCACATAATGAACTAGGTATGTATGCACGTACAGTGATACATGACAACAGGTACTAACAAGAGCAAAGCAGCGGGCAACATATTTGCGATATCCTGTCGTTCTTGTCAAACCGGAGTTCTTCTTCGAGCAGATTTCCTGCAAAAAAGATCTGTAAGGCACATGTGGAAAAGTAGAAGTTCAAATTGTCATGTGATTTCATAGACAGTACCTCATCCTGGGAACGAGACCAGTGCATAACAAGGTTTTTCCATTCAATGTCTTCTAAATTTAGCACAGGAGACTTCATCGGAAATTCGTTTATAGACTTGCCATCAAAGTGTGATTTCCTCAAGTAACACCGATACTGCTGCAATGCTTCCTTGAAAAGCACAAGCAAGCTTTGCTCGTCATGACTATCCAGATTGACCCTCGCCTAGTTACAACAATGTAATGTAAATCATTGATGTGTTCAATCAACAGAAAATAGGAAAATAATAACCATGAATAATAGCACTTACACGTAAGTTGGATAGGAAGATGTGAAAATGGTGTTTGTCTTCACAATAATCTTCCCATGATGGGAATATATGCATGTAGTCCCTAACAACATTGAAAGCATTGTCTTTTAAACTGGGAATAAATGGAATGGGGTTCCAATCTGCAGGAATTGGCTGTCTCTATAGTTGGGATAGGTCTTCGCCCGGTGGACTTGCTATACTTTTTGCTAGAGTGGGATTTTTCTGTGGTACAGCTGGTGCTATGGCAAATGAAATCGGTATACCTTTTGCTGGAGTGCAGGTCCTGTGTGGTGGGGCTAGTGGTGTGGCCAATGAAGTATGGGTACAGTCTGCTGGAGTCGGTCCTACATTTTGTGTCACTGGTTGTGCAACCAATATAAGTGGGGTGCTGTCTGATTTCTCCGGCACCACCACGTTTTTCAAGGACTTTGCTGGTGCTCCTTCAGGTTCTGAGATCACCCTCTTCCTTTTTGATGTCTGATGCACCAGAACAGCATTTGAGTGGAAAAACATGGTACGATGACAGATGGAATATGTATTGATAATGGATGGGCATGGCATCTCGACATATATGATGAGTAAACTAAGCAGATGGGGGTGCAACAAAGTAGAAGAAATGCAAGACAACATTTGCAAGATACGCGCAATCAATAAAACCTTGCCAAATTAGAACAGGCACCTTGATGGGTGAACATGACAGGCCATCTGCCTTTGACTCCTCGAGGTTAGAACAGTCAGTAGGATGATATTCTGAACAAGAATCAACAGGTGGGGAGCATACGAGTTTCATTGCTTCCAGAATGGCACTCAATGCCTTGGTGCCAATTTTGTAAGTCATTGCAGTGTACCACAATATTCTTCTGATGCACGGATTCTGATATTCACTGTAATTGCGTATGATATCTAAGAACCATGAAAACATAAATAGTTGTGATATTATCTTTGTAATGCAGATGATATTCTAATATAGGGGCGCCCTTGTAAACACTTGTGTGCTATCACCGGATTCTGATGAGAGAGCTCATGTGTGCTGTAATATGGTGCGTGCATTTATATAATCTGGCACAAGTACACAAAAATAGGCTCCAGAAGTAAGGATAGCTGGCAGATGATAGGTTCATAATATACTGTATAGAGAGTTTATTGCCAAACCATGAGAACAAGAGCACACAACAACTAGGCAGATCATAGTGTACATAACAGGGGTACACCATAACCAGGATATATAAATCGGGAAAGTGGAACTGGCTGGATATTGCCGCTAGTAATTGAAAGCCTATCGTTCATGTACAGCCAGCTCTATCAGCTGTTAGACTGCAGATGTCCCTGCTCCCCTTCCTCACAAGGAACATACTGTGCTTCCCATACAGAACACCGCACGGGCCGCCGACCGAACCACCGGCCCCACCGCCTGTGTTCCTCCGCCTCCCCCACCCCTGCCCCCACCCACGTCGAGTTTTCTTCGTTTGATGAGGCCCCACCACCGCCCCCCACAACCATCGTCCCCACCCGAGCCCCTTCGATCGCACCGGCGAACTCCGGCGAGCTCTGAAAAATCGACTGACCCAATTTTGAAATTTAGTCTACTGTGATTTAACTAGTGTGGAATATAAAAGGGGAAAACCATGAGCATTGCGAGTATGGTGTTGAGCGTGCCATGGCAGATCTGAAGGTGCAAACCGGACAAAGGCAACTTCGCAACCAAGACAAGATATCGGAGTAAAGCAGTGGTAATCTATTTTCTTGCTGCGATAAATAAGTTGAGCAGATACGAAAGAGTACCGCCTCTGGTGCGGCGCTGTGTACGCATCTGTTGAGAATTTGATGGTGCTGCGGTAGCGATGGCTGTCGATGGCGTGGAAGAATATCTAGGAGGGTAGACAGTGGCGGCGGGGCGCGGTGGACGAGACGGTCGTAGGAGCGGCGCCGGCAAGGTGGACGACGACGGGGATGAAGCGAGAGGACGGGATGCAAGGATCCCGGTCCGAAGCCGTGGACGAGAGAGGTTGATCTGTTGTAATGGACGACGGTGTTGGGGTATCAGCTCCGGCATGGTGGAGGAGGACGACGGTGGATGGGTGGCGGATGGCGGCGGTAGACGGAGGAGGGTGGGGTGGAGAGGGTGTTTTGGTGCCCACGGAGTACGAATGGGGAAAAGGGAGGTAGAGAGGAAGCGGGGGAGCCATGTATTCAGGGCGCGCTTGTCTCAAATGCAAGGAAATTTACAAACTTAGACCCCGTTTCAAATTTCTACTACATCACAGCAACACTAGTCGGTTGGGGATAGGACGGTAATCTCGCATACACCGAATATTTGCCAACGAGAGTTCGTTTTTGGCGCCCACCATGTATGAATATGAATCAGGGAGGGAGTCGATTTCGACCGAGGACACACTGTGTTTTGGCGGCCACCGTGTATGAATCCGGGTGAGAGGCGGTTACGTCACGTTTGGGTGAAATTACAAACCTACCCCTATCGAAACCTATAGAAATCCAGCATATAGGCTTTGCGTGACAGGGATAGGAAGTAGTGATTTCCATCTCGCAGATTTTGGTTTCGGGTGGTTACTGCGACTTTCCCCGCTTCGTTCAAATTTTGCAGAGTGCACGTTTACCGTGCCAACTCAATTCGAATCCCGTTTGTATTCTTTTTTTTTCCGGGCGAGATCCATTTTGAATTGGAATTACATTCTATATACATCATTTTTTATATATACTTTCAAAAGCACAACAAAGAATTCTGCTCCTTTATATGTATAATATGATTTACAAATACAACGACCTCGAAATCTTATGGTTGAATTCAAAAAAATTTAACCTAATTATGTTCTACTAAAATGTATGGATCAGTAATATCTACATATTAAATAACATAGATGTGAGTATGCATGTTTGATAGATCAATTTTGGTTCGAGTATGGATTACATGTATCATCATCTCGAATTCAAATATTTGAATCCCTTTTTTGTTCACTCCTTTCACGCCCATCTCTTTCGCATGCATGCTCCTTCAGGTAGCTATCACTCTCTTTTCTCCAGCTCACCCACACGCTCACTTCATGTTGCTCCTATCCTCGCAAACAAGGTCTCTCGAGGTCTCCCTTGAGAAGTGTCACACTCTCCCTATCATTATACATTACACGGTTTTCATTATCTCTCACGTCTCTACTGTTCTCTGGTATCACTCGGTACCTAAGCTTTCTTTTTCACCGCCAAACACACAGTCTCCACTCGTCTTTACTTTGTCTTTCTCTCCATGGGATTCTCTCACACACCCTATATGTCTCTACATATGACTCATACCACTAATATTACTCTCTCTATCTCTCCTGTAGACACAACATTTGTTGCGGTCTCCTTTTCGTCTCCATCCCAGACTGACATTATTCATTTGTTTACCGATCAGACAACCCCGACTACCGTCTCCTCTCTATCTCTCACAGACACACACACACACACACACAACTCCTGCTTCCACTCCCCTTCCCGACTACCGTCTCTCTCTCTCACACACAAAACTCTCGCTTTCGCACCCCGACTTGTATTTCTCTCACAAACATTTATCGACTAGCTAGCCTCTAGATAGGTTTATACACCCGCACACTCGTGCTTCCACCATCGCATACATGTCTCTCTCCCGCTCCTTGTATCTATGTAGATTTTTCTTCCCTTCTTGAGCCACACCCTCTCGATTGTGCACACACACACTATCGCCTCATTTTAAGCTCATACCTATCGCACACACACTCCTTGTGTCTTTGTCACACATGCACTCTGTCCTCCTCCACTCGCCCTCTCTCTCACACACACATGGTCTTTTTGCAACAACTAGCAAGATGCCCATGCGTTGCATGGAACATCAAGATGCATTTGTATGAGTAGTTTATCTTGTGGGGGAAAAGGATGAACGAGGGAAGGCCTTATTTGCAAATGTGGAGAGGGGTGTGGGTATCTTTTTGCAAAATTGCCATAGTTTCCTTCCTATCCATCAGATATTGATCGGACGACCTATATTGCAGGATGGCAGGCACACGATCATCATCGACAATGCTTATTGTAAGAGTAGGGTATCGGATGGTTGGTGCGACATATGCCAACGGATGGCTTATCATTGTGGGAGCCAATAAGACGTCGCCGGTGCCTGGAAACGGGATAAGGCGAAGACATGCACGCCAACGGATCTTAGCCAGCTTCAGGGCTCTCCATGGAGATAACACCCCTACTGCTACTCTGCGGGGTCTCCGCATGGTTACTAGGTCTACAAGTAGCTACAAGAGGCTCCTTGAACTGTTCTGGGGGAGGAAGAAGAAGGGCAATGCTAGGTTTCTTCCTCCCTCGCTGCGTTGTCTAAAACTTCCTAAAGAGAAAAGATGTCCCTTGCATGGGCGCCCTAGGGGGTTTATATAGGCCTACCCCCTAGGGGTACAATGGTAACTCAGCTGGGCATGGGCCCTAGCTGTCTGTGTCTAGGCCTGCCGGCTTCTCCGCCGGCCATTGGGGCCTGCCGACTGGTGGGCCCGCTGACTACCGGCCTTCTGGTCGACAGGGCGGCCCCACCGCTTGGGGGTCTTGTCGGGGGCTGGTTACTGTTGCCCCACCTCTGGTGACGTGGGCTCCGTCATGGTAAGCATGGCTACGGTGCCGCTGCTGGGCGGCATATCACTGTAGCCTTACCCCGTCTTGTCTTCTTAATGAGGCGCCTGCCTCGAGGGAAGGGGCCAGCTGGCCTCTGGGAGTCGGATTCACCCCAGGCCGACTGTGGGAGGCCTGGCCGCCTTCGGGTGTCTTCTCGTCAGTTGGGGCCGCCGCCCTCGGGTCGTACTTACAGCTCGCCGTGGGTGACATCATGGTCAACATGGCAACAGTGCCACGCCGGGAGGGTGATGGCCGCCCCGTATGGCGCACTGTGGCCATGCGCGTCCCGGGATTCAGGGGTGGCAGGCTTCACTGTAGCCACGCCCCGTCTTGTTGCCGTTATGTGGCTGCAGATTTGGAGGGCACGATCTGGGCCGTCTGTTGGGGACGGCTCCTTGGGAGTCGGCCCTCTCTTGTCCGGCTTCTTGGAGTGGTTTCGGGGTCGGGCCGCCTTCGTCCAGCCGGCCTGAGGGGTAGCCGACCGGAGGTAGGCTGCCCCACGCCTTGGGTCTTGAAGGCTGGAATGTCTTGTAATTTTTCTGAAGTGCCAGGGGGAGCCGGCTGGGCTACCCGTGGTCATTTACTCCGACATAGGGATAAAAAATAGAGTTGGTGATGATGGTGGGCCTGCCATCCTGCAATGTAGGTCGTCTGATTTATATCTGACGGATAGGAAGGAAAATATGGCAATTTACCTGCACTCTTCACCACATTTGCAGATAAGGCCTTCCCTCGTTCATCATTTTTCCCCACAAGATCCTGATGTTCCGTGCAACGCACGGGCTTCTTGCTAGTAAGAGTAGAAATTAGACATATACCACTTCTCGAATCTTGAAACCAACAACATTCCTCCCTTATCTCATCAAAACTGCCAAAGGAATATATTTTGAGTGAAACATAACATATTGTTAGTGATATACGTATTTCAAAGCTAGACTTTTTTTCTATCAAATCGGTGAATATGTATTAATAGTGGCGGAGACAGGCCTGGGGCAGCTAGGGCTATAGCCCCAGGCCTAGAAACAACTTCCTTTGTAATTTCTTCATGCAAAGCATAGAAAATCATAGAAGTTTATCACTCAACATAGCACAACCCTAGGCGTAATCTGCATCTAGCTCCGCCATAGTTATAATCTACTTTGATCGTGTGGCAACGCATTGGCACATTGCTAGTAGTTATTATAATTTTTTGGACACCAGACAAATGGTGGAGTACATATACGAAGAGAAGAGGCGCACACACGTAGTCGGCCTCTCGCTGTCTCGCACACTTGAGTGTTACGTAAAGGCGACGTTAACAAATAAACTCGAAAACCCTAGGGGCATGATTGCTGCATTCGCGGGTACCAGGTACGTGGTGGAGCACCTTTGTAGGAATAGTCAGCTCGCGTGATAATTTTATCCATAGGAGTTGATGGTCGGGACCACAGGTGAACGACTTGGAGCGCGGTGGCTCGCTAGTTGCCACTGATCTTCTTTTTAGCGGGGTTAAGAGTTCCGATTTTCAATGGCGCGTTATAAGTAGTAAGTAGTTTTTAGAACGATTGGTATGGAGCGAAAATGGAATTCATAGTACTACGTACCTCCTTGGCGTATGGTTGTATGGTTTGTTTGTTTTTTCGATGGAGGTTGTATGGGTTTATGTTGCAAGATGTTGAACCTGGTAGTTCTAGGGCAAATACTATGGTTTAGATTTAGATGCTGGTTTTCTTTAATGAAAATCGGAAGGGGAAACTCTTCTTCAATTAAAAAAAACTACTACCTCCATTCTGGTTTACTAGTCCCCATCGTACTTTGGGTCAAAGTTTGCCCATGAACTTTACTTGTAAAATGTGAATGGAAAACGAGATTTTGTTATACCCAAACAAAAAACGACTGGAGGGAGTGATTGCTCTGACACAGACGCGACCTCTCATAGCGCAGGCATTGAACCGGCGCGCCGGCCAAGAGGGCCGCACTCGCTGCAGGCCCGGCTGAGCACGCCTCCTCGCCGCGTGCAACCAGCTTAAGACTGCCCCGCCTGCCTTCATTGAATCCGCGCGTGTGCCAGCAACACGTCCTTCCGCGAGCCGGCAGGCATTTTAGAACACAAAAAATGACTAAAATATAATTAATTTACGCACGGTCTTGACTTGTTGTGCTTGCACTGGTAGCAGGAACTAGTAGAGGATTTTCTTTATTTATAACTCTCCCCACATTTGTTTTGGCTTTGAAGTGAAACATGGTTGTGGACATTATGTATCAATGTGCAGATATCTGTGAACATGAGTTTGATGTGGAAGTTGAACTTGGTATGTCGGGCTTGCGCATGAACTATACCATGTCCAATGCTTTGTCTATTATTGTTTGGAAAGTAATTGCTCTTATTACATGACCCGAAAAAAACATTTTGTGCCACATCAGTAGATGCACGGACATCAAAACATGCATGATGACTAGATAAACATTTGAACCTAGCTATTTATCGGAGTAATGGGCCACGGGTAGGCTAACCCGACGCCCAGAACCTTTCTAGACATCGGGGCCGGCTACGTCCCTCAACAACCCCAAGACAGAAAGCCGCCTCTGGGAGTCGGCAGCAGCGCTGCCGACTACCCACTCACAGCCGAGTTCCAGGGGCGAAGTTCAGATGGGCCGACTCCAAGCTAGCGACTTCCAGAGAAGACGACTATGGGAGTCTGCCCGCGACTCCAACCACCTCATGCTTTCATAAGAAGGAATGGGACGGGGTGTGGCCTCTGCAAAGTCCACGCCCGCCCCTGACCAAGGGAGGGCATAGCCATAGTACGCCGTACCCAAGGAGATCTCCGTCCGACGCGGCACTGTTGCCATGCCAGCCCTGACATCAGCCCCAGTGGGCGGAACCCTGTGCCTACGTCGGCCTGCCTGTACGACCTGAAGACGGCAGGCCCCACCGGTCAGCAGGGGTACCAAAGACGGCGAGAGCGCCACAAGACGGACTCCGTGGGAGTCGGCCTCCCAGAATCGGCCGACTCCTCCCACGGGCCCAGTACGCCATTAACCAGACGAGACGGGGCGTGGCAACAGTGATCGCCCGTCGGGCGGCGGCACTGTTGCCATGACCCTGACCAAGCCAGCGTCATTAGAAGCATGGATACAGTGATCTGCAGCCGGCAAGACCCGCCCGCGGCGGACACGGCCCGTCGGCTCCGTACCGGACCAGTTAGCGGGGCCCGCCGGACCAGTCAGCGGGGCCCACCAGTCGGCGGGCCCCAGAAGTGGGCGGAGAAGACGGCGGCCTGAGAGACAGACGACTGGGACCCGCGCCCAGCCGGATTACCATTGTACCCCCGGGGGGTAGGCCTATATAAACCCCCCAGGGCACCCATGCAAAGGGTTCGACCACATTAGCACTAGACCACCGAACACAGGCAGGAGGGAACTAGCCTTGCTTCCTCCTCCCTTAGAACACAGCTCAAGGAGCAACATTGTATCTACTTTGCCATAGTGATCATGCGGAGACCCCGCAGAGCAGCAGTAGGGGTGTTATCTCCTCGGAGAGCCCTGAAGCTGGGTAAGATTCGCCGGCGTGCATGCCTACGCCTCATCCCGTTTCCAGGCACCGGCGACGTTCTACTCGCCCCCACCATGATAAGCCATCCTTTGGCATATGTCGCACCCAACCCCCGACATTTGGCGCCCACCGTGGGGCCTGGTGCACCGTCATCCGGAGACCTGCTCTGGACGGGAACCCTGTTCCTCCCTGGCGAGTGCAGCCAGCCGGCACGCCAGATGGAGTTTGCGCCGATGCGCTGCGCGGCGTTGAGGTCGCCTGCGCAGCCAGCGGCCTCGCCGAACTGGTCGGCGAGGTTCGCCTCTCCGACGAGCCTGCATCCGACGCAGGCACGGGCGGCCCCGATAGCCTCCTCGCGGGCCTCCTCGACCAACTTCACGTCACCGGCGAGCTTGCCGTGGACATGGAGTCCGTAAGCTCCACCAACCCGATGCTGGTCGACTCCGACACCGCGTCACTCGACGCGTTCCCTACCAACATGGTAGTCTACGACGAGCCGCTCCCTCGTGCGGAGAGTGGCAGGAGCACCGTCACGGAGGTGCTCGTCATCGGTCATGGCGAGCACTCCGACGGCGGAGCTCACGACCTGCTCGACGCGGCTCTGCAAGACCTGGATGCGCCCATTCCAGATGACGCTGACGTCGAGACACTGGAGGCACGCCACCTCCAGCTCGTCGAAGGCGCGAAGAAGTTGGCAAGCATGAGGCGCTTGTTAGAGGCCTACCAGCGAGTGATGGATCGCGTTGTGGGTGGCTCGCCCGCTCCGACTGGGCCTAGCCGGCTAGGCGCGGTCCGGCAGCGCGGCATTGCCGTCGCCAGCCTGTTCGGGGCAGATCGCCCCGTATACGCCACGCCTGCAGAAAACATAAGAGCCACCCAGGCGGCGGCACACGAGCTGGACAACTTCGAAGGCGAAGAGCGCCGCCTGATGACGGAGCGAGTCCAGCAGGTCCTCGACACGGTTGCGGCGCAGAACGCAGTCGGCTGCCGTACAGAGGCGCCGCAGCGGCAAGACAATGACCTGCCTCCCCGCCAAGATCAAGGCGTGACGTCTCGCACGCCGACTGGCGGAGTCCGCGGAAGAAAGGACAAGGATCCGGCTGTCAGCCACAGTCGGACTCGCATCACCATCAAGCGCGACCAAGACGGCCGCCCGAGAGCAGTGGAACGACGTGACGACTGTCCGCCTCCACCTCCTCGCAAGGAAAGGCGAGTCTCCCCGCCGCCTGTGAACCATCCGACTCTCGGCGACCGCCTTGGCCGCCGAGAGGGAGTCGGAGAGAATGACGCCCGCCATCGGATCGACCGACACTTCACCGATCACTGGCGCTAGAAGAAGAAGACGAGTTGGGCCCGCCGTGTTTCGGGCCCCGCATCCGAGATGAGCCCTTTCCCAAAGGGTTCACGCTCCCCAGAGATACGCCCAAGTACACCGGCTCCGTAAAGCCGGAAGACTGGCTGGTTGACTACTCCACGACCGTCAGTATAGCGAACGGCAACAAGCGAGTTTCCGTGAAGTATGTTCCGCTCATGCTCCAGGGCACGGCCCGGACATGGCTGAACAGCCTGAAGCCCCGCAGTATCAACATCTGGGTCGACTTCACCGACGCCTTCGTCCGCAACTTTACAAGCACGTACAAGCGACCTCCCAAGCCACGCCAGCTCTCCTTGTGCGTGCAGGGCCCCAACGAGTCGACTCGCGACTATCTCACGCGATGGGCAGAGCTGCGGAACTCCTGCGAGGGCGTGCACGAGGTGCAGGCTATCGAGTACTTCACAGCCGGGTGCAGAGAAGGCACCCTCCTCAAGCACAAGCTCCTCTGCGACGAGCCTGAGACCCTCGACGAGCTGCTAATCATAGCAGACAAGTACTCCACAGCCGACTCCTCCATGAAGGCGGAAATTCAAGTTAGTGCGACTGGCAAAGTGGCCCCTCAGGCTCCCAAGACTCCGGCTGGAGATGCCAGTCGGCGACAGCAGCAGAATGACCACAAGCGCAAGGCCCCGCAGCCGGCTTCCAGCAGTAGGCAGGTTGCGGCAGTCGAAGATCAGCAGCCAGAAGGGCACCCTACGGCCAAGCGAGGGAAAGGCGGCAAGTCCAACTGGTTGTCGGCTTTCTCTTACAAGCAGACTCTGGATGGTCCCTGCAAGTTCCACAGCGGCGCGAAGCCCTCAAACCACACCACCCGGAAGTGCCACTAGCTCACCAGGATCGCCAAGGGAGACGGCCTCCTGCCTCCCCGCCTGCTGGGCAGCCGCCTCCGCCTCCACCCCAGCAGCCGGTTGCCAGGCCAGTCGGCGCAGTACAAGACGAGTACCCAGAAGAGCATGGGGCCTATGTGGTGTTCACCAGTGTGGCTGACGACAAGCGCAGCAGGCGGTTGCAGCAGCAAGAGGTGAATGCAGTAGCATCAGATGCCCCAGAGTTCATGCACTGGTCCGAGAAGCCTATCAGTTGGAGCAGAGCTGATCACCCAGAGGTGATGCCGAATCCGGGCTCCTATGCCCTGGTCTTGGATGCCACCTTTGCCGCAGATAGGCGGGCCGCTCGCTTCTCGCGAGTGCTGATAGACGGAGGCAGCAGCATCAACATCCTGTACAGGGATACCATGGAGAAGTTAGGAATCAAGCAAAGACGGCTTCAGAACAGTCGGACTGTGTTCCATGGCATCGTCCCTGGCCTTTCCTGCTCACCAATCGGCAATATTATGATAGATGTCCTATTCGGAGACAAGGATCATTTCCGCCGAGAGCCAGTCTGGTTTGAAGTGGTGGACCTTGAGAGCCCGTACCATGCGTTGCTAGGCCGACCTGCCTTGGCCAAATTCATGGCGGTTCCCCACTACGCCTACCTCAAGATGAAGATGCCGAGTTCCAAGGGGATTCTGACCATAGCAGGCGACTACAGAAAGTTGTCCGCTTGCGCGGCTGAGAGCAGTCGGCTGGCCGAGTCCCTGGTGATAGCAGCTAAGAAGCGGCTTCTTGATCGGGTGGTGGCAATGGCCGGCAAGCAGCCGGAGATGACGCCCAACCCCAAGGAGTCGGAAGCTGAGGGCTCGTTCAAGCCGGCCAAAGGGACGAAGAAGATACCCTTGGAACCGGAGCACCCGGAGAGGTACGCTGTCATAGGTGCAAACCTTGACGGCAAATAGGAAGGCGAGCTCATCGATTTCCTCCGTGAGAATCGGGACATCTTCGCATGGTCCCCCAAAGACATGCCAGGTGTACCGACGGAATTTGCCGAGCACAAATTACATGTCCGATCAGATGTGCAGCCCGTCAGGTAGCCCTTGCGCCGCCTGTCAGAAGAGAAGAGAAGAGTTGTTGGAGAAGAGATAGCCCGACTCCTTGCAGCCGGCTTCATTATGGAAGTGTTTTTTCGAGGGTGGCTGGCGAACACAGTCCTGGTGCTGAAGAAGAACAAGTAGTGGTGGATGTGTATCGACTACACAAGCCTCAACAAAGCATGCCCAAAGGACCCGTTTGCTCTGCCGAGAATTGATCAGGTGATAGACTCCACACACGGATGCGAGGTGTTGAGCTACTTAGATGCATATTCAGGATATCACCAGATCAAGCTGAACCCGGCAGACAGACTGAAGACCGCCTTCATCACGCCGTTTGGAGCTTTCTGCTACCTGACCATGAAGTTCGGCTTGAGGAACGCCGGCGCCACCTTTCAGCATTGCATGCAGAAGTGCCTCCTCAAGCAACTTGGCAGAAACGCCCACGTTTACGTAGATGATGTGGTGGTGAAGACGGAGAAGAGTGGAACACTGCTGGAAGACCTCATGGAGACATTTGAGAACCTGCGCCGATTCTAGATCAAGCTCAACCATGAGAAGTGCGTCTTTGGAGTACCAGCCGGCCAGCTTCTCGGCTTCCTGGTATCCGAACGCGGCATAGAATGCAACCCTGTGAAGATCAAGGCCATCGAGAGGATGGAGGTACCCAGCTGACTGCTGGACGTGCAAAAGTTCACCGGCTGCCTGGCGTCCATCAACCGGTTCATCAGTTGGCTGGGTGAGAAAGCTCTCCCCTTGTACCAGCTCATGAAAAAGACCACTTTTTTCGAGTGGAACCACAAGGCGGACGAGGCCTTTCTCCAACTGAAGAAGATGTTGGTTACCCCCCCTGTGCTGGCGGCTCCGACTCCCAAAGAGCCCATGCTCCTGTACATTGCCGCCACCAGCCGGGTAGTCAGCACAGTCATCGTAGTCGAGCGCAAGGAGGAAGGCAAGGCACTACCTGTCCAGAGACCGGTATATTACCTAAGTGAAGTACTATCGACCTCCAAGCAAAACTACCCCCACTACCAGACGATGTGCTATGGCGTACACTTTGCCGCCAAGAAGCCGAAGCCTTACTTTCAAGAGCATCCAATCACTATGGTTTGCACAGCTCCACTAGCCGAAATCATTGGAAGCCGAGATGCGTCTGGCCGAGTAGCCAAATGGGCCATAAAGTTGGCCCCCTACACGATCTACTACCAGCCCCGCACCGCCATCAAGTCGCAAGCACTGGCCGATTTCCTCGTCGACTGGGCCAAGACCCAGTACCTGCTGCCAGCGCCCGACTCCACCCATTGGCGGATGCATTTCGACGGCTCCAAGATACGCACCGGCTTGGGAGCCGGTGTTGTCCTCACTTCTCCTAAAGGCGACAAGCTCAAGTATGCGCTGCAGATCCATTTCGCCGCCTCCAACAACGTCGCCAAATATGAGGCGCTCATTCACGGGCTCTGGCTTGCTAAAGAACTTGGCATTCGCCGGATCCTGTGTTATGGCGACTCCGACTTGGTGGTCCAGCGTCATCTGGCGACTGGGACGCCAAGGATGCAAACATGGCAAGCTACCGCTTCCTTGTACAGCAACTCAGCGGATATTTTGAGGGGTGCGAGTTCCTCCATGTGCAAAGAAACGACAACGACCAAGCAGATACCTTGGCATGAATCGGCTCCACACGCCAAGCAATACCATCCGGCGTCGCCCTCCAGCGCCTCCTCGAGCCATCTATCAAGCCTTCACCAGAGTCCGACTCCATCTTTGTGCCGGCTCCCCCTGAAGATGTCCGATCCGACTCAAGAGCCCCAGCAGATGGCACAAGAACTCCTTCAGATGTCTCCAAGAATGCCGCAGTCAAAGCCGGCCCGAGGACTTCAGAACTCGGCCCAGGGACTGCGGCAACCAGACCAAAGACTCCAAAACTCGGCCCAGGGACTGCTCCAGTCAGCTCGGGGACTTCATCAATCCAGCAAACGGCCGCCGACTCAAACCCGCCGCCTCCCAGCCCAGCCGCCCTCATCCAGGTCGCAGTTCTGGCAGTCGAAGAAATAGCAGCACCCTCGTGGGCGGAGCCCATCCTCAAGTTCCTAGTGAACAAAGAGCTACCAACCGATGAAACCTTGGCTCGGCAAGTACAACGCCGAGCGGCAGCCTACACCATAGTCAATAGAGAGCTGGTGAGGCGCAGCGTCACTGGTGTCTACCAGCGTCGCGTCGAGTCGGAGCAAGGCCAGGAAATTCTCAGAGACATCCATCAAGGCGAGTGCGGCCACCACGCAGCCTCAAGAGCACTCGTCGCCAAAGCCTTTCGACATGGTTTCTTTTGGCCGACTGCCCTAGAAGAGGTCAATGAGTTGGTCCAGAAGTGCAAGGGGTGCGAGAAGTTCCGCTCCAAGCCGCATCAGCCGGCTTCAGCGCTCAAGACTATCCCCATCGCCTGGCCCTTTGCAGTCTGGGGCCTGGATATGGAGGGACCCTTCAAGACGGCACGAGGAGGCCTGGCTCACCTACTTGTCACGATGGACAAGTTCACCAAGTGGATAGAAGTAAAGCCCATCAAGAAGTTGAATGGTCCGACTGCCGTGACTTTCATCTCCGACATCACAATTCGGTACGGCATACCACACAGTATCATCACCGACAACGGCACCAACTTTGCCAAAGGCGCCTTTGCTCGTTTCTGCGCGACATAGGGCATCCGACTGGACTTAGCGTCCGTTGCCCATCCGCAGTCAAACGGCCAGGTGGAGCGGGCGAATGGCCTCATCCTGTCCGGCATCAAGCCTCGACTGGTCGAACCGCTGGAGCGCTCGGCCGGTTGTTGGCTTGACGAGTTGCCAGCCGTCCTCTGGAGTCTGCAGACGACTCCAAACAAGTCGACCGGCTTCATGCCCTTCTTCCTCGTCTATGGTGCTGAAGCCGTCATCCCCACAGACATAGAGTTCGACTCCCCGCGAGTCACCATGTACACCGAGGAGGAAGCAGAAGAAGCATGTCAAGACGGCGTCGATCTGCTAGAAGAGGGCCGGCTGTTGGCACTCAGCCGGTCCAGCATCTACCAGCAGAGCCTTCGCCGATACTACAACAGGAAGGTCAGGCCGAGATCTTTTCAAGAGGGCGACCTTGTGCTCCGCCTGATCCAGCGGACAACCGGCCATCACAAGTTGTTGGCGCCTTGGGAAGGCCCCTTCATCATCAGCAAAGTGCTAGGCAACGACTCCTACTATCTGATTGACGCTTAGAAGCCCTGAGCACGCAAGAGGGACAACAGCGGCAAAGAGACAGAGCGGCCATGGAATGCAAATCTTCTCCGAAGATTTTACAGTTGATGCAGTATGTACCACGCTACCCTTTGTATTAAAGTACCAAGACTTCGGGCCCCCCGAGATGAGCTCGGGGACTGCCCTTTTTGTTATCTGTATGATAAGAATTATGCCTTCGAGTGTGCTACTCTTTGTTATGTCGCTTGGCACCGGGATCGACTAAGTCGGCCTGGGGACTCGCTGCATTGCGCTATGAAATGCTTCCTGCAGTCGGACAAGTAGTGTGTGGTGCCTAAGCCGTCTCCTGTCAGAAGCCGCAGCAAGCAGAGCGACTGTTTGGTGGGCAGGAGTAAGGAAGAATAGGCGCCCACACGAAAAATGGCTAAGGACTCAAAGCATAAGCATAGCTTAAGCCGGCTTCCCAGCCACTCTTCGCAGAGCCGACTCCTGAGCAGTCGGCTTGCCGCTTTCTATTCAACCTGTTAAAAAGACTCTAGAACGGCCAAGTACTTGTCTCCCCAAAGTAGGCAAGCACTTGACCTGGCGGCAGTCCGCAGAGCGGCTCTCCGACTATCAAAGACGACAACAAGGGGTAGGCGGCAAATGGAAAAGCCAATAGAGCAATGAGCAAGACATGATAAAACTCGGATAAATATTTACATAACATAGGCCGATTGGCCGAATCGTCGAACTCAAGTTCAAAACACCCCGCGGGTGGAATTGTGCAAATTAACAAGTTCTTCAAAAGATTACTAAAGCAGATAAATAAGGACGAGGCAGCAGCTGCCTAGGAGGCAGCAGACGAGTTTGGAGGGTCGGAGGCGACGGTGGTGTCAGACGCCGGGGCGGCCGGCTGGGCGGTCTCGGCTTGCTCATATCCAGCGGCGGACAGCTCGGTCGGGCGCGGCTCGTTGCTGGAGGTGCGGTCGAGCTGAGGCTGATCCCCCGCTCCGTCTTCTTGCGCCTCCGTCTCGTCTCTGACCTCCGCCTCGTCTCCTTCTTCGGCGCTGGAGCCGATCACCTCCGCCGAGTCCTCGTCATAATCCGGGTTCATCCCAAACCACTCCGGCGGCGCCTCCTCGCCGTCGTCAGTCCGCTCAGGAATGAAGACGCTGGTATCGGCGTACTCGGCGATCGCCGCGGCACGCTTGACAAGGGCGTCTTCCGTGGCTGCCAGATCCGGCTGGGCCTCTCCCCGGAGTGTGGCCAGCTGGTCCAAGTCCAGGTCCGGATACCACGCCTTGACGAATTCCAGGGCTTGGCGCGCTCCAGCCCGAGCCGAGGAGCCCTTCCAAGCCTCAAGATGGCCAGCTGCGACCTCCAGCCAATTGATAGTCCGACTTGGATTGCGCAGAATCGGCATGTCTGGCCACAGGGCAGCAATCGCCTGGGCGCCAGCACGTTGGAGCCGGCGCAGCATCCGGTGGGTCGGCCGCAGATGAGCCTCGATGCTCAGAACCTGCTCATTGAGGGTCCGGGGGGAGTTGGCGGCAATCTCCTCGCCAGTCGCCCTCCGCGCCTCGCGGTCAGCCTCGATGGCTTGTGTGGCTGCCTGCGTGTGGCCAGGGAAGAAGTCTGCCAAAGACGGAAAGAAGCAAGTCAGAAAATCAGCAGACGGCCCGACCCACAGTCGGCGGCTCAAAGAAGAGAGTAAAGAAAACTCACCATCGACGATATCCTCAATCTCATGGAAGCCGGAGGTCAGCATCGCCTCCTTGTCGGTCCAGGAGGAGCGCTCAGTCTCGAACTCGGCTAGAAGTGCAGCCTCCTTCTTCTCCGCCTCCTCCTGCGCCTTCTTGAGCAGCCCCTTCTGCTCCGCCAGCTGCGTGGCCAGCAGGCCGCATTCTGCGACGAGCTTGCTGCACTCCGCCTCCTTGGCCCGCAAGGCGGTATTGGCCTCGCCCAGCTGCTGCTGGAGAATGGCGTTGGCCTCTGAAGAAAAAAGAAGGCGTTAAGTCGCCATCAAAGAAGGTCGCCGGGAAGATCCGGCCCGACTGCTCAGCAGTCGGCCCGAATCTCAGGGACTATAGCCTGCGGGTGCGCCAGCGCGCCCCCGTGAAGAAGGAGAACTCACTCCGGCTCTCCGACAAGTCGGCAGTCTTCTTGCCCAGCTCTTCAATGTTGCGGTTGAAGGCGGTGACCCGGAGGTTGTGATAATCCTGTGATAAATATTCCAAACAAGAGTAAAATGCTTAGAGACTCGCCAATAGAGTTCCGACCCGCCTGCTCAACAGCCGGCCCGGAACTCGGGGACTACACCCAGTGGGTGCGCTGGCGCGCCCCCACAGAGAAGAAAAACAAAGTCAGAAGAGAACATACCCGGACGGCCGCTCGCGACGCCAGATGCGCCTTGGTGCAGTTCTGGATCGCGTCGCCCTGGGCTCGCAGCTTCGCCTGGACGTCCAGAAGCGCCTGGTTCAGCGGGCCTGTGCCGCCTCCTCGCACCCATCCAACGGGCGCGGCACTCGTTGCCTCGGCGTCTGGGACGGCCAAGCTGGCGGCACTGGTCTCCAAGGGGCGCGGCGCTGAAATCGCCTTCTCAAGACGGCGGCGCGTTGGCGAGGCGACTTGGAGGAGCAGCTGCGTCACGGCCTCGTCCTTAGTCGGCGGCGTCGGCGGCTCTGCCAGCTGTTCGCTTTGCACGCTCCCAGATGGTGGCGGAGGCAGCGGCGGCGGCACAGCCGTCTCCGACATAGAGGCCTCGCCGCCTTCCCGCTCCTTGATGGGGTACTCGCCGCCGGCTTCCCCGGTCCGTTCCGTGAGATCCGGAGGCCACGCCGAGTTCAGCGGGATGACGAACAACGCCGACTAGCGGCGCGCGGCCTCTTCGGCTTGCCGCTTCACCGCGACGGAGGCTTCGGCCTCATCCAGCTTCTTCTGGGCGGAGGCGGCCGCCTTTTGGCTTCCACCTTCTCTTGGCGGGCGGCTTCTTCCTCGTCGCGCTTCTCCTGCGCGTTCCGCTCCGTCACCTCCCGGAGGTCGGCGGCGGGGTCAACCCGCCGAGTGGAGGCCGACATCTCTACCGACCCCATGATGGAGGCGGCGGTAACCCTCGCAAGGGTGAGGGGAGCTCTGGAATAGAGAAAGCACGTAAAAGATTTGGACAAAATCCACCAGAAGAGAACAAGACAAAAGATGGAAGCACTTACGCCGAGACCAGTGGCGGCTTCTTCACCTCCTTGCGGAAGCGGTTGCCCTTTGCGATCGCCTCTTCCCGCCTGGTCGCGGCGGCTGCCCCCTTGAACTTCTTCTCCCGGCCGCCAAGAGAACTCGGCCCGGCCCCGTGCTTCCTCGCGCCGCCGAGACCACCCAGGGTGGCGGACGAACTCGCACCTTGGTGGCCGGCTCTTGGTTGGTGGCGCGGGGCGACTTCCCCCTCAAAGTCGTCATCAGGCCAGTCGGCAAAGGTGGCCGAGGGCCTAAGTCCTCCTCCACCTCCTCCACCTCCTCCTCCTTCGGCGTCGGCCTCCATTGCCGCCGCCCCCAAGCCGGGGTCGTCGACGTCGCTCTCTGCCCGATCGGGGACGAATTGGCGGGCCGACCCTGTGGTGCCGGCCGAAGGCTGGACGAGAGGATTCTGGTTCAAGTACTAAAAAAGATTAGAAGTCAGATTCGGCTGAAGAAAGAGTGGAATAAGAAGAGAGACGACTTACCACAGGCGGGGGGTTGGTGCGCGATTACGACTATATGCCGAACTGCCAATTCCCCGAGAGACCACAGTTCGCGATGTAATTCATCGTGTCCGCCACCTCCGCGTGGGGCATGTCCTTGGAGCACATCCGACTGGGGTCCCGGTGGCCACTCATCTGGCATATCATATGAGGCCGGCCTTGGAGCGGGAGGACTCGGCGCGCCACGAAGGCGGCCAGCAAGTCGGCCCCGACCAGACCCTCCGACTGCGTCAGCACTCGGAGTCGCGTGACAGCGGCGGCGCCGGCAGGAGTCAGCGTCTTGGCCCGGTGGGACCAGCTGGGGAGCCTTCCAGCCGGCGCGCCAGCTTCGTAAGGCGGCAGGTTGACCCAGTCGCCTTTCGGGGCAACGTTCTTCACATAGAAATAAGAGCGCTGCCACATCTTCACCGACTTAATCAGCAAAATTGGGGGAAATGGGTTGTCGGCCACCGACCTCCGCATCGCGATGAAGGCGCCACACTGGGCTGGCACGCCGGCGACGTGCGTGCCTAGCATGGAGCTGAAGAATTCTCCCCACAACTCGATGGTGGGGAGGACACCGAGGAAGCCTTCGCACAGGGTGGCGAAGGCAGCTAGCAGCACCACCGTGTTCGGCGTAAGGTGGTGCGGCTGGAGCCCGTGGAACTCCAAGAAGGAGCGGAAGAAGCCGCTCGCCGGCATCTCGAGGCCGCGCATGAGGTGCGAGCGGAATATGACCCGCTCGCCCTCCTCCGGCACCGGCGATACCTCCCCTGCCGGCGCGGCACGGGCTCGCACGAGGCTTGCGCCGGGGAGACGACGGGTCTTGCGAAGAAACTCGATGTGGTCGTCGTCGACCTCAGAGCCGTCCCACACGCCGGAGCGCACGGCGGCTGGCGCGGCGGCGGAAGAAGAACTCATCGCGGCGGGCGTGATGAGGCTCGACGCGACGACAACGAAGGAAGGGAAAAGGAAGAGGAAGCAGAGGAAGCAGATGGAGTGCGCGCGCGTGCTTCGCCGCCCGCTCCCTCTGCCTACTTATAGGCTCCTAGGCTGAGAAGCCGAGGGGACGTCATGGGATTAACTGTGCCCATGACCCCATGACCCCCACGATTTACTGCACGAAGTTACTGCGCGCAGTTACTGCGCAGGAATCCCAACTGCCCGCTCGGCCGCAATGGATCCATGCGAAGGCCGAGGCGCGGTAGTGGCGGGCCCCGCCAGCGGGCCTGTCCCGTCGCGCGCGTGGGTGGGCAGACTGGCCCGGCCACGTGGCGCCACACGGCGGGTCCGCAACGGGCGGCAACCTGGAAGCTTATCAGGCACGCCGTCTGGATCCCGCCACGACTTTCAAAACTCTTCAAGAGACAAGACGGCCTCCAGCGAGTCCGACTCCCGATAGTCGGCTTGAAGAAAGACGGCGGGCGAAGACCAGATCCAATATCCGGAAGGAAGAAACTGCTGAGGCTCCTCGACGTGTCTCCCTCGGCGCCTCACCAGCTTCGGGGACTACTGTCGGAGTAATGGGCCATAATTAGGCTAACCCGACGCCCATAACCTTTCAAGACATCGGGGCCGGCTACGCCCCTCAAGAACCCCAAGACAGAAAGCCGCCTCTGGGAGTCGGCAGCAGCGCTGCCGACTACCCACTCACGGCCGAGTTCCAGGGCGACGTTCAGATGGGCCGACTCCAAGCTAGCGACTTCCAGAGAAGCCGGCTATGGGAGTCGGCCCGCGACACCAACCACCTCATGCTTTCATAAGAAGGAATGGGACGGGGCGTGGCCTCTGCAAAGTCCACACCCGCCCCTGACCAAGGGAGGGCATGGCCACAGTACGCCATACCCACGGAGATCTCCGTACGGCGCGGCACTGTTGCCATGCCAGCCCTGACATCAGCCCCAGTGGGCGGAACCCTGTGCCCATGTCGGCCTGCCTGTACGACCTGAAGACGGCAGGCCCCACCGGTCAGCGGGGGTACCAAAGACGGCGAGAGCGCCACAAGACGGACTCCGTGGGAGTCGGCCTCCCAGAGTCGGACGGCTCCTCCCACGGCCCATGTTCGCCATTAACCAGACGAGACAGGGCGTGGCAACAGTGATCGCCCGTCGGGCGGCGGCACTGTTGCCATGACCCCCTGACCAAGCCAACATCATTAGAAGCATGGATACAGTAATCCGCAGCCGGCTAGACCCGCCCGCGGCGGACACGACCCGTCGGCTCCGTACCGGACCAGTCAGCGGGGCCCACCAGTCGGCGGGCCCCAGAAGTGGGCGGAGAAGACGGCGGCCTGAGAGACAGACGACTGGGACCCGCGCCCAGCCGGATTACCATTGTACCCCCGGGGGGTAGGGCTATATAAACCCCCGGGGCACCCATGCAAAGGGTTCGACCCCATTAGCACAAGACCACCGAACACAGGCAGGAGGGAACTAGCCTTGCTTCCTCCTCCCTTAGAACACAGCTCAAGGAGGAACCTTGTTTCTACTTTGCCATAGTGATCATGCGGAGACCCCGCAGAGCAGCAGTAGGGGTGTTATCTCCTCGGAGAGCCCTGAAGCAGGGTAAGATTCACCGGCGTGCATGCCTACGCCTCATCCTGTTTCCAGGCACCGGCGACGTTCTACTCGCCCCACCATGATAAGCCATCCTTTGGCATATGTCGCACCCAACCCCCGACACTATTATGAAGGAAATTTTGTATTGACAATAGTTTTAGATAGCAGGAGACGCCTAGTCTACTCTGCCTCTGCTAGCTTATTTCTGGCTTCTTCCATCTCTTCTTTGGCTTGGGTGAAGAGAACATCTGATTGCTCTTTTCTCTTCTTCAGGAACTCAGCTACATTCTCAAGGGCTGCTACACGCTTTCTTTTAGTCTTTACTAATGCCACAAGGACACGAACAGCTGACTACTCCACCTGGCTTGTGTGTAATCCAGCATGATCTGGGAATTTGCACCTTGTGTCTAATCCAGCATCATTAGGGAACTGGCACCTTGTGTGTAATCTAGCCTCATTTTGGAAACATGATCTCGAGGTTGACCATACTTCCCTCCTCGGAACAGAACTCGGAGAACTGGCACCTTAAGTTACTTATTTTTTAGATCAATACTCAGAGAAACCTAGATCCATTTAGTAGAAGCCAGATAAACAGAACTCGGAGAAGTGAATTCAAAAGGAAAAAATAAATAAAAACTAACTACAAGGTGAGAACACCCACTTCCTACATCAAGCTAAAAACGAAAGCATTAGGAGGATTAAGACTCTTCTTATTACACATCGAAGAACACCACGCTTAAGAGAAACAAAAACTACAACATATACACATCGAAGAACACGAGGCTACACGAAAGTAATTGAAAGGGTGTTACTTACCAAAGCTCGTTTTACAGGTTTGGTGCAGCTCCTCTTTAACTTGCCACGCTCCTTGAAGATGGCTCGAATATCCCGTGTTTGGTCTTCATTGCTCCTCTGCATGTTCGTACTCGTGGTTTTAAAATATCAACATGGCAAGAAAAATATACTACTAGTAATACTCGCGCATCTTGTGGGCAACATTAAAGCACTCGTCTGCCATGTTAGAGCATCCCCAACAAGATAAACTACTCATACAAATGCATCTTGATGCGTGCAACGCATGGGCATTTTGCTAGTTCTAAAAACCTTTCCATCATTTGCCACACTACTGGTTGCAGATGAAAAACCTACCCAAGCATAGCATGATATAGGAGCGACACACAATTACAAGCTGATATTCTGTTGGACAATGGAGGCTATAACCAATTACTTTTACGGGAACAATAGCACCCAGGAAATTTGAAGGGTAGGTATGAACAAAATTGGAACTGCACATGTACTGCTAAGTAATTCAATACACACATTACCAATCAAGGAGGAGAACGATGGTCGCGGTGGCCTCTGTGAGTCATGGTCGGCAACGGGAGTCAGTTCATTGTCCACGACGGTGGTACTTCTGCGCTTGGCGTCGGCTTCCGGGAAGCAGATCCGAGACCGTGGAAGACGATGCCGGGGAAGAGGCTCCGTGTACGACGACGACGGTGGACCGGCTCCAGTGCGGCGTACGAGGTCGTCGATGAGGCAGATGCGCTGCGGTGGACAAGTGCACCGATGTAAAGGGGAGGAGCACGAAGGCTGCGGTGCCCTGGAGAAGTCTATTTTGCGGTGGGGATAGAAAATGGGGAGTATTTAGGTGTACTACTCTGGGTGCCGGGGTGGGGTTGGCTGGGTAGGGTGAACTTGAAGTTACGAAAACAGCCCCCTACCAAGCGTCATCTGTAGGCTTGTTCCGAAGGCTGTGATGGTAACTTCCCACTGCTCGAATCAGGATCGCGGGAGATTTTCCCGCCGACCTCAAAATTTTGTGACACTGGACTCCCCGTGTGGCGTGTTGAGTGATTCGGCTAAGCAACTAGCGAGTACTAGTAGTAAACTCTGCAAATTAGGTTTGAACGAAGTCAAACTTCCTAAAGTTTGACCAAGTTTATAGAAAAATATAAACATTTACCATAACAAATATGTATGATGTGAAAGTACATTCAATAATGAATCAAATGGTATTTATTTGTTATTGTATATGTTAATATTTTTTGTTATAAGCTTTCTGAGAGTTTACAAAACTTGACTTTGACCAATGCTAATACGCGGACTTAAATAAAAACGGAGGGAGTACACATTTGTTTTCTTAGTTTGTAGTGAACTAATCATTTGTTGAAATTGTGAAATAAATATATTAGGCTATTGACTTCAAATGTAATGGTCTATACAATTCAATAGTTACAATCATTGTCGAATCCCAAGATGTATACAAGGTCTATAGTACTTCACAACATGCTCAAACTCACATAATCCCAGTCAAATGAGAATGTAAATGCATTTCATAGTTATTACTTTGTAGGATGCAACAAGAACAACCATCACTCTACATCAGCCATTATAGAAGCAACATTTTGACATATCCCAATGTGTGAATGAAATGTGCAGAGAGAGCTTTTGAAGATGGAGCTGATAGGGCGGGAAAGATTGTATGTATGTGGACGAGAGAGTAGGAATCAAACCTAACGAGACAGAGAGAGGAGAGAGAGAGAGAGAGAGAGAGAGAGGAAGAAGTTAGGTCTGTGAGAAAGATGCATACATGTAATATACATGGGATGCGTGTGCATCTGGATTCTGTATACGTGGAAGGAGAAGAGACAACATGTTTGATGAGAGAGCAAGAAAAACATGGACGAGAGGGGAAGGATCTCGTGGGTTGAGGGATTGACAATTTTGTGCGGGGGAGAGAGGGACTGGTAATTTTGTGCAAGAGAGAGAGAGAGAGGGCGGGGGGAGGAGTCAGTCAGCCGTTGTCACATCACCCTGCTTCCAAATGACCCCACATTCTCTAGCGCGGTGTGGTCTCCGTCTTCGATCTGCTCGTTGCCCTCTTTCAAGATTGAGGTGTTGTGCATGTTGGGGTGCAAAGAAGCACAAGCGAGAGTGGTCGCCGTATAACCTTGGATGGGGATGAATTGTGTGCTCGGGGGAGTGTGTGTGTGTGTGTGTGTGTGTGTGTGTGTGTTGTGCTGCGTGTTTCTCTCTCTCTCTCTCTCTCTGTGTGTGTGTGTGTGTATGTGTCAGATATTGAGAGAAAACAAACCTAAGGAGAGAAATGGGTATTCACGAAGAGATTGTGCGGGCCTTGAGGTGGGCAGGGGCCGGGTGAGGGTGTCAAAATGTGCGCGTTGATGCATGTGTTGCATGCAACCGTGCGAGGGACGGACGAATCGAGAGAGATGGTTATTGTGTTACGGATGCTCCTCTCTCTGTCTCTCTCTCTCTCTCACACACACACACACAAGTAAACTAGAAGACCGTTCTCTCATGTATACACAACGTATCGGCATCTGTCTATGTCTCACTCATGCATGATCATTTGCACATTCACACCTCTCTATGTCTGTATCACACGCACACCGTCTCCACATTGCCCTTCCGCCACAACACACATATGGACACATACACACGTTCTCTCTCAGTCACACACACAAAATCAGTATTAAAAAAACTAGGGCGCACCTAAAACATCCAAATCCAAATAAACACGAACTGCAGCTAAATTCAAATATATGGAAATATTGAAGCGTCAAGAACTTTCACAAGAAAAAAAAAGTTGAGTAATACTCGAGGATTGATTTCACACACACAAAAAGGTTCGGTGGATGTCCTTCGAGTGCGACATGGTGACACACCGTTCGATCGACCGCGCGGCCGCGGTTCACGCGCTTGCACAGGATTCCGTATCGTGGTTGTGGTACTAACTAATAAAAGCGCTGCCTAAGTCTAATGTTTACGTGTACTAGTACGGTTTTCTTTTAAGTTTGACCAACCTTATATTTAAAACTAAAGTAAGCTCCCACACGCGCACTCATCAATATGCCGCCGCCACGGTTGCGCATGCCGGCGCCCGCCTGCTCCGGCCAACAATTTCTCGCCCATCACCGCCGTGTCGCCGCCATCCCTGTGCCATGAAGCCGAAGGCTCGCCCACTCACGTCATCTGCAGTCCCTCCTCGCGATGTCGCCGCGCTGCCAAGCACGCGAGCAGCTGGTGGAGCCACGTCTATTCACGCAACGTACGAAGAGGAGGACGAGCGCGTGCTCCAGCACGCCGGCGAGGAGGAACTAGCATGTCATTGTCGTCTCCGCCCGCGCGGAGGAGGCGTGCATGTGGCTGTCGCGGCGGAAGCAGGTCGCTCGCTCGTCGAGCCCGCAAACCGGGTGCGAACGCGGAATCTACCTTCGAGACCTTAAATGCCACGTCGATCCTGCAATCTGAAGGAGCAATTTGGGTCAGTCGACTAATTTGAGCCATTTGATGCAACATGGATGGCTAGAAGGGCTTCGTCCACCTCTTCTACCGTCTTCTTCCTTCGCTCCGTCGAACTTCTTTCACAAATCGAATGACCCAAATTATACTACTAGTACGAACGTATTAAGTACAGTAGGAACACGAAGATACGAGCAGTAGTACCAGCTGCAAGAAGAACAGTAGTAAGACATAGTACTAGTACTACTGTACGTACTAAAGAGTTCAAATAACGAGAAAGAACATAAACATAGTTCTGCTCGGGCCTCAGCACAACACACCCAACTAATAAACAACTAGTCCACTTGACATTGGAGTAGAACCAGCATGAGCGACGGCACTGCCACCTATTTGGAGTCCAAGTCCACGTCCTCGACTTCGTCATCGTCCCTCTTCCTCTTCCTCTTCGCCGACGCTTCTTTGCTTGAACCGGACACTGAGCTCTGCTTCTTCATCCAACCCTTGTAGATATTTAAACAAAGGTAGGCATCCATTGCTGCGTACAGGATGTGATCTTCATCTAATGTCTTCGACTCCCATGCATGATGAAACTCGTGATGAGGTTTCTTCAGTTTAGCGTACGAAGGATCAATCATGGCTGCTGCCAGGGTCAGCATTGAAGGTTGAGAGGAGGACACCAGTCTTGCCTTCTAGAGATCGAAGGGATGGCCTACAACGAGACCTATCTGACGCAGGACGTCACTTTCGTTCTTAAAGCCTACAGTAACGAAATTCACTCTTTTGTCCTTGAGGAAGTTCTTAAAATCCTGGCACTCAATGTCGGCATGGCATATGTGGTAGACCAAGCAAACGTTATGTACGCAAACCTGGATCACGGTGGGCTTCTTACTCTCTTCTTCCTTTAGATCCTTCTCTCGTCCCAGGACTGTGGTGTAATCAACATCTAGCCCAGCGACCCACTCATCCGTTGAACTGTTGAACATGCGTAGGAAGCAAGCAAGCCATGCTTTCACCGTCTCGGATCAACGTGTGTAGATGACGATGAACTGGTCGCCGGTGATGGCTCTAACCTGGTACTCAGCGGTGACCATGGAGATTTGGGAGGCCATGGATTTTGGAGGAAGGTTAGGAGAAGTTGAACTGTTGTACCCCGCAAAAAAAACTGGGAGCGAACTAATGTGAAAGGACGGGACGACTGGGAGCGAACTGTTGTAAGGTAGAAGATGGGGACGAGTAGGGCGTGCGAACGGCGTGGGGTTGCTGGCTTGCCCGGTGGATAAATGGCTGCAAGCCCCCAAAGATTTCTCGTTAACTATGCGGGACCCACTAGATGTCATGTCTACTAGACCCATATCGTAGGCGTGACGGTATAGCTTCTGCCTGTTCGCACGCCATGCTGGCGCGTGGATGTAACTTCACTTAATTCCGTCAAACGTCGCACCTCCCATGACCTTCGCCTCCCTCGCGTGGTCGCGCCCTTGGAGACTTCGACCGGCTATAAATGAGCAAATTTTTTTTGCCTTTTTTTAGACAAGCAAATTTTTTTTGCCTACTCCGCATGCATGATACTCCCTCTCGTCCTTTTTACTCCCGTCAACCGTTTGCAAAGTGTTTGACCAAATTTATACTCCCTCCGTCTAGGTGTGTAAGTTACCTTACGAAAACCAAATAATCCCAAAACACTTAGGCACGGTACATTAACTCTCTCCTCATTTGTTGTTTTGTGACATATCAACCAATAAGAGATGTGGGCCGTGCATGCTTTCAATGACTTGAGACTACCAAACATGACATGCAGTGGTTAGTTCATTGCATGCAATACTATTAATTAGCAAAAGGACATTAAGTTTTCTCGTTTTCCTCTCCGCCTTGGTCGCGGTGCACAACGTAAGATGACTTACACACCTAGACGGAGGGAGTACTTTTTTTGAACACCACCTTATATTAATTAACCAGCCACACCAGTACACTCATTCGATACAATATTCCCAAAACACTTAGGCGCGGTGCATTAACTTCTACCTCCTTTCTTGTTTCTTGACATATCAACCAATAGGAGATGTGGGTGTGCATGCTTTTAATGACTTGAGACTACCAAACACGGCATGTAGTGGTTAGTTCATTGCATGCAATGCTATTAATTAGCAAATAAACATTAAGATCTCTTGTTTTTCCCTCCTCCTTGGTCACAGTGCACAATCTAAGATGACTTGCTCACCTAGACGGAGGGAGTACTGATTATAATGAGTATAAGAACTACGTTTTATAATAAGTGTAAAAATATTGATTTGACATTGTGAATGTTGACACATTGTGGAATAGTTTTTGAAGTCTGCAAAAGTACTAAACTAGTGCTATCGTTCTCCACAAAAAAATGTGTTTACCAATGCATGCATGAATACTAGTTACTCTAACCCCCATCTCTTCTTTAATTCTTTGCCACATCAGCATGTTTGGTATTCCCGTGTGCTAAGATACCACCATTATGGCCAGCCTTAATCATCGCATGCAATAGTTTAGTGCACCTTGAAATATGAACATGTGTGGGGCATGTTTGTTTTTAGTGACTTGAGACTATACCTAGCCCGGCATGCAAGATGACTTATTATGCACCGTTCCCCATACCTGCAGGAAGCCCGTTCGTATCCAAATATTTTCCTCTCCATGTGTGGAAATAATATGCCTGCCAAACTCTCCTTCTCCCTCCAGCGGTCCCACCACTCCACCCGGTGTGAAAAAATATGCATGCATGACTCTCCTCCCCCCACGCTCGTCCAATCCGTTGTGACCAGCAATATTTCAACCCCTTCGCTCCCCCGTAATTTACTCCAACAAATATGCCCACGTAGCTGTTACTTAACTGCAGGTGCATTCGGTCACTAACATATGGGCCAAACATGGGCCTGGCCCACATGTCATTGACGCAACTGGACCTGCAGTTAAGTCAGTGCAGCTCAGTCCATATCTTACGTAGGTGTGCCATTGCTCACTATAAATACTGCGCCTCCCATGACATCGCTATCTCCTCCCCCTCACGTTCACGTTCATCGCTATCTCCTCCCCCTCCCTCTCACGTCGACCACCATGGCATCACCCCTCCCAAGCCCTAGGAGCCCCTCGCAGCACCGCGCGGACGGTCATGCGTCGTCGTTCCGTTCCTCGCCGCCACTAGTCGAGGAGGACGCGTCGGTGTTCCGCTCCTCGCCGCTACGCGACGCATCGCCGTTCCGTTCCTCACCGCCACTACTCGAGGAGGACCCGTCGGCGTTCCGCTCCTCGCCGCGACGCGTCGAGGTGGATGTGTCGGCGTTCCCAATCTCGCCAGCACGCGCGCCGGAGGACGCGTCGGCTCCCCGCTACGACGAGAACGCCGGGCCGCCCGCCGAGCCTCCCAGCCTTGAGGAGCTTTGGAAAGAAATGGATGTCGCCTTGTGGGAGGCTTTGCCTCCAGCAGAGCGCGCCAAAATAGAGGCGGAGAAGAAGGCCGAGGAAGAGAAGCGCACCGTGGAACAAGCTGCCTGGGAGGCCTATGTCGCGTGCGAGAGAGTCAAGCAATTGGCTCTTTGGCGGAAGGCTCGTGCGAAGGCCATGAGGGTGGCGGAGGACGCCCGTGCCGACGCCCTGAGTGCAGTCAGGCCCAAGCGCCTCATCTACGCTTGGCGGTACGTGGACCGGGTGCACGCTTCCAGCGAGGAGGAGTACCTGTTGGCACCGGATCACCACACCGGTGAGATCGCGCTCGCCCGCCGGCAAGCCGCCAATGAGCACCTCGCAAGTTGCGAGGCTGAGGAAGAGGCGTTGTGTCGGCGCGCTGGGAAACGGCCACGCACCAGGGCACTCGTGGCGCGCCGCAAGCGCTCCTACGAGCGCCGTGGCTTTTAGGAGGAGTATAATTTTTATTTCGTAAGGCGATCTCATTAGTTTTGGCACGCAAATGATAAATCCCGAACGTTCAAGAATTTTTAGCGTCCTTAATTAAGTATGTAAAAGGGAATGTTTGGAAACCTTGTGTATTCGTACGCATTTTGCAAGTACGTGCATATATCACAAACTTTACTACTCCCTCCGTCTAGGTGTGTGTAAGTCATCTTACGAAAACCAAATGATCCCAAAACACTTAGGCGCGATGCATTAACTTCTACCTCGTTTCTTGTTTCTTGACATATCAACCAATAGGAGATGTGGGTGTGCATGCTTTTAATGACTTGAGACTACCAAACACGACATGCAGTGGTTAGTTCATTGCATGTAATGATATTAATTAGCAAATAAACATTAAGATCTCTCGTTTTCCCCTCCTCCTTGGTCACAGTGCACAATCTAAGATGACTTACTCACCTAGACGGAGGGAGTATATACTATCACACTACACGTCTCTCTCGATATATGCTTGCAGACTGTGCTACTCCCTCCGTCCAGGTCAATAAGTCATTTTCGGTTGTGCACTGTGACCAAGAAGGAGGGAAGACTTATACACCTAGACGGAGGGAGTACTACTATTACTTATGTACGTGCAAATGCACGTTTTAACATTATGATGCGGTTTTTGTAAAAGTGGAAAAACAGCACTAGTCAAGCTTGTGAAACGATTCAATGCAAAACAAATGCAAAAATGCTCGTTTGATTGTTTACTTTTAGCTTCCTTCTTTATGGTTATTTCTCTGTCGTACTTTGTACGGAGTATCTCACTGGTTGGAAAGGCATGCAAATTCCCAAACCTCTTCCTACACCCTGTATCAAATTTTTTGCCTAACAGGTTGTGCCGTGTAATTGGAATTCCAACTTGAGTACTATTACTAGTAGGAGTACCAGGGGCCAGTTCTTTTAGGCTTCTAGATTAGTAATCCCATAACTACTACCTCTGTCCTGGTTTGTTGGTCCCCATTGTAATCTGTGTCAAATTTTTGGTCAAAATTTAGCACAAATTACAATGGTGAGGAAAAACCAGTTAAATCTTTGGTCAAAATTTAGCACAAGTTACAATGGTGAGGAATAAACCAGGACAGAATAGTAGTTTAGAAACCCAAATAAATGAGTGAGGCGCCTTATTGTTACTCTCCACTGTGACTAGTGTTGTGGGAAAAGCTGGGGAAGCCGCCAAAAGAACTGGCCCTAGGAGTAGTAGCTAGGGATCGAGTGTGCGAGATGAACCGGAGAAAGTAAATGCAGAGAGATGAAATGCAAAAAATACGGAGGGATGTGATGGTTGCTTGTCCGTTTATTTTACCAGGCCACTTATTACTGGGAGTGGTTGGGTTTTGTGATATGACGGCTTTACTGCCGCGCCACGAGCGGGGTGAGAGGTGAGACTCCCGTGCAGCGCCGCCCTCTACACGTACTACTACTCCCTCCATCCATTTTTACAGGGCCTAACTTGTCAATATTTCGTACCAAGGCATGTCCTCAAAAAGAGGAACTGGTTTTGGCACTAGTATCTGGATCCCGTGTAATCTTGTATGCAGCCTCCTTTGAATGCCTAGCCGCTGGCCTCCCTTCCTTTAATCCCTCGCATGCAAATTACTCTCCTCTCTTTTCTACATGCATGCCCAACCATAATTCCTCAAATCATGCATGCCTTGGTTGAAATATAGAGCTCGCTCCTCCTTTGAAAATATGGTGGTGCTATCCATGCATGCAAATCAATGCGACAGCCAGAGCATTTTCACGATGAAGGGACCACACACGATTTGCAAGAGAAAATTAAGATGAAGATGCCTCGGTTAGTTCATTTGGATAGGTTTGTTCGGATATTATTTCGTCTATAGAGCTCACAAACATCCGGGTGAAATAGATAAAAAATATCTTTTGCAAACAAAAGCGTTCAATTGTTCAACCTGCATCCAAAATTTGTGAAGAAATAACTCTTATTATGTGCTTTGCAGGAAATGATTTTCAAGAATTAGTTTTTGAGTATCCATGGTTATACACTAGGAAATATGCCCGTGCGTTGCAACGGGAGAACACAACACACAAGCCCGGAGAATCAGGCTATGCAGATGTGTTCAACATCTTGAGCGTGAACATTAGTTGTCTTGTCTTCCAATGCGATGTGCTCTCGCAACTTCAGATTCCCTCATGCGTCCAGGTGATGCAACTATTGGTTGGTTTGAAGCTTATGCAAAAATCACCCATGAGGTGCCTGTGAACCATCGCACGAACATATCCTAGAATGAGGCAAAGACTTTTTAAAGGCCATTTGGAAAACCAAAATGTGACGTCGCTATCACGTCTTAGTTTCCTATAAGAGACACTCCGAAATATTCTTGGGCCAAAACGTGTATGTTGTCATGAGCAAATTTTTTATTCAAAACGAAATAGAACCAGAATGCAAAAAAATAGGAAATCTAGCACAACATAAAAATAGAATTGTTGCCTGGATTTATTTTACGTGCAGGACTTGATGTGAAAGATTATTATATCTATTCCACAAAAAAATGATCATTGTATCTTATGTACTGCACTGAATGACCCTCGTGGCCATTGGTAAAGACATAAGGAACATGCCGCATGCAGGGTCATGGCCTGGAGGAAAGCACTTCTTGTTTTTTTTTCAGCTAACCACATATGCACCGCATTGATGATGAGGTGGCGCGTGAGATTCGTCGGTGAACATACTCCAGGATGAGATAACAATTTTTAAAAGGCCAGTTTGAAATTCAAAGACCTGCCAACGTTATTCTAAGGCACCACTCTGAAACTACTTTGGCCAAGCATGTCACTGCATCTCGCCTAGATCTAGGACCAGGAAAACAATATATAATAAATTGTTAAACCGGACCAGATAAAACTGTGAACTGAGGCAAATTAGACCTTTATTCCTTTTTCTTAATTTGTGCTCAATGGCAAATGCCCGATGTTAAGATTTAATAACGTAAAAGTAGAGTGATTATGTGTCCGTCAAATGCTAATTACATTTCGGTTTGCTATAAATAATTGCAACACTTGTATGCTTGGACTTTTGATGCCAGACCAAAATATGATACGCTTGCGTGAGCGCCTATTTTTTCAGTATGCAAAAAAGGCCAATCATTCTCGTGTAGCCTATTTTTTCACGTGTCAAAAAGAAATTTTTTGATTGGTATACTCCAGTTTAGCAGTCTCACATCACACATAAATAGCTTTGATTTTCAATCCTCTTCTCACGCATTTTATTTTATTGAGACATGAGGCTAATAGATTTATGCACAGCACAAGAAAATAGAAGAGACTAAACCAAAGACAATTTTAGACTTGGTAGTAGTGGCCATCCTCCACCATATAGTTTGTGCAGAAGTTCAGAAGTAGGCAAGATGAACACTTTTGCGGTAATTCAGTTGAAAGATGATTGTACAAAAATGAGCACATGAGTCGAAACTGTCATGTATAGATTGTATATTAGATCTAAGAAATACACATGAACACATCACTATACATAACTTACGGTTTCCTTTCTTAACTGTTGTGTGCAGTACCAGATTATGCAGGAATTAGCTATTTTACATGGGAATAAAGTATTAGGAGATCTAGGATTTATATACCAACCAAAAGTATGCAGATACTACAAACTTTCATTGTGCCATTTTTCTGTTTGTATCTATTTCGATCCCTAAAATTCAGGAAGATGCATCTCGATTTCGATCCCTGGAATTGCAGAAACTTGATGTGAAGATGGATTAGTTTTAGTCGCCCTTCATGACCACCTATTAAACACACTGCAATGCATCTTCGACACACTACAGCAGGGTCAGACTATATTAAAATCATCAAGTGCCTTGTACCAAGTAAAGAGTAATCATCAAGTACCAAGTAAAGAATATTACCGAGAATCATGCCTAGATTTCTACCCAACTTGAAGATTTTATCTCCCGTCTGGGTATCTAGGTAGAATGAAAATTGTACAACTTGGAATTCAGCGAGATGCATTGCATCCTTCAACCAAGCAATAGCCGATGCCATCCCATCTGCATACTGGAAATGGCCACCAATCCACTTTGTTCCTGAAAAACAAAGCAGGGAGGAACAAAGTGGAGATATATAACAGGAGATACACATGAAGGCTGGATTCCATCAGATTTCGTATGACTATCCAACGAACAGCCGATTGGTTTAGCAGATGTGTCATGTGTGAGTGAACACCAATTGACGACTACGGTCCTTCAGATCCTCTAAATTTCAGAACGTCATAAAAACAAAAAAACTAACATTGACACTAATCCTCGACGGGTCAATGACTCTGAAAATTGCGGCGGCACTATGCTCGTGCATAGCATTCTGCCCGAGGAGAGGCGTCATCGTCAGTGCTCGAGGGCGTCGATGGCCGAGCTCACAGCCACGGTCCCACACATCTACCATGCCATAGGCCCCAAAATCACCATGCTCAGGGTTTTCGACACCGTGCAGCAGCACAAAACTAAACTCATAACAGTTAATCCATCAACAACAACATTATCTAGTATTTCTTAAACATAGGACATATCAAAACAAAATGATGGTCAGGTAAGAAACGAAATGTAACACCAAGTAACATGGAAAAAAGAAAAGCTTAATCCATTGAGATATACCAAAATACAATCCACGTGGTCCTGGTCTGTGATTACCGATTACGTCTAATGCTTCTATGACCTGCAAATTAGCTGCCATAAATAAATATCAAGCCAATGAACACAATTTGTTCACTCTTCACAGCAGAACAAATGCCTCTCTCAGCCGCTAGGATGAAGCAGTGCAGAAAAGCATATTGTTCATTTTTTCCCTTTCTTTCAGCTCAAAACACCAGCAAGCTTTATACTACACTCAATAGATAATTCTCAGGAGAAGAGTAGGAAGACAGCCTACCTGTAGCAGATTCTGAAGATAACTTATGTATACGATTGCAAAGCTGCTTGAACCGGATCAACTCTGCTACTGTCGTATCTACCTCTTAATCGTATCAAACCTTGGTACTCGCCGTGCTCACGAGAATCACCTGGACGTTTGCTGTGGTCTACTCATCGGCCATCCACTTCTCCTGGGTGCCTCGCCGTCGGTCAGAAGGAGCTTGCCGTCGTCGCCGGAGATGGAAGGCGACCAGAGTCAGGGGGAAAATCACACCTACGCATGAACGCACAAGCGAATCGAACGCCCCAGAGCCTGGGGCCGGCCGTGGAAGGCGCTGCTCCTGTGAGCCGCTCCATCCCCTCGTGCCGAGCACCGTATCCAGCCGTCCGGTTGGTGCCCCTGCTGCCTCCGTCGTGCCTCCCTCGGCCTACACATAGCGGCGAGTGCGTCGGGCAAGGCTGAGCCTCACGTGCGATGTTATGTTCATCAAGGAACTTGCTCCACCCTAAACTTACAGGATCGCGACGCCCCGACGCCTCCACTCCGTCCCGCACAGCTAACCATCGGGTAATGCACAGAGAAGGGGATCGAGAGCAGCACATGGAGGAGGGGCTGGATCGGGAGTGCGACGCGATTTAACAGATATTTTGGTCGAAGGCTTCTTGGTTAAGGGCTTCCCACCGAAGTCCCTGTGAAATCCAGATCGGGTACCCCATGGATTCGTGTTGAAGCAAGTGTCCAGCCAGAACAGGGGCTCTGATCAGCAGGAGGTTGGAGATCGAGGAAGCTTGGGATGGCGCTGAAAAAGATTGTAGGCGGATGGGGAGAAGGAGAACAAGACGGCGGCAGTGCTGGAGGTATGCCGGAGATGAAGAACGGCAGCAGCCGCGAGCGATGGGGGTGGCGTGTGTGTTTTCCTTGAGTATGGTCGCGAGGAGACTGTGCTCGTGTGTTTTCCTTTTTCTCTGTTGCCGCTGTAGGAGTTGTATATATTGAAGGAACGGGCATACTTGAGGCAACCGGACAAAAATTTGGTGAACCGTGTTATCGGTCTGGGACGTTGTTCCGCAACCTTTTTTTCCCTTCTATATGTGTAGATCTATATTTAAATCTCATCCGTCGATCTTCATGGTTAACATAAAATCAACCGATATAAAGAGGTGACTTGTGGAAAAAACTATGAAAGCTTCCGTCCTTTAATAGTAGGTATAGATGTTGGCTATAGATGACATGACACTTTCTTGTAGCCAACAGTTGGCTATACTATTTAAGTATTAACCATGCCCTTATACACCTAGACGGAGGGATTAAATCAGGATGACTTGGGAGGGGGCAGAGGATATTTAAGAAATGGTTCATCATAAGTCTTTCACCAGTACTGTAGTAAAAATTCATACATGGAAGATTCTAGACTAAACCATAAATGAATACACTTTTATTCATGCGTGATACTCCAATAAAGCAAAATCATGCATGGAAGTCTCCACATGCTTAGACAGCGGATTACATTGAGCGAAGACTAATGATCAACATTTAACTTGAAAATATAGATGTCCAGGTGAACCTCCTTGGAGTCCCCGTGCACATTGTTGGAGTCCAAATAACACCATGGGTTTTCCATGTCCACATCGGCAGGAAAGTCCCAGCTCCGCAGAGTCCAATTATGCTCGGCGTAGCCAGTGTCGCCGCCCATGCGTGTAGGTCTCCTCTTCTCATGCTCATACAAGTGGTAGAAGAGCTCACCTTATAAAGGCCTACTAGCAAAATTCCAACATCGACCGGGCCGTCCATAAACCGGGAGTGGCTGTAGGGGACGTTGCGCCAGTTGAATATATGAGCAAGTTACTACGAGATTTAATTCGAATAAGCACAAAATAAATCATGACGGCTATAACAGAGATGAAACTAATAATGTGGACTAGCATAGTAGTAGGATACAGAGTAGAAACATGAATTCTACCACGATTTCGAACAGGAAGGACAGAGACACATATGGTGCAACGGGAGCAGCACCGTTGGCGTTGAGGTTGTCGCCCATGTCCAAACACCACATAGACACGGTCTTTGAGCACGGTTCGTAGTCGTTCCATGCTCGAGCATTGAAGTTTGTAACTATTTTAGATTAGAATATAATACTCCTCCGGTGCTAGTAGTAGAGCAGAGTCCTACTCTACTACTCTACTCAAGCAAGTTAGGGCATAGCACTGTAGGGAGTACCAGTACTGTGATCACTCAAGCAAGTTGTCTGGCATCGACATGATCCTACACTGCTGGTATGTGTCTCGTAAGTCAAGCGGCGTGTTGTAGTCATCATCACCTGTCCACTTCCCGCAACACATATTCTCTTCTCCATCTTTGTCCGCACATAATCTCGTCCAATGTTCCATCCCCGCTAAGGCACCTCCCCCCCTCGTCCGAAACCCAAGCACTAACAATGGCAGAACCGAGCAGCGTCCGCCGAAAGAGTGGTTGGAATTCGCTCCCCACAGAGGTAATCAAGCTCATTGTTTCGCGTGTGGAAAATCTCAGTACCATGCCGCTCGCCGCGTGCTCGTCGGGGCTGTACCGTTTACTCAAAGCCCTCAGGCCGGAGCTTTTTAAGCCAGCTCCTTGCTTGCTGATGCCGCCTGATCTTTAGAAACGGCGTGTCACGCAGCATAACTATCGTAGGGTGGCGAGCATCAACCCCCTTGACTACGATCCGATCCCCGTCAGCCTCAACTACATTAACGGTATGTACTGGGTCGCCTTGAACACGTCTTGGATGGTGCTCGTCGACGGTCGCGGCAGCTGGATGCTCTTGGAGGTCTACACCCGGCGATTGATCCCCCTTCCTTCGATTAACACTTCACTGCTTTGGCACCGCGGCCCAGAATACTCGGAATCTTACAGTAGCCAACATGATACCAAGTTTGATTTGCTCAAGGTTGTAATCTGCCAAGTGCCCACAAGATCTGCGAATTATAAAGACTTCAGGCTAATTGCGTTCTTCAACCGCGGTCTCGCCTATCTGACAGGTCACTTCGGTAAGTGGATAAATCTGCACGTCCATCGCAGGATCATACATCCTCCATGGTTCTCTGATGCAATTGAACACAAGGGCTTCATTTACGCTGTCGACTCCTTCTATGGCTGGACGTATTGCTGGCCTACTCCAGTTATCGCTACAAACGGCTGTTACAGCAGTATGTTACTTTCCTATGATATCATGATGGCTTGCTTATATTACTGTCAACATTTGCTAAAAAAATATTCATGCTCATAACATGCTGTTCTTAAGATTAACTAAACCAAGAGCCCTTTTTTATTTGACTCCAACTTGAGATGATGTTGTAGGACGCCTGGTGTCCCTACCCTTCCTAATCCCAGAACCTTTCAAAGAAAAGCGGCATGGCAGTTCCAGGTGGTTCCTGGCTTGATCAGACGACGGCGGAAGATTGATGATCGTTCGCACGTACCGGACGTGTTGTTTCACGGAATACAATCACAGTCACTGCAAGGACTTTGAGCAGGATCCCAGCTTCTCTGGGCCTTCAGGAATTTTTGACTGGAGGCTAGTAAGTAGCCTTGGTACACGCTCTCTGTTTGTCTGACTGAATTATCCAATTAACCAGAAGATAACCGACGGCAAGGATCATGATGGCAGCACGGTTTCATTCATCAGGCAAAACTGTGTGTACACAACGTACCATGCATGTCTGCATGCACCACACCCTGATATGTGCCGCCATGCTCTGTAGCCCAAAGTATCAGACTTCGACCTGCTGGCTGGAGTTTCCCCCGTCAGTCACCCATCTGGTTCAAGCCGTCAGCCAATCTCCACAGCTTAATAAATAATAACGTCTAACTGAGCCAGTTAGTTAGATGCGTACACTTGGTGTAGTAGGAACTTTATTTAGTTTGATGCATACACTTGTTCTTTTTTGGTAGCCCTTTTGTAATGATGGCTGATGTTTGGTTTGGAAGAAAGAGCTGCGTCTTCACTCTTCTGGCCTGCTTACTGCTTCTGTTGCACCCCCAGCCCTGGTTGCTGCTGCTGCTGCTGTTTTCAATGTACAATCAGTAGTATATTTCGTTTGTTGGTTGAATAAATGTGTTGTTAGCACGAAAAACACAATGTTTTGGAAGTCGTTGCACGGTTCGATCCTTTAGTGCCCCGTACCATACGTAGCGCATACTATTTATCGTACGGAACACATTTTTTTTGAAACTCGGAACACATTTTCCACTTGTTGATAACATGCAGCCCACTGATGAAGGCCCAATAGAGAAGCCCATAATTAACTGGAAGGGAGGCTCTCACATGAATCCGGCCCAGGTACATGCTCATTGTCCCCTAAACATAAATAAGTAAATAAATAAAGCTAAATGCTCATGCACCATTTCTTTGGGAAAATAGCTAGTCCAGTATTTCTTTTTGAAGAATACCCAAGCTAGGCCTATTTGTTTTCTCCGAATTACTGGGCTCCAAATCTTTCAAGACGAGGAGGGATGCATTCCGGCCTGGCTTAAGAGTATGGTCAATGTCTGCTAAAAGTAATATCAAAAGGGGTTGAAAATTCCAAAAAATTTATAGCAAATGGGATATAAGTTTCTTTTTTTGTTTTTGTTCTTCACTGATATCTTATACGTATTTCATTGGATTTAACATGACATAGTACTAATTTATTTTTAAATTGTTTTACTATGGCTATTAATTTTTGGATTAAGAATATTTCGTTCCCCAGCAAAAATTTGCGAATTTTCAAAATTTCCCACATATTTAGTTAACTTTTTGACCCTGCTACTGACTAGAAAATGGCCAGCAATTCTAAAAATGGAAAACGGGCTGCAATAAATTCCATATGAATTAGAAATTGAGTAAAAATTATAAAAATAATTGCAAATGAGCTGTGCACGCCACGGATTTCGAGGCTGACTTGTTTACGCAAGGCTTTGTCAGTGAACACACGATTCTAGCAGCAGTTAGTGTTGGATGTCCATTGTAACACCCCGGATTCGATGTGCCAGGTGTCCGCCAGTTATTCGCCGTCGTTGCCATGTCATGTGCTTGTGTGTTGCACTTTGCCATGTCATCATCTGCATTTCATATCATGTCATCATGTGCATCTCATTTTGCATACGTGTTCGTCTCATGCATCCGAGCATTTTCCCCGTTGTCCGTTTCGCGATCCGACACTCCTATGTCCTCCGGCGCCCACTTTAACCTCTTTTCGTGTGCGGGTGTTAAACTTTCTCGGAATAGCCCGAGGTATGCCAAGCGGCCTTGGTACACCACCGGTAGACCGCCTGTCAAGTTTCGTGCCATTTGGAGTTCGTTTGATACTCCAACGGTTAACCGGGTAGACGCAAAGGCCTCTTTTGTGTGCAGCCCAACACCCCTTCAAAGTGTCCCAAAACCCATCCTAACCCCCTCCATCCTCTCGGTCGTTCGATCACGATCGCGTGGACGAAAACCACACTCAATTGGAGCCTCCTAGCTCCTCCTACCTATAAAAAGGTCTCTCCCCCCGAAATTCCGGGTCCAAACCTACCCCTAACCCTAGATCAAACCCTTTCCGCGCCGCCGAACACTTCTTCCGCCGGCGGACATGTCCAGCCGCCGCCCACCGGCCAATCCGGTGCTGCCACGTCAGCCCTACCGACCTCCTCTCTCCTCCCCACTGTGCCGCGGCCCGCGGAGCCCATCCGGGGCCCGCGCAGGCCCGGTCGCCGCCGCCGCCCGGCCCGCTTCGCCGCCCGCGCCGGCGAGCCTCGCCGCCGCCGTCCACCGCGCCGCCGCCCGACGCCGCCCGCTCCGCGCCTCCCGGCCCGAGCCGCCTCGCCGCCGCCCGCGCCATCCGCCCCGCCGCCTGCGCCGCCCGCGTCCGCCGCCACCGCGCAGCCCGCGCCGGCGACCGCCGCCCCGCATGCCGCCGCCTAGCTCACCGCTTCCCGCGCGCATCTAGGGGCCCCAGCCGCCCCCGCCTCCATGTCGTCGCCGGAGCCCGCTGGCGTCCTCCTCCAGCTCCCCGCGCCGGGATCCCGCCGGATCCGGCGAGATCCGGCCCGGATCGGCCGACCGCGCCCGTCCTCGGCCCCTTCTCCGCCCATTCTCGTACCCCGCGCCGCCGTTGACTTTTTCCGCCGGGGTGAGAAATTGGCTGTCCCTGAGATCCATTATTTTCATGCCCGCTTTGACATGCCATAACTCTCCGCATACTACTCCGTTTTGCGTGCATGATATATCGTAATGTTCATCATGAGATGCTCTACACTTTTTTCCATTGTGCCATGTTTATTAGAGTTCATCTTGATTCCCTAATCAGCGTTGCAAAAGTGCTATATAATGTTGTCTGCAGTAACTTAACAGAACATGCTCATTTGTCATTTTTGTTTCTTTATGTGTGTTTTTCTTTTGAGCATGGTGTCTACATGTGTTATGAGCTAAAACATGCCATCTTTGATGTGGTGCAACTCATTTTTCATGATATGCCATGTATTGATTGTTTAAAGCTTGCAAAGTAGCTCTCGTGATATTGCTGATTTCAGGATCTCAGGATTTTCAATGTCTGTCTGTTGTTATTTTTATGCCATGTATTCATGTTGATACAGTGAGATCCATGCCTCTTTTGAGTATGTTCAGTAAGGATGTTTTGGACATATGGTTATGCTCTATCCATCCAATCTCCTGGTTGCATTTATGGAGTGGTGTAGCATGTCTTAATCTTGCTCTACTTTTGCTATAAAATGTCCTGGCAGATTGTTAACATGTTTAGCAATTTTTCCTAGCTCGTTGTTGTTGATCCGTGCATGCTATGTCATTGTTCTTGCCATGTATAGCTTTTATGCCATGTCTAGTTGCTGTGTGTATGCTTAGTTTGTCATGCAATACCTCTTAGTGAGTGCATCGAGCTCGTAAACATGCCTACTTGTTATCTGTTTTGGCCATGCTCCAGTTTTTCACTAAGTCTGAATCTGTAATAAAACTTGCTATGTATACATGGTTGCCATCATATCTTCTGATCCTTTTTGGCCTATGGTCAGTAAGGGACTCTTGTTATATGCTTTGATTAGATTCATGCCATGCTCTAGCTTGACATGATAGCTTGTTGTAACATGTTTTTTTATAGATCTAAACATTGCAACCTGATGTTATTTCTGCCATGTCCTGTGAATTCTGCTAAGTCTGTGAACCTGTTATTATTTGCAATCTTGTCATGTCCTTTTGAGCATGTTCTAATAGTTTCTGGAGATAGCTCACTGTTCATGTTTTGTCAGGCTTCACCTTTACATCATGTCCATTCCTTTTGTTTTCATGATGATATCCTGTAGCATGTTGTTTTGATGCTTGCTAGATGCCTACTTGCTGTTTTAGACAGATTGTTGTTATGTCTTGTATAGAGTGTATGTGTTGAACCGTTGCTCCGTTTTGAGTGTGCTCTATATGAAACTTGCTTAGTTTTGCATATAGCTTCATATTATCATGTTGCATCCTTGTTTTGAGGTGTTTGCTTGAGGTTTGTATGCATTTTGCATCAATGCCATGCTTATCTTGTTTTGCTCATATCTTCTAGGCCGTAGCTCCGAATCTAATGAACTTTATATGAAACTTGACTAGAATTTCATGTAGATCATCTTGTTGCATCTTAACTTGCTGTTTAACAACTTGAACCTAAAGTTTATTCAGATCTGGACTAATTTCGAAATTTGCATATGAGGACTTACCGGAATTGTTCTATGTTGTTTCCGGCCTCATTTAAACTTGCTTTGATGTGTTGCTCTTGTATGCATCATCCCTTGCCATGAGTAGCTTTATTTATCCTTGCCATGCATCATACTTGGTTGAGCATCATGACTTGTTCATGTGTGGTGTGTTTACCTTGTTGTGTGCTTCTTCTCGATAGTTCCCGTTTCATTGCGATCGTGAGGATTCGTTCGTCTATGCTTGGTTCGTCTTCGTGGATTCATCTTCTTCATGGATCGTTCTTCTTCCTTGTGGGATTTCAGGCAAGATGACCGTCAGCTTGGATCTCATTACTATCATTGCTATGCTAGTTGCTTCGTTCTATCGCTATGCTGCGTTACCTACCACTTGCTGCTCAAGCCTCCCAAATTGCATGATAGCCCCTAACCTTTGTCACCCTTCCTAGCAAACCGTTGTTTGGCTATGTTTCCGCTTTTGCTCAGCCCCTCTTATAGCGTTGCTAGTTGCAGGTGAAGATGAAGATTGCTCCATGTTGGTTTATGTTTATGTCGGGATATCACAATATCTCTTATATTATTAACGCATCTATATACTTGGTAAAGGGTGGAAGGCTCGGCCTTATGCTTGGTGTTTTGTTCCACTCTTGCCGCCCTAGTTTCTGTCATATCGGTATTATGTTCCCGGATTTTGTGTCCCTAACGCGGTTGGGTGATTTATGGGACCCCCTTGACAGTTCGCTTTGAATAAGACTCCTCCAGCAAGGCCCAACATTGGTTTTACCATTTGCCTCACCTATGTCCTTTTATTTCCCTTGGGTTTCCGGAGCCCGAGGGTCATCTTTATTTTAGCCCCCCCGGGCCAGTTCTCCTTCGAGTGTTGGTCCAAACCAAGCAATGTCCGACGCCCCCTGGGCAATCAGGGTCTATGCCAACCCGACGTCTGGCTCATCCGGTGTGCCCTGAGAACGAGATATGTGTAGCTCCTATCGGGATTTGTCGGTACATCCGGGCGGCTTTGATGGTCTTGTTTTACCATTGTCGAAATGTCTTGTAAACGGGATTCCGAGACTGATCGGGTCTTCCCGGGCGGAGGAATATCCTTCGTTGATCGCGAGAGCTTATCATGGGCTAAGTTGGGACACCCCTGCAGGGTTTGAACTTTCGAAAGCCGTGCCCGCGATTATGTGGCAGATGGGAATTTGTTGATATCCGGTTGTAGTAAACTTGAAGTAAACTCTTCTAAAATACACCAACCGTGTGTGTAACCATGAGTGTCTCTTTTCGGGGTTGATCGAGAGGAGAACACGGTTTTCTGGGTTATGTTTGACGTAAGTAGGAGTTCAGGATCACTTCTTGATCATCACTAGTTGACGACCGCTTGCTTTGCTTCTCTTCTCTCTCTTATTTGCGCAAGTTAGCCACCATACATTGCTTAGCCTCTGCTGCAACCTCACCACTTTACCCTTCCTTTCCCATTAAGCTTTGCTAGTCTTGATACCCATGGTTATGGGTAGCTGAGTCCTCGTGGCTCACAGATTACTACACCAACAGTTGCAGGTTCAGGTTATGTGATGATCATGACGCGAGAGCGATGTATATTTGTGTTGGAGTTCTTCTTCTGCTTCTTCTTCGATTGAGGGATAGGTTCCTGGTCGGCAGCCTGGGCTAGCAGGGTGGATATTGTTTGAGTTGCTGTTTATGTTTCATCCGTAGTCGGATGTTGATCTTGTATTCGATGTATTGTTGTATTCATGTGACATTGTATGTATTTGATGTATCCCCACTATTATGTAATGTTGATGTAATGATATCCACCTTGCAAAAGCGTCTTCAAGATGCGCTTCTATCCTTGGTGAGACCTTCGAGTTCCTTTAGGATAGGGTCGCATCTTGGGCATGACATCCATCCAACGGCCGACGTGCTTCTTTAATCTATGATCATCCTGCTCCAGCCGCCCAAACTAGCACCGGTGGGACTGCCTGCTCCCTCCTCTTGTGGCCCACTGTGATGCCGCGCAGGCTTCCCCGGCCCACCCTACTCCCTCCGCTGGCCTGGCCGCACGCAATCAACTGCCTCCTTATTACGCGAAAAAAATGATTCCTCCAACTGACAACTGGGGCGCACCGGTTGGGAGGCTGACCTGTGGGCCTACTAAGTTGACGCGTACGCAGGGCTTGTCAACTTAGTCAACAAACGATTCTAGCAGCACTAACCGTTGGATTTGAATCGAACGGTCCTGCTGCTTCTTCAATCGCTGCTCTTCTTGCACCAGCGGCCCAAACCAGCGCCGGGGAGACCGCCTGCTCCTGCCTCTAGTGTCCGGCTGTGCTACCGATGAGGCTTCATTGCCCCCTACTACTCCCACCGCTAGCTAGGCCTTGCGGTGACGACAACCTCACACCGCAGTCGAACCAGTGAACCCTCGTACTCCTCTCTGCGTGAGCATCCACTGCCGCGTCTTCCCCGGCTCTGCGTCATCCCCTTCCTAGGCCTCGCCGTCGTCCACCGCCTTGGTGCTCTCGGCGCGGCTGGTCAACGTGGTCAACGACATTCCATCGGAAGAGTACTGTATGTTGAGAGGCTAATAGCTGCGTCCACGGCCACAGCCCAGTTTTTTTGTGATTTGCCAAGTAAGTCGCTTTGTCAGGCCTATTGGGCTGCAAATCTTTCAAGACGAGAAGGAGAGCTTTCATTCGGCTGGCCGAGAAAATGGCCCATCAGTAATGAGAAATGGGCTGTACATTTTTAAAACACATCAAATCGGCAATTAGTTTCAAATATTTTTTTTCATTTCGAGATTTGAAATTACATTAATCTTTATGCGTGGAGAATTTGTTGGCTTTTATATTGATATACATTTATTTTTAAAATCAGTTTGAATGTGAGTCAAAATTTCAGGATTAAAAACAGTTCGGACCGCACCGAAATATGCAAAATTTCGTATAATTTTTTAACCGTGGCCACAATATGGGCTGTAATGCTAACAAAAAGAATATGGGCTCCAAAAAACCTTAATAATTAGCAAATGGGCTGTAAATTATTAGAAATAATGGCAGATGGGCTGTATGCTGTTTCCCACAGATTTGAGGCTTTCCTAAAAAAAAGGTTGACGCACAAGCAATGACTGTTGGATGGCCATCCAACGGCCGTCGTGCTTCTTCAATCTCTGCTCTTCCTGCTCCAGCCACTCAAACAGGCGCCGGCGGGACTGCCTGCTCCCTCCTCAACGCGGCCGGCTCTGCTGTCGCGCAGGCCTCACCGCCCCACTATACTCCCATCGCTGGCCTAGCCATCCCTCTACTCACCCACACCTGCTGTTATTCTCCGGCGACGGCGAGGCCTCGTACAGTCAAAACGTTCCCCCTGCTGTCAGCTCGGATCCACTGGAAGTGCCTCCTTATTATGCACAAAAAAATGAATACTCCCCCGGCTTGCTGGGACCCACCTTGGTGGGAGGCTGAATTGTGGGCCTACTAAGTTGACGGGGACGAAGGGCTTTGTCAACTTAGTCAATATGAACGATTCTAACTCCAGTGACCGTACGATGTCCACCCAACGGCCGTAGTGCTTCTTCAACCTCTGGTCTTCTTGCTCCAGCCGCCCAAAGCAGCGCCGGTCGTGCCGCATGCTCCTGCCTCCCGTGGCCGGTTGTGCTGCCGCGGAGGCCTCACCGCCCCCTACTATTCCCACCGCTGGCCAGGCCCTGCGGCGACGACAGCCTCACACCGCAGCCGAACCAGTGAACCCTCGTACTCCTCTCCGCGCGCGCGGGCTTCCACTGCCGCGTCTTCCCCGGCTCCCTGTCGTCCCCTTCCTAGGCCTCGCCATCGTCCACCGCCCAGGTGCTCTCGGCGCGGCATGGTCAACGTGGTCAAGGAACGACTTCCATCGGACGTGGACTGTACGTGGAGAGGCTGACAGCTGGGTCCATGGTGGCAGCAAGGAAGTGCCTCCTTATTACGCGGAAAATAATGATTCCTCCACCTGACAGCAGGGATTCGCCGGACGGGCCATCATATTTGGCGAAAAAAATGTTTCCTCCCTGACTAGTGGGACCCACCAACTACACCTTCGCAGGCAAGGAAGTGCCTGACAGTCGGGACCCACCTGGTCAAAGCGTACGTTGCGTTGTCATTCTGGTCGCCAACGTGTACATACATATATACTGGTGGATGTAGAGGCGTGCACGTGTCGTAGTAGAGGCGGCCAGGGTGCAAGAAAGAAAATACGGCCACGTATGTGTACATACGGGTGGGGTCTCGAACGCCTACTCGCGCATACGTACGGCGAGGACTCGTGTACATGGCTGGGTCGGAACGGAGAAACAGCATTGTCGTCGTGTTCATGGGTCAGAACGGAATGCGTTGTCGTGTTCATCAGGAGGGCTTGGACGGAAGAGGCGGTGGAAACGAGGCGTGGCATACCGCACAACGGAGGAAATGGACCTCCTACGGTCGAAACGGGGGTCATGTTGATCGGGAGGGGTGTGGCGTACCGCAAAACGGAGGAAATGGACCTCCTACGGTCGAAACGGGGGTCCTGTTGATCGGGAGGGGTGTGGCGTACCGCAAAACGGAGGAAACTGACCTCCTACGGTCGAAACGGGGGTCCTGTTGATCGGGAGGGGTGTGGCGTACCTCAAAACGGAGGAAACGGACCTCCTACGGTCGAAACGGGGGTCCTGTTGATCGGGAGGGGTGTGGCGTACCGCAAAACAAAGGAAACGGACTTGTGTTGGAGCGCTACGGTCGAAACGGGGGTCATGTTCATCAGGAGGGGTGTGGCGTACCGCAAAACGGGACTCCATGGGATACTGTTCATCTCCACCGTCGACCCCCTCCGGCCTCCACGAACTACTGTTCATCCACCGTCGACCTCCTCCAGCCTCCACGGGCTCCTGTTCATCCAGCCTCCACCGCACGCTACTCCACCGGCTACTGTTTAACCACCCCTCCACCGTCTACTGTTCATCCAGCCCTCCACACCACGGGGTCCTGTTCAACCACCCCTCCACGGGCACCCCTCCATCGTCTACTGTTCATCCTGCCCTCCACACCACGGGGTCCTGTTCATCCACCCCTCCACCCTCTACTGTTCATCCAGCCCTCCACCACACCGCGGATTCCTGTTCATCCAGAGGCAACGCCACTGCTCACTGTTCATCCACCCCCCCCCCCCCCGCAACGATCACTGTTCATCCAGAGGCAGCATCGATCGGCTTCAGTTAGCAGTAGTAGCCAAGGAATCGCTCGATCGGGTTCAGTTAACAGCCATCAATCGATCGCTCGGGTTCAGTAACGCGTAGCCTGCAGTGCAATCGCTCGGGTTCAGTTAGAGCCCAACGCCTCACTCGGGTTCAGTTAGAGCCAACTCCTCGCACACACGCGCGTACGTGTACGAGAGAAACGCGCATCGCTCGGCCCCGACCTCCCACTGTAACCGGGAACTCCCCGACATTTTCCTCCTCCTCGCTTCTACCACGGTTTTTTCCGTCATGGACGGCCCAAAGAATGTCATGCAGCTGCGTCTCCGTCCCGCCCAGGACGAAAAGCCCATTTTCTGTCATGATTTTTTGTCATAGAAGTAGGAGCCCACCACATCTATGATGATACCGGGTTTTGTCACAATTATCGTCATAGAAGTGTCATATGTATGGCAGAATTTTTTTTCGTTCGGCCCAAAATGTCACGGATGTGTCTTTTTTTGTAGTGAGTGTGACATAACGTGTAATAACATCCCATAATGCAATAAATATCGATATAAAAGCATGATGCAAAATGGACATATCAACTCCCCCAAGCTTAGACCTCGCTTTTCCTCAAGTGAAAGCCGATAGCGATAAATATGTCCACATGTTTAGAGATAGAGGTGTCGATAAAATAAAATACGGACATGAGGGCATCATGATCATTCTTATAACAACAACAACATATATATATATATATATATATATATATATATATATATATATATATATATATTGTCATATGATTTCTTATGCTCAAGTAATAATCTATTCACAAGGTCAAGTATGAATCAGAAACTTCGTTGAGAACCAACAAAATATAATCTCAGTCATTGAAGCAATTCCAATTTATCATAACATTGGAAAGAGTCAGTATAAGAGCTTTTCATCAAGTCCACATAATCAACTATCATTTAGTGTTTCACAATTGCTAACACTCACGCAAAACTTATGGGTATGGAGTTTTAATTGGACACAGAGAAAGATAGGGGCTTATAGTGTTGCCTCCCAACCTTTTACCTCAAGGGTAATGTTAACAATAATAATTCATGCTAACTTACATCCAATTGGATATATATAAGTATCTTTCCAACACAATGTGCTTGCCAAAGGATAAAATATAAAAAGTAAAGGTGAAGATCACCATGACTCTTGCATAAGGAATAAGACAAAAGTAAAAGATAGGCCCTTCGCAGAGGGAAGCAGAGGTTGTCATGCGCTTTCATGGTTGGATGTACGAAATCTTAATGCAAAAGAACATCACTTTATATTGCCACTTGTGATATGGACCTTTATTATGCAGTCCGCCGCTTTTATTTCTTCCACATCACAAGATCGTATAAAGCTTATTTTCTCCACACTAATAAATGATACATATTTAGAGAGCAATTTTTATTGCATGCACCGATGACAACTTACTTGAAGGATCTTACTCAATCCATAGGTAGATATGATGGACAGTCATGGCAAAACTGATTTTAAGGATATTTGGAAGCACAAGTAGTATCTCTACTTGGTGCAATGGATTTGGCTAGCATGAGGGGGAAAGGCAAGCTCAACATGTTGGATGATCCATGACAATATACTTTATTTTGGATATAAGAAAACATAACCCATTACGTTGTCTTCCTTGTCCAACATCAACTCTTTAGCATGTCATATTTTAATGAGTGCTCACAATCATAAAAGATGTCCAAGATAGTATATTTATATGTGAAAACCTCTCTTTCTTTATTACTTCCTATTAATTGCAACTATGACCAAAACTATGTTTGTCAAATCTCAACAACTTTTAATCATCATACTCTTTATATGTGAAGTCATTACTGTCCATAAGATCAATATGATCTCTTTATTTCTTTTTATTCTTTCTTTTTCTTTTTATTCCCTCAAGATCAAAGCATAGTAATCAAGCCCTTGACTCAACACTAATCTTTATTATATAGCTCACGGACTCGATTACAAAGAGGGATCATAAAGCAAAACTCAAGACTAAATCATACTAAAACTTTATTCTACTAGATCAAGATATTACACAAAGTACCGAACTAAGAAAAACTGTAAAGATAGGAGTGTGATGGTGATACAATACCGGGGCACCTCCCCCAAGCTTGGCAGTTGCCAAGGGGAGTGCCCATACCCATGTGATTATATCTCTTTTGCTGGTGGAGGAGTTGTTGATGATGTAGGCTTATCGTCCCTCTTCCAAGGCATAGGCTCGCCATCATAGAAGGATGATCGAGTCTCCGGGATCCTTAATCTGCAGCCAAACTCATCCTCTTGAACATATATTCATACTCACAGTTTTGGTTTTGCAGGTCATAGATTTGGGCTTGGAGGTGCTCAATTTTCTCATGAAGCTTGAAGATAGCCTCCCCGATGTCCTTGGCGTCGAGCTTGTGGTTGTTGGTGAACTCCGTGATAATTATGTGATTGGTGTCAAGACCACGCTCCACCATCTCCTAACACTTGAAAACTTGTTGCTCCATTGCTTCAAGCCTTGTCTCCATGCTTCCGGTCCTCCTTGGTCTCTTGACATCGCGGATGTGCAGCACCCCTTCATGCATCTCAATGGTTTGAGGGTGTTGCAGCACTTCCGCAAGGTAGGGGTTGATGACCTTCTCGAAGACCTTGTCCTTGGGAGCACTTGGAGACGTCATGGCGATCTAGATCTGTCAGAAGAATAGCTCGAAATAAAAATAGAGGATATTTGCATGATACGCTGGTCAAAACCTTCGGGACATTATATAATGAATTTTTACCGACCAAAAGAAGTATCATGCAAGAAAACAGAGTCCGGGGAGCACAGGAGGTGCCCACGAGGCAGGGGGCGCGCCCAGGGGGGTAGGGCATGCCTCCCACCCTCATGGAAGCCTCGTGTCCTTCCCGGACCACTTCTTATTTTCCTTTTTTTAAATATTTCAAAACGGAGAAAAATTGCCATTAGAACTGTTTTGGTGTCGGTTTACTTACCGTACCACGTACCTACTCCTTTTCGGAGTCTGAAATGTTCCGGGAAGTGTCCCTTATGTATTCCTCCGGGGTTACGGTTTCAATAACATTAGTTTCAACATTTATGAGATTACCTGAGATATAATGTTTGATTCTTTGACCGTTTACCACCTTCGGATTTGTGCCTTCGAAGTTATTGATTTTTATGGCATCGGAAAAATAGACCTCCTCGATAACATAAGGACCTTCCCATTTAGAGAGAAGTTCTCCTGCAAAAAATCTTAAACGAGAGTTGAATAGCAACACATAATCACCTACATTAAACTCACGCTTTTGTATCCTTTTGTCATGCCATCTGTCGGTGTCAAAACCGGCGGATCTCGGGTAGGGGGTCGCGAACTATGCGTCAAGGTCGGATGGTAACAGGAGACAAGGGATACTTTATTTTACCCAGGTTCGGGCCCTCTCGATGGAGGTAAAACCCTACTCCTGCTTGATTAATATTGATGATATGGGTAGTACAAGAGTAGATCTACCACGAGATCAAGGAGGCTAAACCCTAGGAGCTAGCCTATGGTATGATTGTGTATGATGATGGTTGTCCTACGGACTACAACTCTCCGGTTTATATAGACTCCGGATAGGGTTAGGGTTACACAGAGTCGGTTACAATGGTAGGAGATCTTGAATATCCGTACGCCTAGCTTGCCTTCCACGCCAAGGAAAGTTCCTTCCGGACACGGGACGAAGTCTTCAATCTTGTATCTTCATAGTCCTGGAGTCCGGCGAAGGTATAGTCTGGCTATCCGAACACCCCCTAATCCAGGACTCCCTCAGTAGCCCCTGAACCAGGCTTCAATGACGACGAGTCCAGCGCGCAGATTGTGTTCGGCATTGCAAGGCGGGTTCCTCCTCCAAGTCCTTCAAAGAAGATTATGAACACCAAAAATAGTGTCCGGCTCTGCAAAACAAGTTTCCACATATTGCCATAGAGAGAATAATATTAACACAAATCAAATCTGCTGACGTATTCCGCAGTGCGTCATAACACTGCGGCCAAGCTCTTTATATAAATTGTTTTCACTGTTCCACCTCAGCGTATTTAGCGAGGCGGTTTCCTTGGCACATCTTGTCAAAGCAGAGATCATGTGCCCCTTTTAACGGGATTCTCATCAATATGGACATGGGTAACCCAACCGCGCCATTTACCACGGCGCTTGGGAGGCAAGCGAGTTTTATTAGGTAGGTGGGGACGCATAACCGCATCCGCCCATATAAGGGGATAAGGATCCACCTTTTTACCTACGCCTTCTTCCTCCTTTGCCAATCCATCTCTCACGCACTCAAGCTCCAGCGCCCAAGCCCGCTCTCCCCACCTCAACCTTCTCCAGCAATGTCCGGAGCGGGAGGCAAGTGGATGGCCTCCTCCACTACGAAGGCCCAAGTAAAAAAGCTAAGGAAAGACGGATACCTGTCCAAGGACATCCCGCATCGTCTTCTTGAGAAGGGACAGCTTCTACCTACCCCAAGGCCCCATGAGAGGGTAGTTTTCCTTCCTCACTTCCTCCGCGGACTGGGTTTTCCACTCCACCCATTTGTCCGGGGACTCATGTTCTACTACGGCCTGGATTTCCACGATCTGGCCCCGAACTTCATCCTCAACATCTCGGCGTTTATCGTCGTGTGTGAGGCCTTCCTCCGCGTCCGCCCCCACTTCGGCCTCTGGCTCAAGACCTTCAACTTCAAGCCCAAGGTGGTGTCCGGCACCCAAGCGGAGTGCGGAGGTGCTATGGCTGGCATGATGGCCAACGTCCTCTGGTTCGAGGGCTCCTTTGTGGAGTCCCTAAAGGGGTGGCAAGCCGGGTGGTTTTACATCACCGAGCCACGGGATTCCAAATGGGTCGCTGCCCCCGAGTTCAGATCCGGACCCCCCACGCGGCTTATGTCCTGGAAAGAGACGGGCCTGTCGTGGGGCAACGAGGAAGAAGTGACCGGATTGCAGACATGCATCCAGTCCCTGGTGAACAAGCCAAGCCAGCTGATCAACGTGATCCAGGTCATGCTCGTCCGCCGGGTCCTCCCGTGCCAACAACGGGATTTTACTTTGTGGGAATTCGACCCGGCGCAGCACCAAACCCTCAACAGGCTCTTCGACACGACGTATGAAGACGTCTGGAAGGTGCTGACCAAAGGCACTGAGTCCCCCACATCCGCTTCCGAGGACCGTGGATACAGCTCGCAGCGTCACGCCAGCGAGGTAAGCTATCTATGCCTTTAACAGGTTTATTAAGCTCTTTTTCATAGATTAACTCTATGCGGGATCTAAACTCCCTTCACCTTTAACAGGCTTGGCAGGCGATATCCGGACCAATTAACTGTCTGGCTCCTCTGCCCGAAGACCCAGCCCCAGCTCTCCTAGTGAAGCTGCTGACTCCGGCACCTTACGCGGTGCCGGAGAAGAAGGCCAAGAAGAAGAAGACCACCGGGGCTCGAAAGAGCTCCCGTAATATGGTGGTGTCGGACTCGTCATCTGACGAGTCCGAGGCGCGCTCCTCTAATGAAAACAAGGAGGAGGAACGAGAAAGCTCTTCCCGCCCAGCGGGGGGAGAAAGGAAGAAGAAGGCCACCCCAACGGGGGAGGCCGAGGGGTTGAGGAAAAGGAAGACCCCTCCGCCGGACTACTCCCACGACGCCGAAGAGGGCGGAGAGGAGTGGCCGGACAGAGCGAAGCGTCCGGCGAAATTGTAAGTTCGGATATCAGAGTAACTCATGATGTTCCTTTATTGCACCGCTTTCCCTAATGTCGAATATAATTATGCAGCCCGCCCCGGGCCTAACTCGACGATTCGTCGAGCGACTCCCTGGATTCATCGGACATGAACTCGGTTCCACCCGCTGTCTCCCACTGTAGGGCAGACGACGCCGAAGTGGCGTCGCAACAAGCTCCGGGGCAGGAGGAGGTCGTCCTGGAGGAGCCACAAGGCAACCCTCCGGACCCCAGGAGTAAAGGGGACAAGACCCCCCAGGGCTCCAAGTCCGGCCTTGAGCCGAACGCCGCGCTAGACTCTTCAACAGGCCCGGTCCACGGTGGGCGAACTCCTTCCAAGAGGAGTAAGCCTTCTGAGCCGGTGACCTCCGTCCAACCGGAGGCGCCGGACAATCTGCTGGAGGTGCTTGAAAGCGCCTCCATCGACGAGGAACACCGTACTGTTATGAGTACGGTGATCCAAAGGGTTCAGTCCGCCAAGAGCGGACTGACTGAAGCTTGCGCTAGCCTTCTGACAGGCTTCGAGGTAGTAAAAAATTTGTCAAAATATTACCGCATAGACAGTAGCCCCTGATGCTGTATTCGGTGTTCGGAAAGAAAAGCCGGATAGAGGATCTAGTAATTTTCGCAGGAGTCTAACAATAAAGAGTCAATATGCGTATGCAGGCTTCGCTGCTATCCACCGCCGGACTGACTGCACAGGTGGATGTCCTTAAAAAGGACCTCGGGCGGACCGAGCAAGAGCTCGGCCTTGCCAAACAACAGCTCTAGGAAAAAGAAGGTAAGAAATACCCTACAACAAAGAAAAAGGTGCCTATAGAGAGGCGTGATTGCAAGGAGTAACAGGACCGTACTACTTATTGTAGGGGCCACAACTGAGGTGGCAACCCTCAAGCAGGCGCTATCTGAGGCCGGAATGAAAACGGCCGAGGAGCGCGCCGAGCGAGAAAGACTTCAGGCGCAGGTCGGCGAGGTGCAGCAAGAGCTGCAGGCTCTCATGAAAAAACATGAGAGTTTGGAGCTTGAGTCAAAGGCGCAAGCATCCGAGCTCGCGCCCGCCCTTGAGACCACCAAGAGTGCCTAAGGCCGAAGCCCAGAAGGCCCTCCAAGAGTTGGAGGAGATGAAAAAGATAGCAGCGGGTAAGGCATTCTTAATGCAAAGTAGGAATATAAAAGTAAACTACTTGTCACTTACCCGAATCCGGAGTTCTCCAGGGGCGTTCGCAGATCTTCCCCGCAGCGCATCCGACGCCGCCGCATTCTACCGAGCTGAATAGGGCAGCTCGACGGAGAGTGTGTTCTGGTCTCAGTATTCTGTGGCCGGACACCCTGTGCCTTTGAGCGATTAGCGGAAATAGCTGCCTGGGAGCTACTTCGGGCTGGTGCGGCGGCTGATGGAGGCCTGTCCATGGCTTGAGGTCATCAAGCGCTCCGTCTGCATCGAAGGTGCCCGGAGGGCCCTTGCCCGTGTAAGGGTACACTGGGGTAAGCTGGACGGAGAGAAGCTGGTGAAGGACGGGCCGCCGCCGGGGAAGGAACATCGCAAGCCCGAGAACTACTACAAGGAAGTTCTTGCCGGTGCTCGCCGTATTGCGGATGAATGTACTAAAGATGTAGTATTTGAATGAACTCGCTCGTGTGTATCCTGTGCGCTGAAAACTTGTTCATATGCGCTAAGCAATGCTTATAGAATTTAAAATATTATTTTCTGTGCGGCCGTTTATCAAAAATTGAGAGATGGCCAGTCGTCAGCTTCTGCCCCCATGCCGCTAGGGCTGGGGTGTTCGGGATAAACCTGAGCGCTCTTTTTCCCATAGTTGGGTCCTTCGAGGGAGGCGCTCAGCACAACGAACCAGGCAATCAGACTATAATGCTTGAACACTCTCACTTAGCCATAGAACTTTATAATTTTAAATTTCGGCGAAGCCCCTAGTTCGGAAGACCGAATTCGGGGCGCTATCCACGCCTTTGGCCGGACATAGCCAGCTCCTCGCTCGAAGCGGCATAAGTCGTTAGGGACTCGAAAAACCTCTCGAACATCGACCGATCTCTCGCCTTATCATGACAGTCAGTTTTAGCTTTCTCCACTGAGGTGCTTAACCCAGCTGAACCGAGGCACAATCGCAGTGGTTCTCCTAGTGCTACCTTAGCCGATATAGCGGAACGTAAGGCACCAAAACATAGGAGACGGGCAAACCCAACATTTGACCAAAATCATGATTCGGAGCCGATGCATATAGTGCTATAAGTTCGGGGTGCCGCACTTGTGAAAGTGTACGGACTTCTCACACCAGATCAAAGGGTAATAAAGCCCCTGGCATGTTTGTCGTACCATGGTGTACGGGTGCGATCATGTTATTTAATAAACATATATATATATATATATATATATATATAAAGAATAATGCAAAAGGTAGATAAAAATCTATGCATTGTTTATACAGAGGCTATTTATCAAACCTGAACGATACAAGTAGTGCGATAAGCAAAAAGATATTAGACTATTTAACATGTCCTGGCCAGGGGCAGGCTGCGGAATTGTGTTTGAAACAGGTATACTACTCGAAATAGAGACCACCTGAGAGTTCCATAGTGCGGCGTAGCTTTGTCTGCTTCCCTGGGTCTTGCATCGTCTGTGCGGCAGCCGAATAGCCGAACAGGTCATCCAGAGTGTGGAGTCCTGAAAGTAATAAAAAGAATCCAACAGCCCCTAGTACGTTTTACGCCATATTGTGAGCATGCCGTTACTGTGCCCCTCCCCCTGTGCCCATGGAATTTCAAGGGCGTAATTATGTACGCGAGGTACTAGCTCCTCTATATTGCGATGGCTGGGGTTGGGACCGTATTGCTACGCCTGCTCAGATCGTGCCAGGCGGTCTTGTTGTAGGTTACTCCGGGCGCGCTTGGCATTGTCCGGCTTTTTAGTGGCCGGACTGGAGAGTTGCCTTGAAAGGCTACTTTGTACTTCCGCTGCGAGAGCCGCCTTGTGCTCCTCCGTACGGAGGGAGCGTTCGGTGTTTCCGTTGACCGTGATTACTCCTGGAGGGCCTGGCATCTTGAGCTTGAGATATGCGTAGTGCGGCACTGCATTGAATTTGGCAAATGCGGTTCGTCCAAGCATGGCGTGATAGCCACTGCGGAACGGGACTATGTCAAAGATTAACTCTTCGCTTTAGAAGTTATCCGGGGATCCGAAGACCACATTAAGTGTTACAGAGCCTGTACAATTGGCCTCTACACCTGGTATGACGCCTTTAAAGGTCGTCCTTGTGGGCTTAATCCTTGATGGATCTATGCCCATCTTCCGCACTGTATCCTGATAGAGCAGGTTCAGGCTACTGCCGCCGTCCATGAGGACTCTTGTGAGATGAAATCCGTCGATGATTGGGTCGAGAACCAATGCGGCAAAGCCGCCATGACGGATGCTAGTGGGGTGGTCCCTTCGATCAAAAGTGATCGGGCAAGAGGACCATGGGTTGAACTTTGGGGCGACTGGCTCCATCGCGTATACGCCCCGTAGCGCACGCTTCCGCTCCCTCTTGGGAATGTGGGTTGCGTATATCATGTTCACCGTCCGCACTTGTGGGGGAAACACCTTCTGTCCATTGTTGTTCAACGGCCTGGGCTCTTCCTCGTCATCGCTATGCAGCCCCTTGTCTTTGTTTCTGGCTCTTAACTTGCCTGCCTGCTTGAACACCCAACAACCCCTGTTGGTGTGATTGGCTGGCCTTTCGGGGGTGCCATGAATCTGGCACAAGCGGTCGAGTATTTGGTCCAAACTGGACGGGCCCTGAGTATTCTTTTTGAATGGCTTTTTCCACTGACTGGACTTATAGCCTCTGAATCCGGCATTTACTGCCGTATCTTCATTGTTGTCGCTGCTAATGCGGCGCCTTTTCTTATTTCAACGAGTCCTGCCACTTTTTTCCTTGGTATCCGAATTACCAGGGTTCTTTGATAAGTTGTTGCTGCGAGCTAGCCAGCTATCTTCGCCTGCGCAAAAGCGGGTCATGAGTGTCGTTAGGGCTGCCATAGATTTCGGCTTTTCCTGTCCCAGGTGCCGGGTAAGCCACTCGTCGCGAATGTTATTCTTGAAGGCTGCTAGGGCCTCTGCGTCCGGTCAGTCGACTGTCTGGTTTTTCTTTGTTAGGAACCGTGTCCAGAATTGCCTGGCCGATTCCTCTGGCTGCTGGATTATGTGGCTTAGGTCGTCGGCGTCCGGTGGCCGCACATAAGTGCCCTGGAAGTTGTCTAGGAATGCGGCTTCCAGGTCCTCCCAAGAACCGATTGAGTCTGCTGGCAGGCTGTTAAGCCAGTGCCGTGCCAGTCCTTTGAGTTTGAGAGGGAGGTATTTGATGGTGTGTAAGTCATCGCCGCGTGCCATGTGGATGTGAAGGAGATAATCCTCGATCCATACCGCCGGATCTGTTGTACCATCTTACGGTTCGATGTTTACGGGCTTGAAGCCCTCTGCGATTTTATGATCCATTACTTCATCTGTGAAGCATAGTGGGTGTGCGGCGCCCCTGTACTAGGCTATGTCACGACGTAGCTCGGAAGATCCATGTCTGTTGTGTTCGGCCCGGCCGGATTTATTGTGTCCGGAGTGAAGATCATCATCACGTGTCGTCGGGCGCCTGCGCGATCCATAGATTGATCTTGTTTGCCTTGCTTTATCCTCCAGTACGTCTCGCAGGTCTGGCGCATTCTCCCGTGCCTTAGTTGAGCGGCGCCGGGGCATGGCTTGGTTGGAGGTTCGACAGGCCTCTCTGTCGCGGCCGCGAGGTGGCCGGTCTGCCATGTCGTGCGCTGGGGATGTAGGCGCTTCCTCCTCTGATTGGGGTAGCGGCCTGCGCTTAGGATAATTCTTGGAGGGGCGCTCGAGTTCGTACTCTTCGGCCACAAGGACTTCAGTCCATCTGTCAGCTAGCAAATCTTGATCAACTCTAAGCTGTTGCTGCTTTTTCTTTAGGCTGTTTGCCGTGGCTAAAAGCTTGCGTTTGAAGCGCTCTTGTTCGGCGGGGTCTGATGGTACGACGAATTCTTCGTCATCGAGGCTTGCCTCGTCTTCGGAGGGAGGCATATAGTTATCGTCCTCAACCTCCCGTTCTGCCGCTCTCTCATGAGGGCTGGCTTCTCCATCTTCCTGCGCCGAATCTTGCTGGTTTTGGTGTTCTTCGGCTCTATCCGGGGTAGTATTATCTCCCGTGCCGGAATCACCGTTTTTTCTTTGGCGGGATTTAGAGCGGCGCCACTGACGCCGGTGCTTTGGCTGTTTCTTGGAGGTGTCATCCCCCGCTGTTCCATCGCCATCTCCATCCTTTGGAGTATCCACCATATATATGTCATATGACGAGGTGGCGGTCCAGCGCCCTACAGGTGCTGGTTCTTGTTCGTCTCCTCTTTCGTCGTCCATACCGTCGAAGTCTTCGGAGCCGAAGTCAAGCATGTCGGTTAGATCGTCGATAGTGGCTATCAAGTGGGTGGTGGGAGGGCTTTGAATTTCTTTATCGTCCATATCCCATCCTCGCAGACCGTAATCCGGCCCGGGCTCTCCTGACAAAGAGAGAGACTTGAGAGAATTCAGGATATCACCAAAAGGTGAGTGCTGAAAGATGTCCGCGGCGGTGAACTCCATTATCGGCGCCCAATCAGATTCGATCGGCAGGGGCGTGGGAGGATCGGAGTTCGGAGAAGAACCTGGCTCCTCGGAGTCATGGGCCATGCGGAGTGTGGGGCTAGCATTCGGCTTGATCGCCTTTGAGATCGCAGCCCCCGAGGTGACGTCCAACCGTTCATCCTCAATTAGTGCAGCGGGCTCCGAGTCGAAGGTCGGAACCGGTGCGTGTGCGGCCTCCAAGACACTGTCCGGAGGCAGAGCTAGATCATGCCCCTCGAGATAGTGCGGCGCGCTTGGCTGTGGCTCGAACCCGTCGAAGATCAAGTCTCCGCGGATATCAGCCGTGTAGTTTAAGCTTCCAAACCTGACTTGATGGCCAGGGGCGTAGCTCTCGATCTGCTCCAGATGACCAAGCGAATTGGCCCGCAGAGCGAAACCGCCGAAGACGAAGATCTGTCCGAGGAGAAAAGTCTCACCCTGGACCTCATCGTTGTTGATGATCAAAGGATCCATCGGGCCTAAAGGCAACGTCACAGAGGAACTCTCAATGAAAGCACCAATGTAGGTGTCAAAACCGGCGGATCTCGGGTAGGGGGTCCCGAACTGTGTCTCAAGGTCGGATGGTAACAGGAGACAAGGGACACTTTATTTTACCCAGGTTCGGGCCCTCTCGATGGAGGTAAAACCCTACTCCTTCTTGATTAATATTGATGATATGGGTAGTACAAGAGTAGATCTACCACGAGATCAAGGAGGCTAAACCCTAGGAGCTAGCCTATGGTATGATTGTGTATGATGATGGTTGTCCTACGGACTACAACCCTCCGGTTTATATAGACACCGGATAGGGTTAGGGTTACATAGAGTCGGTTACAATGGTAGGAGATCTTGAATATCCGTATGCCTAGCTTGCCTTCCACGCCAAGGAAAGTTCCTTCCGGACACGGGACGAAGTCTTCAATCTTGTATCTTCATAGTCCTGGAGTCTGGCGAAGGTATAGTCCGGCTATCCGAACACCCCCTAATCCAGGACTCCGTCACCATCTTTTAACTTTTTCCTTAAACAATTTGGCATTCTCATAGTCTTGGGTTCTCCATTAATCAAGTGAGCTTATGCCAAATAACCTCTTATGACCGGCAAGTTTGAAATCATAATTGAGCTCTTTAATGGCCCAATATGCCTTATGTTCTAGTTCGAGAGGTAAGTGACATGCTTTTCCATAAACTATTTTATACGGAGACATACCCATAGGATTTTTATATGCAGTTCTATAGGCCCATAATGCATCATCAAGTTTCTTGGAGCAATTCTTTCTAGATCTATTAACAGTCTTTTGCAAAATTAATTTGAGCTCTCTATTACTCATTTCTACTTGACCACTAGACTGCGGGTGATAAGGAGATGCAATTCTATGATTAACGTCATACTTAGCAAGCATTTTACGAAAGGAACCATGAATAAAATGTGAACCACCATCAGTCATTAAATATCTAGGGACTCCAAACCTCGGTAAAATAAATTCTTTAAGCATCTTAATAGAGGTGTTATGATCAGCACTACTAGTTGGAATAGCTTCTACCCACTTAGTAACGTAATCAACAACAACTAAAATATTTGTATGCCCATTAGAGGAAGGAAACGGTCCCATATAATCAAATCTCCAAACATCAAATGGTTCGATAACAAGTGAATAATTCATAGGCATTTCTTGACGTCTACTACTATTACCAATTAATTGACATTCATCACAAGATAAGACAAACTTACGGGCATCCTTGAAGAGAGTAGGCCAATAAAAACCAGATTGCAATACCTTATGTGCAGTTCTATCTCCAGCGTGGTGTCCTCCATAAGCCTTGGAGTGACACTTGCGTAGGATCTGTTCCTGTTCATGCTCCAGTACACAATGTGTAATTACACCATCTACTCCTTCTTTATAAAGATGTGGGTTATCCCAGAAGTAATGTCTCAAATCATAGAAAAACTTTTTCTTTTGCTAGTATGTGAAACTAGGTAGTATAAATTTAGCAACAATGTAATTAGCATAATCATCATACCATGGAGCAGTACGAGAAGCATTTATGACAGCTAATTGTTCATCAGGAAAGCTATCATCAATAGGTAGTGGGTCATCAAGAACATTCTCTAACCTAGACAAGTTCTCTGCAACAGGGTTCTCAGCTCCCTTTCTATCAATAATATGCAAATCAAATTCTTGTAGTAGGAGAACCCATCTAATTAGTCTAGGTTTAGCATCTTTCTTTTCCATAAGATATTTAATAGCAGCATGATCAGTGTGAATAGTTACTTTAGAATCAACAATATAAGGTCCGAACTTATCACAAGCAAATACAACTGCAAAAAATTCTTTTTCGATAGTAGCACAATTTCTCTGGGCACTATCTAGAGTTTTACTAGCATATTGGATAAGATTTAGCTTCTTATCAACTCTTTTCCCTAGAACATCACCTACAGCATAATCGCTAGCATCACACATAATTTCAAATGGTAAATTCCAATTAGGTAGCTGAACAATAGGTGCAGAAATCAAAGCTTTCTTAAGTATTTCAAATGCCTCTACACAATCATCATCAAAGAAAAAAGGAATATCTTTTTGTAATAGATTATTCAGAGGCCGAGAAATTTTTGAGAAGTCCTTAATGAACCTCCTATAAAAACCGGCATGACCAAGAAAACTTCTTATACCTTTGATGTCCTTAGGACACGACATCTTTTCAATAGCATCGACTTTAGCTTTATCAACTTCAATGCCTCTTTCAGAAATTTTATGCCCCAAGACAATGTATTCATTAACCATAAAGTGGCATTTCTCCCAATTCAAGACAAGATTAGTTTCTTCACATATCTGCAAAACTCGATCAAGGTTGCTCAAGCAATCATCAAAAGAGGATCCATAAACGGAGAAATCATCCATGAAAACCTCACAAATCTTTTCACAGAAGTTAGAGAATATAGCCATCATGCATCTTTGAAAGGTAGCAGGTGCGTTACATAAACCTAAAGGCATACATCTATAAGCAAAAGTACTGAAAGGGCAAGTAAAAGTGGTCTTTTCTTGATCCTCAACTAATACATGTATTTGAGAGAAACCAGAGTAACCATCTAGAAAGCAAAAAATGTGTATGTTTGGATAATCTTTCTAGCATTTGATCAATAAAAGGCAAAGGGTAATGATCTTTTTAGTAGCATTATTTAATTTGTGGAAATCAATTACCATTCGATAACCTGTAACAATTCTTTGTGGGATCAATTCATCTTTATCATTAGGAATGATAGTAATACCTCCCTTCTTAGGCACATAATGGACATGACTTACCCACTGACTATCAGCAACGGGATAACTTATACCTGCCTCAAGGAGCTTTAATATTTCCTTTCTTACCACTTCTTTCATCTTAGGATTTAACCATCGTTGGTGATCAATAACTGGTTTGCCGTCTTTCTCCAAGTTGATTTTGTGTTGACATAGAGTGGGACTAATGCCCTTAAGATCATCAATAGTATACCCAATAGTAGCACGGTACTTCTTCAGAGTTTTCAATAACTTCTCTTCTTCATGCTCTGAAAGGTTAGCACTAATAATAACTGGATATATCTTCTTTTCATCAAGATAAGCATATTTGAGAGTATCAGGTAACGGTTTAAGCTCAAACACTTGATCACCCTTGGGTGGAGGAGGATCCCCTAGGATTTCAACAGGAAAGTTGTGTTTCAGAATAGGTCCCTGTTTAAAGAATACTTCATCTATTTCTCTTCTTTCATTCATAAACGTATCATTTTCATGGTCTAGCAAATATTGTTCTAAAGGATCACTAGGAGGCACGACAATATAAGCAAGACCAATAATTTCATCTTTACTAGGCAATTCCTCATCACGGGGTTGTCTACGAAATTTAGCAAAATTAAACTCATGAGACATATCACCCAAACCAATAGTAACAACATCCTTTTCGCAGTCTATCCTAGCATTAACAATGTTCAAGAAGGGTCTACCAAATATAATGGGACAAAAGCTATCTTGTGGGGAACCAAGAACAAGAAAATCAGCAGGATATTCGACCTTCCCACACAAGACTTCAACATCTCTAACAATCCCAATCGGTGAAATAGTATCTCTATTGGCAAGCTTAATGGTAACATCGATATCTTCTATCTCAGCAGGTGCAATATCATGCATAATTTCTTCGTATAAAGAATGAGGTATTGCACTAGCGCTAGCACCCATATCACATAAGCCATGATAACAATGATCTCCTATTTTAACAAAAATAACAGACATGCCTACCACATGTCTATGTTTATCTTTAGCACCAGGTTTAGCAATTCTAGTAGTCTCTTCACAGAAGTAAATAACACGGCCATCGATATTATCAGCCAAGATATCTTTAACCATAGCAATATTAGGTTCAACTTTAACTTGCGCAGGAGGTTTGTGTGTCCTAATATTACTTTCGTTGACTAGAGTTGAAGCTTTAGCATGATCCTTTATTCTAACAGGGAGAGGTGGTTTCTCAACATAAGCAGTAGGAACAACAGGATCATCATAAGTGATAGTCTTTTCTTAAACTTTAATAGGTGCAACTACTTTTACTTCAATGGGAGGATTATATTTAAACCACTTCTCCTTAGGGAGATCAACATGAGTAGAAAAGGATTCACAGAAAGAAGCTACTATCTCAGAATCAAGTCCATATTTAGTGCTAAGTTCACGAGAAACATCGGTATCCATAAAAGATTTAACATAATTAAACTTAGGTGTTATACCTGACTCCTTACCTTCATCGAGATCCCAATCTTCAGAGTTGCGTTTAATTCTTTCCAATAAATCCCATTTGAATTCAATAGTCTTCATCATAAAAGAGCTAGTACAAGAAGTATCAAGCATGTAGAGATTATTGAGAGAGAGACGAGCATAAATTTTTTGAATAATCATTTTTTTGAGAGCTCATGATTGGGGCATGAATATAACATTGACTTAAGCCTCCCACAAGCTTGAGTGATGCTTTCTCCTTCGCGAGGCCAAAAATTATATATATAATTACGATCATGATGAAGAAGATGCATAGGATAAAACTTCTGATGAAATTCCAATTTCAATCGTTTGTAGTTCCATGATCCCATATCATCACATAGCCTATACCATGTCAATGCCTCTCCCTGCAAAGATGAAGGGGAGACCTTCTTCTTGATAACATCATCGGGCATACCTGCAAGCTTAAATAATCCACAAACTTCATCCACATAGATTAGGTATAAATCGGGATGCAATGTTCCATCTCTTGCAAAAGGATTAGCTAGCAGTTGCTCTATCATACCCGAAGGAATTTCAAAGTAAACATTTTCGTTAGGTTAAGGAGAAACTCTCGGTTCCACTAGTCGGGGTGAAGATACCCCGAACAAGCCCCTCAAAGGATTATGTTCCATAGTAACAAGTGACAGTAAATTTTAGCACACTATATACATTTTTCCTTACCAAATCCCACCTACCAAAGGCGCTTCACTCCCCAGCGATGGCACCAGAAAAGAGTCTTGATGACCCACAAGTATAGGGGATCTATCATAGTCCTTTCAAAAAGTAAGAGTGTTGAACCTAAGGAGGAGCAGAAGGAAATCATAAGCGGTTTTCAGCAAGGTATTCTCTGCAAGCACTGAAATTATTGATAACAGGTAGTTTTGTGATAAGGTAATTTGTAACGGGTAACAAGTAATGAAAGTAAATAAGGTGCAGCAAGATGGCCCAATCCTTTTTGTAGCAAAGGACAAGCCTGGACCAACTCTTATATAGAGAAAAGCGCTCCCGAGGACACATGGGAATTATCGTCAAGCTAGTTTTCATCATGCTCATATGATTCACGTTTGTTACTTTGATAATTTGGTATGTGGGTGGACCGGTGCTTGGGTGCTGTCCTTTCTTGGACAAGCATCCCACTTATGATTAACTCCTATTGCAAGCGTCCGCAACTACAAAAGAAGTATTAAGGTAAACCTAACCACAACATGAAACATATGGATCCAAATCAGCCCCTTACGAAGCAATGCATAAACTAGGGTTTAAGCTTCTATCACTCTAGCAAACCATCATCTACTTATTACTTCCCAATGCCTTCCTCTAGGCCCAAATAATGGTGAAGTGTCATGTAGTCGACATTCACATAACACCACTAGAGGAAAGACAACATACATCTCATCAAAATATCGAACGAATACCAAATTCACATGACTACTTATAGAAAAAATTCTCCCATGTCCTCAGGAACAAATGTAACTACTCACAAAGCATATTCATGTTCATAATCAGAGGGATATTAATATGCATAATGGATCTGAACATATGATCTTCCACCAAATAAACCAACTAGCATCAACTACAAGGAGTAATCAACACTACTAGTAACCCACAGGTACAAATCTGAGGCTTTGGGACAAAGATTGGATACAAGAGATGAACTAGGGTTTGAGATGAGATGGTGCTAGTGAAGATGTTGATGGAGATTGACCCCCTCCCGATGAGAGGATCGTTGGTGATGTCGATGGCGATGATTTCCCCCTACCGGAGGGAAGTTTCCCCGGCAGAACAGCTCTACCGGAGCCCTAGATTGGTTCCGCCAAGGTTCCGCCTCGTGGCGGCGGAGTTTCTTCCCGTAAGCTTGCTTATCATTTTTTCCAGGGTAAAAGACCTCATATAGCAGAAGATGGGCACCAGAGGCCTGCCTAGGGGCCCACGAGGCATGGGGAGCGCCCAGGGGGGTAGGGCGCCCCCCCACCCTCGTGGCCAAGGTGTGGGCCCCTCTGGTACCTTCTCCGCTCAGTATTTTTATTAATTCCAAAAATGACTTCCGTGAAGTTTCAGGACTTTTGGAGTTGTGCATAATAGGTCTCTAGTATTTGCTCCTTTTCCAGCCCAGAATTCCAGCTGCTGGTATTCTCCCTCTTCATATAAACCTTGTAAAATAAGAGAGAATATGCATAAGCATTGTGACATAACGTGTAATAACAGCCCATAATGCAATAAATATCGATATAAAAGCATGATGCAAAATGGACGTATCATTCACCACCTCCATTGGTGCCTCTCCGATGATGCGTGAGTAGTTCTTTGTAGACCTTCAGGTCCGTAGTTAGTTGCTAGATGGCTTCATCTCTCTCTCTCTGAATTCTCAATACAATGGTATCTTGGAGATCCATATGACGTAACTTTTTTGCGATGTGTTTGTTGGGATCGATGAACTTTGAGTTTATGATCAGATCTATCTTTTTATATCCATGAAAGTATTTGAGTTTCTTTGATCTCTTTTATGCATGATCTCTTATAGCCTCGTATTTCTTCTGCAATATTTGGGTTTTGTTTGGCCAACTTGATCTATTTATCTTGTAATGGGAAGAGGTGCTTTGTAGTGGGTTCGATCTTACGGTGCTTGATCCTAGAGAGAGAAAGGGAACCGACACATATGTATCGTTGCTACTAAGGATAAAACAATGGGGTCTGTCTCTACATAGATGGATCTTGTCTACATCATGTCATCGTTCTTATTGCATTACTCTGTTTTTCCATGAACTTAATACACTAGATGCATGCTGCATAGCGGTCGATTTGTGGAGTAATAGTAGTAGATGTAGGCAGGAGTCGGTCTACTAATCTTGGATGTGATGCCTATATAATCATTGGTGCGTGTCGGTGCTGTACAAACATTTTTTAAACCCTTTCCGCGACGGCATTTGGAACCATCGCTAAGTGAGTGTGGGTGATCGGGGGGTCCTTCCCACACGACCCAGAAATCGCCGGGGATAGGGACCCTACATTACTCCTACTCGTTTCCGCTCGCATTGACATCGTAATCGGTATTCCATGGTTGCGAATCGTGTACGATAAGGCAACTAACACAAATGTTTAGTTTGCCCGCACCGTTCGTGATATTCTCTGACATCGCATACGCTTTGCAAACGGCAACTGTGTGCATGCTTGCACACGTTTCCTCTCTGTGAACCGTCTCGGATTATGGTGTATATCGCAAACATTTGTGTTTTACCAACCGTGTGTGACATAACAACCTGGAGAGCGTAATTTCACTGTAATTTAATTGCTGCTATTTCAAATTGTACCGGATTTGAATTTGAATGTATGCTACACCTTTATTCATATCCATCAGGTTCAAACAACTAATGCATTATTTGAGTCATAGGTACATATGTTCAAGAATTACATAAGAACCAAATAAAGAATGATGAACCACAGTTGTATACTTGTACTATTAAAGACGGTAAAGAAAGAGGTGAAATATATTCTGGTTGCTGAACAAGGTGAAGCGGAATGCCCATATTGTGCCCTCCTCCATGCAGAAGGCACGCACGACTCTAGTCCAACCTTTTTTGATGGCTGACCGCCCATCCTTCATGATCTTCATGAAAACATCTAGATAATCATCGTGTTCTGGTAGAAATACTTTAACCTTTGCATGCCCACAAATCATGTAGTTTGAGAGGTAATCTTGAGTAAACTGCTTTGGCAACCACTTCAAAGGAAAAAAGATTCAGACATTGTCATCTAACACAACTCATTATGGGCAGTAAAAAAGAAGGCTGCAGAGTTCTTACTTACCATCTTGCAGTTCGCTGTTGTCTTGGATAAAGTGTAAACAAATAGTTTAATTGCCATCTTTGGACCCATTTTACTAACAATCTTTATCAGCTTCCTCACTTGATGCTGGTTCATCGATATCTCATTGCCCATATGCAGAAAGGGTCGAAGCGCGGATCTTTACCAGTGACATATGTACCTGAAAGCACCAAGTTAATATTAGAAGCTAAACATCAATTGCACAATGATGTAGTACAACACTCTTTTATAATATGTATATATACATCTGTATGTGGTAGTCCATTTGAAATCTCTAATATACTCACATATTAGATGAATTAACATCTTATATTATGGGCCAGAAGGAGTTTAGTTCATTCTTAAAAATTATCGGCTGATTAACTGCTGCTGTATCCATGGGTTATAGTTAGTTTGAGCTAGTTTGGGCTCAATAGCCCTAAAGTCTATCCCTAATAATAAAGCACGGATTGACTCCGTGGGTTCACCGTCACAACACGCTTCTTCCCGTGATTTTACGCTTTCAGTTTAAATTTGAAACATATTCGAGGTGGTACTAAATTTCTGTCTCGGTAATTCAATGAGGCGAATCCTGTGCCGGTTCGCCAACTGGCGCGCTTGTAATTGGGCCGGCCCATTTTTCCTTTATTTTTTAAACCCAAGCAAAACGGTGAGTGCGCCAGCAAGGTTCGAACTCAGGATCTCTACGTGGAGACCGCAGGTGCACTAACCACTAGGACACTAACTCACTCGTGTACAAATACATGTTACCTTCTTTTATTCTTTACCCGGTCGCGGTTCTTATTCCTTTTTCCTTTTTTTGTTTTCTTCATTGCACGAACTTGGTTCAATAAAACTTACGTGTCGTGTCAAAGTCATGTACTACTACTAGAAAACCAATTAAATAAGAAAACAAAGAAACTCACGATAAGGACTTCCAGTTGAACCTTCCTAACCCTCCCATATATACGATGCCCGAGACCTCGCATCGAGGAAGAGCAGCGCTGAGTCCGAGGAAGCATGATGGGCGTCCTTGGTCTTCCTCCTGATCGAGATCGGCCATGGTGTTACCCGAAGTCGTGTGCATGACTTTCTTGATCTCTCACGATGCGTATGTTTGTTACCTTGCTCATGTCCTCCTTGACTCGATCGGCTCCAGAGAGCTGGATCGTCTCTTGTGATAGATCGCAATGGCGGCAAAGGTCCCAAGAACGCCCGCTGGACTTCACTCCAGGTCGAGCTCTACCAGTACCCATTCACCCCATGAGATTTGTCCGCCGACCGTCTCCTCCGCTCAGCGCCGCCCCCGCTGCACTCTCCTGCTCCAGCCTAGCGCGTCCGTCAACCGTGATTGGGCTCTTCTCTATCGGCACCGATCATCAGTAGGTCGCCACCTCCAAACCCCGTGCATCGATCATCCTCCACTCATTGCTCCCTTCATTGGCAGTTCTAGACGTATGTTCTCGCTGCTCATCATGGTGCAGTGCTT